>JAPDVU010000008.1:61044487-62294487 GCA_026230045.1 Corynorhinus townsendii | reverse complement strand
TTATCAGTCCACTCCCTTTCTATGCCCCTGATTCTATTATATTCACCAGTTTATTCTGTTCATCAGATTTTTTATTCACTTGATTTTTAGATTCACTTGTTCACAGACATGTATTTGTTGTTCATAATTTTTATCTTTACCTTTTTCTTCTTCTTCCTCTTCTTAAAGAATACCTTTCAGCATTTCATATAATACTGGTTTGGTGGTGATGAACTCCTTTAGCTTTTTCTTGTCTGTGAAGCTCTTTATCTGACCTTCAATTCTGAATGATAGCTTTGCTGGGTAGAGTAATCTTGGTTGTAGGTTCTTGCTATTCATCACTTTGAATATTTCTTGCCACTGCTGTCTGGCCTGCTTAGTTTCTGTTGAGAAATCAACTGACAGTTGTATGGGTGCTCCTTTGTAGGTAATTAAGTGTTTTTCTCTTGCTGCTTTTAATATTCTCTCTTTGTGTTTTGCTCTTGGCATTTTAATTATGACATGTCTTAGTGTGGTCCTCTTTGGATTCCTTTTGTTTGGGGTTCTGTGTGCTTCCTGGACTTGTAAGTCTATTTCTTTCACCAGGTGGGGGAAATTTTCAGTCATTATTTCTTCAAATAGGTTTTCAGTATCTTGCTCTCTCTCTTCTTTTGGCACCCCCATAATTCTGATGTTGGTATGCTTGAGGTTGTCCCAGAGGCTCCTTACACTATCTTCAAATTTTTGGATTATTTTTCCTTTATGCTTTTCTGGTTGAGTGTTTTTTGCTTCTTTGTATTTCAAATCTTTGACTTGATTCTTGTGGTCCTGTAGTCTGCTGTTAAGGCTCTGTATAATATTTTTTATTTCAGTCAGTGTATGTTTAATTTCTAGTTGGTCTTTTTTCATATCCTTGAGGGTCTTGCTAAATTTATCAGCCTTTTCTAGGAAATTCTTGAAAAACCTTATAACCGTGGTTTTGAACTCTATATCCAGTCATTTGCTTTCCTCCATTTCTTTCATTTGTAATCTGTTTCTTTGTCTCCACATTTTTGATGCTTCCCTGAGTTGGTAGAGTAGCTTTGTGTGCTAGGTGTACTATAGGGCCCAGTGGCTCAGCCTCCCCTGTTACCTGAGGTGGACACTCTTGGTGCACCCCTTTGTGGACGGTGTGCACAGCCTTGTTGTAGTTAAGTCTTGATTATTGTTGGTATCTCTGGGAGGAATTGACCTCCATGCCAATTGGCTGTGAGGATCAGCTGTGTCTACACTGGGAGAACTACTGTGCTGGAGACACCATTATGAGACAAGTCTTGCAAAATTACAGAAGCCTCTGTGCTCAGCTTGGATGGAGCGGAGTCTCAGGGTGGAGCAGACCACCTTGGCTTCCCGTCAGTCCTGCCCTATGAGACCTCTGGGTCTCAGTGTCCCTCGGTAATTGCTGCAAGCACCTCTGAGAGAAAGCCACCCTTGAGTTTCGCCTGCTGCCAGACAGTCCAGTTTCTCCCAGAATGAGTCTGGGTTCCCAGAGACTCGCTTGGAACTGGAGTTCAGTGCAGTTGGGAGCTTCCATCTCCCTCCCACTTGAGAAAGCCAGCTGTGTACTCAGCAGTCAGTCCACTCCGTGCACACATACAGCTCCGGACCTCTGCTTTTCACAGCTCCCCTGAGTCTCAGTGTGCTTTTCTCTTTTCCTGACACTCCAGATTCCCCCTGTATGAGTCTGGGTTCCCAGAGTCTCACCCTGAACTGGAGTTCAGCGCAGTCTGGAGCTTCCGTCTCCCTCCCGCTTGAGAAAGCCAGCCACGCACTCAGCTGCTAGTCCTCTCCATGCGCGTCTCAGTACCTCTGCCTCCTGCAGCTCCTCTGAGTCTCCGTGTGCTTTTCTCTTTCCTTCTAGTTGTAGAATTTCCACTCAGCCAGCTTTCCTGTGGTTCTGGATGATGTCCATTTTGTCTTTTAGTTGTAGTTTTGAAATTGTTGTGTGAGGCAGCAGTTTAGGTGTTTACCTATGCCGCCATCTTGGTTCCCTTCCCCCACTGTGTGGTTTTTGTCCTCAGAGAGGGATGATCACTATTTCAAACACCACAGACTTCCTCTGCTTCATTGCCTGCAAGCTGAAATTTCAACTGTAATTGCTAGAATTTGTCTTTATTATCAGAGCATGACCTTTATAAAATAGAAGTCAGTATAAAATTAATGAGAAAAGACAACTTTTTGTGTGTGCTCAAAATGAATGGCCTCAAGTGGTAATTCAAAAAAAAATTTTTTATTAAAGCATTTTTCAAAATAGTGTAAGATCGACGACAGCTATTGCTTACATCCAGTGAGAATGAGTTGCAAATCCAGTGCTACTTCCTAGAAAACTTCACTTGTTAAAAACAAAACAAAAAAACAAAAAAATAAACCCTCTAATCATTCCCTCCTCAATAAGATGCAGTATTAATCAAGTGGCTTAAATATCATGCTTAATCATCTTTTGTTTTCTGAGGATTTGATTTGAAGCAAAGCACACAGCAGAAATAAAAGAGAAGTGGAAAAAAATAGCTCAATAGGAATTAAGAACATAGAATTAGAGCTGGTGCTAAGAAATCTGACTCAGCCTGTAGGATTCCAGGAGATCTTCTTGAAACATTAATTTCATGGTTCTACCTAGTAGAGGAACCGTGTTGTCTTCTCTTTGCCCCTTCAGAAATCAAATGAAAAAAATCCTAATTTCAAGTGCTTAACCAGTAACAGAATCAGAAAATACAGGTTTCACAGTTTTACATTGAGTTCAGAAGATGCGGGGGTGGTGGGGGGGAGGGGGGTGTTAATATAATTTTAAGTTATTAAAATTTAGATAAGTCCCAGGTTTTTACTAGATAGAAAAAGGAGTTTTCTGAATGAAGACTAGCAGTATCCTGGGGTGTCTGATCCTGTTGCACTGTCTCTGCCGTGAGGCTGCCATCTCCCCTGTGTGAGGATGTGCTAGGCTCCCAGAGGGAACATCAGGAATAAGATCTTCTGGCCTGGAAGAGCTGACAGTTTAGTGGGAAAGACCAAAGATAAGTCACAAATAGAGTACGACAAGGGCAGAGCAACATCAGGGAAACAGATCACATGTTATGGGAGTGTTTTTAAGTGAGCAGATTTGGGGACACTGACTGATTGCTTTGGCATTGTGGCAGTCAAGGGGATGAGAAGTCTTCACAAGAGAGACAACACTTGAGCTGGGCCTCAAAGAATGAAGAGGAGTTTTTATGGCCCTGGGATAGGAGAGAGGAAGGTTCTGGACAGAGAAATAGCATCTTCAAACACACAGCATCATGAAATTGGTGGGCTGTGGGATGATCCTAATAGTCTAACTATGGTGAACAACAAAAAAAGGAGCAAATATAAGAAAGTGAGGACAGAGTGGGACATAATGAGTTTAGTTTGGAGTTTGTTGAGTTTTGAGTAAATGGGGATGTTCCAGGTAAAAATGTCCAGTCAACAGTTAAATGTATAATTTTGATCTGGAGCTTTCAACAAAGGTGGTAAGTAGAGATACAGTGCTTGGAGTCATTGGTGAGTGATGGTTCAAGCAGTGGAGGTGGCTGAGTGCATCCAGGGGGACACTTAATTCAAGAGGAGCAGGTAATGGAGAGCAGCACCCAGCACACGACAGTGCTACCATTTATCTACATTATGCGTTAAATGGGCTATTATGTGTTGGCCCAAGAACCATGCCACCATTTATAAAACTTTAAAGTGCAGAGTAAGTTCAAGCAACTTAACAAAAAACTTTGGAGCCACAAACTGTAAGTTGGAGCTTGGGCGTACTTCCTTTTACTTCTCCTGACCATATCTTCTTACCTATGGCTCCAGTGCACTGGAATTTGGAAATCAATTCCAGGCATAAGCTGCCCACACACTTAGTGTTTTTATTGCACTTGGGAATATCTGCAGGCATGTTTTATTTCAGGCCTACTTGGTTCATTTGTAACAAGTATGATGACATACTTTTGCCATGAATACAAACTTTGGGTGACTGCTGTGTGCCTGGCATGGTGGTAATTGCTCTTTTTTTGCCTTCTGTCTGCCACTGTGATTGACACCAGAGAAGAATCTTGGGTGTGGTGAGTTTTAAACTTTTCAGGAAGCAAAACTGGTGTCAAAGTAGCAATTCCTTGTGGTGCCAGGAATGTTGATATGGTGAGGGTCTCAGAAACACCTCTTTCGAAGGCCTTTGGGTGATAGTATTCTACAATTCTTCGTCTCATTTTTATTATAATATTTGTGAAGTGATTTTGCATTTTTCTTTTTTTGATTCAAGTTCTTTTGGAAGAGCTATACACTAAACTCTGTTCTCTGGTATGTCCAAGACGTGTGACTATTATCAGAGACAGAAATACAGGGGTGGGGAAAAGGTAAGTTTTCAATTGTAATACAAATAAATAATACAATAAACTGTGTTTCGCATACTCACAACAGTAAGCCTGTGTAATTATTATTTGGCACATACAGACTGCATGCAGTGTCGGGTTTTATTCAGGAGGTACAAAAGAAGGAGCTGCTTCATTCCGTAAAAGTGGCTTTGTGTCTCCCCAGATCTCCTTAGTAATAGCAGTGGTAATGTCACAGGACCAATGAAACGTCTGACGGAGGTATTTCTTTAAGTTTTTTTTTTTTTTTCAGAGACAGAAAGGGAGAGGGAGAGAGAGATAGAAACATCAGTGATAAGAGAGAATTATTGATTGGCTGCCTCCTGCATGCCCTCCACTGGGAATTGAGCCTACAACCTGGGTATGTGCCCTGACTGGGAATCCAACTGTGACCTTCTGGTTCGTGGGTTGATGTTCAACCATGGAGCCACACTGGCTGGGCTGAGAAAGGACTTTCTTTTAGGAGCTTAGTCTTAGTGTGGGGTTAATGTGGGAAATGTTCTTGTTTTATGAAGTGCTGGGCTGTTCCAGCATGCTGGGGTTCTTTTCCCAGCCTTACAAAGGATTCAGCAATCTGAAGAAAGGGGCTGATGCGTAGATTCAAGAAGGAGTCCAAGGATGAAAGATAGTTTTGAAAGGCATTGGGAGTCAGAGGATCTTCAGCTAAAGGAACTGAAGACTACTCCTTGTCTAAGGACCCCGTGCTTTTTATTTAACACAATTTGTCCTAAGGCAAAGTGGATATATACACTTCAAAGGGTAGGGTTTACAGAGATTGGGGAATAGCCTACAGCTGTTGAGGTATTTGACCAACAGGAGGCAATAAAATGCCCTGAGCTGTCTGGCAGCAGGCAATCCTATTCAGGTTTGGGGGAAGTGCCGTTTAGCCGTTCCAACAGGTAAACTACGTATGTGGCTCAGCCCTTGTTGAGCCCCCCAAGCTTCACCAACCTTTTGGTGAAACTCTTGTAATTATGACATGTTGGAATTGGTTCACGGCACCAGCAGTTCAGAATAAGTTGGGCACAGTGAGCAGGGCTGGGAATTCAGGAACTCAGGACTAGGAACTAGGCTGAGCAGAGAACTGAATGCCTGGGGAAGAGGAAGAGAAAGTGAGTCTAGACTTTGTGTCTAATCATGGATATTGTCAGTACTCCCTAACCCTTCATCACTCCAGTCCAGTTGAGCTGCCTACGTGGCAAGCCAGAAGTGTAGGGGAATTATACTGCTAGGAGCAGCTGTTGATCAGTGATTGACAGAAGTTGGTGAGTAGCTATCCCAGCTCCCGCCCTCCCTGGCTTTGCTTTACACTGGCTTTCCCAGAAGGATTAGGCTCCACTCACCCACAGCGGCCGCTGGCCTGACAGTACAATTCCCTTCCTTGTCCCTCTGCTCTGCCTTCCTTTCCTTGTCTCACTTTTCTAATCTCCTACTGGTGTTTGCCTTCACCTCCAAATAAACTCTTGCACTAGAATCTTCGTCTCAGGGTTTGCTTCTGCAGAAAGCTACAGAGTAAACATATTACTTCATCTTTCAGAGAGAAAGTTTCAGGCATCTAGCCCTCATACCTACCAGATGGGCACGGTGAGCAAAGAATCAAAGCTAAATCATTAGTTAAGTGGCCGAGATTATGCTTATTTACCTTTGATTTCTTCCTCTGTGCTTGATGCTGACTAGCCCTCTTCTGCCAATATTCTTTCTCAACACTGGGCACAACTGGAGTAACCAGGATTCCATTTTCTCAATTACCTTTATATTCCTTCTCCTCCATGACCTTGCCCTTCCTCCAAATGGTCCTAAGTCATCTTGAAGCATCAAATCCCCTTAAACTCTTGAGTCACATGTTTACAGCATCTCTTGGTTTACCGCCTGTAGTTAAATACCTATTATTTCATCTTCTGGGCACCCCTGTTCTTTCTCCTGGGATCAGTCACATAATCCTCTTTTCCAACCACATAATTCTATGGGACCTGACAGGTCCATCAGCAAAAATGAAGGACTTCTGCTTGCCATCCTTTTCTTCCAATCATAGTTGAGTGAATGGGAGGTGGAAAAGGAGACACGCGTGCACTTCCTTGAACTTGCTGATAAAAATCATGGAAGAGGTGGGCTAGAAGCTCTAGGAGGGGTTGAAGTCAAAGGAGGATTTTTCCTGTTTGATCTCAAACTGAAAACTTGGCAATCATCTTGATTCCTCCCTCCAGTCCCTGTCAACCTTGCTCCTCCGCTTGCCAGAACCTTGTTTTAGGTCTCACCTCCTCCCCTGGATTACTTAGCCTCCAAACCTCCTGCCTGAAGTCTGGCTCCTCTATCTTCCATTAAGTGGCTAGCAAGTTCTTTCTAAAATGCAAATCTGGTCTTGTCAGTCTCTACTTACAGCCCTCTGTGACTTCCCATTGCCCTCTGCAAACCCTTCACATCTGTATGAGGCTTTCAAAACTGGTGAGGCCCTTCTTGTTCAGGCTCCTTCCTACCTGTCTGGGCCTCTCTTTCCACTCATCTCCTTGCAGAACCCGATCTATTCTGTATACTCCTGCAGCCGGGGAATGTGTCATACTCTTACTCCATGTCTTTGCATGTACCATGATCCTGTCCTTACGGAGTACTCCATCGGAAGAAGTTCTCCCTTTGCCTCCTTCTCCATGTCCCAACTGTCTCTTGCTCAGGACTGCACTAAAGTGTCACTTCCTTTGGAAAGACTTTCTTGCTTCCTCATACCTGGATAAATACACCTTGTCTTTTACCATGATGGTATTTAATCAAAACATTTTCTTTTTTTAAAAAAATACATATTTTTAATGATTTTAGAGAGAGGGAGGGGGAGGGAGAGGAAGAAAGATCAATGATGAGGGAGATTCATTGACCAGCTGCCTCCTAAATGCTCCCTCCTGGGGATGGAGCCCAAAACCCAGGCAATATGTCCTGATGGGGAATTGAATCGTGACCTTTTGGTTCATAGGTTGACCAGGCTCAATCACTGAGCCACATCAGCCAGGCTCAAACCATTTTCTAATTGCTCAGTAATAGGGGAGCTTGACCTGTGTTCCTGGAAAAACTGATGTCTAATTTTCCTGGAAAAGTTCCAAAGTGAGAGATGGCTGGACTTTCTTCCCCTCACCGCCCAGTGGGAGAAGAGGATTTTGGTGGGAGGGGCCTGTTCTCTGGGTTTAAGTGAGACAAAGGTGCGGGCTTTCACCCAGGGACACCTAGGCTTGATGGAGTCCCAGCCCAAAGGCACTGCTCGTGAGATGACAATAGAAAGTCTCCTTGGGATTTGCCATTAGAGTAGGGGTGGAGGGGCGTTTACAAATAGTCAACCAATTGTTGCATCCCAGCACCAGAGTGCAGTGTGGCAGGAGATCCATACAGGGGTCCATGTAAATCCCACATATGGGAAAAGGAAATCTTGTCACCTAGCCCAGAAAAGTGAAGTAACTTTCCCAGGATGTTACAGCTCAGGAGTGACGCAGGTGGGATTTGCACCTGATCCCAGAGGATCAGGTGGGTGCGTGGCGGGGCAAGGGTGTGCGGGCGTGAACACAGGTGAGCAAGATATCCAGATTTCCTGGAAAAAGTGAGTGGGGAGCAAAACAAAAAACAAAAAAAAAAACGAAACGCCTACATGCATAATATCCCTAACTACAGCTTCAAAACTTCCACGGCAGAAAACTCACTATTAGCTGAGAAGTGGACACATAGCTACTTATCTCTTCGGATTCTTTGATCCTGTCCGAAGAATTTCCTTTTTTGAAGAGTTTCCTTGGGAAACAAAGCCTCCCACGTGAGGTCTGAGTAAGTGGAAACAAACAAAACAAGCCCCTCGGCTCGGCTGCAGTCTGGTCCCTGACGGGTCTTGAGAACCCCTACCATCTATTTCATTGTTAACCTTGATCCCGGACTCACCAGGACTCAGGGATCCACCTCAGTGTTGGAAGCTCCCACGCAAACCCGTGGGCTTTATCTTTGTCGCTGAACTGGGAGGCCCTGGAGCACAGACTCGATCCCTGCGGGGTGCCCGACACAATCCCAACTCGCCCAGGCGCCAGCCTGCTCGCTTTATAAGAAGGAGGCTTAAGCAGAACCCGAGCAGACGAGTGCGCTTTGGGGAGCCAGGCTTGGACGCCCTGTCGCAGTTTTCGTCTCGAGTGGGCGCGCGCGGGGTGGGGGAGCCGCCGCGGAGCTGCCGGAGCCGGAGCGCGTCACCGCCGCCGCCAGACACGCCGCGCTGCCCAATCGGCAGGCACATAAAAGTGCGGCTGCAGCTCCGCGCGCGCGGATCGAGGGCTGGAGGTCGGGGCGAGCGGGAGCCCGCCGGGCGCGGAGAGCCCCAGGGGTCCCTCCTCGGTCCTCCCCGCGCGCGACTCCCCGCGCCCGCCTGCCAGTAGCCCGGCGGGGACATCCAGACGGCGCGGTCCCGGGCGCGGAGGCTCCAGCAAAATGGTCCCGCACTGGGCGCTGCTCCTTCTCCTCCCCTTAGCGGGAGCCACGGAGCGCCCCGGAGGCCGGGAGGACGGTGCGGGCCTGGCGGCGACCCTGGCCGCGCCCAACACCTCGCACTTCTTCTGGAACAACTACACCTTCTCCGACTGGCAAAACTTTGTGGGCGGGCGGCGCTACGGGGCCGAGTCCCAGAACCCCACGGTGAAAGCGCTGCTCATCGTGGCTTACTCCTTCATCATCGTCTTCTCGCTCTTTGGCAACGTCCTGGTCTGTCATGTCATCTTCAAGAACCAGCGAATGCACTCGGCCACCAGCCTCTTCATCGTCAACCTGGCCGTCGCCGACCTAATGATCACGCTCCTGAACACCCCCTTCACTTTGGTAAGGCCGGCGGGCCGCCCGCTGCAGTCCTCTCCTCGCTCCGTCCTATTGCCCACCCTCCACCCGCCACTGTTTCTCTCATTTCTCTCTCTCCCTCCTTCCCTCTTCTACCCTCCCTCCCTCTGCCGCCTGTCTTTCTGTCTTCATCTCTTAGTCTCTTTTTCTCTCATCTCTAATTTCTCACCTCCCCTGTTTTTCCACCTCTTCGTCTTTTCGTCACTCTCTGTGTCTCTCTTGAAGCCTTCTGTCGCTCTTTGTCCGTCTCTCTGAGTCTTCATCATTTCTCCTCTTTGTGACTCTCTGCCCCTGTTTGCAACTCCCCCCCCCCCCCACACTCACTTTACCTTTCTCTCCGACTCTTCTTGTTGGGTTGTGTTCTCCCCCCCCCCACACACACCTTCTAACCCAGAGAGCTTCTGCAGCTGGTAGTGGTCTTGGGATAATGATTTTAATGTCCTGCAGTCAGTTTTGAATGAATGACATCTTCTATTTAATTTTAATGTCACTGAGCATGAGCTTGTTTGATAATTGAGCAATAAATCAAAGTCCCTTGAAATATAAGCAAAGATTGTTCCGTTACCCTCCCACCCCCCACTACTATCCACCACCACCACCATCCCTACCCCTCACTCCCCCCCTCCCCACCCCCCCACCCCCAAAGTGAAGCCTATTAAATACACCCCTCTTGGGATGCTGCCTTGTGCCACAGGGGAAATGCCAAACAATTGCTAATTGTTAATGGAAACCTTAAGTGCACCTTTACCTAGACCACTATTTAAATTGCATTTCCCTCCTGTGCTTTGACAGTGAGGCAGCGCATGAAGTCTGTGTTGGGGAAGAGATTGGGCCCAGGGCTGGGGCAGGCTGGGGCATCTGCACATGGAGGCAGGTGAGCCTCCTCCCCAAGCCTTGGCTGCTCAGTGCTAGTGGCGTCTTTTCTGTCCCTCTGTGACTTGGGAGTCTGGAGCTCACGGATGATTTAAGACTAGGAGGGCTTTGACTGAGCGATCATCATGACAGCTACAGCTTATGTTTTTGTAGCATCAGTTAACATTTTCCCCTAACCTGTAGAATAACAAATTGTAGAATCTGAGCTATTACCAAAGCAGTGTCTGTTCATATCTCTCTGTATCTTGTTTTTTCTCTTTGTCACATTAAAACTACATTCTTTGCCCTCACTTATGAGAACATTACTCACATTTTACAGATGAGTTTCCTCACGAAGGCACTGAGATATTCAATCCCCTGTCCAAGGTCACTTCGCTAGTAAATGGCAGAGCCAAGATGAGAATTCCTTCACTAATTAAAGCCCAGAGGTCTGTCCACCTAGCCACCCACCCAGGAGTGGGGAAAGGGGGCACTCTTGGGCCATGTTAAGCTATACTACTCCAAACCGTGGGCTTTTCCTGTTCTCCTTCCAGCTTATGTCTAAAGGACTCCTGGCAAAAGGAGATATATGTACTAATATATGTAATACTTTAAACCAGTGGTCGGCAAACCGCGGCTTGCGATCCGCATGCGGCTCGCAAGCCGCGGTTTGGCACTCTGTTGACTAATGAGTTTGCCGACCACTGCTTTAAATAATAAAATAAATAAATAAATAAATAAAAATAAAGGACTCCTGGCCACTCAGGGTCCTCTAGGCACTAACCAAGGGCAAGGGGGCTAACAAATACCCCTGTCCCCTCCCACCATACTCCCCTCTGCTGCCTTGAAGCTCAAGAGAATGCATCTCTGTCTCCCCTTGACTCCCCTCTTGGTTTCTGACCTGACAATCTGCAATGTTGGGGTTAGGCTGGGCCACCCAGGATGGGAACGGGAGGGTCCCAGGGCATGGCTTTGTGCTGCTGCCCAGAGTAGAATGCACGGCGAGATCTACAACAGACATGAAATGGGTGGGGAGGGAGGCCACAGAACCCAGGCTAGGCTGCAGCCAAGAGCTGGCAACCCCTGCCCTGAAGGATATTCTGCGAGAGAGGAGATCGCAAGGTCTTGAGAACCCAGCACCACTTCCAGGTTGATTTAAAGCAGCGTGGCCTTCAACCTGACCCATGTACCTGTCCCAGTCCAAACTCCTATTACAGAGTCCAAACTCCTATCACAGCGTCCAAGCTGCTGGCAACCAGGGTGAGTGAAAAGGTAAAGGGAGGGTCTTCTAAGTCTTCAGCCAGGCTCCTCCACTGGGTAAGATGTCCTGTCTGCAGGCTGGTTGCTGACAATAGCCTTCCTCTGTGGTCTCTCTTTCTATCCTCTTTGCATCCGCTATCAGCATCAAGTGTAGCTCTGGTCATTAGGAGAACAATCACTTACAGCTCCCATGTTAGAGATACAGGGTATGGTGGAGCCCTGAGGAGGGAGTCATTCATTCTGACCTGCCAGAGTCCCTTGAGAAGGTCCAAGGATATCTTACAAAGAACATGGCATTTCAAAGGGGCCAGAATGTGTTGGAATTTCCCAGATCAGGATGAATGCTCAGTGTGGACAAAGGGACCTGGAGGATCAAAGATAAGAGGCATTAAAGTTCATGTTGTGTTGAGGGACCGTTGTGTGTCTCAATGTAGCTGGAGCAGTGGAGGCAGGAAGCCCAGTGAAGGAGCCAGCGGGGCAGGAGAGAAGCAGGGTCAGAAAGGAAGGCTGGGCCCAGGCTGTTAATAGGCCTGGATACTCATAAGGCATCTGGCAATGTCCTCAGGGCCATGATGATTCTAAGAAGGAAGGTAACAATATGGTTTAAGAAAAATACTCTTGGCAGCATGAAGGTTGAGTTACAAGGGGATAAGACCGGAGGACAAGGAAAGCTGTCAGGAGGCTGTAATAGTGCAGGTGAAAGATAATGCGGGACTCCACTAGAGCCATAGTCTTCTAGGGGATGCTCCTTAGAGACCACAGGGCCAGGGTGGGGGTCAGGGTCAAGACCTATCTGTCTCCTGACCTCTGCGGGCTTGTCTCCAGGTCCGCTTCGTGAACAGCACATGGGTGTTTGGGAAAGGCATGTGCCACGTCAGCCGCTTCGCCCAGTACTGCTCCCTGCACGTCTCTGTCCTGACGCTGACAGCCATTGCCGTGAACCGCCACCAGGTGAGGGCACCTGCCCCCAGCACCCTGTCCTCCTCTCTCTGCCTTTGTTTTCCAGAGGAGATGTGAGATCCTTAAACAGTACTTGAACCCATTTTTCAATGAATGCATTTGTCTTACTGAGTAATATGAACGCTTAGATTAGGTAGATTAATCCCTTTGAACTAGGTGCTGTGGAAAGTTCTTCCCCATCTCATTCCAGTAAAGACTCATTGCTAGTGTTTTGTGTCTCAGAAATTAATGAATTTGCTTTATTGGTATAAAAGCAAACCTGGGAAATCACAGATGGAAAGACAGTGGCAAATAATTATAGGTCGGAGATAAGGCTCCTGGCTGGGAGATGAACATTCACTTGCCCAAGCTGTTGACGAGTAAAACAAACTAGGTTGTCCAGGTGGCTAGAGCAGGCATTGGGTGGGACAGGAAGGTCCTGTTCACTGTCCTGCTTCAGCAGACACACATGGGTGGATGTGGTGAAGGGAACTGAAGAGGATCTGGGTGTCCATCCTGGGGGAGGATGGTTCCATGACAGGCGTCTTACACTAACTCAGAGAACCCATGTTGTATACTTGGTTCTTTGCTGAATCAAGGAATAGAGGCTCAGAAAGTGCTTACATAACTTTTCCAAGATCACATGCCTGGCGAATAATGAAGGTAGGATTAGACTGAAGTCTTTCTGGCTCCTAGCCCATTCTCTGATCATCATCCACCCTGCTCTAGAAGACTCAAGGCCACCTGCAAGGCCAATGTCATAGGGTCACCAGGACAAAGAGATGTAGAATTTATGCTGAGTAGCTCCAAGAGGTGCCACAGGACTAAGAGACGGGAGCTTTCAAGATGCAGATGCAAAGATGCAGCTTAAAATGATGAAGAAGTGGCTAATGGAAGTGTTCGAAGATACACACAGCTGCCTGGGGAGGTATGAGTTTCATGTACCAGCCATATTTAAGCAAAGTCTGATAGGGATGTTCAGAGGAGATTCATGCATCTGATAGGGAATTGGACTTGGCAGACTTTGAGATTTCTTTATCCCTGCGATGCCATCATTTTGACATGTTGCAGATGCTTTGGTGCAAAGTGTGAAAAGATTGCACACAATCTGCCTTTTCTTAACCTTCTCCACTAATTCAACAAGAAGGACTCTGGATTACCTTTGCCTGGGCTGTGTTTATTCCATTTAACACAGCTAACTGAGAGTTGCCCCTTAAACTTGGATCTGAGGAACAGGGTGGGAGTCTTGCCCACATTGACCACGTTGCTGTGACCTATACCCAGACAGGGGGCCCTGTCCCAAAGCCAGCAGAGTCTTTGAGCAGTGTCTGGGGCCTCTGGCCTAGGCTTTCAGTCCCTTCAGCAACCTGAACAATGGAGTGTGAGGGGCAAATGTGGCAAAGTCCAGAGTGGAGATGTGCTGGGCCGCTTCTAAAGCCTAGTCACTTGAAAACGTTGGGAGAAAAATTTGGGAGGACACAGCCAGAATGTCCAGCGTGTCTTGGGATGGGCTCCTGTGGTAGAAGCAGCTCATTATGACCTATCCCCTTGATGCTGGACTTTTTCAAGACATAATGACTCTAATCTTAAAACGAGGATGCTGCTAAATACCTAAGTGTTTATTTAAACCTTTTAGGAGAATCAGTTGGCATACAGTAGCAATTTCAAGATGCTTTTCAGCCTGAAGCCTATAATACTGGCTTTATCATAGGCTTGAGAAAGACATTTAGTAATGACTTCTATAAACAGTGCTATGAACCCCCAAATCAATGTCAGTACAGCTTCACATGATAGGTGGTGGAGTCTCCTCTCCACAACTGTCACCCTCAGAGCCCTTTGTAGCCCAAGGAGCTTGGAATCATGGGGCAATGAGGTCAGAACCTGAGGTGGAGGCTGGCCTGGCTTGTTCCTCTGCCAGCCTTGCTGTGGGCCTGTGGGTGTCCTGAACACAGACCCGCCTCTCACCCTCCCCACCTTCTCACTGCACCCTGGTCCTGCCACAGAAGACTTTCATTACTGCCTGGAGACTCTGAGTCCAGGTGACACCCTCTTCCTAACCCTGGAGGTGGTCTGTGGGTTGGTGTAGCTCAGGGGCTCAATAATGAATCAATGGGTGCTTTACTTTATAAATAGTACCTATGAGCTTTATTGTGACGAGTGAGCCATGTCATCTGGATTTCTCATTTGTTTCTAAGCTTCTTCAGCAGTGATGCAGTTTGCTTGCTTTCCAGGTCATTATGCATCCGTTGAAACCCCGGATCTCCATCACAAAAGGTGTCATCTACATTGCAGTCATCTGGACTATGGCTACCTTCTTTTCACTCCCACATGCTATCTGCCAGAAATTATTTACCTTCAAGTACAGGTGAGATTAACCAGTAGGGAGCTGCCTGGAGACTCAGAGGTCCTTGACATGGGGGAGTTACCAGTACCAGTACCGGCCACCCAGAGGGAGCCAGAGCCATTCTCTCTGCCCCTCTCACATCCTGTTGCTTCCAGACCTGTGCCTATCCTCTGCATTTTTTTATCTATCTATCTATCTATCTATCTATCTATCTATCTATCTATCTATCTATCTATCATCTATCATCTATCTTTGCTGTTTCTCATCTTTCCTTTAGCTCCCTCCTTATTCTCTGTCCAGTTTACAAGGCAAAGACAATATTGACTAGCTTCTGTCCCTGGGAGCATGTACTCTCAGAGACTGAGCTTTAAGTCACCCCGGCCTTGTTTAAATGGTGTTGTTTAAATTTTCTTGCACAACCTACAGACCCATTCAGGTTTCTTTGCCATATGCTCTCACGGAATGAGAATTCCTTTCAAAGCACTCAGTGCTTAAAATGTAAGCACTTGTCTGTGCTGCTAGTTTATAAAAGCGATCGCCCCCACTAGATTATAAGGTTGTGGAGAGCTGGCCCCATTTTTTATTTTGCTACCTTGGTGTCCCTAGCGCCTAACTTACTGTTTCCACATAACAAGCCCTCAATAGCTACTTACTGAATGAGTGAATGGATGAATGGGCTTGGAGTGATTTTTGACAGTTCATAATTGTTTTACACGAGGTTTCTCAGAAACAGACCCCGTTAGGCAGGGCAGCAAATGGAAGAGCTTGAGGAAGGGTGGGATTTGAAGGGAAGCTGTAGCCTGCTCCACAGGGACTTTTGGTAACACAGTTTGCCAGCCTTGAGGCAACTGGAGCCAGGTTTTCTTATTCTAGACCTCCCTTGGGAAAAGAGAAACTCCTAGCCACATTTGGATCTTAATGGATCTGTAGGAAGTGTCTTCAGCAGTCCTGGGTAGGCCTAGGCACCGAGGAAGGTCACAGGTGCCAGCTGTTTCTTAGGGGGCAGGTAGGAGCTGGGGGTCTGGCACTCTAGACAGGTAAAGGGGATCTAAGAGGATCCCAGGGGTGCAGTGCTGGCATGTCCTAGAGTAGCCATGTGCTGCCCCATGTGCTGTCACACTCCAGTGACATAAGCAGAGTCAGGAGAGCAAACTCTGAAGGCCGATTTCAGCCAACTTAAATGGCTCCCTCCCGAATGCTAGGATATTAGAGTGAGTCACATGCCCAGACCCCCGGCACTCAGACTCCCCATCTGCCTTCACACCTGGAAGACTGTTTTTGTTTTGTTTTTTTCTTCTTCTAAAAAGAAAAGAGAGTTCTCTCTTTCACTAGTGATGACCACCGGCATATATAACAAGAGCAATAAGCCACAAAGTGTGATGAGAAAATGAGCCATTTTGAGTTGCTGCCTAGATATTTTACAATCTGACAACCCTGCTCACACTGAGTCTGGACATTTAGATAAGGACCCAAGCTTAGGATCCCACCACAGTTTCTGCTTTGCTTTTCCCAGGGCATCTTTTTATTCATTTTAATATTTTATTTTTAAAAATTTATCTTTATTGTTGAAAGTATTACAGATGTCCCATTTTTCCCCCCATCAACCTCCTCCACCCCTCACTCCCCTAGGCCTTCACCCCACTGTTGTCTGCATTCATGACTTATGCATATCTATCTATATATAAAAGCCTAATATGCAAATTGTCCCCTCAGGAGTTTGACCGGGAGTTCGATCACTCACTATGACGTGTGCTGACCAACAGGGGGTGGCGTGGAACAAAGGAAGGCCCCGGCCAGCAGCTGGCAGCTGGGGAGGGAAGGCCCCGGCTGGCAGCCAGAAAGCTCTGATCCACCCTGATTGCCAGCCAGGCCTAGGGACCCTACCATGCACGAATTTTGTGCACCAGGCCTCTGGTATGCATATAAGTTCTTTGGTTAATCTCTTCATGCCCCCTCTTCTCTTTCCCCCTCCCATCTGTCAACCAACAAAAAGTTCTCTGTATCTATGAGTCTTTTCTGTTCTTTTTGTTTGTAGATTCAATTGTTCATTTCGTTTGTAGATTCAGTTGCTGATAGATATATAGTTATTGCCATTTTATTGTTCATATTTTTTATCTTCTTCTTTGAGAAGACCCTTCAACATTTCATTTAATGCTGGTTTGGTGGTGATGAACTTATTTCGCTTTTTCTTGTCTGGAAAGCTCTATATGCCCATTGAATCTAAATGATAGCTTTGCAGAATAGAGTAATCTTGGTTGTAGATACTTGCTTTTCATCAGTTTGAATATTTCTTGCCATTCCTTTCTGGTCTGCAAAGTTTCTTTTGAGAAATCAACTGACAGTCTTATGGGAGCTCCCTTATGGGTATCTAACTGCTTTTCTCTTACTGCTTTTAAGATTTTCTCTTTGTCTTTAATCTTTTGTATTTTAATTATGATGTGTCTTGATGTGCCTCTTTGGGTTTATCTTGTTTGGGACTCTCTGTGCTTCCTGGACTTGTGTGTCTGTTTCCTTAACCAAGTTAGGGAAGTTTTCTGTATTTTTCAAATACATTTTCAATTTTTTGCTCTGTCTCTTCTCCTTTCAGCACCCCATCTCAGGGGATCCTTACACTATCGTCATTTTTTATTTTTTTACTCCGTTTTTCTTTTTGCTGTTCTGATTGGGCATTTTTTTTTTTTTTGCTTCCTCATATTCTAAATTGATGGTTTGATTCTCAGTTTCCCTTACTCTATTGTCGATTCCCTTTAAGTTATTCTTTATTTCAGTTAGTGCATTCTGATTGGTTCTTTTTTTATGCTGCTAAGGTCCTCACTAAGTTCGCCGAGCATTCTTATAACCAGTGTTTTGAACTCTGCATCTAGCAATTGCTTATTTCCATTCTTTCATTTAGGACATGTTTCTTTGTCTCCTCATTTGGCCACCTCTCTGTCGAGCTGCTATGTCTTTTAGGCTTGGTTTTATGCCCTAATGCAGTAGGTGTCCTGTAGGGTCCAGTGGCACAGCCTCTCTGCTCATCCCAGTTGGGCACCTGAAGTGTGTCTCCGCCCCCCTGCTGCCCCAATGTGGGCTGTAACCCTTCTGTTGTAATTGAGTCTTGATTGCTATTGGCATGTCAATGGAAGGGAATTACTCAGGCTGATCAGCTACAAGGACTGGCTGTGACCACAGACCTCCAACCACCTTGGAGGATCAGCTGTGCAGGGGCACACCACATAGAGCAAGACTTACTTCAGCGGGGCTCTGCTGTTCACTGAGTCCACCCCTTGAGTGTGTCACTGTGAAGGTGGTTGGGTTATGGTGCTTTGACGTGGTCTGAAGCTGTTCACTGTGTGTGCTGGATCTGGGGCCTCCTGGGAGGTGCAGGCCAAGGTCATCCACTGCCTGTGTTCCACCTGAGGCTACTAGGTATAAGCTACAAAACAATCTGCAGAGGGCTGCTTCTTGTACTGGACTTGGAGGTGCCCAGGCAAGGCCAAACTGCTGCTAGAGCCAGGCATGGGGCCATTTAGTGAGAGGTATGGGACTTGCTGAGGCCAGATGCTGCTTGTTTGAGAGATTTTAGGACAATCTGAAGCCTGAACCAAGACAGGCCATTCCATGGTAAAGCCCTGGAAACAGCTTGGGTGGGCCCAAAAGTTGGGTGGAATAGGCCCTTAGGGAGTCCCCAAGGTGGGATAAACAGTGTGATCCAGGTTGATGGAGTCTCATCTGCTAGCTCTGTAGGTGAAGGGCTCATCAAAGGAACAGTGGCTACTGCCAGCACTTCTGTCTGGGAGAAAGGTGCCCCTCTGGCTTGCCCTGATATCAAACAATTCGGTTCCTCCCCGTATGTCTCTGTTGCCTTTCAAGTTGCTGCCCCTGCACTGGAGCTCAGAGGGAGTGAGTCCAAGTAAGTTCATGTACAGGCTTTTTAAGAGGAAATGTGTGGGAATCCAACAGCCTCAGTTTCCCTCCTTAATGCACACTAGTGTTTATAGCCAGAAGTTATGGGTATTTCTCTTCCTGGCACTAGAACCCTGAGCTGGGGGATCTGGTGTGGTCCTGGGACCCCTTGCTTCTCAGGTAGGACCTCCACAGCCCAGATACCCCTCTTGATTTTTATCTGACAAACATGGGTGCAGGACCAGCCCTTCCACACCTCTGCCCCTCCTACCAGACTTGATGTGGCTTCTTTAATTTTGTAGTTGTAGGACTTCTATTTAGCTTGCTTTCAGGCAGTTCTGAAAGATGGTTGTTCTGTAGTTTAGTTGTAATTTTGATGTGGTTTTGGGAGGAGGTGAGTACCGTGTTTAACGCCACCATCTTGACCAGAAGTTCGGGGCACCTTTTTACATGACCCCTCAGAGTTGAGCTTGCAGAAAATTAGTGACCACTGCCTCAGCCACCTTATAATAAGTAATAGGTGCTTGCTACTCTGCTCTCTGTCTCCCGCTCACGGATGACTTGGCATGGAGGACTTGACTTCCTTTGTGTGACTATATTGAAATAGTGCCTTCAAAATGGCCCTATGGTTTTCACTTCCCCAAAGTGGGAGCTTGGATACCTAGAGAGCTGTCTGCTGCCCCCATGTGAGTGGCTTATGCCTCTTATTCAGCAGGTCATCATCTTTAACACAGTAGCTCTGGATTTTTCAATACACATGGATATCCCTAAAAAGTTTGAAGAAGACTGGGTATATTACATAGAAAATAAGTATTTTATTCTGGGATTGCCACTCATAGTATCAAGATAAATCATGGCTTTGGCCCATTCCTTAGTTCCCTTCTGGAATGGCAATAGGTAGTACAATGGAGAATTCCTGAATACACTGTGCTCCCAGGATGAGTTAGGTCTAAGATGAGGAACACCAGTGTTGCTCATCAATATTCATTCATTGAATAGATATTTATTGGGTCTCTATTATGAGCTAGGAAAAATGCAAAGTTAAGAGGACACAGAGAGATCCAGGTATATTCCTTATCTTTATAGAACGCCCAGCCTAGTGGGAAAGTCAGAAATGTAATCAGATAATTAGGCTGGAGCATTAAAAGTGCTATAACAGAAGGATGTACCAGCAGGCTAGTGCTTCTTGGGCTGAGGCCTTTCCAGACTAATTGCACACTTTCCTTCTCTCTGTCTCTCTGTGCCTCTCTCTCTCCTTACCCCCAGTGAGGACATTGTTCGCTCCCTATGCCTGCCAGACTTTCCTGAGCCAGCTGACCTCTTCTGGAAGTACCTGGATTTGGCCACCTTCATCCTGCTTTATATCCTACCCCTCCTCATCATCTCTGTAGCCTATGCCCGTGTGGCCAAGAAGCTGTGGTTGGGCAACACAATCGGCGACGTGACCACAGAGCAGTACCTGGCCCTGCGGCGCAAGAAGAAGAAGACCATCAAGATGCTGATGCTGGTGGTGGTTCTTTTTGCCCTCTGCTGGTTCCCCCTCAACTGCTATGTCCTCCTCCTGTCCAGCAAGGTCATCCATACCAACAATGCCCTCTACTTCGCCTTCCATTGGTTTGCCATGAGCAGCACCTGCTACAACCCCTTCATCTATTGCTGGCTTAATGAGAACTTCAGGGTGGAGCTGAAGGCATTACTAAGCATGTGCCAGAGGCCACCCAAGCCTCAGGAGGAGAGGCCACCCTCTCCAGTCCCTTCCTTCAGGATGGCTTGGACAGAGAAAAGCAAGGGGCGGAGGGCTACACTAGCCAACAACCTCCTGCCCTCCCCCCAACTCCAGTCTGGGAAGACAGACCTATTGTCTGTGGAGCCCATTGTGGCGATGAGTTAGAGGAGGGTGGGAAGAAGCAGAGGGGAGGGCTCTGTCTACAGCTGAGATTGGGAGAGGGCCTGAGGACAGAGCCTGGAAAAGAGCCTGTCCTCTCATACATGACCTTCACCATGCTGGAAACAAGTTCCTGCAGAAGCCGTAGGACTCTTGGGTTCCTAGGAAATTGCTTAACTTCCTGACCACATTTGATGTGAAGACTAAAAGGCACCTACCAACTAGACATATGTTTGTGAATTTCTGTCTAAGAAATGCTGTGAGGAATATCACCCTGGTTCCTGAGCCAGAGAACAAGACAACTTCAGCCCAGATGGAGGCTGAGTCAGTCAACTGCCTCCAACTGTCAGGCAGCTGCCTTACCGCCCTCCCTGCCACTAAGCATCCTTAAGGACACCTGAGTCATATTTGGGTGTGGCTGACACAGATGCACAGAGCTGTGCTTGAAGAAGCTCATTGCACAGTGCAAGGTTAGCGAACCAGAGTTGGCACGGACGTTTTCATGCCTCACTTTCTGAAGTCATGGGACCAGGATGGATCACAATTTTGTGGTGGCCTGGCCCAATATTTGACAAGAAAGGACCAATTTGGTTGCTTAAAACAACAACAAAAAATATTATTAAAACTTTGGAAAATTCAGAAAAGCACAAAGCAGAAAATAAAAATCATCCCCTCCTCCCAACGTGTGATAAGCTGTTAGCTGTGGATTTATTTGCAACTTTTTCTTTTGTGCCTGTGTGCAATTCATTTCATTATGAACTGCATTTTTCCATGCGGAGATAAGAAAGAAACAGGTGCAGCAGAGAACTCCTGAACCTCTCTCCCAGGAATAGTGTCCACCACTAACAGAAGAGTTGGAAGACGAGGTGGGAGAGGAACTCAAGGAGAAGACTGCCACAGAGAAGACAAACTGCCTTCCTCTGTAGTCAGTGGTGAGGGGGGCCTGGCTGAAGTAACTCTTTTCAGATGATGGCCATTGTGATGAGCTGGGAACAAAGCTCATCCAAGAGCCATAATTCCTTCTCTCCTGGAATCACACAGAACGGGAGGTGGAAAGCCTCACCTTGCTTTCACAGGAGATAAGGGAACAGACTTTCCAACATGCTGGAAATCATTGTTAGACACCTCACCCCCCAACCTATCTGGAGAGGCCATTTCTCTGTGTTGCCTAAATAATGAAGCCTTTTTATTTTCTTCATTGTCAGTATCACCCTGGCAGTTTATGCATCACTTACCGAAACCTGTGGGTCGTGATGATCCTTAAGGACTCAACTTGTCAGAGAAACCTCATTCCAGAGACGGAGTGTTTCATCACCTTCTGTCTAAAAGATGCCTCAGGCAGAAAAGAGCTTAATTCACCAGCCTGACATCTGGGTTCTGGGTTGCCACTCTCACTGGTTTTGGCTTTCTTTCTAGCACCAGACAGATCCAGAAAGCAAAGCATGGTTATGGAGCAGAGTGGAAAACTCAGGTTTGGGGAGAAGAGGTTTATCCAAGATTCACTTAGACCTCGTGGCTGTTAATGGAAACTGAATTTGGTTCTATCGATTGCTTCCCTATAATGAACCATGGGACTTGGTTATACTGTTCTATTTATGAGGAAGTTTGAAACTTTTCAGGATGTAAAGTTTTGAAAAAATCATCTTTTGAACAGTGGGTAAGAAAGCGACTTTCATGGAGCAGAGAGAGCTGTCTGAACCCACAGGGATCCCCAGATGGGTTTTTCTGGCCAAATGGCTCCCATGTTGTATCTGTAGCATTGAGAAGTAGCTTAATGTTGCCATAGAAATTTTATGAACCAGAGAGAGAACGGGCAGCAGGGCCACCGTATCCCTGAACTTTGCCTCTCTTTCTCCCAGAGCATCTAGAAATACAGTCGAGTCACAGAGAAGCTCTTTTTGGGGGAAGGACTCACTGTTGGCCCATTAGGTCTGTGTCTCCTGCCTGTACCTTGTCCGTCCCCCTCCCTGTGTTCCCTGCATGCCTCAGAGCAAAAAGTGGATTGTATTGTGAATGTGAAATTTGTAAAACTTGAGTCTTTCTATTGTGCTATAATGTGTATTTTAGTGTAAATTGCTCCATTCTCAATAAAATAATTTTGGGTGTGTGGACTGTGCTTCCTGGACTTGTGATTAGGCCACAGTGAGTAACTTTTAAAATGGGAATCCACATGGATTAAGTGAAGAGTGCATGGAGATCACCTGCCACACCCCTGTGTCTAACAGCGGAGGAAGTGCAGACCCTGAGGTGGTGAATAGCCAGTTGAAAACTTTTGACTTTTAGCCTAGAGCTTCCACTGAGCTGGCTGCCAAATTCCCTCTCCTGTGATTATGAATCTATGCTGTGTGTTTTTTAAAAAATATATATTTTATTGATTTTTTTACAGGGAGGAAGGGAGAGGGACAGAGAGTTAGAAACATTGATGAGAGAGAACATTGATCAGCTGCCTCCTGCACACCCCCTACTGGGCATGTGCCTGCAACCAAGGTACGTGCTTTTGACCAGAATCGAACCTGGGACCCTTCAGTCCGCAGGCAGACACTCTATCCACTAAGCCAAACCAGTCAGGGCTATGCTGTGTTTTTTAAACTTGAGGCTCCGTCTGTTCCTTGGTGATTCAGGAGGAAGTGAAGCTGCCATTCAAGACCTGAGAGCGGGACTCCCACTTGCAGTGTGTCGTGGGTACTGTATTCCTACCAGGTGAGCTGGGTAAGAGCTCTCAGTGCATACATAATTACCCCGATGTCATCCAGAGCCCAGGAAATCAGTTTCAAATAATTTCACAGGTGCAGCCAGAATGGCTCAGTGGTTGAGCATCAACTTATGAACCGGAGGTCAAGTTTCAATTTTCAGTCAGGATGCATGTGGGCTCGATCCCCAGTGGGGGTTGTGCAGGAGGCAGCCAATCAATGATTCTTCCTCGTCATTGATGTTTCTACCTCTTCCTTTCCCTTCTTCTCTGAAGTCAATAAAAAAAAATATTTAAAATAAAAGCAAGTAATTTCACAGAAGGTTGTACATAGGGTCATTTACTGAGCCTAAGAGAAATTTTGAAAGAAAAATGGAAGGCAGAGGAGAAGGAGAAGGGAACTAAGATTTGTGAACACCTGCTATGTGAGATGCAGTACTGAATCTTTGTGAGCTCATGATCTCATTCACCTTTATAGCAATTCTCCAGGATGGGCATTGTTACTTCTACATTGCAGATAAGGAAACTGAGGTTCAGCTATTAATCATACAGAGGGATTGGAGAAACTCTACCTTCTTGGAGGTTAGGTTCTGAGAAAAGAATCTTAATATGTTTTGAATTGTTTTACAAATTTCCTTGATTTTGAGACATTTTTTGGGTAAAACTTGTTCACTGACCTAAAAACCAGTGCTTGAGTTACACTGACCTAAAAACCAGTGCTTGAGTTACACTGACCTAAAAACCAGTGCTTGAGTTACACTGACCTAAAAACCAGTGCTTGAGTTGGGAAATGCTTGACTAGGTGGGTCCCAAGTGCCTTTGCAGCTCCATGGTCAATGAGACCTTGGTTCTAGTATGGGCAGGACCTCATGCTGCTTTATGAGCTCAGTTCTGGGAGAAGGACTTCCAACAAGCCCTAAGCGAAGCCCAGATGCTGGGGCCCTGCTTGACTGCCCATGGCAGGTTGCCAAGGCAAACAGAACAGCAGTCTCAGCCAGCCCAGGCCTTAGGGTCCTCAGCACAGGTAGAAAGCGAAACCCTCAGTGCTTCAGACTGGCTGTGACCTCTGAGCTGCTGCAAGCTATAGGCTCTAGGGTAATGGGAGAAGGGCCAGTGTGTGCAAGGGGGAGAATCGGGAACACTAGGTCTTGAGCATCATGTCTGTCTTAGAGTGTCGCTTATAGATGGTAGAAAATGCTTCTACTTCTGTGGGATTAGGTTGTCAACATCTTGCTTTGGCATCTCTGTGGACCTGTCTCCCCAACCGCTGACCCACCATTCTCTCTCATTTCAAGGAGGAGTGAGGGAACAAACAAATGCTGGATGCGTTTGGAAAAACCAAACCACAGTGGTGTTTAGCATGAGAAAGCCCTGGGGTTCAGTCTTCTTTCTGAGGTTTTGTAGCCTCTCTTGCTGAGAACAAGCTACCTGCTGTTTCTTGGAGGCAAAGTGCTTAATGGTAACAGAATCCTATCCAGAATACAACATTACATGTAGTCATTGTGTCTTCTTGGGCTCCTCTAGACCCAACCGGACCTGTTCACAGTGTCCCTAGGCCCCAGGCTCCTTGCTTAGGTTTGAGATGGAGAATATAGAACCTTACACATTCCATCTCTGTGGGGGAAGAAGTATAAATAGGCAACAGCTCTCTTCAAAGAATTTTTGCCATACATTTCTCTCCTCCAAATCCAAGCCCTTTCTATATCCTTCATTTAGCTGGGGATTCAAGAAAAGAAGGTACGGTTTGGGGTCCATTTTACATTCTCTGTGGTGTTCACCTGCTGGCCAAAGAATTAGCCTCTCAGTGAAACTGAAACAAGAAGAGTCCAACCCTGACGTAACGTTCCTAGACTCTGGGGAGCTGAGGCTTCCATCTTTGGCAGAGTATAGGTAGTCAGTCCAGGCACGGTCACTTCTAAGGAAGGGCTGCCTAGCTGGCTTCAGAAAGCAGTTTTGTCAGCCAGAGGCTTTCTTTTCCTCTGGGGGAAACTGGAATCTCTGCTCTTTCTTATTATGTGAAGTTGTGCTGAGGTGCTTTTTCTCACCTAAATTTCTGTTTTATTAAAGTTCCTTACCTCTGTCAGATCCTAAGGGCATTTGTTAGGCTGTCACTCTGGTACTTCTCATTCCTTCATGTAGATCCAATATATATCTTATCCTGCAGTCATAATAAATCAGTACTTCATTCTAGTAGATATTTTTTGGTAGATTCATTAGGATTTTCTATGCACATATCATGTCATCTGCAAATAAATACAAATTTTCTTCTTTCTAATATATATGACATCTTTTCCTTGTCTTATTGTATTAACTAGATTTTCCTGTACAAAAGTGAAGAGAAGTGGTGAGCATGGATTTTAGAGGTTGTATTATTTAGTTTTTAAATTCTCTATTGGTTCAGAGTTTGGGCATTCTAATAAGTGGGTAGTGGTAATTTGTTTGAATTTGCATTTGTATGGTGACAAATGATATGGAGCATCTTTTCAAACACCTATTTGCCATCTGTGTATCTTCTTTGGTGAGGTGTTTGTTAAGGTCTTTGGCCCATTTTTTGATCAGGATGTTTGTTTTCTTAGTGTTGAGTTTTAGGAGTGATTTCTAATAATCCTTCATTAAGATGTGTCTTTGACAAATATTTTCTCCCAGCTTGTGGTTTATCTTTTCATTCTCCGGATATTATCTTTCACAATGCAAAAGTTGTTTTAAATAATTTTGTCCCATTTTTGTAATTTTTATCTTTAAGAGCAATTGCCTGAACTTTCTTTGCCACATCCCATCCTTCCCCTAATTATTTATTATAATATCTATTTCTTTACTGAGATTATCAACCTGTTCCTTCATTATAAGCATATTTTCCTATAAAATATTTGAACAGTTATATTAGTAGCTGCTTTAAAGTTCCTTATATGCCTATTTGCAACATCTAAGTCATTTTAGAATTGGTTTCTATTGCTTTATTTTTCTCTAGAGTATGATTCATATTTTTCAGTTTCTTTGCCTGTCTAGTGATTTTTCCATTGATTATATACTGTATATTATGATGATATGTTGAAGAGACTCTGGATTTTATGTTTCTCTGTTATCAGAGAAAGGTTTTTCTTTGTTTTGGCCTAGGAGGCAGTTAACCTTGATAGTCCTGTGGTGGGCAGCTGAAACCTCTTCTCAATTTCCCCAACTTCACTTGCTATTCATTAGCTGGGCCCTCTGGGGCCTTCAGAGCACATGCATAGCTCAGTGGTCAGGCAAGGATATAGTTTATACTAAGACTTTGGGGTTCAACGCTTCTGCAGCTTTGTCTTCCCCACAATTTCTCCCCTAACTTTCTTTCTTTTTTTTTAAAATTTTATTTTTAATTTTTTTAAAATAAATCTTTATTGTTCAGATTACAGGTGTTCCTCTTTTTGTTCTCCCCCTATAGCTCCCCTCCACCTGATTCCCCACCCCACCCTACCCCATGCCCTTACCCCCTGCCACTGTCTTCATCCATAGGAGTAAGATTTTTGTCCAATCTCTTCCCGCATCACTCACACCTGCTTCCCCCTGAGAATTGTCAGTCCACTCCCTTTCTATGTCCCTGATTCTATTATATTCACCAGTCCATTCTGTTCTTCAGATTTTTTATTTATTTGATTTTTAGATTCACTTGTTGGTAGGTATGTATTTGATGTCATTTTGTTGTTCATAATTTTTATCTTTACCTTTTTCTTCTTCTTCCTCTTCTTAAAGAATACCCTTCAGCATTTTATGTAATCCTGGTTTGGTGGCGATGAACTCCTTTAGCTTTTTCTTGTCTGTGAAGCTCTTTATCTGACCTTCAACTCTGAATGATAGCTTTGCTGGGTAGAGTAATCTTGGTTGTAGGTTCTTGCTGTTCATCACTTTGAATATTTCTTGCCACTCCCTTCTGGCCAACATAGTTTCTGCTGAGAAATCAGCTGACAGTCGTATGGGTACTCCCTTGTAGGTAACTAACCGTTTTTCTCTTGCTGCTTTCAAGATTCTCTCTTTGTCTTTTGCCCTTGGCATTTTAATTATGATGTGTCTTGGTGTGGTCCTTTTTGGATTCCTTTTGTTTGGGGTTCTGTGAGCTTCCTGGACTTGTAAGTCTATTTCTTTCACCAGGTAGGGAAAGTTTTCTGTCATTATTTCTTCTAATAGGTTTTCAGTATTTTGCTCTCTCTCTCCTTCTGGCACCCCAAAAATTCGGATGTTGGTACGCTTGAAGTTGTCCCAGAGGCTCCTTACACTATCTTCATATTTTTGGATTCTTTTTTCTTTTTGTTTTTCTGGTTGGGTGTTTTTTGTTTCCTCATATTTCAGATCTTTGGTTTGATTCTTGGGGTACGTTGATCTACAGTTGAGTTTCTGTATATTCTTTATTTTAGACAGTGTATGCTTCATTTCTGACTGGTCCTTTTCCATTTTTTTGCCATTCTCATTAAGGTCCTTGAAGGTCTCACTAAGCTCCTCAGAAGTGTCAACAAGTTTCTCGGCGGTTTTTAGAAGATTCTTGAGTAACCTTATAAATGTGGTTCTGAACTCTATGTCATCCAGTAGTTTGCTTTCCTCCGTTTCTTTCATTTGTGACATGTTTCTTTGTTTCCGCATTTTGGCTGCTTCCCTGTGTTAATAGAGTGGCTTTGTGTGGTAGGTGACCTATAGGGGGCAGTAGCTCAGCCTCACCAATCACCTGATGTGGACGCTCTTGGTACACCCCTTTGTGGGCTGAGTGCAAAGTCTTGGTGTAGTTAAGCCTTAATTGCTGTTGGTACGCTGGGAGGAATTGACCTCCAGGCCAATCGGCTGTGAGGACTCGCTGTGTCTATAAGAACTGCTGTGCTAGAGACATGCTTATGGTGCAGGACTTGTTTCAGTGGGGCTTTGGTGCTCTCTGAGTCTGCCTCTTGAATGTGTCACTTATGGATGTGAGGAGTTGAAATCTGGTTTCTCACACTGACCACTAGGTATACTGGCTTCTGGATCTCCAATGGGGTGCAGGTCAGCTATTGTCTGAGTCCACCCAGCAGGAGCTACAGCGAGAGCTACAGTTTTCTCCTCTTTGCTTGGGGTTTGGAGGTTTTGGAGCTGTCTGACCCAGGCTGCAAGTTTGCTAGGTTAAGCTGCGATAGGGCAGGCCTTTCTTATGCTAAAGCTGCTGCTTGGAGCTTGGGTGGGTTTGTAGGTTGTGTGGGGCGGGGTCTCAGGGCGTCACTAGGCTAGGGCGTGGCAAACAGCGATGGCTGCTAATTAGCTGGCTCTGTGTCTCCAACTGCGTCCCGTGCCCCAGCGCAGTAAACAATTATTCTTGCGCGCAGCTCTGCAAGCAGGCCCCCCTCACTTTCCGACCCGGTGGCAGACAGTCCAGCTTCTCCCCATAGGAGTTTGGGTTCCCCGCGTCTCCCCAGAAACTGTATTTCAGAGTAATCGGGGGCTTGTCTCCCTTTGGGTTGAAAAAAGCAACGCCTGCTGCCAGCCCAGATCACGCGCCTCCGTACCTCAGCTTTTTAGCGCTTGTGCATGTCTCAATGCTCTTTTCTCTTTCCTTCTAGTTGTAGAACTTCCACTCAGCCAGCTTTCCCGTGGTTCTGGGTGTTAGACATTTTGTCTTTTAGTTGTAGTTTTGAAATTGTTGTGCGAGGCAGCAATTTAGGTGTTTACCTACGCCACCATCTTGATTCTCCCCCATTTCATTTTCCTCCCCTAACTTTCCAATCACTTCACAAGTCCTGGCTTTTGGCCACTTCGAGCTTCATGCTCCGTGCATATTGAGGAATGTCTGCAGGCAAAAAACCTCCAGCTCTCAAATCACACAAATTGTAAAGTTGTTGTTTTTAATATCTTTATTGTTGAAAGTATTACATATAACACCCCTCCCCACTCCATTGACCTCTTCTTGTAATGTTGTATTTTAAGAATGGACTCTTATCTAGTTTCCACACACTTTTTGTCCCTTTCCAGAGCCTTCATATAGTTGCTATAAGATATTTTTCCAGATTTTTAGTTGTTAGTACTGAGAGATTAATCTGACCAAGCTATTTTGCTATTACCACTCTAGATGAGTTTTAAGATAGTTTCTCAGCTTATGCTTTCCATACCCCATTAGTATGTAAATTTGCCCCCACATTCAGATATAGGGCTGGCTTAGAGTTCCAGTTTCTTGTGGGTCCACCCATGGTCCAGGATGAGTGGGAGGCGTCTATATCACTTCCCCTGGCCTGTTAGTCTTCTAGTTCCACTTTCACCATTCATGCTGATAGCACAGTCTCTTTCAGGCTTCCAGCTTTAGGCAGGCAGTTCCAGCCTTGACTCCCTCCCCCTATGAATGGGCTTCCTATTCCCAGAGGCAGTATAATATCAGCATCAGAAATGGATATTCAGTCCTGATATCCCCACTGACAATTCTGATATCGACTTCTACTTACCAGATTAACTGTTAGTTTACTCCATGTTTATGGAATTTAGATTTTTCCACTTCTTAGTATTAAGCATTTCTATATGTTTGCAGTCATTCAGCACCCTGCATCAGCCCAGTCGTGCATTCTGAAAAAAAGTCCAGTAATTCATTTTGCATAAGGATTTCTTAAAATATTTTTTGAAGTTTAGCTTCATCCTAGCCGGTTCAGCTCAGTGACTAGAGCCTTGGCCTGTGGACTGAAAGGTCTGGGATTTGATTCTGGTCAAGGACACATGCCCGGTTGTGGGCTTGATCCCCAGTAGGGGGCGTGCAGGAGACTGCCGATCAATGATTCTCTCTTATCATTGATGTTTCTACCTCTTTCTCCCTCTCCCTTCTTATCTGAAATCAATAAAAATATCTTTAAGAGGAAGTTTAGCTTCTATTATGCATTAACCACCTGAGAATGGTATGCAATTTAAAATTAAAAGCTTACTTAAGAGTCACCATACACCAAAAATGATGTATTCATTTCAGACATTATTAATACTCCAAAGAAAATTGTAATATTATGGACAAATGAAAACATTCAGAAAATGTTGTATAAATATTTATTGATCCAGGCATTCTAAGTGCTAGAAATATAATAATGAATTCTCACTGCAAAGACTGAACTGTGAAGTGTTACTGTCTCTTTATAAATGAGGAAACAGAGACTCAAAGTGAGACTGACATAACCTTTCCAAGTTTACACAATTGGTACACAGTCTGTACTAGATGTCAAACCCAAGTCTTCCTAGTCCCAGTGGTCATGCTTTTGATCACTCTTCCATGCAGCTGTGAGTCTTGCCAAGAATTAGCTAGCAGCCATCTTTAAGGCCTGAAGTAATGGCTCAAGGAGGGGGCAGACTTACAGAATGGTTTAATACCTAGCTATGGTACTCTTGGGGGTGCTAAATGAATTTGGAGCCTCCTTGCACTACACCAGGAAACCCTACATTTGTTGTTTACATAATCATTTAAAATCCATCTATAGTGGTACAGTATTAGTCTGCTAGGGCTGCCACAAAAAATACCACAGGCAGGGTGGATTAAACAACAAACATTTATTTTCTGACTAGAGGCCCAGTGCATAAAACTCATGCATGCAGGGGGGAGGGTGGTGTCCTTTATCCTGGCCTGCACCCTCTTCAATCCAGGACCCCTCAGGGGATGTCCGACTGCCAGTTGGGGATTGGGCCTAAACCGGCAGTCGGACATCCCTCTCGCAATCTTGGACCGCTGGCTCCCAACTGCTGATCTGCCTGCCTACCTGAGCGCCCCTAACTGCTCCCCTGCCTGACTGATTGCCCCTATCCACCTCTGCCTGCCTTCCTGATCCCCCTAACTGCTCTCCCCTGCCGGCCTGATCCCCCTAACTGCTCGCCACTGCCAGCCCGATCGCCCCTAACTGCCTCTGCCTTGGCCCACCACCATAGCTTTGTCCAGAAGGATGTCTGGAAGGTCATCGGAAGATGTCTGATCTAATTAGCTTATTACCCTTTTATTAGTATAGACAGTTTTGGAGGCTACAAGTCCAAGATCAAGGTGCTTTCAAGGTTGGTTTCTAATGCAGCCCCCTTTCTGGCACATGATCATTCTTCTGTATACATGAGGTAGAGGTGGAGGGTGGAGAGAGTGAGAAAGAGAGAAAGAGGAGTTCTCTGATGTCTCTTCCTCTGCTTATATGGACACCAACCCTTATGGATTAGCACCCAACCCTTATGACTTCATTTGACCTAATTGTCTTCCTAAGGGCTCTATCTCCAAATACAGTCCAATTTGGGGTTGGAGCTTCAACATATGAATTTGGGGGGACACAATTCAATCCATAACAGGTATCATAAATAATTTGCTCAAACTTCCTTTTCTTGTTCTGTTACATTTATACCACTTATTTTAACTACTCCTTATGAAAATGATCAAAGTAGCTTTCTACACTTACTTCTAAAGGGAAGTAACTATGATGCCCAGAGATTAGAAGCTCAGGTTATATTAAAGAGGGGCATATTAGCAAGGACTCAAGATTTTAATGTGAACAAGACCAATTCATACAGAAAAAAAAATGGTAAAGGGAATTTTAGGCACTTATTGCAATGAGTATCCCGTCGGCCCTAATTTGTTTATTAAGTAGAAGATAAAACTTGAGTGGAAAAATGGAAACTTAATTAACTTAGATTGTGGGGCTGTCTATAGGAAACACATGACTTTTGACTAAAATGTGATTTGGAGGGCCAGTATAAGCATGTGTCATTCTGAAGTGTTTGTCAAAGTCCTGGGAATACCCTTAAAAATGTCAAGGATCCGCTGTCCTATGTCAGTGAGACCTGAACAGCTTGTCCTTTTCTTCTTTTGAAGGTAAAATACTGAAAATTCAGGATATATTGTTTGGTGAATATTTGTCATTGGAACCACATGGTGCTAGAAATAGATCTGGGGATGTGTAAGATTGAAGGTTGCCCTCAAACTTCAGCATGAGGAGAAAAAAAAGCACAGCAGTTTAAAAAAATACAAAGAAGAGTGAACTGGTAACTTAGAAAGCATGCTAGTTTTTTTTCCTTTCTCTTCTATTCAAGGAAAAACGATTTTTGAGCCCCAGTGCCTTGGCAAGGAATAATTTTTATCTTGCTACCCACTCTCATTTTATTTTTACTAGCTGGAGCATGATCTTGGAAGTCAGAATGAATCACTGCTGCCGATGATGAGTCCAAAGGATTGTGGAGCTGTTTTTGATGAATAACACTTTAATTTCAAATTATTCTACGTCTTTCTGAATAAACCACATAAGAAGCAATGAGTTTAAATGATAATAAGAAGCAATTAGCTTTTGAAAGAAGGGAGAAGCTCTCAGAGCAGTCCCAGTGTGAGGCTTTAAAACAGGGACTATTTCCTCAGGAAGGCTGAGAGATTGCTCTTCCTGGAGGTGCTCATCTGGGGAGTGGGGCTCAGTGAGGAGTCCTTTGCTGGGTATTTGTCTCATCCTGGGACTTTGAAGCCAGATGGGGGAGGAGGGTGTAGTGGTTAATGTCTAGCTCTATGGGGACTAGACAGACTGGGACGCAAGTCCATTTTGGCCATGAGTGTTCTTGGGCAACTAGATGAACTCTGAGCCTCAATTTCATTATCTGTAAAATGAGGCAGTTGCAATGATTAAATAAAGCATGTAATGTGCTTACACATTGGTAATTGTTCTGTAAATGGCAGCTCTTATTTCCTATGAGATTCTCCATATAGCTCAGAAAGGAAGGATGAAATGAATTCACATCAATGGACCAACGGCTGTGGCTTGTGCTGTGCTACCACGACTCTCTCCTTTCATGCACTCACTTCCTAGTAATTTCCACAACTTCCCTTGAGACTTGATTCTTTGCATTCTTTACTCTCATCTTGAGGCTTTTGTTTTGGTGTGTGGTTCAAACAAACTGATCACACATTTGAAAGTCATTGCCTTGGAGAACACTGTGGGTCCCAGGGGGCTTAAATTCCATTCTGAGGCTGCCTTGGACGCGGATGGACACTGCCCTTCTTATATTATCTTAGCTCTTAAAACTAGCTCTTAGCACTTAGGAGCTGTTAGCCTTTTTTAAAAAATAAATTTGCTCCCACATCAGAAGAAAAACCATCTCTCCCTCCTCTACTGTATGACCCTCTCCTGAGCAGTCAGCTGAGCCTGGTTGACCACAGGAGAAAAGAATGGAGCTCTTTTTGTCCCACTCATGGGCATGTTTATGTGTGCTATCATGCGTTGGAAACATTAGAACTTCATAGGGTCTCATGTTAGTAATTATGCCTCCAGCTCAAGGGTTCTTTTTACAAAAGCAAATACCTTTTTCTGAAATTTCATTTTTGGTATACAGGAATGAGTGGGTTTTTTGTATATTGATTTTGTATCCTGAAACTTTACTGTATTTGTTTATTGTTTCTAGAAATTTTTGGTGGGGTCTTTAGGATTTTCTATATAAAGAATCACATCATCTGCAAAAAGGGACACTTTTACTTCTTCCTTTCCAATTTGGATCCCTTTTATTTCTTTATTTTTTAAATTCCTTTATTGATTAATGTATTACATATGTGTCCTTATTCCCCCATTACCCCCTACTTCTCATTCATGCCCCCCCCCTTTTATTTCTTTCTCTTGCTTAATTGCCCTGGCTAGGACTTCCAGTACTGTCTTATATAATAAAAGGCTAATATGCAAATTGTTCCCTCAACTGGGAGTTCTACTAGGAGTTCGACCAGGGTGCGGGGCAGGCCTGCCAACCTTCTGTGGCCCCTCTCCCAAGCTGGCCCCGCCCCAGATTTGCCACCCCCACCCCGATAGGGGCAGGCTGGCAGGACCCATGCACGATTTTGTGCACTGAGCCTCTAGTGTTGAATAGAGTGGTGAGAGTGGACATCCTTGTCTTGTTCCTGATTTTAGAGGAAAAGCTTTCAGCACATTACTTGCATTATTTAAAAGCTTTCAGTTTTTCACCACTGAGTATGATATTAGCTGAGAGTTTGTCACACATGGCCTTTATTTTATTGAGTGTTTTAATCATAAATGGATGTTATATCTTATCAAATGCTTTTTCTGCATTTATTATTCTTTGTTTTGTTAATGTGATATATTATATTGTTTGATTTGCATATGTTGAACCATCATTGTGCCCCTGGAATGAACCCCACTTGATAGTGATGTATTATTTTTAAAATGTGTTGTTGTATTCGATTTGCTAGTATTTTGTTTAGGTTTTTACGTCTGTACTCATCAGATAAAAATTTTTTCCTTTTTTTGTATTATCCTTGAGAGGTTTTGGTACCAGGTTTATGTTGGCTTCATAAAATATGTTAGGAAGTATTGCCTCTTCTTCAGTTTTTTAGAAATTTGAGAAGAATAGGTATCAACTCTTTGAATGTTTTGTAGAATTTACTAATGGCCCTGGACTTTTTTCCGGAGTGTGTGGGGGGGGGCTGTGATGGTTGTTTCAGTGTCCTCACTGTTGATCAGTCTATTTAAATTTTCCAATTTTTCATGATTCAGTCTAGGAAGGTATATGTTTCTAGGAACTTATCCATTTCTTCTAGGTTATTTGGTGGCATATAGTCTTTCATAATATTCTAATATGATCCTTTGCATTTCTGTGATGTCTGTGGTGACATCTCTCTGATTTCTAATTTTGTTTATTGAATCTTTTCTCTTCTTTCCTTAGTGAGTCTATTCAGGAGTTTGTCAATTTTGTTAATCTTTCACAGTTTTTGTATAGTCTTTTTGTTCTCTATTTCATTCAATTCTGCTCTAGTTTTGATTGTTTCCTTTCTTCTGCTGACCTTGGGCTGCTTTTGTACTTCTTTTGAATAGAGTGGTGAGAGTGGACATCCTTGTCTTGTTCCTGATTTTAGAGGAAAAGCTTTCAGCACATTACTTGCATTATTTAAAAGCTTTCAGTTTTTCACCACTGAGTATGATATTAGCTGAGACTTTGTCACACATGGCCTCTAGTTCTTTAAGATGTAATGTTAGGTTGCTTATCTGAGATTTTTCTTGTTTCTTGAGATAGGCCTGCAATGATATAAACTTCCTTCTTTTGCTGCATCTCATAAGTTTTAATATGCTGTATTGTTTTTCTCATTTGTCTCCTTATATCTTTTGATCTCACCTTTCACTTGTTCTTTGACCAGTAACTTTTCAGTAATATGTTGTTTATTTGTGGGTTTTTTTTAAAACTTCCTTTTGTGGTTGACTTACACTTTTAAAGCATTGTGATCAGAGAATATGCATGGTATGATTTCAATCTTCTTAAATTTGAGGCTAGTTTTGTGACCCAACATATGGTCTGTCCTTCAGAATGTTCCATGTGCACTGGAGAAAAATGTATAATCTTATGTTCTGGGATGAAAGGTTTTGTCAACTATGTCCATTTGATCTATGTGTCATTTAAGGCCAATATTTCTTTATTGATTTTCTATTTAGAGGTGCCAATGGAGTATTTAGGTCTCCTACTATGATTTTGTTTTGTCAGTTCTCCCTTAAGTCTGCTTTACATATTTCAGTGCTCCCTTATGGGGTACATATCTATTGAGAAGTGTTAAGTCTTCTTGATGTAGTGTCCTCTTTATCATAAATGTACATTTTTTTTCCTTTGTTACCTTTGTTATCTTGAAATATACTTTGTCCGGTATAAGTATGGCTACACCTGTTTTTCTGTGGATGCTGTTTACTTGAAGAATCATTTTCTACCTTTCACTTTGAGTCTATCTTTGTCTTTGCAGCTTAGATGTGTCTAGTGAAGGCAGCATATGGTTGAATTTTGTTTGTTTTTAGACAGTCTGCTACTCTGTGACTTTTCATTGGTGAATTCAATCCATTTACATTTAGAGTAATTATTATTACTATTATTACTATTATTTAAGAAAGGTATGAAAGAAATTTACTTTAAAAATAACCCCCAAATGTTTAAAACTTGATTTTCCCTCAAAGTCCAAATAATTATGGTCTAACCATCAGAGTAAAGGCTTCATTGGCTCAATCCTTTGATAAGAATCAGCTCAGTTCATGCACAACTGTATATCCCAGGGTGTGTGCAAGAGACATGCACATGCATCACACACACAAGCACATAACCCACAAAGACAGACACACAGCTGAGTTTTTGTTGTTCTAGACACTTCAGATACATGTTCTTAAGTCTGCCGCCTGCCCATTACATTTGGCAAGTTACTTCTTTGGAGGCAGAACATTTTCTTCAAAGAAGCCCTGGATGACAACATTCCCTGCTGGGAAGTATCACGAAGAAGGGCCCATCACTTGCAGATGCCTTTCAAACGCCCTTCTTCTTTGTATTCTTCCATACCATGGCTGTGAAGTGTCCAGTCCCAGAGGTGAAGTCAGGCCGCTGGAAGTTGTAATTCTTAATTTCACTGTACCATCTATCAGCTACCTCCTTTCCTGGCTGATCGGAGGATGCCCAGGCCAGGTTCTCCCCTTCTCCCCGCACTGGCCCCGACTGGACTCCGGCCTGTGCTTGAGTATCCTCGAGCTGGCCAGCACCTCCGAATACTGCTGAGCCTCCCAGTTGCACTTCTTGCAGAGCTTCATGAGAGGGACGCCGTGCTGCTGCCAGTACTCGTTGTGGGCCCTCAGCAGCTGTTATTAAACTGTTTGGAAGCTGACTTGTCCATGGCCAGCTCGGCATGCTCCTGGGCTCCTGCTGCCTCTCTAGAGTAATTATTGATGTATGAGGATTTAAAATATATATACACACATATATATTTTTATTGATTTCAGAGAGGAAGGGAGAAGGAGAGAGAGATAGAAACATCAATGAGAGTCATTGATTGGCTACCTCCTGCACGCCCCCTACTGGGGATCGAGACCGCAACCCAGGCATGTGCCCTAGACTGGAATTGAACCCAGGACCCTTTAGTCCGCAGGCCTTTGCTCTATCCACTGAGCCAAACCAACTAGGGCTGAGGTATTTTTTTTTATTTAATAAATCTTTATTCAGATTATTACAATTGTTTCTCCTTTTCCCCCCATAGCTCCCCTCCCCCGGTTCCCACCCCACCTTCTGCCCTTACCACCCTGCCACTGTCCTCATCCATAGGTGTATGACTTTTCTCCAGTCTCTTCACTCATCCCACACACCCCTTTCCCCCCGAGAATTGTCATTCCCTCCCTTTCTATGACCCTGATTCTATTAGTCACCAGTTTATTCTGTTCATCAGATTTTTTTATTCACTTGATTTGTAGATTCACTTGTTCACAGACATGTATTTGTTGTTCATAATTTTTATCTTTACCTTTTTCTTCTTCTTCCTCTCCTTAAAGAATAGCCTTCAGCATTTCATATAATACTGGTTTGGTGGTGATGAACTCCTTTAGCTTTTTTTTTTTTTTATCTGTGAAGCTCTTTATCTGACCTTCAATTCTGAATGATAGCTTTGCTGGGTAAAGTAATCTTGGTTGTAGGTTCTTGCTATTTATCACTTTGAAAATTTCTTGCCACTCCCGTCTGGCCTGCTTAGTTTCTGTTGAGAAATCAGCTGACAATCTTATGGATGCTCCCTTGTAGGTAATTAACTGTTTTTGTCTTGCTGCTTTTAAGATTCTCTCTTTGTCTTTTGCTCTTGGCATTTTAATTATGATGTGTCTTGGTGTGGTCCTCTTTGAATTCCTTTTGTTTGGGGTTCTGTGCACTTCCTGGACTTGTAAGTCTTTTTCTTTCACCAGGTGGGGGAAGTTTTCAGTTATTATTTCTTCAAATAGGTTTTCAATATCTTGCTCTCTCTCTTCTTTTGGCACCCCCATAATTCGGATGTTGGTACACTTGAAGTTGTCCCAGAGGCTTCTTACACTGTCTTCAACTTTTTGGATTCTTTTTTCTTTTTGCTTTTTTCGGTTGAGTGTTTTTTGCTTCTTTATATTTCAATTCTATGACTTGATTTTTGCGTTCCTCTAGTCTGTTGTTGGGTTTCTGTATACTATTTTTTATTTCAGTCAGTGTATGTTTAATTTCTAATTGGTCCTTTTTCATATCTTCGAGGGTCTCGTTATATTTATTGGCCTTTTCTAGGATACTCTTGAAAAGCCTTATAACCGTGGTTTTGAATTCTAAATCCAGTCGTTTGTTTTCCTCCATTTCTTTAGTTTGTGATCTGTTTCTTTGTCGCCGCATTTTCACTGCTTCCCTGAGTTGGTAGGGTAGCTTTGTGTGCCAGGTTTCCTATATGGCCCAGTGGGTCGGCTTCCCAGTTACCTGAGATGGACACTCTTGGTGCACCCCTTTGTACACTGTGTGTACAGCTTTGTTGTAGTTAAGTCTTGATTGTTGTTGGTATCACTGGGAGGAATTGACCTCCAGGCCAGTTGGCTGTGAGGATCAGCTGTGTCTACGCTGGGAGAAGTTCGGTGCTGGAGACAGCCTTATAGGATTAGACTTGCCAAATTGCAAAAGCTTCTGTGCTCAGATTGGATGGGGTGGAGTCTCAGGGCAGAGCAGACAGTCTTGGCTTCCCGTCAGCCCTGCCCTTGCGTGCGCACGCGCGCCTCCAGACCTCTGGCTTTCCCGGCTCCCGAGCCTCCGCCCGATTGTCCAGATTCCCCCGCAAGAGCGTGGGTCCTCAGGGGCTCGCCTGGAACTGGGGTTCAGTGCATTCAGGAGCTTCCGACTCCCTTCTGCTAGGGAAAGCCTATGACAACCTCTGCAGTCTTTGTGCACACTGGCGCACACGCACCTCCAGATCCCTGCCCGCTGTGGCATCACCCCGGATCTCCAAGTCTCCGAGTGCCTTTCTCTCTACCTGACAGTCTAGACTCCCCCTATATGAGCCCGGGTCCACGGGGTTTCGCCCGGAACTGGAGTTCAGTGCAGTCGGAACTGGGGTTCAGTGCATTCGGGGGCTTCCTTCTCCCTCCCGCCAAAGAAAGTCAGCCAGGCTCTCAGCTGCCCTTCCTCTCTGCGCGCACAAAGACCCTTTGCTGTACCTCAATCCTTTGCCGTTCCTCCAATTCTCCATGAGCTTTTCTCTTTCCTTCTAGTTGTAGAATTTCCACTCAGCTGGCTTTCCTGTGGTTCTGGATTGTGTCCATTCTGTCTTTTAGTTGTAGTTTTGAAATTGTTGTGCGAGGCAGCAGTTTAGGTGCTTACCTATGCCACCATCTTGGTTTCTCCAGCTGAGGTATTATTTTAAGCCATTTTATTTTTTGTTTTCTTGTAAGCGTTGTGGTTCTTTTCTTTTGTGTTTCTGTCTGTTGTTTTTGTTTGGTGGTATTCCATACTTTTTTTGTTTTGTTTTCTCTTTTTGTATGCTATGTGTCTCAGTGTTTTGTGTGTGTGTGTGCACGCGTACGTGAGTGTGTGGTTATCATTAGGTTTATGAAAAAGTTTCATATATACACTAGACCTTTTTCTTTTTTTAAAAAAAATTTAATAAATCTTTATTGTTCAGATTATTACAATTGTTCCATTTTCCCACATAGCTCCCATCCATGCATTCCCACCACACCCTCTGCCCTTACCTCAGCCCCCACTGTCCTCATCCATAGGTGTATGACTTTTCTCCAGTCTCTTCACGCACCCCACACACCCCTTTCCCCCCGAGAATTGTCATTCCCTCCCTTTCTATGACCCTGATTCTATTAGTCACCAGTTTATTCTGTTCATCAGATTTTTTTATTCACTTGATTTGTAGATTCACTTGTTCACAGACATGTATTTGTTGTTCATAATTTTTATCGTTACCTTTTTCTTCTTCTTCCTCTCCTTAAAGAATAGCCTTCAGCATTTCATATAATACTGGTTTGGTGGTGATGAACTCCTTTAGCTTTTTCTTATCTGTGAAGCTCTTTATCTGACCTTCAATTCTGAATGATAGCTTTGCTGGGTAGAGTAATCTTGGTTGTAGGTTCTTGCTATTCATCACTTTGAATATTTCTTGCCACTCCTGTCTGGCCTGCTTAGTTTCTGTTGAGAAATCAGCTGACAATCCTATGGGTGCTCTCTTGTAGGTAACTAACTGTTTTTCTCTTGCTGCTTTTAATATTCTCTCTTTGTCTTTTGCTCTTGGCATTTTAATTATGATGTGTCTTGGTGTGGTCCTCTTTGAATTCCTTTTGTTTGGGGTTCTATGAGCTTCCTGGACTTGTAAGTCTATTTTTTTCACCAGGTGGGGGGAAGTTTTCGGTCATTATTTCTTCAAATAGGTTTTCAGTATCTTGTGTTCTCTTCTTCTGACACCCCCATAATTCTGATGTTGGTACGCTTGAAGTTGTCCCAGAGCCTCCTTACACTATCTTCATATTTTTGGATTCTTTTTGCTTTTTTGGTTGAGTGTTTTTTGCTTCTTTGTATTTCAAATCTTTGACTTAATTCTCGCGATCCTCTTGTCTGCTGTTAGATCTCTGTATAATATTTTTTATTTCAGTCAGTGTATGCTTAATTTCTAGTTGGTCCTCTTTCATGTCCTCGAGGGTCTTGCTAAATTTATCTGTCTCTTCTAGAAAATTCTTGAAAAACCTTATAACCATGGTTTTGAACTCTATATCCAGTCGTTTGCTTTCCACCATTTCTTTCATTTGTGACCTGTTTCTTTGTCTCCGCATTTTGGCTGCTTCCTTGAGTTGATACACTGGCTTTATGTGCTAGGTGTCCTATAGGGCCCAGTGGCTCAGCCTCCCCAGTTACTTGAGGTGGACACTCTTGGTACACCGCTTTGTGGGCTGTGTGCACATTCTTGTTGTAGTTAAGCCTTGATTGTTGTTGGTATCACTGGGAGGAATTGACCTGCATGCCAATTGGCTGTGAGGATCAGCTGTGTCTACGCTGGGAGAACTTCTGTGCTGGAGACACCCTTATGAGACTAGACTTGCAAAAGCCTCTGTGCTCAGCTTGGATGGGGCAAAGTCTCAGGGCAGAGCAGACAGCATTAGCTTCCCATCAGTCCTGCCCTAATAGACCCCTGTGTCTCAGTGTCCCATGGTAATTGCTGCAAGCACCTCTTAGAGAAAGCCATCCTTGAGTTCCACCCTTTGCCAGACAGTCCAGTTTCTCCCCGAATGAGTCTGGGTCCCCAGAATCTCGCCTAGAACTGGAGTTGAGTGCAGTTGGGAGCTTTTGTGTCCTTCCCGCTTGAGAAAGCCAGCCGTGCACTCAGTTGCCCACCCTCTCTGTGCGTATGCCTTGGTACCTCTGCTTTCTGCAGTTTCTCTGAGTCACAGTGTGCTTTTCTCTTTCCTGACAGTCCAGTTTCACCCCATATGAGTCTGGTTCCCCAGAGTCTCGCCTGGAACTAGTGTTCAGTGCAGTTGGGAGCTTTTGTGTCCTTCCCGCTTGAGAAAACCAGCCGTGCACTCAGTTGCCCACACTCTCTGTGCATGTGCCTTGGTACCTCTGCTTTCTGCCGTTTCTCTGAGTCACAGTGTGCTTTTCTCTTTCCTGACAGTCCAGTTTCACCCCATATGAGTCTGGTTCCCCAGAGTCTCGCCTGGAACTAGTGTTCAGCGCAGTTGGGAGCTTTTGTCTCCCTCCTGCTTGAGAAAGCCAGCCGCATACTCAGTTGCCCGCCCTCTCCACGCGCACGCCTTGATACCTCTGCCTCCTGCAGCTCCTCTGAGTCTCAGTGTGCTTTTCTCTTTCCTTCTAGTTGTAGAATTTTCACTCAGCCAGCCTTCCTATGGCTCTGGGTGATGTCCGTTTTATCTTTTAGTTGTAGTTTTGAAATTGTTGTATAAGGCAGCATTTAGGTGTTTGCCTATGCCGCCATCTTGGTTTCCCGCCAGTCCTTTTTCTTTTGAATGCATCTGATCTCTATCCTCATTTGCAAATTCAGAACTTTCCCCCACCCCTTTATGTTTTTGTTGTCACAAATTATCCCTGTGTATGCTGTATGATCTTACTTGTGGTTTTGTGACCTTTTATTCTTTGTTTCAGGTAGAGTAACCCCCTTTAGTGTTTCTTGCAATGGAGATTTTCTGGCAATAAATTGCCTAAACTTTGTATATGTGGAAAAGTCTTTATTCCTCCTTCATATCTAAAGGATAACTTTGCTGGATATAGTCTTCATGGCTGATAATTTCTTTCTTTCAGTAGTTTGAATGTTCGATTCCATTCTCTTCTAGCTTGTAGAGTTTCCGCTGAGATGTTTGATGATAACCTAATGGGATTTCTTTTATAGGTTACTTTCTTCTTTTCCCTGGATGCCTTGAGAATTCTCTGTTATTAATTTTTGACTGTTTGAATACTATGTGCCCTAGAGAAGGCATTTTTGGATTCAGGTAATGAGGTGTTTTGTTTGCTTCTTGGAATTGAGGATCTTGCTCTTCTATAGGTTTGGGAAGTTCTCATGAACTATTTGCTTGAATAAGCTTCCCATTTCTTTTTCCTCCTCTCCTTTTTCTGATATGCCTATTATTCTTATATTGGTCTTTCTGATCGAATCAGACAGTTCTCTCTCTCTCTCTCTCTCTCTCTCTCTCTCTCTCTCTCTCTCTCTCTCTCTCTCTCGTTCTCTTATTCCCTCTGCATCATTTTCATATTTCTATCTTCAATATCACTAATTCGTTCCTCCATCTGGTCAGCTCTATTTCCTATGCTCTGTTTATTCTTGATCCCTTTTATTGAGTTCTTTATCTATTTCTTTCTTTTTAAACATTCCAATCTGTTTGGTAAAGTGCTCGTTTTGTCCATTGATTTGGTTTCTGAGTTCATTAAATGGTCTATATGTTTTCTTGCATCTCATCAAGTTTTTTTCAGAACTGCAATCTTTAATTTTCTGTGATTTAGGTCACATATTTCCATGTCTTTAAGTTCATTTTATGGATATTTTTCTTTTTTTTTTTTTTTCCCTGAACTGCCTCATTACCTTGGTTATTCATGCTATTTGATGGATTCCTTGTCTGTCTAGGCATCTATGTATGAGAGGTACTTCTCTAATAGAGTGTTAAGAAGTCTTTTGATTGTTTTCCAGCAGGTGGCACTAAATTATAAGGTTTTTAGCTCTCTTGACTTCTCTGACTTTTCAGATCTCCACAGGTGGAGAATGCCCTGTCTTCCCTGGGCCGGTGGGCACCTCCCCTGTGATCTAGTCATTGTGGTCCGAGAAGATCAACGCTGCAGGGGAATGCAGTGAGTGATGGGCTTCCAAATCTGTGAAATCCCAGTGCTGTCCCAAGCAGCTGGCAGTGTAGCCTTGATGTGTGGGGGTGGGGTGAGCTGAGGGAACCTGGCTGCCTCCTTTGTTGCTTTGCCCTCACAACAATGTTGACTGGTGGACCTCCATGTCATTTCCCTAGTAACTCTTCCCAACCCTGGGATTAGTCATAGAGTGTGCCCTTTACTCAGGGAAAAAGTGTTTCTGTAACCATTCTCAGGTTTGCAGACCATGTGTTCTGCAAGCCTATATGAAGGATGAGGGGAGGAGAGCTCAGGGAGATTGAGGGGAGGCAGCCAGGCTCTAGGGCTTTGTGTCTCTCTCTGACATGCTCATTGCCAGACAACCATGGCTGCCCCTCTGGCTTCGTCCCTGCCCTGGTCACTGGGCTCAGCCACAGCTTGTACTGCTCACTCCTGCCATAATGCTCACTAAATCTCTTTGCTCTTCTCAGCTGAAGGGTGTGCCATTTACAACCTGATTCATCCCCTCTCCAGGTTGCAGGGCTGAATCTATGGCTCCTTTAAGCTTTTCTTCCTTCTCACCTCCCTGGTTTGTTAGCACTTGCCCACCTTTAGATGTTTCAATTCGTTCAGCAGGGAATCCCTTTTTTTTAATTATAGCTGTTCAAATTATTGAAACGTCAAGGGGAGAAACTAGGGGGGGTCACTCACGCCACTATTCCTCTGATATCATTCCAAATTATCTTTACAAAAGCTTATTTCCAACACAAGAGGTTTATATGGTCCTAAAGGAAAAAAAAAGGGGGAGATTTAGAACAATATTACCCTCTGCTTGTGTTCTCTATTATAACAAGTGATGTTGTAGATTGGATGAGTCACATTTTCCCCAAGGCCAAACAGCTCTTAAAGTTGTTTATGTAATTACCTTCCTTTGTTACATTCTGTATTTCCTCTTATTGGCAGTGTTTTATTGCCTTCCTGGTAGGAAATTGTTTCCAGTGTTGAATTTACTCTGGTAGATGCCAGGAAGTTGGGATAGTTGGAGAAGCAAAGCATTCATCTGAATACTCTGGAAAGCAGACAAAAAACTCTCAAGTAGCCAAACTATCAGAAGTCTCCCTGCTGGCCTCTTGGGTTTACTATGGGTTGGGGTTGTATTTGTGGTTGGATCAGGGAAAGTGTGGGCTTGCTGGTATGTTGCAAAAGATTGTATCATGAGAAGGGTTTGATAAAACACTTTTTTGTGTGTGTGTGTAAAAGTTTCCTTCTTTAAGGTGGACCTGAGACTTTTCATAGCATATTCCCAAGTGGTTTGTGGCTATCTAAGAAATAGAAAATCCGAGAGTCTGTAAATCCAACACAATGTTTGCTTTCCCACTCTCAGTTTTTACAGAAAAGAAATGGAAGGCCCAGGAACTAGCAAAGGTGTATGGGTCACTCAGCTTGCAGTCTAGAAATTATTTATGAATAATAATAATATCCTAGCAAAAATGTGCACTGTGCAGGTTCCCTAAGACTCCAAAGGACCCCCTCTGTGGATCCCAAGTAAGTGGGGCAACTTGAGTTTACTGGCCTGGTGTGTGTGTATATGTGGGGGGAGAGGGGCGCAGTAGGATTGCATAAAGCAGACACAGGCTAATGAGGACTTTTATGAGCTAACATGGATAAGACATTTGGGACACTCCTGACATATACAAGTGCTCATAAAGTATTTTCTCTTATTTCCTTCCCTCCCCCCTCTTCTTCCCTGTCCTGCCTGAGGCAGTCCAAAATGAGTGAGGAACTGGAGCACAGAGGCCAGGCAAAGGCAGCTAACTACCATGGAAGCATCCCCATACTGGAAGCAGAAAGGGATGGGCATGGAAGTGACAATGTTGAATTAGACCTAATCCACAGAAACTGTGACACTAAATGCTGTCTTAAGTCACTAAATTTTGGGGGTAATTTATTATATAGCAATAAATAACTATACAAAGTTGATCATGGGAGTCCTCCATGAAGGTCTAGGATGTGGGGACATAAATTCTGCCTCCTGTGGGGTCCCCAGAATAGCGCAGGAAGGACAGATCAAGCAAGGTGGTTAAGCACAGAGTGACTGACTACACACACACAATGGCCAGACCATATGTTATAGGAGAACTCTTCGGCAACCAGTCTAGCAATCGAAATACAATCTCTGCAGCAATTGTCCTGGAACGGAAAGGACTTGGACAATGACTGCCGGCTTCCTTATTTTTTGCCCTACTTTCATCTCAGAACCAAGCATAACAAGTCAAATGTGCTCTCCCAAATCAATTACCTAATATGCTCCATTTCAATTATCTGGTTTCCAGCTTCCCCTTCCAACAAACTCTAATTAGAGCATGCCTGAAGCTATCCCCATACTTTTTTTTTTTTTTAAATTATAAAGTTTTTCTACTCCCTGCTTGCCTTTGAGTCTCTGCCAAATGGTAAGTGATGGTGGCTGATTCCCTTGTTATAGCAAGCTCTAAATAGTTTCTGGTTTTTTCTTCTCTTTTAGGTGGTCTTCATTTATTTTCATAGCACCCTCTTGCTCCACATACACGTGTTTTGCTGCCTACTACTGGATATCTATAAGGCCAAGCTGTTCTAGATGTCCCTGCATCTTCAAGTTTCTGAAAGAGTTAATGTAGGGATGATGTTATTTCTTCTTTAGATTTTTAATCAGTGAAACTATTTGGACCTAAAGTTTCCTTTGTGGGGATGTTTTTTAACTATAAATTTATTTTTTAATTGATATAGGGCTGATCTTTTTCAACTTGAATTTTGGTAATTTGTGTCTTTCAAGGAATTATTATTTTTTTTAATTCAGAGAGGAAAGGAGAGGGAGAGAGAGATAGAAACATCAATGATGAAAGAGAATCATTGATTGGCTGCCTCCCGCACATCCCCCACTGGGGACTGAGCCTGCAATCAGGGCATGTGCCCCTGACGGGAATCGAACCTGGGACCCTTCAGTCCGCAGGCTGACACTCTATCCACTGAGCCAAACCATCGAGGACAGTATTTATTTATTTCATCTAAGTTGTTGAATTTATTGGCATAAGGGTGTTTATAATATTTCTTTAATATCTTTTTAATATTTGTAGAATCTAGAGTGATGTTGTTTCTCATTCCTAATATTGGGAATTTATATCTTCTTAATTATTTTTTCTTGATCAGCCTGACTAGAGAGTTATCAACTTTATTGATTATCTGAAAGATCCTGCTTTTAATTTCACTAATTTTCTTTTTTTTTAATTTAATATGTTTTTATTGATTTCAGAGAGGAAGGGAGAGGGAGAGAGAGATAGAAACATCAATGAGAGAAACCAAGATGGTGGCATAGGTAAACACCTAAACTGCTGCCTCGCACAACAATTTCAAAACTACAACTAAAAGGCAAAACAGACATCATCCAGAGTGACGGGAAGGCTGGCTGAGTGGAAATTCTACAACTAGAAAGAAAGAGAAAAGCACACTGAGACTCAGAGGAGCTGCAGGAGGCAGAGGTATCGAGGCGTGCGCGTGGAGAGGGCGGGCAACTGAGTACGCGGCTGGCTTTCTCAAGCTGGAGGGAGACAAAAGCTCCCGAATGCACTGAACTCCAGTTCTGGGCGAGACTCTGGGGACCCAGACTCATATGGGGTGAAAATGGACTGTCAGGAAAGAGAAAAGCACACTGAGACTCAGAGGAACTGCAGAAGGCACAGGTACCAAGGCACGCGCACAGAGAGAGAGGGCAACTGAGTGCACGGCTGGCTTTCTCAAGCAGGAGGAGCACAAAAGCTCCTGACTGCACTGAACTCCAGTTCCGGGCAAGATTCTGGGGACCCAGACTCATTCGGGAAGAAACTGGATTGTCTGGCAGTGGGCGAAACTCAAGGGTGGCTTTCTCTAAGAGGTGCTTGCAGCGATTACCACGGGACACTGAGACACAGGGCCTATTAGGGCAGGGCTGAGGGGAAACCAATGCTGTCTGCTCCGCCCTGAGACTTTGCCCCATCCAAGCTGAGCACAGAGGCTTTTGCAAGTCTAGTCTCATAAGGGTGTCTCCAGCACAGAAGTTCTCCCAGCATAGACACAGCTGATCCTCACAGCCAATTGGCATGCAGGTCAATTCCTCCCAGTGATACCAACAACAATCAAGGCTTAACTACCACAAGAATGTGCACACAGCCCACAAAGCGGTGTACCAAGAGTGTCCACCTCAAGTAACTGGGGAGGCTGAGCCACTGGGCCCTATAGGACACCTAGCACATAAAGCCAGTGTATCAACTCAGGGAAGCAGCCAAAATGTGGAGACAAAGAAACAGATCACAAATGAAAGAAATGGAGAAAAGCAAACGACTGGATATAGAGTTCAAAACAATGGTTATAAGGTTTTTCAAGAATTTTCTAGAAGAGACGGATAAATTTAGCAAGACCCTCGAGGACATGAAAGAGGACCAACTAGAAATTAAGCATACACTGACTGAAATAAAAAATATTATACAGAGATCTAACAGCAGACAAGAGGATCGCGAGAATCAAGTCAAAGATTTGAAATACAAAGAAGCAAAAAACACTCAACCAAAAAAGCAAAAAGAATCCAAAAATATGAAGATAGTGTAAGGAGGCTCTGGGACAACTTCAAGCGTACCAACATCAGAATTATGGGGGTGTCAGAAGAAGAGAACACAAGATACTGAAAACCTATTTGAAGAAATAATGACCGAAAACTTCCCCCCACCTGGTGAAAGAAATAGACTTACAAGTCCAGGAAGTGCACAGAACCCCAAACAAAAGGAATTCAAAGAGGACCACACCAAGACACATCATAATTAAAATGCCAAGAGCAAAAGACAAAGAGAGAATCTTAAAAGCAGCAAGAGAAAAACAGTTAGTTACCTACAAGAGAGCACCCATAGGATTGTCAGCTGATTTCTCAACAGAAACTAAGCAGGCCAGACGGGAGTGGCAAGAAATATTCAAAGTGATGAATAGCAAGAACCTACAACCAAGATTACTCTACCCAGCAAAGCTATCATTCAGAATTGAAGGTCAGATAAAGAGCTTCACAGATAAGAAAAAGCTAAAGGAGTTCATCACCACCAAACCAGTATTATATGAAATGCTGAAGGCTATTCTTTAAGGAGAGGAAGAAGAAGAAAAAGGTAAAGATAAAAATTATGAACAACAAATACATGTCTGTGAACAAGTGAATCTACAAATCAAGTGAATAAAAAAATCTGATGAACAGAATAAACTGGTGACTAATAGAATCAGGGTCATAGAAAGGGAGGGAATGACAATTCTCGGGGGGAAAGGGGTGTGTGGGATGAGTGAAGAGACTGGAGAAAAGTCATACACCTATGGATGAGGACAGTGGCAGGGTGGTAAGGGCAGAAGGTGGGGTGGGAACCGGGGGAGGGGAGCTATGGGGGGAAAAGGAGAAACAATTGTAATAATCTGAATAAAGATTTATTAAATAAAAAAAAATACCTCAGCCCTAGTTGGTTTGGCTCAGTGGATAGAGCAAAGGCCTGCGGACTAAAGGGTCCTGGGTTCAATTCCAGTCTAGGGCACATGCCTGGGTTGCGGTCTCGATCCCCAGTAGGGGGCGTGCAGGAGGTAGCCAATCAATGACTCTCATTGATGTTTCTATCTCTCTCTCCTTCTCCCTTCCTCTCTGAAATCAATAAAAATATATATGTGTGTATATATATTTTAAATCCTCATACATCAATAATTACTCTAGAGAGGCAGCAGGAGCCCAGGAGCATGCCGAGCTGGCCATGGACAAGTCAGCTTCCAAACAGTTTAATAACAGCTGCTGAGGGCCCACAACGAGTACTGGCAGCAGCACGGCGTCCCTCTCATGAAGCTCTGCAAGAAGTGCAACTGGGAGGCTCAGCAGTATTCGGAGGTGCTGGCCAGCTCGAGGATACTCAAGCACAGGCCGGAGTCCAGTCGGGGCCAGTGCGGGGAGAAGGGGAGAACCTGGCCTGGGCATCCTCCGATCAGCCAGGAAAGGAGGTAGCTGATAGATGGTACAGTGAAATTAAGAATTACAACTTCCAGCGGCCTGACTTCACCTCTGGGACTGGACACTTCACAGCCATGGTATGGAAGAATACAAAGAAGAAGGGCGTTTGAAAGGCATCTGCAAGTGATGGGCCCTTCTTCGTGATACTTCCCAGCAGGGAATGTTGTCATCCAGGGCTTCTTTGAAGAAAATGTTCTGCCTCCAAAGAAGTAACTTGCCAAATGTAATGGGCAGGCGGCAGACTTAAGAACATGTATCTGAAGTGTCTAGAACAACAAAAACTCAGCTGTGTGTCTGTCTTTGTGGGTTATGTGCTTGTGTGTGTGATGCATGTGCATGTCTCTTGCACACACCCTGGGATATACAGTTGTGCATGAACTGAGCTGATTCTTATCAAAGGATTGAGCCAATGAAGCCTTTACTCTGATGGTTAGACCATAATTATTTGGACTTTGAGAGGAAATAAAGTTTTAAACTTGAATATAATAGAATCAGGGGCATAGAAAGGGAGTGGACGGACAATTCTTGGGGAAAAAGGTGTGTGGAGGGTGCGGTATGAGAATGGACAAAAATTGTACACCTATGGATGAGGACAGTGGGTGGGGGCGGGGGTAGGGGCAGAGGGTGGGGTGGGAACCAGGTGGAGGGGAGCTATGGGGGAAAAAGAACAATTGTAATAATCTGAACAATAAAGATTTATTAAATTAAAAAAAAAGAAACATCAATGATGAGAGAGAATCATTGATTGGCTGCCTCCTGCTTGCCCCCTACTGGGAATGGAGCCTGCAACCTTGGGCATGTGCCCTTGACCGGAATCAAACCTGGGACTCTTCAGTCCACAGACTGACATTCTATCCACTGAGCCAAACAGCTAGGGCTTCTCTGATTTTCTTTATTGCTTATCTATTTTCTATTTTGTTGCTTTCTGCTTTGGATTTTATTATTTCCTTTCTTCTGCTTATTCTGGGTTCACTTTGATGTTTAAAATTAAAATTTTTTTATTTATTTACCTCTTTTTAAAGTTAAAACGCAACTCAAATTTATTTGAGTTGTCTACAGTCAGCAGTGGGATCTCCTTGCTGGTCTTGCCATTGCTGGAGCCATAGTACTCCATGGCTGCCACAATATTCATGCTGCCTTTCACTTGGCTGAAGTCCACATGCTTGCCATCCAACCACTCAGTCTTGGCAGATGAAAAACGGGGAACCATTTGTGTTGGGTCCAGCATTTGCCATGGACAAGATGCCATGACTGAAATGCTTCAGGATGAAGTTCTCAGCATCAAATTTCTCATGGATTGAATTGCCACCCATGCCATTGAGGCGTGTGAAGTCACCACCCTGGCACATAAATCCTGGAGTAATTGTGTGAAAGCAGGAATCTTTTTTAAAAAATATTTTTTTTTATTGATTTCAGAGAGGAAGGGAGAGGGAGAGAGAGCGATAGAAGCATCAATGATGAGTGAGAATCATTGATAGGCTGCCTCCTGCATGCCCCCTGCTGGGGATCGAGCCCACAACCCGGGCATGTGCCCTTGACTGGAAATGAACCTGGGACCCTTCAGTCTGCAGGCCAGTGCTCTATCCACTGAGCCAAACCAAATAGGGCGAAAGCAGGAATCTTTTTAAACAAATTCTTTCTCCCTAGTGCTCAGAGCACAAAAGTTTTCTGTTGTCTTCGGAACTTTGTCTGAAAAAAATTCTCAAAGGAGATGCGGTCCAAGTGCCTGCCACTGACATTGATGTTGAAGAATATAGTAGAGTTCACCATGGCAGGACACAGGTGGCTCCAGGGCGATGGTGTCTGCAAAGCCTAAAAAAAAATTTCTTGAAGCGGAAATTGGTCACTGATTTGAGACTTTTCTTTTTTTCTAATAGGCCTCCCTCCCCCCATTTATACTATTATTGTCATACACGTTACTTTTACATATGTTATAAACACCACCCTACACTGTAATTGTTTAAATAGTCAACAATTTAAAAAAGACATTTAAATAATGTTTAAAGCTTTTTTTATATCTACTCATGCAGTTAATCTTTCCAATCTTCCTTGTTACTCTGTATGGATCAACATTTCAATCTATCATTTTCCTTCTACCTGTTTAATATTTATTTATTTATTTGAAACCTTTATTATTGAAAGTATTACATAGGTCCGCCTTTCCCCCCCATTAACCTCTTCCAGCCCACTTCCCTCTTCCCCCCCACCCTGGCCTGTTTAATATTTATTGTGCAGGTCTGCAAGTTAAGAATTCTTTCACACTTTGTATATCTAAAAGAAAATATTTACTTTGTCTTCATTTAAAATTTTTTATTTTTATTTTATTAACTTTTTAGAAAAAAAGAGGAAGGGAGAGGGATAAAGAGATAGAAACATCAATGAGAGAGAAACATCATCAATCAGTTGCCTCCTGCATGTCTCCCACCTGGGGATCGAGTTTGGAACCTGGGCATGTGCCCTGACCAGGAATTGAACTGGTGGTCTCTTGGTTCCTGGGTCGATGCTCAAACAGTGAGCTACAGCGGCTGGGCATTGTCTTCATTTTTAAAAGATATTGTATTAGTTTTCTAGGGCTGCCTTAACAAAATACCACATAGTAAATGTCTTAAACAACAGACCTCTCTTTTGCCTCCGGTTCATAAGGCTAGAAGTCTAAGATCAAGGTGTTGGAAGGTTAGGTTTCTCCTGAGGCTCTCTCTTTGGCTTGTAGATGGCCTCCTTCTCACAGTCCTCACATGGTCATTCCTCAAACTGTACCTGTGTTCTAATCTCTCCTTCTTATGAGGATATCAATCATACTTGATAACTGTCCACCCATGTGACCTCATTTTATCTTAATGACTTCTTCAGAGCCATTTCTCCGAATACATTCATATTATGAACTACTGGGAGGTTAGGGCTTTAACATATGAATTTGGTGGTTGGTGGGGGCACAATTTATCCCAAAACAGATACATTTTCCAGATATACAATTATAGGTTGACATTTTTTTTCCAGTATTTTAAGGATGTTGTTCCACTCTTATCTCACTTACATTGTTTCCTTTGAGAAATATGCTGTCATCCTTAATTTTGTTCCTCTGAATATACTGAATCTTTTTTCCTCTGGTTGCTTTAAAATTTTTCTCTTTATCTAAGATTTTGAGTAATTTTATTATGATTTGTTTTGGTGTTGTCTTCATGTTTCTTGTGCTGGGGATTCATTGAGATTATTGGGTCTCTGAGTTTATCATTTTGGTCTGAAGTAGAAGTAATCTTTTTCTTAGGTTTGTTTGTAGAAATAGCATTGTGAGTTAAAAAATTTGAAAATTTAAAATTTTGACACATATTTCCAATTTACCTTTACAAACTGTGGACCAATTTACATCCCCACCAGCATATTCTTTTATCATATTCTTTTATCATTGCCAATCTAATTGGTTAAAAATGTTTCTCATTTTTTTAATTTCCATTTTTCTTACCCATGGAATCAAACCTTTGTTTTCACTTATTGATCATATTTTCTCAATTCTCTTTATTCAGTTGAGCTCCTGCTGTGCATCAGGATGTGTTCTATGTGCTGGGGATAGAGCAATAAATAAGAGATATGAGTCTCTCCCTTCATGAAACTTGCTTTCTAATGGGAATGGGAGGAAATAGAGCAGGATATACACACACACACACACATAATTTCAGATTAAAAAATAAATAAGGCAAGATGATGTCATGGAGTACAACTTGGGATGAGAACTTCTTTATATTGGGTAATTGCAGAAGGCTACTCTGAAGATGTGATATTTAAGTTAACATCCAAATAATGAGAAAGCTAGTTGTGCAAAAATATGGGGCAAAAACATAACAGGCATAGGAAACAGCAAATGCTAATGTTCTAAGGCAGGAATGAGCTTAGTTTATTTGAGAACTAGAAGAAATCCCATATGTCTGGAGAGTGGTAAGCAGGAAAGGAAAGTCTTGGGAGCTGAGGTCAAAAGAGTGACAGTGACATAAATGGAATCTATAAGGCCATGGTAAGGAGTTTAGACTTTATTACCTATGTAAATCCTTTCAATTGGAACAGTCATATTTTTATTATTGATTTTATTTCTTGCTTTAAAAAAATATGGTAAATGTATTAATTTTTTTTTTTTTTTACTTTATAAATATTGACTTTAAAATGTTCTTACTGTCCTAACTGGTTTTGCTCAGTGGATAGAGCGTCGGCCTGCGGACTCAAGGGTCCCAGGTTCAATTCCGGTCAAGGGCATGTACCTTGGTTGCAGGCACATTCCCAGGAGGGGTTGTGCAGGAGGCAGCTGATCGATGTTTCTCTCTCATTGATGTTTCAAACTCTATCCCTCTCCCTTCCGCTCTGTAAGAAAATCAATAAAACATATTTAAAAAAATAAAAAGTTTTTACCAAAATTATGAAACCATTCAGCCACATTTTCATCTCACTCATTACTCTCACAAATCATCAATTTTTCAGTTCTTGAAAAAATTATTACATCATGTGCAAGACAAATATCCTTATCTTAGATTTAGAAAATGGGTTAAGAACCTCTTGTTTAAAATGAAAATACAGCAACATAAAGTTTTTAGTGTCTTTCTCTGTCTACTTTGATGCTCATGGAGGGAAAAGGAAAAAAAAACCACCACATTTATGTCTACAGAGGGTAATCTCTAAATTTAATAGAAGGTTAGAAATGGGCCCCTTCTGGCTGCCTCTCTTTGCTCCCATCTGTGATCTGCCTTTCTGGAGCTGTCTGCTAAGGTGCCAGTATCCACCCCAGGGAAAATTGCTCTTTCCTTCCAAAGCTCACCTTTGAATTAAAGTAAGCACAGCCCAGTAAAGTCTAGGTTCTTCCTCTCTGAGGCTGGCGTCAGAGAGCACGACCCCAGCAGCTTCACCATCAGTGGCTGCTCTGGGATTGGAAGCCTGTCTCTGTAGACAGAAGCAGAGCTCAGAAAAGACCCAGATGAATTTAAAATGTTTGCTTTTTCATTGCTGGTGCCAAGTCTTAACCTCTCTCTTCATAAACTCTACTGGCCCTGAAAATAATCTTGTCTCTGTTTTTCTTTTTATCTCACCCTTGGGTCGATTTTGATCCTTGGAAAGTTTACACTAACTATTTAACTCAGGATAGACAAGCTGCCTGGGCTGTGCATTTGGAAAGCCAAAGGTGGGGAGCAGCTGCCCAGGCTGCACACTTGGGCCAGAATGCTCCCACCAGCCCAGTTGTTTCAGCTCCCAAACGACCTGCAGGTGGCAAAGCCCTAAGGTTGATTCAGTGGTTTATATGTGAAGCATTTTAATTTTGAGATTGCTCCCCACCCCCTCTTCTCCTCTTACCTTACCTCATTGCCAAGGTCAATCTTTGTGTTCCTACACTAGATCAGCCACCCACCTTGAATTCATCCTGTCAGCCCTTCTTTCCTCTTTTAACTTTACCTCCACTAGCACTTTCCATTTATCCTACAAACATGGCCCCTGATCCTCAAAGTGGTCCCTCACGCTGCCTACTTCTTTGAAATATCTATCTCATCTAAATTAGCCACCTCCCCCACCCCTCTGAGGCTCTTATATTTCTCCCTCTTAACAATGGTCACATTTGAAGCTATTTTAATTATTTACTTATATTTCCATTGTGTGCCCTTTTACTCTATTAAGCTATCTGGGGCCAGGAACCATATTTATCTCACTCATTATTATATCTGTGGAAATAAAGACCAACCAAATGATAACATGCAAAGGCTATTTAGAACTTGCAACGGAGTCATCCATTGTCATTTGAATTTTTCAGCCTCAGGGCAGGCAGATGAATGGAAAAAAGAGAAAGCTTTGGGTGTGCACCCATCAGGGGCTGTTAGCATGAGGAAGCTGTAGGTGGACCAACTAGAAATGAGGTATTGCATGAGATTGGTTAGAAATGAATATTTGCCTTTCTCCAGTTGGTCCTAAGTTGGAAACAGGGGGCCAACAATGGAGAAGCTGGCCGTTATTAGTCAAGTCCTGGCCATTTGGGGCTGATTATTAGAGGAGTTATTTGCTTCTTGGACTGGTTGCTATAGATAAGTAGTTTGACTTGGTCTTGTTATTGTAGATAGTAGGTTGGGTTCCTACAGATTATAGGACAGAGCCTTATTTTTATACACAATCTAGTCATTTTTTTCATTCAGTTTGTCAGTTCCAAGGACCAGCACAATGTCTAGGACAGAGTAAGAACTCCGTAGTTATTTATGGATTAATATATGGATGGCAACTCAGAATTTGACATTGTCCATCTGGGATACAGTTTTTTTTTTTTTTTAATTTCTTTTCTACCCTAGCTTCTGCTTCTCTGTCTCTTCACCAGCTCCATTTCCCCTGTCACCTCCTAATTGTAGGTAAGTTAGAGACTCTTCATAATCTCTCCATTTCCCTCTGTAATTTTTCTTAGAAAACTCTTTTACTTCCACAAGTCCCAATAACACTTCCAGGAAAATGATTCCAAAGTTCTTATCTCTATCCCTGACCTCTCTCACACACCCCAAGTCAGTTGTTTGATGGAAATCTCCAGGCTGACATCCCACCAGCATCTCCACACCCATCAGCAGCCTCTCCTCCCAGGAGGTCCTCTCTCTTCCTACAGATTTTTCTGTTTGGTTAATTTGTAGCAAAAGTACTACTAAAAGTGATTTCTGATTCTGTAGGAGGGTAAATCTGAGGATGGATGTGAGCAGAACAGAGGGAAGGATTGAAAATTAAAAACGGGTGATTGGTTTTGTTGGCAGGAATACTGCCCCCTTGAGATGCGAGATGAGACTGGATAGTCAAGCTGTCACAAGAGCTAGAGTTGGGAAATGTGGTCCAATCCAAAAGACACCAGCCCTGGACACCAAAATAATCTCCAAAACTGGGTCCCCCATAGCAGAACTGATGGGACAGTGGGCAGTAGTACCAAAGGAAGCATTCATTTTTGTGGCGGAGTAAGGTGGGGGATTAGGGAAAGGAGTGGGTAGGAACATGGTGAAGGAGGAGTGGGAGGGATGCTCAGCAGAGGTGGTTTGGGAACAAGATTCCAGTGCATGAGGGCTGTAGCAGCTTCTGCCCTCAGGTAAGGGATTTTACTGAAGAAAGTAACTCAGAAAGGGGTCATAAAGCAAGGGATGCATACAAAAGAGGGCCATTTTGTTTTTCTTTTTCACCTGCTACTTCACTTCCCAGCATTCTCTGAGGAAGAACAGGAACAGGGTTTGATGTTCCCATAGAGGGAAAGTGCCTGGGTTACATCCAGTAGAAGGAATGACCTTCAACCCCTAACCACTGCCCCCGCCCCCAACCAAGACCTGGTACAATGTAGGCTGGAGAAAGGATCTCTTCCAAATGGGAGTTTTGGAGTTGAGGTGTCCAAGGTTGTTGTGTCCTTGTGATAGTTCCTTTTGCCCCCACATTTTATCTTATACTTACAACAGGGGTCTTCAAATAATGTTGTCTTGTTCAACATCCTATATAATAAAAACCTAATATGCAAATCAACCGAACGGCAGAATGACTGTTCGCTATGACATGCACTGACCAACAGGGGGCAGACGCTCAATACAGGAGCTGCCCCCAGCCCTCAGGCCCCCAGGCCAGCCAAGGCAGGTGCCAGCAGGCCCCCCGTCCCCCGATTGCCCTGCTGGTCGCCCTACTGATCGGCCCTGATCGCCGGCCAGGCCTAGGGACCCTACCTGTGCATGAATTTCATGCACCAGGCCTCTAGTTTTGTTATGTTGATGACACACACACACAATACAATTCACATCAGGGCCACTGTCGGTGAGCATTCTCTGAGGACTCTGGTTTCCTCCCACACCCCACACAGGAACCCCTTAGGTGAATCAGCATGTCTAAATCACCCCAGTCTGAGTATGTGTGGGTGTGAGTGTGCCCTGGGATGGTAGGGCAGCCTATCCAGGGTGGATTCCTGCTGGCACCCCGAGCTGCCACATGGGCTCTGATCATCCCGGACCCCGAAGTGGAATAAGCAGACTTGGGAAATAATGATCTTACTTGTTTTTATAAATCTTTCTTAAATGTATATATAGCTCACATTTATTTCAATGTTTAATGTTAGAAGTGTCTTGGGTCTTTATTGAGAATTTCAGTAATGTTTTTGTAACCAGAAGTATATTGAAGGAACTTAACTCTTATATCAATTAGCCTAGGGTAAAATTCCTTTTGCTATAAAGCTTTTTGCTTAAAGTCACAGTTTCTAAGAAGCCAACAATGACATTAAATGAGGACTTACTGTATTTTGTGGCACTGTATTCAAAGCTATGGTTCAAATTTCTATGGGCTCTGTCTTCCTAACAGTTTCTGAATCTGTCCCTTTCTGGTCTCTCTCCCCTGCAGTCTGACTTCCTCCTAGAGTATTTCTCACAATTAGGTTTCCATCACCTGTGTTTCTATTTCATTTCCCTCCTGCAAATTCATCCTACACATTGTCCTCAGCCTTTGTGTCTCCAGTTTGGCCCTCTTTTAATCTGCTCTTCAGATAACAATGACATCTTTTTACAAATCTGCAGCTGCTGGTTAGAGTAGGTAGAATGAATACCTGGGATCCCACTACAATATTTATTTTTAAGTGTTCCTTTACTAAAAGAGTGTGAAGGAAAACATCAGTGAGCAAGAGAGTTCAATAAATATTTTGAAGATGGAAAGTGTATAAAAACACACCAAAGGGAACAAAGGTGGCCAGAGGAAGTGGAGGAGGCAGCTGCAGCAGCAGAAGGCTCAGAGTTATCAGGCATGGAGGACAGAAAGAGAACGTGTACAGGTGCCTGCCCCTGTGTCCTCTGCCCATGTCTACAGCTCAGGCAACCCAACTTGAACCCCTAGGTAGGAGGAACTCGGAAGAGGTCTTCTCTAAAAACATTAAATTCTGGGTAGTGCTGGAGTTTCACATGTGGTTAAATGCATGGTGCTGGCACCTCAGAGAGAATCATATTTGTTCCAGCATTTGAGGGCTCTGCACTCCAATGTAGCTCCTGCCAACTCAGTCTTGAGAGACTATGTATACAGTGCACAATGGCCTGATATATATATAATTCTAAGCCATTATCTGCAGTAATCAGCCCCGAAAGCCAGCCTGCTATCTAAAGTTCAGACTTACAGGAAGGTAGGCCAGTATCTCTAGCAACCAGCCCAAGAAGCAAAACAATAACCCTGCTAACAATTAGTCCCAAACAGTCAAGACTTGATTAATAACTGACAGCTGCCCTAATTTTTAATCTTTGCTTCCAACTGAGGACCAACTAGAGAAAGCCAAAAATGCACCTCTAATCAATCACATAGGATGTCCGCTTCTGGTTAACCTGTCTACAGCTTCCCCATGCCAACAGCCTCACAAAAAAAGCTTTCCCCCTTACTCTGCCTGAGTCTCTGCCAAAACACACATAATGGTAGCTGACTCTCTTGTTAGGGAAACTCTGAGTAAACAGCTTTTGCTTGTTCTCATTTGGTTGGTCTTCATTTATTTCCATAATCTGAAGCAAAGTCTTCTAGCCAACAAGCCCTATAGAACTCATCAGCTTTGCTAGTCAGGGGAGAGAACCCACATATATAACCATAGAGGACTCCTATAGCAGCTAAATAGGAAAATCAACCCAGTCCTCACTCATAAATATGGACTCATGGCCAAGGTCACCAGACACAGAGAAAACCAGCAGCACCCAGGAGAAGATCAAGATAAACAGAACAGATTGACCTTGGAGGAGACAGGTCATTCAGAGACTAGAAACAAGCTTTTTTTTTTTTTTAAATCTAATTAGATCTTCAGTGAGATTTTTGAAGATATTCATAAAACTGAAAACAATAAGGGAATGAAAAACAAAAAGGTTCCTGGAAATTAAAAGTGGATTGCCCAAATTAAAAAGATAGGAAGATTAAGTTGAGAAACTCTAACAGAACAGAGAGAGAGAGAAAAAAAATCAAGCCACCTTTTGCAACTTTTGCAAAGCTAAGTCCAGATATGGTTAAGAGTGGGTGCCTCTGGGCAGGGGCCCTGGGCCCAAGGGGCTGTCTGGCTGAGGCTCTGTTGCTCTGTGTTAGAGATCCTTTGACATAAGTATTTTAGTCATGTGCATGGGTCACTCTGATTAAAAAAATAATAATTTAACTGCAAATCTGAAAGTTTCATTCCACTACTTAAAATCCATCACCCCTTCCAACCACAGATGGGGAGCTAGCTCTTTCCTGACCATGACTGGCCTTGAGCCAGCCTCCTTTCCCTTCGCCCCATTCAACATCAGCCCCATTCAACAACTTACCAGGATGTCTGGTGTAAGCCTTATGAGCTGGGAGCGTAGGGTCAGGCTTATTTGGTTTCAAACTTACATAGGCTTCTGTCCTAATTTGGAAAATGGGCATGCAGGAGTGTATCTCAAGGCTTTTGTGAGGCTCCAACGAGCTAATAATGCATGTTAGGAGTATAGCAGAGCCCAGGCTCAGAGTAAGTGATCAATAAATAGAAACAGTTATTAGGGCTCCCAGAACTACTCTGGTTTTGTCTCAATTTTAACCATCCTTTGATTATTTTTTAAAATATATTTTTACTGATTTTAGAGATGAAAGAAGAGAGAAAGAGATAGAAACATCAATGATGAGAGAATCATTGATTGGCTGCCTCCTGCATGCCCCACACTGGGGATCGAGCCTGCAATCCAGAATGTGCCCTGACCAGGCATTGAACAGTGACCTCCTGGTTCATATGTCAGAGCTCAACCACTGACCCACATCAGCCAGGCTATTTTTTTTTATATTTATACCTAAGAATACTAAAGAAAGTGATTAAATGCTCAGCTTTCTTACTAAGCATACAACCTCAGACACTTCATACAGTGCTTAAGAAATTTTACTTACATATGTTTTTGAAGGCACAATTTATTAAGAGCAGCTAAAGGTTCTGCTTCAATTCATGCCTTAGGGATGCAGATGGTTTTGTCTAACATCTTTCTGTTCTCAATGAAGTGACCCTTCTTTGGTGAGGCTTAAGCGACACCCCCTTGTGAGGCCTTCCCAGGACACCACCCCTCATTCTTTCAGACTTCCGGAGAACTGCTTTGCCACCACCACTGCTGTCTGTCCCCTCCTCCAGACTCTGAGCACTCACTTGGAAAGGGCGCTCTCTTGCTGGTTTTAGGACCCCAGTGCCCTCTGCCACAGGGCTTGCTCCAGGGAGGAGCATGTGCAAGGTGAATGTGGGAGGAATGGAGGTGGAGTTTAACTGATGAGCAGGGCTTACTGGTGCCTGGCAAGAATGAGTCATTGTTAGAAAAGCCAACCAACTCAGGTGCAGAAACATTAGAAGCCTCTCTTCATCAAAGAGAAGGTTGAGGGGGAGACAACACCTATGCTTGGAAGCTACTGGGCTTTAGGCTCCAGAAGATTCTGAGCGGGCAGTCGCTGCCAGTCCACTTACAAAGGGGACACGAAGGCTGCCCCAGGGCACCTGACTCTGTGGTCTTGTTCTTTGGAACATGGAACTGCCTGAGAAGCACAGACTATATCCTCAAAGACAATGGCACTGGCTTTTCCTCTTCCTTTTTATAAGTGAAAAGCATCTGGTCCAACTACCTCATTCCTCTCAGCAGAGAGGGAGCCCCGACAGTCTTAAATGAAGATGAGAGGACTTGCCAAAAGTCAGAAAGGAAAGCTGGATCAGAACTCAGGCTTCCAAGGGTCCAGGCTGTGATGAGGGAAAGCTGAAAGCAGTTGAGGCAGCTGCTTCAATCTTGGTGTCCAAAATAGAGCCTGTGGTTAGGGTGGCCCCATCCTCGCCCTGGTTTTAGGGCGTTTGTACAGTGCCTCACTTATTGAAAAAGGGGGTGTTGAAAGCACTCCCACCAGAGCAGTGTAAGGGTATAATGAGAGGGCCCAGTATGCGTTAAAGAAGTTGGTCATCATTTTAGGTAAGTAACAGCCAACTCCAACTTCAGCACAGCAGGCAAACGGGCCCCCTCTTGGTGCAGTTGACTCCCTGAGCATAGAGCTCGGACAGGGCGGGTCACAGAGAGGAAAGCTCAGCTGCTGTGCTAGTGGAGGCACCATCATGGAAGGGAAACCCAGGCTGTCCCCACTGGCTCTGCCAGGGAAAGGGTGGTTGGTGTTCACTGGATGTGAAGGGCCCACCACCAGCCTAAGGCAGGATGGGGTGAGTGACCTTGTCAGTCCCCACCCCTGGCTGCCTTCCAGGCAGGGGAAGGCAGAGCAGAGCAGTGGAGGGGTCTAGAACTAATGTGCAAGGCTCAGGCACTGGCTCCTGCAGCCTCAGTGCCCCCCAGTCCTCCAGGCTGTGCTGCTCTGTGTCAGGACAGGACTGAGGAAGGAGGCTGCCAGGGCCTGGCCTGGCCATAGCCTGGGGGTTGTGGGAGGGAGAAGCAGGGGCTCTCAGGAAAGAAACAGCAGGGACAGAGAGAAGGCCATGAGAGTATAGGAGAGTTCCCAGGATGGGGCAGGGCTAGCAAAGAACTGGGCCACGGCCGTGTTGGGGTTGCACTGAGAGGGCTCGAACCATTTCTGCAGACACCGCCCACTGTTCCTACGCTCAGGGCTGGCCTTGAAGAAGTTGCTCCAAATCTTCTCACACAAGTCAGCCGGGGTGGGGAAGTAATAGGGGAAAGGACGGCAGCGGGCCCTTGCAGGACAGCGGCTCTTCCCTGTGGGGATGAAGGCAGGGACAGCTTACCTCCCACTATTCCCAACCTCCCACTATCCCCACCCTTGCTTTGGGGGAGCATAGAAGGCTGGCACCTGCCCCCCAGGTCAGGGGCCTCCAGGGCCCTGCCCCCCATCTCCCCAGGCTCTGTCAAGCACCACTCACCCCGACTCCAGTCCCAGCCTCCCAGCCAGCTGGATTTGCAAGTGAAGGATGTGCGGCAGTCTGCCCACCACTGTACGCAGTCCTCCTGGCAAAGTGGCACATCCAAAATTCTCTCTTCCTGCTCACATGGGGCCACCTAGATGAGTAGCCAGAGACAAGAAATGAATAGCCAAAATCTGAAGACTCTCAGTGGCTACAATGGTACTATTGTGCCAGGTACTATCTGGACATACCCTCCTGTGAAGTCTTTAAGGAGTATTTTACCAATGAAAACAACAAGGCTAACAGATTAAACAGTTTGTCCCAGGCTACACAGCTTCTGTTCCTACAGACAGAAGACAGGACTCAAATAGTCCCTCATCCTACTGTTCTCCTCTGACCTGTCTCCTGACAGGGCCATTCTCCTAAGGCAGCTTCCTTCCATTCCTTTCCCAACAGCGGCCTCTGACTCTGCTCTTGTCCACGGGGGACAGCATTTGCTGTTCCTGCTAGTGTTCTGGGACTCAGGCTCTCAGGAACAGGGCATTGCGCAGATGTGCCTCCTGCCTCCTCAGCCCAGTCTTCCCACCTGCTGGATCCAAGGCCCCAGGTTTGGGGAGCACTGGTGGAAGCACTTGGCCTGGATGAAGTGCTTCTGACAGTCGGGCAGCATCAGTCCACAGTGAACCATGCTGAAGTTGTAGAGCAGGGCCGCATCCAGGTGGGCTTCCCAGCTTGTGTTGGTCGTGCAGCAGGCATTGTCCTTCCAGGGGATGCACTGAAGGTGGAAGAAGCAGCAAATGGAATTTTGGGGTGGTAGGGGGTAAAGGCAGAGGGTTGATGAGTATCTAAGGTAGAAAGGAAAATGTGTCCCCTAGAAGAGGACCTGGGAAGGTGCAATGCCTTTAGGCCAGCACCCCCTGTACAGAAGGAATGCTAATAATCTGTCAATATTGATACCCAAGGACACCTGCACACTGACCTCCCTGCCACAGGGAGGCTGCCACAGTCCCCTAGAAGCATGACTTCCAGGGTCTCAGCTCCTGAGGGGCAGCAGAGGAACCCCATGAGACCCGGGGGAATGTGGGGCTGCACCAAGTGGGAGGGCACTGTTGCTGAGAAGGGCTCAGTAAATGCCATGTAGATGCCAGCTCTGCTCCCCCTCCCACATCCCTGTCAATTGCCTTTAGGAGCTTTGGAAGGAGACACTTAAGTCAAATGTTTCCCCGGGGCCTGTTGGTAGGAAGGCTAGAGAAAGAGGACCATGTTTGTTTGAATCTATGCTGAGCCAATGATGGGCTTCTGGAATCCCCATCTGCCCCTGCTCCCCGAGTGGCCAGGCAGCTCAGAGACAGGAACTTTCAATCACTCAGCAATTATGGTCTCAACAGGTCATAGTGTCCCTCCAGTGGACTTTGCCCAAATTCCAACCTAAGGAACCAAACAAGTCAGGGTCGATGAGGGCTCAGAAACCATCTTGGCATTTGTTCCCCTTCCCCGATTGGTGGAAGCAACCCTCCCTGACCCCTGGACCAGGTCTGGCCTCTGTACCTCATCGTAGAGCTGATCCTCTGGCCCAGGCTCCGGCTTGTGGTGCTTGGTCTTCATGCAGACACTGAGCCGCTTGTCCCCAGCCCAGATGGGCGTGACTACCCACAGCCCTAACAAGAGCTGCCACCACCACTCCATGGCCACTGCAGAGAGAAGACCCACCAGCTCATGTGACAGAGAAGGCATCTGCTCCATTCTCTCCCCTATGCCAGAGGTGAGGGTGAGCTTCAAGGCCCTCTCAAGAGACCATGATGCTCTGGCTGCTCCTAGAAACTCTATCCGAGGCAGCATCATAACATGTCAGGCAGGTGGAATAAGCCTTAGAGGTCTGACACCCACCCCCAACAACTGCACACACATGGAAGCTAAAGCCCAGAGAGGGGAAGAGCCCAGGCCGAGGTGCAGGAACTGGCGGTGGACCCATCACGGTGAACTTGAAAAGCTTTGGCCTAGCCCGAGTTTAGAATTTCAAATATTCCTGGTAGACACCCCAACCCCACCTTCCAGGCCTGAACCTAAGGCTGCTCTCTCTCCTCAGCACCAGTTTCAAGCATGGAGTATTTTTAAAGAACCAGGTAAAAAGAGGAAAGATACTGCCCTTCTAGTTTTGTTTTGTTTTTCATACTTACTTTCACAGCAGGAGCCGCTCCCTCCCACCTCCAGAGATGCTGAGGCTGAGGAGACTCTACGGCCCGCCCATTTATTACCCACTCCAGTTCCTACTGTCCAGGTGCAGATGCGGAAGGCCAGGTGGCTCCCGTTAAGCAGCATCAGCATGGTCTTACCTAGTGTAGGGCCCTCCTGTGGCTGGAGCCCCGGGGTTTCTGAGAAAGAGCTTTGCTTTCTCAGAGAAACAGAGGCCCCACAGAGTGAGATTCTGGGCTCTCTAGTCAGCCGCTGGATTCTGCTCTCAGCTTTGCTACTTGCTAGCTGGATGCTGTTGAGAAAATGAGTTCAACTCTCCAGGTGTTAGTTTTCATGTCTATAAAGGAGGCTGTTATAATTGGATTGTTGGGAAAAAGAAGTGAAAAAGTGCCGAAACCAGTTTGGCTCAGTGGATAGAGCATCGGCCTGCAGACTGAGGGGTCCCGGGTTTGATTCCGGTCAAGGGCATGTGCCTTGGTTGCAGGCACATCCCCAGTGGGGGGTGTGCAGGAGGCAGCTGATCGATGTTTCTAGCTCTCTGTCCCTCTTCCTTCCTCTCTATAAAAAAATTAATAAAACATTTTTTTAAAAAAAGAAGTGAAAAAGAAAGTTCATGAAAATGACTTGGCATCATGCCCGACAAGAGTAAGTCTTAATGATTTTTTTTCCTATCTTGTTTTCCTCAGAAGCCTTTCTTTCTCTGCCCTGTTCCACCTGCCCCTTCATCCGCGTAGTTACCTGGGATGGACCACCTGGGTTGTCACAGTAATGGTGACCTCTCTCAGCCCTCAGGAGCTGAGGTTCCTGTTGGAGAGCAGATCCAGCAGCACAGAGACACAGAGTAAAGTGAGGCTTTGGGAATTTAAATGTATGACCAAAGCCAAAACAAACAAAACCCAAAAAGTCCCTCCACGACCCATGTAATGGTCTCCCGTAGCGGGCAGTGACTATCATCCTATGAAGTAGAGCAGATCATCAAATAATGTTTCATTAAACATTTTTATTATAACGTTGATGAGTTGCTGTAGGAGCTTAGCTCTGGTTTATATCAATTAGCCTGTAGTAATTGGTTTCTTTATCCATCATTTTGCGTACGTTGCCGTTTCCAAGGACCTATCGATAATGTCATTGTATATGGTGGCTTACTCCTTACAACCACCCCTAAAGTGAATGCTCTTCCTGTTTTAACCGGGGGAAGCAAGCTCAGCCGAGTAGTGGCAGAGCTAGAATCTGAACTCAGGTAAACAGGACTCCATATTTGATGCACAAGAACCAGGCGAGGGGGAGAGCTCTGGCTCTGGAAGGGTAGATGCTGGCTGGGTCTCAGGTGAAGTCTGTTTTTAAAGAAAGGCCCTGGCTCACATGGCTCAGTAGTTTGGGCATCGTCCCTTGCACCAACAGGTTGCCAGTTTGATTGCCAGTCAGGCCGGCTGCCCAGGGTTGCAGGCTTGATCCCAGGTGGGGAGCATGCAAGAGGCAGCCAATTGATGTTTGGCTCTCACATCAGTGGTTCTCTCTCCTTTACTTCCTCTCTCTCTAAAAATCAGCAAAAATATTTAATCAGATTGTATGTTGGGAAGCATGTGTTGGCTTTATTTTGGGAACAGTGATGGTTATTGTTAGGTTTTTTGGCCAGTGATGTGGGCTGTGAAAGAAGTCACAAAAAGAGAGATAGGGGAAGTTTGTTTTACTTCCCCCTTTTTAAAGCTCCCCCTTTTAAAACCTTGGCTGCTGATGATAGGTGACAAGGAAAGGAGGAGGATTTGGGAGCTGAAATTGAGCAGACTTCAGGGGGGTTGCTTTGTTAATTCTTCAGGAGAGATGTCCTAGAGAGGTGTCCTAGTATTTTTCCAAAGCCACTAAAACATTCTTAGAGCAAAAGTTATGAAGAGTTCAAAAGAGGCTTGTTTGAAGGAAAAGGGAACTATCTTGTCCCTCAGTTTGAACAGAGGGGTTGTTTGAACCAGAGGAGCTAACAATCTTGGGGTTTAATTACCAGGTGCTTCTCATAAATTGTGAAACACCACAGCAAAGAAAAAGAAAGGCCTTTTTCCCCTCCTGTCTTTACAATTACCAGCCAGGCTCCCATGTCCTTGCCTTAAACAGAGTTAGGGGTCTCCATTGTAGAGGCTGATGTCAGGTGGTAATGGCTGTCCTGCAGCGTGGCTTTCTTCCCATGAGCACCCACTCTGCAGGGGAAATCAGGTGTGCACACCCTGTTCAAGTCCTCACAAATATAGGTAACCCTTGGACAACATGGGGGTGATTAAGGGAGCTGACACCACACCCCCAGTCAAAAATCCACATATAACTTTGACTCCCTCACAATTTAACTACAGTCAGCTCTTCACATCCTCAGGTATAAAGAACCATGAATGGAAAACAGTTTTTCCGTGTGTTTGAGAATCTGCAGTTGGGAGTGTGAAAATACTCCCAAGTGATCTGTGTTTGGTTGAATCCAGGATAGGAAGGGCTAACTGTATTTATAGAATAACATCTGTGTATAAGTGGACCTGGGCAGTCCAAACCTGTGTCGTCTAAGGGTCTTCTATACTCAGGAAACTCTCAGGCTTGACGAGGAAAGAGTTTGGGTTGAACGTTAAGTTTCAGATGGCTGTGGATGTGCATGGAAGCAATTACTGGAATGGGAAACAGGTCCTCTGGTAAACATCCCTCTCATGGAGGGGAGAAGGATGGGAGAGATTTGCTAACGGTCTCTAGAACAAGGCTGTAGGAAATGAACTAAAATTATGGAGCCTGCCTCTCAGATGTCATCAGGGTGACATCCCCCCAGAGAGGCTGGATGCAGCACTTGAGGAAAACTCACTTGTGCCTTATTGTCATTGAGTCTTGCAGAGAAATCAGTTTTCTGACTGAAAGCTGATAGAACAAGACTGGCTGTGGATGAAGCTGCTGATCCCAAATAATTTTGTTATAAAAATGAACCCACAGGGCAACCCACTTGGGTCCCTTCCCTCCTGCAGCAGGGAACTTTTCTGTAATAAAACTTTACTTTTGCCAAAACAAAAACAAAAACAAAAACAAAACCCATAAAAACAGAACAAAGCACAGAATTGTCAGGAGCAGAGCTACAGCTGCATCCAGAGGGCACTGGGGGAGGGGGAGGCAGGCAGAGCAGCAGCAGAGGCAGGGCAGCCTCCCTGGTTTGAGACCACAGCACATGACTCTCCCTCTGTTCCCTGCACAGGAGGTTGAACACAGTGCTGCCGTCCACTGAGTTTGAGAACAGACTGGAAGAGCGGAAAAGGAGTGCCAGTAGTCTCCTGGTTAAGAGTCTGAAGTCAGAGCCCAGCTGGAAGGGGACATAGTGATTCAGAGTTTTGTTTTTTATTAATTCTCACCCGAGGCTATATTTCCATTGATTTTTAGAGAGAGTAGAAGGGAAAGAGGGGGAGGCAGAGAGAGCAAGCGAGAAGCATCCACGAGAGAGAAACACATTGATTGGTTGCCTCCCGTACCTGACCGGACTGGGGCTAAGGATCAAACCTGCAACCCAGGCACGTGCCCTTGACCGGGAATGAAACCCTCCACCCTTTGATGTATGGGCCCTGACACTCTAACCACTGAGAAACACTGGCCAGAGTGCTAATTCAGAGTTCTTAGTGGGCCATATGAGTCCTTCTCATCCCCAAATGTATTGATCATCCATAGCTCAACTTGTAATTGGTTTGTATTGAGAGCAGGTGAAATAGAAGTATTGTTTATCCCCACCTGTTCCTTCCCTCCATATCTATCCCATCACCAAAGTGATTTATTTACATTCCTAAAAACCTCTTGAGTTCAAATTCTTTTATCCCTCTTTCTCCCCCTACTGTCTGGACCAGTGGTTGGCAAACTCATTAGTCAACAGAGCCAAATATCAACAGTACAACGACTGAAATTTTTTTTGAGAGCCTAATTTTTTAAACTTAAACTTCTTCTAACGCCACTTCTTCAAAATAGACTCGCCCAGGCTATGGTATTTTGTGGAAGAGCCACACTCAAGGGGCCAAAGAGCCTCACGTGGCTCGCGAGCCACAGTTTGCCGACTACAGGTCTGGACCATAATCAACTCTTGTCTTAATTAAGCAACAACCTCCTAACTGCCCGCCTTGCCCCCTTCTAACGCTTTATCCAAACAGTAGCCAGAACTATTTTATTTCATAGTATTTGATTATGAAAAATTTCAAACATAAGGAAAGTTGAGAGAAACTGAGAATGGAGCCACAACTTAGATTTTACCATTACCATTTTAGTTTGTTTTCTTTGTCACACTTCTAGCCAACCATCCTGCCCTCTAGTCATGCATCAGTCTTCTTATTTTTCAAGCATTTCAAAGGAGATTGCAGACATCTGCATGCTTCCTCCTAAGCATGGGTATCATTAACTAGGGTCAGCATTTGTAGGATTTTTTTCTTTCAGAAGGATCTTTTTAAAAGGCAGAGATCGTTACAATACTCCCATGTTTAAGACCCTTCTAGGCCCCACCAATGTGGCTCAGTGCTTGAGCATCGACCTATGAACCAGGAGGTCATGGTTCAAGTCCTAGTCAGGGCACATGCCTGGATTGCAGGCAGGAGGCAGCCAATCAATGACTCTCTCTCATCCTTGGTATTTCTATCTCTCTCTCCCTTCCTCTCTGAAATAAAAAATATATTTTAAAAAAGACCCTTCTAGGCTTAAGATAAATTCCAAATCCTTAACATGGCACACAGACCCTGTTTAATCTGGTCCTTAGGTATTTTTCTACCCCCACCCGTCATCCTGTCATCTACACAGCTGGCACTCCTTACCTGACATCAGTTATTGTCCTGCTCTCTTAATTGGCTCCTCGTGGGGATGTTTTCTCATAGCTCACCCTTTGTGAATGGGAATTCCTACTTGTCCCTCAGCTCAAAGAATGAAGGGCTTCTCAGGGAAGCTTTCCTTGTCCCCAGGGATTAGTGAGATGTTCTCTTGGGGTCTTCCATGCTTCTGTCCTGGACCTTACCACCTGTCTATGAATGCCTGCCTACAGGCTCACACCTGCCTACAGGCTCACACCTGCCTTAGAATTGAAACCAAAATGCTATCCTTAGTGAGAGAAAGAGACAGGGTCCCAAACTCCAGCTAACCTGAACTGTCTTTAATACTTTCATCATTCTGGGATGGCTCTTGCTCCAGACCTTAGCACATGCTTTTCCCTTTCAACTGAGACCTCTCCCCTACTCTCAGCACTCTTAGTACCTTCCCTTAACTGATGCCTTATTTTTTAGGTCTCAATTTGAAGCAGTCTATATTTAAGGAGGCTAAAGCCTAGGTTGGGTGTTCCTCCTGGTGCTCTCACAGCCCTTGGGTTACCCCATCATGATGCCCCACTACCCTGGAATTGCCTGCTGGCTGAAAGCTCCTGGACCAGTAGAGACCATGTCTGCCAGTTTCACAGCTGTCACTGCAATGCCTGGTACACAGTAGGCTCCCAGGGGGGGTACTTAAGTGAGCTAGTGATTTATTTTTAATAAGAAAGATTCTCTCCTGTGATTCATTTTTACTAAGAAGCAAATCAGGAAGGAGAATCCAAGATGGCGGCGTAGGTAAACACCTAAACTGCTGCCTCGCGCAACAATTTCAAAACCACAACTAAAAGACAAAATGTCTATCACCCATAACCACGGGGAAGCTGGCTGAGTGGAAGTTCTACAACTAGAAGGAAAGAGAAAAGAGCATTGAGATGTGCACGAGCGCTGAAAAGCTGAGGTATGGAGGCGCGTAATCTGGGCTGGCGGCGGGCGTTGCTTTTTTCAACCCAAAGGGAGACAAGCCCCCGATTACTCTGAAATACAGTTTCTGGGGAGATGCGAGGGACCCAAACTCCTACGGGGAGAAGCTGGACTGTCTGCTGGTGAGGGTGGCTTGCTTGCAGAGCTGCGCGCAGGAATAATTGTTTACTGCACTGGGGCACGGGACTCGGGGGTGCCGACTGGGATGCAGAGCCGGCTAACTAGCAGCCATTGCTGTTTGCCACGCCCTAGCCTAGTGACGCCCTGAGACCCCGCCCTGCACAACCTACAAACCCACCCAAGCTCCAAGCAGTGGTTTTAGCATAAGAAAGGCCTGCCCTATCGCAGCTTAACCTAGCAAACTTGCAGCCTGGGTCAGACAGCTCCAAAACCTCCAAACCCCAAGCAAAGAGGAGAAAACTGTAGCTCTCACTGTAGCTCCTGCTGGGTGGACTCAGACAATAGCTGACCTGCACCCCATTGGAGATCCAGAAGCCAGTATACCTAGTGGTCAGTGTGAGACACCAGATTTCAACTCCTCACATCCATAAGTGACACATTCAAGAGGCAGACTCAGCGAGCACCAAAGCCCCACTGAAACAAGTCCTGCACCATAAGCGTGTCTTTAGCGCAGCAGTTCTTCCATTATAGACACAGCGAGTGCTCACAGCTAATTGGCCTGGAGGTCAATTCCTCCCAGTGTACCAACGGCAATTAAGGCTTAATTACACCAAGACTTTGCACTCAGCCCACAAAGGGGTGTACCAAGAGCATCCACCTCATGTGATTGAGGAGGCTGAGCTACTGCCCCCTATAGATCACCTACTACACAAAGCTACTCCATCAACACAGGGAAGCAGCCAAAATGTGGAGACAAAGAAACATGTCACGAATGAACGAAATGGAGGAAAGCAAACTACTGGATGACATAGAGTTCAGAACCACATTTATAAGGTTACTCAAGAATCTTCTAAAAACCGCCGAGAAACTTGATGAGACCTTTAAGGATATTAATGAGAATGCCAAAAAAATGGAAAAGGATCAGTCAGAAATGAAGCATACACTGTCTGAAATAAAGAATATACAGAAACTCAACTGTAGATCAACGTACCCCAAGAATCAAACCAAAGATCTGAAATATGAGGAAACAAAAAACATCCAACCAGAAAAACAAAAAGAAAAAAGAATCCAAAAATATGAAGATAGTGTAAGGAGCCTCTGGGACAACTTTAAGTGAACCAACATCTGAATTTTTGGGGTGCCAGAAGAAGGGAGAGAGCAAAATATTGAAAACCTATTAGAAGAAATAATGACAGAAAACTTTCCCTACCTGGTGAAAGAAATAGACTTACAAGTTCAGGAAGCGCACAGAACCCCATACAAGAGGAATCCAAAGAGGACCACACCAAGACACATCATAATTAAAATGCCAAGGGCAAAAGACAAAGAGAGAATATTAAAAGCAGCAAGAGAAAAACAGTTAATTACCTACAAGGGAGTACCCATACAACTGTCAGCTGATTTCTCAACAGAAACTATGCAGGCCAGAAGGGAGTGGCAAGAAATATTCAAAGTGATGACCAGCAAGAACCTACAACCAAGATTACTCTACCCAGCAAAGCTATCATTCAGAGTTGAAGGTCAGATAAAGAGCTTCACAGACAAGAAAAAGCTAAAGGAGTTCATCACCACCAAACCAGGATTACATGAAATGCTGAAGGGTATTTTTAAGAAGAGGAAGAAGAAGAAAAAGGTAAAGATAAAAATTATGAACAACAAAATGACATCAAATACATACCTACCAACAAGTGAATCTAAAAATCAAGTAAATAAAAAATCTGAAGAACAGAATGGACTGGTGAATATAACAGAATCAGGAACATAGAAAGGGAGTGGACTGATGACTCTCAGGGGAAGCAGGTATGAGGGGTGCGGGAAGAGATTGGACAAAAATCTTACTCTTATGGATGAAGACAGTGGCGGGGGGTAAGGGCATGGGGTGGGGTGGGGAATCAGGTGGAGGAGAGCTATGGGGGGAAAAAAAGAGGAACACCTGTAATAATCTGAACAATAAAGATTTATTTAAAAATAAAAAAAGAAGCAAATCAGAGAAATTCTGGGAACCCCCCGAGTTTTTGTGTAGTCAGTCGTAAGAGTTGATGTGTATGTGATGTACAGGTTCATGGGTTTTCACCTTTTTAAAAACTGTTTTTCTGTCCTTCATTTGCCTCTTATTTATTACTATATGACTTATGCCTGGAGGGCCTTGGTTTGCCCATCTTACTGATGCCGCATAGCTCTATTAGCCATGAGTTTGGCAAATGTGGTTAGTGAATTGTTTCTTAGGCATGTACACGATTTCAAGTTTAAAGAATGGCATTGGGTCAGTTTATATTTCATACACTAAAGAAAATAAATATACATCTTCCTAGATTTGTTTCAGTCTTTATGTCTTAGTCTTGCATTAGAAATGTCTGAGAAAATGCACAGAGGGATTGGAAGGTTCAGAACATTTTATAGTTTATAGAAAATGGTGGAAAGTAAATAGTTTTTAGGTGGCAAATATCTGACTCCTTATGCCCTTTGTGCCCACAAATGAAAAGATAAGAGAGGGAATTTATTTCACTTAGCATAATGCTCTCCAATTCCACCTATGCTGTTGCAAATGGTAAGAATTCCTTCTTTTTAATAGCAGCATAGTATTCCATTGTGTAGATGTACCACAGTTTTCTAATCCACTCATCTGCTGATGGGCATTTAGACTGTTTCCAAATCTTAGCTATTGTAAATTGTGCTGCTATGAACATAGGGCTGCATATATCTTTCTGATTGGTGTTTCTGTTTTCTTGGGATATATTCCTAGAAATGGGATCACTGGGTCAAATGGCAGTTCCATTTTTAGTTTTTTGAGGAAACTCCATACTGTTCTCCACAGTGGCTGCACCAGTCTTCATTCCCACCAGCAGTGAAGAAGTGTTCCTTTTTCTCCACATCCTCACCAGCACTTGTTGTTTGTTGATTTGTTGGTGATAGCCATTCTGACAGGTGTGAATGTCCTCTTTCAAAAGGGTCTATTTAGGTCCTTTGCCCATTTTTTTTATTGGATTGTTTATCTTCCTTGTGTTAAGTTATATGAGTTTCCTGTAAATGTTGGAGATGATCTCACTCATTTGTGAAATAGAAAGAATATTATAAACTGTTGAACAAAAATAGATAGAGGCAAAGAAGCATCGAACAGACTGTCAAACTACACCAGGAAGGCAGGGGAGTGTTGGGGATGTGGGTAAGAAATCAACTGAAGGACTTGTATGCATGCATATAAGCACAACCAATACACATAAGACACTGGGGAGGGGCGGGGAGGGCAAGTGCTGGGGGTGGGTGGGGGGGAAGCTGGGAGGAGGTCAATGGGAAAAAAAAGGAGATATATGTACTACTATTTGTAATACCTTAAACAATAAAATAAAATTAAAAATTAAAAAAAAGATAGAGAGGGGGAAATAAATTTTTCAAGAACCAATGGTAATGCAATGATTAAGTAGCTGCCATTTCTAGAAAAGTGAATTTTCGTGACTTTTTTTCAGTGACCTCTTATAAATCAATAAGACATAATATTATGCAAAGCTCTTGAAGGTTTTATGTTTACTTAAGACTTGATTATCTGGAAAATGTCAATGGTTGTGAATATTTGATGACTCCAGTTTATAAGACTAGAGTTTAACTTGATGAGTATCTCTTCACACAAGATGTTTTCTTTTACCTATTTATTATCTATCTATCTATCTATCTATCTATCTATCTATCTATCTATCTATTTTTCTATCTATCATCTATCTATTTTTCTATCTATCATCAATTTATTTTTCCATTCTTGGAAACTTTATTACATTTTAATGCCTCTTGGTCACAAAGCTATCTGTTTCTCAAATTCTGTCACTAAATTAAAGAAGCCAGCCAACTCTGTGGAGAGGAGAGCTCTTTCTGGGGCAGTGTTTCTCTAGAGTTTGTATAAAGAACCCCCGCATCAGAATAACCTCAGACAGTTGTTACAATGAAGGTTCCTGACTCTACCCCTCAGATTCTGACTCAGTCGGCCAGGCGCAGGGCCCAGGAACGTTCATTTTTAAAATAAGCTCCACCAGCTGATTCTTCGGCTCATGAAAGTTTAGAGAACCATCCTGATGAAGGATGTGAATTAGTGAAGGTTTACATTCTCCTCACTTCATGGTCCTCTTATCTTCTCCTTCCCAGTGAATGCTGTTATTATTGGTGAGTGTTTGAATGAAATTCTTTAATATTTTGATATCGTTTTGTTACTACACATGCTTCCCTGGTGAAAATCCAGAAGTTTTCTCTCTTCAAATCTATCTCCATGGGCCTTGGTTTCTCAGTCGATGAAGCAAGGGAGGGGACTGGCAACTAGACCCTGTTTACCTTTCCTTGTCTCTTTCTGTACTCACCTTGTGATGAACACCTGTCACTCCACCTACTTACATACACGCTGCTTCTGGGTTGGGTTTGGTCATCCCCTTCTTCAGGAGACTGCTCCTCCCTTCTCTCCCTACATGTGGAGAAGCTGCCCTGTTCTTTTGGGACCCGCTCCTTTCCATAGTTTTTTGGTTTACAGGGATGGGACCTGATCTAAACTAGGCAAATGAGATCCTTCTCTAAGTTTTTGGACATGAGATCAAATTTATCAGGTTAATCTCTGCTGTAGCATGAAACTAATACAATAAACTAATTTTTAAAAGTTCACATTGTCAACCAGGTAGAGAAATTTAATTTTCAATGAGGAAGAGTGTTGCAAAGCACTGTTATCAGGTGGGAAGAAAAGGTCCTGACATCATCGTGTTCCCTGGCTTTAGTTATTCCCAATGTTATTGGTGGGGAGAGGCCCTCATCACTACCTGTTGCTCAGGGGAGTGGAATTCTTGTGATATCCTGAGAAAAAGAATTTTCTGAGACTTGCATGGGAGAATAAGTGATTTTTTATTTCTGTAGAATTACACCCCTGAGTTTCCAAGGTCGCATTTCCCCTCATCCCACCAAGGAAGAAGTGTAGCTATGGCTTCAATAGGGCTAGAATCAGTCAGTGTCTAGAGTTTCCATTCCATGTTGGGACAGCCCAGTTCAGCATCAGGCTGGCTTAGCTTGTGCTCCCTGCTGCGGTCCATCAGCCCATTGCTTATGGGGTCCACAAGGCCACATGGCTAAGGAGGCATCATGGGGGAATGCAAGGAAGGAAGAACAAGAGAGCCCCATGAGCCAAGAGCCAAAAAAGGGAATTCCTTTGTTTTGGTGCTTATGTATTCCCAAATTTTCATGGGCTTTCAGTGGCTACACCCATTCTGGCCAATAATATTGATTCCCAAATATGACTGACAGGCACCTTCCCCAGACACCCCAACTTCACTGTGCATAGGTCTATCTCCCCTTTGTTGAATTCTTTCCCTTAATGGTCTGCAAGGAATGGGCTAGGGGTTGCCTAGGGAGTGTGAAATTGCAGCTTCCTGGTGAAGCTGCTCAAATGTCAATGCCTATAATTGTGGCCTCCCTTTTGCTCCTTTTCTATTATGAATAACTAGCTAATTACAATGATATCACCAAGACCCTGCAGCACACCCACGTTCTAACTCTCTCATTCAAGTTGGATTTCTGCCATTTGCATGAAAAGGATTCCTAGCATACAGATTTTCTTTTTCTCTCCATGGTATTGTGATTGCCTCCTCTCTTAAGACTTGGAGTACAAGCTACCACTGGTGAGAGAAGAACAAGAAATTGACTTAAGTGGTAGCATAAGTGGCCCAGTTTGAGGGTCACTTGCATTGACCTCAGAGAGGTAAGATTGCTGTCGACTAAAGCTTTTTTTTCTCTAGAGCTACAGCATGAGGACGCTTGAGATGAAGAGAAGGAAATGGGTGACATTTGTACTAAAAATATTTCTTGCTAAAGGAAGATTTCATTTAACGATTATTTATTGACGACAGTACCATGTCCTCCATCCTGGACTGAATTCCCATCCTTCTCACGATGTAGCATTTTTGTAGCTGAACTGCCTCCCCTCGGCGTGGAGTTACACCTAAGATAACAGAAGTCTTTAATCCTAAAATTAATTAAAATAGTTCAAACTTTATTCAGTGTCTTCATGAAACAAAGTGTTCAGGAAAAAATAAACTTTCCTTTTGTCTCTTCCTTCTTCTCTATCACTTGGTATCTTCCCGTGCGGCAGTTCCTCTCAAACTGAAGTCTTCCATCATTCTGAAGTCTCACAAACTCGTGAACTCACTCTATGCTTGTTTTATCTTCTTTTTCCCCATCATGTAATGTTGTCTCTTCTCTATAACTCTGTCAGTTCAGAGGTAAAGATGTTGGGCCCATTCAGCTTTTCTAGTTATTCTCATTATCCACCATTCTGATCCGAATAAAAATGTCCCAGGAAACGACCAGCAAAAGAGAACTGCCCCCAGTGGGTGGAGTGTGGAGAGGTGGTGGACACTCGGTCACTGATGCCTGTCTGCATCCCTTGCCTTGTGACCTAACTCTGACCCAGGCTTCGATTTGAATTCATGTCTGTTGGGAACAGGCTTTCCTGCCTGTTCAATGTTTATTTCAATGTTTAATATGAGGAGTGTTTGGTGTCTTTATTTAGAAGTTTGGTGATGTTTTTGTGACCAGAAATATGCTGTAGGAACTTAACTCTTGTTTATATCAATTAATATAGGGTAAACTGGGTTCATTATATGTCAGTTTGCTTAAAGTCACAGTTTCTAAGAACCTATTGTCAGTGTCAAGTGAAGTTTTACTTAATTAGTAATAATATATTTCATACTTGAAATGTGCTAAGAGAGTAAATCTCATGTTCTTAACACACACACACACACACACACACACACACACACAAGTGTGTGCACACAAGTAACTATGAGAGGTGATAATGTGTTAGTTACTTTGACTGTGGTAATCATTTCATAATGTATGCATGTCAAAACATCATGTTGTACATTTTAAATATGTACAATTTTTATTTGTAGATTTAAGAAAGGTGTGTGCAAACGAGAGAAAAAGCAGAAGAGGCACCTAGGAGGTAAACCCTTCATGGATTGCTGTCACTCTTACCATGAGGCGGAGGGATTATATCTCATCTGTGGGTATTTCCCTGCTCTCTGTCTAGAGATTATGGTAGATACACAATCATGACTGTAGAATGAGTGAATAAATGAATTGATGGAGAACTGAGTGAATGAATGAATGGATGAGCAGTGAATAAACAAATAAGTGAATCATTGGTAATGGAAACCAAACAGCTATGTCCCTTTCCACAGCTTTTGACACTCAGGTTGCCGTACTTTACCCAAACACATAGGTCTAATCCCTCTCAAATTAAGAAGATTGTTGGTCACTGTATACCACCCCGAACTTCCTCCCACACACCAAAAAGAGGATTCTCACTTTGGCTGTGCTTTCTGGACTTTGTGATTCTGTCCAAAGTACTTTGTGACTGATAGCTTGGCCCCTTCACTTCCCTTTTCCAGGAAGAAACAGCAGGCACCCACATGTCTGTCCTAGAGAAAGCTGATGTTATCAGCAGGTCCTGCAAGAAACAAAGATGGTGCCATGTGACTCTGCTTTCCAGAAAGACTGGGACATTCACAACTAACAGGACTGAATTTTCTTGCAAGCAGCCCTTGTACTCAATTTTCATGATGGAGAAAATTTCCTTGTGAGGCTCTAGAGCAGTGGTTCTCAACCTTTTTAATGCCGTGACCCTTTAATACAGTTCCCCATGTTGTGATGACCCCCAACCATAAAATTATTTTCGTTGCTACTTCATAACTGTAATTTCATGACCCACAGGTTGAGAATCGCTAGCAGGGTCACCTAAGACCATCAGAAAACACAGATATTTACATTATGATTCATAACAGTAGCAAAATTACAGTTACGAAGTAGCAATGAAAATAATTTTACAGTTGGGGGTCACCACAACATGAGGAACTGTATTAAAGGGTCGCGGCATTAGAAAGGTTGAGAACCACTGCTCTAGAGTGTTAGACTACCTGCTGGGTGTTTCTGTTCGGTCCTGACTCTAAGATAAGCCCTGTTTTTTGGACATGGTATTAAATTCAGTGACATAAGTACAATGGGCTGCAACAGCATGCAAGGTGTAATTTCAGAACTCTCTCAGGGTTGACCTGGTACAGGGACTTCCTTTCAGTTTTCCTAAAGCACTGGAGGTAGAAGGAGGGCATGCTTGCAATTTGGCTGGACCAAGTAGGTAGTAACAATTCAGCTGAGCATAGAACACAGTGAATATGGGTTCTAGTAATTGTGACAGTCTATTGCTATACCTTTTCTCTTTAATTTTGGTTTTAATCCTCACCTGAGGATGGAGGGGAAAGGGGGGAGAGAGAGAGAGAGAGAGAGAGAGAGAGAGGAGAGAGACACATTGATAGGTTGCCTCCGCATGCCCCTCAGGGCCAGGAATCAAACCCACAACTGAGATACCTGCCCTTGACTGGGAATCGAACCGGCTACCCTTCTATGCACAGGCCATTGATCTAACCATTGAGCACACCAGCCAGGGCACTATACCTTTCTTTATATCTTTCAATCATGCAGGAGGCAGAAGCAAGCCAGTACAAGGGGTGAAAGAGAAGTTGTCAACAACTTTATATCAAGACACTATGTCAACAGTCAAATTCTTCACCACCACATCAATTCAATGGCACTTATTGTTATTTATAAAATTTGCAGATGGCAAAAAGCTAGAATGTAGAGCTACCCATGTGACTGACAAGCCTCATCAAACATGACCTTGATACAAAAAATAAAGTAAGAGAGGTCAATGTGAAGCCCTACAGTTAGATCCAAACCATCATCTCTACCAAGGATGCTATAGATTATAGCAATTCAGAGATCTGGCTTGGGGTCAGATACACCTAATCTGAATCCCACTTTCACCATTTGAAATACTGGGGAAATTGTTAGGCCTCCATGAGCCTCAATTTTTCTCACATTTAGTTATGCTAGCCTTGAAGAATTATTTAAGGATTATATAAATTAACTGGAGGCCTGGTGCATGAATTCATGCACGGGTGGGGTCCCTTGGTCTGGCCAGCATCAAGGCTGATTGGGGCCGATCGGGGCCATCTTGCCCAGTCATCCCTCCCCACAGGAGGTTGGCCAGCTGGGGGGAGGGACCACGGGAGGTTGGCTGTGGGAGTGCACTGACCACCAGGGGACAGCTCCTGCACTGAGTGTCTGCCCCCTGGTGGTCAGTGTGCATCATAGTGACCAGTTGACTGGTCGTTTGGTTGACCGATCTTAATCGTTGCTTAGACTTTTATATATATAGATGCTTATTACATGCCTGGAACTTTTAATACTCAGTGAATTGATTTCTTCCTCTTGCCAAGGTCCAAGAGGACCTTGTAATCTTTGCATCAGGAACAAGGTGAAGAGAAACAGGGGCCCACCCATGTCAGGATTATTTTGCTTTACTTCTTCCTAGTATTGACCTGACTCGGTGCTTTAACTCCAGGCCATGGTTCAGCCTATGGGCTATTCCATCCTTTTCTTTACCTCTCTCTCCATGATATGCTTCCTGATGTGTCCTTGGTACCTGTAGGGTCTCTCCCTGTAAGGAAAATGAGATGAGGAAGCCAGCACTTGGGACTAATGCTAACACCACTTCAGTGATTCTTTGCAAGTCTCTTGTCAAGCTTGTTTTAACAGACATACAATAGATCCCTGTCTATGGCAAAAAGCAGCACACACTGGTAATGGTGGGCTGTCCGCTGGCAGGGAGAACAGAATGGGTAGAAAATATAATTATAAGACACTTAGGCAATTTTGTCATTTCTGTAAATGTAATGACAGGAAATATACACAATTGAAATCCACAATCATAGTGTGAGAGTATCTTTCTCTAAAAATTTCTTACTCAGACTGCATGAAAATAGTCATCACAGTTACCTTATCCCAAAGGTTGCATGTAGTGAGGGCCCCAGGGCCCAGGAGACGGTGCTTGGCATTGGACGTTGGAGGCTCGGGTTCAGGCTGTGGCTTGACCATCGACAGTCTGTGTGACCTTAGGTCCATTGGCCTTTCTGGGCCTCAGCTTTCTCATCTGGAAACTAGAAATCCTCTGACCTACCCACCAGTATTTCAAGTGGTTCATGAAGTTTAAACGAGTGAATGTGTGTATAAGGCTGGTACTGTGAATAACTTCCTTTATGGATCCCAGCACCTTCATTAATAAATTAAAGATAATGAGGGCTCAGGATCTCACTGCTGCTGAAAATGAAGATACTACAAATCTGAAGTGTTCTTGGAGTTCAACACAGGGAATGCAGCTTGCACATGCCCATCCGCAGCAAACGTTTGATGCTGGTGATGATGAGATGTTAGAATCTGGGGGAGCTGTTGTGGCACCCCGAGAAGTATGAGCTTTGGGAAGCGTTCCCTACTAGCTCCTTGGATGTGTGCTTCTTTGCATTTAGGCCCAGGTGACCTAAGATCTAAAAGTGAAGTTGTGGACTTGGCCAGAGTTTACTGTGCTGCCCTTAACCAAGTTAAAGCCATCCTCCAGGATCTGATTTTGTGGAAAAACAGCAGAAGATCTGTGGGTCTGTAGGAGCTCAGGCCTGAGGCTCCAGCAGAGGAAACATAGGCACAAAAGGCATGGAAAGGAAATTTCTGAAGCCTGGGAACCCCATTGAGTCTGGGAAAAAGCTTGTCCATCATATCTGGCCTTGTATCTGGCACTATTTTTGTACTTAATAAATATTTGTGAAAGAATGACAGCAAGTCCTGAGCTGGTGGGGACACACTGAAAAATCAGTACAGCCAAGTTCTGCTCTCGGTGTTGGAAGTTTGTAAATACTATATTTAATTGCATGTAGGGCATGGCCAACCATCTTTGGCAATTTATGTTTTCTTGGTAATAATGGCTATACTTTATTAAACATGACTTAAAAGTCTGGCACTGTGCTAAGCACTTTACAAATATTATTAAATTTAAAACTTACTACAACTCTGTGTCAAACCAACCCCATTGGTTACCTACCTTTAACCAGCCCCTTAGTAAAATGGTTCTAAGACTTAATTCCTATGTGTGTGTTGGGTGAGGGGTTCCCCACACCACCACTAACTCTCCAGGGAAACCTACAAGGACTACTGGTGTCCCACTAGACTTCCTACAGGACTTAGGGAGCCCAGTGCAAGGACTGCAATTGAACTCAATTCTGATATTATCTACCCAAAGATAACATCAGATTCCACAGGTTCAGTCCTATAAAACTGCCTCCCCCCTCTTCACATGCCAGTCACAAGCCCAGATTACCTGTGCTTCTGACCAACTGCCTGCAGACTGGAGGTTCCCACATCCTCCTCACCCCAGTTGCCTCCCTGGTTGTTCACTGCCTGACTGACTGTAAGTGAGAGGTTCCTATGACCCCTCGTTGGGTTTGAGTAATTTGCTACAGCAGCTCACAGAACTCAGAGAAACATTTGACTGAATGGATTACTGGGTTACTATAAAAGGATATACTGGTAGCTCAGAAATCGCCAGATGGGACAGATGCATGGAGCAAGGGACAGGGTGAGGAGCTTCCATGCCCTCTCCAGGAGCACCGCTCACCTCAAATCTCCGCACATTCACCAACCTGGAAACTCTCCAAGCCCTGTCCTCTTGGGGTTTTGTGGTGGCTGGGGGCTGGGAAGGCAGTCACTAAAAGTTCCAATCCTCTAGTCACATGGTTGGCTCCTTTGGCAACTAGCCCCCCAGTTTAGGTGCTTTCCAAAAGTTTCCTCATGAACATAACAGAAGAATCTTTATCACTCTCAACACTTAGGAAATTTCTAAGGTTTTGGAGCTCTGTGCCAGCAACAGGATGAAGACCAAAATGTATTTCTTATACTGAATCATAGTATCACACTCGATAGCTACGTAAATCCTGACTTTTTTTTTCTGAGCTGCAACGTATGAATTCTGGTTGGTCTAACCAAATACAGACAACCCTATTCTTCAATTTGCTAGCTCCTTGCAGTAAGAGCTGCCATATGCTCCAGTTCTGGCTGACAGGATTTAGGAAGTCCAGTACAAGGACTACTGAGAAGCCTTCTATTTTCCTGTTTAAAAGGAAAGATGTGGCTGCCTTGAATAGAAACGTGATTATCTGGAGTGATGGCAGTCATTTTATAAGCATGAGGCAATAAGATGAGGGAAAGGCCCCAAGAATCAGGGAGGGATGATTGAGGTATTGACCAATGCATTTAGTGACCACTTCCAGAGCTCTTATTCAGTGAGAAAAACTGTATCTTTTTTGGTTTAAGCAACATGAGTCAGGTTTCTTTACTTGTAAACAAATGATGCAAAGCATGTGCTGTAGCATCCTATCATTTTCATTTTTGGGGTGAGAAGATAAAATAACTCAAGGTCACCCGGCTGGGAAATTGTGGTGCAAAATTCAAATCTAGTTCTATTCAGACTTAAAACCTGTCTTCTCAACCACTAGGCTACGTTTAAATTGTCCGTGTGGTTAATATAAAGTATGTTTTTCAGTGAGAACTCTAAGAAATAGAGTAACAGTAACACAAGAGCAGAGCAGAGAAGAGGAAACAGCAGGCCTCCCAGAGCCTTTGCTCTGTTGGGGCCCGGCCTTGCTGCATCTGGAACACTGAGCTCCAGTAAGAGGCTCAAATGGCTCTGCAGACTTATTTGCTATCACGTCTGGGAGTTGCTCTAGTAGCTGAAAGAGACAGGTGGGACCCACATGGGGTGAAGTCAGAGAGGGAGCAGCTGGCATTGAGGTTTTGATGTACAAGCTCTGCTGGGAGCATGCAGCAAGGCTGGGGAGCTGGTCCAGGGGCTGGATTGAGACCTAGCTTCAACGCTGACTTAGTGGGCCTTGGACATCCCGCATCCCTTGCGGAGCTGGGGAGCATGGCAGCTCAAGGCAGGTAGGACTGGAGCCAGAGAATGCCACTCGCTCACAGCATGTGTGTTATGTAAACAGAAAAAGGCAGAGTGTGCCTGAAAACCATCCCCCACATGAGGAGAGGCTGCGGGCCTGCCTGAGGGCTGTGGAGGCACCAGACCCTGCAGGCCCAGCATTTTCCACTGGGAAATGAGGAGTAGGGGAGACAAAATGTATCTTCTTCCTTTCTTTGGCTGGTTTAATAATTAAATTGACACAAGACAGATTAACAGGAGAAAGAGGAATTTAATTTCATATGTACAGGAGCCCCTTAAAAAACATGAGACTCAAGTCCTGGCCAGTGTTCTCAGTGGTTAGAGCATTGGCCCATACATGGAAGGGTCACGGGTTCAATTCTTGGTCAAGGGCACGTACCTGGGTTGCAGGTTGGATCCCCAGGCCTGGTTGGGGTGCATGGGGGAAGCAACCAATCAATGTGTCTCTCTCACATCCATGTTTCTCTCTCTATTCTCCTCACCCCCCTCCCTCCCTTCCACTCTCTCTAAAAATCAATGGAAAAAATAAATATCTTCGGCTGAGGATTAACAACAACAACAAAAAACAACCCACAAAAATGAAAACAAATATGAGACTCAAGTGACCAGAGCAGGCAGCTTTTATACCTTTTAGACAAAGAAACAATACATTTGTGGAGAATTTGCGAGACAAAGACATTTGGGCTTGGGGTAGTGAGTTAGAAGGAAGCAGCAAGGTTTGGTTCCCTATCTCTGGTATTAAGAATGTCTCTCTTCCTACTGGTACAGGAAGGGCACCTTTCACATCGCAGATTTATTTCCTGCTTTCAGGGGGATAAAGGAGGATCAGAGTGTTCTCCTTGCACTGGCTGTTTCTCAGGTAATTTTCATTCAGAATAATATGCCAAAGTGGCATATTTCCTGGTGCCAGATTCTGTTCCCCTTCAGAGGGCAAGAATCCTTTCATGCAACCCTGGCTATGTCCAGGCGCTAGATAACAAAGATAACCAAGTGTCCGTACTATATACCAGACTCTGAATTAGGCAGCTTAGGGGCATTCTTTTGTGGGTGGGTAGGAAGAGATCAACCAAAGAACTTGTATGCATATATGTATAACCCATGGACACAGACAATAGGATGGTGAAGGCCTGGGGTGGGGCAGGGGTGAGCTATAAGGGGTCAAGGGGAGAAAAAAGGGGACATATGTAATACTTTCAACATTAAAGATTCTTTAAAAATTCTCACTACAACCCAATGAGGTAGTTAATATTCTCAAGTTGTCAATTTTTAAAATCGAGGCTCAGAGAGATTAAGAAACTTTTCCAGACTGCATAGCTAGGAAATTGTGAGATTTGTCCAGATGGTATGGCTCAGTGCTTGAGCATCGACCTGTAAATCAGGAAGTCATAGTTTGATTCCCCGTCAGGGCACATGCCCCGGTTATAGGCTTGATCCCCAGAAGGGGTTCTGCAAGAGGCAGCTGATCCATGATTCTGTCTCATCATTGATGTTTCTATCTCTCCCTCTCCTTTTCCCTTCCTCTCTGAAATCAATTAAAACTTTTTTTTTTTACATTGTGAGGTTGGAATATCAGCCTAAGTCAATCTGTTCCCAAAGCCCATGGCCATTATACTGACTCTCCCAAAGCTGAGGGTGGAAGGAACAGACATATTTCTTCTTGCACTGCAGAGAGAAGGCAGTTAATGGTCCGTGGTTCCTCGTGTTCCTCGTGTTGAGCGCCGCAGGGGAGAAGACTGATGGCAGTCCTAGAACTAATAGTGCTTGGCAGTTGTCACCACCCGGAAAGAGAGTTCGGAAAACCTGGGTCAATCGAGGCACCTTGTTTCTGTGGAATCACTATGACTCTGATTCACGTGCTTAGGCACAAACACATTTTCCCTCCACGTTTCTTCAGTACCCAAGAGCTGAGACCCAGGCCTGTCTCTAGGGACAGACTGGGGGTGGAGGCAGAAGGGATCAGTTGGGTGTATCAGCTCTAAGGATGAAAGCAGAGGCTGCCAAGAAACAGGCAGCAGAATAGATGAACAGTGGAGCACAGCTGAGGTCAGGTGTGGGCCTCCAGTGCTTTTTGCTTCAGTGATCAGATTTTTTTTTAATTTTAAAAAATATATTCTTATTGACTTCATGGAGGAAGGGAGAGGGAGAGAGAGATAGAAACATCAATGATGAGAGAGAATCATTGATAGCTACCTCCTGTACACCTCCACTCGAGATTAAGTCCACTGCCCAGGCCGGGAATTCAACCGTGACTTCCTGGTTCATAGGTGGGTGCTCAGCCACAGAGCCACACCAGCCAGGCCCAGTGATCAGATTGTTCATGGCTCTGAGTTCTAAACAGAATCTCCATTCCATGTCACCGAGTCCCTGGGTGGGCTTGGTTCCTGAATCGCTGACTGAAGCCCCTTAAGGTAGATGACATGTCCCCCATAGGCTCCCTGATGCCCACCCTTTCCCGAGCAATGCCTGCTACTATGACAGCAGTTTAACTCTCACCACAAGGCTTTGGCTGTGTTGTCCTCTCTTTTTCCTAACCTTTTCTGGCTTCCTGTCCCTCCTGCCCTTCCCTTTGGAGCCGCTGTGTTTCCTACCCCGAGCTCCTCGCCAGCTCTCCACAGCCCCCACACCTTCTCCCTGCCTCTGGAGCAGCTCAGTGCCTCTCCGCCCTGCTCACCTCAAAGAGTCCCTTCACCACCCAGAACTGCCCCATCTCAGAGACCCTAGTTCTCCCTCAGCACTACCCACTCCTAAAAGTGACCTTCTCCAATCCTCCACCCCCTCGTGACGCTCCTGCTCCCACAGAGTTCTGGAAGTGTGGAGGGCCTGGCAGTAGGTAGTTTGGTAGAGGAAGATGCAAGGGATTGAAAGGGATCAGGCAAAATGGAACTCTGGATACACCTCTACAAGGATCATTGTTGCACACCATTGGTAGATTTCAACAGGCTATTAGGTTTGGGCTAAAGAGGGGTTAAATTACTTACAATTTTATTTTTCATGTACAGACAAATGTTTTCTTAAACAGTTTTTCATAGTGTTTTAGACATATATACATATACTGTTTTTTAAAAGTCAGCTAATTGATAGCAATAAATGAAGCAGAAAGAGCAACACAGTGTATATATAGAAGCTCGTTTCATATCATACCACTAATAAAATACCCTGATGTACAATTAAGGAGAAAATCTATTTAGATATATTGAGGTGACTGGCTTATTTCACTTAACATAATGTTCTCCAGGTCCACCCATGCTGTCGCAAAGAGTAAAATTTTCTTCCTCTTTACAGCAGAGTAGCCATTATGTAAATACTAGTATACCACAGCTTTTTTATCCACTCATCTACTGATGGGCACTTGGACTGCTTCCAAATCTTGGCTATTGTAAATAACACTGCAATGAACATAGGGGTACATGAAATAAGCCAGTCAGAGAAAGACAAGTACCATATGATTTCACTGATATGTGGAATTTAATGAACAAACTGAACTATCAAGCAAAATAGAGATAGACTCATAGAGAACAGGCAGACAGCTCTGGTGGGGCAGGAAGATTTGGGGGTGGGGAGGGGTAAAGGGATTGAGCAAAAAAGAAAAAAAGAACTCATGGATATAGACAATGGTGTGGTGATTGCATGGGTGGTGGTTGTTAGGATTTTGGCCTGTGACTTGGGCTGTGAAAGAATTCACAACTAAAAGAAAAGATGCAGAAAAGAAATTTATTTTACTTTCTACAAAGGGAAATGGCCAGTGTGTTGCTACTCAATACAAGGGCAAGAGAACAAAGGGCAGCTTTCCCTTTTAAGCCCTGGCTGTTGCTAAGCAATAAGGAGGGGAGGGGAACCTTGGGCCAGCCAAAACTGAGCAGATATCGGGGGCATTGTAATTTGTTCTTCAGGAGACAGTCTGGACAGATGTCCTAGAGAGGTGTCTTAACAGTATTTTTCCCAAGCCTGTAACAACATGCCTAGAGCAAAAGTTATGAAGAGTTCAGAAGAGGCATGTTTGAAAGGGAGGAGGGGAAGGGAACTTTCTATTAACTAAAGACTCCTCTGTGGGAATTATCCCTGAGCTGTGAAAACAGCAGGGAGGAGGGGTATGTAAGAACGTGGCCTTGAAAGTCGCTTGTCTTGTCCTGCAGTTTGAACAGAGGTGCTGTTTGAATCAGAGGAGCTATCAGTCTTGGGGTTTAATTACCAGGTGCTTCTCAAAGCTTATGGAAGGTTATAGCAAGGAAAAAAAGGCCTTTTTCTTATCCTAATAGTGGTGGAGATGGAAGAGAGCAGAGAGGGGATAATGGTGATGGAAAAATACAACATAAAGAGAAATAGATATATTGAGGCGAATGGTTCCAGCTGCACCATTGCACATACTTTGCACTGAATTTTGGGTCATAAAACACTGACGTCAGGTCTTCCATGCAGCATTTAGATTTAGTATAAACCACCCTGATCCTGATAATTAAGAACAGCAATACTGGGCTTATTTTTTAAATTATTAAAATAACCCTTTTACTTGGAGAAGTTCAAAGTAGTACAAATTGAGGTAAATGAAAAACTAATCCATTAAACTCTGTTGCCTCAATGACAAATCTGCCTAAAAGCAAGCACTTTTAACTATTTTTTCATTTTACTTCTTGTTTTGGTTATTACCGAAATTGCCAATGAGTCATCCACTATTTCCTGCTGTTGTCAACAATGGTGAATTTTGTCAGTTTGTACCCTCTTCCACATTATCACATGACCTCCAAGAGTGTGGGAAACTTGCCAGTCACCACTGCAGACGTGCTCAGCATTTTATCTGGACCCAAAGCTATGCCTGGCATGTGGAGGTCATCTCATAAACAACTGTAGAATGAACTGAACAATATTCTCAAATCTGTACTTGTGGTTCAGTAAACTTGACACCATCATCACTGGGTAAGTGGGCACAGTAGAGCTGATGCAGTGTTGTCCACCTCTTTTGTCAATTAGTGTATCATTTTTACAAGGTTGCATACCATTTGAATTCTGTTCTGTGCCTATAATTATGTCTCTCATGTTTTGGCTACAGATTGACTCCAAAAATAAATGTCACCACCAATCCGACAGTGTTGTATTTTTTATTTACTACTGAACCAAATGCTCATGAAGCCACGTTGAAGGAGATGTTCAAGCACACAGAGCAAATGAAGTCTCCTCTGACGTTCCACTGCTACTCTAGGTCATGTCATTTTTGTTTGCTCCATCTTTGCACTAGGATTTTCTCATATTTGTTTCTTTGTTTTTCCTTGAATTTTCAATTCCTTTTTTTCATGTTGAGGGAAACAAATGACCTTATTAAATTACTAGATACTTCCAGCTTGTAAATACTACCGTTGCTGGAAATCTATTCTTTACTTCGAGATAGTCATCTTGGAGTCCTTTGACTTCATATTCTGATTTGGAACAATTATTTTGTAAACTCAATGTAGGACTGTCATCTAATATGTTTTTTTTTTCATTGTGTCTTTGGAATAATTCTATTTTTCATAGACTGCCTCCACCCCAATCCATTTTTTTCTGAAATTATTTTTTAGCTTCACTTTCCATTTTCCATGTAACTTCCCAAGCCCTCCCTCATCCCCTGAAAAACTGTCAGAGATAAAGCTTCAACTCCTTGCCATTCCGAAGTGAATTTAGTCCCTGTGGTGACTGATTAGAGCAGGTATGGATCTGCTGGAGGGAAGGTACTTTGGGGAGATTGAGTTTGGGAGACTGACCTTGGATTCACCCTCTCTCACAGTAAACATTCTGGGACATGCTGGAGTCATAATCACTTAGTTGCTCCTGGTGGGCTGGCAGGAAAGCAGCCAGCGTGGGGAAGAGGGTTCAATACAAAAACCACACCAAGTAGAGCTTCTTGAATGGAATGATCACTTGAGCTGGGTGATGCAGCAGCAGCTTTGCACCTTCAGGTGGATGTGAAGGCAGAGATTTTGCACTCTGTCTGGATGTGCTACTCGCCTGTGCTCTGTGTGGCCGTAAGTTGTACCTTCTATCTACAGGGAGAGACCCAAATGCTCTGCTTGTGTCTGCTGCCTCTGTCCAACCATCCTTTGGGAGAGCCCTGCTACCGGGTGTACTATCACAGGTTACATTTCCCAACACCTTGGGGGTATTGCTAGAATGTAGTCTAGTTTCCAATACTGATGATGCAATATCTGCTGTCGATCTAATATTTGTTCCCTTGTAGTTGACCTACTTTATATGTGCTATATGTTTCTCTTTCTTTCTTTTTTGTTAATCCTCACTGGAGGGTATTTTTTTCCCATTGATTTGAGAGAATGGAAGGGATGGGGAGGGAGAGAGAAAGAAACACTGGTATGAGAGAGCCACATCAATTGGTTACCTCCACAATGCACCCTGACCAGGGCAGGGAACCTGCAACCCATGTACATGCCCTTGACCAAAATAGAACTCTCGGCCCTTCAGTTCTCAGGCTGACACTCCAACCACTGGGCAATGTCAGAGAGGGCTATCTATATATTTTTAAAATAAGTCTTTATTGTTCAGATTATTACAGTTGTTCTTTTTTTTTCTCCCCATAGCTCCCCTCCACCCAATTCCCACACCACCCCATGCCCTTACCCCCCACATTGTCCTCATCCATAGGTGTTCGATTTTTGTCCAGTCTCTTTCCGCACCACCCACACCCCCTTCCCTCGAGAATTGTCAGTCCACTCCCTTTCTATGCTCCTGATTCTATTATATTCACCAGTTTATTCTTTTCATCAGATTTTTTATTCACTTGATTTTTAGATTCACTTGTTGATAGACATGTATTTGTTGTTACATTGTTGTTCATAATTTTTATCTTTATCTTTTTTCTTCTTCTTCTTCCTCTTCTTAAAGAATACCCTTCAGCATTTCATATAATACTGGTTTGGCAATGATGAACTCCTTTAGCTTTTTCTTATCTGTGAAGCTCTTTATCTGACCTTCAATTCTGAATGATAGCTTTGCTGGGTAGAATAATCTTGGTTGTAGGTTCATCACTTTGAATATTTTTTGCCACTCCCTTCTGGCCTGCATAGTTTCTGTTGAGAAATCAGCTGACAGTCATATGGGCACTCCCTTGTAGGTAACTAACTTTTTCTCTTGCTGCTTTTAATCTTCTCTCTTTGGCCCTAACCGGTTTGGCTCAGTGGATAGAGCGTCAGCCTGCAGACTGAAAGATCCCAGGTTCGATTCCGGTCAAGGGTATGTACCTTGGTTGCGGGCACATCCCCAGTAGGAGGTGTGCAGGAGGCAGCTGATTGATGTTTCTAACTCTCTATCCCTCTCCCTTCCTCTCTGTAAAAAATCAACAAAATGTATTTTTTTTTTAAATTCTCTCTTTGTCTTTTGCCCTTGGCATTTTCATTATGATGTGTCTTGGTGTGGTCCTCTTTGAATTCCTTTTGTTTGGGGTTCTCTGTGCTTCCTGGACTTGTAAGTCTATTTCTTTCACCAGGTGGGGTAAGTTTTCTGTCATTATTTCTTCAAATAGGTTTTCAGTATCTTGCTCTCTCTCTCCTTCTGGCACCCCCATAATTCGGATGTTGGTACACTTGAAGTTGTCCCAAAGGCTCCTTACACTATCTTCATATTTTTGGATTCTTTTTACTTTTTGCTTTTCCAGTTGGGTGTTTTTTGCTTCTTTGTATTTCAAATCTTTGACTTGATTCTTACAGTCCTCTAGTCTGCTGTTGGATCTTTGTATATTATTCCTTATTTCAGCCAGTGTATGCTTGATTTCTGATTGGTCCTTTTTCATATCCTTGAGGGTCTCATGAAATTTCTCAGAGGTTTCTAGAAGATTCTTGAGTAACCTTATAATCATGGTTTTGAACTCTATATCCAGTAGTTTGCTTTCCTCCATTTCTTTCATTTGTGACCTGTTTCTTTGTCTCCACATTTTGGCTGCTTCGCTGTGTTGATAGAGTGGCTTTGTGTGCTAGGTGTCCTGTAGAGTCCAGTGACTCAGCCTCCCCAATCACCTCAGGTGGGCACTCTTGGTGCACCCCTTTGTAGGTTGGGTGCACAGTCTTGTTGTAGTTAAGCCTTGATTGCTGTTGGTATCACTGAGAGATCTGCAGATTCCTACTCTTGGTTTGGGGTTTGGAGGTGCCCAGATGAGGTGCAGTTGTGAAGCAATGCAGGCTGCTAACAAGCCTTAGGCCTTCTTTTGGAAGCTCTGTGGTTCTTCGACCCAGCTGCAGTTTGTTAGGTTAGGTTGCAAAAGGCCAGGCCATTCAGATGCAAATGCCTCTGTGTATAGCTTGGGTGGGGTTGTAAATTGGGTGGGGTGTGGTGTCAGGGAATCACAAGGTGGTGCAAACAGCAATGGTTGCCCATTGGCCCTGCCCCGATAGGTCCCTGGGTCTCTGTGTCCCAAGGCCCCATGCAGGAACAATGAACACTGCAACCACCTCTGAGAGAAAGCTGCCCTTGTATTCTGGCCCAATGACAGACAGTCCAATTTCTCCCTGTATGAGTCTGGGTCACCAGAATTTCACCCCATAGTGGAATTCAGAGCAGTTGGGAGCTTGTATCTCCCTCCCGACTGAAAAAGACCACAGCATACCTGGTTGCTAGCCTGTTTCCGTGCGCGTCTCCGTACCTTTGCTCTTCCGCACCTTCTACCAGTCTAGATATGCTTTTCTCTTTCTTTCTTGTTGTGGAACTTCCACTCAGCCAGCCTTCCCATGGCTCTGGATGATATCCGTTTTTTCTTTTAGTTGTAGTTTAGATGTGGTTGATGCGAGACAGTAAGTTCAGGTGTTTACCTATGCCGCCATCTTGGTTCCTTTCTCTATATATTTCTTTATGGTGGCTTTTAGGGGTACTTATCCTTAGTGAAACTTTCATGATGCATCTGAATATGTGTTTTTCCCCATTCACTCTGCTCAGTTTTGGAGGACACATTTCATTCTGAAGACTGCTGAGAGACACTAAGGAGTTAAATAAATGGAGAGATATATCATGTTCATGCGTTGACTCTATAGGTCTCTATAGAGTCAATGCAATGCTAAGAAAACCCACCAGGACCATTTTTAGAATTTGGTAAGCTGGTTCAAAAATTTATTTGAAAATGCAAAGGACCTAGAATAGCAAAAATAATTAATAAAAACGTTGGAAGAGAGGAGTTACACTAACTTCAAGTCTTGCCCTAAAGCGACAGTAATCAACACAGTGTAGTTTTGGTACAAGGTCACAAATATAGATAAATGGAACAGAATAGAGTCCAAAATGGACCCTCACATATATGGTCAATTACTTTCTACAAAGTAGCCAAGGTAATTCACGGAGGAAGGATGGTGTTTTCTATAAATGGTGCTGAAATAGTTGGAAAAAATGAGTTCTGAAACTTATCTCACAACATACACAAAAATTACCTGGAAATTAATCATAGATCTAAATGTAAAAGCTCATGTTATAAAACTTTCAGAATAAAATAGAGGAGAAAATATTTACAACCTTGTGGTAAATAAAATTTCTTGATAGGCAGATCATAAGGGGAAAAGCTGATAAATTGAACTTTGTCAAAATAAAAATTTCTGCTTCTTGAAAAATACCATTAAGGAAATAAAAAAATATTCGTAATACATATATCTGATGATGGACTTGAATTCTGAATGTATAAATAATTCTTACAACTCGATAATAAGAAGATAAACAACTTAGTAAGATATTGGCAAAATATTTGAATAAATACTGTGCCAAAAAAAGTACATGAACGTCCAATAAAAACACATGGAAATATGCTTAATAGCAATCATCAGAAACACAAAACCACCATGAGTTATCATTTTACCCTGGACCACCTAAAATTAAAAAGAGTCACAATGCCCAGTATTGTCAAGGATGTAGAGGAACTGGAAGTCTGATAATTACTACTTGGGATTTAAAATAGTTTAATCATTTTGGAAAAAGTTTAGAAGTTTCTTATAAAGTTAAACATACACTTACTATGAATTTAGTGATTTTACTGCTAATTACCCACAGAAATAAAAAATTATTTAAAGCTGCTCTAAGGAATCTGTGTAGTACAAAAAGAATGTAGTAGACAAGACACTGATAATTTTGAATTAAGACAAAAAGATTGTACTACACAGATTCTCAGAGCAGCTTTATTCATAATAGCAAAAACAAAAACCTGGGAATAAACACCCAAAGAACAAACTGTGGAATATTTATACCATGGGATATTCCTCAGCTATAAAAAGGAACAATTTCATACATGCAAATGTTAGATTGTTCTCCAAAGTGATTCTTTAATTTATATCTCTACCAGCTTTGTATGAGAATTTCCAATGTTCTATATATTTTCCACATTTGGTATTTTCATATTTTTGTCAGTTTGATGACTATATCTGAAAAATTATTTTAAAAAGAGCCACAGTACAGAAATAAACAAATCAAAGGAGGAAAATAACCCAGATATAGACCCACATTTTGATGGAACCTTGGCATAAAAGAATGGATCATTTCCTTAATAAGTAACACTATACGACTAAAGAGATTAATTCCTATCTCATATTATATAAAAAATAATTCCTAGATGGACAAAAGTCCTCAAGGTGAAAATCAAAACTTTAAAGCTTTTAAAAGATCATATAAAAGACTATCGTTATCACATCAGAGTATGGATGGAGTCTCTGATCAGACCTGGAAGGTATCTGCCACAGAGGAGAGGATCCGTATGTCTGACTGCATCACAGTTGAAACTTCTCCATGGCAAAGAGTGCTGTAAACAAGAGGAAATTTAAAGACTAACTTAGAATTTTTTCAACATATTTACTGATAAACTTTCAAGTCAATAATAGAAAAATTCATTAAAAATTCAATAGAAAAAAATGGGCAATTCACAGAGGAAACCCAAATAGTAACCAAAAAAAAAAAAACCAAAACACAACAACACATAAAAAGATGTTGACCCTTACAAGTTCATTGTCAGAAAAATAAAAATTAAAACAACCACATGCTATAATTTCTGCTCAAACTGGTAAATATTTTAAATTTAATGATCACAGCAGACTGGTCAGGGGACTGACCTGATCACAGGGTTGAGACCTCATTTTTGAGGTCTCAGTTTAAGAGACCCTAACCCTTCAAAGCCCCAATTCTCCCCTGCCTTCACATACCTCTGGAACAAAATTGTTTCTTTGCTTTGTTCCTTACTGTTAATAAGTTTTTCTATAGTTTTTCTCTTGTCTGTGTATCTGTCTCCTTGGTCAAACAAATCATCAGCATGGGGAAAGCACATGTTTCCGCTCCTGACACTGTTATGGCTTGCAACAAATGTTCTCCATATTGAATAGCAGCCTTCTTTTTCTTTGAGAAAAGCACAGTGGCAAGTCACCCGCAAGTTAATCTGAGTTTTGTAGATCGGACTGATAACATAAATTATGGATGAGCCTACTTCAGGAGATACATGTCAAGGCATTCCGGGGAAGAAGTTGATTGTTAGAAACAAATGCATGGGATGTTTCTGCTGCTTATCTAGACTCTGTACTTATTCCGAAGAGTATTTCCTCCTGGTGGGAGAGACTAGGAGAAAAGTGACATGAGGTTGTTCAGGCATCAGGGACATATACATGAGACATTAATCATTTGAATCTTATTTGAAATTGTCTACAAGTTTAGCCTTTGGGTCCTGAGGTCAACATGACATCAATTTTTAAAGAAATACAGGACACTGATAATTTTGAATTAAGACAAGGTCCCATGTGGCAGAGGAAATTAAAACTCTGGCTTTGCTCAGCTGTCTTCCTTGTGGAACTCTTTTGCAGATCTGATTTTATTTTTAATTTAGGGATTTTATGGGGCCTTTAGAGAGATGGCGAGACAAGGAGAGGAAAGCAGGACATACTGCTCTGGTCAATTATACCAAGCCGAGGAGAAGGAAGTAGGGTATGAACTTCTGGGACACATGTGTGCGCGTGCGCACGTGTGTGTGTGTGTGTGTGTGTGTGTGTGTGTGTGTGTGTGTGTGTGTAAAGAGAGCAGGAGAGGGGATAGATTGGTAGGGCAGCAGTGAGAAGAATGATTCACAGCTACTTGGTTATGTATCTGTCTCTTGACCTAACCATCAACATATGGAAGGCAGGGATATCTTTCTATCAATTGGAAACCGGCTCTTAGGAGAGAGATCAGGGCTGTAGATACAGATCTAGGAACCACCTGCAGAAATGTAATAGCTGGAACTGAGGAGATAGATGAGACCTTGGGAAAAAGCGAGAGAAGAAGTCAAGGACAGGGCCTTGGCAAGCTATTCATTCAGCAGACCTTTGCTTGAGATCATTATTATAGAACTAGAGGCCTGGTGCACGAAATTCATGCATGGGGGGGGGAGGGGAGGTGTCCCTCAGCCCAGCCTGCACCCTCTCCAATCCAGGACTGCTGGCTCCCAACTGCTCACCTGCCTGCCTTCCTGATGCCCCTAACCACTTCTGCCTGCCAGCCTGATCACCCCCTAACCACTCCCCTGCCTGCCTGATTGATGTCTAACTGTTCCCCTGACAGTCTGTTTGCCTCAAACTGCCCTTCTCTGCAGGCTTGATTGCCCCCAACTGTCCTCCCTTGCAGGCCTGGTCCCTCCCAACTGCCCTCCCCTGCTGGCCATCTTGTGGTGGCCATCTTGTGTCCACACGGGGGCAGCCATCTTGTGTGTTGGAGTGACAGTCAATTTGCATATTACTCTTTTGTTAGATAGAATCTGGAGCAGACAGCCCAGCTCTGCCTTTACTTAGGCAAGCATCTTGAACACTCTGTGCCTCAGTTTCCTCATCTATAAAATGGATATATTAATAGTGAGAATTTTAAAAGGTGATACATGTAAGAATATAGAGTATAGCAGACACTCTAAGGGCAATGTGTGCTAGTTATTATATAAGGGTTAGCTGCTTCTCTCACAGTAGTTGTTAAAAGGGCTGGGCACTGAGCTGGATTCTGTTAATGCATCTCTTACTGAGCAACCTGATGGTGGAGAGAGCAGGTAAGCAGCCTATGACAGTAGCATGGTCCATGCTACAGTGGAGGCACATGCAGGGCTTTCTCCAGCTTGTACATTATGGATGAGGAATCTACGTGTTGCGGGAGGTCAGGGAAGCAGTGAATTGTCAGAAGCGAATGCATAGACTGTTTCTGTTCTTACCTGGATTATCTAACACTCTGTACTTATTCCAAAGAGTATTTTCTCCTGGTGGGAGAGTCTACAGATAAGAATGATATAAAGCTGGTCAGGCATCAGGAACATTCCATCAATGTTAGAAGGGCTGGGCATTAATAATTTGAATGTAATTGATTCTGAGGAGAGGTGCCATCCCAAATACAGGGTGCAGGAACAACTTCCTTTGTTCTTTTCTCGGGCCTGTGCTTTTGACCAGCCCCACCCACACACATGGATTTCCTTAGCAGCCCTGAGGCCTGAAGAGGTTGGAGACCTAGACTTTCCCCTGGCCCCCGGACTGTGAAAGGCCTTGGCCAGTGCCAGGAATTCCAGGCATCTCCCAAGCTGTGAAGCTGCCTGTCAATTGACCAGCCTTGGAATTCAGCCTTACTTATGAGCATTCAATCCCTTCTTTTCTCTGATTTCATTTCCTTTTACCCAAACTGCCTTTCACGGTTTCCATAGAAATGGAGGCTTGTGGCTGGGCTGAGATTAACAGGCTCCATTGCCATATTCTGTTTCTTTCTCACTTTCCAGTTTGATTAAACACTCACAACTCCAGCTCTCTGTCTCCCTAATGTAAGTGAGGGGAAATTCATCATTTTGTTAGCAGGATAACACATAACATACACGTCTGTTTGTAGCCGGTACTTTTTAGTTGGTGGCTTGGAGTAAGAAACATGAATTTCCATAGATGCTGATGATAAATGAAGTATTAGCTGATGGGATCCTGAGCAACCAGGCATGATGCTGTCTCTGCTTCAATAGGTGAGGATGGTTGTGCTGGTTCTGAGTGGTCCTAGTACCACTCCAGATAACACATGACCCCGCCTTCCCTGGGCTGAGGCTGTGTTCCACAGAGTGATAAATTGCCCAAGACATGGAGGTGTGGGCGGGCAGTCTTAGAGAATGTAGGGAAGTATGGGGAAAAACAGGCTTGGACTAAGCTCAGCAAGCTCAGAGGTGCCTTCTAAGCCCAGGTGGCTGTCTCCAGGGGCTGACATGAGAGTATTATTGTGTCCGTGCCTTTTACTTCTGCCATGATTTTTCAAAGCAAGTTTACTGAGGTCTATTTTCTGCACAGTGAAATTCATCATTTTTATGTACAGTTCTGTGAATTTTGACACTAATAGACATGCAGCCATCACTGTAATCAAGATGTATAACAGTTACAACATCCCCCCAAATTCTCTTGTGGCCCACGTACACCCTCCTCCCACTGCTCATCTCTAGCATTCCTGTTTTCTGTCTCTTTAGTTTTGCCCTTTTCAGAATGTCATGTGTGATGTGGCCTTTTGAATCTGGCTTCTTTTCCTTAGCATAATGCATTTGTGATTCACCTGTGTTGGAGCGTCTCTAATTCTTATAGTAACTCCTTAAGGTAGGAGTCATCCGAATTTCATAGGAGGGGTTTGCAAGGCTCCAGGGGATGCTGTAGGGGAAGAAAGACTTTGCCTCTGCCCTCCTACTCTAGGTCCATGAGGTACTCTGACAATAGGCAGATTAGCAGGAGGAAGGTATACACATTTATTCATTTTTAATACTCTGTGCATAAGGGCACCACAAACAAAATTGAATACCCTCTAAAGTGGTGAGGTTTGAGAGCTTATGTGCCATCTTAATAGGGAAAGGGGCGTAGGCAACTTAGGGTAGAATAAATGATTTCTAGAAAAGATGAATGAATGGGCCCTTCAAAGAATACATGGGAGAAGCTGTGAGAAGGTATGCCTCGGTGTGGTGCTGACAGCCAGCCTCCTCTCCTGTGATAAGAGTCAGTCTTCTCTGGTTGATGAAATCCCAGGGGAAAGGGGATTTATGACAATTGAGTTCCTTTTGGAGGACTGGTCCTTAGATAGCTAAGAGGAGTTCAAAGGATATATATCTCTCTCTCTCCTTTTGCTGTTTTTCAGCTCAAAATAATCAACATAGCAAAATGGCACATTTGTGGTTGGCATGTTCTTAACTCCATTACTAAAGCGTACCAGCTCATAATCAAGGGTGGAAATAAAGACCGCCCACATGATAACAAGTAAAGGCTACTTATTCAGAACTTGCTCTCTTAAGGGATACAACCACCATCACTTGCATCTTGACAGAGACTCAAAAGCAGGCAGGGGAGTGGGAAAGCTTTATAGTGGGCAGAAGGAAGGCTTCAATTGGCAGCTGTTGGCATGGGAAAGCTGGATGCAGGCTAACTAGAAGCAGCGCATCCCGTGCGATTGGTTAGGTTAGGGCAGTGGTTGGCAAACTGTGGCTCTTTGGCCCCTTGAGTGTGGCTCTTCCACAAAATACCATTGCCTGGGCGAGTCTATTTTGAAGAAGTGGTGTTAGAAGAAGTTTAAGTTTAAAAAATTTGGTTCTCAAAAGAAATTTCAATCGTTTTACTGTTGATATTTGGCTCTGTTGACTAATGAGATTGCCGACCACTGGGTTAGGGGAACATATTTAGCTTTCTCTTGTTGGTCCTCAGTTGGAAGTGAGCACAAAGCTTAGGGAAGCTGTCAGGTATCAATTAAATCCCAGCCACGCAGGACAGACTGCTATAGAGGCTGTGATTCAATGTCATGGACTGGCTGCTGCAGGCTGTGGCCTTTCCAGGCTGGTTGCTACAGGCTGTGGGTCTGCCTGGAGGGATCAAGTAAGGTTTCACCAAGGAGGTGCCCTGAGACTTGAAGCAGGAGCAAGAGTTGGGCCTGGGAAGGATGGTGTCTGAAGCAGAGAAAATGGCAGATGCAAAAGCACAGGGGCCTTAAGACAACTTGATGTTTGGGGGACCCATGAGTGGCTCCATGCTGCTAAAACATGAAGTGCTATAATGGGAAATAAGAGGTGGAGTGTAGGGATCTGTCCAGCCATGAAAAGTCCTAGAAGCAATGCCGAGGGGTTTCTATTTTTATTTTATGGGTAAAGACAGCTACTGAAGGAGTTTAGTGTGGGAGTGACATAAATCAACACAGTATGCTAGAAACATTACCAACAGTGGAGAGGGTAAATTAAATGAGAGCTACATTATGATCAAGGGAATATGTGGGAGGCTAATGCAATACTCAGAAAAGAGATGAAGCCTTTAATTATGTCAATGGCAGTGGGGCTGGAGAGAAAGGGGTAAAAAAAAAATCAATAGGCCTGGAAAGTGATTGGATATGACAGGTATGCCTTAACTTCCAAGATGAGAAATGCGGCGAACAATGGGGAATTAATTCTGTATTGGACTTGTGGAGTTTGAAGAATCACAGTCCAGCAAACCTCTAATCCATCCTTTCCATACTTCAAACTGTTCATTCTAATGAACATACCTGATCGTGTTATTAAAAAGATATTTTAGGATTCTCTTCCTGACCCTAATTTACCGTTTTACCATGAATTCATACTTCAGACTCACCTTGGAGCTAATCCTTGCCCAGATATCCTCATGCACTTTTCTGGCAGCTGTGCCTTTGTTTATGAGGTCCCTGATGCCCGAGCACCCTTGCTGCCTCCTACTTGGGTGCTGGGACACAACACATCCCTTAGAACTTAGCACCATTATCTGTGCAGCCATCCTTCACCACCACCACCACCCCAAACTTGGATTCAATTCATCATTTATTTCTTTAAATCAAATTTTCCATATTTATATTTGAACACTCAACATAATCAGGCTTGAACTCTCTGTCTTTGCATCTTTTCTGCAAATCTAAAATTATTCCAAATAAAACATTTATTTTTTAAAAAGTTTCACGAAAGTTCTCTTATGCCCCCAAAGGTTGAGAACCACAATCCTAGGGTATCAGAGCAGTCTGATTGGACACAAACAAATCTGAGCACCAGTCCTGGCAAGACGATTAGAGGATCTTTAGACATTTATTTAATGTCTTTAAACATCTGTTTCCTTATCTCTAAGAGGGAATGATACATCTCTAGAGTTGCTATGAAAATGATTTGGGAGGGCAAAAATCTAAAATGCTTAGTTCATGCCTGGGATTTAGTAAGTGCTCAATAAATGATGATAATAGTGACCGATACCACTGCTGCTCCCACCCCTTCTCTCCCTGGCCATGCAATGGGCACCTGCGACGACGAGTATGACTACCTCTTCAAAGTTGTCCTCACTGGAGATTCTGCTGTTGGAAAGAGTAATCTCCTGTCTCGATTTACTCAGAATGAGTTTAATCTTCAAAGCAAGAGCACAATTGGGTAAAGTTTGCAACAAGAAGCATCCAGGTCGATGGAAAAACAATAAAGGCACAGATATGGGACACGGCTGGGCAAGAGTGATATCGAGCTATAACATCAGCATGCTGTCATGGAGCTGTAGGTGACTTGTTGGTTGATGACATTGCTGAACATCTCACATATGAAAATCTAGAGTGATGGCTGAAAGAACTGAGAGATCATGCTGATAGTAGCATTGTTATCATGCTAGTGGGCAATCAGAGTGATTTGCATCAGCTCAGGGCAGTTCCTACAGATGAAGCAAGAGCTTTTGCAGAAAATAATGGTTTGCCATTCATTGAGACATCAGCTCTAGACTCTACAAAGTTAGAAGCTGCTTTTCAGACAATTCTGACAGGGATATACCACATTGTCTCCCAGAAGCAAATGTCAGACAGATGTGAAAATGACATGTCTCCAAGCAACAATGTGGTTCCTATTCATGTTCCACCAACCACTGACAATAAGCCAAAGGTGCAGTGCTGTCAGAACATGTAAGGCGTTTCTCTTCTCCAATAGAAGGCTGTGTATAGTCCATTTCCCAGGTCTGAGATTTAAATATATTTGTAATTGTTGTGGTCAAAAATAAATGATGATAATAGTAATAAGCATTAACTATTCTTGAAAACCTCCAAAAATAAAGCTAATCTCTCTTCCACAATCCAGCTGATAAGCTGTTTATATGAAGTCTCCAAGGACCGAAGAGGAAAAGGGATTGTAAAAATAAAGAAAGCCTAATGTGAGATAACATGTATAAGCCCCCAGCACAGGGCCTGGAACACAAAAAGTGTTCCATCGGTGTTTGTTAACTCTGCAAATGTAAATTCTAAAGTTGACTAGAAGGCAAGACCCGGAAGGAGCCCATGCTTACAGGGCAAGACCTCAGCCAAGGTGTGAAATATTTTATCAGCTTCTCTCCACCCTCAGGTGGAGGCAGGATTTCACCTGGCATCCCAACTCCTTGGTCTGTTACAGTAGGTAAGTAGCTGTTGGTAGGAAGGGGCAACTTCACAGACACCCCAGGGGACAGCCACATCCTATGCCAAAGGGACTTAATCCTCAAGCTGGTGGTTTTCCAATCTCCCAAAGGAACAACCTCTCTATTCAGTACATTACTGGAGCCAGTAAAGGAAAATGCCTTCTGCTGGGCACATTCACAGTAGAAGTGGAAGATGGTGCAGGGGGAGGGCCCAGCACAAGCCTGCAAAGAGTCAGGGAAAAGATTGGTTAATTTAAAAGAAAGCCTGTTTTTCCCAAGTCAGAGATAATATAATCAAAGTTTAACAAAGGCCCAGAGTTCATTCATTCTCTCTCTGTAGCAGTCACAGGGGCTCAAGTGCAGGCCCAAGCACAGTGCCAGCCCCCAGCTGGCGGGAAACAGAGACTGAGCTAGACCACTGGAGCTTCCAATATCAATGCCCAGGCAAGGGCACAGTATCTCTGGACCCTGGTCCTCCTGGCTTGGTGAGGACAAGTGTGGGCCTGAGGCCCCAGGGGCTGGACTTCTTTCACAGTGAGGACACCTTGTTGTGGATGAGACATGGCCTAAGCCCTTCCTTTGTTTTTGCTCCAATAAATCTTGCCACAATGCCACCCCTCCTCCTATACCTGTATCCTTGAAATGCTTTTCCTAGGATAATGTGAAAGAATCCTCTTTCCACTACCAACAGTTCCCCTGCTCTACAACCACATCGGTTCTGAGAGAAACATGGACTAACTGACTGGAGACCCACAAATTCCAGGAAGACTGCCCTTTGATACTTTTTCTCAGGAAAGCAACTGTAAAGGTTAGAATAGAGCCAATGAACGTGGACGCTTATTAAAACCACACATGAATGATCAGGCAGGTGAGTGATGGCACCTCTTAAGGCAGAGATGATTGGTTTTGACTTTATATTAGAGACATCTGGGCAGCTCTGAAAAATCCCATCACCCAGATACCACTCCATTAAATCAGTCAGAATCTTGGGGGATGAGGACCAGACATCAGTATGTTTTAAAAGCTCCCCTGAGCATCTTGTAGGTTCAAATAAGGTTAAGAATCACTGCTCTAAGGGCAACCCTTGGCCAGCTGCCCAACAGAATACAAACAGCCCATCCTGAACTTCCTCCTGAGCATTCGTCTCCTCTCTCCCCACCCACACTTCACTGCTGGCCACACTCCCACTCAGCTACTCATGTTTGTCTATACAGACAGCTGGCAACTGAACTGATTTTACCTTGATATCCTAGCCTGATTCTCAAGTGAGACATGACTCTCACCCCCACTGTAGTCACAACCTTCAGTCTCTAGCTTTGAGCACCAAACAGATTCACCTAGCATTCTATGCTATTGTACATAATTCCAAAATTACTTCCAGAAAGTCTCACTTCCTTAAAGAGATTTTAAACTCCTCAAAATCTGAGTCTTAATCTATTTCCAGAAGGCACTAGTATACTGTTCAGCATATAGTGGACAGAGCCGCAGTGTCTTTATCTGCAAAATGGGAATATTTGTAAAGTTATTACAAAATAGAGATATCTATACAATTTGCAGACATGCAAATTATATCCTATTTCAATGGACATGTTTGAGGCTATGCATGCAAAGTGCCAGAATGCTCTGGAACACCTGCTAGTGTCCCATAAGTGGTAGCTATTGTTGGATCAATAATAGGCAGTGTGTCTTCCATATTTGTGCTTCTTCTAGATCTTAGCAAATGACCCATGATCAGGAAATTCTCCTCCTCTTCAAGCTATAAGTGGAAGTGCTAAATGATTGGCTTCATTGATTGGCTACCAACTGCAATATGTGCTCAGGAAATGAACGTTTTGACCAGTGAGTTTTGCAAAGCCAATCATCATGAGAATTTTATGTCAATATGACCTACCAGAAAACAGTAGTGCCTGAGTCATTCAGAGTACTAATGGTGTGACACAGAGACTCCATTAGCCATTTTAGCATGCCTGTGAACATCATGCCAGGCCCATGCTTAACATACTTTATGAAAAACACAAGTGGCTGGAGTAGGCCCTATCCCCTCTCTCCATTCTGCCTGGCTCTTCTGGGAAAATTGTGAGGACAGCTTGTTCTGCCACTCAGCAGGGGGAAGAACACATGCTTTGTCATCAAAGGAAACAGTAGTGTAGCCAGAGAGAACGCAGAACTTCCCAAGTCCTACCTCAGTGTAGTTGTTTTTATTAAGAAGAATGAATAGTTGTCAAATGGGAAAGAACAAGATTATATTAGCCAGAGGGCACAGAGATCCAGGAGAAACAAAGATCACATAAGGGCTCAGAATTAATCCAAGTGACTTGGAGACCCCTCCCCCGCTGATAAAATATTTTCTATTGTACTGGGAGACATTGCAGTTGAAACTTTGGAACCTTTGTTGGTGCCTCAGAAAAAGAAGGTGGAAGAGAAGTACAAGACAGAGGAGGCCAGTGTTATCCCACCTATTTTAGTTCAAGTGATTCTAGCTACTATAACATCTCAACCCCGAAGTCTCAGTGGCTTAACACAATAGAGTTGCCCATCTCTATGACACAGTCTGATGTGAGTAGCATGCCACCTTCCATATCAATAGTCAGGGACCCAGGTTCTTTCCATTGTGTGGCTCACCCTCCTCATAGGTCAGAGTTTTCCCCATTCAGCTTATAGATGAGGGCAGAAACTCTAAAAATGTATACCTCTTTATCTGCTTCTGCCCATATTTCATTGGCCAGAGCTCAGTCACATGGCTTCACCTAGCTGTGTGCCTAGGAGAAGAGGGAAATGGGCTCAGTATGACAAAGCAGCAAACCAATACATAAAGTTAATTGAAATAAAGATTCCAGACCACAATATCAGCCTAAGCCTCACTCCTCCTGATTTACCATTCTGTTTTCTTTTGAAGACAGTTTGAATCTTCTTGCTGATTCTTTTTCTATCTTTACTTTGGCCACTACAAAGCTCAACTGTAAAAGTTTACAATGTGTGCTTTTATGTATAACTAGAGGCCTGGTGCACAAAATTAGTGTGTGTGTGTGGGGGTCCCTCAGGCTGGCCTGCACCCTCTCATAATCTGGGACCCCTTGGGGGACATCCCTGTTGCAATCAGGGACCACTGGCTCCTAACTGCTCTCCTGCCTGCCTGCCTAATCACCCCTAACCACTCTGCCTCTCTGTCTCATTGCCCCTAACCACTTGCCTGCCTGATTGCCCCTAACCACTTCTGCCTCAGCCTCCTCCACCGTGGATTTGTCCAGAAGGACATCTGGAATGATGTCCAGAAGGTCATTCGGCTGTCCAGTCTAATTAGCATATTATGCCTTTATTATTATAGACCTTTTTCTTCCAGCCTTATATTTCAGTTCTCCATTTATTTCCTCCTTTATAACATTTCTTTCTCAATCTTGGGGAGATGGATTTGTGTATAAAGAAGATATCTTTGGGCTCCTACTTTTGGGGTGAACCCAAACCAAGTTTCAAAGTCTGGTTGTTTGCTAATTATCTTATGGATTTGTTTTGGGCTCTGCTAGGGTCTAGTTTTATGAATTGATAAGAAGGGGTGTTTGTTTACCTGTGTGTTTGGGAGGAGAAAAGGGAAATTAAGGGGGGTGGAGCTGTGTGCCCTGTGGTTGAGGAGACATTCTGAAATGATGTCCATTGAGAAAGTGTCCCCAGCCCAGATATGAGCCTCTGTGTGAATGCATAGGATCCCGGGTTGCAGGGGTTGGCTCAAGATGAATTTTATAAAGCAAGGCAGTGAGGTGACAATGTGCAACCAGAAGGAGAAAGGGGGCCAAAGTTCCTTCCACCACCACAAACCACAGTGCAGCCATGGAAATGCAGTGGGCCTACCAGTGGCAAGTACTCTCAGGCTGTCCCCAGCCACAGAGGTGGAGAGACATGGCTTGGTGCAGAGCAAGAGCACAGGAGTGTGAGTGTGGTCTTCCTCCCTGGTGGGAGAATCACTCTTAGGTCTGTTGTTCAGTTTGGTTTTGGAAAGGTGCTCAGGTTCCCCATAAACAGGTAGAGAGAACTTGTTAGTGTAATTAAGAGATTAATGCTGGTATGAATACAACTGCCTTCAAACTCAAGCTGGTGAGAGGCTTGGGCTATTGCAGTTTCATTCATTTTTGTAAGTCACTTCAAACATTTTGAAAATGAGATCAGGCTTGTTATGAGTTTTTGTCCCCCAAAAAGATATGTTGACATTCTAACCCCTAGGTACCTGTGAAAGTGACCTTATTTAGAAATAGTGTTTTTGCAGATGTAATAAAATTAAGATGACATCATTATTAGAGTGAGCCCTAATCCAATATGACTGGCGTCCTTATAAGAAGAGGAGAAGAGACACAGGGAAGCAGAGATTGGAATGATGTGCCTACTAGCCAAGGAACACCAAGAATTGCCAGCAACCACCATAAGCTAAAAAGAGGAAACAAAGGAGCCTTCTCCAGAGCCTTCAGAGAAAGCACGGTTCTGGCAACACCTTGATTTTGGACTATTGGCTTCTGTAACTGTGAGAAGATACATTTCTATTTTAAGATAGCCAGTTTTCGATTATTTGTTATAGCAGCCCCACAGAACCAATGTAGGGCTGTTAATAATCATTAAAATGTGAAAGTAGAAACACAGCAGGCTAACTGGAGAAGATTGAGCCGCCCAGGAAAAACAACTAGGAAGATAGGGCCCTGTCTATGGTGCTGAATCAGCTCCCAGCCAGGTTGACCTCATCTCCTCTCTTACTTGACCCTGATCACTGCTACTTTGATTTTTTGCTTTTTCACTGGTCTTGGAACCATGATCTTGACCTCCTCTCATTAGGTCATTGCACACAATCATGGCAAAATTATATGTGCCCAGACCAGAACTTTCACCACACCTGAGGGTGTCTCTGCCCTCAGCCATGCAGAAATCTACCCCTCCCCCAATTCTCCTGCTATATCCATGGCTTTAAATGTGGCAACTAAAGGCTCATGGTACAAAGAGCCAAGGAGATTGCTGAATTGGAGGAGGCAAGTGCAACTGGGCATGGCTACATGTGCTTCTTTGAATGCCAGTCTGAGCTCTAAAAAGAGAATGACAGCCCAATATGGAGTCTGCCAGTACTAGTCAGAATAGGGTAGGTCATGCTCTGATAACAAACAATCCCCAGATCTCATCTGACCACTGGAAAAGTTCTTGCTAAAGCAACATCTGCTGCAGGACCAGGTGGCTCACCAGAGCAAATGTCCTCAATACATTGGCTCATCATTTCAGGTTGCTTAATCTTATGGCACCTCCATATAAAAACTTGCTTCCATGTGTTGAAAGTTGTAACAAAGAAAGAGGGAAATCTGGTGAGTTGACCAGCAAGAATTAAGTGCGTTGGTCTAAAAGTGATGCAAATCCCTGTTGTCATTTTATTGGCTATATCTGGCCAATATGAACAACCATGTCTAACTTCACGGAGGAAGGAAAGGGCAATTCTCTGTTTACCTGAAAACAGAGGAGAACCAGGTGTTGGTAATCATTTGTATTGTCTGCCACACTGTTGGTGCAATGAATTCAAGTCAGACATACCTTGTTTACCAGTTCCAGCTCTGCCACTCACAATCATGAGTCCCTCCGTTGCCCTGAGTCTTATTTCTTCTCTTTGTGTAAAGTAGAAATGACACCTGTCCTTCCTGTTGAGATGCAGAGGAACTCATGTAATTGCAAGTGTTCTGGAAGCTGTAAATATTGGCTTTTGTTAAAATTAATAGAAGTCCTTGTCAAGATTTAATAGAAAAGGGAGCTGAGGTTTCTAAATAGAGAAACAACAAAGTACAAAACCAGCCTTAGGGAAACTACTGCTAGCAGCTGTGATTAGAAAAGGGATTGATTTTTCATTGGGTCCTTAGTCCTTACTGCCTCATACAACTATTTTTTACATTCCTTTTACTCATGAATTTGTTTTGTGTGGGTTTTTTTACTTTCTTATTGCATTTATTGGGGTGACATTGGTTAATCAAATTATATAGGTTTCAGATAGACAATTCTATAATACATCATCTGTATATTGTATTGTGTGTTCGCCACCTCAAGTCAAGTCTCCTTCCACCACCATTTATCCCCATTTTCTTTTACCTTTCCCAACCTCCCTTTTCTTCTGGTAATCACCTTACTATTCTTTGGATTTTTTTTGCTTAATCTTTTTATCTTTTTCACCCAGCCTACTCAAGAATTGTTGATTGACTCTTCATGAACATATTTAGAGTTTTTGGGGAAAATAAATAGCATTCTTCTTCTTCACATGATTTTGGGAACCAACTAAAAATAGAAAGGAGTGAGGTTCAAGGAGAATAAAATACCAGTTTTGTTCATAATAAAGTTGACATTGGAGAAATGAGTGTATGTGCAGCAGTGGATTTCTTAATCTTGAATCCTAGAACTAGACAGACATACCTCCTAAAATTATTCCAATGTAATCTAAATGTGATGGGACAAAATGTATGTAGGGAGCCATGGAAGCAGGAAAGGGCAAACCACTTCCCAGACTTTTGGAGCTGTAATAGAATAAAATAACCAGTCTTTCTGATTCCATCTTGCTTGAGCTTGCCCAGTTCGCATGACATGTGTGTTAGCACTTCTGCCTAGTCCTGCACATAGATATGCTATTCATTAAAAGAATCTAACCTGTAGCCTAGGAATTACCGAAACAGCCTCCCAGCTCAAAATAGTACTGGAAGATAGGGCCCTGTCTATGGTGCTGAAGGAGATAAGGAAGGTATCTATAAAATAATGATTGTTTAGCAAAAAGTTTATAGGAACATTGTGACTGGGACCATGGCAATCAGAGTTTGTTGACCAAAAGCAAAGAAATTTCACCATCTCCCTGAAACCCTTGCTGACATCCAGATGTCTTCAGTTATCAATTACCTACGGACCCCATAGCCCTCCCAACCCCCGCCTCCACTTCCCTTGACATAACAGAAGCCTGAATTCTGCATTTTCTCAAGATGGTTCTTTAGGATGCTAGTCCTCCATTTTCTTGGCTTGCTTGCTTTCTATAATAGTTGCTTTCCTTGTCAGTTGACTTATTGGCTGTCACTGTGGTGAGCAGAAGGAGCTTTCACTTAATTACAACGCCAACCATAAATTAATGTAGAATAGAATGCAGGCTCACCATCCATGGGTGTGCACTGCACAACTCTCGGGGGTGTTAGAGTCTATGTGAAGCCCTCCCACTCACCTGGAGTTGTGGCTGCACACAGTAGCACTTGTAGAAAGAATGGATAATTTTGGGGTCTAAACTGCTTTGAGGGTCTTGATGAAAAACAGGAATATCACTATCCCTAGAAAGGTGCACATCCTATGGTGAATTCTACAAATAATTTCCAAAGCAATACAAACTGCTGAAGCCCATCTCTGGAGAGGTAGTTAAGAATTCCTTGAGAAGATGATCTACAAAATACTATATAGCTCTGACATTCTGCAATTCTGGGGCACCCTTCTGATTAGATTGCAGGCTTTGCTTGCCAACAACCTGGGGAAAATGCATGAATGCTAAAGGTAAGAGACCACCTATAAAACCCAAGGCATGCATTGTTAGTACAGAGCCCAAATGGCTCAATACTGAAAAGCTCATGAAAAATCTATAGTTGCCATTAAGTCGGCGTTTGACAGGATGGATTTGTTTCTCTCTCTTTTGACATTTAAAAATTGTACTTAGTTTTATATTTAAAAGGAAACAGATAGAAACAGACAAACAACCCCCGTAGTTTCTGTGCAGTTGGCATTTATTTGGAACAGGCTTTGTTGCAGAGGTCATGGGGCTGCATCACTCCCTGGCTTGCCATTGCCGTTGACTTTCCAGTGGTTGCTGTCAGTCACCTCCAATCCCTGCTCCTCACGTGGTTTTGCCTCTGAAATCATGTGGAGGAGAAAGACAAACAGGGTTATGTGAGGGGCTGACCTTGACGGAGCTTGGAGATCTCTTCCCAGGATGTGGTGGACATCCCCGGGGAGGTACAGGCAGATGCATATAAACCTTTCTGCTGCTTTATGTCTATGGACAGAAGTGCCTCTTTTCTTCCATTTCTTTCCTCTGTCAGGTAATCTATCATGAAATGATAATGCAATATTTCAAAGCAGATTTTTTAAGACTTCACTCTTAATGTGAAGCACATGCCCTTCTTTTTGTGGGAAGAAACTGATTTTCATTTCTCTACAGGACGACTGAGAGGGCAGACACAAAGGGCACATAATTCTTGATGTCCTCAAGGACATGGAAAATATGAGTGATGAGAATGTGGACGACAGGACTGATATTTTCTCCTTCAAAGGACTTTCCTCTTCTGAGAGCCCCATCCAGAAAATTGAGAAGGCAGGACAAGCAATAACCTGCTGGGAGCACTCTCAAGGAAATTAAGGTCCTCTGTCCTTATCAGCTTAGACTGGGCTAAATGGAAATTTTACGTCCTATAGAGTGGTTTGAACCCGCCATTCTCAAGCCTCAGAATCATCTGGATGTTTGTTAAAATGGTTGGTGAAGATAGTTGGCTCCACCCCCAGAGTTTCTGATTCACTGGGTATGAGGTGGGGACCAAGGATTTGCATTTCCAACAAGCTCTCATGTGATGCTGCTGCTAGTGGTTCAAGGTTGCATTTTGAGAACCACTGGTTCAACTGCTTACATTTTCCCATTTCCTATTTTCAATCCAGACCAAGAGGGGCTTGAAGAGGACATACAGAGATTCAGGAACGCTGGTTCCCATTGGGCGGTGACAGAGAAAGGCTGGGGTAGAGGAGGTGGTTCGAAGGATAAAATGAGGAACCAGGGCTTTGGGCTCTGGGAACAGGCTATTGATTATTGTTGAATAATCAAATTCAGGTTCAGGTCTCTGTTTTCTATGTGTGTGTTTTTGCCTATGTAATACTCATTTATCACATTACATAAAAGAAAATAAAGCTGTAAGTAAAAACACATAGCACATCCACAGATCGTGGCTATTGGGTAAATTATATTACAATGCTGGACATAAGGCAATTTCTAGGCAGAAAGGAAAAGAGGTACAAGAAGAATGGAGGAGGAAGGTGCTACAATATGGGGGTGGGAGACAGGGTTTTGACATTTCAAGAAGGAAGGCATTTAGTAGTAATACATAGTTGTTGATGAGTGAATGGTTGCAAAGCTGTGTAACTAAACAGTGTCAAATTCAAAACTGCCTAAAGGAATTAGAATGGGGCAAACCCAGTGCCTTAAAAGGCTCTGAGCTCACTGGCTTTGAGATCATGAGAATTAATAACCCCATTGGACCTCTGCTTCTTCACACTGCAAAAGGAAGACTCATAGCAAAGAATTTTGAATTGACAGGAAGATGGTAGGTCTAGAAAATTTCTAGACTAGAAGAAGTAGCTCATGTCATCTCGTTTTGGATGACTGCCTTTGACGGCCACTAGAGAGCTTGTGTCCTCCATGCCTTCTAAATGCCCTATCCTGACCCGTATCATTCCCTTAACTGCCACGTTATGAGCACACCTGGCCCTAGGTTCACATTGAGTTCCCCCTCCACCATCAGTCTCTACCTGCCCTGCTCCTGACATGATGGAGACTGACACCTGGCCTGGAGCAGCTCAGTGATTCTGAGAACCAAAGAGATTTAAAATGTCTTTGCTTGTGAAACAATTCCCAATTCTTTCCCCCTGCAGATAATTCCTGGCATTTGGCAAGATTGTTCCTGAATGTTGTTTTCATTTTGTGCTGCATATGTCTCAAAAGCTGAGAGATAGCTTATGGCACCGTCTCCCCTGGATTTGGTTCAGAACTGATGAACTTTATCTTCAGCACATTCTTCTGATGGGTCACTAAGAGTGATTTCTATGGGCAGTTGAGCTTCAGAGCCCTATAAACTCTGGGTGAAGCACAGCGGAGCTTTTGCATTAGATTTTAGTATTTCACTTAAAAAAAATCACCTGAGGATATGTTTTCATTGATTTTTAGAGAGAGAGGAAGGAAGGAAGAGAGAAACATTGATGTGAGAGAGAAACATTGCTTGGTTGTCTCCAACATATGCCCTGACCAGGGATCAAACCCACAACCCAGATATGTGCCTTGATGGGGAATCAAACCCTAAAACTTTTGGTGTATGGGATGATGCTCTAACCCAGTGTCGGCAAACTCATTAGTCAACAGAGCCAAATATCAACAGTACAACGATTGAAATTTATTTTGAGAGCCAAATTTTTTAAACTTAAACTTCTTCTAACGCCACTTCTTCAAAATAGACTCGCCCAGACCGTGGTATTTTGTGGAAGAGCCACACTCAAGGGGCCAAAGAGTTGCATGTGGCTCGCGAGCCGCAGTTTGCCGACCACGGCTCTAACCAACTGAGCCGCCCAGCTGGGGCAGTATTTCACTGTTTTAATAGGCTTAGTTAACTGTGCACATGAGTTACCTGGCTGTAATCCATGTCTCTTTTCAAGCCAAGCAGTTCATCTCATGAAATCTGCTGGCATCTGCAATGAGCCTCAAGGCAAACACTTCTTTCTCTTTGGTAGCTTCATTTCTATACAGGGGGTGGGAGGGTGAGGGGTGGGGGGTGGGGGAAGTACATGAAGCTATCCACAGGCAAAAAATACTCTGTTTTTGGTATTGATTTAGGCATACTCAAATCTAAAGTTAGCTTTTTAAGAATGTCATGTTCTGCATATAGAATTAAGTAATGAAAATAATGACTAATTTATATGGAGCATCCTCTGGCCTAAGCATTTTGCATATATCATCTGATTTAACCATGACATTGGGAACAATAACTTCTGCCCCATGATGTGGATTTCCATAGACCTCTATGCCTTCTGTGGATTATTCAGTGGATCTTCTCAACAACTCTCTGTTATTGTCTCTGTGTTATAAGTGAGAAAACTGAAGGTCTAAGAGGTTAAAATAATAGCACAATAGCACACAATATTATGTGGCTGAAACACAATTTGAACCCCAATCTGTCCAGGCCAAAGCCCATATTGTAGGCCTCCCTGGCTGCCTCAGAGGGCAAAACGTCATGGCATGCCCAGCTTAACCAAGCCCTAAACTCCACAACTTTAGCACACGTCGACACAGTTGGCTCAGCCACTGGTATTCTGGCCCGAGGACAGTCATGGCTCCTAGTAGCTGATGCACAAATAGGGAGAACAATATCAGACCACTGGGAATGTTTCATTAGAGGTGCCATGAAGGCTATTATAGTGTGGTTCCTGGCGTATTCAAGTTGGCCCTTACTTTTATTTTTTTTAATTTTCTTTATTGATGAAAGTATTACATATGTGTCCTTACCCTCCCTCTTGCCCCCCCTGCCCCGCTCATGCCCTCGCACCCCTGGTGTCTGTGTACATTGGTTATGCTTATATGCATGTATACAAGTCCTTTGGTTGATCTCTCCCCCTATCCCCACCCTCCCCTACCTTCCCTCTGAGGTTTGACGGTCTGATCGACACTTCTCTGTCTCTGGATCTGTTTTTGTTCATCAGTTTATATTGTTCATTATATTCCACAAATGAGTGAGATTATGTGATATTTATCTTTCTCTGACTGATTTATTTCGCTTAGCATAATGCTCTCCAGGTCTATCCATGCTGTTGCAAATGGTAGAAGTTCCTTCCTTTTTACAGCAACATAGTATTGCATTGTGTAGATGTACCACAGTTTTTTAATCCACTCATCTGCTGATGGGCATTTAAGCTGTTTCCAAATCTTAGCTATTGTAAATTGTGCTGCTATGAACATAGGGGTGCATATATCCCTTCTGATTGGTGTTTCTAGTTTCTTGGGATATATTCCCAGAAGTGGGATCACTGGGTCAAATGGGAGTTCCATTTTTAGTTTTTGGTCCTTGCTTTTTAATTGCCACAAAAACATTCTGTGTGATATCAGCCTTCGTAGGTCAGGTCAGCCCCTCACATTTTTTAAGCCACCTGACAGGACACTAGGTGAGGGGCTATTTCCCTCGCCCAGCAAGTCCTCAGTTTCTTTGTCTAAAAAACAAGGGGAGACCTAGCTTATTTGGCTCAGTGGATAGACCTCTGGCCTGTGGACTGAAGGGTCCCGGTTTAATTCTGGTCAAGGGCACATGCCTGGGTTTCAGGCTTGATCCCTAGTAGGGGGAGTGCAGGAGGCAGCCGATCAATGCTTCTCTCTCATTATTGATGTTTCTATCTCTCTCTCCCTCTCCCTTCCTCTCTGAAATCAATAAAAATATTTTTAATAAAATAAAACACCAGAGGATTAGACCTTTTTCAAGTTTTCTTTCATTAGGGAAAAAATATGAACACCCCTTATGTTAACAGAAATAATTGTTATAGGATGCATTTTTCACATCCGATTGTCTGTTTCCCCCCATTAGACTGAGATCTACATGTGATACATTTCCAAATTTCCAGCCAATGGCAAGTGTCGGACACATAGTAGACACTTACAGAATATTTGAGGAATAAATGAATATATGTTTTAATGAGAGAAAAAGTGGAGAGATGAATGGATGTCTGAAGTAATCAGGAGGGCTGCTGAACCTGATGTGATGGTGGGTGATATCTTGTGCCAAATGACCGATGTTATACATTTCCATATACATATAGGTAACACAATACTATTCAAGGACATACTAACACATAGTATTTACCCTTAAAAAGTTCATGGTATGGAGGGCAGACAAACATATAAACAGAATTATCACAATGTTGCAAGTCTAGAAGAGACTATATTAATCAGTACAGGCTAGTTAATGCTGCAGTAATAAATAACCCTGAATTTACATTGTCTTTTTAGAGCTCATGCTATATGTCCATGACCTCCACCTGTGCTGTTCTTAATCCAGGGCCTGGGCTGACAGCCACTGTCTGGAACATTGCTAGTTGCTGTGGCAGAGAGAAAGGGAGCACTCACTACTCACTCACTCTTCATTTGACTTGTCAAACTCACAAGGCCACCGTTAACTCCAATGGGGCAGAGGGAGAACTGGAAACATCTGATGAACAGTATTAATTATTATTGCTCAGAGGTATGAACAGATTGTACTGGGAGCATGAATAAGGGCATTACCAACTCTGAGCAGGTAACGGGGGGGGCTCTTCAAAGGGCAGCTGCCACTTGAACGGGGTCCTGAAGTGCAAATACTCGTTACACTGCTGCACAGGCTCTGGGAAGCCAAGACTTAGGGTTTGTCTGCAGGTTGGTCAGTCACTGTTGTGCTGCCTGAAGGTGCCCAGGTGTCCCACCAGTGCACGGTGCACAGTGCATAACTCTGCAGTAAGAGTAATGGTTTCTGCTTTGCTGATGCTTCAAATTGCTAATGGTTATTGAAGCACTGGTGCTGTGCTCAGAGAGGTTGATTTGGAGCAGAAGGGTCACCTGAGTAGCTCATTCACAGAGGACTACACATTTAGACTATTAGTGTTATTTTCAAAAAGGTTATAACTATAAGCACAGAGATTTCCTGAGAAGAGGATATTCATCATACACTGTTTCTGAACATAGAGTCTACAAGCTCCTTGAGTTAATACTTTTTAGAATTCCTGCAATCGTCTTTCATTGTATTTTTGATATGAAAGTTATCATTCACTAAATGTTCACATTTAGGAGAAACCAAGATGGTGGCATAGGTAAACACCTAAACTGCTGCCTCTCACAACAATTTTAAAACTACAACTAAAAGACAAAACGTCTATCACCCAAAACCATGGGAAATCTGGCTGAGTGGAAGTTCTACAATTAGAAGGAAAGAGAAAAGAGCATTGAGATGTGCACAAGCGCTGAAAAGCTGAGGTACAGAGGCGTGCGAATCGGGCTGGCAGTGGGTGTCTGGGTGCGCTTCTTCTTTCAACCCAAAGGGAGACAAGCTCCCAATTACTCTGAACTCCAGTTTCTGGGGAGACGCTGGGGACCCAAACTCCTACGGAGAGAAACTGGACTGTCTGCCATCGGGTCAGAAAGTGAGGGTGGCTTGCTTGCAGAGGTGCACCCAGCAATCATTGTTTACTGCGCTGGGGCGCAGGAAGCGGGGACTTGGAAATGCAGAGACGGCTGACTGTCTGCCATTGCTGTTTGCCACACCCTAGCCTAGTGACTCCCTGAGACCCTGCCCTGCACAATCTACAAACCCACCCAAGCTCCGCACAGTGACTTTTGCATATAAATGGCCTGCCCTATTGCAGCTTAACCAAACAAACTGCAGTTCTGGTCAGACAGCTCTAAAACCTCCAAACCCCAAGCAAAGAGGAGAAAACTGTATTTCTTGCTGTAGCTCCTGCTGGGTGGCCTCAGACAGTAGCTGACCTGCACCCCATTGGAGATTCAGAAGCTAGTGTATCTAGTGGTCAGTGTGACATGACACCAGATTTCAACTACTCACATCCATAAGTGACACATTCAAGAGGCAGACTCAGTGAGCACCAAAGCCCCACTGAAGCAAGTCCTGCCCCCTAAGCGTGTCTCCAGCACAGCAGTTCTTCCATTATAGACACAGCCGGTCCTCACAGCCAATTGGCCTGGAGGTCAATTCCTCCCAGTGACACCAACAACAATCAAGACTTAACTACAACAAGGCTGTACACACAGTCCACAAAGGGGTGCACCAAGAGTGTCCACCTCAGGTAACTGGGAAGCCAACCCTCTGGGCCATATAAGACACCTTAGCACACAAAACCACCCTACCAACTCAGGGAAGCAGCAAAAATGCGAACACAAAGAAACAGATCACAAAGGAAAGAAATGGAGGAAAACAAACGACTGGATATAGAGTTCAAAACCATGGTTATAAGGGTTTTCAAGAATTTCCTAGAAAAGGCCAATAAATTTAACGAGACTCTCGAGGATATGAAAAAGGACCAACTAGAAATTAAACATACACTGACTGAAATAAAAAATATTATACAGAGATCCAACAGCAGACTAGAGGACTGCAAGAATCAAGTCAAAGATTTGAAATACAAAGAAGCAAAAAACACTCAACCAGGAAAGCAAAAAGAAAAAAGAATCCAAAAAGTTGAAGATAGGGTAAGGATCCTCTGGGACAACTTCAAGCATACCAACATCAGAATTATGGGGGTGCCAGAAGAAGAGAGAGAGCAAGATACTGAAAACCTATTTGAAGAAATAATGAACTAAAACTTCCCCTACCTGGTGAAAGAAATAGACTTACAAGTCCAGGAAGCACACAGAACCCTAAACAAAAGGAATCCAAGAGGACCTCACCAAGACACATCATAATTAAAATGCCAAGGGCAAAAGACAAAGGGAGAATATTGAAAGCAGCAAGAGAAAAACAGTTAATTACCTACAAGGGATCACCCATATGACTGTCAGCTGATTTCTCAACAGAAACTATGCAGGCCAGACAGGAGTGGCAAGAAATATTCAAAGTGATGAGTAGCAAGAACCTACAACCAAGATTACTGTACCCAGCAAAGTTATCATTCAGAATTGAAGGTCAGATAAAGAGCTTCACAGACAAGAAAAAGCTAAAGGAGTTCATCGCCACCAAACCAGTATTACATGAAATGCTGAAAGATATTCTTTAAGGAGAGGAAGAAGAAGAAAAAAGTAAAGATAAAAATTATGAACAACAAATACATATCTATCAACAAGTGAATCTAAAAATCAAGTGAATTAAAAATCTGAGGAACAGAATAAACTGGTGAATGTAATAGAATCAGGGGCATAGAATGGGAGTGTATTGATAATTCTCAGGGGGAAAGGGGTGTGGGGGGTGCGGGAAGAGACTGGACAAAAATCATACACCTATGGATGAGGACAGTGGGAGGGAGGTAATGGCAGAGGATGGGATGGGAACCGGGTGGAGGAGAGCTATGGGGGGGGGGGGAGGAGAAACAATTGTAATAATCTGAACAATAAAGATTTATTAAATTAAAAAATATAAAAAATAAATAGATGTTCACATTTAAGCTTTCCCCAATTTATGAAATATTGTTTAGCTATTCATTTTCTATCCAGAGCCTTGAACAATGGAATGGGCTGAGCCCCTCTTGACCACACACCCTTCTCATTGTTTACTTTACCAGGTTTACTGCCATTCCCGCCTTTCTTTTGGGGATTCTGATTACAGTTGCTCCTCTGACTCAGATGGGGTGGTGCACAGAGAAGAAGCAAGCTCAGAGTCAGTGTGGGGTTTTTATTTTTAGCATAAAGTCAGGAAGGAGTCCCACAGTTCTATTAGAATCTGATGGTTCCCATAGCGACAGAATGAATGGGTCAACCAACAAGAAGTTATTGAGTGTCCCTGTAAACTCAGTCCCTTGTTGCAGAGCTCAGTTGAGGAGTTTGGAAGAGGGAAGTGGGTAAGGAGCTGGAATATGAAGACAGGGAGACCTGGGCTGGGCTGTGGTGTGGGTGTGGCTAGTGTTATGCCCAGATTTCAAGATCCCCAAAGACCACCAGGGAGCCGAGTCCGATGCAAATGCAAAGAGCCTTTATTCAAGCTTGGGCTTGGTCTCTCAGCCCCCACCGGCACAGCAGTAGGATGCAAGAGAGCCCAGAGTTTCAAAAGCACAGCAATTTTATAAGGCTGGTTGGGTGGTGGGGTGATGCTCAGACCACTGAGTTGGCCGATTCTGATTGGTGAGGGCTAGGGTCTGGTTATACAAAGACAGGATGCGGTCAGCATATTTTTTCACCTTGGGTTAGTTCCTCTTGCATTCCCATTGGCTGATTTAGGGGTGGGCTGAGTGACCGGTACCCTCCGTGGTTCTCCCTGGAACTCCCCGCTGTCCTTCCCAGACTAAAAAAGAAATTTTCTCTCCAGCCTGCTTCAGCCTGCCTGAACAATGAGGAAGATAAACCTCACTGCCCGACCTTGTAGGCCAGCGACTAGATATGCCCATGCCAGGAGCATTTTTTTAAATTGGATAGAGCTGTGTTGTTTTCAAGGCCAGCATCAAGATAACCACTAAGTGCACGAAGGGCTGGCTCTTTAATAAGAAGGGAAGTTCTGCTTTTAGCCTGGCTTAGAATTTGAATTCACTTTCTCCAAGCCGCCGTGGCAAACAAAGTGCCACCCCAAGCTCTCTGGCATTGTTTGATTTTTCTGGTTCTCTGTAACAGTTACACAAGATGGAGGACACAGTACAAAATGGAGTCAGTCCTGCTCTGCCCTTTCAGCTAGTTCCCAGATCTGTGCACAGACGTGGCTATGATTCAGAGAGGCAGACAGACATCATTTGGAGCTACTGCTCATTGCTCTGGGCCCCATAGCCACTGGCTGGTCCATTGTGGTCAGGTTTTGTGTGTGTTTTTTAAAGATTTTATTGTTGTTGTTAATCCTCACCCCAGGTTATTTTTTCCATTGATTTTTAGACAAAGTGGAAAGGAGAGGGAGATAGAGAAACATCTATCAGCTGCTTCCTGCACACCCCCTACTGGGGATTGAGCCTACAACCTTTTGGTGCATGGGACGGTGTCTAACCATTACTAAGGCACACTAGGCCAGAGCGTGTCCAGGTATTTTAACAGGCACCCTGGCAGTTCCTGGATGTTGATAGAAAAGGTAATGGGGCAGCCATATAGTGGGTTTCGGTTTTGTTGTGAAATTATATTTACATGCCAGGCATACTGACTCTGACTTAAATTGCATGTAAATTTGGGAGGTGGGTCTGATGAAGGTTATGGAGGATTAAGGAACTCCCTAACACACACTGACAAGTATTTACTAAAGATCTTTTAACCTCACATCATTGTGCCTTCGCTGGGGATTTTACAGGCAGAACAAAGATTGAAGAGAATTGAGCCAACTCTGAGGAATGATGAATTTAATATATTTATACCTTAAACATGAATTTAAAAAACTGAAATATACCTTACTCCAGTGCAGCTCGGATGCCATCTCCAGTTCTTTCTCCCTGGACAATGGGTAAAATTCTCAGCAGGAAAGGCTGGGGCCTGGCCTGGTTACACCCACTGACCTACAGCAGTTCTGGTGGCTTGGGGACAGAAGTCACGCCAGCCACAGGCAGCTTTCTCTCCATTCGCTGCAGGGAGCAGAGCCTTTGCCAACTGTGCTCCCCGAGTGCCCGCTGTACAGTGGTGATGGCTTGCAGATGCCTGTTTAAAAGTGGAACTGAGGTGTCAGGGCAGCTTGTTCCCAAGGCTCATGGCACAGAAGAATCGCGTGCAGAGCCTATGAAAGTGCGGTTTCCAGGGCTGCGCCGCGGCATTTCCATCAGTGGATTGGAGGCGGCAGGAATCTGCATCTCCAGACACACCAGGGGATCCTGGTGGGGCCACCCCCGGAGACACTAGTGTGGGTGGCAGTTAGGACCATGAATTCTAATCAGGCAAGTCTCAAGTCTGTGCTCCTGCCTCTGAAGCCTCATCCTCTTGATTTTAAGTGGGGAGAAGGGCACCTTCCCTTGGGAGGCCAGGTGGCCACCCAAAACCATGAAGCTAGTCAGTGGAGGGCCGGACTAGCTCTCCGGTTTGCTGGTTCTGATGCTGCACTTCGCCTGGGTGGCAGAGCAGCTCCAGAGGCTGTGGTATGGCCCCTCCCCAGGTCTCCATCCGCTGCAGATCAAGTGGGAGTGCTTGGCACAGAGGAGGTATGAGGAAACATCTGGATGAACAGACTATTATAGTGATACAATTTTTGGGGTCCCTTCTCTGGGCCTGGCTCTGCGCTAGTGCTTCTGAGTCCTGCCCCGCGGGAGCTGGGCTACCCTACCTATCCATGCAGTGACCACTTAGGTGATGGCTACCAGCTTTCCCCCTCCCCATCTCGGGAAAAATCAGGGCATGACTCCCTCATGCAGCCTCTCTTACCCTCCAATTTGCCTCCCAATTCCCTGTGTCAGCCCTCATGCTCCTCATCTATTAAATGGGCATAATCGGCCCTCTCATCTGCACAAGGAGATGGCACCAGTCCTATAACATCATGCAAAGGGAGTTCCTGACCCCTTTGGTCCCCTGCTCACTAAGGATGGCCTGTCATATTAGCAGCAACTAGCCCTGAGTTCAGAGTGGGCTCCACAGGAGCCAGGGGTATGGTGCACAGAGGGGTAAGGAGTATGGTGCACGGGTGGTGGGGAGGGTAAGGGGTATGGTGCATGGGGTGGGTAAGGGGTATGGTGCACAGGATAGGTAAGAGGTATGGTGCACAGAGGGGTAAGGAATATGGTGCACTGGGTGGGTAAGGGGTATGGTACACAGAGGGGTAAGGGCTATGGTGCACAGGGGGGTACGGGGTATGGTGCATGGAGGGGGCGGTAAGGGGTACGGTGCATGGGATGGGTAAGGAGTATGGTGCACAGGGGTGTAAGGAGTATGGTGCACAGGGTGAGTAAGGAGTATGGTGCACAGGGGGTAAGGGGTATGGTGCACAGGGGGTAAGGGGTATGGTACACAGGGGGATCAGGCGTATGGTGCACAGGGTGGGTAAGGGGTATGGTGCACAGGGGGGAGGTAAGGGTTACGGTGCACAGGATGGGTAAGGAGTATGGTGCCCAGAGGGGTAAGGGGTATGGTGCACTGGGTGGGTAAGGGGTGTGGTGCACAGGGTGGGTAACGGGTATGGTGTACAGGGTGGGTAAGGGGTATGGTGCACAGGGTGGGTAAGGAGTGTGGTGCACAGGGGGGAGGGTAAGGGGTATGGTGCACAGAGTAGGGGGGGTAAGGGGTATGGTGTACAGGGGTAAGGGATATGGTGCACAGTGGGGTTAGGGGTATAGTGCACAGGGGGGTAAGGAGTATGGTGTACAGGGGGGTAAGGGGTATGGTGCACAGGTTGGTTAAGGAGTATGGTGCACAGGGGGGTAAGGGGTATGGTGCACGGGGGCGGGGTAATGGTACGGTGCACGGGGTGGGTAAGGGGTATGGTGCACGGGGTGGGTATGGGGTATGGTGCACAGGGTGGGTAAGGGGTATGGTGCACAGGGTGGGTAAGGAGTGTGGTGCACAGGGGGGAGGGTAAGGGGTATGGTGCACAGAGTAGGGGGGGTAAGGGGTATGGTGTACAGGGGTAAGGGATATGGTGCACAGTGGGGTTAGGGGTATAGTGCACAGGGGGGTAAGGAGTATGGTGTACAGGGGGGTAAGGGGTATGGTGCACAGGTTGGTTAAGGAGTATGGTGCACAGGGGGTAAGGGGTATGGTGCACGGGGGCGGGGTAATGGTACGGTGCACGAGGTGGGTAAGGGGTATGGTGCACGGGGTGGGTATGGGGTATGGTGCACAGGGTGGGTAAGGAGTATAGTGCACAGGGTGGGTAAGGAGTATGGTGCACAGGGTAGGGGGTTAAGGAGTATGGTGCACGGGTTGGTAAAGGGTACGGTGCACAGGGTGGGTAAGGAGTATGGTGCACAGGGTGGGTAAGGGGTATGGTGCACGAGGTAGGTAAGGATAATGGTGCACAGGGGGTAAGGGGTATGGTGCACGGTGGGGCGGTAAGGAGTACAGTGTACAGTTGGATAAAGGGTATGGTGCACAGGGGGTAAGGGGTATGGTGCACAGGGTGGGTAAGGGGTGTGGTGCATGGGGGGGTAAGGAGTATGGTGCACAGGGTGGGTAAGGGGTATGGTGCACGAGGTAGGTAAGGATAATGGTGCACGGGGATAAGGGGTATGGTGCACGGGGGGCGGTAAGGAGTACAGTGTACAGTTGGATAAAGGGTATGGTGCACAGTGGGTAAGGGGTATGGTGCACAGGGTGGGTAAGGGGTGTGGTGCACAGTGGGGTAAGGGGTATGGTGCACAATGGGGTAAGGGTTATGGTGCACAGGGTAGGGGGTTAAGGAGTATGGTGCACGGGTTGGTAAAGGGTATGGTGCACAGGGTGGGTAAGGAGTATGGTGCACAGGGTGGGTAAGGGGTATGGTGCACGAGGTAGGTAAGGATAATGGTGCACAGGGGGTAAAGGGTATGGTGCACAGTGGGGTAAAGGGTATGGTGCATGGGAGGGGGGGTAGTAAGGAGTATGGTGCACAGTTGGGTAAAGGGTATGGTGCACAGTGGGTAAGGGGTATGGTGCACAGGGTGGGTAAGGGGTATGGTGCACAGTGGGGTAAGGGGTATGGTGCACAATGGGGTAAGGGTTATGGTGCACAGGGTAGGGGGGTAAGGAGTAAAATGGTGCACGGGTTGGTAAAGGGTATGGTGCACAGGGTGGGTAAGGAGTATGGTGCACAGAGTTAGTAAGGGGTATGGTGCACAGGGGATAAGGGGTATGGTGCACAGGGTGGGTAAGGGGTATGGTGCATGGGGGGGGGGGGTAAGGAGTATGGTGCACAGGGCCAGCAGGGTGCCCTTCCCTTGGAACAGCTCACTGGTGCTGCTTCAGGGATTCTGTGAATGCCAGCGCCCTGCAGAGCACTGGGGATTTGTCTTGTCTTGGAGCTGGTGAAGGAAGTTAGAGATATGTATTTGAGAATGTAGGGGTCAGCAGGCATCCAGTGGGTTCTGGGTAGGGGTATCCTTAGGGAACCTCATTGTTCCTGCAGTTCCTGAAAGCTTCACAGTTTTCCTAAACAATGGATCTCAGCAGATTCTGCTACCCCTGCTGGACCAGCCCCCCTTCTTCCTTCCTTGGCCCAGGGCAGGGTAGATTTTGGCACAGGGAGCCCCCCAGAGTCACCTCATTAGAACAAGGCATTCCCATCACCTAAGAAATTACAAGGGTTTCAGCATCCCTGTGTCAGGAACCGGGTTGAAAGACCAAATGCCAGAGCAAAAGATGCTCCTAGTGCTCTTACCACTTAGGAAATTACCAGGGGCAGAGAGCAATACATGTATTTTCTATTATCTCACAGGCACCAAGTAAGTCAGCGCCTGTAAAGTAAGTACCCAGTGCCTGACACATGATAAATTTATAATCCTAACTCTCGTCAAATGGCCTGGTCAAGCCACGTACATTAGTGACTTTTTGTTTTATTTTCTGTGTGTGCTCTCCAAATTCTCCCCCTATGAGCATATATTACTGTTCTAATTAGGGAAACATGTATACACCCGCTGGTAATTCCCACCCACCAGACCTGACTCCTTTGGGCCTGGATGCTGGATCATCAGAAGCCTACACCCCCCATCCTCCTTTTTAAGTCTGTAAATTGGATGGATTCTTATTGTGAGAGGCCCACTATGGACCTGAAAATGCAATGGAAGATTACCACCTGCGAGGTAAAATAGGACAAACACAATGAATTCTAATAAAATAATGAGAACTCACATTAGGCTTAGACTCTCTATGCCAGGCACAGGCACTGCCATAAACAAGTAGACACCCACTTATGTGCTCCCTCATTGAATCCTCACAATGGTCGTCTGAGGTAGGTGAGATTATCCCCATTTTTCCGTTGAATATGGAGTCGTAATGAGCTTTCTGAAGTCACGCAGCAAAACCACAACTAGGAGCCAGTCTGTCAGCCTGCGGAGCCCACCCACTCAACCCTCTTTAAATCTATCTGGGAAAGAATTCCTTCCAAGTCAGCAATGCTTGACTGAACTGTTGTGTGTTGAAAGAAAAACACGTTAGAAAATTACGATGTGCATTCTCTTCCTGAGTAATTCAGTCCCCAAATCATTACATGGGCAAAACAAGGCAGGTATTTGTGGAGAGCTGTGCCTCCATGTGGGGTGTGGGTACCAAGGTGAGTGAGATGGACAGACACCCAGCCATGACTGTGACTCCTGCAGGACAGGGGGACAGGGCCTGGGAGAGGGAGCAGTGACTGCAGGACTTTGACTCATGTTTCTGTATTGCCTGATTTTTTAATTTTTGGAAATGAATATGTAATCATGAAGAGCTTCATCATCTTTATTTTTTTAATTAAAGAGAAAAGAAAAGAGAGAAAGGAAAGTAGAGACCAAGAGGAACAGTGACCTGTTTTGGGGTGAGGGTGGGGAAGGTTGGGCGGGAGCCCAAGGCTGGGAACAGGAGCGCTAATGGCTGAACTGTGTGGTTTCCATCAGTGCCCACAAAGGCTGCACAGTGGGCCTGGGGGCGGGGTTCCCCAGGAGCTTCTCCAGCCTCTGCTCCAAATGCTGGAGGTTCTCGCCCACAGGGCCCATCTGGTGTATCTGGGGGCTCTCTGAGTCAGGGATATTCCTGAGTCGTTTTGAAAATACCAGTCACTCTTACAACCCTTCCCTGTCTTTGCTGCCATTCACTTGGGACCCAGCGACAAAACTCTCCTCTTGGAAAAGGTGGAGGTTTTCGTGTCTTAGAAATGACCTTTCCACAATCCTTATCCACCCAAATGCCCCACCACTGGGTTCTATGAAGACACTTTCAGTGCCTGCCCTTGCAGCTTAGGTGTTGTGAGTGAGTTTCTATTTGAGATAAGATAATAGGTACTATTTGTTGACCTATTGAGTGTGACTTTGGTTCACATTATCTCACTGAATCCTCACAACAGCCCTGAAAGGCAGACATTGGTACCGAGAGACATTTTAAATGACTTCCCCCAGTCACTTCTTACATGTATTAAAGCTAAGGCGCCAACCCAAATTTTCCTAATCAAAACCCAAGTTGGATTTTTCAACATACCACACTGCCTTTTCATTATGCTGCAAAAATTTGGGGTTTTTTAGTTTTCAAACAAAGTTTACTTTGTGCTGTTTAACCTTTTTTTTAAGGATTGAATGTTTTCTATGAGCTGACACTGTCTAGGGCCTGTATTTAGACATCTACTCCAATCCTCACCCAAACCCCCTGACTCCTATGTGACAGATGAGGAAATCGGTAACCAAGATCTCACAGTCACCACTGGTGGCCTCGAGACAGAACTCGGCAGCTTGTCGTAAGCACCCTGTCCCTTAACCACTTGACTATGTGCCTCACCCCAAGACTAAGGGAATATTCTCACTGGCTTGTGAAGATTTAGTGAACTAATGTATATTCACAGGCTGTTTACAGAGCCCCTTACTGGGCAGACAGCTCACAGAAGTGAAAATAATTGGAAACACAGTCCAAGTCTTTCTCGGCCTTCCCCTCCCTTTTTGCCACCATCCTTCCCAGAAAACTCCATGAAGCCCAGGGCCTATCGGTTTGTTCAACTTTATAGCCCCTTCGCTGGTCACAATAGGAGTGGGAAAGCTTTTGTTGAATGAGTGTATGCTACCTCATTGTGCTGCTGAGCAGAGTTTGGCCATGAAGGCTCCTCACCAGAGCTTTGTGTCTAGGGAAACCAACCATCTTTGGCTCCCTGCCCCAACTAGATCAATGTTCAGCTTGGGGAGAAGCCCGGTTCATCAGCTGATGTGCTGAACAAAGACTGTCCTGGGCCAGATGGGAGATTACCCACTTGGCACAGACTGAAAGCCTGGAAGCAGGCACTGTAGAGTGAAAAGAGCCCTGGGCTGGGAGTCCAGGACCTGGGGTCTTATACTCTCGGCCTCCTCCCCTCCCTGGGCCTTACCATCCTTGGCTCTAAAAGGAAGGAGTGGACCAGATTAGCTCTGGCCACAGGGCTTTATTCAGCAGAAAGACAGACTGAGTGGGAGTGTGAATTCATGGTCAGTGGGAATCTCTGCTCCAAGCTGGTGTCCATCTCCAGCTAGAGCTCAGAATCAGCTGCCAGAAAAGAAGGCCTGACAATTACCGAGCTCTCTGCAAGTGACATGCCTTTGTGCTATTCTGTGAGCTCCTCCAAACAAGCCTTTGTAAAATCCTTTTCAGCAATAAAGAGGGACAAACTATTAATGCGAGTACCCCACGTTGGGCTGCCAGTTGCGAGTGTCCCCCCCACATCCCTCGTGGTTCAGGGTTCAGGTTCAGGATTCAGGCTCTGGAGGAGGCCGCACACCAATGAAAGAGACTAGACAAGAAAGTATAAATTTGGGAATATTGGGGGCCAGGAGGGAGCCCAACTGAAGAGGAAGAACTCCGCTTTGCTCCAGCCTAGCCATCCCTTTTATTCAGATTGTGGGATACACCCATAGCGTTTAGGCAGGCAATTCCAATGATAGCCAATCAGCAAGGATTTACATAAAACTAAAGGTGGCAGTTGCTTTAGCTACCATCCTCTCAACTAGACAGTGGGTGGTTGGCTCTGACCTTTCAGAGCTTCAAGGTTGACCAGCCTTCCAGGTTCCTTGTCCATACCTCTCTGCTAATGAAGACAATTGGCGGCTTCCAACATCTAACATATTAACACATGCAACAACTTGGACAAATCTCCATGGCACTGTGCTGAAAGGAAAAATGCCATTTCAAAAAGTTGTATGGTATATGATTTCATTTCTATAGCATTCTAGAAATGACAAAATTATAGAAATGAAGAACAGATCATGGTTGCCAGGGGATGGGAATGGGTGGGTGGGAGCTGACTATACAGGAACAGTTCTGTATTTTGATTGTGGTTGTGGTCACACAAATCTGCACATGTGATGAGGTTGCATAGAACTATGCACATACACACAAATGAGTGCATGTAAAGCTGGGTGAAGGGAAGAGGAGGCCTCTCTGTTGTTGCCATTTCCTGTGGGTCTCTAATTATTTTAATCTGCAGATGGAAGATCTGAGGCTCTTGGAGCTCCCACACCGCTGAACAGGGCAGTAAAGATTTGATTCCACTTCTCTGACCCCTGAATTGTGAGCTTCTCTCTCCACTGCAGGCCTTGATAGTGGAAAGGGAGCTGCCAGAAGGCGGCCCACACAATCCTGTTATTCTCCACTCCAAGGGAAGTTGTGGAGAGTCCATTTCTTTTTCCACCTGGGCAGTGAGACTGTATGACTTAGCCAGCTCATAGGTGGGAACACCCTTCTGGAGGGTGTAAACCATGCCCTCTTATTACCCTTCTTTACCCACCTTCATCAAGGCTTTGATTGAAGGAGAAAGAATGACCCTGAACACGTACAGTTTGATTGCTCTCACATTTCTCCACTTTCTCTAAGCTACTTCTCATCTCACTTCCTCTTGCTGTGTGATTGGCACTTGCTAGACTGAGGTTGGGTGGAGAGATCTACTGTGAAGACACTAAGACAGGAACTGACAAGGACTTAATGAAGCCTATAGTCTATTTGAGTAGAACAAGAGCAAGTAGCAAAAAGACAAACAAAATGGTAACAGCAATTAAGTCAAAATAGTATGTGGGTTGGGGAAGCAGCCACTGGCTCTTACTCCAAACTAAAGTTGCTTCAAAGGGAGAGGTCTTGTGAGCAGGTGATAAGTACTCCAGACTTGTTGAGTTTCAGGATAGCAGAGAATACATATCCCTTTGTGTCTGATGGGAAGGACAGACAATCTTTCAGAAAAGAGCAAGACTTCAAGGGAATAGAATCCCAGGCCAAAAGAACATCTGCAAAAACACAAGTACATTAAAGTGCATGTCATTAGGTAGGAGCAGCCATGGATAAAACATTGATTTGACCTATTCTGTCCTATATGGTGGCCACTGAACACTTGTGACAACTGAACACTTCATTTATTTAACTTTGAAAAATTCTCATCCCTCCCCTCCCCTTTGGTAACCATCAATTTGTTCTCTGTATCTATGGGTCTGTTTCTGTTTTGTTTATTCATTTATTTTGTTTTTATTTTATTATTTTTCAATATATATTTTTTATTGACTTCATAGAGGAAGGAAGAAAAAGAGAAACATCAATGATGAGAGAGAATCATTGATTGGCTGCCTCCTGCATACTCCCTACTGGGGATTGAGCCCACAACCCCAGTATGGGCTCTTGAAGTATGGTAGCAACTATACTTGGGTAAAAATTGCTGTTTAATATTTTAACCTTGCTGTTTTGGGTTCTGTACTCATTTAAAAGTTATTTTGATTTTCTGAACTTATGTATGCTATTCCAATACTCAATTGATGATGGTTTGAATATCCCATTGATTGTGATCTCATTGGTTACTGAAGCACATTCTTCTGGGAACCAGAACAGCATAATTATCCTAAATTGTCTCAGTAGCTACAGAGAACTGAGTTTTGGTTGACTCAGTGGTCCCGGAATCTGGACAGCACAATTATTCTAAATTGCCCAGGTGGTCCCAGATAATGCGTTTCTGTTGATTTAGTGATTCGTAGATACTTTAGATAACTAAGTTGCTCGATTTTGCTTCTGTAAAAATGCTTTTTCGCGAAACAGGTTCCTCATTCCAGATCCAAAGATGTAATCAATACTTTTGTGATATTCTGCCAATATAAGCCTGCTGTGGCAAGCTGTTCGGGGCTGTGAGGGCTGGAGTGCTTTTGCTCCCTCGTATACTGCCGGCTTTTAATAAATGACTCCATAATTCGACTTTTTGAGGCATCCTTTGTAAGATGGGGGTTACACTACAACACTCTGACCCAGAATCAACCACTGAGCCACACCAGCTGGCTAGGCTATTTATTTTGTGTTTTTAAATTCCACATATGAGTTCATACAGTATTTGTTTTTCTGTTAGATTTATTTCACTTAGCATAATACTCTCTAGGTCCATCCATGTTGTCACAAATGGCAAGATTTCATTCTTTTGTATGGCTGAGTAATATTCTATTATTTTAAGTACCACATCTTCTTTATCCATTCACCGATCACTTAACTAGGTTGCTTCCCTATATTGGCTATTACTGGTAATGCTGCAATGAACTTGGGGGTGCATATTTTTTTTTCAGATTAGTGTTTTTGTTTATTTAGATAAATACTCTGAAGAGAAATTACTGGGTTATAAGATAGTTCTATTTTTAATTTTATGAGGATACTTCCATACCTTTTCCCATAGTGGCTGCACCAGTTTGCAATCCCACTGTCAGGTTGCAGCCCCTCTGCTAGGGGCTGGACCTCTGTGGATACGGGAATTGGAAGAAGACATGAGTAGCAGAGGGAGAGGCATATGGGAGAGACTTTACTGCAGACCAAGGAGCCATTGTTAACACAGGAGCCATCAGACAAAGCAGTTCTTCAAAGTAGCCCCCACAAAGCAGCCATGCACTGGCTAGTCAGCAGCACCTTTGTACCAACTTAGACAAAAGAGGCTTCTTGCCAAATGGTGACATCAATATTTGGGTCATAGAAAGGTACACCTGTGCAGTGCATACAGTAAAACTGCTGTGTCATTGCCTTTGCACATGTGTAGGGCACATGGGCCTTGAACATTTGGTGTACTCTGGTCAGGGTATAGCAAAGGAAAGCAAACAGGACAGTAAAGATTCGATTCCACTTCTCACCAATAGTGCACAAGGGTTCCCTTTTCTCCACATCTTTGCCAACACTTGTTTGTTGATTTATTGATTTATTCTGACAGGTGTGAGGTGATATTTCATTGTGGTTTTAATTTGCATTTCCCTGATGATAGTGATGTTGAGCATCTTTTCATATGTCTATTGGCCATCTGTATGTTCTCTTTGAAGAAATGTCATTCAGGTCCTCTGCCCATTTTTTGATTGGATTGTCTGGGGTGGGGGTGGTATAAGTTATATGAGTTCCTTATATATTTTGGATGTTAACCCCTTATCAGATGTATCATTTTAAAAATATCTTCTCCCATTCAGTAGGTTGTCTTTTCCTTTTGCTTTCCTTTGTTATGCAAAAGCGTTTTCGTTTGATGTAGTCTCATTTATTTTTTTCTTTTGCCTGGTATTTCCTTTGCTTGAGGAGATAAATCCAAAATGATTGCTAAGAGTTTACTGCTTATGTTTTCTTTTAGGAGTTTCAGTTATAACATTTAAGTGTATAATCCATTTTGAGTTTATTTTTGTTTGTGGTGTAAGAAAGTGGTCTAATTTCATTTTTTTTGCATGTATCTGTCCAGTCTTGGCAATACTACTTATCGCAGAGACTGTCTTTACCCCATTGTATATCCTTGCCTCCTTTGTCCTAGTACTGAGCTCTTTAAATGAGGCTAGTCTGAAAGGAGATGTGCTGTAAGTATAAAATTCACACTGGATCAAAGATTTAGAACAAAAAATGTAAAAATTCCAACACTTCTTATATTGGTTACATGTTCAAATAAAGATATTTTGGATGTATTAGGTTAGTTAAAATTATTACTTGTATTATTGTCAACTGTTTCATTTTGGCTTTTATGTGGCTTCTGTTAGGGTCGCTGAAGGAGGAATGCACGAGGCCAAAGTGATTAGGGATTATAAATGTATTTGGTCATCTGCATAACAGATGGGCTGAACCCCAAAATGGTGCCAGCATCCAGGGATGGGGAGTCAGAGATTTTAAAGGACTCTAGGCGGATTTTTTCTGGGCAGAGAATTCTCCATGCAGGTCTGGATCCTGGGAAAGTCCAGAGGGGAGAGATAATGATCTTAGCAAGTGTAATGTGGTCTAAGCGCAAGGGAATGTCCATTGTGAATGGCCTAAAGGGCAGTTTCCAGAGGGAGGGGCATCGATTCAGTTATTTGACTAAACCTAACAGCTACCAGAAAGTTAGAATGACTTATGTGGCTCTCATCGCAGGCTATTGGGTAACCTGTCTTGGCCATCCTTTTTCTTTGTCTAATGCTTGCTCTTTTTTCTGCTCATTTTTGAAGCAGCCATAGTTTGGGGCAATTTCTTTTCTTTTTTTCTTAAAGGAAGCCTCCTTTATCTCAAGAGATGATATTATTTATAAAGTACTTAGAACAATGGTAAAGAGCTTCAACAGCCTCTGTGTTTATCAGTACTTTCTTTGTAACAGACAGTTTTGATATTCAAAATGAATAAATGCATTGAAAATTAAAATCTTTGGGGTCTCTTTACCTCTGAAATTACCGTTAGAATACTTCGTTTTGCATTCCATAAGTTTCCATGGAAGCTGGGGTTCTTTTGGACTCCTTGTTTCCTGAAGTGATGTAGATTACATTTCTGGGGATTTGGGAGTGATTTTTGACAGCACTTTAGAGTCTCTTGTTTTCCTTTTTCTTGTGTCAGAGAAAAGACACAGTGAAATGCTGGAACAGGTCTCTTGCTTTTCCTTCATTCCCCACACTTGAGTTGCTTCTCCTTTCCCGAGGGATCTACAGTGTCTAATGTACCACATAGTAGCATTTATTTGTTCCTTCTCTTTGTTCATCTCAAAGTCAAGAGGGGAGCATAGAGCGAGAGGCTTAGGTCAGCAGCCTCTAGTTCGGGTCCCTCCCCAAACCCTGTCCTCACCCCTGGGTGGTGGTGGTGGCGGTGGTGGCGGTGGTGGTGGTGGTGATGTTGGTGTGGAAAGCAACACAAACGAAGCCTCTTTTCTGACTGGGCACAAATCATGAACAGAAAAGGAGTCATCATTCTCCTCTTACTACAGTGGTATCAGTGTTCAATACTAGTTCCGACTGCAGGGTTCCAAAAAAGTGGAGTATGTTCGTGAGGAGACAAAAGCAAGCTAGTAGTTGGGATTCGGGGCCATGGTGAGGGGGAGAAAGTAGACTCAGGAACCCAGCTAGTCAGAGTTACTAAGGCAACCCAACTGGGCAGGAATGGGAGGGTGCACGAGGGAGACATAAAATTTAAAATGTATGAATGTTGCTTAGACAGGCAGCTTGCAGATAACCAATCACAAGACAGTGAGATATATAACCAATCCCAAGAATGTTATTAATATAGAATTCTTTGAAAGGACCAATCAGAAACTAGCAAGCATATATATTAAAAAAGCACACCCCCTTCCACTTTCCCCTCCCTCTCTCCCCCCGCCACACCCACACACAAACACACACACACACACACATGCACGCACATACGCACACACGCACACACACACACGCACGCAAGCATGCACTCTAGATTCTTGGATTGATGGCAGGAGACGTGCTCCCCTGCACCCATGTGGCTTATGGCCACGTGGGATTCCATACATGTACCAGTAGACTTTAATTTGCTTGAACTACACCCAACTGCAACATGGAGCCTCAGCTGCACCTTTTCCAGGACTGGCTTCTCTCCATAAACTTTGCCTCTGTTAACCATTTTTGTCCATGAATTCATTCTTCAGTTTTGTGAGACAAGGGACTTGGGACTCAAACCCCACATTTTGGTTGCATTAGAACCTTTAGGGCATGAAGTGAGGCAGCTCAGATGTCAATGAGCATGAGTACAGGTGGAGAAACCGACAGCTCCTTCCGAAAGGCCCCCGTTAAGCCCTCCATCACTAAAGTGGGAGGATGGAGGATGCCTTGTCCTTGGCCACCTCGAACTGGGCAAAATGGAGGAGCAGTAATGAGAACCATGATGGGCCCAGGGTCAGTTCCCTTCTAATCTGGTGCTCCTCTCCACACTGGGCATCCTCAGAAGGTATTCATGGGGAACGTGAAGGCATAAATAATTCCTTAGTGTCTGAGTGGGTGTCAGGCCATGGGCCAGATGCTGGGGATACAGGGACAAGGAAGGCACCACCCCTGCTTTCGAGGGCCTCCCACGCTGGTGGGAGACAGACAAGAACACCAGTGCAGTACTGCAGTGCGCTGAGCATGGAGGCAATATGCAATCCCTGGCCCAGGAGAAATACCTGGATTGGGGAGAGGTCACCGAGAACTTCCCTAAGGGCACGTTACAGCTTTGCTTTTCTATTGCGGTAAAATATACATAACATGAAATCTACCATCTTCACTATTTTTAAGTGCACAATTTAGTAGTGTTGAGTACATTCACATTGTTGTGCAGATCTTCAGAACTCCTTCCCATTGAACAACTACTCTCTGTTCTCCCCTGCCACAGCACCCAGCAACCACCATTGTACTTTCTGTCTCTATAAATGTCACGGTTCTAGTGACCTCAAGTAAGTGGAATCATATGTATGGGTTTTGATTTTTTGTTTTGGTGTGTGTGTGGCTGAGAGTGTCTTATTTCACTGAGCATAAAGTCCTCAAGGTTCATCCATGTTGCAGCATGGGTCACAGTGAGACTTTTAGAGGAATTCAGGAAGTGACAATGGCACTGGGAGTGGAGAGGGGCCTCAGAAAGATGTGGAGGAGGTTATACTACAGGCTCAGAGACAAAGAGGTTGGGATTAGGACAACTTCCATGGCAGGCAGACAGTAGGGTGACCCCTATGACCCCCCTGATGTTCAAGCCCCATATAATCTCTCCCCACCCGACCCCACACCAAGTGTAGGTGGGACCTGAGACTTGCTCTGGGCAACAGAATATGGCACAGGTGAAGGGATTTTACAGATATGGTTAAGTTCCCAAAGCAGTGGATTTTGAATTAACCAAAAGGGAGAATTATCTTGACTAGCCTGACGTAACTAGGTAAAAATCCTTAAAAGGGGGATGGGGCCCCAGCTGAGGTGAGAGACAACCCTTATAGGCTTGATAACATCAGCAGTCATGTCAAAGAAACCCATATGGCAAGGATCTGTGGGCGGCCTCCAGCCAACATTCAGTAAAAAGAAGTCAGACAATCAGAAGGAAATGAATTCTGCCAACAACCTGTGGGAGCTTGGGAGCCGCTCCTTCTCCAGTCAGGCCTCTGATGAGAAGGTAACCCATCCACACCTCCACTGCAGCCTTGTCAGACCCTGAGTGGAGGACTCAGCTCAGCCATGTCCCGACTCTTGACCCCGGGAACCTAGAGATAATTGTGTTGCTTTAAGTTGCTAGGGTGGCGGTAATTTGTTATGGAATGATAGAAGACTAATACAGCTTCTAAGGTTCCTGGGATGCCACCCTAAGAAACAGCCAGGAGCAGAAGGAATATCACTGCAGCTACCATGTATGGAGCACTCACTCGGTGGCAGGCACTGTACTAAATGGCTCTGAATTGTGTTAATTGACCATTGTACAAAGGAGTCCCCCTCTTGAGAGAAGTGGGTAGGCCAATCATGTTTAGCAGCATAGAGCCTGTACTCCTTCCTCTCCAAGCCCAGCCAAACAATCCCCAATCAGAAAGCCTGTGATTTCTGCTTTAGAAATTCCAGAATCCATGGGCCCTTAATCAAGCCTTTCTTCCTTCTGTTATCACTAGCTGGATTTTAGTCAGTACCATGGAGCGCACTGAATTTTATGCATCCAACAGAGAAGAAATGAGCCTCAAGACATTTCAGGACTCATCTTCCCTGAAGAGGAGGCAAGGAATATTCAGACATTTTTTTATTACTCAGAGAAGTTTTATTTAGGTGGACACAACAGTGCAGAACCAAAACAGCGTTTCACCTTTATCTATGGACACTACAGCCTTGATTTTAGCTTGTTATCCCTCCTTAAAAGTCAGCACGACCAGAAGGAAGACCTGGGACAATTGACACATGTGGGAATGAATACAAAATACAAGAGTGATAACCACCCAAACACAGAGCTTTCAAGGGGCTCATACTGGTTTTAAGGATCGTTTTCTAAACCGTGGTATGTTCTCATCCTTTGTGGAGGAGAAGCCATCATTCTTTCCAAATGACACAGCAAAAAGAACATACATATTTTCCTTTAAAAGTTTTGAAGAGATTTAGTCATTAAAAAGAATTTAAATCACACCTGGAAGCACCACTTTCAGAATACCATTCAATTGTACTTAGGATGCTTTTAAAAAGCCACCTTGTTCCAGAGGAGCTGATGGCTTCAGTTTTGTGGGACATTTGTGATGCTGTAGAACTCTACAAGCGTTTCCTTTTCTGGTGGGCAGTGGGGAAGCACTCAAGGCACCAGGAGCTTTTATAACTTTCAGGAACTTGAATAACAATTACTGATGAAGCCGCATGCTTTAATTGGCAAGGCATTTTCACTGCTACAAAGAGAACCCAGAACACAAAACATTTCTTCAAGCAGGCAAAACCAGTCATAGATGAACATTTATGATATTCCACAAATAACACATTATCATCTTTCTTTAAAGGTTTCACTCCACTTGTGAAAAACAGAGCCAAAAGGCCAATGATTGCCCAGCGGGAGCTAGTTCATCTCAATGCCCCGAGATGAAACCTCAATTACCGACAACTGCACATTTCAATCAACAGTCCTTTTCATGAGGTTCTTCTGGGAAATTCCGGAGACCAGGACCTTTAAAATGTCAGTTGCCCTAATCATTGCAGAGCAGCACTGAACTTGTACTGAACTTGGAAAGTGGTCACGACTAACTCCACAATAAAAATTAAGAATGGTCACTACTTATCTGTAGAAACCTATTCATCTGCAGAAATAGTTCCCCCTCTACCAAGAAGCTAAGTGAACTCCCTTCCCCTCTCCTGCAGAGAACCATCTGCCTTTTAAAATCAAACCACAGTTGCCAACAAACAAGGAGTTATCACACTGGTGTGTTTATGGATTTAACAAACATTTAAGAATGTCTATTACATGACAATCATTGTTTTTAGGAGCTTTGGGTACAGCAGTAGATAAAAACTCCCACCCTTATGGATTTTCTATTTACTCTGGACTGACAATAGCAAAATGAACCAAACATGCACGCATTAAAAAAAAAGTGTGCACCTGCCTCTAAGAGCTGAACTAATTCTTCCAGGAACGAGGCCCTACTGCCCTGCAGTCCTACCTTGGCTCATTCTTGGATAGGAGAGGATACCCTGTCAACAGGTTGCTTCCACAAATGAAACAAGAACATGCCACAAGACCCACCACACAACTGGAAGTTCCCAGCTTCCTCACAGGACCACTGCGAAGCAGGACAAAGCATTTTACAAGTGTTAGTCCATCCTCCTCACATTCCAGTGAGGCTGCCTGGGGACCATGATTCGGATCTGGAATAAGTAGCCCCTGGTGGCCAGAGAGAGAACAGTGGTCAATGCCAACTGCCTGACCAATCCAGGCTACCCACGCTAATTCTTGTAACTTTTCCATCTGACTTTAGAAAATGAAGTCAGTTACTCAATAGGTACACTTCACTCAAAAGTGAGCCTTCCGCTGAGGCTCACTGTGGAAACACAAGGGCAGTGGGGGTCTCCACGCTGCTGTGCGGTGGCCTTCAGCCATTAAAGCACAGCTTAGCCCTGGGTGTGTGGGCTGTGACCCCGGAAGGTTTGTTTAGTGTTTGTGTAGATCTGAAAAGAAGGTATATAGCTTTAAACAAATATTCCCAAGGGAGTTTGTAACCTCCCAGAAGTTTAAGAATCTCTGCATTGGACAGTCTCTATCTGTTCCTTGGTAAGATTATACATGCAGCTGGTCACTGCATTCAGAATGAAGGGCTCAGTCCCAACTGCAACACGGGTGCTATGAGCCTGGTTCAGAGGCTGCCTGGTGGTTTACTAGGCAGACCTGGGTCAGAGACAAGGTCAAGCGCTACTTGGGGGTGGGGAGCGAGGAGTTCATTTAGGAAGTTTGTCTCCTTTTGTAGAGCAATGAATGTCTCCTCACCCTCAGGAATCTGGCTACTCAAATTAGTTCACTAAGCCAGTAACACACAGTGGATAGATGGGTTAACTTTCCTAGTAACACTTTTTTCCAAGCAAAAATGTATGCCATCCACCTCAGCTTCCTGGTGGCATGACTGTTGTTCTCAGGCATCCAGCCCATGGGCTTGTCCTCCCCACCCCATGCCAGGTCAGGTATGAAAGGTGATTGGAGTGACTGGAGCTCTTTACTGTTCAAAATCACCATCTATGTCATGATTTTGTCCAGGCTTCCACCTGGGGGCGCACATGGCTATAGAGCTTCTGGGAAAAACTGTAACTAGATTCTCAAAACCATCAGCCACAGACACTATGAAAAAAGAGAAAAATGACAGGTGTTTCCCAGGAGCGTAGAGCATCGGCTATGCGTTTTCTGGAAGGGCCTCTATTGCGGCTCCTCTTCTTGCACCTGCCTCTGTCTTCGCTGCCTTTTACTAGACTCTGCACTCCTCAAAGATGGGGAGCTGTCTTCTTCATGCCCACCTAGTCGGTGACTAGTGTCACAGACCCTCTCAGAACTCCAAGAGTAGGAACGGAGACATGAACAGAAGCCAGTTATAACCCTGATGGAAGGATGACACATGGCAGGACTTAGAGAGTTCCTGTCTCCTAAATAATGTACCCACTTTACTGCTTCAAAATACACATCAGGGACAGTCTACAGGAAAGATGAGGCTTTTTGAAAGAAAAGCATAGCATAGAAAAATATATATTTTCAAATTATAAAAAGCAATGAATGTAGAGTATGGTGACCGAACATCTCAGATACAATGACATGAACATGTAGCAAAATTGGTTACTTAGATTACTGCCATTTCCACTATAATTTAGTGGTAATAAATATCATATAATAAGAATAACTTAAAGCATTGATTGCATCCTTGATTATTTATTATTAGCTCTCCATCTCAGAAACTGTCACAGAAGCACAAATGAAACCTGCCTGCCTTTGTGAGTATTCTGAAAGACAAAGAGCAGCTTATATAACTTTTATTCTTCACGAAACTGTCATTACAGCAGGTCAACACTGTCCCTAAGAGCCACATGTAAACTTGGAGGTTCCTGAGGATGGCTTGCATTAGCAATGTTCACTCTCTAAGAATAAAAATGGGGAGGTCCACAGATGTCATTTTTAAAAAGTTTGTATAAAATGTAAACATAGTTAGGATGTCTTTACATGGTCAGAATTGGTTAAAGTTTTTATATATTCTTAGCTTGAAAATGTTTACAAAATAATGCTTGGATTTATAATAGGTACCCTTTTTTCACATTTATTCTATAATTCTTCATCAGTGTTAGAATGTTCTTCCCAAATGGCCTCAATTCTGACACCATATGACACTAAATTAAATGTGTAAAAGATGTGCTTAAATATAAATAAAATACACTGCTAAGCTGTGCTGGCTTCAGGCACACGGTATGGCAGCTATCTTTTATTTGGTCACAGTAGGTAAAATGTCCCTCATTTTAAACATTCTGTGTTCAGTTAATTTATTTAAGTAACACCTTTTGCTAACAGGGGCTGTGCTGTGAACGCCCCTTGGACAGTGCCTGAATCAACCTGTGCTGAATGTTCGGATTTCCCCGAGGGCCCTTTCAAAAACCTTCTTTCCGGTACAGAAGTCACAATTCCGTACCCTTTAGACTCTGTCTTATAAACTAACTTGTCAGGCAGAGCAGTGTGTGGGTGGGTGCCCTCCATACCAGGCTGCAACTAATAGTGGTTATGTGGTTAGCCGAGGCTCTCAGGTGGCAGTGTAGAGTGTGCCAGGGTGTGCTTTTCTCCCAGTTCAGGACAAGGCCAAGAGCAGGTCCGCCTCTGGGTCCACAGCCAGTGAATGTTTTTCTTGTCCAGCAGTCCTGAGGGCACGTAGGAGATTCACACTGAGTTGTATTCTGACATGCTTATTATTATTTCACAAAACAAAACAACAGTCTCCCGAAGTCCATGCTTTCCCATAGCTCCGAGTCTCATTGCACCATCTATACAGAAAGGTGTTGCTTTGAGGCACTAAAAGGGCTACCACTCTTACTCTGATTAGTCTTTCTACTTTTCATCTGATGAGAGCTCACATACTTGCTGTGGCTTACTCATCTCTGCATTGCTTCTCAAAGGAAGTGCATGACCGGCTCTCCCACAGCATTCAGAGGGCCATCATTTTCATTAGGGACTCCTTAAGTCGTGTCCCGCCATTACCAAGAGCCATTTACTGCAAACCAGATGAAACCTCACAGAAACGCTGCAGCCAAAATGAATCCCAAGTCACAGAAGTCACGGCTCTGAAGTTCCTGAAAACGATCATCAGCAAGAAGAATCCAGGAGTCTCTGTCGAGCATTCCTCTCCCCATTATTTGCTTTAGTTTCACTGTGTGCATTCAAATCTGTCAAAATGGAAAGCATATATCTGTGACAGAAGTCACATAGCACAAATTAACTTCTCTGCTGCTCTACATCTATCTCATGTTCTTTACCTTAGCCAATTTCACTGCACAATGAAGTTAGATTGGGGCAACAATTAAACCAATACACTATCATCCCCCCCCCCACTCCCTTTTTTTTTTAAAAAAAATATTTTTATTGATTTCATTCAGAGGCAGGGAGAGGGAGAAAAAAGAAGCATCAATGATGAGAGAGCATCATTGATCGCCTGCCTCCTGCACACCCCTTACTGGGGGGATCGAGCCTAAAACTTGGACATGTGCCCCGACCACGACTTTTAGGTCAACGATCAAACAACTAATCCATGCTGGGCAGGTCTTTCATTCCCTTTTGAAAGAGACAGAGAATAAAAGACAAAAGGATCAGAGGTACAGGGAGAAAAGCCAGTAAAACAATACCAAAAAATAAGCAAGAATGACAGTAAGGGGTAATGCTTGAGCAAGAGGCAGAGTATGGAACAGAGAGAAGGAGGAGAAGGAAGAGAGAACAGTCTAGAAAAAGCACAGAAGCTTTCCTTCATTGGAAATTTGGGGCCGCCCCAATTCTTTCCCTTTCTCTCCTAGTACTGAAGGGTTTCACTTAAGATCACACTAGGAAAATGGTTTAATGCAGGAGGGTGGGGTGGCAAAGACTGCCAATCATTCATAAAAGGGAGCTGCAAAGGCTCTCTGTGGGTTCCCTCAGGTGAAAGCTAAGCCTACCTTGGAGCTCTGCCGTCTGGTTTCCCTGCTCCTCTCCCGTCATCTCAGACTGCTTGCGATTTTTGCCGTCGACAATATCCATCTTGATCATGCCAAGGTTAGTCAGGAGAAGCATTGGGTCGATGCCCTGACAGTTGCTTTTAATATTCTCCAGTATCTTAAGACACTTGTATGACTTGAGTTCACTTATATTCTCCTCCAAGAAAAGGTTGTAGAGGCTCAAGTCGTTGTACCCTTCAGACTTGAAATGCAGAACATCAAAAGTGGGCAGGATTTCATATACTTTGAGAACATCTGTCTTCTGCCGGAACGGAACAAACAGTGTGTAGACAACCACGGGAACCAGCAGAACATAAACCACGAGGTTAATGAAACTGAGCAACTGGAAGATGCCAACTGCGATGAGTTTGCACTGAATCCTATCGGGGACGGTGCTGTCATTTCTCAGAATCCCTGATTTGATGCTGCAGACAAACTCATCTGAGAGGGAGGAGAGGCTAAAGTAATAGCCCATGTAGATGCATGCTAACAGTATAATGCTGAGTGTTAGCACCCGGCAGCTGATGTACTTGACAATTAAATTATTAGAGGTTTTCTTTGTCTTCAAGTACTGTTCCACAATTGGGTACTTGAAGTGGCTTTCAGATATCTCCCACAAACTAATAAGAAAATAAAAAGCATTTAAACCCTTACCAAGACCATCAAATAGTAAAGACAAACACATTTAACAATATCACACTAAAAATCTCAAACGCCTTCCTTTCCAAACTCCTCTACTTATAACTTCACTCGCATACAAGAGAATCAGATCAGGTTTGGGAAAACAAAGAATGAAAAGCAATACACCTTTCCCCTTAATATTTTTTAAAAAGTCTACTTAGTTAAATGAGTTACATTTGTAAATTCTTTGAACACCTGTTATCTAGTGAATGTACATGTTTGTTCATAAATTTGATAGTTCTTATTTTGCTGCTTTTTTTAAACTATAATTTTCTGCTCACCCAAATGTGCAGAATAAAGTAAAGAATATTCTGGCCGGGCTAGAACACCCGTGCTTCCTGTTGGCAAGGGAGGGAGGCAGACTGCTCAGTGGGTGTGGGCCCAGGCTGTGGGCCAACAGACCTGGCTCAGGCCCCATCTCGCCCACTGATTGCTACAGGACAGTGTTTTTATCTGCAAAGGGGGAAATACATGCTCTTGATGCTCTGAGGATTAAGCGAGATCATGTACTTAGAGAACTCAACATGATGTCTGGGATAGATTAAGTATTTTTTAAATGAGACCTACTAATACTATTACTATTGTTAATAACAAGAATCAGAGGAAGAATGTAAAAAGGGCAAGGCACCGCCTACTCATTCCCTTCTCTCACACCTGCTTTCTAAGCTCAGCGGTCTCATAACCCTCCGTGCTCCCCCATTAAGATATAGGTCAAAGCAAGTGAGCCACACCCAGTGCCCTAACCTGTTACCTCTTCCAGTGAAACAGTGATGGTTCACTCAACAAGGAGAGGACTCTTGATGTGAGGACAGATGCTGGGGCACACAGGTGGGGGTGAGATTTAGGGAGAGCGAGTCTTCCCGGTCCTCCCCCTCCCATCTACTGGCAATGGGAACCCGAAGCCCAGACAGGCGGGAAAAGGGCAGAGAATGTGTGTACGACAAAACCTGACTTGGTTCCTGCAGGGGACTAAGTTACCTTTGTCCTACGTTCTCATTAGAACTGGGAACTGTGCAGGTACCATCTCTCAGGTCGAGGTCACGCATGCTCTTTGCGGCTTTAATGGCGCGGTTGTAAACTTTGTCAAGTTCTTCTATGATGAACTTCAAATCTGAGCAAATATGTGGAGCAGCTGCAAAACGCCAGAACAGGGAGGGCAGGTACAGCAGGATGGCGACCAGCAACAGGATGTAGGGGAAAAACTGAAACACAAGAGCACACCATGGGATCAAAGGTCCTCTGAGACCACCTCACTGTGCGCGTGGCTTCCTCGTTCTGAGACAGATGTGAGCGCCCATGCCGCTTGTGGGAATCAGGCTCATTACCTAATAACTGCTTCTTATGGCTAACTTCACTTGTCCAGGTAAGCTTTGATATTGGTAATTACCTTTCTCCTTCCTTTCAATAGACTTTAATTGGAAATAATTGGCCATACAGGGTGACACATGATGTCTCCTCTCTCTAATCACAGAAAGAAACAAAAATAAATAAATAAATAAAAGTACTCCCATATCCTTTTGATTAATCCCTCAACAAAACCCCAAAGAAGAGATCAATGTCACAGTAGCCTCTGCTAGGCTCTATTTTAAAAACTGCTGTAGTTTTAAAAGGTCACTAAGAGTTAGAGCTCTGCTTTTCTTTTTTCCCCTCTCCTTCTCTGGAATCTGGGAGAATGACACAGAAATGCATAACTTCGCTCACAACAAATGAGAAAAATTTTGGCTTCAGTGATTTAGGAGTCATCCCACCAAACCACTGTAACAGGCAGCTAACCATCAGGAAATGAGAACAAACCTTCCACACTGGGACAGACCTGAGCTCGACCCAACACCCACACTTTCCAGCTGGACAATCTCAAGTCGGGAGAAGCCGACCACACGGGCAGCAGTGTCAGGAGGAGGAGGGCATTCGGGTAGAGATGGTTGTGCAAAACAAACAAGAGGGGGTTCAGAAGTCAGAGACGGCAAAGAGTACCCTGCAACCAGGTCTGTCGGGTGGTCAGGGAAGGCTTAGCCTCAAGAGAAGATGCAGGACGTCCATGAACTACAGTCAGCACCGATCTGAATTTCAGCTCAGCCAGTGGCCTTGGGCAGTGAGGTCATTGAGCCTCTGACCCTCAGTTTCCACAGCTATAAAATGGTCATATAATACAGATATTAGGAGAATTAAATAATTTATGAAAAATGCTTAGCGTGGCATGTAATAGGCACTAAAACATACCAGCTAAAAGCAACGAAGGGCTCCCGGCCAGGCATGTTATCTTTAGTCCTCACGATGACCCTGGCGAGGCCTTGGTGATGGCTGCGTGCTGCAAACGGGGAGAGAAGTCCACAGCCGTTTCCTGGCTGCAGAGCAGAAAGCTGGTGACAGAGACAGAACATGAAGCCTGGCTTCTGACCCCAAAGGCATGCCTGTCCCACCATAATACACTGCAAATTAGTTTGCTTCTCTGGAAAACCTCTTCCTGCTTTTGGATTGCTCCCTTCCCACAGTTCCTCTGAGTTAGATCAGGAAGAGGCCCGAGCTGACACAAAACCTCCACTCTACACCTCTCGGCGAGCCGCATTAGCAAGGGTACAGAGAGTTCTCGAATAGCCTCTGTTACCATCTATGTTTCCATGGTATGCCTGTCAAGACTAAGAAACCATCATTGGCACATTACTAGGAACTAAATTACAGATTTCACTTAAATTACTCCAGTGTTCTCATGACTGTCTTCTTTTTGTTCCCAGAGCCATTTTGGGGCGACCATTACATCAAGTTGTCACGTCTCCCTAGTCGTCTTGGTTCCGTGACAACTCCTGAATCTTGCCTTGTTTTCCATGGAGAATAATACTTATAAGTACATAAAATACTTCAAACAATTTTGCATGTGATTCTTTTTTATTTTATTGATTTCAGAAAGAGAGAGGGAGAGATAGAAACATCAATGATGAGAGAGAAACATCCATTGGCTGCCTCCCACACGCCCCCTACTGGGTGGGGATTAAGCCTGCAACCAAGCCATATGTCCTGACTAGGAATGGAACAGAGACCTCCTGGTTTATGTGTCGACACTCAACCACTGCGCCACACTGGCCAGGCTTGCATGTGATTCTTCATTAACACATTCATAGAATCTAACAGATGGTCTCACAGCAGTAACTCTAAGTCATAAGGGGGAGACAGTGTTCCTAGTTATCTGTCGTTTCTGTCAGTGAAAAGTCCTGAGTACCACTCATACCACTGTGGATTGTGGCACGCACACTTTAACGTTCAGTTAGTTAGAAGTGCATAAAAAATAAAGCTGACGTGTGTTTCCTATCCCAGTTACAAACTCCCTGGTGCCATTACAGACCCCAGGTTAGGGATCCCTGCCACAGAGGAAAGAGAGAAATCGCACGAATGGCTCTGAGCTTTGCCAAGCCCTCTCACCAACACAGCCGCTTCGCCTAGGGCTGTGGTTGGCAAACTGTGGCTCGAGAGCCACATGCGGCTCTTTGGCCCCTTAAGTGTGGCTCTTCTACAAAATACCATGGCCTAGGCGAGTCTATTTTGAAGAAGTGGTGTTAGAAGATGTTTAAATTTAAGAACTTTAGCTCTCAAAAGAAATTTCAATCATTGTACTGTTATATTTGGCTCTGTTGACTAATGTGTTTGCCGACCACTGGCCTAGGGGGTTCTGGCCTGGGACGAGCCTTCTCAAGATTATTAACCCAATTTGCATAGGGCTGCTGCACACTGACACCACAGGCAATGGTTAGCTGAACTGGGGCTGCATAATTTGGGGTTAGCTGCACTGAGAAAGAAGCAGTGTTCCTTCAACCCTTGCCCACTCTGAAGGGTGCCCATTAGCATAAAAATGTAACTGTGCAACAGAGTTTGTGGTGTTTCCACCACCAGGCATTCTTCTTCTTTTTTAAAAAAATATATATTTCATTGATTTTTTACAGAGAAGGGAGAGATAGAGAGGTAGAAACATCGATGAGAAACATTGATCAGCTGCCTCTTGCACACCCCAACTGGGGATGTACCTGCAACTAAGGTACATGCCCTTGACCGGAATCAAACCTGGGACCTTTCAGTCTGCAGGCCGATGCTCTATCCACTGAGCCAAACCGGTCAGGGCCAGGCATTCTTCTTGAGAGTCACAGAGGGAACTATTTCTAACTCAGGGATGTGAAATCTTTTTATAGAACACTTTTCCTGTCAAAGCTATGTGAATAATAGCATTTACCTCAAACTGTTCTGAATTAAAAAGAAACTGTTTTACACACTGTGGCAATTTTTCTAACATGTCCACTTGGTGTAATAATTAGTACCAATTCGCCGTTCAGCCTGGCTTATTATAATTAGGAAAATGAATGTTTAAAGGTATTATATTGATTTCTCCCCAAAATATCCTTGTACCTTGACCACGCCCCAGAAACGTGGTTGAATGACACCATTCCTTGGTGTTCTCCATTTAACTCTTGTTTCCCACCATCAAAAATAAAAAGGCAACTTTCAGTGAATCTGTAACAAGGTGGTATTAAACTCAATTCAACTAAAATACAAATTGAAAAAAGCATTCAATTACAGCCAAACCTTGGTTCTCGAACATCTCCCACCTTGAACAATCTGGCTCTCACCTCGACAAGCCTTTCATGCTGACACCTGTATGATCAGTCGTGTCTCTCACTCAGGTGACAAAGGAGCGAATGTGCGAGTATGAGTCAGTTTACCGCTAAACCTCACGTTGTTAACATCTCAGGAAATTGTTCTGTGATTTTTGTGATTTTTTTTGACTTTTGTTGCTGCTTATGATTATTAAATTTTCAATTTTTACTGTACATTTATTTTTCTTAATTTTCATTTAGATTTCATGTCCTTTTTGTTTTTAAAGTGTTTATTTATTTTTAAAAATAATTCTTTATTGTTGAAAGTATTACATATGTTTCCTTTTCCCCCCTATTCACCCCTTCCAGACTGCCCCATCCCCGCCCCAAGACCATACTATCTCATTGTCTGTGTCCATGGGCCATGCATAAGTGTATACACAGTCCTTTGTTAATTACCTCCCACCCACTCACCTTCCTCCATCTCCCATCCAAGATTACACATTCTGTTCCATGCTTTGAATCTCTGGATCCACTTCCTTCATCAATTTGTTACTTAGATTCCACATATGAATGAGATCATGTGATAGTTGTCTTTCTCTGTCTGGCTTATTTCACTTAGCATGATACTCTCCAGGTCCCTCCATCCTGTCTCAAAGGGTAAGAGATTCTTATTTATGACTGCTGCAGAGTATTCCATGGTTTAAATGTACCAGCTTTTTTATCCACTCATCTACTGATGGGCACTTAGGCTGTTTCCAGATCTTAGCTATTGTAAATTATGCTGCTATGAACATAAGTGTGCATACATTCTTTCTGATTTGTATTTCAGGTTTCTTAGGATATATTCCTAGAAGTGGGATCACTGGGTCAAATGGCAGTTCCATATTTAAATTTTTGAGGAAACTCCATACTGTTTTCCATAATGGCTGCACCAGTCTGCATTTCCACCAGCAGTGTACGAGGGTTCCCTTTTTTCCACGTCCTTACCAGCACTTGTCATTTGTTGATTTATTGATGGTAGTCATTATGACAGGTGTGAGGTAATACCTCACTGTCATTTTAATTTGCATCTCTCTGCTGATCAGTGACTTTGAGCATTTTTTCACGTCTCTTGGTCATCTGTTAAAGTATTTATTTATAAGCAGTATATTAGACATGTGCTATATATAAGAAAGGTTAAAATAGGGAATCATGAGAATCCAAGATGGTGGCACAGGTAAACACCTAAACTGCTGCCCCGCACAACAATTTCAAAACTACAACTAAAAGACAAAACGTCTATCACCCAGAACCACGGGAAAGCTGGCTGAGTGGAAGTTCTACAACTAGAAGGAAAGAGAAGAGCATTGAGACATGCACAAGTGCTGAAAAGCTGAGGTACAGAGGCGTGTGATCTGGGCTGGCAGCAGGCATTGCTTTTTTCAACCCAAAGGGAGACAAGTCCCCGATTACTCTGAAATACAGTTTCTGGGGAGACGCGGGGGACCCAAACTCCTACGTGGAGAAGCTGGACTGTCTGCCACCGGGCGGAAAGTGAGGGTGGCTTGCTTGCAGAGCTGCACGCAAGAATAATTGTTTACTGCGCTGGGGCACGGGATGCAGTAGGAGACACAGAGCCAGCTAACTAGCAGCCATTGCTGTTTGCCACGCCCTAGCCTAGTGACGCCCTGAGACCCCGCCCCACACAACCTACAAACCCACCCAAGCTCCAAGCAGCAGCTTTAGCATAAGAAAGGCCTGCCCTATCGCAGCTTAACCTAGCAAACTTGCAGCCTGGGTCAGACAGCTCCAAAACCTCCAAACCCCAAGCAAAGAGAAAACTGTAGCTCTCACTGTAGCTCCTGCTGGGTGGACTCAGACAATAGCTGACCTGCACCCCATTGGAGATCCAGAAGCCAGTATACCTAGTGGTCAGTGTGAGAAACCAGATTTCAACTCCTCACATCCATAAGTGACACATTCAAGAGGCAGACTCAGCAAGCACCAAAGCCCCACTGAAACAAGTCCTGCACCATAAGCGTGTCTCCAGAACAGCAGTTTTTATAGACACAGCGAGTCCTCACAGCCGATTGGCCTGGAGGTCAATTCCTCCCAGCGTACCAACAGCAATTAAAGCTTAACTACACCAAGGCTTTGCACTCAGCCCACAAAGGGGTGTACCAAGAGCGTCCACATCTGGTGATTGGGGAGGCTGAGCTACTGCCCCCTATAGGTCACCTACCACACAAAGCCACTTCATCAACACAGGGAAGCAGCCAAAATGCGGAGACAAAGAAACATGTCACAAATGAAAGAAACGGAGGAAAGCAAACTACTGGATGACATAGAGTTCAGAACCACATTTATAAGGTTACTCAAGAATCTTCTAAAAACCGCTGAGAAACTTGATGAGACCTTTAAGGATATTAATGAGAATGCCAAAAAAATGGAAAAGGATCAGTCAGAAATGAAGCATACACTGTCTGAAATAAAGAATATACAGAAACTCAACTGTAGATCAACGTACCCCAAGAATCAAACCAAAGATCTGAAATATGAGGAAACAAAAAACATCCAACCAGAAAAACAAAAAGAAAAAAGAATCCAAAAATATGAAGATAGTGTAAGGAGCCGGGACAACTTTAAGCGAACCAACATCCGAATTTTTGGGGTGCCAGAAGAAGGGAGAGAGCAAAATATTGAAAACCTATTAGAAGAAATAATGACAGAAAACTTTCCCTACCTGGTGAAAGAAATAGACTTACAAGTTCAGGAAGTGCACAGAACCCCATACAAGAGGAATCCAAAGGGGACCACACCAAGACACATCATCATTAAAATGCCAAGGGCAAAAGACAAAGAGAGAATATTAAAAGCAGCAAGAGAAAAACAGTTAATTACCTACAAGGGAGTACCCATATGACTGTCAGCTGATTTCTCAATAGAAACTATGCAGGCCAGAAGGGAGCGGCAAGAAATATTCAAAAGTGATGAACAGCAAGAACCTACAACCAAGATTACTCTACCCAGCAAAGCTATCGTTCAGAGTTGAAGGTCAGATAAAGAGCTTCACAGACAAGAAAAAGCTAAAGGAGTTCATCGCCACCAAACCAGGATTACATGAAATGCTGAAGGGTATTCTTTAAGAAGAGGAAGAAGAAGAAAAAGGTAAAGATAAAAATTATGAACAACAAAATGACATCAAATACATACCTACCAACAAGTGAATCTAAAAATCAAGTGAGTAAAAAATCTGAAGAACAGAATGGACTGGTGAATATAATAGAATCAGGGACATAGAAAGGGAGTGGACTGACAATTCTCAGGGGGAAGCGGGTGTGAGTGGTGCGGGAAGAGATTGGACAAAAATCTTACTCCTATGGATGAAGACAGTGGCAGGGGGTAAGGGCATGGGGTAGGGTGGGGTGGGGAATCAGGTGGAGGGGAGCTATAGGGGGAGAACAAAAAGAGGAACACCTGTAATCTGAACAATAAAGATTTATTTAAAAATAAATAAATAAAACAGGAATCATTAGGGGTCTGGAACAGATTTATTAAATTTATGTTATTTCTAATGGGAGAAAGTGATTTGGTTTTCAAACAGCCTTCTGGAACGAATTAAGTTCAAGAACCGAGGTTCCACTAATATAGTCTTTACAATCCTTTCACCCAAATAAGGAGCACGGTAAACTGCCGAGTTTTATTACTACATCTGCTGGACGGGAACAGCTCTGTCCACAGCACCATCTCCGCCCAATTAGGTCTGAGATGCTCAGCACCTCTCACAGCTGTGATGGCAGTGTTTCTGCACTATGCCCAAGGGGCACTGAGTTCTTCCAATGATGATGAAGCTTCTCAAAGCAGCCCGGGAACAAGCAGTTGGCACACTTTTCGGTCTACCTGCCTTGAAAAATGGTGTTTTGCCCAGCCAGCATGGTTCAGTGTTTGAGTGTCGACCTATGAATCAGGAGGTCAGGGTTCGATTCTCGGTCAGGGATTGCAGGCTCGATCCCCAGTGTGGGGCATGTAGAAGGCCACCGATCAATGATTCTCATCACTGATGTTTCCACAGCTCTCTCTCCATCTCCCTTCCTCTCTAAAATCGATAAAAACATTAAAAAATTGTGTTTTTTTCCTATAAGGGGCTATCCTGAGACCAATAGAACCTCCAGGTAGGAGGCATGGAGGGGATCCAGTATAACCTCCCTCCATGTTCAAATCCCCTCCGCTTCATAAGGCGAAGAACTGTCCAGTTAGGACTGAACAACTCCTCCCTGAAACGTTGTGATCATGTCTATGGGCTTAAATGCAGACAGGAAAATTTATTCAAAAACATCTGGGCACCTGCCAGGGGCTTGGCAGTGGGCTGAAAGTGTACAACAAGTACGTCAAACTCGCGGCCGCACGCCTCGTTTATTTAACCAATCAAAACATAAAAGTGATGGCCACAAGGTATGTAGGTACTAAGTACTGAGGGAACAAATGTTCTTGGGGAGGTCAAGGAAGGCTATGTAAAGGACATAACATCTGAGCTATGCTTTAAAGCAGCGGTTGCCAACCTTTCGGACCTCATGGACCACCAGTGGTCTATGCACCACTGGTTGGTGACCACTGCTTTAAAATACAGTGAGGCAAAAACAACCCCCCAACTCCCCCCAACACAAGATAAAGCATTACTGTATTACATTAAGACTCAGCTCAAATTTCACCTTCTCTGTGGCCCTTCAGACATCCTCTTTCCTCTATTGGAATCCTTTCTCCTTGCCTGCTTGGTGAATTCTCTCCCATCCCAGGCACCAAATGTAGTGAGTGAGCCCACAGTGAGGAGCTGTCAGAGCTGAGGCTGGAAGTGTATACTAGGTCGAATGGCATTCTCCAGAACTCACATCCACCTGGAACCTCAGAATGTGACACTGTCTGGAAATACAGTCTTTGCAGATGTAATTAGTTAAGCTGAGGGCATAATTAATTAGGGTGGGCCCTAACCTGGTGACTGGTGGTCCTCTAAGAAGGCCACATGAAGACTGACACACCGGGAGAAGCTCTGTGAGGACGGAGGCAGAGATTGGAGTGATGGTGCAACTCTGAGCCATGGCGGATTGCTGGCAACCACTAGAAACAGGAAGAGGCACAGATTTTTCCCTGTGAGCCCTCAGGAAGGAACCAACCCTGCTGACTCTGATAAGGGCAGAAGTAGAATGTTAGGGAACCAGCTAGACCTGTAAGAAATAGTAATCATGCTCTGTTAACCATGATTGTTTTATTCTGATTAAAGAAGGCACATTCTAACCTGGCTGGCAGCTGCACTCCGGACCTGGGAGCTGACCTGGGAATGCAGCCCTTCCTCCCCTTCTGGAGCTGCCTATTATCATGGAAAGATGAACAACTTGGCTGCAGACACCAGAATCGCCAGCCCTTTGAAGACCCAGGCTTTGCATATCACTAAGCCCTTTGAAGATCCCAGTCCTTTTGCACGTCTGTAAACTGCCCATTTGCCCACTTCCTTTTGTACTTCTACCAATATAAGCAACCGGCTTATAGTGGGGTGCAGAGCAGATTTGTGGATGACCTGCTGCTCTCCCGCGCTGCTGGCAGCATTGGAATAAATGCTCATATAGGATTCAACCCTGTCTCTGCTTAATTGGCTCAAGTAGTGACAGGCAGCACAGACCCATTGTTTGTCTGGTTATAACAACTTGATTTCTAACTTCTGGCCTCCAGAGCTATGAGAGAAGAATTTCTGAAGCTACCACATTTGTGCTAATTTTTATGGCAATCCTTGGGAATTCACAAAAGGGTAAGCAGGGACTGAATTATGAAGCCCTTGGCTTCCTCCCATACACACAGTGGGAAGTTACTGGTGGATGGCATGATAAAAATTGATTGTAGAAAGACTATTCCAGCCAGCAGTGGAGACTGGAGAGCACCGGAGAGGAGAGAGACAGGCAGGAGGTTCCTGCAGCGGAGGCAGAGAGTGATAAGCACTGAGAGTGATAAGCACTGAGCTGAGGCTGAGGCAGCAGCAGTAGGGAGAAGGAAGATGGGTCTGAGAGCTACATGCAGGGAGAATCATACATTTCAGTGCCCACTTGGTGGTGAGGGATGGAAAGGGGAAGAAGTGAGGCTAATTCTGGGTTTCTAGCTTACCCAAGGGCGTGGTGGGGGTACCATTAGTTAAAATGGAGAAACAATAAGGAACAGATTCACAGTAGAAAAGAGAGAGATGGGAAGCAGACGCTACGATGAGAAGTTCTGAATGTGAGATACCTGTAGTCAGGAACACCCTGGTAGACACACATCGTAGATAACTGAAAATAAAGGGAGAAGGTCTGGCTGGCCTTCCGACTCGGGACTTTGTAGCATGTAGATGGTTGAAGCCAAGAGCTTGGCTGAGATCATCCAAGGAGAAAGTGTAGGAGGAGGAGATAAGAGGAGGACCAGGGAGAGATGCGAGGGCCTGCCATTTAAGGGTTGAGAAACAAGAGAATTGAAGAGATGTGAAGGAATTGTCAGAAAGCAGGAAGCAGATAAACCAAGAACAAATTGTACTGAGGAGGTGAATTAAAAGATGTGCAAAATGTATGTTTTTGGTTCTATGGTGTTTAGACAGTACCCTACTTTAAAAAAATCCCAAATATGGATGTCAAGAGTGAGGGGTTACCCAAAAAGGCTAGTGCATTCCATGAGCACTGACAGAGAACAGAGAAGAAGGTGGTAGGTCATTCCACTCTGCAATCAAGGGAAGAACCCCAGGCTCTGTGCTGGGTGTTATTCTGGGAGGACCTAACATAAGGAGAAACATGGAAGAGAGATGGTAAGCACAGCATTTGTGTGTGGAAGAAGGAAAAGGCTCTTGTCAACAGGATTAGAACCCAGTTAATGGAAGGAAGGAAAAAAACCTTCCTTAAGCTCTGTATGAAAATGGAATGGCCCTGGCTGGGTAGCTCAGTTGGTTGGAGTATTGTCTCATACACCAAAAGGTTGCAGGTTTGATTCCCGGTCAAAGCACATACCGAGGCTGTGGGTTCGGGCTCTGTTTAAGGTGTCTACAGTAGGCAACAGATCAATGTTTCTCACATGGATGTTTCTGCCTCTTTCTCTCTCCCTTCCTCTCTCTCTGAAGTTAATGAAAACATATCCTCACCTGTGGATTAAAAAAAAGAAAATGAAATGAATTATCCTGTGAAGCAGCGAGTTCCCTTTCCACGGATCTACTGGACGGGCTTTAAGCTCTAGATCAGGGGTGGACAAACTTTTTCCTGCAAAGGGCCAGACAGTAAATGTTTGTGAGCCATATGGCTTCTGTGGCAACTATCCACCTCTGTCACAGTGTGAAAGCTGACACGGGCAATGAGCAATTGAATGAGCATGACTGTGTCCCAATAAAACTATGTGTAGAAACAGGTGATGCGCTGCATGTGGCTGGAGCATGGACGTGATCATTTGCCAAGTCCTGCTCTGTCTGCATCCTTGCTTCTCAAGAGTGATCCCCAGACAAGCAATCTCAATATTGCCTGGGAACTTGTTAGAAATGCAAAATGCAGGCCCCATCAGACCTACTGAATGTGAGTCTATATTTGAACGAAGACCTCCATTTATAGGCCAATGCACAGAGAGGTGATTCACATGCACACAGAGTTTGGGAAACATGGGTGTAGATGAGTGGTATCTACATTGGAATCCAAGCTGGGCCAACAGCATCAGGAATTTCCCCAAAATGGATAAAAACCATACTCTTGGCCTTGACCGCCCCCCCTCTCCAGGTTCCAATCCAGTGGTCTGGATGGGGCTCAGGAGCCTATATTTTCACACAGATAATGCTAAGGTTTGAAACCTCTCGTCTGGCAGCCTCAGAGGACCCCTCTAAGTTTCTGTAAAAAGAGCCCAAACCGGTTTGGCTCAGATAGAGCATTGGCCTGCGGACTGAAGGGTCCCAGGTTCAATTCCAGTCAAGGGCATGTACCTTGGTTGCAGGCACATCCCCAGTAAAGGGCGTGCAGGAGGCAGCTGATCAATGTTTCTCTCTCATCGATGTTTCTAACTCTCTATCCCTCTCCCTTCTTCTCTGTAAAAAATCAATAAAATATTTTTTTTAAAAAAGAGAACTAAAAAGATTTGACAAATCTGTTAATTTTACTTTCTTGTTCTTGTTGTTTTCTAGTTTTAAAAATAACCCTGCTTTCCTGTTTCAGAAAGAAATCTTGCCTAACAGTTGCCTACATTATGAACTTGACAAAGAACGGAACACCCCAAAAAGCCAGTTATCAAAAAGTCCTTTGGTGCCACCTGCTGGTGTCCTTGAGGGCACCCACATTTGCACAAAAGACTTCCCTCAGGGGGTACCGGAGGCCACCAGCAAGAGATGGGAGGGAAAGGGAGAAGGGAAAGTAAAGGAGAAATGGAAGAAGCAGGTGGGGGAGAAATTACATACAGTGTTAATTATACCACTGCCATAAACTCTATGCTGATGATAAGCACATTGAAATATTAGATGGAGTAACTTCTTGGTGGGAGTTTGGGTCTCCTGGTTTTACCCCTGGCATCAGAACTGAACTGAGCATCAACTCTGTGCCTCTCACCCAGAGTCAGATGCTCCTAGAAAGCTATGCCTGCTTTGAACAGGACGTATGAGCTCCCCATTCCTCTCCTTCCTCCGTGTCCTTCCCTCCACAGATGTGTTCTGCACACCCACCATGAGTTAGTTACACACTGTCCTAGCTGTACAACCAATGAAAAAGACCCGAGCATGGTATCTGCTTGTATGGAACCAAGTCCTAGAAATAAACCATCACTTAAGTAGAATTAAGTAATTGCCATATCCCAGGGTGATCCCAGGGAATGTACAAGAAGGCAACACAAACCACAATGGGGTACACCTGGTGTTCTGCTTAGCCAGCACCCCATTCTTAGTCTCTGTGTCTTAGGCAGGGCACGTGGCATTTCTTGGAGGCTTCACATTGACCCCGCTGACTCTGGAAGCAGTTTGAATTGGCAACAACCCTCAGTCTAGGGATTCAGAGGAAGCTTCTAGGTGGAAATGACATTAAAGCCACGACCAGAACAATACATTAGGAGTTTGCCAGGTCTGGTAGTGGGGGAGGGTGGCTAGGGAAAGTCTTCTAGCAGGGTGTGTTTGAACAGAAACCAGGGACCTGAGGGAAGTCAGGTTCCCTGGAGCACACAGGGTGGTGAGGCTGCTTCGAGAAGTGAGGCTGGGGTGGTTCACAGGGGCCAGAGGGAGAGTGAACACAGACAAAATGGTTTGCTTTTTCAAAGCGATAGAGACATTTCGTAGGGACTTGAAGGGCTGTTATTGTTGTTGGTTTTAGGGAGATAACAGGCAAAAAAGAGCACCCGTGATTATGTGGAAATGGCGGGAATGAATGCAGCAAGGTGAGGGATGACGGCCGGCCACCCTAGAGAGGTGGACGGGGGGAGGAAGGATTTAAGAACTATAGAAAGCAGAACTGATGGGACTCGGGGACTGACAGGATGTGGGCGGGACGAAAAAGAGTCAAAATGGCTCTCAGATTTCTGGCTGAGGTCACAGGGTGGATGGTGTGACCTTAACTAAACTACAGGTCCAGGGAGATAAGAGGGAAGGTGACTTCAGCCTTGAACTAGTGTTGGAGGCACATGCCAGACCTTCAAATGTTCAAGTTCAGGACACACTGGGAGTGTGGACTGGAGCTGAGAGCAGGCTGGTCAGAGATAAAGACCTGGTGTTGGTGGCATATGGAAACTAAAACAAGGGAGATGATGTGATCCAGGGACAGGGTGAAGTGGGAGAAAAGAAAGTAGCCTAGGACAGAGCCCAAAGGAACCCCAACTTCTCAGGGATGGACAAAAGAGAAAGAGGCTGCCAGGGAGACTCTGCCCCAAGGCTCAAGCATGGTCCACAGAATTGGATGCCAGAGCGAAGCCAAGGAGGATGAACTCTTATGAGTGAGAATTAATTTACCAACAGGGAGGTCGTTGGTGATCTGGGCAAGATCAGTTTGGTGGAAAGAAATGTGCTGAAGTGTTGATGGGAAGAGAACATGCAGGAAAAAAGAGAAAAATGGAGGCTGAGTTCCTTCAAACAGAGATTGGGGAGATCTAGAATACAAGTGGGGCACAAAGGGGTCCGGCCTTTGGTCAGTAGAAGGGGCCCCTTCCATTTATCAAAAGGGAAGGAAAAGGCTGGTGCTGCCACTGGGACACCTGGTAGGTCTGATGGCAGAAGCTGAGCATGTTTTCATGTCTAAGCTTCCATTTTCTTTGAAAGTGGTGGGGGAAGGGGGGGGACGATGTAGTTGGGTGTCAAGTACATCTTGGGAGCCAGGATTCTACATGAAGGAAGTGCGGCAAGGGTAAGGAGGAAAAATATGGGAAGAGGACACACAGCTTCGTGCCCAGTCTGAACTAAGGATCTCCAGTCAACAATGGGCTCTGCTGCTGGACAGCATTCTGCTGGAAAGACTCTCTTTTTGTGTCCAGCTGGGAACTTCCGCCCACAGGTTAGAGTGCAGACTTCTGAAGCCACACATGTGTGAGATACATCTGAAATCTGAAGGAGGCCATGGGACCTTGGACAAGGCATCAACTGCCATGGTCCTCAGGGTCCCCTCTGTGAAGTGAGAGCCTGGATGAGGTGACCTCAGTCATGCTCATAGACACGAGTTCATTGAATGGGGGCAGGGCTAAAGAAAACCAACGGGAAAAGTTTTCTGAGCTTGAAAAAGAAGCCAGCAATCCCACGTCTGGGTATCTACTCAAAAGAACTGAAAGTAGGGACAATATACCGATAAAGGCCTTGTTACAGGACATCAGACTTTCACTTGCACAACACACCCTTCTCATTTTCCCCATGATCCCCAGCTCTCTCTCCCCTGCCAACGCCTCCTACTCCACCACCTCCAAAGCTGGAGCACCCCTCAGACCTTGTCCCTGTTACACTCACTCCCTAGCCAACCCCATACAGTCCCACAGCTTTAAATCCCATCTATCCACTGACAACCGCTATACAGGGTGGGGCAAAGGTAGATTCACAGTTGTGAGCACACGAAACAGTTTATTCTTGTATTATTATTTTTTAACTAGAGGCCCGATGCATGAATATCCGTGCAAGAATAGGCCTTCCTTCCCCTGGCTGCTGGCACCCAGAACCTGGACTGCTTTGCTCCGGCTGCTGCCAGGCACCCAGAACCCAGGCTGCTTTGCTGCAGCCGCCACCAGGCATCTGGGACTGGGGCTGCTTTGCTCCAGCCGCTGCTGCCACCCACTGAGGGCGTGCTGCAAGCCATGCTGAGCTGCTCAGAGTATGTCTCCACCCCTGGTGTGTGTGTGTCCCCAGGGTGGGGGGCATCCACTGGGGTGGGGGCATGCTCAGGGGCATGCTCTGAGCTGCGCCCCAGGGCCCAGCTCGGATTCACACCCCCGTCCCTGGTGTGTGTGTGTGTGTGTGTGTGTGTGTGTGTGTGTGTGTGTGTGTGTGTGTGTGTGTGTGTGTGTGTGTGTCTGGTGGGGTGGGGGCAGCACACAGTCCCCTCCCACCCATCTGCATGCGCAGCTCCTCCTGAGCAGTCATGACGCAGCCTCCTTGATCTGGCCGTGATGCCCTGCTAATTTGTATATTACGTGTGTGTGTCTGTGTGTGTGTGTGTGTGTATAAATTATTGTATTAGTTCCCATACAAACAAGTGTAAACCTACTATCTTTGCCCCACCCTATATTTATGCCTCCACCCACCCTTGGATCTCCAGAACCACAGCCTACCGCCTACCTGGGCCATCGAGTATCTGTGATTTCATGTGTTCAAGCAGAATTATTTGGTTTTCCTTCTAAACCTTCTCCTTCCTCAGACTTCTTAGCAAATGGATTCACCTTTACCCAAAACCTAAATCCTTGGTCATGTTATGTCCTTGATTCTAATCTTTCTTTTTCTTCCCAGTCCAATCAGGACATCTTGTTGGCTCCATCTTCTGTGATGCCCCAGCTCTGTCTCCTTCCCACCAGCCCTGCTGCTATCAACCGCCTGAGCCCAGGGGACAAACTCCGCTGCCCGTAAGCCAGATCCAGCCACAACCAATCGTGCACATGTCATCCACCTCGGCAGAGCCGAGTAACTGCAATAGTGACCACACCTGGCAATGATGAAAAAATGTGCCCTCTGACCCTTCAGGGCAAAGTTTGCTGATCCGTAGTCTAAGCATCTGATCACTGTTGTCAGTCCTTTAGTGTAATCCTCTAACCAGCAATAAAACACCACCTGCTGCTCTTTGAGTGTTTGTTCTTTGCCTTCTCAGAAATAATGACGTCCCTTCCTCTCCATTTTCTCATCAAAACCCTGTGCCTACCAAGTAGCACTCTCCCTGCCTCTATTCTCTCCAGCAAACCTTCACTGAGGATTAACTCCTGGAAACACCTTGCTCACCCTGCTTAAGGACCTGCAATGGCTCCCATTGTCTCCCACCATGTAGTCTGTACATGTATGTAGTTTTCAAAGATTCTCTATAACCCAGCCTGACCCTCCAAAGTTGATCAAGGCCCCACTGCTCCCCAATAGAATAAACTAATGCCTTCCCCTCTCCCAGAAGGTGCCATGTGCCTTCTCTAGGCAGTGCCTGCCATCCTTTTCTTTCTCTGCCTTCTTATTTCTATCATCATTTTAATAAGTTCAAAACTCTCTCACACTGAAATAAAACAAAACTTCCTAGACCCCAAACCCTCTATTTACCATCGCGTTTGTTGCTTTCCTTTCTAGGACAGAGATTTTTCTAAAAATAAAAACAGATCTGAAGAAAATGTCTATTACTGTCATCTTTCCTCACCTCCCATTCACCCACTGCCATCCGGTGCCCACTTCTCCACTAAAATCACTCCTGTTGGGATGACTAAGAATTTCACCAAATCCAGTAAGTTCTGTTCCACCTTTAGTGCACTGTTCTCTCAGCAGCATTCAACCAAACTTCCCTTTTTTCATCTAGCTTTCTGTTTATTCCTTCCCAGTATCTTCTTCACCTGTTTGTTTTCCCCACTAAACAGCGAGTTCCTAGAGGAAGGGACCATGTCATGTGTGGTTCTCTGATAGCAAATATACTAGAATGTATATGGCAGGCCCTCAACCAATGTTAGCAAACATCAACTCCCTGCCACTTACTGTTTTCAGTTTGAGAACTTCCATTTCCTTGGGAAATTCTCCATATTATTATCTTGATTCTTTGAACATTATATTAATGATTATTTTCAAGTGTGTGTCTGATAACTACTATTATCTGGAACTCCAGTGGGTCTGTTTCTAGTTCTAGTTTTTCTCTTGACTTTCTTATACCCTGCTTATTTTTAATTGAGCGCTAAACATTACATGTGAAAAACTGGTGCAAGAATCTGAGGCTCTGGATGAAGGGACCCCTACTCCAGAGAGATTGGTTTATTTTTGCTTCTGGTTGGCAAGGTAGGCTGGAGAGACAATGACAATCCTGTATCTCACTCATTCCATTGGTATTGAAATGATTCACACCAGGGCTCTAGTCCCTCTGAGGGCTGGTTTAATTTTGGATTATCACTTCTCTTCAGCAATGGCCTTTCAAGCCTTGGGCGTTGAACAGTGTCCTTCCAACTAAGGCAGGTCCCAATTTCAATTTCTGTCTCCAGCTCTATGAATCTGGCAAGAGCTCTGCTCAGATCTCAAGCCAAACTTCCATCCAAACAATCTAGACCGCCACGGCCAGAAGAGAGCTCCTTAATCCTCACTCATACTCAAAACCTAAGGCTTGCTTACCACGCTGCTCTGTAAGATCTCCCCTCCTACCTGCAGGAGCAATGGGAGCCCAGAGACCTGATTCTAATCTCAGCCAGCAACTCGTCCTGTGACTCCTAGGCTTGACCTTTCCAGGGGCCCTTATCCTTCTGTGTAAAATGCAGTTGGATCAAATCTTTGGCTTTCTTTCTGCTCTAAAAGTTTTGCAATCTCTAACCTATCTGACATAAGGACAATCCCAGGCCATACATTCCTCTTCTGCAGATCCATCATTGCCCAACTCAGTAACTGATTACAACTTTCTATTCTCATAAGAACATTATAATAAATGGATTTATAACTACAACAGCAAGGATTTAGATTTGCAAGCAAAGTTGTTCAATTTCTGGAACCGTGCCCTTTCATACTGAAGAGCCTTATTATTTCTTGCCCTGGCTATAAAAGTCATGCAAAATTGATGAGAACCCAACCAACGCTAAGGCTGAAAAGTCAAAGAGAAAAGCCCAACCCCAAAGAGAGTCACTAGGGCATCAATAAACATGAGGGGAACAGGCCTGCGTCATAGCCAAGGACTTAAATTACTCTTTTATACAAGAAGGACGCTGACTGTGTTTAGCAACAGGCCAAGGCGGGAGAGAGTCAAACAAACTTCATCCTTTGCCTTTTCAGAAGCTAACCGACCACACTTGCCTCAGTGGAGGAACAGACACACAAACATTCTTTCTGTGTTCACCCAGGACAGAAGAACCAGTGGTTGAAGAGAATGACAGGCTGAAACAAAGCCCTACTTTCATAAATGCAGAGAAGACCTACTGGGGCCTCTTCACGCTGCCCAGCCTCCTTGCTCTCCCCCGTCCCCCACCTCTACCACAGAGCACCTGGCCTGTACCTCTTCCTTATAGGACACAGGCATCTCCTATGCAGTGTCTCCCCTTCCTTGCAGTGTCTGCGTCCATCAGAAAGCAAAGGAATCTATTCCAAAAGCTGTGCTGCAGCCCAGATACCCAGAGGGAGCCATCCCTGGGCGTCTCGGTGCTCAGTCACACGCTGGCTAGAAGCAAATGAACTCTCTGTTGGTCCCACAGCGATGTTTGGGTCCTCTCTGCCACTCTCTTAACAATGCTCATTCAGGCATTCAAAATGTACTGAGAGCCCACCACGGGCCAGACACACTCAGGTGTGCATTAAGGACAGAAAGGTGACGAGCATACACGAGGTGCCTGCCGTTATGGAACTAAAATGCAAAAAGTGCCTCATTTTCCCCATCTGCTAAATGAAGGTGCTGGACCAAGTTCCTCTGAGGCTCCTTTTGATTTTAAAGTGCTACGGTTGTACAATCGGAGTTAAGCCCTGGTTGGCCGTATGTATCTGTGTGGCAAGGGATGGCACAGCCTCTCTGGGCCACGGTTCCCACATCTCTAAAGCAAACAGATGACATGTGAAAAAGTCCCCATTACCTTGTGCAGGCACAGTGGGAGGTTTCCAGAGTCGCCCTGCAAGGAGTCCGTCTGCTGAACGGCAGCCCAGCAGTAAGAATCCACGAAGGCAGCCTGACGCCAGGAGAAAGAACTCGGGGAGAAGCAGCTTATCTGTGTACCTAAGAAACAAAAACAGATCGTTCCAGGTGAATGGAGGCGCAGGGTCTGGACCCCTCCTATCCCACCCACCTCTCCCTCCTGCCTCCGGTTTTCCATTGTGAGCTAAGTCAGGAGCACCAGGCAGGTGTAAGGGCAGAGCTGAACCAAACGCCCACGTGTGTGGAAAAGCTGAGCATTTGAGAGTTTTGGGGGCCAACACTGGTCATGACAGCAGCTTGCGCTCAGGTGGGGAAAAACTCTTGAAAGAAGTAAAACCACCATAAAAAGAAAAAGCGAGCAGGAAAAGAACCAGGGCCAAAAATGTACGGAGGAAACCTGCATAGAGTTGGTTCCCTTTGGAGTGAGGAATGAGAGAAAGGAGGGGGAGTGTAGGTGGGGGTGGGGCAGGGAGGAGGAGAGTCAGTGCAGACAAGTAGACTAGAAAGGAAGGCCTCTTGGAACAAAGAAACAAAGAACTTTTAGCCTGAGGAAGGGAAGGCCGATGGAACATTTGGCAATACTTTGCCTGATGACAAATCAGCAGTTTTCCATCTCCTCTAACAAAACAGGCGCAGGCTGAAACTGCAGCCCAAGTGTTTACATTTGGAAGGCAGATGCTCAGAAGGCAAGCCTCCAGGCAGGGAGATGGGTGCTGGATGGGGAATCCGGAGAGCCGAGTCCTGCTTGCTGTTACCTTGCTTTTCTGGGAGCTCGGAACTCAGTCTTCTCCTCTGCAAACTGGGACTACATCACTCTGCAAATGCTACCACTACCTACTACCTGAAGACGCTTCATGCTCCCTGAGGGCCCTTGACTCACACAGGCCATGTGGGAAATTGGCCAAGACTTTTGGGGTGCAGCGCTGAGGCTGTGTCCCCCCTTCTTGACTGCAGACAGAGCACCTGGCACTGAGCCTCTCCTGGCAGCACCTAGCCCAGACGTGCTTCCCTGTGTCACAGGCACAGGGACCAGCTGCTGAGGCCAAGAGCAGGCACACTGTCGTCCACATCCTGTGCAGCATGAGAGGAAGTGTTAGACGCCTGGGCTCTGATGTTAGCTGTACTGAAACCTAACTCTGCCACTCACAGCTGCGTGACCTCGGGTCACCTAACCTCTCAAAGCCAACGATCTCCAACAGGGCGATGGCATTAATGTCTGCCTTCTTAGTATAGCGCCTGGTTCCCAGTAGTTGCTTAATAAGCATTATACTCTTCTATAGACTCTCGATTCCAATAATTACAGGCTGTTGTTCCTTGTGATTAAGCCCCTATCCCAGTGGTCGGCAAACTCATTAGTCAACAGAGCGGCAAACTGCAGCTCACGAGCTGCATGTGGCTCGCGAGCCACAGTTTGCCAACCACTGTTCTATACGAAGTAACTAGTATATTCTGTTACAGCTTTAAACGTGGGGGCATGCCCACCTTTCTCTCTTCCCTCCCTACAGAGAGGGGACAGGGATGGTAATGATACCGAATTTTTGGACTGAATCCCGGATTCTTTGTCCACCGGAATCGAAGAATGAATCCATGGACAGAAAGTGGTATAGCAAAGGTGGAGATTTATTGAAGAATAAGTACAGACTCCCACATGGGGAGAGGGAAAGAGTCCCACAGAATGGACTCCCAAGTAGGGAGGGGGGAAAGGGTCCCACTGTGTCCTTTTCCCCTATGGCTTATAAAGGCTGCAGATCCTGGTGCCTTGATATCCCCTCTGATTGGTCACTATTCCCTTGGACTGGTTACTATAGTAACTCCTGGGCTCAAAGGTCAAACCTCACATGGGACATGTGAGGTTCTCCTCCCCTCCTTCCTTATTGTTTTTCTATTCCCTTTGGGCTTTCTTCCTCTCCTTCTGGATGAAGGGCTTCCTTCTCTTTATTTTGTAAATATAGACCTTTTGCTGTTCCCTGTGCCCTCATTCTATGGAAATGTACCTGTTGCAGCTTTTCAGCTTCCCTATTCTATGGAAATATACCTTCTGCTGCTCTATACCCTATGCTTTCTCCATGGTCCCCTTAATTTCCAAAATTTCCTAAACCTGTCCTATTTCACCCCTAAAATTCCTGTTTCAGTAAGAAGACACTGAACTGAATTTCCCTACTCCCCAGGACACAAAAAACCTTGAAGGGTCACCTTTCCCTGGGGAGAGGGTGGCCTTTATAGCTGTGACAGGAGAGGGCAGTGATGGGGATGTTGTCCAGAGAGTAGATTCTTGTGGTGGCGGAAGGTGCAATGGGCAAGGTCCTGACATCCCTTCTTCTTCATTGGTGCCTTTATGTCCACAGGCATCTAGAAAGGACCTCTCAGGAAGAGCCCCTGGAGATCATTGTGGAAAGTCAGGTGCCACTAGAACATGCCTATAATACCTGCTAGGAATGGCTTACATATGCGTTGGGGTAGGTAAGGTATTTCAAGATCCCTTACAACTCTCTCATCCTGTTGGAGAGTGGGAATTTTTGCCCATTCCAGAGACCGTGGACTATGCCCTAGATAGCATTGTCAGTGCTGACACCAGGCCAGGCCTTGAGATATGGTCTCATGGCCCCTTCCCAGCACGTAAGCCTTCTTTCATAGAACACTGTCAGCTTTCTGAAGAACAGGATGATCCTGTAAATAACATGGTTGTCAATGGCATGATCCTGATGTTGCTTAGGAAAAACTGTTTTGTCTTGGATTACTTGCTCTGCAAAAACAAGATGTAGTTAATGTGCTTAAAAGTGGTCCTGCGCGCCCAGTACAGGCCTCTAGCAACAGAAGGCAAGGTAGAAATGCAAACCGACCCATGATTGGGCCCGTAAGTCTCATGACAAGGGGGGAATGATAGAGCTAAAACTAGGTTGACTCCATGGAGTTCCTTTTGTTACTTTTATAATGTTTCTTTTGTTCTGTACCCGCAGTTCTGCAACTCTTCCTGCTGCCCTTCCCTGTAAACCGCAAGTATGTAACAGTTGCACAAAACTGCCAATAGGAATGCAGAGAAGTGGACTCAGACCAAATTAGGCAAACTGCACAGTACCCCTGCGTAACCAGACCCCTGATCCTGCCCCCTGACCAATCGACGGGGGCCACGAACGTTCCCCCTGCCCACTGCTTTGGACCCCCTATAAAGCCTTTGTTCTCCCAAAGCTTTCTCTCTCTCTCCCCACCGCCGGATACAGGAGCTCGTGCTAGCACGAATAAAGGTTCTTTTGCTTTTGCATCGGGCTCGGCTCCTTCCTGGTGGGTTTTTGGGGATCCTGAACACTGGGCATAACAATCCCATTAAACTTGAGTTCTTACATTTTACAAGAACAGAGCAGTCAGAACAGCACAAGACCATGGGGCTTACGTCACACTGATCTCCCATCAGCAGGACTTGGTCAAATGCTTCCCATGTGGTCCCACCCACCAAGACATCCTGAGCATGACGACAGAGGCATAGAAGAACAGGAAGGCTCAGGTTACACATGGGTGGGTACTGGCAAGTCGCCTGCTTGGCAACATCTGTCCAAATATTTTTTCATGAAAATGGACAATGCTGTTAGGATTTCATGAGAACCTGTCTGGCCCATGTGTTCCTTAGGTATTGTGCTCTTAGTACATATAGCCAACATGTAGTAATATTCTTTCTATTGGAAAATGTGCTTCAAGTTCTGTCTTGGGACCTCAGGGGCCTACACAGTGGTAGAAACTGCTGGAGCATAAATAACTAAACTTTTTATTCCAAAGCTTTTACAAAAGAGCAAGAAAGGAAATATAACTGAGTCACGAAAGACAGAGATGAGGATGTGCTGGGCTCACACGTAAATGTCCTTCATCTGGAATAGAAGGTCAGAGGAAAAGATAGCAGACAACCAATATTCACAGGACACCAAGCAGCTCTTAAATCATTACCTCATTTAAACATCACAACCAAGTTGAAAAAGGGAGAAAGAGGGAGTGGGATAAAGAGACAGAGAAAGAGATCCATGTTATTTTCATTTTATCCTGGAGGAAACCAAAACTCAAAGTAGTTCAGGAATTGCCCACCCAAGCTAGAAAATGGTAGCACCAGAATTTGAAATGGTATCCAACTCTCTTTCTCTTAGAACACTCCAATAAGGCCATGCTGAAGGAGGCCCTAGGAGCCAGGGCTCAGCTGAAGTTGGGATGGTTTGAACAAATAGTTCCTCCAAGTGACCAGAACAGGCAGAGCTTCCTGGGAAGGGTCGAGGACAAATCTGGGGAACCAGACCAAGCCCCAGGTATTGGGTATTCCCAGGCCAGAAATGGGAAACAAAGCAAGTCAAGAGCCAGGCAGGTGCAGAAGTCAAACTGGGAGTGAAGAACAGGAGTCAAGGAAGGGGCAAACAAGAGGGTGTGGGGGAATGAGCATGTGCTGAGTGCTGCAGCCCCACACCTTCACCCAGGGCATGACAGCTCAGCCTGGCTTAAAGGTACCCGCGTCAGGATGCTCAGCTGTTGCCATGGGACTAGGATGCTTGGGTCCTGGACCATCCTGATCCATCTCCAAATGTACTCCCACATCCTTTATCCCACTTTTCAAAATAATACCGAAAGGTGCACAGGTGTTTTATATTTTGCTTAGCAACCTTCCCATAAGGAAAGCTTCCCGTTTCCCCCTGGATTATTCGTCCTAAAGCTCAGTTCTAATCCTGACATTCCCTTGGCTCAACTTTTTTCACGGGTTCTCCTTTGCACAGTGTATAAATCCAAACGAATGCTCCAATCCAACCCAATTATTGCTACAGCTTGCACAGGCCTCATTCATTCCTAACTCGGAGCCTTTCCTCACAGTATTCCCTCTGCCTGGGGCCCTCTCTCCAATACTTGTTTGTCAAGTCAATGCCCCTCCACGTCCACCTCCATGGCTCATCTTTCAAAACACACCTCAGATGGTCACCTTCACAATGAAGCTTCTTCCCCAATGAGTTCCCAGAGCTCTTTAAAGGCATCAGAGACATGCAGATAATCACCTTCAACCATGCTGTATAAACATGCAGTTATGTCTCATCTCTTCTAGTAAGATCTCAACTCTTGGCTGGTAGGGTTGACAGAGACTCCCCCCCGCCCCTTACCCCCAGCCCCCGTATCATATAAACAACACCTATCTGGTATTTTAGACATTTCAAAGTACTAATATAAAGACTGTCTCAATATTCAAGTATCCCTGTTTGATAGCCAAGAAAACAGCCCCCTGACCCACATCAATCTGAGGGCCCGAGGGCCTGAGCCCCACACTCTGCCTCCACCCTGCTGTTTGTTGGCTGAATGAGCACTGATTCCTAGCGGGGAGCTTTAGTGAGATGCACTGCCTTCACAACTGTAGAGAAAGCATGCAGTGAGTCCGAGGTTTACACTGGGAACAGAGAACACCACTTTCCCCTGGCTGAGAGTGCAGAGGGAGCTGTGGGCTTTACCCTCATGTGTCTGGCCAGATATTATGAAAGACCACAGGAGGAAACATGTGTTCATGGGCACTGTGGAAGCAGCGACAACAGCTGCTAAGTAAGTAACCCAACCACAGACATTCTCCATGCCCCTCTTCTTGAACTCGGCTTGGAGCCCAGGGCACCCAGGCGAGGGTCACACCTTCTCCCTGAGTGGCAGCCCAGGCAGCTTACACCTGTAGCAGCTGGTGGAGAATCCATGGGTGCACAGGACCAGAGCCAGAAAGGGCATGCCTGTCCAGTGGTTTCTCAATGGCACCCACACAGCTTGTGCAAGGCCCTCTCTGTTCCCAGTCCAACCTCGAAAAGATGGACTTTGGCCTAGTTAGCTATGGTCCCGCTCTCTTGAACAGGCTTTCATTTCACTCTTACGCATCACTAACCCCCATCTGAGGGGCTGTAAGTTCTGAGCAAGCCCCCCATGTCTCCTGACACCCACTCCCAGGGTGCTGTGTGAGAATGTTCCCGGTATTTGATTCTGCATTTATATGCTACATACAACTATGAGGTGGCACAGGACTCAGGCCTCTTGAGGAATTAAGAAAACTCATCAAAACTATAAGTTTAACAAAAAATAAAAATATGAATAGAAGGATTTAGTTAACTGGCTGGGAGAACTTTAGAGGACCTTTCAAATAGAAGAGATTTGAAGCTGAAATAACGGATACATTGGAAAGAGTGAAGAGGCAGTAGAAGGCAAGCATAGGGAACTATACCTTGTGTGTACTTTTAGCTCCATTTTAAAGATGAAAAAAGTGAGGCACTAAGATCACATGGCTAGTAGGTTGTAGAGCTGGTTATCAACCTGGGTGTCTGTCTTCACCTTCCAGACACAAGAAAGAGGAGACATAGAGCACAGGTTGTTGACAAAAGTTGAATCAGAGATGGTAGAAAGAGAAAGGAGGAGACAGTAAAGCATCCATCTTATATAAATACTGCTGTTTGAAATTTTAACCCTGCTATTTGGCTTCTGTAAATTCTTGCTTGGTAAGACTACTCCCACTTCAGAGAGGACATTAAACCTTCCCCAGACAAGGTTATCAGTGCTGGCGCCAGGCCAGGCCTCTGGTTGAGGTCTCAAGGGCCCAGCACATACGGGCTCTTTAAGAACTTGCAAAAGGGGCTGGAAACACCCCATATTTGGGAGACAAAGAAGGTAAAAACATATAAATAGGGAAATTTCCTGCATGTTGGGGCCCAGAATTTGAGAGACATTTTCCTCTGGACCCGCCCGTAATAAAACTAACTCCATCTCCCTAAGTATTGCTTTGTTCTTCTTCGGTTTTCTGTAACAACAGGAGAGTTTCTTCGAGGGGGACAATAGATCCTGGGGTTGCTGTTCTGAGGTACAAAGTAAAAATGGAGTATAATTATGATGATATCAATTATAATCATTACTATCTATATAACTTCTTAAAATGTACAAAATATTTTTATTTCGCAAAACAAAAATTCGATTTAAATTCAAAGTAATAAAAATTATATTCACACACACACATTTATTTATTTATTTATTTAGATCATAATACAACCTAGAAAGAACCGATCTTAAAAATTCTGGCTCATTTTAAGGTTGCCAAAAAAAAACAAAAAACAACCTGAATACTATTACAAGCTCTCAAATTCAATGAGAATAATCATGTGAACAGGGCCATGAATGTGCAGAACAGAGAAAGAGATGGGTAGTGGTCAGATATTAAACACAGAACAGTGCACTCCCAAGACAAAACAGGCCTGGGTCTGTTTAAAGTACCTTTGACCTCAACATAATAAAACCGGATGACCCAAAGGGTCTGCCCCAAAGGACCCTACCTTGCCAAATACTCCTAGCTTCCAGCTACCATAAACTGCAGCAAAATTCTAAGAATCTCAGAATATCTTCTCTTTCTTAAGAAAGAGCCAAGGAACACCTTTCTATTTACTAGATGGATGCTGTCTGATTCATGAATCATTCAATAAAGCCAATAAGATCTTTACATTGAAAAGAAAAAAGAGCCAAATTTCTCCCCTTCCACCTCCCCATCAGACTTCCACCCAGACAGCTTTTAAACACAAGCAACTAAATATATCCTGGAAGTTCCAAACTGTCCATCACTGCCTTTGTTTTTGCAGGAACTGACCCCAAGGCAGACATGAGTTTTAAACCGGCACAAAAATGTAAGTACTCTCTGTAGCCCAAACAAAACAAAACTGAATTGAAATGATAGTCTTCTTTTCCTTTAAACCAAATTGACTCACTGGATCTCTTGTGTCCACAGCTAAGCCTGACTTTTAAAGAGAAGCCAACCAGGGCTAACATCTGCTCCTTTGCTAAGATGGACATCATCAAATGTAAACTTCTAAACAAGTTCCAAGAAGTCCCCAGATACTTCGCTACCCACCCTACATTGTACAGAGCAATACACAACTGCTCAGCATTTCAGAACTGTCTTCCCTCTGGGTCTAACACACTAGATAAAGGTCCCCTCAGTGCACACTGCTCTCCCTAATGAGGAGGGAATGTAAGCCTGCACTGACCGACCACCTGGTCCAGGATGTGTGACCACAGGGAACATGCTACCAAGCTGGTGAGCCTCAGATGGAACCTACAAGGCTCCTTTAATGAAGTCAAGAAGGATGACATAAACAATATAATATTATATAGCTTGCTAAGTGCAAGAGGGGAAAGCGAAAAGGAAGTTGGATTGAGATGACAGCCCCAAGGAACCACGAAGCCAGATTATTCCAAGGAGGAGAGACGGAGAAATTCAAGAGCGGTTTGAGGGGTTTCTTTCCTGTGGTGGAGAGTTTCTTTCCTGTGGTGGAGAGCCCAGTCCCTTAGCATGCCCAGGAGTCTAACCCACACAAAAGAAGAACTAGTGTAAACCCAATGTAAAACCTAACCCGTTGCCCAGTGAATAAAATTTTCATAGCTTGGGTACCAGAGGAGGAAAGGCATATAAAACCTCAATGTTCTACTAAACATGCAAAAAATTACTCGGTGTATCTAAATATTATTTTATTTTTTAAAATGTTGTCCTCTGAGATGAACTAACTTAAACATACAGAAAGTAATATAACAGATACCTAGGAGTTTAAAACAATATGGACATTTTGCTGTAGTTACCTCATTTCTTTTTTAAAACATGTTATTTTGATTTTTTTTTCAGACCTACAAAAATGTTACAAGAATATTACAATGCTATGCAATCATAAAAAAGAGGAAATCTGCCATTTGCGTAAACACAGATGGACGAGGAGGGCATTATGGTAAGTGAAATAAGGCAGACAGAGGAAAACTAACAGTGCATGATCTCACTTATATGTTTTAGCTAATAAAACACAACTTTTAGAAACAGGGAACAGATTGGTGGCTTCCAGAGGTGGGAGGTGGAGGGTGAAGGAATGAGTGAAGGTGGTCAAGAGTCACAAACTTCCAGTTCTGAGAGAAGTAAGTAGTGGGGATATAAAGTACAGCACGGTGACTGTAAGTTAACAACAATAGGTTGTATATTTGAAAGCTGCTAAGAGGGTAGATCTTAAAAGTTCTCATCACACACACAAAAATTACAACCATACTAGAGGCCTGGTGCACAAAATTTGTGCATGGGGGGAGAGGGGTCCCCTCAGCCCAGCCTGCATCCTTTCCAATCCAGGATCCCTCTCACAATCCTGGACCGCTGGCTCCTAATCACTCACCTGCCTGCCTGCCTGGTCGCCTCTAACTGCCACCCCCTGCCAACCTGATTGCCCCTCACTGCCTCTGCATGCTGACCTGATTGCTCATAACTACCCCCCTCCCCCGCCGTAGCCTGGTTGCTCCTAACTGCCCCCTGCTGCCGACCAGGTCGCCCCAACTGCCCCCTCCCTGCCAGCCTGGTCGCTCCTACCTGGCCCCCCCACCAGCCTGGTTGCCCCCAATTACCCCCCTCTGAGGCCTGGTCACCCCAAACTGCCACCCCCTGCTGGCCTGGTCGCCCCCAACTGCCCTCCCCCTCGCTGGCCTAGTCACTCCTCACTGCCCCTCCTGCCAGCCTAATCGCCCCCAACTGCTCCCCCTTCCAGCCTGGTCGCTCCTCACGGTCTCCCCACCAGCCTGGTTGCCCCAGGCAGCCTGCTGTTCAGTCGTCTGGTCATCCCTCACTAACCTCCCTGCTGGCCTGGTCGCCCCATGCAGCCTGCTCGTTCAGTTGTTTGGTTGTCCTTTGGGCTGGCCCTGGGCAGCTGGGCAGCCAACATCCAAGGCTTGCCTGCACCTCGGGCTGGCCCTGGGTGGCTGGGGTGCTGAGGGGACTGGGGAACTCCGGAGGCAGGCGCGTGGAGAGGCTGGACCCGCCTGGGGACGGGCCCGGCCGTGCCACGCACCTGCCACCCCAGTGGGGCTGAGGGGACTGGGCACCACCATCTTTGAGGGCGTGGCAGTCAATCAGCATATTTCCTCCTTATTGGCTGTGGGTGCCGCCATCTTTGTGAGGGCATGACAGTCAATTAGCATATTTCTTCTTTATTAGATAGGATGAGGTGATGGATGTTAACTAAAGTTATAATGGCAATCATTTCACAATTAATACTTATGTCAAATCATTATGCTCTACACCTTAAACTTACACAATGTTATATGTCAATTATATCTCAATAAAACGAAAAAAATAAATAAAAGTTGTAAACCTGCATAAAACACAGCATCTTTAAAAAAGACTATTTCAATGAAATGCCATACACTCTGGAATTTAGATTCAACCACTATCAACCTTCTGCCACATGTCCTCTCTCTATGCATATGCATATGTACTATATGCATTCTTTTCTTTTTCTGAACCACATGAGAGTAAGTTGCAAAGATCATAACCCTTAACTCTCAGAGTGTGTATGTATTTCTAAGAACAAGATATTCTCTTCTATAACCCGATGCAATCACAAAATTAGAAAAATCTGATACAATATTGCAATCTATATTCAGATTTCCCCCACTATCTTTTGAAGCAACTATTTTTCCCCCTTCCAACCAGAATCCAAGCCTGTGCCATCCTCCACATTTCGGTGCCATGTCTCTTTAGTCACCTTATTCTGGACGGGTTCAGTTTTTCTGTCATTCTCCACGGGCCCTGTGCTGGTGTCGGTCTGATTGTTTCTCTATGCTCCAGTCCAGGTTCCGTATTTCTACAGGAATCCCAGGGGAGGGTGTGGGTCCTCCACAGGACACCTGGAGCCCCCATCACCAAGACTGGTGATGTCACCTATGATGACCACTTGGTTATGGTGCTGCCTGCCAGGTCTCTGCTGTAAAATGCACCTTTTCTCTGTGAAATAAGTGGTCTATGGGGAGACCCTATGAGATTGTGTAACTATTCTGTCCCCCAACAAACTCTCACTCAGCAGGGAATCAAATACTTCAACTGTGGTTGCAAAATTAAGATTTTTCCAACTTCATCCTTCCCTCTACAATTATTCATTGGCATCCTATATAATGAAAGCCTAATATGCAAATCGACCAAACAGCGGAATGACGGGTTGCTCTGACGTGCACTGACCACCAGGGGGCAGACACTTAATGCAAGAGCTGCCCCCAAACCATAGGCCCCAGGCCAGCCAAGGTGGGTGCCAGTGGGGCTCCCCCCACCTGATTGCCTCACTGGTTACCCCATAGAGGGAGGCAACCAGCAGCAGTGGCAGGGGGCAGGGGGGAGGGGGGGCGCGGCGGCGAGCAGGCAGTGCTAGGCCGGCCAAGGCCGGTGCCAGCAGGGGTCCCCCAATCACCCCACAGATCGGCCCTGATCACCTGCCAGGCCTAGAGACCCTACCCGTGTGTGCACCGGGCCTCTAGTTTTACTATAAGGCGAAACTTCCCTTCCCCTGCAATTGTTTTTTAGTATCAATATGGACTCTCAGTCTCTTGTTTTTCAATGTTATAATCCATTACTGTTGTGCATCTGGATGCTCACACTGTGTCAAAGTCCCTCCTGTGTCCTTCTGATAGGCCCTTCTCGCCCATACTTCCTGGCACAAGATGTTCTGGACTTCTCTTGCAGTCTCCCTGCCCCAGCCCTGCCATTCGCCATTTCTCCAAGGAGCCCTCAGTTCCTTCTAGTGGATAATAAAAGTTTAAAACCAAGATGCCAGATGCACTCATGACTACGGCTCCCAGGCCCTTTCAGAAGACACAGCTAGGAAATCGGTGTATGTGTGTGTGTGTTTATACTGAAATTTTAATTCCAATCCAACACCACTGGGTCCTTGCTGTTCCTATTCCATGTTTGTATCGTCCTTCTTTTACAGTGAGAACCCCAGCTCCCAACTGTATCATAGTTACTCATTTGCTCAATCCTAAAATCCACACAAAATAATTTCAGAATTTTTAAAAGCAAAGACATCTTCTGATTTTCACTTTAAAAGGTTTACACTGGCTTCTTCTCTGAGGAAACAACAAATGGCAGATAGCATGGTGCTGTGGAAGGGCGCCTGGCCTCTGGTCCCGGAATGGGAGGCTGCAGCAGCTGCCATGGAGGATTTAGCAGCACACAGGGCTGAAGTCGAGGCTGGGGTTGGGGCCAGGGCCGAGCCTGCAGAGCTCGCAGAGGCAAGGTTGAGCACAAGGAGTAGACCCCTGTCACCAAGCTAGGCTGACTGGTCAAGGCATGAAGATTGAGTCCCTAGAGGAGATCTACCCCTTCTCCCTGCCCATCAAGGAATCTGAGGTCACTGACCTTTTTCCTGGGGGCACCCCTCAAGGACAAGGTTTTGAAGATTATGCCTGTGCAAAAGCAGACATACGCTGGCTGGCGAGAGGACCTGGTTCAAGGCATTTGTTACCACTGGATACAATGGACATGCTGTCTGGGTGTTAAGTGCTCTAAGGGAGCAGCCACTGCCATCTGTGGGGCCACCATCCTGGCCAAGCTCTCTTCTGTCCTGTGCAGCGAGGCTACTGGGGGAACAAGATCAACAAGCCCCACACCATCCCTTGCAAGGTGACCAGCCGCTGTGGCTCTGTGCGCGTGCGCCTCATCCCCACCACAGGGGACTGGCATCGTCTCAGCCCCTGTGCCCAAGGTGCTGCTGCTGATGGCTGGTATCCAGGGCTGCTACACCTCAGCCAGAGGCAATACTGCCACCCTAGGCAACTTCGTCAAGGCCACCTTTGATGCCTCCAAGGCCTACAGCCATCTCACCTGTGACCTCTGGAAAGAGACCGTGTTCACCAAGTCTCCTTCTCAGGAATTCACTGACCATCTCGACCCCACCAGAGGTTCTGCGCAGAGGACCCAGGCTCTGGCTGTGGCCACCACGTAATTTTATACAAGAGAAAGAAATAAAGTGGATTTAGCCTGTTAATAAAATAAAAGGTTCATGCTGGATGTTATGTCAATAACTGGCCCTTTGGTTTAAGAATAGAAGCAGAGACCAGTTAGGAACCTATTGTACTTGTCCAGGTGAGGGATAGTGTGAAGAAACAGTCACAGCACATGTCTGTCTGAAGTTTCTTCCATCACCTCTAGGTCCTAGCTGGGTCCAGGCCAAAGACTCTGGTTCCATGAAATGAAGATTCATGCAAAAGGTCAGATGGAAGGTAGAAAGGAAATCAACACAAATAACTCTACTATAATGCTATTTATGTGGGTTTTTTTTTTAAATGTAGTGTTCTGGAGAATCACTAAAATTAACAAAATTTATGGATATTATAGGATTAGGGAATATCATTCAAAATCTCTGCAGATTTTTATTAATTAAAAAATTTTAATGTGGACATTATTACAGGTGTCCCCTCCCCCTTCTGCAGATTTTGAACCTAGAACACTAACAGCAACAATCCTGATGAAAACATCTTAGTGGGATAAAGGGGTATGATAAGTTGGAGCTGCTGTGTAAGGCACACAAAAAACAAAAAATGCACAAAAACCAAAGAGCACTTCCAAAACAGGGCACGGGACCAAACAGAGCCAAGAGGAAGAGCCTAGAGTGAATGGGCACTGTGTGCCTTCCACACTCCTCTGCAGCTTGCTTCATCCAGATCCTCTAACTTGGTGGCACAAATCATTCACATGCTGGGGGAAAAAAAGGCATATGAGCATCTGTGACTCCCACATTATCCTGGTATTCCCCTGTGTCAGGGGTGGGGAACCTCTTTTCTGCCAAGGGCCATTTAGATATTTATAACATAATTTGTGGGCCATACAACATTATCAACTTAAAAATTAGCCTGCTATATTTGGTCAAACATTTAATGAAGTCACCCCTAATGCCTTGGCAGGGCCTGACCAAATGATTTCACGGTCCTTATATGGCCTGAGGGCCAGAAGTTCCTCATCCCTGCCCTATGTGCTGATAACAGAAGCTACTTCCTATCACCGAATCACCCGCTGAAGGAGAATACATGTCATTTACTAACTACTACAACTGAGCAGGAATTAGTTAGATGCTTTCACTCAATCCACTAAAAGAACCCGTCGGGGCACCAGTCATCATATTTAGTCCCATTTGTCATACGAGGAAATAGAGGTTCAGAGAGATTAACTTCCAAAGTCGGACAGATAACATTTCGTATAGGTGCGATACAATCTCACGAGTGTGGCCCTACTCTTTCCCCATTGTGATGATGCCCTGGGAATGAGTGACCAGCGCATGGGGCAGGGCGGCGTGGAGAAGGACAGGCACTGTGGAATGCAAGGCCTGTCAGTAACACACAAAGCAGCAGGAGAGGGCCAGCCTCAATCTTCCCAGAAGCCTGGTCCTGAGCTCTAGGCCCAAAGTTCATGTTCATAAAAGTGTCATCAAAAACCACAGAGCCAAGAAGAGCAGCCCCATGCAGTCCATGGCTGGTGTGTGAAGGCCTAACCCAGAGCACCTAGTGCTGCTTTGTGTGGAGGCAGACAGACTGTTGGCAAGGTGGCCGGGACTGCAGGCATGGAGTTAATTCACCCAGTAGGGGCGGAGGCTGGACCCATGAAGGAAAGGACCAGAAAAAATAAACTACATCATCAAAAATGTCACAGCAGGAATCTGACATGTGACAGCCGGGAAATAGGTCCCTGTGGCAACTCCAGACTGATCCCACTTCCACCACTGGTCTTAGTTTCTGCATTGAAAGAGGGCAGGGGGAAACTGGGCACCATCCCAAAATGAACATGAGATATTGGACATTGTCCCAGGCAAAGGGGGAGGGGGAAAGCTTAAAAAAAAATTAAAGGAACAGATCATCTAATGCCAAGGGGCAACTTAATAGACATGTTTAAGTATAAAAAGGCTTAGAAAAAATTATTGTCCAGGTGATTTTCGCTGATACAGAAGCCTAATCTGTGTGAAAAAATATATATATAAAAGTCCAGTTAGATATGGGGAAGGAATTTTAGCCTAAAGGAAAGAAATTAGGTAATCTATAAACAGAGGCTCTGGAATTTTTATTCCTGAATATTGTTTTTAAAAGATCCCATTATAGCCACTAGGCATTGAGTTTTCCCTTTCACTTGCTAGCAAGTTACTTAGCCTCTTTGAACCTAATTTTCTCATTTGTAAAACTTCACAGAATTCCTATAAGGATTAGAAGAAATGTTGGCCACAGTGTTAGCACACAGTAAGAACTCAATCAGTGGTAGCTATTATTTTTTTAATTAATTAATTTTTTAAAAAATATTTTTTTATTGATTTCAGAGAGGAAGGGAGAGGGAGAGAGGGATAGAAATATCAATGAAGAGAGAGAATCATCGATGGACTGCCTCCTGCATGCCCCCTACTGGGGAACAAGCCTGCAACCCGGCCATGTGCCCTTGACAGGAATCGAACCCGGGACCCTTCAGTCTGCAGGCCAACGCTCTATCCACTGAGCCAAACCAGCTAGGGCTAGGGCAGTGGTAGCTATTATTTTTATTTCTATGTGACAGATACCATGATGAGCACTGGAGGTACAAAGATATAGGGTTCCTTTGTCACATCCTGTATTATTTTCTTTCTTTTTAAAAAATTCTCACCTGATGATATGTTTCCATTCATATTAGAGAGAGAAGAAGGGAGGGAAAGAGAGAGGGAAAAAGAGAGAGAGAGAGAGAGAAACATCAATGTGAAAAAGAAACATCTACTGGTTGCCGCCCCCACACACCCCAACTGGGGATCAAACCTGCAACTTGGGTATGTACCCTGACTGGGAATTGAACCTATGAACTTTCGGTGTAAGGACGACAATCCAACCAACTGAGCCACATGAGACAGGGCTCCCGTATTATTTTCTTAGTGCACTTATAATTATCCAATTTCACCTGCACTTACTGGTTTACTTGTCTTATCTTCTACAACTCTTGAACATACAGCGGGCCTTGGATAACTAGGATCTTAGATTCAATGGGGCCACAGCCTGAAACTAGACCCAACTTTGTTAAGCCCTTTTGTATCATCTCTCCCTCAAAGATGCCTTTTGTGACCAAAAAGGGGCCACATGCTAAAGCCGACAAACTCAGGAGAGGCCTGAATGGTGGGTGTTACAAATACAGAGACTGAAGTAACCACATAGGATGATCTCAACATAAAAATTCCCAATAAATACCAGTAATGGCAGGTAGTCACGGCATAGACCAGTATCTTCCTTGACAAAGGTCAATCTTTATCTTAATTGAGCATGTCTACCTACTGTCTTTTTGCATTTAAGATAATATTCCTTTGAAATGTTGGAGTAATCTCCTTCTCTAGGTCCCAAAGGCAGTCTCCCTACCAGAGCGGGAGACCACAAAACCCTTCCTTGTTATCTTGTTGCCCAAATACCATCTCTGTGCTGTAAATATTAATCATTAACTATCCCATACTCATCAGTATCAAAGAAGTATGTTTTTCCATTTTACTTTTTATCCAGTCTCAGAGATTTTCCCTCTGTGCTTTCTCTCGTTTCCCTAATACTAGTATATCACCAATGGATTTCATGTATTCCTCCCCTTACCTCTCCTCCTTTGATTAAAATGTATAAAATAAGCTGTAAAACTGCCATTCTCGGGAGCATTTTCTCATTCAATTGAGATTTTGCTTCTCAGCAACTGTCATCATTTTGGCTCAAATAAATTCTTATAAGACTTTTTCTTAGGCTAGATGTCCTTTCTTTAACACTTTTAACAGCTAGTTTTTGTAGTTCCTGCAACAAAGAAACCCTATTTTGTAAGAGGAGGCCTTGAGCATCTAAATTCAGTACTGAATCAATGATGAGTGACTCCAATAAAATGAAAAGAACTTCAAATGACTGTTACCATTATTTAGACTGGTCATGCAAACACAAAGACAAACATAAATAGACCATCAGGGTTTCACATGACAAATGCAAAACCTCAAAAAAGAGGTATCCATGTTCATCAGAAATGGTATTTAAGGCCACAGGGCCACTGTGCCAGCAGTTAGCAGAGGGACCCAAGGACCCTGGCCTTCCCAAGGACTCTGTTTTTTTTGTCTCTATTACAGTACCAAAAAAGCACAGATGTCCTCCCTAATGCACTCAGAACTCAGTGGTGTTGAACTCAACCCCAACAGCATTCACTGGGTACCTCCTATGTACATGGTACCTCGCGGGAAATGGGGGATTCAAGAGAAAGAAGGCAGGGTCCCTGTCCTCCGAGAGCTTACAGTCCAGGGGAAGCCAAGAAATGAATCACTAATGCCATGGACAAAAAAATTATCTGGGGGTAATGGCTGAGCCATGGTGGATGTTCATATTCAAAGGGAGGAAAAAACCCAGGGTGGGCAAACAGCACAAATAAAGGCTTGGAACTTTAGAGTGACAGCACGTTATGAAGGGAGCAGATTTCGTGCCTGGAGCAGAGTCCAGCTAGGAATCAGATAAAGGACACCCTGGGACAACACGCTGGGAAGTCCAGACTGGATCCTATAATCATACCAAAGACAGCCTGGCAGGGCAGGGCGGGGTGGGGGAGGGAGGGTGGTTGGAGAGCTGCGGTTTAATGTCCCCGGGTCTGCAATCCTTGCAGTCCTAGTCCTGATGACCTGTAGACACTGCAATGCTGAACTGGGGGCCGGGCTGGCCGTGACTAACAGACCAGGCACCCCCTCCAGGCTGGGGTGAAAAGGCAGAGCACAGGGGACCTTCAGGGCAGTGAAAATACTCTGATACCATAATGATGGATACATGTCATTATATTTTTCTCCAAACCCACAGAATGTACGACTCTGGCAGGGGATGTTGATCACACACACACACACACACACACACACACACACACACACACACTCACAGAGTAGCTGTTAATGTTGGTCCTAAGGAGGCGGGGGGAAGGCATCAGGAAGGACTGCCTAAGTGCAGAGGTGAGTAGCAACATTTTCCTCAGGTCCAACCCCTCCACTATTCACCTCCAGGGCCCAGGTCGGCCCCCCAGAGCAGCTTTGCCCAGCCCCTCAACAGACAGGGCTTCCTGCTCTGCCAGGTGATGAGAGCCAAGTGTGAGACCCTCCCAGGACGTGGCTCCCACACTGGACCTGGCTCATTCCCGCCAGACACAGCCTTCTTCCTCAGCGTCCACTGTGCCAGGCCAGGCTTCAGCAGTGTCCATGGAGCCCCAGGACAGAGCTGCTGAATGTGACCAGCTCGGGTCCTTCCCAAGTCAGCCCGAGCATCCTGGGACATCAGGTGTACCCACAACAGCTCCTGATAAACTTTGATGAAATACTTGCCCCATACAAAGTACCATGGTGGAGACCAACATATATATGACAGTCCTGTCCTCAAAGTGCACAGAGCTAATAAGCCTGAAATTAACTGCAATAACCCCTAACTAATCTCCCCATATCTCCAATCCATTGTCAAAGTATCTGGGGTGAGATTTTAAAATGCATATCTGATTATGTCACTTATAGCCAAAAGCCCTCTGACTGCTCTGGATAAATTCTAAAATCCAAATCCCACAGGGCCCACCATGATCGGACCCCTGCCCATCTCTTCAACCTCTGTATACCAAACATGTCAAACTCAAAGGCTAACACAGGCTAAATACACGAGGCATGTGGCCCGCGGGCCACAAGTTTGACATGCTTGCTTCATACCATTCACTCTTCCCCCTGTCCAACAGGTTCCAGTAACACCAATCCTGTTCTGTTTCTCCAAGAAACCACATCCGAGGCTTCACGAAGGCTGATGGATAACTTGGCCCAAGTGTTGCTTCCTCAGAAAGCTACCCCAGCACCTCTGACTGGACAAGCCTCCCTGCCATTGTGCTTGTTCCAAAGCACTTACAGCCAGAACTCTACAATATTGGGAAGCCATCTCTCCTGCCAGGGTGCAAGCTCCCAGGGCCATGTCTGCCTTCCTCACTGATGGGGCCTGGTGCACAGCACAGTGCTCACTGAGCAAGTGCCAAATGAATGAGAACAGGAGTGAATGGAGACCAAAGGTGAACAAGAGTAATCACAGTAAGATGGGGCATGAAGCCTTCTACCAGAATGCAGGGTACTGGAGAGCATCTAATAACTAATTTTAGTCCAGTGCCTGCATGTTACAAGGGATGAAACTGATTCTAAAGTGAGATGCGTTCTGGTCACACATGCTCCACACAGCTGTTCCACACTATTAATAGTGCATTAGAGTGTTCCTTTAATTCTTCCAAGTGCATCATTTTTCTGTTCTGGTTTTCATTTCAATGTGTGCAACAAAGAAAACACACTAATAACATGAAGGATTGGGGTGTTTAGAGACTTAAAAGGAATAAAGCCTTAAGCAGAGTATCAAGACCACCAGCCCCTGGATGCTCCTTCCTCTTAGGGACACTGGGAGAGGAAGGGAGGCAAGGTCACAGTTACCATCACCCAGACTCAACCTGGCTGAGCCTCCAAGTGCCCATGGGAAGAACTCCTGAATCTGAGTGAGAACTGGAGAGAAGTCCGAGGTCTCTGTCACAGCTTGGGTGGCTGCTCACAATATTCCTTCAGACTGTGGAAGCTCAGTGAATGCTAGTTTCAGAGTCACTAACACGTATTGGCTACAAACCATGTGTCAGGTCCATTTCCATATATTATCCCACTTAATAGGTATCATTATCTGTTTGCAAAAGGAAACTTAGTGCTGTCAGAGAGGAGAGGTTGCTCAGCCCGGGTAGAGCTGAGCAAGAACTCTCTGAAAAGTAAACTTTCCACTGGAGCGACCATGCTTTTTGAAAGGTTTGACAACCTTACATTCCATCATGAGATGCGAAGCAGCTGTTAACCTTTATTTATTTATTTATCTATTTATTTAATATATATTTTTATTGATTTCAGAGAGGGAGGGAGAAGGAGAAAGAGAAACATAAATGATGAGAGAATCATTGATCGGCTGTCTCCTGAACACCCAACATGGGATGAAGCCGACAACCTGGGCATATACCCTGACCAGGAATCGAACCATGACTTCCTGGTTCACAGGTCGACACTCAACCATTGAGACACACTGGTCGAGCCACATGGTAACATTTATTTTTTTTAATTTATTTTTTATTTAATAAATCTTTATTGTTCAGATTACAATTGTTCCTCTTTTTTTCCCCATAGCTCCCCTCCACCCAGTTCCCATCCTACCCTCCGCCCTTACCCCTCCCCACACTGTCCTTATCCATAGGTGTACAATTTTTGTCCAGTCTCTTCCTGCATCCCCCTCACCCCTTTGCCCCGAAGGGTTGTCAGTCCACTCACTCCCTTTCTATGCCCCTGATTCTATTATATTCACCAGTTAATTCTGTTCATCAGGTTTTTTATTCACTCGATTTTTAGATTCACTTGTTGATAGACATGTATTTGTTGTTCATAATTTTTATCTTTACCCTTTTCTTCTTCTTCCTCTTCTTAAAGAATACCTTTCAGCATTTCATATAATACTGGTTTGGCAGTGATGAACTCCTTTAGCTTTTTCTTATCTGTGAAGCTCTTTATCTGACCTTCAATTCTGAATGATAGCTTTGCTGGGTAAAGTAATCTTGGTTGTAGGTTCTTGCTATTCATCACTTTGAAAATTTCTTGCCACTCCCGTCTGGCCTGCTTAGTTTCTGTTGAGAAATCCGCTGACAGTCATATGGATGCTCCCTTGTAGGTAACTAACTGTTTTTCTCTTGCTGTTTTTATTATTCTCTCTTTGTCCTTTGCTCTTGGCATTTTAATTATGATGTGTCTTGATGTGGTCCTCTTTGAATTCCTTTTGTTTGGGGTTCTGTGCACTTCCTGGACTTGTAAGTCTATTTCTTTCACCAGATGGGGGAAGTTTTCTGTTATTATTTCTTCAAATAGGTTTTCAGTATCTTGCTCTCTCTCTTCTTCTGGCACCGCCATAATTTGGATGTTGGTACACTTGAAGTTGTCCCAGAGGCTCCTTACACTATCTTCATATTTTTGGATTCTTTTTTCTTTCTGCTTTTCCAGTTGGGTGTTTTTTGCATTTCAAATCTTTGACTTGATTCTTGTGATCCTCTAGTCTGCTGTTGGATTTCTGTATATTATTCTTTATTTTGTATGCTTAATTTCTAATTGGTCCTTTTTCATATCCTTGAGGGTCTCACTAAATTTATCGGCGGTTTCTAGAAAATTCCTATAACCATGGTTTTGAACTCTATATCCAGTAGTTTGCTTTCCTCCATTTCTTTCATTTGTGACCTGTTTCTTTGTCTCCGCAGTTTTGCTGCTTCTCTGAATTTATAGAGTAGCTTTGTGTGCTAAGTGTCCTATAGGGCCCAGTGGCTCAGCCTCCCTAGTTACCTGAGGTGAAGACTCTTGGTGCACCCCTTTGTGGGCTGTGTGCACAGTCTTGTTGTAGTTAAGCCTTGATTGTTGTTGGTATCACTGGGAGGAATTGCTCTCCAGGCCAATTGGCTGTGAGGACCAGCTGTGTCTACGATGGGAGAACTTCTGTGCTGGAGACACCCTTAGGAGGCAAGCGTTTCTTCAATGGGGCTTTGGTACTCACTGAATCTGCCCCCCTGAATGTGTCCCTTATGGATCTGAGGAGTTGTAAGCTGGATGGTCCCACTCTGACCCCTGGGTACACTGGCTCTTGAATCTCCAAGGAGGTGCAAATTTAGCCTCTGCCAGAGGCCACCCAGCAGGAGCTACGGAGAGATCTACAGATTCCTCTTCTTTGTTTGGGGTTTGGAGGTGCCCACATGAGGCCCAGCTGTGAAGCAATGCAAGCTGCTGAGGGGCCTTGGGCCTTCTTTTGGACATTCTGGGTCTCTCTGACTGAGCTGAAGTTTGTTAGGTAATTTTAGATTTCAAAGGACCAGGCCAGGGGTCCTCAAACTTTTTAAACAGGGGGCTAGTTCATTGTCCCTCAGACCATTGGAGGGCCGGACTATAGTTTAAAAAAAAAAAACTATGAACAAATTCCTATGTGCACTGCGGGCCCAGGACGAGTCGGCTGCCAAGCAGGACAGGCAGTGGCACCTGGCGGGCCATAGTTTGAGGACCCCTGGACCAGGCCATTCATATGTAAAAACCTCTGCGCCCAGTTTGGGTGGGGCGAGGTCTCAGGGCAGAGCAAACAGCAATGGCTGACCGTTGGCCCTGCCCTAAGAGGCCCCCGGGTCTCAGTGTCCCTCGGTAATTGCTGCAAGTACCTCTGAGAGAAAGCCACCCTCGAGTTTCGCCCGATGCCAGACAGTCCAGTTTCTCCTCGTATGAGTCTGTGTGCCCAGAGTCTCGCCTGGGACTGGAGTTCAGAGCAGTCAGGAGCTTGTGTCTCCCTCCGGATTGAAAAAGACAGCCATGTACTCAGTTGCCAGCCCTTTCCGCAAGCACGCGCCTCCGTACCTCTGCATTTTACTTCTGTAGCTCCTCTGAGTCTCAGTGTGCTTTTCTCTTTCTTTCTAGTTGTAGAATTTCTACTCCGCCAGCCTTCCTGTGGTTCTGGATGATGTCCATTTTGTCTTTTAATTGTAGTTTTGAAGTGGTTGTGCGAGGCAGCAATTTCAGGTGTTTACCTATGCCACCATCTTGGTTTCTCCAAGTCCACATGGTAACATTTAAAAAAAGGTTTTTTTAAAAGGTATCTTTACATTTCTTCATAAATTGTATTTGCTAGTTGACTCAATTTAAATCGGAAACAGAGGGCTTCAAATGAAACAACTTTAACCTTCAGGTTTAAAAAAAGGTGGAAGGAGGTAATTAAGATACACTTGGGCAGGGGTATATTTCATAAATTAATGATAACCAACTAAGACCTAACAGTCTCTCTGGGATCAAACAGCTCAGAGAGAATGAGCAGTCCCCAGAACACCGCTGTGTTACCGCAGGAGTCCAGAAATGCATTATGTGAAATCCCAGTGCAGACAGGGAATTATAAACTGAAACAGTGAGATGCCATTTCCATCAGAAAAATGATGCTGACTGCTGACAGCGGTGTGAACTGGTATTCCGGAGGGCAATGAGAAGGACCTTTTAAACTGAAATGGACACACCTGTTGACCCTCTAACTGTAAACTCCACCCTCAAGTTTGACCCCAGAGTAATGGCTCTCAAAGTGTGCTCTGGAACCTGGGACTCTTTTAGGAGGTTCGTAACCTTAAACCTATTTCCACAATAATACTGGGTTGTTATTTGCCTTCTTATCCTCATTCACTCGTTAGTGCATACAGTGGAGTTGCCAGAGGCTGCTGACATGGGTTATCGCCACAAAATGAATGAGAAGCAAATAGGAGAAGGCAGTGGTCTTTTATTAAGCTAAACATTAAGGAGATCTGTGAAATTGGAAAACAATACCACTCTTCTTACTAAGTCTTACTTTTGAAGTTATTTTTTCATAAAAATATATATGTATATATGTAGGAGGGCTTATTTCAAATGAATGAAAAAAATTAAATATTTCTCAATTTTAATTTCTAATATGATTAATACCTGCAGATAGAGCACACAAACAAAAGCTCTTTGGAATCTTCCATAAAATTTAAGAGTGTTCCAAGGTCCTGAGAACAAAAAGTTTGAGACTCACTACATTCTGAATGAGGAAGCACGTCCGGGGATGCTCACTGAACCATGTTTGCAGTGAGAAGAAGTGGCACGAACCTGCATGTCTGTTAGCGGAATGGTTAAATTCTCCATAGTCAGACTATGGAAGATGATACCACATCTCAACAAAATGAGGCAGATTTATACACACTGACATGAAAATATCTCCAGGACATATTACAGTAAATGAACAAATTGCATATTTTTAATGCATGGCAGAATACTTGTTAAAAATTTACTAATGGTAAACGCTAATAAAATCAAAATTTTCCTTAGGAACATAGAGCAATGTAAAAGGAACCCCCCCCCCCCCCCACACACACACACACACACAGTAGTTACTTCTGAGGAAGAGACCAAAATTGGGGTGTGTCCAAATTAAAAAAAAAAAAAAAAAGCAGAGCTTTAATTTAATTTCTTCTTACTGTCTGATCTTGACTACAAAGACACAGACATTTGTCAAATTAAAAGGATCTGGGAAATTCGCTCTGCTGCCCTCAGTAACCCCAGGGCACACAGTTGTGCCCACCTCGCTTCACCAGGTCCAATGCTCCCCTTCTCCACTCGGCCCACACTCTTACTGCCTCAGTCAGGGGTTTGAGAAGAGAGTGGTCCAAGGACGCAATCTGCAGGGAAGGATGGAGTTGGCATGGTTTTTTGAAAGGATGTCACTAATCCAAACCAAGCTTCTGCAAAGGTTCTGAGACACATGTTCGGTTTTTGCTGCAGATGGGAATTCTAACTATTTTGACATAATAGAATATTTTCCACAGCCTCATTTTCTTCCTTTTTTCTTGAGATGGTGGGGTGGGGTGACAGAAAAAGGGAGAAGTAAATCATTAAATACTAGAGGCCCAATGCATGAATTAATGCACGGGTGGGGTCCCTTGGCCTGGCTGGTGATCAAGGCCTATTGGGAGGCTGGCCGGCAGGGGGGAGAGACCCTAGAAGGTTGGCCAGCTGCTGCCCCCTCCCCGATCGGGGCCTATTGTGGGGGACCGGCCGGCAAGGAGGAGGGGCTGCGGGAGGTTGGCTGTGGGAGCACGCTGACTACCAGGAGACAGCTCCTGCATTGAACATCTGTTCCCTGGTGGTCAGTGCACATCATAGCAACTGGCCGACCGGTCATTCAGTCATAACAGTCGCTTAGGCTTTTATATATAAAGATGGATCTTGTAATTCACTTTTAAGGTATTTTTATGTGTATTTTTAAAAACTTATTTCAGAGAGAGGAAGGAAGAGCGAGATAGAAGAAACATCAATGATGAGAGAGAATCATTGATTGGCTGCCTCCTGCATGCCCGACTGGTAATCGAACTGTGACCTCCTGTGACCTCATGCTCAAACACTAAATCACACCAGCTAGGCTCATTGGGTCTTTTAAAGTCAGGTAACAGTATGTACTGAAACAGAACAAATGCTATTGGGTAAGTTCTAATATATTTTTTAATTGATCTCATCATTACTAAATGTTTGCTATTATCTGTCAATTCATATTCCTTGCTCTATTAATCACACCTTATAGATAATCCCAAAATGCTAACACTCCTGATAATTCTTTTCATTTACACCCTCTACTGAATGTCTATTGTGTATCAGTTTTCTGCTAAAACCTATGGATAGAGCAGTGAGCCCAATAGAGGACAGGTGTCCCTAATGAAAGTACAGTCTTGTGGGGAAACACTATTCAACAAATCTACACTAATAAAAGAGTAGATGCAAATTGACCATACCTTCATGACACCCACCAGCCAATCAGGAGTGAGTATGCAAATTAACCCAACAAATATGGCAGGTTAATTTGTAAATGCAGATGCCAAGCAGCCGGGAGCAAGGCGGGATGCAGGCATTCCACACCGCCCCAGCCACTCCAGGCCTCTGGGCAGCGTGGGAAGGCGGAAAGGCGGCTCCAGGCCGGAGCGAAGGTGGTGCCGGCAGCCGGGGAAGGAAGGCCTGTTCTTGCACGAATCTTCATGCATCGGGCCTCTAGTAATAGAAATAATTACCTAACTGCAACCTCAGTGTCAGGAAGGAAATTTACAGTGTGCTCTGGGAACACATCAGGAAATCCACCAAAAGTTGCGATTTTACTTTCTTAAAACCAGGAGCACATCAAAATGCCTCCTCCAATCTTCTGATAGAGTCGCCTTTAGCAGGAGTGAGAGGTGGGGGGTGTACAAGGCAGCATTTTTTCTTACTTACTTGAAATAGGGACTCGGGAATGCAAACTATCCTGGAAGATGATTTTATCCTTCGGGGAAATGATACTGCTCTCTCTCTTTCCCTTTCAATGTTGGGAGGAGGGAACATTTACAAAGATTTACACACACACACACACAAGCTTCATTTGTAATAGTAGACATTTTGAAAGAACCTACATGTACTTCACTAGGGGAGTTCTTAGAAGAATTATGATAAGAATATACTAGGCTACAGAATATGCTGCCTGACTATTAAAAAATAGTGAGGTGCACTGACACAGAATGCTATTCAAAATATTAAGTGAGAAAATGCAAGCCACTCATATTAAGTAAGAAAATGCAAGTACTACTCAATTTGCTTTAAAAAAATGTGTACAGGTTTTATTAATGCAGACAAAGGGGACATTAAGGCTGCACAGGTCTCTACACAGTAGTCATCTCTAGCATGTGAGGAAGGATGTCTATGACTCCTTTGGTATGAGACTATATTTAGTACCTACATATTTTGTAAAAATATCTAGGTACTATTTGTACAATAAAAATACAACAAAAAGGTTAACAAAGAGATCCACATGCACATTAGCAGGCTCTCAGGACAGCAGGCGTCTTTCTGGAAGGGGCCAGGAGGCTCTCTGCGCTCTTTGGCTTTAAGTATGAATTGAGAGTGAGCTGTTACGGGGGCTATGCTCCGAGACCCTAAATATTATTAGCCCATTCTTATAGGTACCCTGAAAAGAATCAGCCAGCTTTGCCGTCCAGTACATGCTGAAAAGAAGCATAAACTTATTCCCAAAGATGTGCCTAAATTCAGGCACAACAGAGCAGATGACTTAAGCCATCTGGCTGCTGACTCACATGGAGAAAGCACAAGGGAAACTGTAACCAAACACAAAGGATCTGAAGCAGCTGCCATTACATCTGTCCTTTGGCTCTCTGAGGCTGGCCCAGTGCCTGCCTATAATGACAGCAGCAGAACATAGCTAACCCAAAGGGACCAAATCCCTCTGTCCAGAATTGCGGCTGCCCACTGGGAGGGCAGCAGGATGAGACAGCTCCCTGGCCAGACTGGACTCCCTTTCCCAGGGATGCACTGGCTGCCTTCACTGCTCAACAACAAGCATCCCTTTCCTAGGATCTCCTAACACACCAGGTTAGGGCCCCAGGGAATCATAGCAGCCCTGAGAAGGCCTGCACTACAAACTTTCTCAAAAGTCCCCAAGAGCATGAACCCCGTTCAAAGTCTGGTCTGCAAAAAGGTAGCCGCACACTCAGGGAATTCGTTGCTCTAATAGTTTGGATAAATACTGCTAGAATTTCAGAGCTTAGAGGCCACACAGTCGAGTTATGCTTGTGCTAGAGGCCCAGTGCACAGGTTCGTGCACCGGTGGGGTTGCTCACACCAGTGTACGATCGGGGCTGGGGAGGGACTGCAGGAGGGCTCCAGGGCATGTCCAGCCTGCCTGGTCCAGTCCAGAGCAGCTGGACCCCAGCAGCAAGCTAACCTACTGGTCAGAGCATCTGCCCCCAAGAGATCAGTGTGCAGCATAGCGACTGGTCAAACAGTTGGTCAAACGGTTGGACACTTAGCATATTAGGCTTTTATTATATAGGACTAGAGGCCCCGTGCATGGAAATTCAGCCCAGCTTACCCCCTCACAGTCCGGGAGCCCTCAGGGACGGGAGGCGACCTGGCGATCAGGGGAAGGTGATGCCACCATCACACCTCTGTGCTGCCACTGCCAGCAGCACAAGCCTCAGCCGGCCCTGGTTACCTGAGCCTCGGGCGGCCCTGTGTGACTGGGCAGCTGCCATCCGAGGCTTGCCTGTGCCTTGGGTATCAGCTGGGCAGCCGCCATCTGAGGCTTGCCTGCGCCTCGGGCTGGCCCCAGGCAGCTGGGGGGCTGAGGGCGGGTCTGGCCGCACCATGCGCCTGCCACCACCCCAGCTGGGCTGAAAGGACTAGGGGACTCCAGTGGGGCTGTGGGGACTGGGCGCCGCCATCTTGTGGCTATGGGCACTGCCATCTTTGTGACAGTGTGATGGTCAATTTGCATATTCCCTCTTTATTAGATAGGAGGATTCTACACAGAGTTGACACCCAGCTATTTCCTAAATCTTCTCCACCCCAGGGTGAAGCATGCTGCCCCTCTAGAGGCATCTGGGGACAGCTGTGTTAGAAATGAGGGTCCTTCTGTGGCACAGAACTCTCTCCCTGCAGCCTCCACCCTAGGCCTGTGTGAGCTGCTGTGGAGGCGGAGAGGCCAGAATCTCCATGGAGTGGACTCACCTGCAGCAACCATGCGGGCACCCAGCAGAGCCTAAAGGCCCGCTTGCTGCTCTGCCCGTTGGTCTCTAAGGCCTGGGCAGGTTCTGTCCTTCTTTTCTGAAAGGAACCCAGTGAACTGAACTAGTGAGAAAATCGGCCAAAGGCTGAGAAGAAGCCTTTAATATGACACCCAGTATGTTTTATCATATGAGGCTATTCTCTCTCTAACCTTTAACAGACCCCTCTCCCCACTGGCCAGCTTCAAGGACCAATAGAAGACAAATGAAGTACCTTGTAGGTGAGGCAGCCACAGGAACAGGTTATAATGCAATGCACAATGTACGACAATGAAAGGCTACCCCAGGCACCAGAGAGGCACCTCTCATGAGAGGGAGGATGAAACCAGGTTTAAAGTTTGCAGGCCTATTTCACACTCTGGGTCAGTGCTCATTCCCCAAGTGGTGGGAAAGAGCATCTGCCTCATTTAAACTACTCCTCTCTCTTGTTTGTTCTCCTTTATTGCTTTGTTTGTTTTTATACAAAAGCTTAGTGTGCACAAAACAAAATGCTACATGGCGTGACCCCACTGTACCAACTCCAGGTGCTAATTTATGTTCCTCTCTCTTCTCTCCTGAGCCTTTCTTCTGGCTTTATCTGATGTGTACTGGTCCTGATGGCTTCATCCCACATGCCTGTCCTGCCCTTGGAGGTCCTGAAGCATTTAAGAAGACATGGGAGTCTGCTCGGCAGCTCTTTAGCCAAGTCCCAGCCAACCTTCACCTGCCTGGTGCTTGGAGCTCTCCACTCGTCACTGAATCACACACAATTGGATGATGTTACCTGTCAGCATGTCTGTTCTAGTGGTAAACCGGATGGTAAACTCCTGCAGGGCGAGGAGAGGACCATGCCTCAAACTCCTTTCATGTCCCCTCAACACCTAGCATTGCTATGCACATAGCCTGAGGCCACGCACTTGTGCATAAACCCACTCCCAATGCCAATTAAACGCCTCGCACACAACCCATCAATGTGGATGAGTCTATAGCATTACTGGTGCAGGTACCCTAGGTGCCCCTCTAATATGTGGCCAGGATGGTAACCAGCTCCTCCCTCCTGGCATCAGGTACCCAAGACTGCTGCTCCTCCATGACAGGGACCATGACTCATTTACACGTGCGTCTTCGGTGCCCAGACCTGGGTCCAGCCCACAGCTGGTGTACTCATACTCCAGGAGCATTTGCTGCAGGGAGAGACTATCTCCAGGACCCATGCTAGTCAGTGGTTTTCCTTCATGCTGGAAGCCTCAGCAGCCGGCATCTGGAAAGTGGAAGGGAAGGAACCCGTGGCTATGCCTACCCAGAGACAGGGAAAACGGCACGCTTATTTTTCCACAGCGAATTTGGCAATTCCTGAGTTGAACAACTTAGTGCCCAAGTCAAATGCATCGTAACCCTTTTCTAACCAACTCTTCCCTCAATTCACTATTTCCTTCAACAAAAACACTACTCTCCCCTCACCCAGGCCTTCAGCCTTTTCAAAACTCTGACCTGTCTCTGCCCTTCGTGGCCTATTAAAAATGAGGTACTCAAGTGCTGCTTGATGCTCCTCCATCTCTCAGAAATCACCCCTTCCCATCTTTTTCCTTCCACTCTTGGCCCCAATGCATGCACAAGACCTCAACTGATGCCCCATCTTGTGGCACCCAGCCTCCCTAACTCCACTCTCCCCTCCTTCGCAGACACTATATGCTACCATCAGGCTATTATTTATTTAAGAGCTGTTTTCAACGGGTCCATCCTTTGCCCAAATAAGAGCTTCGTCCTTTTTAAACCATCAAGTATTTATACCTCTGTTCTAAGTGACTCGGGCCCCCATCACTCTCCTATTCCAGGAACCCTGACTAATTCTCCTGCCTCAGCTAGGACCTTCCCCCTTCCAGGAACATGTAACATTTTTTGCCATCTCAGCATCTTGGCAAAGCTCTCACCTCTGCTTATCCAAATCCCACCCACACTCCAAGGCTCAGGCCCAACCTCTCACATAGGTCCAGCTCCACCAGCCTCTGCGCCCCCACCAACTGTCTCCAGCTGTCTGTCACACGTGCTTTCCTGTTGACTCAAACACTCTCTCCTGTGCTGAAAGTCAGAAGAGCTGAGGTGGAAGATCATACACTTTTTAGCCACCTGATCCTGCCCAAACCACCAGATTTTCGAATCTCACAGAACTGTTATTATGATCAAGTGAGAATTTACATGAAGGGGACTCATTCATCTCATTCATAATAAGAACATCTACGTGGAGGATGTTAGAATCTATTACCTGCCAACTACAGGTATGTCCTATCATTCACAATCCTGCAGCCCCAAAGTTTCAGTAAATATCAATTAAAATAAAATAACAAAGGGATAAAATAACTTTTCACGGAGCACTTGTCTCCATATCCAACGTCTAGCCACGCAGGAACTTCTCTGGCACAAAATCTTAGATGACAACACGAATGTGTGTAGGGGACAAGAGGGGAGACAGTTAGTTGTTCTGGTGGCAAGGGCGCTGGTCGTAAGAGTGGAGATGAACACGAAGCCACAGTCGTGATCAGCAGGGCGCAGGAGACACAACTGAGGAGTAAGGATGCGAGCAGAGTCCACCAGGGGCACAAATGAAGTTCCCGTGGACAAAGAATGCTTCAGACCATAAAACCCGGGCTACCTTTTTGCCCCACGTTCACGCAGCTCAGCAGGGAGCATTGCCAGGGGCACCAGGTAGAATCACTTTTCAGGGCCCGGTACCTCCCAGAATGCCGGCTCCGCCCAGCCCACCCGCCACGCCCCTCTGGCCCCGGGCCCTACCGATGGAGATTTCCTGCGCGTAGGCCAGCGAGATGAGCAGCAGGGGCAGCCCCACGGCGATGTACGTGACCATCTTGTCCACGGCCAGCTCCAGCCGCAGCCCCTTGAACTTGGGCTCCGAGGGCTCCTTCAGCAAGAAGTCCGAGAAGACGTACTCGGTGGCCAGGTGGGCGATGGCCATGGCCGCGGCGCGCCGGGCTCGGGCCCGTCAGACCCCAGAGGGCGGGTCCGGGAACTGTTGGTGTTGGGAGCGCAGCGCGGCGCCTTCACTCCGGCCCCGGCCCGCCGAGGCTTTCGCTTTCCTTTTGCCACCTCGCCGGTGGCTTCCACACCAGCCTTTGTGCCTGGGCGCGCGCGGTTGCCAGCGCCTCTGCTGGGAGCACGAGCTCTGCGCGCTCCGCCGCCGCCGCCGCCGCGCAGACCCGCCCCCACGCGATCGGCCCGCGCAGGTCCCCGCAACGCGCGCGCCACCCGGGCTCCGCGCTTCTCCGAAGCTCGGAGGCGCGAGAATCAAGCAGGGGACAGAGCGATTCGCTCTAGCCCGGACCCTGGATCCACTCCGCCTGGCGGCTGAAGCTGCTTCCAGGCCAGCCCGCGCCCTCAGCCCGCTCGGCTGCGCTTTTCCGGAACCTGGAGGCAGACGGAGGACCCGGGGGCGTGGAGTTTCCGGAAACCGCTGTGACGCGGAGCAGAGGGGCACTGCAGCATCCCGCGACCGGGCATCTACATCCCCAAAGGGATCTTCCCACCATAGAAGGACCTCAGTCTGATCATCCTCGCGCTCCTCCTTCCTCCTACTCCCACTTCTAGGCACCCGGAAGTTTTGAAAACATTTCTGAAAAGCAGCCCCTTACGCGGTGGACAGAATAGCCCACTTTTACATACCACCTCCAACATTTCCACCTGATGATTCAGGTTAAAAGGAGATGCGAATGCTTCAGAGAGCAACTAGGCAATCGCGCGGTGTGGTGTGAGCGCGTGGGGGAAGTGGAAGCCCTGGGCCCTTCCAGGAGCTCTGAGTGGCAGGGAGCACAGGGGCCGCGGTGGTGAGCCCTGATGTGACTGGGTCTCAGGCCTCAACGCTGCTCAGTGGAGTTTCTCCTGCGTTCCTTGTCGGAGCCTTGGCCTGAGAGCCCGCAGAGGGGTGACCGAGGAAGAGTGGATGTTGGGGTGGAGCAGCTTTGGAACCACTTACAGAAAGTGGATGCTGAGAAAATAGACAGGAGATGCTCCAATCAGCAACACGGGAGCAGACATGACCTTTAAACATGATGTCTCCTTGGAGCCGGGCTGGACTGCCTTCTCTGCTTTGTATGCGTGGGGGGTGGAGGGGGAAGGGAGGGGGAGTGGTGGCGCCCATGCACACAAGCCTCTTCTATATGTTCTCAACTCCCATATGTACTTCTTCACCCTGGCCTGCCCTCTGAGCACTCCTCCGAGGGCCTTCTCAACTCTCCACTTGGATGCTCACTGGACTTCAAACTCATAATGGCCAAAATCGCAATCCTCATCTTCCTCTCAGCCTGAACTCCAGCCTTCTGCATCTTGGGAAATGCATCACCACCCACCCATCTGCCCAACACTTCCTTCTCTCCCAGCTGCCATAGCCGACTTCCAAATTCTCTTGCTTCTCTCTCCTAAATATAGAAAAATTGGCAGTTCTTCTCTCCCTGCACTTCCAACACCCCAATTCAGGCCACCAGCCTCTCTCCTTACCACATGGGAATATATCCCCTAGGCCTGCAAGCCATTCCCAGCTGCCAGAGGGAGCTTTTAAAAGCTCCAATCTGATCATGTCATCTCCCCCCTTCTTAAAGTGGAAGTTGCTTTTAGAATCAAATACAAATTTCTTAGCACGGTCACTGCCTGCCTCACCAGCTTCACTACTTCCCATACAGCTCTTCAAGTTGATCAGGCTCCTTGCCTCCTCCAGGCCCTTCCTTGCAAAACATTCCCATAGTAGCCTTTTTGCCTGTCCAGCTCTTTTTCACCCTCTTTATCTCAGGTAGATGCTACTTGTCCAAAAAACTCTTCTCTGAGGTCGCTTTGTTATACATTCTTGCAATACGGGCACTACTGGTTATTAGCTGTGGGCCTTGGGAAAGGTACTTGACCCTCCTGTGCCTGCTTTCTCATCTACAAAGTGGTGATACCTCTTATGATTGTGATAATGATCAAATGACTTAACCTATAGAAAGTGCCGAGGACAGCTGATGAGTGCTCTATAAGTGTTATCTGTTATTGTTGCCCTCTATTTTTTCTTCTTAATATTAATCACAGCTATAATTCAACAGGTATTTTTTTAATTTTTCATTAATGTTTGTCTCCCCCTTTATGTGGTAAGCTTCATGAGGGTAGGTCCATGCCCAGGTATACCACTCTTTTCTCTAACACTTAGCACAAATACCTTGTACATAGTAGGTCTTTTAATAAATATTTGTTAAGTGTCTAAAGGAATCTGGAACATTTTCACCATGAAAATTGTTTAGAAACAAGTAAACCAACTTACACTCATTTATCCACACACTCTAGGCACATACTAGAGGCCAGAGATGGGCCGGTTCTGGGCTTGATGGGTAGGGAAGCAAAGATCTTCATTCCATTCCCTCAAAGACCTCATGGTTTAGTAAGAGAAATAAGGCATGTGCACAATTAACTATAATACACGTTGAAAAGGGTAAGTGATTTTGCGAAAGGTGGGGTGTGCCAAAGAGGTTTGCATAAAAGACTGAGGCCTAGGATAGATAAGTCGGTGGCAGGCAGAGCTGGGACAGGAGCTTTTCAGGAGTGAATGAAAGCGTGGATGCTGTGACCTTTCTCTCCTTGTCAAAATTGATACAGCTAACCGGCTCAAATGTCCCCTCTTCTGGAAGCCTTCCTGAGCCCCCAGTTGTGATGAATCACTCCCTCCCTAGCACTTTCTCCTGGTCCAGCTTTTAGCTCATTTTCCCTTGTGTTGATGGTGGGTTGCATCTCTGCTTTCTCATTACACATCAAGTTCCTCTGAGGGTCTGAACAGAATCTGCAGTTTTGTAAATTGCCCTCAGCCCTGGCAGAGTTTTTTACATTTAGCAGAAAGTCAATCCACGTGTGTTGAATTTACAATAGAAGCAAGAAAGAGAACTTGCTGGGAAATGGGAGGTAGGGACGTCTAACAATAATAAAGGAAAGACGAAGGTGAGGGAGTCAGCTGAAAAGGGTGGGGCCGGAGAAGGTAGTCGGACCTTTTTTCTAGCAAGTATTAGGGAGTGTTTGGAGAGAAGTAATGTAAGTAGAGTTATGCTTTAAAAAGGTGAATCTGCCAGCCACATGTAGAGTGGATTGGAACACATATTGGAGGTGGAGAGGCCAGGTAAGAGGCTGTCAAAATTTTGCACATGACGGGCAGTGAGAGCCCAAACTGGTGCCCTGCCTTTGAGGACAGAGATGAATGGCAGAAAAGAAAGTGATAGTTAAGGGAGCCATTTTACCTACTATAAAAATCAGATCAAATAATCTGGCGTGAGCCAAGGTTTTTGGGGAGGAAAAAGAAAGCAGCTTCAACTCCTAGGTTTGTCCCTTACTTGCTATGTGATCAAAGATGTGTCACTGAAAATCTGAGCCTCAGTTTCTTCACTTACTGATTAAGGTTAATACTGCCTACCTCACCAGGTTGTTCTGAGCATTACATGTGATAATATATGTAATAGTGCCTGCCACATCATGGATGCTTAGCATTATGATAGCTGTCATTGTCAACCTCAGAAGTTTAAGGTGTCACACCAGAGTGTATGTAACATTGCTTTTTTTTAAAAATAGACTTTAATTTTTAGAGCCATTTCATAGTTACAGAAAAATTAAGCAGTTGGTACAGAGTTCCTATATACCTCCACTCCTGCACCCATTTCCCCCTATTATTAACATCTTACATTGGTGACACATTTGTTACAATTAATGAACCAATATTGATACATTGATATTAATTAAAATTACCTTAATTTTTACCTCCTATCCTTTTTCTGTTCTAGGATTCTATCTAGGATACCACATTATATTTACCTGTGTGGACGAAAAAGGGGTCACATACTAAACCTGACAAGCTCAGGGGAGGCCTGCAAGGTGGGCCTTACAAACTAACAGACTGAAAGTAACCACATAGGATGATCTGAACATAAAAATTTGCAGCTAATAGCAAGTCATGGCAGATAGTCACGTCCTAGGTTGGTACCTTCTTTGACAAAGGTGAATCTTTACCTTAATTGAGCATGTCTGTTGTCTTTTTGCTTCTAAGATAACATACCTTTGGAATGTCAGAGTAATCCCTTTTTGTCCAGGCCCCTCAGGTCACAGTCTCCCTCTAGAGCAAGAGACCACAGAAACCCTCATTGTTATCTTATTGCCCAAATACCATCTCTGTGCTATAACTGTTAATAGTTAACTACCCTATACTCACCAATGTAAAACAAGTACATGTATGTTTTTTTTACTCTTTATCAAGTCTCAGAGATTTTGCTGCTTTGCTCTCTCCTGCCTTTCTAATCTACCACCAATGGATTTCATGTAACCTGGCTTATGTCTTCTTTTTTTATTCTAGTGTATAAAATAAGCTATAAATTACATAAATGTCTAATCACTTGTTGTACACCTGAAACTAATATAATATTGTATGTCAACTGTAAGTGAAATTTTTTTAAGTTATTAAAAAGATGAAAATAAAAAAAACAATTAAAATAGTAAGTTGCAAAACTGCCATTCTCAGGAGCATTTTCTCAATTCATTGAGATTTTGCTTTCCAGAAACTGTCATCAGTTTGGCTCAAATAAACTGTTATAAGGCTTTTTCTTACGCTGGACATTCTTTTGTGGACAGTTTTCATGTCTCCTTAGCAACTCTTGGCTGTGACAGTTTCTTAGACTTCCCTTGTTTTGATATTGCTTTTTTACAATCATTGTAAGGAACATCTGGGGATAAAATAGTCCTCCCTTCCCCACCCCTTCCCCAGTGTCATTTGTTTGAAGGAGGCCAAGGTAGTAGTGGGCCTCAAAGCTACTGCCCCAGAGCTGTTTTGTTTGTTTGAGACCTTTGACTTTTGATTCTTGAATATGAGACCTTTTGCAACCAAAATAGTCAAAGTCAAAATAATTGAACTCACTACACTGTCTGTTCTGTTTATATAGTCATTCATTCATTTATTCAAGTAATATTTTCTGAGCAACTATTCTGTATCTGTACTATGGTCCACGCTGGGGATGCAGCAGTGAACAAAACAGGTCAGGCATCTTGCTTTGACTGGAGCCAATTCCAGTCAAAGAAGCAGACAATATTAAAATTAACATAGCAATTAAATGTTTATGTAGTGTGATAAGTGCTACAAAGGAAAACAATAGAGGTAGGCAATAACAAGAAGAGGGACCCACTTTAGAGAAGGCATTCGGGGAAGCTCACAGCTGAACTACAAAAGGTAGGAAAGAGTATGAGGGTGCTGGAGAGGAAGAGCATTCCTGCATAGAAAGCAGAACATGCAAAGGCCCTGAGGTGAAAAAGAACTAGCAGGGCAGGAGAACTGATACAAGCTAGAGCAGAGTCAGAGTTGGAGAGGTAGGCCTGGACCAAATCAGAATGGGCCTTATAGACCAAGCTAAGGAGTTTGAATATTATTAAAAGTGAAATGAAAATGTTGGTAAGAATAAAGCCAGGGTCCAAAACAGGGTTATTAACTCTGAAGCCCGTGATCTTTCTGCAGTGTTATAGTGTCCACCCTCAAGCAAAATCCATAATTCTAAAATTAAAATGGGTTAGATGGGTGGGGGCTGCCCAGAATGGGTAGGCAGGTGGATTAGAAACAGACTGTCTAGATCAGTGGTTCTCAACCTTTCTAATGCCACGACCCTTTAATACAGTTCCTCATGTTGTGGTGACCCCCAACCATAAAATTATTTTCGTTGCTACTTCATAACTGTAATTTTGCTACTGTTATGAATCGTAATGTAAGTATCTGTGTTGTCCAATGGTCTTAGGCGACCCTGCTAATGGTTCTCAACCTGTGGCGACCCACAGGAAAAGACCATCGGAAAACACAGATATTTACATTATGGTTCATAACGGTAGCAAAATCATAGTTATGAAGTAGCAGCGAAAATAAATTTATGGTTGGGGGTCACCACAACATGAGGAACTGTTTTAAAGGGTCGCGGCATTAGAAAGGTTGAGAACCACTGGTCTAGATAGAAGAAAAGTAATGGTCAGTGAGGAGACTATTGACTTAGTGAATGAGATAAAATAAGCTAAAAATAAGTTGACTAATGGTTATGCATTTCTTGTTTATTTTTATATCTCTGTTGTTGGCAACTGGGGAATTTGGGGTTTTTGCAGAAAGGAAAAGGAAAGTGAAATGGAAAGACATTGCAGAGTATTCGCCAGGAAGTGATGTGTCAGGAGGAGCACTGCTGTGGCTGTGTGGGCTGGGTGGAAGGAGCAGGAGAGACAGGGAGAGGCTGCACAGTGATCCATCCTGCTTGAGCAGGATTTATGGTAACTGCAGCCTAATGAGAAGCAACTTTGAATTTATTGTATAAAGATGTTTTTCAGATCCATGAAGGTGGATGAAATAATCTATGGAGAGGGTTATAACAAACTACCACACATTTGGTGGCACACAGTTATTCTCTTTGAGCTCTGGAAGTCTGAAATCAGTTTCACTAGAATACAATCAAGATGTCAGCAGCCATGATCCCTCCTATGGTGAAAAATTTATTCTCTTGCCTTTTCCAGCATTTAAGGCAGAATTCCTTGGCTGGTGGCCCCTTCCTCCATCCCAAAAGCCAGCAGCGAATAAATTTGCTTCACAATGCCTTCCTCTGTAATCAAATCTCCCCCTGTCTCTCGTTTAGAATGACACTTGTGATTACATTTATGGCCATGTGGGTAATCCAGTATCCACTTCTCATATTAACACATTGTGGACCAGTAGTTTTATTGCTAGGTTTACCCAGTGGCCAAATAAGTTTCTATTGAACAAGTACAAAAAAGTTTTACATAAATGTTAAAGGCACACTTTAAAATTAAATGCTCATTGCATTTTTTTTTAATTTAATAAATCTTTATTGTTCAGATTATTACAATTGTTTCTCCTTTTCCCCCTCTAGCTCCCCTCCACCCGGTTCCCACCCCACCCTCTGCCCTTACTTCCCTCCCACTGTCTTCATCCATAGGTGTACGATTTTTGCCCAGTCTCTTCTCGTACCCCCCATACCCCTTTCCCCCTGAGAATTATCAATCCACTCCCATTCTATGCCCCTGATTCTATTATATTCACCAGATTATTCTGTTCATCAGATTTTTAATTCACTTGATTTTTAGATTCACTTGTTGATAGATATATATTTGTTGTTCATAATTCTTATCTTTACTTTTTTCTTCTTCCTCTTCTTAAAGAATACCTTTCAGCATTTCATGTAATACTGGTTTGGTGGTGATGAACTCCTTTAGCTTTTTGTCTGTGAAACTCTTTATCTGACCTTCAATTCTGAATGATAACTTTGCTGGGTAGAGTAATCTTGGTTGTAGGTTCTTGCTATTCATCACTTTGAATATTTCTTGCCACTCCCGTCTGGCCTGCATAGTTTCTGTTGAGAAATCAGCTGACAGTCTTATGGGTGCTCCCTTGTAGGTAATTAACTGTTTTTTCTCTTGCTGCTTTTAATATTCTCTCCTTGTCTTTTGCCCTTGGCATTTTAATTATGATGTGTCTTGGTGTGGTCCTCTTTGGATTCCTTTTGTTTGGGGTTCTGTGCACTTCCTGGACTTGTAAGTCTATCTCTTTCACCAGGTGGGGGAAGTTTTCAGTCATTATTTCTTCATATAGGTTTTCAGTATCTTGCTCTCTCTCTTCTTATGGCACCCTCATAATTCTGAGGTTGGTATGCTTGAAGTTGTCCCAGAGGCTTCTTACACTATCTTCAAATTTTTGGATTCTTTTTGCTTTTTGCTTTCCCAGTTGAGTGTTTTTTGCTTCTTTGTATTTCAAATCTTTGACTTGATTCTTGCGGTCCTCTAGTCTGCTGTTGGGTCTCTGTATAATATTTTTTATTTCAGTCAGTGTATGTTTTAATTTCTAGTTGGTCCTTTTTCATATCCTCGAGGGTCTCATTGAATTTATCAGCCTTTTCTAGTATATTCTTGAAAAACCTTATAACAATGGTTTTGAACTCTATATCCAGTCATTTGCTTTCCTCCATTTCTTTCGTTTGTGATCTGTTTCTTTGTCTCCTCATTTTCACTGTTCCCTGCGTTGGTAGGGTGGCTTTGTGTGCTAGGTATCCTATATGGCCCAGTGGGTCAGCCTCCCAGTTACCTGAGGTGGACACTCTTGGTGCACCCCTTTGTGGACTGTGTGTACAGCCTTGGTGTAGTTAAGCCTTGATTGTTGTTGGTATCACTGGGAGGAATTGACCTCCAGGCCAATTGGCTGTGAGGACCCGCTGTGTCTATAAAGCAAGAACTGCTGCGCTGGAGACAGGCTTAGGGGGCAGGACTTGCTTCAGTGGGGCTTTGGTGCTCACTGAGTCTGCCTCTTGAATGTGTCACTTATGGATGTGAGTAGTTGAAATCTGGTGTCGTCTCACACTGACCACTAGAGGGGTGCTGGTCAGCTACTGTCTGAGGCCACCCAGCAGGAAGTATAACGAGAACTACAGTTTTCTCCTCTTTGCTTGGGATTTGGAGGTTTTGGAGCTGTCTGACCAGAGCTGCAGTTTGTTTGGTTAAGCTGCGATAGGGCAGGCCATTTATATGCAAAAGCTGCTGCATGGAGCTTGGGTGGATTTGTAGATTGCGTGGGGTGGGGTCTCAGGGAGTCACTAGGCTAGGGCGTAGCAAACAGCGATGGCTGCCAGTCAGCCATCTCTGCATTTCCACCTTTCCAAGTCCCCACACCTTGCACCCCAGCGCAGTAAACAATGATTGCTGGTCACCCTCACTTTCCGACCCGATGGCAGACAGTCCAGCTTCTCCCCATAGGAGTTTGGGTCCCCTGCGTCTCCCCAGAAACTGGAGTTTAGAGTAATCGGGAGTTTGTCTCCCTTCTGGATGAAAAAAGCAGCGCACCCAGACACTCGCTGCCAGCCCGATTTGCGTGCCTCCGTACCTCAGCTTTTCAGCGCTTGTGCACGTCTCAATGCTCTTTTCTCTTTCCTTCTAATTGTAGAACTTCCACTCAGCCAGCTTTCCCGTGGTTCTGGGTGATAGACGTTTTGTCTTTTAGTTGTAGTTTTGAAATCGTTGTGCAAGGCAGCAGTTTAAGTGTTTACCTATGCTGCCCATTGCATTTTGAAGTTATTTATTACATGTTCTTACAAGCTAATATCCTTTTAAAGAATTCTTGTGATTGGCCATAAGCCTTAGAACAGAAAAAAAACGAGAATTCTTGTAATCCGTCCACAATGTGTTAAGATCTTTAACTTGCTCATAATTGCAAAGTCCTTTTGTTTTCCATATAAAGTAACATTCACAGGTTTGGGAATTAGGACAAAAATCTTTGGGGACATTATTTAATCTACCCAAGAGAGCATAAGAGAGAAAAGGTGCTAGTGTCAGACCTTGAGGAATGCTGACATCGAAGTCCCAGAAAGGACAGGTAACTAGCAAAAGAGACTGAAATGGGATAGCAGTTGAGGAAGAGGGAAGGCTGACAGTGAGTCATGTTGCAGAACCAAGAAACTAGCAGATGTTTAGAAGGAAGGGACTCTCAATTGTTGCCGAGAAACTGAGTAAGATAAAGATGGGCAAGAAACAAGTAGAAATGGCATGATGGTTATTGATTTTGACAACAGCAGATTGGGATGTGGGGGAAGAAAGGTCCGAGCATCCTGGATTGGAAGCCATTGGAATGGGTTGAGGAATGCATGGGGTGAGGTGGTACAGCCAGCCAGCGTGGACAGTGTTTTAAGTTCTGCTATCAAGGGAACAGAGAAACTGGGCTGGTGGGGTTTATGGAGTTAAGGACAAGGGCTCTTGTTTTGCTTTCTTTTGTTGTTGTTAATTCTCACCCCAGGATATTTTTCCATTGATTTTTAGAGAGAGTGGAAGGGAGGGGGAAAGACAGAGAGAGAGAGAAACATTGATGTGAGAGAGAGACATTGGATTGGTTGCCTCCCACACGCATGCCCAGGCCTGGGAATCGAGCCTGCAACTAAGTTACTTGCCCTAGACTGAAATCAAACCTGGGACCCTTCGGTTCGAGGACCAGCACTCTATCCACTGAGCCAAACTGGCTAGGGAAATTTTGCTTTCTATTGTTAATGGTGGGTATTGCTGATGACTTCATGCAGGAGGAAAAACTGATAACTGGGAATGAAGTCCTTGAGAAAGCAAAAAGGAATGAAGTCCAGAGCCGAGTGAGAGACTAGCCCTCCCAGGAGCAGGGACATTTCTTCTATTGTAACTGGAGGAAAAGATGTGTCTAATGTGGTTGATTTTCTCAAAGGAGTGAGGCTGAGGATGAAGAAGTGTGATACATTTGAGGAAACAATGGTTGGGGAGTGTCATATTACTTGTGGAGATAAATTGTTATTTCATTTCCCTTAGCAAGTATAACTGGGATAGCTGCTGAGTATCTAAAATATATTCTCCTTTAACTACTCCCCATTCCAGGTTTAATGATAGGTAATTTTTAGTTAAAAGACAAACAGACATGCAAATAGCCATCTTATGTGAAACTTTATTAAAAAGAGAAATGGTATAATCAAACTACTGTGTGGTTTCATGTTCATTAAAAAAAATAAACTAAGAGAAAAGGGAAAAAAACTTACAACTAAATAATTTGTTGTCTAAGTGAGTTATAAATAAGACATTTCTCATAATCATTATGATGAAATGATGCAGTCTACACATGTATGAAAACTGTAGAGCACCTATTACAAAATCACATTATCAGTGGTTAGCAGGGGAGCTTTCAAACCCCTACTTGATTGGGCATTCAACCAAACAATGAACAGAACTATTAGCATTCACATCCTGTCTTATGTAAAACTAGCTTCTACCAAACCCCATTTACCCTCACCAAGATGAAGACAGAAAGTATGAAAGTTCCCTCCACCAATATTTATTAGATACTACTCATTCATCTGGACATCTAAGTGATCCATGGTGAAGGCAGATGTACTGTCACTAGTCTGGCATCGGCATTGGCATCACAGAGCATCTTGCCCTGAACTAAGGGCATTTTCTCAGTTTAGTAATAAACAATATTGCTTTCATTATCTTATACCTAACCTTTATGCATGCAAAGAGTATGGATTACCTCATAGTGGATTGAGTTTAGTTGTTCAAGATGCTGTTTTTGCATTTGAGCCTTGAAAACTGCAATACTTATTTTGAAAGCTGATTTAATGGTGTAAATAATTGCCACTGGGACTCTCCTTTTCTAGCCTTTCCTTTCCTTTTTTTTCCCCCCCTCTCTCACAAGGGGCTATGTCTTTAAGAAGCATAGAATCAAGGATATTGTGAGATTCTCTTTTCCTCCCAACCAGTCAGCTGCATTGCTGAGTTCTTCCTGGTGTTTCTGACATGATGAGACTGTTTTTATTTCCTAGAAGATGGAGACTTGGAAAGAACCCCGAGGTGAATAAAAAATCAGACTCAAGCCCAGACTCCGCCTCCTGTGAAGTTTCCTTCCATCTTAGAAGCTCCCTCGAAACTCTCAGGGAGCCCCTGACTCACCCACTGTTTCAGATTCCAGCCCTCCACTTCCTGAAACACAGATTCAAGTTCTCTAGTTGATTCTTGAAAATACAAACATTGCCATAGAAACATACGGTAAAAACTAATAACATAAAGTGAGTCATACACATTCAAGTATCTCTGTGAGTTTGCATAAAAATAGCACCAATATTTTAAAAATGCGTGTAACTTTGTCTTCTGTAACAAATAGTGTAGCAGCTATTTATATTAAAGTGGAAAAGGCCGGAGAGCTGGCTAACGCTTTAAAATATTCACTTGGTCAGATTCTATCAGCAGATACTGACACAGACATTTCCATGAACTCCTGAGAAAGGCCTTTCCCCTGAAACAGCTAAAGGAAGTATCTTGTTTAATAGGGTTAAAAAATCAGTGCTATTCCAGTTAGATGTCTGAGGCAGTCTAACTTTCCAGAAGCTGTCCATCTGAAAACTCTGATGGTTACCTAAGGAAGCACTCACTGTCTAATCTAAGAAGTGTGAGAGCTGGAAATGAAAGACATCTTTCAAAGGGAATCCATACTTCAGCAAATGTATTCTGAGAACAGTCAGTCACACCCATTCTCCTCTCTCTGTATTTTAAACCCGAGGATTATTCACAGCCCATTTAAAAACAAATAACTAAAAGCAAATTGCTTTGATTGTGTTCCCGAGGATCAGTGCCCATCCAGGGTACGGTGTGGACCTTCCTTGGTGAACCATGCCTTGTCCAGTTCCCCTGCGGAGCAAGAGCAGCCGCTCACAGGGCGTCGGTGGGGAGCGCGCAGGACTGTACCGCCTGGTAGGCCACCTGCTTCCGTGCAGAGCGCAGTCTGAGGGAGAGGGTCATGGTGACGATCAGGAGGAGGAGTCCGATGATGAACAGGATGATCAAGGCTGCTTTAGCTCCTCTGGGACTCAGATTCTTGCCAAAGAAATAGAGTTGCTCCTTGATAGGCTCTTCTGTGAAAAAGAGAAGTGAGGTGTCAGGCCTCTCCTTTCCCTGAAGCGTGAGACTGACCATTCCCACGCAGGGGTCAGGAAGGGGTCCTTACCGTGGGAGGGCACGGTGGTGGCCGGATAGGAGGCTCCTCCAGGAGACTTGGTGGAGTAAGGAATCCTGTTGTCTGGACAAAGAAGGCAAGTTGATTGCTTTATAAACAATAGAAGTAGGTTCTTTTCATGACATGAGTTGTTTCAAGGGTTATTTCCTTTCACCAAACAGAACTTTCCCCCGTCAGTTATCTGTAAGCCTTTCTTGGATTCTCAGTGTTACTCTTCCTTCCACTATACATGTGGTTCCAACCCCAGTCGCCTTTCAAGCTTCTACTCATCCATTCAGACCCGTCGGAAACATGATGGCCTCTGTGGAACCTTGGCTCATATCCCCAGACTGTTGACCATTGCTTCCTACTGCTGTCACTGAGCCCTGTACTCTGCACTCTATTTTGGCATGTTGCAGATTTTATTACAGTTATTATTTACATGTCTATCTCTCTTGCTTGACTCTGAGCTCCTTGGGGGGTCTCATGCCTCCTGTTTTCAGGGTCTACAGGAAGCCTATCCCCTGGCATCACTGGCAGACAACAGTATACCTATGTTCCGAAGGACTGTGTAGGTTGTTTCCATGCCAGCATGGATGTGATCGGATACATGACAGTGTAACAGCCATGTCCCTGGGTGATCTGCAAACAGTTCAATGGTTTGGAATGTCCCAGGAAAGAGGTCATACACATCTTCTCGGTAAGATTTATCTATCTGCAGAAAGAAGGAAGTGATAAAGGTAAGAGCTAAAATCAAGAATAGAAATATAATAGAGATAAAGCAATCAAAATTTGGTTCTCTGAAGAGATCAATAAAATTGATAAACTTGTGGTAGCCAGCCTCCACAATGGCTCCCCAAAATCCCCACCTCCTGGTAGTCATAACCTTTGTAGTCCCCTCCTACATTGCATGAGAGTTGGTCTATGAAACCAACAGCCTATGGCAGAAGTGATGGCATTCTACTTCCAAGAGTACGTTATAAAAGACAGTGGCTTCTGTCTTATACCCTCTCTCTTGCTTTCTCTTCTTAGACCGCTCATTCTTGGGGAAGCCAGCTCCCATGCCATACCCACATGGTGAGGGACTGAAGCCTGCAGTCAACAGCCTTGTGAGTACGCTTGGATGTGGATCCTCTAGCCCCAGTCAAGTCAGATGACTGCAGTTCCAGCTGACATCTGGTTGCAGTCTCTTGAAAGCTAAATCAGAACCAACTCAGTGGTTGGCAAACTGTGGCTCTGTTGACTAATGAGTTTGCCGACTACTGAACTAGCTAAACTGTTCCCAGATTCCTGACCCCAAGAAATTGAGATGAGTGATTATTGTTTTAGGTCACTAAGTTTGGGAGTCATTTGTTATGTAGCAATAGATAACTAATACAAACTTCTAGACAAACTCACCAAGGAGGAAAAAGCAGAAGAAGGAAGACACAAATTGCAAATATCAGGAAGGAAAGAGGGGACATTACTGAGTTTTATAGACATTAAAAAGGATAATAAAGGAATATTGTGAACAACTGTTCATTAATTCTACAACTTAGATGGTATGGACAAAGTCCTTAAGGTAAAAACTGATAAATATCACTATTCAGATTACCTATTAAAAAAAACAAATTATATTAAAACCTTCCATCAAATAAACTCCACATCCATAGGCCTTCATTGGCAAATTTTACCAAATTTTAGAGAAGAAATGATACCAATTCTAAACATAGCTTCCAGAAAATAGAAGAGGGAACACTTTAAACTTATTATCCTGATACCAAAACCAAGACAAACAGTTTACATGAAATATAGCTACTACCAATATTCTTCATGACCATAAATGCAAAAACTCTCATCTGAAGCTTGGAGAGGTTTTTTGTTTGTCTTTGTGGACTTTTTATGCACAATAAAATATATGTACATATTAAGAAATGCCTACCAGGGGTAGGCTATAACCACACTATTCTGTTCTATTCTCTAATATTGGGTTCAAAATGTCTCCTCCCCCAAAGCATTTTCCTTATACTTACTTTGAAAAGAAAGCTCTCAGCATGATAATGGATAGTATGTATATCCACTTCACTTCCTATTCCTAACAAATACCAGTTTGTCATTGTATCTTCATTCATGATGAGGCCATGGAGATTCCCAAAAATCTTTCCATTAATAGCTAAGATGATGAAGAGAAAATAGCTTTTGATTAGTGAGGAGATGCTCATTCCTTAATCGGGTTCAAGCCCATCTTTAAGTCACCAATGTTCTCACCTGCCTGATAAAATGGAACAATCTCATTTGCACTTGCCAATGTCCCCACCATTCTAGACCCAAAATTCACATTCCTAAGAAATCCTTATACGAAGATTGCTAGGGAAGAGAATAGCAGTTTGTTTTTGAAAGCTACATCTTGAGTAGCAGTGTGTGTTGTTGGTTTGTTTATTCAGTATATTCTCTTTGTGGAGTAGATTACAGCCCCATTTGTGAGGTAGCCAGATTTATACCATTCTACAGTTGAGTGGACTAAAGCACAGAGAATCAAGTTTATATAAATCATAATTGAACCAATTAGAAGCTATTTCCTTAACATGTACTTCTGAGAACTACCTTGGGGCAAGTTTCTAAGCCTAGCTGACTCTCTAAACAGTTTCACACCAGCAGAGCCCATGACTTCACAGGGACCAAAGCAAGCTCAAGGTGGGTTGACATGATGTGGGACTCTCCTTCACTTTCTGCTGTCTTTATTCTGTGCATCATGACACGACCAAATGAATTAATTCATTAAAAATAGAGAGCATACCAAGAAACTTTTGGGAGAGGGAAGCAAAATGGGTAGGAGAGAGAGTAGCTGAGCCAGAGATCAGGCTAATTCTGATCTCTGTTAGCAATTAACCAGCTTTGTGACTTCTTTTGGTATACCTTTGGTCAAAAGTAGATCTTGATGAGAGAGTACAGATATGTCAATGAAACACATTACTCCTGCTTAAAAATAAAACTACGCTAAATTAAGTGGAATTAAATAATAAAGACAAATTAAAACAGAAATTTGGTGATGGTATTGTATGTCCCAGAAACAGTTCAACCAGGCCCTTAAATTTGATCAATTAGAAGTTATGATGTATTCTTAGAGAAATATACCAATAAATGATGATTCACTTTTAAAGAATTATTTCATAGTCTTAAAATTTAGGGATCTCAGCATTCAGGGGTAGAGCTTCCTAAAACAGTTGGTCCACAGCCTGGCTGGACCTTGCTGACAGCCATCCAATGGCTTGACTGGTTCCCTGTGAAGGAAAGCTTTAGAGGACTTGCTTCAGTCCAGGAGCACCTGGGGGTGGGGAAGGCTCAGAGAAGGTGGCTGGGAACCTCCTACAGTTACAAGAATTTCTATGAGCTTATCTCACCAAGGGTCTTCTTTTTTAATCTCTGATATACCATGCATTCTGTTGCTCTCCTCAAAATCATCAGTGCGCTTAAAATCTCGTGGATCTTTATTGAGATACTTCTTAATATTGTCGTCCAGATACCAAGATTCATTCTCATTAAATACCAAAAATAAGAGAACAAATTCATAATCGACATCGCTTCTTCTTCCTTTTTCATTCAACACTCCTTCTCTGCATACAATCAGAGGGCCCATCAAACCACTATATGTATCCTGAAAGAAAATAAAACTGAGTAGAAGAGCCTTTAAATAATTTAATAATACAGATTAAGTGCTTGTAACAAAGTCATTTTCTTACAAGAAGGTTATTTTTGTTAAACAGTGCTATGATTTACCTGTCATTTAGATCAGATAACTTTATTTCAGTGTTTAATTCCTCTTTCTTTCTCAGTTGATCCCGTTTCATTTACTGTCAAACCTTACATTTATTTTCCCTCACCATGCCTCTCCATTCTGCGACTTCCTTTCCAGTCCATCTGCCACCGGTCTAGTGTAGGACCTTAATACCTCACCCTGGACTGGAAATTGGCCCCTCTCTGGTCTCTGGCTCACTCACCTCCAGCCCATCCTGCGGACTGCCATCAGATTAATCTCATCATTCCCATATCTAGAAGTCCTCAGTGAATCTCCACTACCTACTGAATAGAATGTAAATCCTCGACAGGTCCTTGAACCCCTCAGGAGCTCCCCCAATGGATTTCTCCATTAAGCTTAAGCTCCTCCACTGCTTTCCTTTCTTATTACCCATTTGGCCAAATGGGACTCTCAGCATTTCCCAAACACACTGACTTTCTTATTGTCAGCTTTGCTCACAATGCTCTCTCTTCCTAGACTCTCTTTCCCCAACACTCCTATAGAACGCACCAGATTCAGAATTTTGTTATAATTATGGGAGTACATATGTATTATTTTCCCCAAAGAGTGTAAGTCCTTCAAGACAAGAATGTTTGCATAACTCATAGTACAAGTGCTCAATAAATATTTTGGGGGATGTACAAATAAATAAATAATAAGTGTACATTTCCCATAATTCCAAAGTATAAGTTTATTTTTTGAATTGTCTTTAGTGTCACCCTGTAACTCCTTCGCTGTCCAGTACAACTCAAGGACAATGATGCAGCCATCTAATATTTAAGAGGAAGGTTAAGAGAATCTTTTACTTTTTAAACAATGGGCACAACTGAAATTTTTTATCATACTAGAGGCCCGGTGCACAAAACTCGTGCACAGGTAGGGTCCCTAGGCCTGGCTGGCAATCAGGGCCGATCAGGGCCCTCCGGCTGCCAGCAGGGGCCTCCCTTCATTCTGTGCCACCCCCTGGTGGTCAGCACACGTCATAGCGAGCAATTGAAATCCTGGTCTCCTGGTGGAACTCAGGAGGGGACACTTTGCATATTAGCCTTTTATATATACAGATGTAACTTTAGTTTGGACTTTGATTTATGACATATAATTAAAGACTAGTTGTTTTACCATATACATCTCTGACTCAATCCGTACTGAATCTTGCCTTTCATTTCTATATAAAGTTAGCCTATTTATTATTCAAATAGTTCATAGTTTCAGTTACTATGTTTGGCATGTGTTTTCTTTTCCTGAATTAAATTATTTAAAGGCAGTGGTGATGCCTTTAAAAATGGTAGATCCCACATCAAAAACTGTGGTATAAGTTATATGTAAAATATTTTTATTTTATGGCTAACTATTTACATAAACTGCCTTGTAAATTCTAAATGTGATAATTAAAATATTGGGATTTGATTTGATCTTTTCCCCCATACTTTAGATTAGAGTCAAAGAACTTATATTCTGCAAAGCACCAGATAATAAATATTTTTTACTTTGTTGGCCATACTGTTTCTTTCACTACTACTCAATTCAACCATAGGAAATGTAAACAAATGGCCATAGTTTGAGACCCCTGCTCTAAACCATGACACCCTTCACATATACCCACCAGAATTGTGATAACTTAATAGTCAACTTACAGCCATATTACTATGAGCATTTTTGTTGCTCTCTCCATCTTACCTTCACAAAGTTTACTGTTGAATAGTAAACCCATGGAATACAATTTGGGTCAGATGGCCCTGGACCTGACCTTTTAGGGACATTCCATATGTAAGTTTTTATTTCTCCTGAAACAAATGAGAAGAAATAGAAAGGATTTACTAATGTTACCTCTTATTCCAGGCAATTTAGCTGGAGAAATACTACAAACAGATCTTTGTATATTTTTGGTTAATGTTTCTTGCTGGGGAGAAGTACCCATTCGTTAGAAATGTTCCCATTAAACTCACATCTTGATTTTCTGCTGTTTCAAAGTGGCAGATATTTCATTTTGTACTAGATCTTCCCCTCTAGTTTGCTCTTTCTATTATCAATTGATGTTAATTTAGGAAATGAAGACTTATTTTATACCTCACTGGTTTTCCCCCTCAAATGTCATGTCTCTCTCCCAAGAGCTATGCTCAGGCTCTTTTGAATTACCGTGGATTTCAGCTTTGGCTTCTTATGGAATCACCAGGAAGCTTTGCGAACCCTCACTGCTCAGGACTCATCCTAAACCAATGAAATTAGAGTGGGGGGCGGGGGGTGGGGAGGATCTGGGACTAGGGTATTGGTATTTTTTTAAAGCTTTTCAGATGATTTTAATGTGCAAACAGGTGAGATCTTGTTAGAACCAGAGAGATCTAGTTCCAAATTTCAGCTCCATGACTTCCTACTTAACCTTTGACACACTACTTAACCTCCCTGACCTTTAGTTTCCTTACTTATTAAATGGGGTAGTTATCCAGTCTTCAGACTGTTGTGAGGATTAAAGGAAATAAAATACATAGGATAGTGCCTCACATTGAAGGCAGTCAAAAAAATGTTAATTTCTATCTGTACTAATAACAAATGTGTGCACTGCCTGTTGCTAGGCACCATACCTGTGCAACACCCCGTGGCCAATCCAGAGCCTTGCAGAGGAGTCATAAATATACTCATGAATTAGCAAGATAATCCCATCGTAAACGTCTCAAATAAAAGCCACATTTAAATCATTATCTCCTTTTGAACTGTGTCCCACCCCACCACATCAGGGCAAATAACCTATAGCTGAATATGAGCCACAAAACAAAAGTACTGCTTACGTGTAACTTTGCTCCATAAGTACTCATACACCAGTGGGTTAGCAATATAACTTTAGGTCTAATTTCCATTAAGTTTCATTATAGCCTCTATGCCTTGTTAATCACAAGATAAAACGCTGATATTTAGCTTCCTAAATGCAAGTGGCTACAGGTGTAGTATGATTAAAAGTTGGAACAATTCCAGCAGAGAGCACAGCCTTAAATAAAAAGAAGATGCTCAGTAAATGTTTTCTGAGTCACTGAATTTTGAAAGAGAAGATAGAGGCTGCTTAGTTTTCTTACGATGCTAGTCTCCTTATCTCAGGCATGCCCAGATTATTCTTTTCCAGCTTGCCTGGACCTCCTGCCCAAAGTTAGTTTCTTGCTCCTACCCTCATCTCTGGGCTCTCCCATACCTTTCAGCCTGTCAGACCCTGTGAGGATTCTCTCTCTCTCTGATTTCCAGTAAGAAAAATGCCACTTTGTCACTTCCTAATCATTCTTCTCCCCACTCCCATAAGCTCACATCAAGGATTCTTTGAAGGCCAGCCAGCATAGAGGAGCTGTGTCCCTTGTACGTCCTCACCATTAGGGCACAACACCCTGCAAAAGGTCACCCCAACTTGTCCACAGCCCTACCAGAGTCCCATCAATGCCTGATTGGCACCTTTCTTTCTCCCCATCCTCCCCCAGATGCTTTCAACCATCAAAGATGAATAACTTAATAGCTTGTTAACCCATTTTAAAACATGTCCCTCTTCATCTAAGTAAGACACATTCATTATAGAAAATTTAAAAAGTACAACAAAATGTGAAGAAGTAGAAGAGAACATCACTCTGCTTCTCAAATACCATCACGAAGATGTAACCTTTATTAACATTTTGGCTTATTTCCCTCAGGCCTTCCCATTATACTTGTATTTTGCTTAACATGATACCACCAGAGTTTCCCATGTCAATCAAACTCTTAAATTTCATTTAATGGCTGCATAATAGTTCATTGTAAGGATATTCCAACATTTACTTAACTGTTTACCTATAGATAGACATTTAGGATGTTCATGAGAAGTTTTTCGAAGCAGCAAAATACAGGCTTCTGTTACTGGGGATGGGGTGGAGTGGGGTGTTGGGGTGGAGTGGTGTGTTGCAGAAGAATATCAGCCAATGACGATTTCCCTTCCCCCAGCTGCATGCTTGTATAGGTAGGAGGTACCTTGCTGATGTTTCTAGTGATGCATGAGATTGTTTTGTTTTCTCCTTTTTATGCGTTTTTATTTTTTTAAGTTCATATGACTTTTATTGTAATTACTATAGTATTAAGTATTACAATATTACTACACAGAAGAGGTAAAAAGTAATATAACTCCCCTGTAATTATACCAATGGTTGCTGTCAATTTCATCACTGAAGGTCACAGTAGCTCTTCATATTTACTACAACCACATTTCAACTGTGTAAATGTTATGGGAAGCTGCTTAAATTATGAGATTTTTCTCTCCCTTTGGGGCATTATTTATTTTTTAATCTGTCTTTTTATTTTAGAGAGGGAGAGAGAGTAATATACATGATGAGAATAATTGATCAGCTGCCTCCTGCATGTTCCTTACTGGGGTTGAGCCAACAATGCAGGTTTGTGCTCTGACCGGGAACTGAACCATGACCTCCTGATTCATAGGTCGATGCTCAATCACTGAGCCACACCGGCTGGGTTCGGTTTATCTTTTAAATCCCAACTGGAGTTCTACCTCCTTTATAAAGCTTTACCTAATTACTCCTTTTCCTAATTGTTTCTAAGTAATCCATCAGTCTATATGGATTTTCCTTCTCTGGAACTTTTATAAACACACCCAGACATATCCTTAAAATTCTTCACTACTTAGAATTTCATCATGTATAACCCACACTACTATTGAAATGATTGATCTTATTTGCTTTTTTTCCTCCCAAACTCATTTGAAGCATCTTGAGAGAACTGTGTGGTTAAGAGGTCAGGTTCTAATATCAAACTAACTGGGGTTCCCTCATTACTAATGTATGACCTGGTCAAGTTCTTTACTCCTCTGTGCTTTTGTCATTTGTTAAATGGACATAATACCATATTTCATCAATTATGGGATAAACATTTTTCACAATTTAATATAACTGAAGTCAGGATGTGTTTTCAATCAGTGGCATGTTAAAGTTTAATTGGCAGCATGTCTTTTTTCTTTTTTAAGAAACAGATAAACTAATGATGGACATTATAAACAATGGTATCAGATTTAATGAACTATTGTTAGTGTCTACCTCACTGGGTCATTATAAGGATAAATTAGTTGTTGTTTCTTAAATATATAAAACATAGCACCTGGCGCAAGGTTAACATTCAATATGTGTTAGCTATTATCACTTCTTACTACATTTTTAGGTCCCTAATGGACCATAGGACCTCCATAAACATTTGGTCATTGGATGAATGATGATCTCATATTGGGAGTGACTAGGTGATAGCTGGAATGCATTAACATTAAGATGAGATCAGAAATGATCAGAGAAGAGTTGAATCTGGTGTCCTCATTAGGATGCAGCGGATCTCTGGGGTAACTTACCTGGCTTTGTCATGGACACTTGGAGTCGCTTCCCACTCTCTGTGTTCTCCACACCATGGGCTGAGATGGAGTAGGGCCGATCGGCTTTGTTCTTAAATATGATCAGGATAGAGTCACCCACCTCAGCATGTATCATTGGGCCTAAAGGCAAAACACAGGTCTGTGTGCATTATCATTGCTCTTTTCAACACTGAAGTATTTTAAATGTAGGTAGTATTTGGCAAAATAAAATAAATATTAGCTTCTTCATTAGTGTATTTCCTTTAGAGGGCCATATATGTAGTATTAAAGAGCATGTAGTTTTGGCAATTGGACCAATTGTGTCCAAATCCTGCCTCCTTCACTTATTAGAGAGGCCTTATAGTCAAGGCCTGCCTGAATCTCAACTTCTTCTATAAGATGGGTTTAATGATGCTTTTATCATAGGATTAATAAGATAATGTATGTAAAGTGCTTATTTCAGTGCATTGAAACACAGTAATAAATGCTTAAATTTCTACTACTGCTTAGACATGATCTCCAGGAAAAGCCATATCCACAATATGAAGACCTTCAGTTGTAATCTCCCTGTGTGTAACTTTTGTTAAGTCTGAAATTGCTCACTATCTGGTAAATGGATATAGTAATAATGATAATAATAATACAATAAATAAATAATAATACAATAATAATATAATGTGTATAAAAAGAATCTGAAAGAACAAAATGTAAACATTTATATATTGATTTATGATCAATACAGTGATTTCACTAATGCATGTCCAACGCTGTTTCTCAATATTTGGATAGCTGAGATGTGCTCTCTTCAGTCCTCATTTATGCACATTTCTGTTAGAAGCAGCCAGCCTGTGTGCCAATGGAAAACAGGGGAAGCCAGCATGACCTGCCATCGCCCATGCCAGGTGCCTTTTACCTCTTAGTGGCCCAGGCAGTTTGCCCAGCCCCCAACCACACTGACAGAGCATTACACACACAGTGGTATTCTTGAGGCACCGCTTTGATGGGGATGGACACAGACTCCCATTTTGGAAGCACCTGAGACCAGTTCCCTATTTATTCACATTCTTGGGCCTTTATTGAATTCTACATTCATGGGGAGATATGCTCATGAAAGGGAGGTCTGACTACGCCTATCCATTCATTACTGATTCAGACCATGGTTTTAATTGATTTTCTGAGAAATTCCTAAAAAAAATAATCTATCATTTGTTGGACTATTATTATCTTTGGAAGGAAATAGTGCAAATTAGGAAGTGTCTGAAAAAAATGATAAAACTAGCAAAGAAATTTCTAGGCATATTTTTAAGCAGTAAGTTTGGTATAATTACAAGTAGGGGCATGTGTATGCCTACATTAAAATCATTATTTGTCTATTCATTACCACTTAAATTGCACAGGCTTGCTGCACTGGTAACAGTGAACGCTTTTGGATTTGTGGCCTGGTAGGTCACAGGGAGCAGTAATGAGCAGCACTGTGCCTGCCTTGTGCCTTTTGTAACTTCAGGAGGCACACCTCTCCCTGAGCTGCAGAAAAGGAGTAGATGTGCCTCCTGTTCCTCTGGATGAAGTGCTGCAGGACTTGCCTCTGACAGAGTCATCGTTTGTGTCATTTCACTGAGCAGAACCAAACTGGGCCTCTCTGAGGGGCAATCCAGCTCCCTTGGCAGGAGCAGCACCTTTTCTTCAGAGCTCAGTTGACACAAGTCTCAAAAGAAGAAACGCTCCTACCGGGGCTGACTTCATTTAGTGTGACAAGCAAGCTTGTGTGCCAATATTAATAGGTGGTGAAGGTGTGATGTGGCTGGGTGGGGCATTTGATCATTTATCGAGCTAGCAGTCGTGGGCCCTTATTGTAAAATTAAAAAGCACTCCGTAAAGTCATGTTAGGCGCATAAGTTACCTTGTGCATTTAAAAATGGGAACGGATTTCAGAAAGTCATCTAGATTAGTCCTCTGCCTTGAGATCACATTTTCACGATGGGATCAGGTTTGGGGATTCTCAGGTGGAGAAAGGAAGGGAGGGAAGGAGGGAGGGTTAACTTGATGGCAGGGTCAGGCAGGCCCAGGTATCAGACAGGCAGAGTGGATTTAAGGCCATGATCCAAATGGAAACCAGGCCTTTCACCCTGAGCACCCCTCTCACATAAGGGCTTCCCCTTTCGTCAGCATTATTTTTATGTGTGTTGTTATGATCCTGTGCACGGGTAATCGAGGACCTTGAGGAAGTTATGCAAGCGCTCTGTCCATCTGACTATGCGCTGGATGGGCTGCGCACACAGCATGCTCCCTGAAAGTGGGAGGGCAGGAAGATGTTGCATGTGGCTGAATGCAGGCAGGCTACTCTGTTCCTTTCCTCCATTCTCAGGTGTAAATCTAACGGGTGTGTGTGTGTGTGTGTGTGTGTGTGTGTGTGTGTGTGTGTGTGTGCGCGCGCGCGCGCGCGCGCGCGCGCGCGCCATACCCAGCAGTTCTAAGTGCTCCTCTCGAGGTGGCCGGGCTTTGATCTCCACAAATTCTCCATCGGTGTATTCCCTGTAAACCACCTTCTTGTACTGAGAGCCAATCCAGTTTTCAGTGTGGTTCATAAATATATCTCCATGTCTGCAAATCAGAAGAGGCAGAAATTAAAGTTGTTAGATGGTAGAAAAACCTTGAGTGCTTCTGAGTGATGCGGGGTACTCTGGGGCAGTGCTTCCCAAACCTCGCTGCAATTAGGATCTCCCTGGGGAGCTGGCCTTTTGGAATCCGAATTTAAAGCACTCAGCGGGTACTGCTGCAAGCAGCCCAGCACTGGCCCATGGCTCACTCTTGGGAGCCATTGCTCTATAGCCCTGCTGGGTGCTGAGTAAGGGCCAGGCTCAGTTAGAGACTCCTAAGGGCCCCTTGCGGTTGTAATTTCCTTCTGGGTAGTAACTACCTCACACACATGCCCATGCGTGCAAACACCCACACACCCACATTCCTCCAGATTTCATTGTTATCATTCTGTTCCTTGGTATGCTTTTCCACTTTGAAAGATCTCAAGAAAGGCTGTGGTTTGTGCATATGCCAATGTACAAATATAGATACAGTTGATTCTCGTTAATCACAGAAGTTATGTCCTAGAAAGTCATGGCAAACACTGAATTAACAAATACTGAACCACGTTCCTCGGGGAAATACAGGGCTGGGTTCCACCTCACCTTTGGCCACAATATTTCCATCAACAGATCAATATAGAACCTTGTTTTACATGTGTTTCTGTTTAAACACATCTTATTTAATATATGCTTCTGATTCAGTGACATTGAATTTACAGCTAACAGCCTTGTCACTCAGGCCTGAATGAAGCTTGTCTAACACAAATATTTCCTCTGTAAGGCCTCTTGGACATTCAGATACTGTTGGGGGAAATTTTAAACAGCGAAATCACCAATAAAAAGCATTAAAATGAAAAAAAAAGTGTTGCTAAATAAACGACAAATAGAACATTTGTTTACAGCATAAGATTGGAGACAAGAAGGCAGACAAGGTCTTGCTTGACATGAATATCAGGTGACACAAAATTATTGCTGCCTTATGCATATCTGCAAATGTTCACAAAGGCACCACAAGAATTTATTTGGGGGTCACAAATAAATTTTAGTGAACAGGCGAATTCACAAATGTGGAACCCATCAATAATGAAGACTGATTGTATACTTAATCTATCACCAAGATAGACCATCACAAAAGATTTTTAAAAATCTATCAATTTTATCTCTAAACTATGGAGATACATGAAGCTGCCCACACTTCAATCTAAGCCCCCTGCATTAACTGGGATTGTCCCTAATCATCCCCCTGCCAACTACACTCCTCCCATTCCTCTATGCTCTCCACTGCAGACAGTGATCCTAAACAGTACATTCAAACAAGTCATCCCTGTGGAAAGCCTTTTTATGGCTTCCCACTGCCAAACCATTTAAATTGGCTCACATGCCACCACTTCACTATCTGCCTCTGGCAGCCTCCCAAACCTTGTTTCCCATCACTGGCCCTCACATACTCTACGCTCAGGTCATTCTAAACACTCACTCTTTTAAAAAAGAAAAGTTTTTATTGAGAGAAAGAAAGGGAGAGGGAGAGGGAGGGAATCATTGATGTGAGAAACATTGATTGGCTGCTTCGTGCATGCCCCCTATGGGGATCAAGCTCAAAACCTGGGCATGTGACCCAACCAGGAATTGAACTGGCTACCTCTTGGTGCATGGGACCATGCTCAACCAACTTAGCCACACCAGCCAGGGCTAAACATTTACTCTCTTGAACACCACATGCCCTCTCCACCTCCAGGCCTCCCATGTGCTGTTCCCTGTGCCAAGAGCACAGTTCCTGTCACTTCAATTTGTTTACTCCTCATGTTCCTGGTCAAAGATTTCTTCCTCCCAGAAGCTTTCCCCAACCACTTACCCTACCCCCGTCTCTCCCCCAGAGGGGGCTGTGTGCTCCTCTTGTGAGTTCTGGCTGCACTCTGCACTTCCCTCTCATAGTGATTGCCTCACTCAGTGTTCTTGTCCTAATGTCTTCCCCATGGATCATCAATTCTGTGTGAGAAGGACTGTGCCTGCCCTTCTCAGCACGGTTTCACCAGCACTTTGCACAATGCCTAGCACACAGTAGGTATTTAACAAATGCACATATACCTTCTACCCTGCACTGTATGCTTTCCAAGGAAGGAACTTTCCTTCTGCTTTTATTTTCCAGGTGTACAGTAAAGCTTGTGGTAGTGACAAGCACAGACTCTGGAGCCTCGCTGTGCTGTTTTCAGCTTTGCTTTCCTCCAAATGGGGTGATAATAATGTGTCTAACTCCAGGATTGGTGTGAAGATTATATGAGATAAGATCTGTAATGCACTAAGTCTGACACTTATTAAACACATATAAGCACTTGCTCTATCATTATCTCCTTAGGATGTCCTGTGTGGTGCTGAGTCAAAGCTGATCAAGTGTGTTGTGAGGGTCATACCAGGTAGTTTGTAAAGGCCCTAGCAAAATGCCTGGATCACAGTGGGTGCTCAATAAATGGCGATTATTATCTTGAGTCCCAGGTTAGTTACATTATCTGCATGTCAGTCAGGAATATTAGGAATTCAACTTTACTTCTCTATAGCAATTGAACTTCTGTTTTCAAATTCCCTCCCGCTGCACAAACCCTGGCATTGTGCTGATGGCCCCATTTTTGCCTTTTGGGACCCAAAGCTCTTCTGGTGTGTTCTTAGGAAGCCTCAGGGAAAGACTTCCTGTATCTAGTGGTGGTTTGAAAAAACAGATGTGTCCCATGCGATGGCCTTGGGTCAAAGGGCAGAGGAATAACAATTGGGGTATAGAAGGGGCCTTTGTTCCTGGGTTCCTATTGACAGGGTTACCACAGACGTGTCACTAGGGGAACTTGTTTCATTTCTGTTCTGTTATTTTATCTACAAATTGTACTTTGAACATGTGAACATGCTTTCATTTTACTTTGCTTTTATCTATTTATTTGTTTATGGGCAATATCCAGAGTGGCAGGGGCAGAGTGCAAGTACACTCAGCTCCTGCTCTCCTTCTGTGTAACTTGGGAGACAATCCCAGAGGACTGAAGCTAGAACTTCCTGCCAGCCCAGAGGGATGGGGGATGGGGGTCCGGGTCTTAATACTGAAATTACACTGCGTTTCAAGAAAATAAGGAAGGCTATGTATCTTATGCACTCATGAGCTAAAATTGTACATGCAACACAATTATTTCTTTAGTTATGGCAGCCGTGTAAAGGAATAATCGTTTTAGAAAAGGCCGAATTAGTATTCATTCCTATTCCATTGCATCGACATCAGTTCTTAGCTTGCATTGGCAGCACTGGTTTTGCAGGAGAGGGATGTCTGGTTTAACAAATGGGTTGGTGAATAATTGAATGAATTTTAAGTTGTCTTGTCCCCAGACAAATCATTTTAAAATGTAGATTCATTTTGTTTCTTCAGTTATCCATAAGGTGGCACTGTTATACTCTTTTCCAGGAGTCTGAACTCTCAAAACAGAGGTCAACAAGGTAGAAGAGAAACAAACCTATTAGGTCAGAAACAGCTGTGCGTAGAGGAGTCTGTGTGCGGCATAGCTATAGAGGATAAGTATGAGGAGTGTGGAGGGGAGGGGAGAAGGAAGGATGATAATAAAGAACCAAGAGGACAGGGGCACCGAAGTCAACATGTCCTGGTATTTGTCCTTCATAAGGTCTGTGTTCAATTCCAGCTCTGCCAATGACCAGTTGGGCGATTTTAACTCTCTGCATGGAAGTCTCCGAGTCTGTATCTGGGGGGCAGTGATAGCCAAACAGAGGCAAGTTGAGAAGTGTGGGGAGATGAACTTTGGGGGAGAAAGTCTGCAGATCTGAGCCTGACATATGCCTCTCGACCTTGTCTGACTCTACCGCAGTGCATCCTGGGGGGTAGGAGGACCAGAGCTCACCAGCCCGCAGGGGCTTGAGCCTCTCTGATGCTTTGCTGCTTAGCATGGCTGACAGCACTTGCATGCGAAGATCAGTCTTGCGGACTTCCTGGGTACAGGGCCCCGTAGAGGAGACCTGCTCCTCCATTCTCAACTGGCATTTCTGCCTGCTGCTGGGTTGTCCCCGACCCGGGTCAGCACTTGGTCAGTGGCCTACCCTCAGGCCCCCTTCCTCGCGGTCCTCAATCTACAGCAGTCCATCCTCTCACCTGCGTCTACGCCCTCTCTGCCGCCTGCTGCACCTTTTGTCTTCTCAGTCCCACGATCACTGGGATCTGCCTCTTCCCCTAAATCCTTTCGCTCTAGACGCTCACTCAAAGTCACTTTCATTTGTCACAGCCACACGTGGACCAGCCACCGCTGGCGGAGGTGTACTGAACCCTCCTGCGAGTGTTCTCCAAATGACCTCAGGTGCCCTTCTCAGGATGGAGACGGGCAGTTTCCTTCATCTTTTGTGCTCACAGTAAAAGTCTCTGCCAGAACTGTGCAGGCAAAACCAGGGCGTTCTTAGGTTTCCACATTTGAAAAATGTCTACAGCGCATGTGCAATCCCACCCAAGAGACTTGGCGGCTTCGCCGGTGGTACCTTTCCCCTCCTGCGTCCAAGTGCTGCTTTTCGAACTCCCAGTTTTTGTTAGGGGCATAATCCCATTCTACCTCTTCAGCGGCGATGTAAAAGGTTCTTATCATCCCGTACGGCTGCTCTGAGGGGTCCTTGTTGCCACAGCTGCTGACCTCATATATCTGATTCATGCCTCTCGTGAAGTGGTGCATGGTGGAACAAAACACCCTGAAAATACCTGAAAGAGAAACGGCTTGGCATTGGGTGTGGTGGTCGATTGTGGTTTTTGTTGTTCTTGGTTTGGGTTTGCTAGCAAACTTACATATTTTATCCCAAAATCAATAACCGGGAAGGTAGATTTTTTAAAAATGTCAACTTTATGTAGTATTTCAAAATCAGACCCCCAGGGAGAAAAATTACTTGGAATATATTTACTTATGGGGGGGGGAGGGGGAATACCATCTGAAGTTCATTTGCAACGGGAAAATGAAACTTGTGAAGTTGCTGCCGGGAAGTGATTTACCTGGGTCTTCCCTGTTGTGCATACCTGTCAGAAGATAGTACTCCTGGAAAATTACAGCTGGGGATGATTATCTTAGCCCAGCCCAGTTGAAACAGAACTAATTACCTGTAAGATTAATATCCTAGACAAAGTTCAAATGAGGACACATTTCTGAAGCCATGTATTTGCCCTAAAGGATTTCATAAACTATAAAGCACAATACACATATAAGGTATTATTAAAACCAAACATACTACTTCATTAAGCCTTTGAGCCAACGAGATTCTCATTACCTATGATAGGTCTACATTATACCAGATGAAAAGCAAAAAATAAAAAGTCAACCAGATTTCCCCACATAGGGCTAAAATTCATGTATGATTGAGATTATGTAATTTTAAAAATGAATTTTTTAGAGGCATTAGCATCAGGTAGATATATGTTAATTGAACTCGACATAAAATCATATAAAACAAAATTGTTGGAAGATATTTACTGTTAGTAAAATTATTAGTTCAATAAATCTTCTCTTCCTCTAGTAGAGTCTGTTCTTAGGGGTGAGTAATTAATGTAGCTTTCATTATCTATGATGCACAGAGAGAATTTTTATCATGCTACACATGTCTAAATACTGTCAAATTATCCTTTCAGGATGAGCAAAAATTGTTGGTTCAGTGGCTACCTTAGAACCCCCAAGCCTCTGGTGAGTACCTTCATGAGGAAAAGACGCTGTGAAATCACAAGGGAAAGCACCTGTGAGGACAGACTTGGAAAGAGCTTCTTCTGCATATGTGTATTCATCATGTTTTTCAGTAGTCAAGGAATTATCTTCTCTCAGAACAAAGAGGAGTTTATGGCCTTGTTTGTGGTGATGGTTTCAGAGATGTATACTTATCTCCAAATTAGTTCATTTGTAGATATTAAATGTGTACAGCTTTTTACATATCAATCATACCTCAATAGAGTGATTTTAAAGAAAATGAAAATATTTGAGTTGTAGACTATAGTCTACTTTGCCCATGTTTGGGGCATTCTTTTTGGCTGATAGACGAGGACAGGAATTGGTGATATGACCAAGCTTTTAAGCAGTCACAGATTTATACTTACCACCAAACATAAACCGGAAACCATTGTCATGAAGCTCTTTAGAAGCCTGTAGAGCACATGAGTAATACTCATGGCATGCAATAAGTAGCCATGTCTCTAAAATTATCCCAGCCAGCTATAGCTTTGAATGTCTGTTTCAATGGATTAAAACTATTTGGCAATTCTCTCCCCTCCTCTTTTTGGTTTTGGAGTATGTTAAAAACAAAATTCATTGTGCCCAAGGCATCCCTTAGTTTGGGTGACTCATAATTGAACAATTACATTAATATAGAAAGGTTGAATACTAGATGTTTACAAGGCACAGATTATGGAGTTCCTACTCACAGGCAATTATTGGGCAAAAGTTTTGAAACCCAAACCTCGAGTTCTTAACCAACGGCACCAGGAGGCACCTACACTGCCGTTTCAGTGTTAATTAAAGAAGTAAACATCCATTCATGAAGGAGGCAGAGTTGGCAAGAACTCATCTTGAGTAGCATATTGGTTTCTTTTCAAAGCTAATGAAAATGTTGGGTGTAGAAACATGTTGAAAGCCCGTAACACTTGCTATCCTTACTTTTCATGCAACAGCAAGCATATGCTGCCATGTATTGCTCTATATCTCTTATGAAAGTTCCTTGAGCATTTAATTGGCTTAGGAGTCTCTAAAAGAAGAGATGGGTGCAGGCACTTCAAAGGGCCTTCCATGGACTTCAGGCCCAGTGCAGCTTATCCTCTGGGGAAAGCAAAGGTGCCCAACAGAATGAAAATAGAGAAGCCCCCAAATAAGTCATCAAAAGGGAAATTATCAATCTCTAGAGAAGGCAGACCAGGCTGTCCATAACCTAGAAGCACCCACTGGGCTGTCCATACCTGGTAAGATGCTTCAGAGCAGCAACTAAAATGATGTTTGTGGTCCTAGCCGGGTTGGCTCAGTGGATAGAGTGTCAGCCTGTGGACTGAAGGATCCCAGGTTTGATTCCAGTTAGGGGCACATACCTGGGTTTGCAGGCTTGATCCTCAGTGTGGGGTATGCAGGAGGCAGCCAATCAATGATTCTCTCTCATCATTGATGTCTTCCCCCACCCCTCTCTTCCTCTCTGAAATCAATAAAAAATATTTTTTAAAAATTAAATAAATAAATAAAATTATGTTTTTGGTTAAAGAGAAAAAATGTATTCTTTCTCGGGGCTAAATTGTTCACGGATATGAATCAAGAGCATGCTTGTAGATTTGTGCAGCAAGGTCATTTAGAGGACTCCCACTTCTGCTTTGTGGACGTTATTTTAGATGCTTCTCCTTTGTCCTTTACACTATATGTTTGGAATAAAACAGGATTCTCTGATTCTAATCAAGACTGTACCTCTTTCTACACACCCTGAAGTGCCCAAATTTGACGAATGTCTTCTGAGGAAGGACCTTAAGAGTATATACCTGAAGATAGAAACTTGGTCACCTGAGATGGCCCTGCCAAGTTTTACCTGCGTGGTCCGGCTGCATGAATGCTGTTGTAGAGGTGTGAGGAAACAGGGCCAGGGTATCACGGTGAGTGCCTCGTAGGTGGATGGTGTTGCCTTGAAAATAAACTCCGTGCATGTCAGTATCAGTGCCCATTCCAATCATATGCCAGGAAACTCTATCCTTTTTGCACATGGTAAGGCCTGCCTGATTGCCATACATATATCCATTAACAGCTAAATGGAAGGAAAGATGTAGTTAGAGCCCACTATAATTTGGTAGACATACTGAAAACACATCATCTTAGTGAAAGCTTATCAGTATGCATGGGGGTGGGGTGTTCAAGTGTTCAAACTTTTACAGAAGATCCTTATTATCAGAGAATAATAGTACTGGGGAAAAGTCATGGTTAATCAATTTCAAATGGAAACTGAAACTGAAATGAACAATGAATAATAAAAACATACGAAAACTGTGAAAATGTTATATGTAACAACATATACACAAGGGCAAGCATGAATTATAAGAATTAGTAAGGAATAAATCAGGTTGTGTTCTGGCATCTTTTTTTCTGATAATTGTTTGATGGTTAACATGATATCTTTCATTTTCAGTTTTAGTTTTGCAGATTATAAAGAGGATCATCCTTGTAAAAATATTTATGGACTTTATCAATTTCCCCAACGTCTTCTTTAAACTTTAAAAAATATATATATTTTATTGATTTTTACAAAGAGGAAGAGAGAGGGATAGAGAGTTAGAAACATTGATGAAAGAGAAACATTAACCAGCTGCCTTCTGCACAACCCCTACTGGGGATCAAGCCTGCAACCACGGTACACGCCCTTGACTGAAATCACACCCAGGACCCTTCAGTCCACAGGCCGACGCTCTGTTCACTGAGACAAACCAGTTTGGGCTTCTCTAAAACTCTTGACATGAAAATCATTTTCTTTTGAGATTCTTATCCTATTATCTCCCTTGTAAAATGTATCTTTCTCAGCTATTAATTCATATAATTTTGTCAGATCCTTATTTGTCAATGCTTTGCATTTGATTCTAGAAGATATCAGACATTCCTTTACTGAATTCATGGATCCTGCATCATTTGAAAGATTTGCAATTAATTGACATTATATGGGCTATTGTGTCAGTGGAGAGGAATTTTGGGGGGGGGTTGAGGGGGTGTTGACGAGGAACACTAAGTTTATAAGAAGGTAGTCTTTGGGTAAATAAGTTTGCCTTATGGTAACTTTTCCTATCTCAGTAAAATAATTGAAAGAACTTAGAGTACTTCTCACTTAGATATGAATACCATCTGTATCTTCAGAAATGCAAACTGTTTTTATCTTTTACATCAACCCCAAAGTATTGATAGTGGCTACCTGGAGCAGTGCATAGAGAATTTACAAAACACATTCTCACTCTGGGGTGGGAGGGGTGGCGGGTGATGAATGCCATGACTGAACAGCACTGTCTGAGGGGCAACTGCACATATTATGTCTCATGCTTGAAGTCCATTAGAGAGATAAAGATTCCATCCCTGCCCCCACTCCTTACTAATGCCCATTGTAGGAATAAATAAGTGCTATACCCTACATGATCATCTGTTACAATCCCATTCTCAAACAAAGTTACTTTTTATTTCTGTGTCTGCGAAACCGGTGGTGGTTGGTAATTTTCCTCAGATATCTAAGATTATTAGTAGAAATTCCAAGAAGCCCTGGGACTTCTGAGAGGGAACATCTCGTTTTCTAAAAAAAGAATCTTTGATCATGCTTTGCAAATAAATTATCTAAATCTTGTCCACTGAATATCAAAGAGATATCATTGTAATAACTTAGTCCTTGGCTGGCTGGTGAAGAATCTTCTCTTGCTCGGGAATTCTACTTTAATGGCTCTCTTTCTGGAACATTCATTCATTCATTTGTTCATTCATTCAGCAAACATCTTTGAGTATACACTATAGAATAGGTGCAATGCAAAGCATTGTATAGCATGTGAAGTACTTTCTCTTTGGTATTGTTACCACCTTTCTTCCTCCCACTCCATGCAAGCAAGACCGGAGAGATAATTTAATTCACAATTAATGTAAAATTTAAATTAAAATACATGATTTTCCTTGAACTTTGCTTTTAAAATGACACAGTCTGCATGTCCAAAATATGAAAACATATTCACATTGCCAAACCAGGATGGGGCTGGATTTGACATGGCCCATGAGGTTGTTGAATGTTTTCTATATATAGGCTTCTCTTATGATAAATTTCATTTGCAACTTACCTTCTCCACTAAGGAATTGCTATGTTTCCTCATTTCTAGTTTTAGTATCCTCCCCCCTCCCCCCCCCTTTTTTTAATTGGCTATTGACTACTAGGCAAATTGCAAACAAACTTCGTATTGAGTTATAACAAAGCTTTTTGTAGAAGATAATAATGAAAATGCGTTACTCCATGCTTTCTATTGGCCCAAAAGGAAACTGTTGGAATGGAGCATCCAGGACCTTAGGAGTCTGTGAGCTGGTTGCTGTGAGTCACTTGGAACCTTGGACTTTCTTGTGGGGGAGGGAGATTAAGGACTGCTTTGTTATTTTCTCATAATGTTTTAAAGGCAATAAATAGATGTTATTTTGGGTCCTAAGACAAGCAGTTTAGCACCTTTATCTATCTTACAGTGTTTGTTTTAGATTCCCTCCCCTGCTTTTTTTTTTTTTTCTTTTTTCTTTTGGCTGCACACTCTTGCAGGCATTTGAGAGTTTGGACTCTTGCAGGGAAGGTGAAATAAGTAATTCCTCCTAAACGAAGATCTGGACTAGGAATGGCTAGAATTTTACAAATTAATCCTTTAAACATACACACATACAACTTGATAAGAACTCCTTTGCTATATAGTGATTACCTCCAGTTATCACTGGGGTTATCAGACTTAATGCTGTTATCACGAACCCAAGGGGGAGCATTTTGTCAGTGATTTTATACAATTAAGATGCACTGTGATCTTTGCAAGTTCTAATTTTGTGTTGCTTCATCTAAGGCTGACAAAGTGTTTTAGAAGTGTTACTTAAGGTCACAACCTCTCTGGAAGATAGTGAGAGTTCAACTATACCTTGTGAGGCTGAAGCCATGAACTAATTTACTCATCCAAGAACAATACCCAAGACACCAAAAACTAAGATAGTTAAAGGATGCCAAACGTTTTCACTTCAAATGCAACGACGCTTTTTCTTTACAGGGGAAAAGTCATTTTTCATACCATGCATCCGATTGGACTTCACAAACTCTTTGTCTTCTTTGTCAACACTGAAGGGACGCAGGGTAAACTTCTGAATGTTTTCATCAAGATACCTACTCAGATTCTCATCAAAGACTGTGAATAGTAGGTAAAATTCCTTGTCTATTCCTTTCTACAGAGAAGAAAGAAATGAATATATGAAAAGTACAGCTTGGAGAAATTCTTAGCTCGGTTTCACTTTAAAAGTTAACATGAAATAAACAAGAATCAGCATCAGCCTTAGATGTATGGGGTAATTTTGTAAATCAGGATTCTGAGGATGATTCTGATAAATTTATTACACTCCCCCCAAAATTCATCTTTCTCATTATATCCTTCTCCTTTGTCAGGTGGGAAATAGGGCCCTGCTCGGGAGACTTTCTATCTGTGGTACTGCTGTTGTCAGCTGGTCCTCACTGTCTTACTCTCCTGACCATGGCCTCAGCCTCTCTCTCTCCCCCTGGTTTCATGCCCTCATACTCACCCCCTGTTTACTGCAGCCACGCTTATACCAACCTCGCTCATTCCCCCCTCAGGGCCTATTCATGTGCTGTTCTCACTGACTAGAAGGTTCTCCCAGGTTTTGCTTGGGTCACTCCCTAACTCCATCCAGTTCTCTGCACAAATGTCACCTCCTCAGGGTACCCTATCCTGATATCCTGTTTAAAACAGTCACTTACCTTCCACCCTGCCTTCAAACTTGCTCACTTTACCTTACTTGGCTCTTCATAGCACATTTCTCTACCTTAAATTATATCTTGTTTATAAACTTCTCTTTTTCTCACTGCAATGTAGGCCTTGTAAAAACATCCTAGGTTCCTCTCTGTATCCCAAGCTCAAAAAAAAAAAAAAAAAAAAGGTCTGGAAAAGCAGGCACCCAATATATGTTTGTGAGTGAAATAATGAATTGAGTTAATCCATGAGATTTGCTGCTATATTATGTTAACTTGAGTTGACCTTGAAGGGACTACGTATTACTTCCCACTGTGTATATTCCCAATCCTTCTATTTGAGCATATCTGACCATAAAGCATCTCGAATTGATGGAATGTGCTTTTCTTTAATGCTGAAATAGAGAGGTGATTGTATTTTCTGTCCCTCAATTTTCTGTCTTCTTTCCCTAACATGCTCCTATCTAATCCACCCTTCATCCTGCTGCCTGCTCCAGAGAGCTCCTCAGCAATGCCATCTGATCACATCTCTTTCCCTCTTAAACTGGACAATACAACCTAACCTCACAGTGACCTGGTCCCTGCCTGCCTGTACTGCCTCATCTCCTGGCCCTTCCTTCCTGGTACTTTGACCAAAGAGAGGCCTAGCTTCTTGCACCAATCTGAACGTGCTGTGTTCTGGAGGTCTCTGTTCTTCATACATGTACCCCGTAACTTTGATGGTCTGCCACCCTAATGCAGCCTCAAGGGCCAGCTTAGCTGTCCCATCTCTGTGATGCTTTCCTAACACCCTATGGAAGATGTGGATATGCTTGCTTTACGCTCGTACTGTACCTGTACACTTAACTGCTTTAATCACATGGTGTTTTAGCAGGCAGGAATTTAAGATAATGGGCTATAGAAAGAAACAATGTAGGCCTGAAATTTTTCAAAATAAAAATATAAAAATTTGAGGGGAGCAAAAGGGTCACAAGCATATTAAAGATTATAGGTTATGGAAGCAGGCAGGCCTAGATTCTAATGCCATTATTTATTTCATGATTTTATGTAATTGGACTGACCATAAAAGGTATTTGGCTTAGGTAACAACTCCCAGAGAATACTTGTAAGACGCTACTAGCAAACTTCAGTTACCGTTGAATGAATGCCACAGGGAAAAAATCAGAAGTAACAAAATGTTTCTGGCACACTATGCTTTGGGTTCAGGTATTTAGCTAATAGAAAGCAGGGTAGTGTATTGATAAAAGACCAAAGTTGGATGCTCCAAGTTCCATATTCTTCTGACTATCGCTATTTACTAGGTGTGTTTCCTGGGATATCATTCAATGTCTCTGAGCCTCAGTTCCTTCAGCTTTAAAATAGGGATAGTCATTCTGCTTTGCCTTATATGATTGTTGGGGTTCAGTATAAATATTCAGTCTTATTGCACAAGCATTATTGAGGGTCATGCAGAGGGCCGGGGACACATTGAATCTCAGACATTTCCAAGATTGGTCCTTTGCACAGGGAAATGAGAATGTGAGTCAGACCAAGACACTTTATGTCCTCTACCTAGAAGTTCCTTTAAGCCCAGAAGTGGGTCCATACAATGCAAACATTATAAATATACCGTTTAAATAAATAGTCTTGCTATTTCTGATTGGTGAAGTAATTTCAAATGGTTAAATGACTGGACTTTCCTCTTTTCATCTGTGTATTTAATAGCATGCAGACAGGGCTTGGGATGCTATGTTTTGTCACATTAACCAGTGCAACCATCCAAGCCTCTAAGGTGGGACTTGCCAGAAGTTATGTACATGTTTCTTGTCCTTTCAGCCAGAGTGATTAACTTCCAGTTTGTAGTGAAGAGTTAACAGTGTTTCTCACTCAGCCCTGACTGCTCATTGGAATCACCTGGAGATTCTGATGGATTGGTCTGGAACACATGAAAAAATATGTTTAAAAGCTCCCAGGTGATTCCAATGGGTGGCCAAGCTTGAGTAACCTTATCCAAAAAGAAAGGATTCCAATTTGCATTCCATGTAAATCTCAGAAGGTTCTAGAATCAAAGCAATGCACAGGAAGAGACCCACTAAACCCCAGCCAACAAGCAGAAATCCTGGGTTTCTGGGTGGGCATCTATAACTCAGGAAAGTCAGATGTAAATTTACAAAAAAATAAAATTCCCATTGTGTAGAAGTCAATTTCAAGAGGAAGAAGAGGGAATTGCTTTTTGTAACCGACTCGGTATTATGATCTAATTTCTAACCATATTACTGATTTTTCCTACATACAACCCTGAGAAGAAGTTGGTAACATTTATTGACTTACCTGTGTCCCATCAGCATTGAGGGCACCTTTTTTACAGACTAACAAAGGCCCTACAAGGCCAGCGCTGGTGTCCTTGATTGGCTCGACTGCTGAGAAGTAAAGGTAGGTCAGACAGGGAGGGTCACCAGCTGTTGGACTCACACTTTCAGGCACTGTCCATCTGTACGTGAAGGTTTCACCCGGCTTAACACGTGCCCCTGGTTTCACAAATCCTGAGGAGATAAATGAAACAATTACTCGAAGCAACAACCAGGAACATTATTAAACTTGTCAGATTGGGTCTTCCAGCCCAGGGTGTCTCTCTCTGTTATGTTTTAAAGAAAGACGGTTGATTTTGCTTCTGTATCTATCAAGGGAAGCTACAGCCACAGTCTTCTGTTACATGAGGCAGAAGCTTCTATCAAAGGATTGTCTTCTTCATAGACTATATTTATTATTTTCATAGATGCTATTCTTACTCAAATACCAGGTTTAGCATATATTTAGAAAGTGATAGTTGGCCACTTAGCAATTAAATGTAGCCATAAAATATTACTGAGTGCCTTCTATGTGGAATATATTACATTTGGCCCAGCAAAGTATATCCCAAAAAATTAAGCAAAAGGCCTATCTTTAAAGAGTTTAAAATCTTGAAGGTTGAACTAGGAAATAACCCAAGTAACTATAAGAAAAGTTCAAGGCTGCAAGGCTGATCTGGGATCCAAACCCAGAGCCATTCAATTCTAAAGACTGTGCACTTAATCCTCGCATTACATGGCAATGAACACATTGAATCTTTCCTGCTAGACAGAGCCACTCTGCATATTGTCCAGGGCTTTGCAAAAAAGGTGCCCTATAAGTTTGCTGAGTTAAACAATAGAAAATATAGACATTTGGGTTGTCGCTTTTTTTTTTTTTTTTCTGGACACATACAAAAAGTCATTGTGAGCATTTTAACCAAGAAAGAGAGTGCAGTTACAGGAGATACTGCAGCAGGGAGGGCAAGGATGGGCCTAGGGAGGAGGAATGCTCTCTCCATTCTTTCATCCTCTATCCTCCTCATCACCACAAAGCCCCCTCTGGATAGGCCTGGCCTCACCCTGGGACATGAAGCGGTAGCCCAGGCAGCCATGATGTCAGCTGCAGTGATGGAGAAGGCTTCGGAGGAGACCCAGAGTTTCCCAGGAGCAGTGTCATGAAGGAAAGGACACTTCCTGCAGCCGCTGGGCAGAAGCTGCCTTCCTTACATACAGAGAGCCTGTGTCACCTACTCTGTGATGGGGAGAAGCCATCGATGATGATAAGCACATAATACGATTTTAAATAAATATTTTCGCCCTAGCTGGTTTGGCTCAGGGGATAGATTGTTAGCCCGCTGACTGAAGGGTGCCGGGTTCGATTCCAGTTAAGGGCAGTTAATTACATTGCTTACAGGCTCGATCCCAGACCCTGGTTGGGGCATGCATAAGGCAACCAATCGGTGTGTCTCTCTCATATCTCTCCCCCCCCTCCCCCCCCCTTCCGCTCTAAAAATCAATGGAAAAATATCCTTGGGTGAGGATTAACAAAAAAGTAAAATAAAATAAACAAACAAACAAATAAATGTTTTGTTGGTAGATTTGGAGCAAAGACCATGTGTAAAATTTTGATTTAACAAAACATTTCCCCCTCATCCTTCACCCACAGAATTCCATGTAACCTGTAGCAGGAAAGTGATTCACCTTAAAGAAGTGGGGGTGACTGTGAAAGTGGCTTGCTTTGAGATTTATTACATTACTAAGGCGGGGGGGGCGGGGGGAGGAATTAACATTTCCTAAGAACCTACTGTGGGCCAGACTCCATCCTGAATTCTCTGCATTGCTTCCCAAAGCCCTGTGAGTTGAATGCCATTATCTGCATTTGATGGGTGAGAAGAACAAGGTTTAGAAAGTAGAAATAATTGCCCAAGCTCACTGAGCTGGTAAGTGAAGGGACCAGGATTTGAACCTGTTCTGTTCAGTTCTAAGTCCTTTGCATACTCATCCTGTTTCCTCCCTAAGCTGAGGCTAAGACTTACCATCTATGTTTGGGGCTGCATCAGAGGCCTTGTCATAGACCACACCATGGGGCAAAATACTGTAGATTTTGTCAGCTTTGTTGGCAAAGGTCACTAACAGGGTATCACCCACCTCTGCCCTGATGACTGGGCCTGAAAAATATCAACAAGAGAAGAGAGAAGAGGATGAAAATAGAGGTATGTGAATATAGGCAAGAGAAGAAGAGTCATTCCAAGTAGATGTCCATGCCTGCTAAAACATCTCCCCTCCCCCATTCAAAACAGGCCAGATGGTTTTACTCTACCAAGAATTCCAAGGTGGGCTTCTGCCTCAGAGAGTCCCTTTCTTCGCGTGAAAGTTGCATCAACATACTCTATATATTGAGCCTTCCAATATTTTCCTCCTATTCTGTTGTCCCCTTGGGTGAAGTAGAGCTCAGAGTCACTGTGGAGAGAGTAGGAACTTGACTGAGAACACATCTCCACTATCCACCAACTGCCTTCAATATGGAGCTTGGTTTTGTGATCTTTAGCCCATTCACCCACCCATCTCCCAAGAAACAACAAAACAGGCCTCAAACAAGTTCCCAGGAATAGTCAACCAGCCTTAAAAGTTGTCAAAAGCTGGATGATGTGCAAGCTCATTTCTCTCTTAGCCACTGCACTTTCTTCCCCAAAGGTCCAGCAACTGAAGAAGAAGGCACAGGTAACTCCTTACTTACCGGTACTGGAGACCCAGAATGGTGTCCTACAAAGTAGCAAAGATCTAACTGGTTTCTTTGCAGAATAAGCAACCCTCTCTCTCTCTTGCTGATGTCAATATGAATATCTCTGCCTATCGTAAGCTCTTTGATATCTGGCATGACTAAGGAATGGACTGTCTAGTTAATCAAACTGTTTAATTAATGGAGAGTTATTATAGAAGCTACATACAAGAAATACTACTTCAAAGTTGTGAAATATAATATTATACATTCTGACTAGTACTAACTCTATATTATCCTATTTCTATCAATGGTACTATCACTCTTGCAGTCACACAGGCTGTTTATTACCCCCCACCTTTTTGTTTATTTGTAACCTTTTAGTGCACCCTTCCTTTTCAGCACCTTGTTTTTGGGTGTTTGTTTGTTTGTTTTTTGCATCTTTTTCTTTCCTTTCTTCCTGCTGCCATGAGCCAGTTCATGCCCGCATCACCTGTGTTTGGACTATTATATGAACCTCTAACTCTCCATCCTCTATTTCACCCGGGCTCGCTCAGTTTTTTTCTCAGCATACACACTACTGCAACACTGATCTCCAAAATGGCAATTTGCACTGTCCAATACCAGTTTCAAAATTGTCGTTTGCTTCCAATTGCCAATCAAATGAGGGTTAAAGGACCTCTGCAATTGATATCCAGTTTATTTTGCCCCAATTCTCTCTATGTAAATGCCTACTCACCTATGCATATCCCCCTCTCCAGTCATTCTGATCTAATCACTCTCTCCTGCATAGAAGGTGCTGCATGAACCCCTACATCTAAAATTTCACTATTGTGTAACAAAGTCTATCATTCTTCATGGCCCTGCTTAGGTCCCACTTCCTCTGTGAAGGGTTCCTGTCTCTCTTAGTTCTCTCTGAATGCCCAGAGAACTGTCTGAACAACTCACTCCTATTTGTAGCTGGCAGTTACCTCTCTTCTGTGCATACAGATTCTTTCTCCACCTTAGTGTGGGGACATTGTCTGAGATCGTCTTGTGTCCTCATGTCACTTAGTATATGTTGTGCTTTCATATATTACATTAAATATCGATTGAATACAGCTTAATCTAACTTCAGATTTTAAAAGGTGCTTCATACTCTGTAAGGCTTCTAAGACACAATTTTCCATATTAATTCTCATTATTCTGTTTATGGAGAAATACTGGTCAGTAGAGAATGTTGATATCAGAGTTTTTCATATATGGTTCACACACATTCTTTAAACAAGGATCAAGTGTATTAGCAGTTTTGTGGAAGAATGAATGAATGAATGAAATCTACATTGAAAAAAAAAAAGGGTATCTTATTGATCACAAAGAGAATTTAAAACAAACATTTCCTCAAACAAAAAGGATTATAGGGTAATAGCAGTACTTTTTGGTATTACAATGTACATTTTTTAAATGCTTTCACAGGCATCATTGCATGTGATTCTAACATAAGAAGTAATAGGAATCCACAACCACTCAATAAACCATTAGATCCCATTCCGTGTTCTATGGGAGCCAAGAGAGAAAATTATCAATTATGACTCAGGACTCAGGGCAGGCCTCACTTAAGAGGTGACAGTTGTGCTAGATTTTGAAGGAAAATGGCATTTTACTATACAGGGAGGCTTATATCAGGCTGTCCTCAAACTAAAAAGGGTAACCTTCCTTGCCAGGTCATCTCCATTGAAAGAGTCCCGTCTTATTCCCTTTTCAAAACTGTCTGCTCCAATGTTCTGTTCTCTGTCATCTTAGTATTGTTCATGGCACTTAGCACTGCAATTTGCACATAGTAAGTGCTCAAGAAATGTTTGATGACTGCATGGATGAATCTAGTGTTTTGATTTAGCCAGAAAATTGTGAAGCAATAAATAGTCTGCCAATTCTCAGCAGTATATCCAGGACTCAGAACTCCTTAAGTGGTATCATTATGTCATCTTATAAGATGTGCTCATAAGAGCAGTGCTGGGAATATGAATGAGATCTCGGGGAAAAGGCCAACAGATGCCGCTTTTATGAGAGACTCAGAAACACCATCAAAAAAGCTTACCTGCCAGAGGCATTTAGGGGAAGACCACTGAATTTGTTATAACCTTGAGGACCATAATCCCAAAGAATTTTTTCAGCTGCTATAAAGTAGCGCCTCTGTCGACCCTTCATCTTGGGATGAGAAATACCGTTTTTGCAGTTACCAACATTGTATTGCCCCAGCATACCAGCTGCAAAACAGAGGAAAACCATCAGCCAAGGTATAACTGCTCACAAAAGAAATCATACAGAAAAAGACAGATAGATTTGACTTCATGAAAAAACATTTAAAACTTTTGTACAGCCCTAGCCGGCTTGGCTCAGTGGATAGAGTGTCAGCCTGCACACTGAAGGGTCCCAGGTTTGATTCCAGCCAAGGTTACATGCCTGGGTTGCAGGCTCGATCCCCAGTGGGGAGCATGCAGGAGGCAGGGGCTCGATCCCCAGTGGGGGGCGTGCAGGAGGCAGCCAATCAATGGTTCTCTCTCATCATTGATGTTTCTATCTCTCTCTCCTTCTCCTTTCCTCTCTGAAATCAATAAAAAGAAATATATATATATATATATAAATATATATATATAAGATTATATATATATATATATATATATATATATATATATATATATAAAATCTTTTGTACAGAAAACTGGACCATAAACAAAGTTAAAAATAAAGGATAAATACAAGACTTTGTTCTTTTTTATCGCTGTGTAATATTCCATTATAAATGAAACCATATGGTATTTTCTTGATATTTCAATGGACCTAAAGGATATTATGTTAAATGAAATGTCAGACAGAGAAAGAAAATATCATATAATTTCACTTACATGTGGAATCTAAAACAACAAAATAAAACAAACAAGCAAAACAAAAACAGACTCATAGAAACCGAGATCAAAGGGATGGTTAACAGAGGGGAGAGGGTTGGGGGATGGATGAAAAGATTAAGGAGAATAATACAGTCAATAATATTGTGATAAATTTGCACAATGACCGATAAATACTTTCACTGATTATGTCACTAGTGTGCCTAAGGATCAGAAGGACTCACAATTGCCTTCTAGACACAGTCCCGCCTCCTTACCCTTACCTTTCAAAACTGCTCCCACTGGGACCAAACTGCCTCTCTAGACTTCTCTCTCACCACACTTCAAGCATGGGTCCAGCTAAGTAAAGACCTATTCTATGTGGTCCCAAAGAACCAGGACCAAGTCATTCAGCAGGCATTTAAGCCAACAAATGTTTACTGCACACCTTTCATCGGATTTTGCATGTAAGGAAGAATGTTCTAACAGAGCAGCCCAGAAATGAAATGGGCTGCTACAATTACTTAAAAAATAGATGCTCCAAAGGAAATTGAAGAATAGGATGGGGGATTGATCCAAATTATCTACCAATTCCTTGACAGTGCTAAAAATGTGCTATTCTGATTACAGTTGCTCATAGAGAACACTTTTTTCCCCAGTCCATGCTGATTCCTCTACCTGGAAAGTCTTTCTTCCCTTCTTCATCTATTCAATTCCTACCCATATTTCCATGCTCAGAGTAGGAGCCAACTCCTCGGGAAGCCTCTCTGATCGCTCTAGAGAAGTGACTATGGCACCCAAAGAGCCTTTATCATTCTGCCTCAAATGTTAGTCATTTTGCAAGTGACTTAGACTATAGATTCTTTGAGGGCCATATTTCTTTTTTTATATATATTTTTTATTGATTTTTTACAGAGAGGAAGAGAGAGGGATAGAGAGTTAGAAACATAGATGAGAGAGAAACATCGATCAGCTGCCTCCTGCACACCTCCCACTGGGGATGTGCCCACAACCAAGGTACATGCCCTTGACCGGAATTGAACCTGGGACCCTTGAGTCTGCAGGCCGACGCTCTATCCACTGAGCCAAACCGGTCAGGGCAAGGGCCATATTTCTTTCAATCACCTCTCACGTGGTTCATAGGGAGGGGATCAATAAATATCTGTTGACAGGCTGTCACATAAGCATTGTGCATTTTCCTATATATTTAATATTTAATTAAACATAACACATAACGGCAGGCACTGAATGAGCACCATTGACCGTGTGATTTAATTGTTCTAGTCTAAGCTTCTTACACTGGTCTTTGTCCCTTTACCTTGTAGGTGATCACTGACTTGGCAGGTTATCATCCACTTCCCAGGATTCTCAGCTATCATTTCTGTTGTCAGGAAGGTGGCTGGGAACAGGTTGACAACGTCAGTCCGATGCCCTCGGCTGATGAAAGTGTTACCATAGAAATAGATGGAATGGATGTCTATCTCATTCCCCATCCCAAATAGGTGCCAGGACACTGATTCACCAGCGCACATCTCAGGCTCGGGGAAGTTCCCAAAGAGGTATCCATTGAGGGCTGAAACACAGAAGCACACAAGAGGAATAGACTCCCCTGCAGAGGCCAGCAGAACCACGAGACCTGGTAATTCATTCTCTAGCACAGCTTGAAAATCAGCGCAGATCACTGACCGCAATGACTTTGTGCAGAAAAGCTCCTTTTATAAAATATAGTCCCAGGAGGGAATGAAAGGTATTGGTCTTTTTGAGAGACAAGCACTCAATAAAAATGGTAATCAGCACAAGAGAAAACAGCCTTGGAGCTGCTGTGTGGGCACAATGAGATCAGGCGTAAACAGTGCCTCTAAAACTTCCAGGACCGGTCAGCCACCTCTTTTCCAATCCTTCATTTGCATATCTGCCTTCCCCACAGACTCTGTCCCTGGCAACCAGAACCCTGTCTCACTTATCTTACAGCTACCAGGACCTAGCAGAAAACCTGGCACATAGTAACTACCTAATGTAAGTGACAAAAGCAAGCAGCAAGATGGAATGAAAAGGTACCGATTAGAAAGGACTTATGGCACATAGTGAATGCTCAATAGATGTCGTTGATTTAAAGAATGTCTGGGGAAACATGAATTCACAAGCAGGTATTTAACTCTGGGTGTAGCAACATTCTTGACATTTAGCAGCTGCTTAGAAAATAGTTCCTGGATAAAACAAGAGGCTGTAAATCACAGGATTGTTATAGGATGATGATTTGTTCTTCTTTCTTCTGTCCACCCATCCTCTGGGGTCACCTCCTGATTCTTTCCTGATTATAACATCAATCCTTCCACTTGCTGTACCATAGCTTTATCATACGCAATTTAGCTTATATCTATTGTCTTGTTCCTTCTCAGATTGTTGCGGGTTCTGACACGTAGTGTGTTAATATGTTTCATATCACTTTCTAACCATTCTCATCACTAAGTTACAAATCTTGGAAAACCAGGTTGGGCATTTCTGTGTTTTTGCATCCCTCATAGCACCAGACACACAGAGGCAGTCGGTATGTATTTGGTAACATGAGAGACACTACCATGCATTTTGTTACTCCTCTGGAAAACAGCGTCTTCTTTGTCAACTGAGTCAGGCTCAGTGCAGAAATGCCTGATATTTTCATCAAGGTACCAGCTTTGATTCTCATCCACCAGGGTAAACATTATGATGAACTCTTGGTCCACATCCGTCCTTGTCCCTGAATATTTGTTCAGGACACCTTTCAAACACATTGAAAAGAGAAGAGAAAGAAGTTCAGAGTAAACTAAATCAAGATGAGTTTTGCTTCCTGCCAATGGTGTCACATAAGTGTGAGGTCTGTCAAAGACCTATATGTACAAGAGTAACCTGCAACATACAAGCAGCGAAGGGCTTTACTGAAAATGACAGAACTGCAGAAAAGAAAAGTCATAGAACAGAAATCTTCAAACTGCAGACTTGGAAATCTGTCCATCCCAGAAGGAAGCCAACTTTATTGACAGAACACAAACACACCAAACCAATAGGGAATGAAATAGCAGCGTGAATATGTGGGGGAAATAAAGAAGTAAAAGCATTCCTGATCATTTGACTACATTTTTTTTTTTCATTTTCCTGTGCATGGTGTCAGTGGGGTGCTAACTGCTATTACTAGAGAATGTCCTTATTTTTTCTTTTTTAAAAAAAAATAAAGCATATATGTTTCAGGAGGCTATGGTGGTCCTTAGAAGTCTGAATTATTGCCTCTGCTATGGTGTCAGACTGATCTTCTACATTAGAAGAATTTCTCCCATCTTATAGAAAGTTTGGAAGAGGCACATTCCACATGAAGCAGAGGAGGTAGGCAAGACAAGACCTGAAATGTATGCACACTTTTTATCACACCTGGGAACAGCCTACTTGGTTGGGGGGGGGGGGAGGGTAGAGGAGGCACCCCTTACCTTCCTTACACACCAGCAGTGGGCCAATGAGCCCAGAGCAGATGTCCTTAGGGGCGTCAATGTGCGAATGGTACACCCAGGTCAGGCAGTTGGCATCAGCAGGAGCAGGGGCATACTCTTCTCTCACTGGCCAGACATAGGTGTAATTTTTGCCAGGTGGAACCATGTCATCATTTTTGTTCTTTCCAGATGTCCCATCTGGGTACAAGGCTCCTTCCAAGAAAAGAGAAAACATAGTTAAACACAGAGACCACAGGCTATCGTGGTTAGGGCCAGAGCTTTGGAATCAAACACATATGAATTAAAAATTTATTTCCTGTGAGATTGAAGGAAATTACTTACATTCTCAGTGCCTTAATTTTCTATCAGTGCAGCTGGAATGTTACTGTGTACCCCAGAGGGATGTGAGAACTAGATGACCATGTATATGACTGTCCTGCACAAGACCCAGATGCTTCCAACGTGTTCCTAGGACCCCTCCTGAGAGTCCTGCTGTACCAATCAGGGAGCGTGCATTCCACTCAACATCAACTCAAGAAGGAAAGGAGAAGCAGCAGAAGAAATAACAAACACCTCTTGGGCACTTAGAACAGATTCGGCACCTGTATGAGGTCTCACAAAATATAAGAAGAGAGTTAAGACATTCTTCCTGCCTCCAGGGATCTTACAGTTCCTCAGGGGAGACAAAAATGTGAACTATGAACTAACTATGAACACATAGGTCAACTGGAGAATAAAGCAGGGTGATCTGTTCTCTGTAACTCGGGGTCTATGCAAGGTGGAGGTTCTATCACAGAGAAGGGTGGGGCACATGGGCGTGGCATTTCCTTTCTCTGTTTTATAAACTAAGATTGCACAAGGTTTTTCCATTAAGGAAGGTCCATCGCTAAAAATAGTTTGGAAATCACCTGGGTAGAGGGCAGATCAACCTGTGCAAGTTATAATTATCAGAAGCTTCATAACATAGGTGGGATTTGAAGGGCCTTGAACGACTGGGAGGACTTGGATGGTACTGAGAAGAAGGCTGGAGGGTGAGGGCTGAGAGAAAGATGGATGTGAAAACACCACAAGTTCATTCTCATTCTCTCATTAAGTCACTCAACAAACCTGTATTGGCTATTGACCAGAGGCCAGCAAATGTGCTGGTGTTAGGAATACAAATTCGAATAAGGCAGCAAGAGCCAGTGTATCCAAGGCAAGCTGCAGAAAAGATATAACTAAAAAATCTAGCATTACCTTTCAAATGAATTCTACCATGAATCACAGTTTGATTTTTGGAGAAGAATACCAGCGAAGAGCCTATTATGTGCCAAGCATAGTGGGTACTTTGTGTATATTACCTCACTCCTCACAGCAACCCCATATGGTGTGTATTAATACCTCCTTTTAGATCGAGTCAAGGTAAGACATTAGCATGTGGCTGGGCCACATTTCAATCTAGTTGTGTCTGACTTCCCACTAAACTGTGATACCTCCCCAAATATTATTGGGAATATAGTGTATGAAGTGCTTAACATATTTATTCACTTTATTTTTACATATTTTATTTTTTAAAAATATTTTTATTGGTTTCAGAGAGAAAGGGAGAGAGATAGAAACATCAATGGTGAGAGAGAATCACATATTGGCTGCTTCTTGCACTTCCCCCACATTGGGGATCGAGTCCGCAACCTGGGCATGTGCCCTGACCCGGAATCGAACCTTGATCTCCTGGTTCATGGGTGGACATTCAACTACTGAGCTATGCCAACTGGGCTAAATACTTTCTTTCTTTCTTTTTTTAATATATTACAGAGAGGAAGGGGATGGATAGAGAGTTAGAAACATCGATCAGCTGCCTCCTGCACTCCCCCTACTGGGGATGTGCCCACAACTAAGGTACATGCCCTTGACCAGAATTGAATTCAGGACCCTTCAGTCCTTAGGCAGACACTCTATCCATTGAGCCAAACCGGTTAGGGCTACATACTTTCTTTTTATGTATTATGTTTATGTAAAACTTTCTTTTAATCTGAAAAATTTGAATTATTTTTCAACTTATACCCATATACAATATAATAATAAAAGATAAAATCTGAGAACAAAACCTATATAAAAGTATTGGGAGATTGATTTAATTAGTTAGATCTCTTCAGTATTACGGGTAGCTCTGAATTTCCTGGTTATATCTAGGTTATATTAAAATATCTGTGTTATTATATATATTAGGTGATATAATTAGGTTATATTCTTTCTTTGTCTAATAAAAAGAAACTTACCAGTTCCTTGAGGGAGAGGAACTTTTTGTTCATATTAATTCTAAGATAATATTTTTAAGAAAATAATTATATACAAATTATTGAGTAATATAACAAATTATGTCTTCAATGTTTTCAATGATGTTATTTTTAAAAATAATGTCTTACATTGTCTCTTAATATAATGTGAGAATATAACACTGAAAAATATTTGGCAAAACCATTTTTACTTAAAGTTAAACTAATGTAGTTTACTGCTTTCTCACTTGATAATTGATCTAACCTGATAAAGGAATAGGAAATATCCAGAGTGCTGCCCACCATTCATTAAATCCAAAGGACATTTAAAAAAATTCCTGTTACCTAACCTCTCCATGGCATTTGATATTATTGTCATTGTCCTCCCTTGTAAAAAAATTCTCCTCCCTTGGCTCCTGTAACATCACACTATCTTCTTTGGCAACTCTTTTTCAGGCTAGTTTTTCCAGCACATTCTCCTCTATCTGCCAGGCAATGTCAGAAATCCTCAAGTTATGAAGCTGGGTCCATGCCCAGAGCTCTCTCCTTGCTTGATAGCACCAATCCCAACTGTACTCCAACAAGCTACATGCCAGCAACTCCCACTTTATCTCCAGCCTGGACCTGGCCTCTGAACATCCTCCTGTCTACTGGGCTTCTTCACTTGTAAATCTCAGAGAGATCTCAAAAGCAACCTTCCCCTAAAACATTAGCTCTCCCAAACCTGGTCCTCAGCCACTGCCTCCTCCCTCCATGAAAGACACCACCAGTATTCAATGCCACAAACTAAAAACAAAGAAGCATTCTATTCATCTTCCTCCTCCTCCCATGCCATTTCCAAAGCACCACAAGGTCCTGTCTTTGCTTCTTCAAGATGTCTCCATTCGTATCCATTTCCACTATCACAGTCCTAGTCCAAACAACATTATCTCTCATCTGGACTTCTGCAGTGACCTCCCAGCTGATTTCACAGCATCTCTTGCTTCTCTAACCATTTTCCAAGCCATAGAAAGAGTGTCTTTTTAAATCTCAAATCTGATTATATTGTTCTTTACTTAAAATCACTTTTGGGATGAAGGTCAAATGTGTTGAAATAGATTGCAAGGCCCAGCATAGTCTGGTTCAAGCAATCCTGAAATCCTTGGACTAGGTCAGTTTTCTAAAATGTATCACACAGAAAGAAGGGGCAGTAGAGATAGCAGTTAAGTTCACAGCTACTGAAGTTAGACTTGCTTGGAATCAAATACTTTCTCCATCACTTGTGAGTTTGTGATTTGGGCCATTCCTTTCTCCTCTATGAGTCTTAGTTTCCTGTCTGTAAGATAATAATTATAATCCTTACCTCATAGAGTAGTTGAGGTTTACATGATACAATCACTATAAAACATTTATCATAGTGCCTGTTATATAGTAAGCATTCAATAAACATTGGTTATTATTTATTAATAGCACTTATCTAAGTTTTTAATTATATATGGATATATAAAATGTGTGAAATTGCTTGACTAATGCCTGACTCTCATGTTAGACTATAAGTTTCATAAAAATTAGGTTTGTTTTTGCTCAAAATTGTATATGCAAGATCTATCCCAGTGGGTGCTCAATACATATCTGTTGAATACAATAATGAATGGGTGACATGACTGTATTGCAACTTTATCCAAAGTCCTGTGAATAAAATATATGGCTTGGAAGCTTCTGAATTTATATATGAAGAAGCTTCAGGTCAGGAGTTAGGGGAGGGTGGGTGGGTAGTAGACTTGTCTTGACGCTTCAACTGAGATCACTCGGTTTGCTTTAATTATGATACAATCAACACAGCAACTTTCCTAGAGGTTCCTTTATTTACAATATATTTAATGTGCTTTATTTTTGCTTATTATTATTGGGAGTCACTGATAGCTTTTATTGAAAAGTGGGGCTAGAGTCCCCAAATGAATCCTTGGTGATACCACCCAAGATGAGGAATATAATTTTGGATCTAAAATAAATAGTAAATATAAAATAAAAAGTGATTTGGGTATAGATAGCTTATTAATTTATTACAAAGTCACTCCCAAGAAAGAGTTTGACAAAGATTTTGAGCAATGGTAACATTAACAATATTAGAGTATTTTAAAAAACATTCATATGTTTGTATGTAGTCTAAGATGTGTGGACTTTTAGAAGTTACATAATTTTTTACCCATCAGATTTGAGAATGTTGAGAATTGGTGGGGTTGTGGGAGAAACAGGCCAGCTAATAAACAAATGGTAGAAGAGTAATACATGCAATTTTTTAGAGGACAACTTGTTAGAAATGTATTTGAATATAACAGCAATTTCACGTTTAAAAATTTACCCTAGAAGCATAGTTGAAAATGTTTTTTAAAATACATGAACTGGAATATTCATTGTAGAATTGTTGGTATCAACCGAAAACTGAAAGCAACCTAAATAATCATCAATACCAAAGTGGTATATTCATACAATGGAATATTGTATAACTATTAAAAGGATGTCTCTTTATATGTAACTAGCTGTACCTGGCCACGTGTTGCTATGGCTCAGTCTGGTTAAATAGAAAAGAAAGAAAAGAGAAAGAGCACGTTTCTAATATGTTTAATTTCACAATGCTTGTGGGTATACAATATTTTTTGTTGTTCCATTGTCTGTGCAGATATAGAGATTGCCTGGTTTGCCAACTCTAGAACATGCAACATATAATTGTCCATGTGAGAAGCAATCCGTGTCTAGATCTAAACCGCACAATTCTAAAAATTGGCCCTGAGCTTTGTTGATGGTGATTGCAAACGCCAATCGAATTGGGAATTGCAATCTCTTAAATTGAAATGGCATATCCGTTGGAATCACAGGAATGCGAGGAATGAGGACATCTTCACCTTTGAAAGGTTCTGTCAAGATTGTTGCTTCTACGATGTTGCTCATTAATTTTTTTACTACAAGGCGCGCTCCTTTGCAAAGCTTTGACTGGTTGATATTTCGCAACATAGTAATTGCCATGCCGATTTTCAATTGCAGTACATGCGGTGGCATCCCTGGCAGATCGAGTGAATTCAAAAATTCTGTTGGATAATTAACCGCTTCATTTGCTTCCACAACAGTGTCGACAGACTTGTATGTGACGGCCTCGCTTTGAATGTTAGACTGAATAATATTGTTAAGTTCGTAGACGTGTTTGTTCTTGGCCGCAAGAATAGCTCGTTCACTCAGCCAATCGTGATTCTTATAATTGGTTTGAATATTGGGAAATATTTTCAACCAATTCTTCTTTTGACGTCACTAAATTGCAGACGTTATGAGGCAATGAAATTCGTCCTGAGGTCAGATCAACCGGCACCTTTACGTTCCCAATTTCCAGCAATTGATGTGAGAATACCTCAGCTGATCGATCATTTTGCAGCTGGACATGCATATTTGTAGTTAATTTTAACGTCTTTACATGTTGACACAAAGTAGAGTATTTCAGGCAAGCATTTATTTCATCCGCTGGTGTCGATCGAGGAATTACAGATAATGTTTGCCTGAAATCTCCTGCAAGCAATATTAATGCGTTCCCAAATGGGCTGGGTTGTACCGGAATGCAAGGCGATTGTAATCGCGTGATTGCTGAGCACGGAGTCGTGTTTGACACTGATCTGCTATTTCTCGTTGACGTCTTTCAGCCACTCTCAGCCTGTTGCATTCATTCTGTTGAGAACGAAGCAGATCTGAAGCTGCAGAACGCAATCGCTGTGCTCCGTGCATCCTCAAGTCTGGCTGCACGTCGCTCTGCTGCTTCCTCGCACGTATTTGAGCCATTCTTTGTCTGTTTTGCTCGTTGGCTGATGCCTGTTCTTCCTCAGTTGGATTTGCGATCACTCGTCGCACTGCTTCCGCTCCGTGAATACGACGACCTAGGTTTGATCTCCTGCGAGGCATTATTTGGATGAACTAAAGCAGATCGAACTATACTCACAAAATGAAAGCTATGGTAAATGACACAGCTCAATTCCAACGCAATGTCACACGAAATAATTAAATCTAAATGAAAAGAAATCGAAATCCATGAAAATTCAATTTAACAATGCAATTGGAAACATTGAAATGGAATCATAAAATATTTAGTATAGCGTGTGTTGCTTTTACATCCAACAGATGGCACTGTTCTTAAAAAAAAACATGTTTTTACCTGTCACAGGTGTGACATCTACATAATAGTAGGTATAAGGTATATAAAAACACACGTGTATGCGAGTGCAACATTGTGTCAAAATTTCAAAGCAATTGGTGAAGAACTTTTGGAGATTTAAGATTTTGAACAAACGAACATTTACATTTTTATTTATATAGATAACATGAGAAAATCTCCAAGATGAAGTAAAAAATGAAAAACAAAGTGCATTATAATATCTTCTCTTTTTATAAATGAATAAGCATTTATATGCACACACACAGTAACATATAATTACGTTTTTCTATAAGAAATTTACAAAAAAAATTTATTAAAGTTAATTGTCTTTCAGGTGAGAGACTAGTAAGAGGGGCTTTTACTTTTTATACCTCTCTGAACTCTTCTCTATATTTTAAAAAACCAATAAATGTTCTTTTTAAAATAGTCCTAATATTTAATTATATTTCACATGGAGATCAAGAAAGAACTAGTTAATTCTATTATTAAGTGAGATGATTGTAAGAGCCCTAGCATACACATTGGCTTACAGTAACTGCTAAATTAATGTTATTCCCACCTACCTAATTCTAAGTGTCATTACCTCTCCTCAGATGAGTATCTTGGATGTAATAACCATGTAGATACTGGATTTTGCAGCCCCGATATCTAGTATTGTGTCTAGTTCATAGTAAACACTAAATTGAATTGAGGAGAGATTCTAAGACTGGCAAGCTTGCAACTATAGCCAAGACAAAAACTGATTAAAAGATAGTAAGGAAGTCTTCAAATTTTTCCCCTGAAAGGAACTACAAAGTTGTATAAAACTGATAAACATAACCATGTTTGTGCTCTAGAAATTAAACAAAGGCATACAACAATGTTTATGCTTGGAACATTGGTTATTTACATACTCATGGCTGGCTCTAATGCTGTGTGCATTCAAAGAGAAGAGGCAACAGGCCCAGCAAAAAGTAAAAGCTAAGGTAGATAAAAAACCACCTAAACTTTGAATGTGTTTCCTATCTACCTAATGGCAGAGAGCAGAAGATTTACTGATGCTTAAACACAACCTCTGTCCAATCATTTGCTGTCCTCTAAGATAGGCAGATATAGAAGAGACTCTCAGTAGCCAGGCTTAAAAATGAAAACAAGAAAAAGAAGAAGAAAAAAGAGCAGAAACCTTAGTAACCACACACTATAGAAAAGACAGATTTAATAGATTTATCCCAGGTTATTAAACAAAAAAGCAAACAAACAATAAAAACAACCTTGTCTGAGGGAGGGATCAAAATCCAGAGTTGCTACAATACATTCTCAAAATTGTCCAGTTTTCAACAACAGCAACAATGTGAGACAAGCAAAGGAACAAGAAAGTGTGACCATATTCAGGAGAAAACAAGCAGCCAATAGAAACTCTCTCTAAGTGTCTCTGGATATAGGATCTAGCAGATAAAGACTTTCAGCAGCTATTATAAATATTTTCGAACCACTAAAAATATACTATATTCAAATAATTAAAGGAAACAGAAAAAATGATTCAACAAATATAAAATCTAATAAGAAGCTACATTATAAAAAGAATCAAGTTACAGTTTGGCACTAAAAATACATAAATGAAATAAAACATTCACTAGATGGGGCTTGACAACAATTCAAGATGGCAAAAGAAAGAATAAGTGAACTTGAAGATAGATTAATAGAATTATCCTATCAGAAAAGAGGGGGAGAAAAAGATGGAAGAAAATAAACAGAACATCAAGTGCATTAACGTATGTGTAATAGTAGTCTGCCAAAGGAAATGAGAAAGAAAAAGAGGCAGAAAAAAATGTTGGAAGAAATAATGGCTGAACATGTTACAAATTTGGTGAAAAACATTAATCTGTACATCAAAAGAGCCTAATGAAACAAAAATAGAATAAATACAAGGAATCCATACATAGAACCATTTTTGTCAAACTTTTTTGAAAGGCAAAGAGATAATATGAAAACAGAAAGAAAAATGAGTCATCACATACAGGGGAGCAGCAACATGATTAACAGTTGACTTCCCTTCTGAATATTGAAGATGAGAAGACAAAAACTCTCAAAGTGCTGGGGGAGAGGGGTGCCATTGAAAAATATTATGTCTAGCAAAACTTGCCCCCTAAAACAAGGCAAAATAGAAATGCTCTAGATAAATAAAGGTTGAATGAGTTTGTTGCTATCTGGCCTGTCTTATAAGGAATACTAAAGGAAGTCCTTTAGACTAAAAGGAAATACCACTTGGGAGTAACTTAAATCTACAGGAAGAAATGAAAAGCACCAAAGTGGAAAATATGTGAATCAATATAAAAAGTTCTACAACTACTTTCCTTTCTTCTCTTAACTCTTTCCAAGTCATAAGATAATATAAAGTACTGAGTGCAGCATCACATTGTTGTATTTATAGAGAGACTAGAGGCCTGATGCACAAAATTGGTGCAAGAGCAGGCCTTTCTTTCCCCCAGCTGCCGGCACCAGCTTCCCTCTGGCACCTGGGACTGGGGCTTCCCTCGCAGCCCTGGCTTCATCCAGAAGGTCATTCAGAAGGACATCTGGAAGAACATCTGGTCTAATTAGCATATTATGCTTTTATTATTATAGATATAATGACAACACGACAATAGTAGCACAAAAGAGGGGAAGAGAATTAAGCACTGTTGGAGCAAAGCTTCTACGTCTTGACAGAACTAGGTGAGTAAAAATATGGAGTATATTGTGGTCAGTTAAAGGATGCATATTATAATCTCTAGGCCAACCAATAAAAACATAACGCAATGTGTAGTTAAAAAATAAATAGAGGAATATAAAGAATACACTTAAAATATTTAGCACCAGAAAGGGCAATAAAGGAGGACCAGAGGAACCAAGAGACAGAAGGCATATAAAAAATAATTAGCAAAATGACAAATGTAGATGAAACCAATCAATAATTACATTAAATATGAATATTCTAAGCATCCATATTAGTATGAAGAGATTGTCAAGTTAGACCAAAAAAAAAATGACATCCAGCTATATGCAGTCTATTTCCTAGATTCAATGACAGAAATAGGTTGAAAGTAAAAGAATGCAACAGGAGCGCTGAAGTGCTGTCAATATAGGCAAGCTATATATTAAGACAAGAAATATTGCTAGAATAAAGATAGATATTTCATAATGATAAAAGTTAATGTATCAGGAAGATATAACAATTATAAATGTATCCACATCTAACAAAAGAGTCTCAAAACACATACATCAAAACTGATATAATTGAAGGAGAAATACACAGCTCAACAAAAATTGTTAGAGATTTCAATACCCTCCTGTTAATAATGGACAGAACCAGGTAGAAGATCAGCAAGAATGTAGAAGACTTCAACAATACCATCAACCAACCAGACCTAACATCTATATAACATTCTACCCAATGACTGCAGAATACACCTTGTTTACAAGAGCATATGGGACATTCTTCAGGATGAACAATAGGCTACATACACATAAAATAAATATTGACAAATTTAAAAGAACTCATAGGATGCAAAGTATGCTCTCCAATCACAATGAAATTAAATTTGACATCATTATCAGAAATAAATCTTTTATTTTATTCCACAAGTATTTGGAAATAAAACAATGCCCTTCTAAGTAACCTATAGGTATCAGAAGAAATCAAAAGATAAATTGTAAAATTTTTCGAACTAAATAAAAAACGAAGATAAGACATACCAAAATGTGTAGCATACAGCTAAAGTAGTACTTAAAAGGAAATTTAGAGCTTTAAACACTTATGTCAAAAGGGAATAACAGTCTCAAATCAATAACATGAGCTTCCACCTTAAGAAACTAGAAAACAAAAGTGAAACTATCCCTAAAACAACAGAAAAAGAAAAGAAAAAAAAGAAATGATAAAGATTTGAGCAGAAAACAATGAAGGGGAAAGTGAAAACAGATGTTGGCTCTTTGAAAAGATCAACAAAATTGAGGAAACTTTACCGAGACTAACCAAGAAAGAAAGAGGGCACAAACCACCAAAAAACCAAGTGAAAGATGGGACATTACTCTGATCAGACAGAAATTAAAAGGATCATAAGGGAATATTATAAATAATTTATGTCAAAATATTACACAACTTATGAAGTTAATGAACTCATAGACAGACACAAAATATCAAAAATATCTCAAGAATAATAAAAATTTGAAATAGACCTATAGCATGTAAATAAATGCAATTAGCAATTAAAATCTTCCCCCAAAGAACCCAGCCTCTGATAGTTTCACTTATAAATTCTGTAATATACTTAAAGAAGATATGATGCCAATACTTTACAAAATCTTTCAGAAAATAAAGGAGGAAATTGCCCCAAATTCATCCTATGAGACACACATTACCTTCCTACCAAACCAGATAAAGATATCACAAGCAATGAAAACACTGACCAATATTCCTCATGAATGTAAAAACAGATATTCTTAACAAAATATTAGCAGACTGACTTCAGCAACATATAAAGAAAATTATATAACATGACCAAATTTATTCTATGATTGCAAGGTTGGCTTAACATTAAAAAATAAAGTGATGACCCTGCCGGCATGTCTCAGTGGTTGAGCATCAACCTATGAACCAGGAGGTCACAGTTCGATTCTTGGTCAGGGCACATGACCAGGTTGCAGGCTCGATCTGGGGCGTGCAGGAGGCAGCTGATGAATGATTCTCTGTCATTATTGGTGTTTCTATCTCTCTCTCCTTCTCCCTTCCTCTCTGAAGTCAATAAAAATCTGTTTTTTAAAAAAATAAATAAACAAAGTGATATAATATAACACATTAATAGACTAACTGACAAAAACCATAGAATTATCTCAATATGTGCCAAAAAGTAATTAACAAAATCCATATCAAATTAAACTTAAGTTAAAAACTCTCAGCAAACTAGGAACAGACAGAAACGTCCTCAACCTGACAAAGGACAATCTAAGGAAGACTCACAACTAGCATTATGCTTAAAGGGAGGGAGACTGAATGTTTTCTTCTAAGATTGGGAACAAGGCAAGAATGTGCTCTCATTACTAGTATTAAATATTGTCCTAAAGGTTCCAGCCAGTGCAATTGGGCAAAAGAAAAAAAAAGTGAAATACACTGATTGGTAAGGAAGAAATAAAACTGCCTTTATTGAGTGTCACAATTCTATGTATAGCAAATTCCAAGGACCCCTCTAACTATCCACTAATAAGCCAGTTCAACAAGTTAGTAGGATCCAAGATAAATATACAAAAATCAACTGTATTCTGTACATCAGCAAAAATCAAAAAATAAAATTAAGAAAACTATTCCATTTATAAGAGCATTAAAATAAAATACTTTGGAATAAATTTAATGAAAGAAATGCAGCCCTAGCCAATTTGACTCAGTGATAAGCATTGGCCCAAGGACTGAAGAGTCCTGAGTTCGATTCCAGTCAAGGGCATGTACCTTGGTTGCAGGCTAGATCCTGCCCTCAGTCAGGGCCCAAGGCAAGTGTGGGAGGCAGCCAATTAAAGTGTCTCTCTCACATTGATGTTTCTCTCTCTGTGTCTCTCTCCCTCCTTTCCACTCTTTCTAAAAGTCAATGGAAAAAAATATCCTTAGGTTAACAACAACAAAAGAAATGCAAATCTGGTACACTAGAAACTAAAACATTGTTGCGAGAACCTGAAGATCTAAATTGCATGTTGATGGACTGGAAACTCAATATTATCTAGATGGTAGTTCATTTTTAAAATACAGATGGCAATTCCTTCCCCTCCCCCCGTGATAGAGCAACTCAATGCAATCTTCATCAAAATCCCAGCTGGTCTGTTTTATTTTTAACTAACAAGCAGATCTGAAATGTATATGGAAATGCAAAGCTAAAAAGTCTTGCAAAGAAGAACAAAGTTGGAGGATTTATCTACCCGATTTCAAAACTTACTATAAATCCCTAGTAATCAAGATAGTATGGCATTGGTGCAAGGATAAGCACATGGATCAGTGGAATGGAATTGAGATCCCTGAAATAAAGCCTTACATTTATAGCACTTAACAACACTAATTGTACACTTAAAATGGCAAAATGGGAACTTTTATGTAATATGTGTTTTACCACAATTTGTAAAAAATGGTTCTGTAACCTTATCAAGCTTTAGAGTCGCTGGTCTAGATCCTCTACCAGCTCTATTAAGGTATGCTTCTCAGAAATATATGAAGGGGTTAAGACAAAGTTAAAGATTCACAGGTCTTTCTCTACAGCTAACAGGACAGGCACAGCTATCGTGACGCATTTTTGCTTTCTACCCGCAACATAAATAATACTTTCACAAAACCATGTTAAAGAAAATGCATCAGTCGTTAACCCTTAGAGTCACAGAACTCTCTCAGCACAGTTTTATGTGCTCGTCCTGGAGGACTCGGGAACACCACGAGAGTTTTGCTGCACACTTTGAGTGGAGGAAAAGGATGGAAAACTTTTGAAGTCTCAGAAGTACTTTTATAGCAAAAGTCCAAGAATATCGCTTAAAAAGCCATTAGGGAGGACTCAAGAAACTGCACTGTGGAAGCTCTCGCAGTGCACAGAAGACTGGGGAGTTTCAAAAAGGAAGCACCAAAGACAGCAGCCTTAAGCAGGGCCATTGAGGTCAACTCGCCCTGAGACACGCCACCCACACCAAGGCTGTTACTGCTGACAGGCCCCTGGGAGCTGTTGGTGTGTGCCCTCCTTATCCAGTGTGCTACCCAGTCACGAGTGATTGACAAGGACAAAAGTTAGTGTGCTGCTGGGGGTTGGGGCCACTTGTGCCAAGGGAGCCCAGCACCCAGCTTGGAATCAACATAAACAAGAATGAGAAAGAAGGGAGGGTGGAAACAAGGGAGAGGAAAAGGAAGAAGAGAAAGAGAAGTGGCAAGTGATGGAGATGGGAGACAAGGAGACAGGGAGAAGACGAATGCATCCGTGCAATCATTGGGCTCTTAGAATCCCTTTCCCTATAATGGGCAGTTGCCTGATTCATGAAATAGAGACAGGACACCAATACTACCGGATTGACATTTACCTTCCGAGTCTTTGTTGTAGAAAACACCATGGGGGTGCAAAGAGTAAGGTCGGGAAGCGAAGTTCTTTAAATGGATGACAATCACGTCCCCCACTTCAGCCCTCAAGATGGGGCCCAGGAATCCAAGCCAGGGCGGTTTGGGGATCTCCGTGGAGTACGTCTCATCTGTGTAGTGTCTGTAAACAGCCTTTTTGTAAAGACCACCTATCCTGTTGGGCCCTCTTTCGAGAAATAAGGTCGCAAGTCTAAAAATAAGAAGAAAAATATTTAAGAGTGGAAATTGAAAGGAAAATCTTAATAACATGCCTTTACAGGTCATAAACTAAATGCACTTATAATTTCTCCTTTGGTGTTCACCATAACCCTGTCACCACTGGAGAGCTGGTAAGATTATCCCTGATTTATTGATGATGAAATGGAGGCTGAGAGAGTTAAGTGACAAGCCAAAAGACACAAATTAAAACAAAACACAAACACCACCCTAAAGTCACGCTGCCCCTTTGCCCCCTTTCATTCAACATGCCCCCCCCCCGCTTTGCTTTTTTGTTTGATAAACACTTAATATGCACTTGCTGCATTCCCAGAACTTTGCTGGGTGCTGGGGGGGGGGGGGGGGAGAGACACAAAAGAGCTTATCACCTAATAATGGAAAAATTAAGGAACTGCATAGAGCAGTATTTGATCAAGTGCCAACTGAGTGATTGAAGCATCAGATATAGCTCACATTTTCTAGGAATAATTAATTCAGAGGAGAAAAAGGTTGCAGTGGTTGAAGAGGTCAGTAAACACCTCATGAAAAATGCGGGAATTGAGGAGGAGGAGGATTAGATAACAAAAGGGAAAAGTGAGGACACTCGGCAAGGACTGAGCATAAGCTACGAAAAAGAAGCAGTCCCCATCATTTTGGGGGAGAGGAGGTTCTAGGCTGGAGGTTGAGTCTGGAAGGGGAGGAGCAGTGAGAAGTATGGATGCATGAAACATCTGGAAGAAGATTGACCAGGAACTTGAAACATTTAGGATTTGTCTTGGAAGCACTGAGGACTCACGGAGGTTTTTCCTAAAGTGGTGACATGATCATCAGTCTTTAAGCACCATCCTTATGACAGTGGTGTGCAAGCTGTAGAAAAGTGGAGCACTGGGGAGAGCATGAATGAGGGGGCAGGGAAGCTGTCAGGAGACCAATGGAGATGGGGATGGGGTGTAGTTTCAATAGAAAGAAAGGAGCAGATGTGTAAACGTAGGATTGTAAGATGTGATGTGAGCAAATGCCCTCCTGGGACCCCAAGGGGAAGAGGACACTTGGTCCCAGGGTCTGGGAGCTTGAGACAATAGCAGCGCTGCTAACACCACTTCAGAGGTGGCCACACCAGCTCCTGGGAAGGTGGACCTCCCCTCCCCACTCTCGGTCTGTGTGCTTAGCACAGGGCTCCACCCAGACGTACTGCTTCTGCTGGAAGGAAAGCTCCACCACTTTGGGTGCAGCCATTCTAGTGTAGGATGTGACTGAGAGTGTTCCCTCTCAGTCACTCAACAAACTTCATGTCAGACCTGGACTACAGAACAAAAAGTCAAAGCCTGGAAGGAGCTCTCATTCTAGAAGGGAGAGTCACGAGAACACAGATGATGTTCTGGGGCATCTAATCTGGAGGGGAAGACAGATCAGGGAAGGTTTTCTAAAGGAAGTAATGCCTAAATATGGCCTCGAAGATCAAAGAGGAGCTGCCCAAGCAATGATATGGAAAGGGCTGATGTAGTAGACACTGTGGAGCTCTGCCAAGTCAGTGCCCACACTCCATTCTTTGATCTGATAGCACACCTTCCCATTCTCATGCTAAGTACTTTGGAGAGGGCTCTACCCCCAGCTCCAGTGATGGGGCAAGTGACTCAGTCTAACCGATCAGACACAAAATGAGAAGTTGTCATTTTCTCCGCCTTCAATGTCATTTCCAGTGAATTTTGTCCCCCCAGCAATGTCTGCAGTGCCGTAGGGATTGTTCTAGTGCCATTCAGAGCTGAGGCCCAGATGTTCCACCTCTGGCTCAGCTGAGGACCCCTGGAAGTTCTCCCACCTCCGAGACCAAGGCCTTTCTCGTTAAAAGGGCTTTTTGCTGACAGGTTTGACCTTGTCCTATGATCATATTAGGTGGTCTGGGGCAGGCTGCATGCCTCAACTGGTTAGAGTGAGGAAGTGATAAGGTTGTGAAAAATCAACTTTTAACTTTAAAATCGTGCTATAGTCTATTTAAATGCTTTTCTTTTAGCTTTGTTGTGCAATGAGCGTCAATTTATAAAGGCAAAGTAAACCCTCCTTGTTAGCAAGACAAGGAGAAAGAAAACAGTCTTTGACAGGCAAGCCCGGCAAACCAAAGTTCTTAAGGTTACTTGATGGATTTCTGGAAAGATGTTCACTGGATATTTTCTTATAGCCACAAACTCTACCCTGGACCCAAGCATCGTTGGATATACAGCTGATCTTTGAGCAACATAGTTCACCATAGGTTTGAACTGTGTGGATCCATTTACATGCAAGTTGTTTTCAAGAAATAATGTTGATCCTTTGTATCGTTGGGTTTCACATCCGAGAATTCATTCAAGTACGGATAGAAAAACAGTATTTTTGCATTCCCAAATGGGGATTCCCAAATGCGGATCAAAAATACTATTGAGCATCTGATCCCCTCACTTCTCTATTCTGGGCTCCCAACACACACACACACACACACACACACACTCTCACACCAGTAAACACACATGCATATGCATGCTGAGCAAAAGTTCCTTATCATGAATTGTCTGGCAGAGCCAGCCAAACGAGAGGAAGGAGAACTGTTGGTTGACTTCTTACAGCACTTATTGCATATGCTGCATATTTTAACACTGAGTTATATATTGACTTGTTTTGCACCTTCCTGGACATGTGTCAATCTTATCACCTAAACAGTCATCCCGAGAAGGGATTAGGTTTACTCAAGCCGTGGCTCCCAAATGTCCACCTAGGTACTAACTGTATCCGAGTAATTTGGGACATTTGCCAAAAATGTAGGTCCCCAGGCCCCATTTCAGGGCAATTGAATCAGACTTTCTGTGTCAGGGCCATGGCATCTATGTTTCCTGAGCTCACTAACCGCTTCTCAAGGCAGAGCTTTCCAGTGCTTGCCCATTCGGAGTCTTCTTCTTCTCAGCGGAAGGGGAGAACAAAGAACTTTTGCAGTTTTGGCAAGTGAGCTATGAGAGGAAGTGACATGTGCCACTTCTGGGCCAGGGCCTTTAATTACAAGACCCCTCACTTCCTCTGCTGCAGGGGAACCCTTCAGCAGTGACAGTGAAGCCTCCAGATCTAAGCAGCCTGGCTCCTTAGTTCACCCAGGTGTCCTGCAGTCTTATGGCCTTCGGTGAACCCCAGTGGGTGAGAAATACACCTCTGTGGCATGAGCCCGAGACTTGGAGGTTATGTGTAACTATAGCACCAGCTGACTTATTCTGACTAATGCAATTCTGATGTGAATGCAAGTTTGGAAATCACATTTCTATAGTATTTAGCACAAAGCCCATAGAAACAGCCTGAACCTAGTAACTGTTTGAAACCACAGGAACTATTGGAAGTGGAAAAGGCAGGGAAGGAATGGAAGTAAGAGAATGTCTATGCAGCCAGCCACCCCTAAAAACACAGTATACCTTTGTAACAGTTGGACAAAGACTCTAGCTCATATGAGTTCTAAAAATGCAAGTCTTGCCTCAAAACAAAGCAAAGGGTGATTTCACGGAAGGCACCCTCAGGAAGCAGCCCGAGGTGTAGCTAGAGTGCATGCATTAGGATGCTTCATTGGTGGGCTGTTTATTGTTTATAGTGCAGCTGCAGGACGGTCCCACTGTGATGGACTGAGCGATCACTACCCCTCAGGTTCATCTCCAACATTTTGGCTCAAATATATCTTAACATTTTGACTCAAATCGAGCAGGTATCTTTGTCCTGCTGTGAAGGAATCCAGACGGGCTGGGAAATTTCACATCAGCAACTGCTTTAAGGACAAAACGAGATGCAAAACGCTCACATTGCCAAGGCCAGGGACAATACTGCGAAAGAGACACCTTCTAAAAGCAGGTGAGATTAACCACTGCGGGAATGAACCTGCCTCTGGGAATCATCTAACCAGTGCAGAGGCAGACTCCAGGTTAGATTCCAAGGATTTCATAGCTCACAGGGCGTGTGCACCTTGCCAGAACCACTGTCCCCCACAGCCTGGATCTTTTAGCAGGATTCTTCCCCATCCATTCAACCACTGAGCAATTGTCGAACATCTCCTGTACATGGGACATTAATCTAGAAATGAGGGCCAAGATGTGTGAATCTCAGTCCCTGCACTCAAGAGACATACCATCTGGTTGGGAAGACAAAACATATGCATTGGAGAATAAATAGCAACACCCAGTTTTCCATACTAAGTGGTAAATATATCATATAGAGCTGAATGTCTGAGTGTGTGTGAGAGAGTATGAGGACAGGGTAAAGATGAGCTTTGAATAACATCAGCAGAGGTATGGTCAGGGAAAACATGGGAAATCATTATAGTCACAATATGGATAAGCAATTGTTGTCTGAGAAGGGACATTGTTCACCGAGGAGAAACAGGACTAGATGGATACAAATGACACTTGGCAAAGACAAGGGTGGAGATGGTGATTATGCATTGCAACTCAGGTGCAGCCACGCTCTCCCTAATTAGGTTAATGATTTCAAAGCCATCCCACCTAAGCAATGTGCTCCCATTCACGTCCTCTCACCCTGGTTCCCTGGCACCACCTGAGTCTTGAGTTCCTCCTTATCCCACTTCATTTCCACAGAAGCCCCTCAGGACACACATAAGGCAAGTTGAAAACAAATTCACACAGTGAAGGTAAAAGGGAATGAGCTTGAATCCCAACTTTCCCACTTGATGTTGTGAGATCTTGGGGAGATCTGAACCCCAGTTTCCTTGGCTGTCAACTGGTGGCCATCGTATAGTCATCAAGGGGAGTAAACGAGACGAGATGTGGAGCCCCATGCACAGTGTCTGAATGTTGAAGCAATGATAATTATGGGAGTAATGATTAAACTCCAATCAGAAAAGAAGAAAATGTGACCATTTGAAGTGTCTTTCCCACAGAGCTCTGGCTCGCAGGAGAAGTCCTAGAGATAGGAGAGATAGCATGATGGCTAACATGTCTTGTGTGCTTAACCCAGAGGCTTTACCTCTGATACCTGTCTTATGGGTTGATAATGGCTTCCAAAGTGAGTCCACATCCTTATCTTATTTGGAAAAGGGGCCTTTGTAGATGTTAAGGATTTTAAGATGAGAAGATGATCCTGGATTATCCAAGTGGGTCCTAAATGTCATTAAAAGTGTTCTTATACCAGGAGGATTAGACACACACAGGAGAAGGTGATATAAAAATGGAAGCAGAGATTGGAGTGATGCCCTCTCCTCTGAAGCCAAGGATTGCCAGCAGCCACCAGAAGCTGGAAAAGGCAGTGAATTGATCCTCCTTTAGAGCCTTCAGAGGGAGTGTGGTTCTGTCAATGCCTTCACTTTATTTATTTTAATATGTTTTATTGATTTTTTACAGAGAGGGAGGGAGAGGGATAGAGAGTTAGAAACATCAATGAGAGAGAAACATCAGCTGCCTCCTGCACACTCCTTACTGGGTATGTGCCCACAACCAAGGTACATGCCCTTGACCAGAATTGAACCTGGGACCCTTCAATCCACAGGCAGACGCTCTATCCACTGACCCAAACCAGTTAGGGCAACACCTTCACTTTAGATTTCTGGCCCCTAGAAGTGGGAGAGTACATTTTTTATTGTTTTAAGCCATCCGGTTTGTGGTAATTTGTTACAGCAGCCACAGAAAACTCATACACGCCCACCACAACCACCACCAAGAAAGGACTATCATTATCCACACTTTACTGTTGAGAAAATTGAGGCAGAGATTCAATTACTTGCTTAGTAAGTGGAACAAGAATTCTAAGTTTCTAAGTTGATGCTAGAGCCCCATATCCACTAGAAAGCCAGGCTGCCTTGGCATCTCTGCCAGACCACTTTTGGGCCACACTTGCCTGGGAAAACCCACGCTGGGCCTCCTGGTCCCCCTGACTGGGCAGGAGATCTATCACTCTTCTGCATGGCATGAAAAGCTTTTATGACAATGCCTGCAACATAGTAAGGACTCAATGACACTTAGATATTAATGTTGTCTAGAACCCCACTAACCAGGCCTTGGTGTGGGAAAGAGAAGAGGGGGATCAAGAGGGTTTTGTGAAGGATGGGAAATAGGGAGAACAGAGGAAGGGGAAGGTGGCAGGAGTTGCCAGCTGCTTTAAAAAATTCATGCCCCACTTATTAGAAAAAGAATTAAATCCTACTGTTTTCAGGCCAAAAAGCACATAACTGAAAGATTTATATCGTCAAGCTTTTTTAAAGGTTTGGAGTATCCAATGAGATATAAGTAGAATTAATTGGGTGGCATATCAATGAGAGCACTTTATAGGGCTGATGTAGCAGAAATTTGCTCCTTCTACCTTTTCCCTTCCTCTCTTCCTTCTTGGAACATAGACATGAAGGCTGGAGTTCCAGCAGCCATCTTGTGACCCTTAACTTCCTTGAGGAGTAAAATTACATGCTAGGGATGATGGGTCAGAAATTGTTAAGGCCCCTGAAATCCTATCATACCAACTGTCCCAACAACCCTGAACTGCCCACATCTGGATTTCTTTCAGAAGAGAATACAAAACCCTAATTTGTTTAAGCCACTCTATTCTTGTCACTACTGGCAGCCAAAAGCAATCACTAACTGATACAGGGAAATAACAGCAACCCCAAGAGAGTCACATGACATCAGGCCCAACACAAGATTTTTTTTCTGCTAATAAGATAAAAGTTGAGATTTGAAAGTCACTATCTGTCCAAGACTAAACCCTAAGAAGATAAAATCTTCCCCTTTATTTTAAAGCTTCTCTTCTCCCACTTGCTTCCTCCAGTTGACTCTTTTAGTAGACATACGGGTCTCTCCTTCACACCTGTCCTAGGGCCTGCTCAAAACCCTTTGCCATCAACTGCACTCACACAGTGCTGTGATCAAGTGAACTCCCTAAACTTGGGATTTGAACAGTTGCCAGCCACACTCATTCAAGTGTGGTTCTGCCTGTGAGTTAGTGCCCACAAAAACCTCTGAGTTTCACTGGGAAGCAAAAGCCTGCACGTGTTGGTTGCCTAATGAGGGCTTTGGTAATAATTGTGGCTTTAAGTAAAGTGAGTCCACTTTGGCTCCATGCAAGACCAGGCTTTGTCACCTAAGCACAGTCATGCCTTAAGTGCTTTACGAGCTCGAGCAGCACTGGCCCGATGGATCAAACGCTGACACCGTCCCCAGGCAAATCTAAGGAGGCCTGTGTCCCCATGAAGCACAGGAGGGGAGAGGGGGAATATATTCATCGAGGAAAAATATTTCTAGATAGAATAGAATTCCTATATCCTATACTTCCTAAGAAAATGTTAGAGGATATAACCTCAACTATATTTTGAACCCTGTGATCCAGCAAAGACACCACATTGGAAAGTTAACAAGTGGGGGCAGAGCAAGGACTAGAAGTCAGGTCTCCTGACTCCTATTTCAGGTTCTTTCCACCCATAGTGAATGCTGGGAACCTCTAAATACCAGGCATTTGTCTGGTTCTGACTATCTAAATAGCAGCCCGTCCTCAGAAACACTACCTACTCATCCTGCGGGAGGCTGAGCGACAGCATGACCGCATCATCCAAGATGATTCCTTGCTCCTGGGAAAATGGCACCATGCAGAGCACACATACATGTTCCACAATCATGGCATCTTCACATGTGACAGCTGTGACAACTGTGAACTGTAGTATCTGAGACATGTGTTCTGTGGTCTTCAAACAAGGATCAGCAGCCTTCTTGGGGACTTGTCCTGAGCCACCTGCCTCACCAGTAGCACTTCCTGAGATAATTGTTGATAAAAAAACAATATACGTGGCACACTCAACCAGGCTGCCCATTCAAGAGTCAGGAGTCACCCTGCATTAATCTGTCTCTTTACACACCAGAAGGAAACATGTGGCATCCAATATGACATATACTGTATATACTAGCTATCCCTAAAAGCAGGAGTCCTCTCATGTGAAACCACATTTGTTAAACCATCTCACTCTAATCTGATAACAAACTGTGTTTTAGTCATGGCTCTTCTTTCCATTTCTTTTTCACCATAACTATTTTCATACAAATTGAGAGAGAGAGAGAGAGAGAGAGAGAGAGAGTGTTGCAAGAGAGAAACATCGATCACTTGCCTTCTATACATGCCCTGACTGCATATCAAACACCCAACCTTTTGGTGTATGGGATGACACTCCAACCAATTGAGTCACCCGGCCAGGGCTATACATTTCTTGTGCTTTCTTCAAAGCATGATCTTATGGCTGAAAAGAGAGCCCCTAACTCCTCCTGCACCCAGCCTTGTAGAAACAGCATTCCAACATTTGAGGGTTTAAGTATTTTCGGCTTCTCAATGAATAGGTAACCAGTTTGGTCACTGACACAAGTGATCACTTTCAGTGTCTCTCTGAGAAGAGTGACAAGTGGACTGAACCTGCCTTTGGTAAGAATTAGGTCTTTCTAGAACTTCTAATTGCTTGAATCCCTGGCTTCTGCAAAGCTGAGTTTAACTCAGCGGGAAAGGATCGCCTTTGCCAAGAAACAGGTTTCATGGTTTAAGGGGGAGGGTGGGGAGGGCTCTGGAGCTAAAGCAATGTGTGTTTGGTGCTACCTTCACTCTATAAACTCTGTCAAGTACTTCGTGGAACCTCAGTTCCTGGCTTGTAAAATTGGAATAGTAATATGTACAAGCTTCAATGAAATGAAAGTCTCTAATGGAATTCCTATGTAAGAACAAAGAATACTGACATGAACTTTTTAGGAGGAAGATAGCATTCCTTTTTACTCAACCATATGGAAAGGTTGTCCAGTATCACACTGAGCTCAGGAATAAACTCACTACACTCAACACACACATCTTGAGTAGTCTTGCATCCAATGGTGGCTCACAACGACTATTTTCTACTGAGCGTTTTTTGAGGACGGCAGAATTCCATTTTTTGGAAAGGGCACCAGCAGGGAGGGTAGCCTTTCAAATCCCATATCCAGGGAAGACTACCACCACCAAAGGCCAGCACAGGTAGGATTCAAAGAAGTCAAGAGCTTTCTTTGGAAATAGCCCCTGGACATTAAATTTCCTGGTACAAAGCTTAAGGAAAAGACTTTCTTGGCAGCCTGGCTGGCACAAGCATCATCCTTCTTTAATTTTAAAACAAACAAACAAAACACCTATGGCTATGGCTGTGTCACCATTGTGGCATAGCCTGGAAGCCGTGTGTCCAAGCCAACTGGATCTTCGGTCTTTGCCCAGGGCAGGGGGACCTGGCTCTGAAAGACTTGTTGGCAGACCCTGTGCTCTTACTGAAGCTTAACAACTAATTTCATCTTTAGAAAATGGAACTTGAATATTGAATGCAATGGGCTCTGCCTATCAGAAAGGAAACAAGCATCCAAAAACCCAACAGTGGTAACCAGAACATCTCAAAAGTTGTTCTAATAAGCACAAAGTTGAAAATACGCATAACAACTTTTGGAGCCAGGGGGTGACTTCAGATGGATCTCCAGGGAACAAATAAGAGATATAAGACACTAGATCCTGCAAGGAAAACAGGAAGTGAGGGCTATATTCTGCAAAAATAAAAAATCATGAATATAGAACATTCTAGAACCATCTCACCCAGCTACACCATGGGCTCTGGAGATAGGCTATTGCCCTCAGATTGAATGAGTCGGGGCTGAAACAAGCCTCTCACCAGTGAAAAAGCCATTTCTAATGGACTCAAGGAAGCTCTTTAAACGCCAGCGAAATCTATTGTAACTGTCCCTCTCTTAAACATTACAAAGCAAAAACAAAAATGACAATGTTTCATTCCAAAAAATAAAAACTAAGAAAACACTGTGTGTTTTAACAGTGGAGAATTCTTGAAAATTCTCAAATTTGCATCCCAAAGATTGCCATTCTTTTTTTTTTTTTTAACAGAGTCTAGAACTTCCTTGAGTTACTAGAGATGTCTAATGAAAACTGTCCATTTATAGAATGAGCCATTATTCAAGCAGCTGGTTGTGTCTGTGGCTCTTCACAGACAAGGCTTTGAATAGATGGTTCAACAAATAGATGGAGTTAAGAATGTCTCTTCCAAACTCCACACCCACCCAGACTGGGCTCTCCAAGCAAACGCAAAACCCCTCCTGTTGCTTTACATTAGCTCACCCCAATTACCACCACCCAAGGAATACAATCTTCCACATGTCGAGCGAAAAGGAAGCCAAACCTGGGAGTCTATGGGGACCCCATGCTCACTCACTTGTCTTCTGCGAAACTTTTCCCAGTAATAATGTTCTTCCCCTGGGGTACATAGTCCCAGTATTCTTCCACAATCCCAATGTGGTATGTTCTGGTAACTGCGCCAACCAGCCCAGACACACCCAGGAATGTGATGAGAAGGATGCAGGCAGCCTGCTGCTTCCAAGGCATTTGTGAATGTAACTCAGGCAAGCAGCGTGTGCAGGAGGCAACCCTGCCTGTCCCTCCCCCTCATTCGGAGTTAGTTATAAATGAGAAAGAGACAAGGCCCAGCTCCAGCTCCTCCTCCTCAGGAGCTTGGGGTTGGGACAGAGGCTGACAACTCATATAAGCAAGTTGGATGGGGGAGTTGCTATGACGACAAAACCTTTGCTAGCCATCCAAGAAATGTGTAACTGGCTTATTTATTTAGTGCCCATGCCAAACAGGCCTGTTTCTGTAGGTTTTGGAGCTCTGCTCTGATATTAATCATTCATCATTACCAGGAATGACAGTACAACTAGTTGGGCTAATAAGTTTCCCTGCCTTCTTCCTCTTTTTTTTTTTTTCCTCCACACCCATTATAGGAACATATTAAAATCTGAATACTGGGCTGGCCTGAACGGAGCATCAGGAACTATCTCAAGTACTAAAGAAGGCTTCATCTCTGTTGGCAGTGCAGAGGGCATGACGCAATCACTCTCTGCCATCTGCGACTTGTTTTATAGGTCTACATGAAACAATCAACTCACATCATAAAGTTCATAACAACATTGTAAAACCACACTAATTCTTCATTTGCTCGTGAATCATCTCCACCAAATTCAAATCCCACCAGCAAAAATTAGGAGTTCAATCACCCAGTTCAGCCACAATTCTAGAGGTTATCACCCCTAAGACTGAGCTGCCTTTCTGGACATGAGTGACAATGATACAGGAGGAATACCTTTCAGGCACATGAAGACCTAATTCAGTAGCAGGTCTTTGGGTCAAAAAGGTGAAAGGAGTGCCCATTCTTCTGTGTGCTCTAATTTGTGTCCTAGAATCTCAGTGCTTAAAGAGAACTCATCTGCCCCAGCCAGTGTGGCTCAGTAGATAAAGCATCATCCTGTGGACTCAAGGATCCCAGGTTTGATTCCGGACAAGGGCACGTACCTCGGTTGCAGGCTCCATCCCTGGCCCTGGTTGGGGCTTGTGTGGGAGACAATCAATCGATGTGTCTCTCTCACATCGATGCTTCTCTCCCTGTCTTTCCTCTTCTCTTCCACTCTCTCTAAAAATCAATGGAAACATATCCTCAGGTGAGAATTAACAAAAACAAAACAAAACAAAGAGAATTCACCCGACCCTGCAAGTGAACCAATCTAGTGGTCCCCAGATTTGCTCTCAAGGCCACAGATGTGGAATGAAGGAGATGGTCTCCAGGGTGGCCTTTGAGGTCGAAAACACCTGTGTTTGAAATCCAGTCCCAGCACTTATTTAGTGCCATTGAAGAATCACTGGACCTCTCTAAACCTGGTTCTGCAAAAACAGGGGTGAAGAGATTGTTAAGAAAATTTAAAGAATGACATAAAAGCAAATCTAGATGACCTTAGGTTTGATTTTTTTAAAATATCAGGACACTTGTGGATTAATTGCCACAACACACCTTCCTTTAACTCACATCTACTCTTCAGTATGAGTATGGACACTTTGTGTGAGTTCATCATCTAATAGCCACAATAGGGAAAGGACTCCCAGGGCAAACCTGAGCATGGCCTTGAAGGAAGCAGGGCTTTAGCAATTCTTGGAATTCGGAAATGTCCTGGACCAAAAAGTTTTTGTTCATACTCTAGAGAAGCAGACTATTTGGGGCCATTGGAGGGGATCCCAAAATGTCCCTTCAGCACAGCCCAGGTAAAGCCCTAATTATTACAGAACCTTAAAAACACACAGACATGCCATCATTCTGCTTCATTCCTCCATTTTATGTCCCAGCCTCCACCTACTCTATCCCTCACCTGCACTAAATTCCTTCTCATCCTCCCAAATCCTTCTAGGCTCTTCCTCTCTGAACCCTTCCTTGGTTCCTGCCACATCCTCCATACCTTTCCTTCTCTGTATTTCCTTCAGACTTCGTACGCATGAGCATCTCTAACTGTATTATTGTTTGCTTACATGTTGGCCTCCCATACTAGACTCTAAAGTCCTTGAGAACAGTGCCTAGCTTACAAGCCCTCAACATCTCTCTCCTGTTACATCTGAGGACCAAGGACTTTATTAAAAGAACCTACAGAATACCACACTCAATAGGTATTACTGGAATTATTCAAGGAAGACCCTTTCAAGGAAGGGACCATTAGCAATACAATAAGAATTTTCTTCAAGCATAAACATGACCTAAGAATTTAAAAGAAACCCAATGTAAAATGCACATGGGCAAACACTTCACCAAATGAAAGTCTAGTGATAAAATCAGTCATTCAACCATTTGGAAAGATTTGCTGAGTATCTACCTTAGTAACTGTTCTAGTCAACTAGGAATATGACACCCATGGTCCCTGCCCTCAACGTGTTTATATTTTAGTGAGGGAAATGGATTGTAAACAAACAAGTTTTAAAATATTAGCTAAATGTCATGACAAGCTCAGCAAAATTCAATGTAAATCCAATGTGAATGGGGAGAATGTTAGGAGGTGTCTGAGATGTTTGGGGAGATGGCCAGGCAGCTTGTTCTGAAGTATGTTTATGTTTTGTAGGGAGGAATAGAGTATAGTGAACTCCCATTCTGCAGAAGCCCCACCCACTGCCATCATCAAAGAAAAAACAAACAACAACAAAAAATACTAGATTAGCTTGATAGCCAACTTAGGTTGAGTTTTGTGAGGAAAGTTAATGGGCCAAGTTCCTGGCCAGTGGGGACTTCCACTTTTGGGTATTTACTTGTTCCTCGTCTGGGGAAGTGCCTCATGATGCCTCACCTCCCACATACCTGAAGCAAACCCTCATGCCAGAAACTCAAGAGAGCCAGCCTTCAATCACAGATATAGTAAAAAGAAGAGCAGAGGAAATGGGCTTCCCTTCACTCTCTTCTCAAACTCCTCCATCTTCCCCTTCCACACAGATCAAGACATCTAGGGTTGGTCATCCCTGAGCCTAATGATCTTGGTTGTGATAGCACTGATTTTTAATAGTGGAGAAAGCTCCATTGCCCTCCATTACTGTGACCAGAGACTAAGAGAGAATTCTCTTGTCAGAGGCCATGGGGTCTCAGAGTGGTGTCTGTATGAAGTCAGTTGGCAAGTCAGGATGTTTTATAAGATTGGTTGGTTGCCGTTCAATCCACACTCTAGATCTACCACTTCTTGGGAGATGCAAGAACCCTCTAACTTCTCCCACCCTCCTGTGGTTCTTCCAGTAATGGCTCAATAGGGCTGTCCTCAGTACACCCCTGGGCCTATTGAATGCAGAGCAGCAGGGCAGGGCACTCAGGAAGGGGTTTACCTACTTCGCAATCTGTTTTCTGAGAAGGTACCAGGAGGCTCATGTCATCATTTATTAAAAATCCCACTGGAGGACAGCACTTCAGAAAACCCTGTTAAATGGCACCAGAGACTGCTTAACTGTAGCAATTTTTGGGTGAGAGTGGCTGAACGTGAATTCCTATTAGGAAGGAAAACCCTGGTTCCAAGTGAGGCTTGGCTTAGCTGAGACCTCCCTGGTACACAGATTGCCAGAAGAAATGTTTCTGATGATCAAAGCACCTGGTGCTTCTGTAGAGAAGGTCTTTATAGGTAGTGCTTCAGCTCCCAGGCTGGGGCACGTAGGCACATGTGGCATGGATTCTGGAGCATGGCCAAGGCTCACTGCTCTGGCCTGATCACTGATGCCCAAATTCCACAATCGGAGCTCCCTGATTTTGGCTTAGGACTAATGCTATAAAATGCAAAGATCTCTCTCTCTCTTTTTAAATATATTTTATTGATTTTTTTACAGAGAGGAAGAAAGAGGGATAGAGAGTTAGAAACATTGATGAGAGAGAAACATCAGTCAGCTGCCTCCTGCACACCTCCTACTGGAGATGTGCCCGCAACCAAGGTACATGCCCTTGACCAGAATCAAACCTGAGACCCCTCAGTCCGCAGGCCGACGCTCTATCCACTGAACCAAACTGGTCAGGGCTGCAAAGATCTCTTGATATTGGTCTCACTGGCTGAGGTTGTCTTCAATGAGTTTATTAGGTCCTTTCCCACAAATAGTTTTAGATTGAGAGGAGGAAGAGGGGAACACTGGACTTCTAGGAAGAGTCCAGTAAGGCTCTGCTTCAAGTTACAAAAAACCCAAGTGATCATCTTGTTCAGGAGTTCCAACACATCTGCCCATGTTTTTAGTCTAGAATAGTGTCTAATACAACATCTCAATTTTATTTCCTTTAAGTAGGGTATGAATCCTCCATTTCATCATAGACCCCACCACTTCTCACTGTCTCAAATCTCTCTGTTTCAGCTATTTAAGACCTGGTCCAAGATATGTGTATTTGTGACTACTGAACTCTAGTCCAGTTTTCCACTCAATGCAAAAGTCCCTTCAACAACATATGCATTCTTCATATATTAATTTTAAGAAATGTACTAAGCACCTACTATATGCAGATTTATAAGCACATTATTTTAGCAGGGGAAGTGGGGGAGAGTCCTTGGACATGTTCTCATCTTACCACTTCATTTCACAGCTGCTCCAACTGAGCCCCGGGAGCTTCGTGACTTATACACCAGCACAAAGCTGCTCTGGGGCACAGCTGTAGTTAGTGAGAAGCAGGGTGACCAGATGTGATTGTCTCGCTTGAGACTGCCAAGAACCTCACTGAAATCCAATTACACCATCGCACTCCCCAATGTGCCTACTCCACTGATTCTCAAAGTCCAGGGGCCTCTGAGTCCCCAAGGTACTTACAGGGGATCTGTGAGATCAAAACTATTTTCCTAATGATACAAAACTATTATTTGCTTTCATCACTATCATTCTTCCATAAATGCATATTGAAGTTATCCAGAGGTACATGATGTATGAAATCACAACGGATTGGAGACAGAAGCAGGCATGAGAATAATAAACCTATCATTGAATGGTTGGCATAACTATAACTATTGTGATGTTCTTACTAAATATATTTTTGGAAGATATGTTTTTATTTAAAATATATTATTTACATTAACATTTAATAGGTTTTATGTTAATATTTTTAAAATAAATTTATAAATAGTTTCTAAATTTCTCATTTTTTATTTTGAATGTGGTAAATATTAGTAGATAAAATATATAAACTATAGCATTTTGGGGTCTTCAATGACCTTTAAGAGTATAAAGATGTCCTGAGTTCAGAAGCTTGAGAACTTTGATCTATTCTGATAAACCTAGCAAAAGTAAATTACATAAAGTAAATTTTTGCAACAAGCATATTGTCATACTTAAGTTGTAAAACTTTTTTAAAGGAAAAACATGAATAGGCCTACATTTTTGGTCCTTAGAAATGCAGAGAGGGGCCTTGCAATGTGGCAGGCCCTGTGACTCCTTCACGTATGCCAATGCTCAGTCTGACTTGAGTTATTTCACCACTCAAGACTGGGAGGAGCAACCCTGGCTTTCTGCTGATTAAAGTATGACATTAGGGCTGATATCACCTGTATTTCCATCTCAACCCCCAAATTTGCTCCTCCTGCTTCTATCTCACCAACAGCTAACACCATCACTAGGGGCCTAGTCCAGAAACCTAGGTTCCTCTTTTACCCTCTCTGCCTGCTCTCTGCCACACTCACATTGCTATCTTCCTGAACAGCTCTTGTACCTTTCCTCTTCACCCCAATAATCATTGCGGAGACAGTCATTATCTCATGCTTGGAGATGGCCCCCAGGTCTTCACTGGTCTCAGGACCTTTCTTGTACCCAATATGGTGGCTCTACTTTGTCCCCAAGTAATATTTCTATTACATGAATCTCATCATGACCACCCTGTTCAACCTTCTTTGTGGCATCAACCCCTGACAACCAACCAGCCTCACTGCTTATGAATTTTATCCTCTATATGTATCCACTTCATATGTCTCCGAACCCACCATGCCCAGTGGGGCCCCAGGGCCTTTCAATGCACAATTTGGAGTTCTCCCACCTAGAATGCTTTTTTTTTCCTGCTTGTCTCTCTGACAAACCCCATGCCTCAGTGTCTCCTCAAGAGCTCTCTTCTTCTGGAGGAAACCCCAGTTCCTGAAAAGGAAAGGTACAGAGGTAAGCACAATAAGTATTTGCTAAAAATAAGTGGATGAATTCTTTATTTAGAAAAAAAATCATTCTATGGTGCTGTTAAATTCCCCTGACTTACAAGTATAGCATAATGAACTGAATTGATAATTCATTGTACAATCTGTAGGGTAGAGACAGTGAGCTAGAATGAGTGTTCACTGAACCTCAGAACTTAACCTAAAGGTTGTTTTACTCTTTTTTTAAATATATTTTATTGATTTTTTTTTTTTTTTTTACAGAGAGGAAGGGAGAGGGATAGAGAGTTAGAAACATCGATCAGCTGCCTCCTACACACCCCCCACTGGGGATGTGCCTGCTACCAAGATACATGCCCTTGACCGGAATCAAATCAGGGACCCTTCAGTTCTCAGGCGACTCTCTATCCACTGAGCCAAACCAGTTAGGGCTATTTTACTCTTAATATATCTTTAATGTCAACTGTTTTCTTGTCTTTTTCTTATTTCTTCTTAAAATAGAACCACAGGGTGAGATCTAAATAATGTAGTTTCAACAAATTGGTTTCTAGTTCATTGGTTTTGTTACTTTAAGGTTAACAATAAACTCACAACAATGTGTCTAGTATAAGTAAAGCATGCATATTATTATTTTTCTTTTTGGACATCCCTTTCTAATTAAAAACAGTAATTTTGTGTAACCTTAATTCTGGCAGCATCTTTCTTATAATGTCAACACAAAATGGAATATGTTATTATGAAGCTTTTTGCCTGATTAACTTGTGACCCCCTATTCCTTATTAATAGAGGAAACTTTATAAAAAGTAGGTAATATGTTAAAATAACTCACATTATAGTGAACAATAAATGCTAGCTCTTTTCCCTTCTAACCGTCAAAGTGAAACTCAACAAAATTGAGTCCAGAGTTTTCAGCATGGCATGTAAAGCCCTGCTGAGCTGGCTCTGCCCACCCCTGAAACCTGCTACTCTCTTGGGAAACTTTCTGTTCCAGCAGTATGCCCTGCCAGGGCTCCCTGTGTACACCATGCCACGCTGCCCCTCAGCTCTGCTTTGCTCATTCAGTTCCTCTCTGGGAATGTCTTTGCCCCATTTTAACTCCTTCTGGACTCAAAGCAGATCTCACCTTCTCTGGCAACACTCCTGGTCCTTCCCAGCTTCAGTTAGCTGCTCTACCTTGAAGCTCCTGCAGATCCTCAGGTTGACCTCTATCAAGGTCATATGACCTGAGCACAGGACCTGATCTCTCTTATCTCATTTTCCTCATATGTAAAATATAATAATAGCTTCAACCTCACAGGGTTATTAGGATAATTACCTGAGATTTATGTTAAGTGCTTAGAATAGTGCCTTGGACATGTGAGTCACCCCCTACACGCTAGCTATTATATTTATTTTGATAACACATTGAAAATATCTGTACACTTATCTGTGTATCTATGACTTGGTCTTTTTTCTCTGTCTCCAAGAAACTAGCAGACCTCTGGTTGTTAGCAAGTATTCTATAAAGTGAACTAATTCTTGTGCTGTTTTGCTCAGTGGTTAGAGCATCAGCCTGAGGACTGAAGGGTCACAGGTTCAATTCCCAGTCAAGGGCATATACCTTGATTGCAGGTTCCATCCTCAGCCCTGGTCAGGGTGCATGTGGGAGACAACCAGTCAATGTATCTCTCTCACCTCTCTCTCTCTCTCTCTCTCTCCCCCCCTCCCCCCTCATTTTCACTATTTCTAAAAATCAATGGACAAAATATCTTCTGGTGAGGATTTAAATACACACACACACACGTGTGTGTGTGTGTGTGTGTGTGTGTGTATGTGTATGTGTGTGTGTGTGTATGTATGTAAATCTATGCCTTGGAATATTGTATTGAAACCACAAAACATCAAAAACATAAAAAAAGATTCTAAATGTATCCAAAGAGAACACACATATCAAAGGAATGATAATTAGACTGACAGCATACTTCCCAATTGCACAACAGAGGCTAGAAGGATAATAACTTCAAAATACTGAGAGAATATAATTACCAATCTAGAATACTAGCCCCAGCTAAACTATCATACAAGGATGAAATTAAGACATTTCAGACCAATAAGAGCTACTAAAGTATGTCCTGAAGCAATAAATAAATTTAATTCAGATGGAAGAAATGAGATATAAGAAGCAAAATTAAGGGGGGAAAGGATAATTACATTGATTGAATGAAATAATAATAATAGGAATAATTTTAGGAAATATATTTTTATATATGTCACTAAAACAGATAAACAATACCATAAAATGGAAGGAAGGGATTCATTAAAGCTACTTGGTATATTCGTATTGTTCAAGAGAAAAAGAGAGATTTTTATATAACTGTAGAATTTATGTATAGTATGCATATTAGAATTTTAAGAGTAACTACTAAAAGAATAGAAATATTAGGAGCAACAGAGGAGGGAAAGGAAATAAAGAAAGCTTGATTTAATAGGAGGCAGGAAAGGAACAAAAAAGAAACTTAAAATAAGCATAGCAAATAGAAAAAACAAATGATAATAGAAATTCACACATACTAATAATAAAAATAAACATAAAATGGTGAACTCTAAGTTAAAATAAACTCCTACATATTTGTAAATGTAATTAACTATTGTTAAATATTATACATCAGTTAAAATTAGTGAACTAAATGTGTTAACAAGGGCAAATCCAAAAACATAATGTACAGTTGGAAAAAAAGAAAGAAGTAAAACAATATAGCAAGATTGTACCATTTATGCATATTTAAAATACCCCAGATTATAATGTATATTGTTTTTGGATATACATATAAAATGTATACACAAGTGCATACATACAGAGATGACATATATAATAAAATTATAAAATTAAGCATGAGAATAATATACAAAAACTTTGAGATTGTGGTTAAAAAAGAAAAAGGAATGAATGAGGGATGGGGCTTTAGCTATTTTTTAATGTTTTAATTTTTTTTAATGATCTAAAAAATGGAAAACTATTAATATCTATTTTATCTTCTTGGGGGATTTATTATACCTAGCATTTTCTCTACTTTTATTTATGTTTGCTTAAAAAAAAATGTTTCACTAAATTTTGTGAGTTTCCACTCCTAAATATATATCCAAAGGAACTGAAAGCAGGAACTCAGACTGATACTTGTATGCCTATGATCATTGCAGTTTATTCACAATAGCCAAGAGGTATAAACAACCCATTCCTACAGAGGTGTGAATAAATAAAATATGATATATATGTATAATATAATATTATTTAGCCATAACAAGAAATGAAATTTTTATATATATTGCAACTTGGATAAACCTTAAAAATATTTTGCAAAGTGAAATAAGCCAGACACAAAAACACAAATACTGTATGATCTATTTATATGAAATACCTAGAATAGAAAAATTCATAGAGACAAAATTAGACTAGAGGTTACCAAAGCTTAAGGGAGGAGGAATGGGAGTTATTGTTTAATGGTTATAGAATTTCTGTTTGGAAGAATGAAAGTGTTTTGAAAATAGATAATGTTTATGTTTGCACACATTGTAAATGTAATCAATGCCACTGAATGGTACAGTTAAAACAGTTTAAATGGCAAATTTTGTTATATATTCACCACAATTTTTAAAAATTAATTATTTAATATGTCAAAAACCATTGAATAGCACACTTTAAATGCCTGATTGTATAGTTTGCAAATTATATCTCAATAGAGCTGTTTTTCAAAAAAATCTTGGTAGTCAGTAATAGCCTTCACATACACCAGTGGGCATTAAAACTGATTACAGACAGATACGTCAAGACCCAGTGCTTGTTTGCTAACCTTCACTTCAGTGTTCTTATTTATAAGATGTAGTAGATGACCCCTAAGATTATTTTTAATATTAAGAGTACAGTCAAACCTCAGTTCATGTCATCATAGGTTCTTGGAAACTGCAACTTTAAGCGAAACAACATATAATGAATTGAATTTTACCATAGGCAATGAGATAAACAAGAGTTAAGTTCCTACAATATATTGCTGTCACAAAACTATCACCGAACTTCTAAATAAACACTCAAAACACTTCTGATATTAAACATTGAGATAAATGTGAACTATGCATACATTTAAGAAAGAATAAAAACTAACAAGATACTTCTTTCCCAGCCTGCTGATTCCAATTCAGGGTTGAGGGTGGCCCGAGCCTATCTCAGCAGTTCAGGGCACAAGGTGGGAACCCACCCTGGATAGGGCACCTCACACACCCACACTCCCTCAGATTGGGGCAAGTCAGACATGCCGATTCAGCTCACAGGCACAGCTTTGGGATGTGGGAGGAAACCAGAGTCCCCAGAGAAACCCATGCAGACATGGGGAGAATGTGCAAACTTCACACAGACAGTGGCCCTAGCCAGGAATCAATTTTGTTTTTCTCATCAGTATTATAACAAAACAACATTGAACAAAGCGACATTATTGGAGAAACTGCTGTATGAGATTCTATAAAAACCAGAGGTGAAAAACGTCAAGACAAGTTTCTCTGGGCTGCTTGAAGTTGGAGCCCCCATTTATGAAAGATCAAGGGTTAGTTGCATCATGCTTGTGGCAGGGGCTGGGGAAGTCCCTGTGAGAGATCCCTGTCAAGTGCTTTGTTAGAAAGAGAGATCTAAATCAAGTGGAGGAGGATGAGAGGAGAATGACTGTGAGGCCAGTAATTTAATCCTGGCTGTGATGTGCAGCCTTGCTCTGATCCCAGGCAGTCCTCAGGGGACTGGGCCAATTTCCAAATCATCCACGATGCACTGCAACCTAGGCTACTGCTATCCACCCATCCCCATTTCTCTGAAGCCAGATTTGAATTTCATAAAGAATGCCTATCTTTATCTGCACACTAGAGGCCCAGTGCATGAATTTGTTCACAGGTGGGGTCCAGCTGCCCTGGCCCCAATCAGAGGGTCCGGGTTGGGCCTGTTGGGAGGAGGAGATGGGGGGAGGTTGGCCAGGAATCAGGGGGGAGGGGCCACAGATGATTGGCCAGCAGGCCCCACCCCCAAGTGGGGTGGAGGAGCCAATTTGGGGTGGAGCTGGCCATGGGAAGGAGCTGTGGGCAGTTGGCTGGCTGGCCCCACTACTGAATGGTGTGGGGGGGGCGATCGGGGGCGGAGCTGGCTGGGGGTAGGAGCTGCGGGCCTATTAGGGTGGTGGGAGCTGATCGGGGGTGGGGCCAGCCATGGGGAGGGGCTGTGGGTGGTGGGCCAGCTGGCCCCACCCCCAAATAGGGTGGGGGGCCAATTGTGGTTGGCCTACTGGGAGAGGGGCCATGGGTGTTTGGCCCTCTGGCCCTGCCCCTGATCAGGGTGGGGGGGGCCAATCAGGGGCAGAGCTGTCTGGGGGAAGGGGACTCAGGCATTTGGGGTGGTGGGGGCCCATTGGGAGTGGGGCCAGCCAGGGGAAGGGGCTGCAGGAGGTTGGCCTGCTGGCCCCGCCCCCTATTGGGGTAGGGGGGTGATCAGGGGTGGGGCTGGCCCGGGGCAAGGGGCTATGGGCTGATTGGGGTAGTGGGGGACCATTGGGGGCGGGGCTGGTTGGGGTGAGGGCTGTGGGGGGGGTGGGGGGCGGGGGTTGGCTGGCAGGTCCCATCTCCCAGTTGGGCTGGTTCACTGGCCACAGTGAGCATCATAGCGACTGACCGGTCATTGTGGTCATTACTGGCTTTTTACATATATAGATAGAAAATTCTGGTATATTGATTCCTATTTCATCTAGCTCCAGAATATAGAGGCAGGTCAATGTGTAGGAATGGCAACAGATTGTAGCTCAAAATAAGAAGAATCTTTCTAACAATTAAATTGGTGTGAATGAACTAGGAGGTCATGGTTTGATTCCTGGCCAGGGAATATAACCTGGTTTCGGGCTTGATCCCCAATGCGGGGTGCGCAGGAGGCAGCCGATCAATGATTCTCTGTCATCATTGATGTTTTTGTCTCTCTCTCCCTCTCACTTTCTCTCTGAAGTCAATAAAAATAAAAAACTTAAAATAAAACAAGAAAAAACACACAACATCTGTGAAGGGCAATGAAACAAGGCGTGGTGAAACCCATCAGCCATATCCAAGAAAGAGCAAAACTAGACATCAGGACTGCAGTAAGGCAGTTCTCAAACTGTTTCTGAATCAAAAACAGCTAGAAAGCTTGTTAAACCACAGATTGTCCAGCTCCACCCCAGAGCTTCTGATTCGCTAGGTCCAGGGTGGGGCCAGATAATTTCCTTTTCTAACAAACTTCCAGGTGCTTGGATATTGCTAATCGGGGACCACACGTTGATAACCACCGCTAAAGTGGATATCCTGCCATTAGGCTGTGCACTGCACTACATAACCTCCAAGGTGTATTCCATCTCTGAGATTCTGGGAATCCATGGGAGCCCCATACAAGACAAACATTCAGGTTCCAAAGTAATGAATTTGCTCCAAAAATGATACTTAGTTAAAAACAACAAGTATTTATAGAACACTCATTATATTCTTAGCAGTATGCTAGGTACTCAAGGTACTATTAAAAATATATAGCAAATGATTCTAGCTCTCATAGATCCTACAAGTGAACTGGGAAGGTAAACCCTCGCTCCTCCACTTGGTTGCTGTGTTTCATCTACAAATATTTATTATGTTTCTACTGTTCTTTAATTTATGACCTAAGCTTGGGAGATACACAGGTTAAAACACACACACACAATCCAATCTAAGAAGCACTTAAAGTTTATAAACTTTCTAAACTTAATATATTCATGCATAAAAGGAATTATACTTTCCAAGATCAAATTAATGTTTGTCAAAGAGCCTAGGACAGACCTGGTGTACAGAGCAGGTGCTCAATAAATATGTCTTTTGTCTGGGAGGCTTCACATCAGAAGTAGGACTTGATCTGGTCTCTGGGAGTCGAGGAAGTTAGTTCAGAGCTATCATAGCTCCGTGGTACAGGTCAACAGAGTATTTTTCTAAATACCCCTCACTGTGATCTGCTTCCTTTCACTGCCACAGATTCCCCTTCTGCACCGACAGTGGCAGAACTAGCCTCAGAGGACCCCCAGAGAAGCTCCGAGAGCAGTGCCATCCCTGGAGCCGACGCTCCCACACATCCTGGAAGGTGAGGAGCTGAGAAGCAGCAGTGTGTGAAATTTCTCAACCCCAGCATCGCTGTTGTCTGGGTTGGGCAGTATTTTTGTTACCAGGGGCTGTTTTGTTCATTGTAAGATGTTTACTAGCATCCCTGGTCCCTTTCCACTAGATGTTAGCAGCACTCCTCCCTAGTTGGGACATCCAAAAACGTTCCCAGACATTTCCAAATATCTCATTGCGGTTTTCATTTGTACTTCCCTGATGATTTTAATGATGCTGAGGATCTTTTCATATACCTGTCGGTCATTTGCATGATATGTCTAGTCAAATCCTTTGCCCATTTTCAAATTGGAGGGCAAAATCACCATGGTTTTGAGAACCACTGATATAAAGGGACTCTCACACACATATAGCTACCAGATTTAACAACTAAAAATACAGGGTCCTTTCAAAGACAAACTATGGAGTAGGAGAAAATATTTGCAAATCATATATCTGATAATATGGTATCAGGGATTAATTTCCATAATATGTAAAGAACTCATACAACTCAACAATAGAAAAACAACCCAATCTAAAAATGGGTAAAGGACTAGAGTAGACATTTCACCAAACAAGACATATATAAATGGCCAATACATACATTAAAAAGCTACTCAGCCTAACCGGTTTGGCTCAGTGGATAGAGCGCTGGCCTGCGAACTGAAGGGTCCCAGGTTCGATTCTGGTCAAGGGCATGTACCTTGGTTGCAGGCACATCCCCAGTAGGGGGTGTGCAGGAGGCAGCTGATCGATGTTTCTCTCTCATTGATGTTTCTAACTTTCTATCCCTCTCCTTCCTCTCTGTAAAAAATCAATAAAATATATATATATTTTAAAAAGCTACTCAGCATTACTACTCATTAGGAAAATACAAATCAAAACCACAATGCGCCATAAAAAGGCAACCTGTGGAATGGGAGAAAAGATTTGCAAGCCACATATCTGATAAGGTTTTAATATACAACAGATATAAGGAAAACAATTTAATAGAAAAAAATAACCCCAATTTAAAAATGGGCAAAAGATTTGACTAGACATGTCTCCAAAGAAGATATATAAATGACTGACAAGTGTAAGAAAAGATACTCAACATTATTAAACTTCTGGGAAGTACAAATCAAAACAACGATGAGATATCATCTCACACCTTTTAGGACAACCTTTATTTTTTTTAAAAAAAGGTAAGAGTTGTCAAAGACATGAAGAAATTAAAACCCATGTACACTGTGGTGGGAATGTAAAGTGGTACAGCTGCTATGGAACACAGTAAAGAAACCTCAAAAAGCAAAGAGCACTACCATTTGATCCAGCTATCCCACTTCTGGATACTTATCCAAAAGAACTGAAATAGGATCTCAAAGCAATGTTAGCAATCCCATGTCCATTGCAGCCCTGTTCACAATTACCAAAATAGAGAAACAACCTAAAAAGCCATGGTGAATGAATGAATAAAGAAATTATATCTTTGTTAAGAAAGTAGATACATAACATGCATACACACACACACACTGGAATGTTATTCAGTCTTTTAAAAAGGGTATTTTGTAGTATATGACAACATGGTTGAACCTTGAGGACATCATGAAAAGTGAAATAAGCCATTCCCAAAGGACAAATGATGCATGATATGACTTATATCAAGTATCTAAAATAGCCAAATTCATAGGAATGAGGAGCTGAATGGTGATTGCCAGGGCCTAGAGGAGGGAAAATGGGGAGTTGCTGCAGAACAGATAGAAGGTTTCAATTACACAAGATGATTAAGTTCTGGAGATCTGCTGTCCAACATTGTGCCTATAGTCAACAATATTGTATGTACACTTATATTTTGTTAAGAGAGTAGATCTCATGTTAAATGTTCTTACTAGATTGTAATCCTATCTAATAAAAGAGTAATATGCAAATTAACCATCACTCTGCTACACCCACAAGTCACGCCTACCAGCCAATCAGGAGCAAGTATTCAAATTAACCCCAACCAAGATGGCTGCAGCCATGGAGCGAGCAGGAGGCTTGGGTTTCCCTGGCAATGGAGGAAGCCTAGTTTTCCACACACCCTGGCCAGCCCAGGCCTCCACTCAAGGCTACAAAGTTCCAATTATAGAAGATAAATAAAGCCTAACAAAAATGGTGGCAGCCACAGAGCTGGAAAGAGCAGGAGGCTTGAGATGCCCCCGGCGATGGAGGAAGCCAAGCTTCTGCAGCCCTGGCCTGCCTTGTCCTCTGCTCAAGGCTACAAAGTTTCAATTATAGAAGACAAATAAATCCCTGATACCAGGGCCTCCCCTTGGGTCACCGGGGGTCGTGGCCAGCCTGCAAACCACCACAGGCCCCTCGCCCAGGCCGCCCCACATCCCAAGGGAAGCCCCACCCTGATCCTGGACACCCTTCAAAGCAAACCAGCTGGCCCCCACCCATGCACCAGCCCTCTATCCTATCTAATAAAAGAGTAATATGCAAATTGACCATCACTCCAACACACAAGATGGCTGCCCCCATGTGGTCAAGGATGGCTGCCCCAATGTGGACACAGATGGCCAACACAAGATGGCCAGCAGGGGAGGGCAGTTGGGAGGGACCAGGCCCGCAAGGGAGGACAGTTGAGGGCGATCAAGCCTGCAGGGAAGGGCAGTTGGGGGGGACCAGTCCTGCAGGAGAGGGCAGTTAGGGGCAAACAGGCTGGCAGGGGAGCAGTTAGGCCTCAATCACGCTGGCAGGGGAGTGGTTAGGGGGTGATCAGGTTGGCAGGCAGAAGCGGTTAGGGACAATCAGGAAGGCAGGCAGGTGAGCAGTTGGGAGCCAGCAGTCCTGGATTGTGAGAGGGATGTCTGGCTGCCTGTTTAGGCCTAAACGGGCAGCTGGACATCCCTAGAGGGGTCCCAGATTGGAGAGTGTGCAGGCTGGGCTGAGAGACAACATGCACGAATTTTGTGCACCGGGTGTCTAGTTGATAATAAAATAGAAAAAACATGAGATATTACTTCCAGCTCTTTAGGAAAACTATCATAATTTTCAAGAACAAAAAATAACAAGTTTTGGTAAAGAGGTGAAGAAATTGGAGCCCTTGTGAATTGCTGGTGGGAATATAGGGATGTAGCTGTTGTGGAAACAGTTTGACAGTTCCTTAAAGAGTTAAACATAAGCTTACCCTATGTTCCAGCAATTCTACTTCTAGGTGTATACACAAAAGAAGCAAAACCAGGGACTTAACAGCTACTTATACACCAACGTTCAGAGCATCAATAGTCACAAGAACCAAAAGGTGGAACAAGCCAAATATTCATTGGCAGGTGAATGGATAAACAAATGTGGTACATACAAACAATGGAATATTTTCAGCCTTAAAAAGCAATGAAATTCTGGTACATGCTCCAGTATGCATGAATCTTGAAAACATTATGCTAAGTGAAATAAGCCAGACAAAAGAGGACACATATTGTATGACTCCACTTCTATAAGGCACTTAGAATAAGCAAATTTGTAGAGATAGGAAGTGTAACAGATGTTACGAGGGGACACAGGGAGGTGGGAGTAAGGAGTTTCTTCACAATGGGTAGTTCTTACTTGGGAGGATGAAAAACTCCTGGAAATGCATAGTAATGTGGTTGCACAACATTGTGAATGTACTTAATGCCACTGAATTAAGTGGCTAGAAAGGTAAATTTTGTGTGCTTTATAACAATAAAAATCTTAATATGTCATCAGTATATTGTGTTACACTTGAAACCTGTATAATTTTATTAACCAATGTCACCCCAATAAATTTAATTAAAAAAATTTTTTAAATATAGGACCACTCAATTATATTTGAAATTCATATAAACAATGAATTATGTTTAGCAAGAGTATGTCCCCAAAAAATATAGTGTCCTCCCAAAAATGTATATACACTTTAATAGCTGATAGCTCAATTTTGAAAATGAAATGTATTTTAATAAGCACTGCCTTTATAATTATTCAAAGTGTATGCATACATTTGGGGGAGGGCACCCTATATATTTCTTGTTTTTCTGACATTCAAATGTAACTGAGCATCCTATATGTTATCTGGTAGCCCTGACAAGAGATGCTCAGAGTCTTCACTCTGGTAGGGACAAAGAAATGAAGAGATTTGCAAAGATGTTTTAGAATAAAAAACGGGTAGGAGTTCATGATTAAATAGAATGAGCATGTACTGAAGAGGGAAGAAGTGAATAGCACTGAGGCTTCTGTTTTTAATACAGAGATGCTATTTGTGGGGTCTCCATCACCATTCATTTCATTCATTCATTCAACTGACCTGAGGACTTTGCCAACATTGTTTTAGGGATTGTCCAGACCTCAGTGAGTAAATAAGAAGTCCAGTGGGGGCTACGGACATGTCAGGAGACAGTGACAATAGGTTATGATGAGTTCCCTGATTTGGGGGGGCGGGGGGGTGGAGGCGGGAAAGCACCTGCTGCCAGGGGGGCAGGTGGCAGGGGCACCCAGATGAGTCAGAAGACAGCTCCTCGCTGGAGTCTGGAATTGGGGAGGGGCCTCAGTAAGAGAGCTTGGAAGAGAGCTGGGACAGACCTGGCCTCCCAAACTGTCGCCTGGGGTGGCCCTACAGTCCACGAGGAATTGTCACTTATTTCTGCCTCCCAAAGATCAGTGTCTTTCTAAGGAGGAACTTCACAGCTCCCAAACCCAGCAGAACCTGCTGCCAGCAGATTCAGATATAATCTTTCAAACTGGAATGTCTACCGTCTTCCCTGCTGCTTTCCTGGAACAAAGATTTTAAAGATAACGTGTAAAATGTATTGTTAGGGTCCTTCCCAATCACAGGGTTCCCAGGGCTCCCAGGGCCCACCGTGAGGCAGCCCAGTAGAGCCTGGGAAATGGGCAGCTTCTAAATCGGGTTGAGGCCTTGGCTTCGTTTCCGAGCTTACTAAACTGGGGCCCCTCCTGCCTCGTATACCCTGTGCATCCATAAATTATTACTTCATTAGACACATTGTGGCACCACTAAAATTATGTCCTCAAAACGCTCCATTAAAGGACGGGGACTGGCTCGGGAGGAATGAGTCATCAAGATTAAAGAAAAGCCATTTCTGAAATCCTGGCATTTCTTGGGAAAATCCCTGAGGCTGCTCAGCAGGAAATTAAATTGCCCTGTTCAGCCTGCTGGGTTCTTGGTAACTTTCTGAGCCTATAGACGCAGCCTCTTCTCATCTCCTTTTGGAACTTTCCAAATTCGAGGGGTGAACTTCCCTTCAAGTTCGGTGGAGATTTAGAGATGTCTAGGTGCTAAGTCAGCCAAGTTCCTGGGTGGGGCAGGTAACCTGAGTACAAGCTGCGCCTTAATGGCAGTCCAAGTGGGTGTGGCATGGGCCTGGGAGGCAAGGAGGCAGATCCTGAGGAAAGCAGATGTAGTTTCTGTAGTTTTTTCATTCTTTTTTTTATCTGTCTATTGTTGTTAGGAATACCAAGAACATATCCCCGCTATACAATTTCTTAGCTTGTCCAGAAGGTAGAGCAGAATGAGTTCACTCCGGATGCTCAGCAACATTTCCCTAAGCCAGGAAACAGCATAGCGTGTCCCACATAGAAGCCTGTGACACCAGCTGAGCAAAGCATTAACTTTATAAATTACACTAGTTGCTTCCCAAACTTTAGTGTGCACACAAATCACCTGGGAATCTTAATAAATTGCAGGTTCTGATCTAGCACAGCTGGGCTGGAGCCTGAAATTCTGCATTTCTAACAAACTCCCAGATGTTGCCGATGCTGCTGATTGGCGGGATCCACTCTTTGAGAAGCAAAGGTTACACCACATCAATGCATCGGGGAGCAAATTCCTACCTTCATTAGTGGAGTGCATGAAAGCATATGCAGCTATCACAAGTCTGCCCATGGCTATTTTCAGGTACCAACTTCTGGGACCTGAAGGGGCATGCTGTGGTATGACTAGAGGGTTAAGAACATCCTTAAGACATGGCCTCCTTGCAAATGGTCCCCATGCAGTGCCCCTGGCCTCAGTGGTGCCACAAAGGTTGTTCAACATTTGCTTGACTACTCCCTCAATGTACCTTTGCCTGTCCTTGTCCAGTTCCCCTCCTGTGCCAGGAAAGACAAGCCAGTGGAATTCCTGTACACCCTAGGTCTCCAGAGTACAAGCAAGAAGGCTACCTGGCCATCAGAAGGTATAGAGCAGCTGTAGCCTAAGCTTTATACCACCTAAGTCTGTTGGTCTCAGCAAGTTATTTAAGTATCAGTTGGCCCACCAGGAGGATGAGAAGGAAGAAATAGTCTCATGGTATAAGACATGAGATAATTTATGTAAAGAGTTTGATATATAGTCTATGCTCGTTATATGGTAAGCCTATTATTCACTCATTTACATGCACACGATGTCTATCATGTGCCAAAGTCTCTTCCAGGGTGACTGCTATAAATAAAGTGGTGAACAAAAGACAAAATCTCTGTCCTTATGAAGATTATTTTTTAATGAATGTTAATATCCTTTATATTGTCACATGAAAAAAGTGATTTTAGATTTTCTACAAGTATTTTTAAGCAGTGAAATATATCATTTCTACTGAGAGGCACAGGGTAGATAAAATAAAGTCAAATAAACCATAACAACCAACATTTATATTGTCCAACATTAGATGTAAATTAATCCGTGAGTTTCCTATCACTGGAGATAGACCACATTCATGTAAATGGCACTTGTCAAGACATCAGTAGCAAGGGTTTTCTATCAGATAAGAGGATTGCATCAGATGGCCTCAAAAATCCCTCCTGTATTTATGATAATTATAAACTATAAGCTAGACTTAAAGCTCTTTCATATCTGTCATGCCCACCATAATATTCCCAACACCTAGCACAGTACCTGGCACTTAACAGGTATCTAGTAAATATTTGTTAAATAAATGATTGGTGGTTCTTTGATTCTTGGGCCTATGATTCTATTTGTGATGCCTGAGGCTTACTATAGTACTCACCACACTGTGTTGATGTTATTATTATTTTCTAAACATATATTTTATTGTTGACAGTATTATAGATGTCCCCCATTCTCACCTTCTTTTTCCCCTCCACACAGCTCCTTCCCCACCCCAGGCCTTCATCATCTTCATCATACTATTGTCTGTATCCATGGGCTATGCATATCTATCTATCTATCTATCTATCTATCTATCTATCTATCTATATCTATATCTATATATATATATATGGCTAATATACTAAGTGTCCGTACCTAATATAGCAACACCCAGCTTCCTCTCCCTAACAACTAGCCTCCTTGGAGTTTCTTCAGCCCAGGAACTTGACTTGCTTTATAGCCAGCTGGAAACATTTTACACTGTAACCAAATGTCTGAAGCATTTTCCTGTGCCTCATCTCATTTGATCCTCACAGAAGTCCTGGAGTAGGTAGATAGGAGACTTGGTAGAATCCTATTTTCTTTTCATTCACTGGAAAACAGAGATTTAGAAAGCTTAGAAACTTGACCCGACTGGAAAGAAGTAAGAAATGGTGGACCTTGAAAATGACTTCAGGCTTTCTCACTGTGCAGAATATAGTCAAACACTGTTGTAGTTAAATATTTTACCCTTTGTTCTCCCTGCATGATCTACAATAATAATTTGCTTCATGTTGATATTTACAGCTGTGTTGCTGAGAATTGCCTAAAAGAGAAGTTGGGGTGCTTCACTGGGCTGGAAAAAGTTTAACTAAATCAGAAAGCAGGTCTAATTAAACAAATTTGTTCTCTATCTATAAAAGGCTAAGTTGACTCTCCCATGTGAGATACATATAAAGCTCTCGCTGACACCAACCGCACACATGTGTCTCCATCTGTCATAGTCGATTGTGAATTTGGTTGACATTTCTATTATAGAGAAAGGGCTAATAGCGACATTAAAATATTTCTTCTAATTAATTTCCTTTCAATGTGCATAAATTCATGCACTGGGCCACTAGTAAGTATATAAGTTCTCCCCTCAGAGATATCTCAGTCTGTTCCATGCCTCCATGTCTCTGGACTTACCGTGCTGGTGTTATTTTATCTGTCTGTGATCCACACTCATATCTGACCTCCCTAAAGAAGGGAGGTGCTTTTTGAACCTCCACTAACTAGGACTGTGCACAACAAAAAGCAAATATTAAGTGACTATTTGTTGGAGGGAGGGAGGGTGGGACAATATATGAACAAATGAATGAATTCTTGTATCCCCAGTTTTATGATTTATGAACATTCAACTGCACATTTCAAGACAAAAGTGATAAAGACCCATCAGCAAAATAGCAGAAGGGATTCTAGGGCCCTGGGAGAAAGATGACTAATATTCCAGAGAGGACATTTTGTATCTGAAATCAGTCAGGTTAGGATAGAAACATACTAGGTTCATTTTCCCTCACTACGTGATGTGAGGTGACAGTTCACACTTTCCAGAACTTATCATCTAGACCAGTGGTCGACAAACCGCATCTCGCGAGCCACAAACCGCTCTGTTGACTAATGTGTTTGCCGACCACTGACATATACTAACCTTTACCTCTTTGCACACAATATGTCACAATTCCCTAATCCTCACAGCTTCCAACTACATGGTAACATTTAGTCTAGTCCAGTGGTCGGCAAACTCGTTAGTCAACAGAGTGGCAAACCGCAGCTCATGACCACTGATCTAGACTAAGGTCAACAGCCTTTTCCTGTGGAGGGCCAGGTAAGTGGATGTGTTCAGCTTAGCAGGCCAGATGTCCTTGGTGCCACTACTAAACTTCATTGTAGAGCAAAAGCAACCATAGATAATAGGTAAGCAAACGAACATGACTGTGTCTCAATAAAACTTTATTTATGCAATTGGAATTCACATATTTTCACGTCATGAAATAATGTTGTCCTTTTGATTTCTTAACTACATGAGGCACAGGGGACTTTAAGGAAAGTGAAATGATCCTGTATGATAGTGCCATGGTGGCTACATGTCATTATGCATTTGTCACAACTCGTGAAGTGTACAACACAGAGTGAACCATAAGGTAAACTATGGACTTTAGTGAATAACAATGCATTTATACTGGCTTTTCAATTTTACCAAATGTGCCACACTAATGCAAGATATAAATAGGGGAAATTGTGTTGGGGTGATGGGGTTCTGGAGCAGGGTACATGGAGCTCTATGTACTACCTGTTCAATTACTCTGCAAATCCAAATTGGTACTAAAAAAAAGGGGATCCCTGACTGGTGTAGCTAAATTGGTTGGGCGTAGTCCCATGCACCAAAAAGTTACTGGTTGGATTCCCTGTCAGGGCATATGCCCGGGTTTGGGGCTGAATCTCTGGTAGGGGGCATCCAGGAGACAGCCAATCGATGTTTTGATCTCACATCAATGTTTCTCTCTTTCTCTCTCCCTCTTGTTTTCTCTCTCTCTAAAAATTAATAAATGTTTTAAAGTCTTACTAAAGTGTTAAAAAATATGTATGTCTCATACATGAAGGCTGCTTTGTGAGGCCCCAAGTAGCACAGTGATTTAATAAGTCCCAGCTGAATGAAATGAGCTGGCAAGTAGTGAGAGGGCCACCCCCTCACTCTTGTCTGGATCAAGATGAAAGTCAGGGGCACCTTCTGCAGGGTCAGTCCGATCCTTGCCCTTTCGTAGAGCAGTGACCACAGCTCTCTTCATAGGTCAAGATGAGCTCCCGGACTTTTATAATGCTGTGGAACAATTTTCTGAGTTTGATTCAGATATTAAAATATAAGGAAAGAAGAAACAGGGGTAGGAAGGAAAGAATGGCTATAAAATAATAAATAGAAGAGAGGATAAATGGTGATGAAAGGAGACTTGACTTGGGGTGGAGAACACACAATATAATATACAGATGATTTATTATAGAATTGTACACCTGAAACCTATATAATTTTAACAACCAATGTCACCACAATAAATTGAATGAAAATATTATAAAAGCAAGGGGGAAAAAAGGAGAGAATACCCAGATCAAGCGGTTTAGCCTGCTTTTCTGACTCTCCGCTCAATGTTCTGTAATACAGGGTCCCTGAGAGGCAGGCTTCCATGTCTCCTGTCTGCGATCAAATGCTGAGAATGGCTAGAAGGCGAATGTGGATTTGTAATTGAAACCATGGTGTTCTGAGAAGCCTGTTAATAATCACTCACCACATATCAAGCATTGCATTGGGGGAGGATAAAAAGGAATGTGAGTACAGTTGTCTGCCCCTGTCATCAGGGAACTTATGATGGGACATGTTTAGACACAGGTGACCATCTTTATTCTCTTTCAGGACAAAATTACTTTGCTCTTTAGGGCATCAAGGAGCACAGTTCCATGGAAACTCCCTCCACTTGAGCTCCTGCTCTTACCTACCCCCCAGGACAAGCCTCTGCACCTGAGCTGTTCCTATAGCCAATCCCCCCACATGAAGCCAATGAGCACGTAAAATATGGTTAGTACAGTGGAGAAACTGAATGTTTTCACTTTAATTTTAATTAATTTTAATTTAATAGCTAGTACTCAATTCAGTTATTGGGAAACATTCAAGTATGTTAGTATGTTGGGAACAACTTGAGTACGTGAATCGACATTTTTTAACTGTAAATTTTATAAAATCTAAACACAGATAAAATATTTCCAATAAAAAATTTAACATCCAAATTGAGAAGTGCCAGAAGTATAAATGTACAAATTCAAAGACTCAATATAAAAAAACTGTTAGTTTATTAATAACTTGTATATCGCTTACATGCTGACATGTCATGTTTTTACATATCAGGATAAACCAGTCATGTTATTTAAATTAATTTTACTTTTTCAATATGACTATAAGAAAATGTATAATTCCATATGTGGCTTGCATTATATTTCTATTGGATGATTACAATTTCCTAGATGATTTCCAACCTCCAGTGACTCCAAGCTTTGTTCCTTCGTGCCAGAAAGCCCTTCTCAAACTCTTTATTTCACATGGCAGTTTTTCATTTAGTGCTTCCCATGTAGTTTTCATATCTAATCATAGCCTCTCAGTTTGTAGTCTGTCCACGGAGCCTCCACCTCCCCAAGCCTACGCCTCTGCAATCTCATCTACTTCCTACATGCTGCCTGTGTTCTAGCTAAACAAATGTTTTGCCAAGTCAATTTTAGTGTTTTTATACTTTATTCCTTTCCTCAGCACTCCTTTCTTCAAATCCCATAATTTCTCTTCTCTAATCCACATGTAGAAGCTTCTACCTTCTTCAAGATGCGTATCAAAATCCAGCTCTTCTAGAAATATTTCCCATCGGAATATTAGCTCTGCCCCTTTTCCTCACATCCCAAATCACCTGGGCCTTTACATCCCGCTGTATCATCCTTGTCAATGTGTCTGACTGCTGTGTCATAGTTCTTGTGCAAGCCGCCCTGTGCTCACAGCTTGTATCCCCAGCTATCCAACAAGTTCCCACAAAGCAGATCCCACGCCTGCTCAGTTTCATATCCCCCAACAACACCTTCTGCAGTGCTTAATAAATGCATATAAATGAACAACTTATACTATAATAAATCCTAATGAAAGAGGCATATAGACAGAGAACAGGGTTTTCATATATCGATACTTCTTCCTACAGGTGTGTTTTATGTGGTATGAGACCATATCTTATATGTCCCCTTCATCAAAGGCTTCATTTGGCCAAAGCATTTTACAGTAAAGGCCCCTTGGTTTCAAAGCAGACACCTGTAGAGGCAGAGCTGTTAGCATTTTATCTGAAAGATTACTTAGCATGTCTCCATGTCAAAAGCAACCCTTTATAAGAGTGAAAAAGATGTTAGTGTAACTATAGACTGTGAGTTTGTACTGGAAAAAGTGAAACTCTGAATATGCTGATTTTCCACAGTGACTAGAAAAGAAAGTGACCTTCTTTTATTATCTGAAAAGTTGATTTAATGATGGGACAATGCATCCATCTTTAGTGCCAGTGCATTATCTGTGATGGAACTTCTCAAGTTCAAAGCCATGTAATACTCCTGTTCCTTGTTTAAACAAAGTCCAGTGGCCTTGCTTTTCAATAAATTGATTAATCTAATCTTGGAAAAGCAAAAGGCCCACAGAGGTATGACTCAAACTTTTACTCCTCAGGACAAAAATAAATAAGTCAGATGGTTCCAAAAAGCTTCTAAACCCAACCCAAAAGTTAAGAAAAAAACAAAAAACACCTAAAAACAAACACACAATATGATACATGATACTTAAAGAGAATATAGAGGAGTTAATGGCGAAATTCCCATATCAAAAGATACTGTTGGTATCAGATGACATCAACAGCACACACTGTGGAATAGCAACGAGGAGCCCATGCACATACTAGCAAGAAGTTTCCAAGAGTTGAATGAAATATCAATGTGAAGAGTCTGACTCAGTTCTTAAAATGGAAAATACCCATATCAGAAAGTCGTGCTTGCAAGTTTTCTTTTTGTCACTAAAAATCAATGTTAGAGGAGTAGAACATTTTGTTAATTAGCAATTAATGTGTGAGCTCTGATGTTGGCTCAGAAGATATTGGGAAATCATTGTTGATAAAGAGGTCCTGTTCAGTGTGAACTTGAGTAAGTCACTCAATCTCTTTATGTTAACTTTCTCACCTATAATTTGAGTGTTAGGAGCCATGACCCCTAAAGTCCTTCCTAAATCCCCCAAGTAGTTTTAGTCTTCTGACCACTGAAGTTGGGCAACCTTGGGCTAGAAGCTACTATTGTTCCATACGCCCTTTGACTTCTTGCTGTTCAGGAAGGTAGCTGTGTATAACAGTTAAGAATAATGGCTCCAGAGTGAGGCAAATACTATGCAGCAGTAAAAAAGAAGGATCTCTTACCCTTTGAAACAGCATGGAGGGACCTGGAGAGTATTATGCTAAACAAAATGAGGCAGTCAGAGAAAGACAAGTATCACATGATCTCATTCATATGTGGAATCTAATGAACAAAATAAACTGATGAACAAAATAGATCCAGAGACATAGGAGCATGGAACAGATTGCAGAATTTCAGAGGGAAGGTAGGGGTGGGTGGGTGGGAAGAGATCAACCAAAGAACTTATATGCATATATGCATAACCCATGGACACAGACAACAGGGTGGTGAAGGCCTGGGTAGGTGGGGGCCTAGAAGAGATCAATGGAGGGGAAAGGGAGACTTATGTAATATTTTCAACAATAAATGTTAAAAATAAATAAATAAAATGTGTTCATAAAAGTTTTTTAAAAAGCTAAAAATTTGAAGGGAAAAAAGGCAAATCCATATTAGCCCCTCTATGCCTCAGTTTCCTCATATGTTAAAATGGGATTATGTAACAAGGCCACTTACCACAAAACGTAATTAAAAATAATCACTTAGCAGAGCTCTTGATATATGGAAAGCAGTTAATAAATGTAAGCTATTATTACTGTAGTAGTTATTAGATGATGATGATGATGATAATGGTAATGATAATGAGAATGAATACCACTTCCCTTCCAACTGAGATCAGTTGGCACTGAGGGCAGCTTGTGGGAGGAAATAAATTTAAGAGAGGAAGAAAATAAAACTCAAAGGAGGCAAGATCATACAATGAGGTAAAAATAGTCTATTCAATAAATGGTGTTGAGAAAATTGGACAGAGATGTGCAAAACAATGCTACTAGACCACCTTCTTATACCATACAAAAGAATCTTTAATGGGTTAAAGACTTAAATGTAAGACTCAAAAACAAAAATACCAGAAGAAAACATAGGCAATAATATCTTGGACATTTCTTGTAGCAATATTTTTTCTGATATATCTCCTCAAGCAAGGGAAACAAAAGAAAAAATAAACAAATGGGACTACATCAAAGTAAAAGAAAACCATCAACAAAATGAAAAGACAACCCACTGAATGAGAGAACATATTCACCAGTGACATATCTGATAAGAGCTTAATATCCAAAATTTATAAAGAACTTATACAATTCAACACACAAACACACAAAAACCACAAATGATCCAATTTAAAAAACATAGGCAAAGAACCTAAATAGACACTTCTCCCAGGAGGACATATAGATGGCCAATAGGCATATGAAAAGATGTTCAATGTTACTAATCATCAGAGAAATTCTAATTAAAACCACAACGAGATATCACCTCACATGATGTCTACCATCAATAAACCAGCAAACAAGTGCTGGTGAAGATGTGGAGAAAGGGGAACCTTCCTGCACTATTGGTGAGAATGCAGACTGGTGCAGCCACTTTGGAAACCAGTATGGAGTTTCTTCAAAAAATTAGTAATAGAACTACCTTACCACCCAACAATTCCACCTCTGGGAATATATCCGAAGAAACCCAAAACACTGAATTGAAAGAATATATGCACCCCTATGTTCAATGCAGCATCATTTACAATAGCCAAGCTATGGAAGCAAGTTCCATCAGTAGATGAGTGGATAAAAAAGCTGTAGTGCATTTACACAATGAAATGCTATTCAGCAGTAATAAGAAAAAGGAAATATTACCTTTTGCAACAGCATGGATGGACCTGGGATTGTTATGCTAAGTGAAATAAGCCAGTCAGAGAAAGACAAATGACATACGATTTCACTTATATGTGGAATCTAATAAACAAAATAAACTAACAAACAAAATAGAAACAGACTCATAAGAGAACAGACTGACAGCTGATAGAGGGAAGGGGGTTAGGGAATGTGTGAAAAAGATGAAGGGATTAAGCAAAAAATAAATCATAGACAGTGACAACAGTATGGTGATTACCAGAGGGAAAGGGAGGTGGAGGGAAGTAGAAGAGGATATGGGGGAGTAAATGGTGATGGAAGGAGACTTGACTTTGGGTAATAAACATGCAATACAATATACAGATGATGTATTATTTAGAATTGTATACCTGAAACCTATTTTATTTTATTAACCAAAGTTACCCCCAATAAATTCAATAAAAATTTAAAAAGAAACATAAAACTCTAATTACATATCACAACATCTTACAGAAGGAAATGGGTCTGGTTGTGGCTTGTTCTTAAATGGGGAAACTGAGGCAACCAGCTATGAACTGCAGATCAGAAGCCATCCAGTGAGTCAGGAATGGGACCTGGAACCAATCCCAGAAATGGGTTTACTGAGGATAGTTACAAAGCATATTCAAATCTCATCAAGTCTTAGATTTTCTAACAAAAATGTGCCCACTTTCTCTATATTAACATCAGCTTGAAAGCCATCTATCAAAGAAAGGTCCATGGACTCATCCACTGATGACAGAGGTTATTGAAATAAACATCGTATGACTAGTGATGATAATCCCTCTGAAATAAATTTCTCTTCCCAGAGCTCTTTCATGGAGCCTCAAGTGTTGAATAAGATCAGCCCACTACAAAGACAGATGTCATGGAAAAGTGCTAAAGGATGACCCATCTGCACACAAATGGAAACTCCACAACAATCACTGACCACACACACACTCACTAAAGGTAAAAAAGTTCTTTGCCTTCCTTCACTTCCAAGACACAGAGTACATACTCACCAAATACTAATTAGATCAGATCCTTACTTCCTCTTGCTCACCATTCTTCCACTATTAAATATCTCAAATTTATATAAATGAATGCAGCTATGCTCCTCTTACCAGACACATTTAAATCAAAATTCTAAATTTAACCTAACAATATAGACCTTTGCTATTATTTAGCACCAGCATTTATTCCTCCTAATAAGATAACCCAGTGGTCGGCAAACCGCGGCTCGCAAGCCACATGCAGCTCTTTGGCCCCTTGAGTATGGCTTGGCATTAGAACCACTTCTTCAAAATAGACTCACCCAGGCCGAAAACCGACTTCTGCGCATGGGCCACGAAGTTTCAATCGCACTGTAGCTGTGCCCCCGCACGTGGTATTTTGTGTAAGAGCCACACTCAAGGGGCCAAAGAGCCGCATGTGGCTCGCAAGCTGCCGTTTGCCGACCACTGGGATAACCATCCCTCTTCCATTCACACTCATTCAGTTTAGATGCAGATGACTCCACACCCCCAGCTCAAAGGCAGTATGTAATACCAGACTAGATAATCAGAACACTACAATTTCCTGGTCTCAAAATTTGGGTCGGAACATGTGACTCAAAAAGACAAATGAAGAAAAAGGAGATGTGTTCTAGAACTGCAGAAAAAGAGAGAGAGATTCATTCCCACTGAACTTAAACCTTGGACCATGTGACCCTACCCCCACCCAGGGTCTGTGAATAATGGCAGAATAGAAGAGTATAGAGCTGAGAGATGAAAGAAGTATATCATCATATCCTGGTGATGTTGCTGGGCCCCCTGAATTCAGCAGTGGTCAAGGCTATTTCCAACCTTTGACTATTTAGTTATGTGGCCAATAAACTTTCTTTATTAAAAGAAACCAATTAAAGTTTGTTTATGTCTATATGTTTCGCTTGAACTTGATCAGTATAGTAATCTGCTAAGACTGCCAAAACACAGTACCACAGACTAGGTAGCTTAAACAACAGAGATGTATTGTCCTTCAGTTTTGAAGACCAGAGATCCAAAGTCAAAGTGCTGGCAGGTATGTTTCTTCTGAGACCTCTCTCCTTGACTTGCAGATGGCTACCTTTTCATTGTGTCTTCACATGGTCTTTCCTTTGTGCATGCATACCTGGCGTCTCTCTGTGTGTCCAAATTTCCTCTTTTAAGAGGACATCAGCCATTGGGTTAGGGCCCACCCTAATAACCTCATTTTAACTTAATCACATTTTTAAAGGCTCTGTCTCCAAATACAGTCACATTTGCAAGTACTAGTGATTAGGGCTTCAACATGTGGGTTTTGGTGCACACAACTAAGCCCATGACAACCAGCAAGAGTGAAAAGAAAAGTTCAGAAAATCAAAGAGGAAGGAAAATTATCAAAAAAAAAAACTATATGAAAAACTTATCAGAGATAAAATATAAGTATTCCTAAATTGAAAGGGCCCACCAAGTCTCCACAAACCCGCATCTAGACACACCATTGTGAAAGTTCAAAATGATAAGGAAACAGGAAGACTCTATGAGATTTTATGGTGAAGAAAATACATTACCGACAAAGGAACAAGAATCAGACTGGCACTAGACTTCCCCTCAGCAAAATTGGGAACTAGAAGACAATGGAATAAGGTCTTCAAAACTCTCAGAAAAAAAGCTATTTCCAGCCTTGAACTCTCTACCCAGACAAACTATCACTTATGTTAAGGGAAGAATAAAAACATTTCTAGGCATTCAAAACTAAATATTTATTTTTTTAATATGCCTTTTTGGGGAGCTATTGAGAATATACCTCAGCAAAACAAAAGATTAACCAAGAATAAGGAAAATGTGGGCTCTAAAAACCTGAGACGGTGAGGAAGTCCCAGAATAGTGACTGTGCAGCAGTTAGAGAAGTCAGTCAGAGGAGAAAGAGCCCTAGTAGGGTTATCTCAGGGAAATGGATGAAGGGTATGTAATAGAATGCCTATTTGGATAAAGTAGCTGAAAATAAATTAAAGGTAAATATAATAAACATAATAAAAATAAACAGTTCCAGAAAAGGAAAGGAGATAGAAACTTTTAAAAAACCCAAAGCTCTACAAGAGAAGAAATACAATCATAGTACAAAATAGGGTTCTACACTAAGCAATTTAAATGAACTTCAGCTCTGAAACTAAACCCATAGGAAAAGCACAGAATACAGTTACAGTTTTGGGACAGAGTGTAAATATTATAGATTTTGAAATTCAAATGATAGAAGTAGGGAGGTATAAAGCAGAAAGGGGAGTTGTAAGAAAGGGTAAAGATGCAAACGTTCCCATTTTTTAAGGTAGGAAGTAAAAAAAGTCTATAGCTGACCAAGAAATAGAGTGGTACACACATAACAAAGTTTCAAAGAACAGTGATAAAAGGAATAGAATAGTGACATATCTAAATTAAAAGGATGAGGGAAAGGGGATGGTAAAATCATAATAAATTAGTAGCAGAAATACAATAACTAACTTCTAAAATTGATCAATAAGAAAACAGGAGTACAAACATTTTATTTAGATACAGCAGATAATATCAAAAGACACAGTCAGAAGATTACAAGTGGCTACACTGGGGAAAGGACAGGAATTAGAAAAGGATGAAGCAAGGAACTTTTATTATAAGAGTTTTTTGTACTTTGATTTATTAACCATAGTCAGTTATTTCATAAACTTATTTGAAAAATTTTAAAGCATTTTTGGATCACTGCCAAATTGCTTTTAGGCCCTTGCTTCATGCACAGATTCTAATTCTCGTGGGCAGCTGCCAGGTCCCAGAGCCAAGAAGTCCTTTTCATTCATCTTGCTGTGAACGCCATAAGCAATAAAGCTTCCATGATCTTCCATAGGTCAAGGGCTTTTAATAGCATTTGGTATTTATGGGGTACCTTTCATCTGAGGACAGCAGTGCATGTTATGACATTATTACCATGTTCTTGTGTAGAAGGTAGAAGGCAAGTGTTACTAACCCCATTATACATATGGGAAAACTGAGGCAAAGAGATTTCATTACCAACCTGCTAGATTGGTTCTATCACTCAGAATTAAGGGGGTAAGTGCTGAGCCTCAGGACCCTTGGAAGGGATTCTGGGATATTTAATCTGGCTTTTTAAAGTCCTGAAGAGTATTTTTTTTGTAAAGACACTTGTGAGTAGTCTTAATTATGGGCTCCATCTCTTCCCTCTTTCGTCTGAGTGATCTGGGGCCAAGAAAGGTGGAGTCATGAGTAGAAAAGAGTAAATCACAAACAACGATGGAAAATGGGGAGAAATGAGAAAGACCTAGTTAATTTTGAGCAGCGTCTTATCCATTCACTAAATAGACCAGAAAGTATTTATTATGCCCTCCATTAGTTTTTCAGTTCTATGTTTGATGGCCGGGAGAATTCAGGGAAGAATAAAGTTGGTGCCCATTCCATAGTAGTGTACTTGAATTCATAGAAAGTACGTACATTGAAAAACATGGAAACAATATTGCCCTGGGCAGTAGAAACAGGACAGTAAGTGAAATAAGATTGCAGGGAAAAGTAAGGTGAGCAAGGGCTTGAGCAGTCTTTTTTTTTTCAACCAGTAGTCCTCTAGTGAGCACCCACCAAAGACCAGGCACTGTGTTAGAGCCTTCATATATGATATCCATCCCTGATCTCATGGGTTTATAGGCTAGATTATCTGGGGAGAAGTAGCAGGTAGGGAGCATGTGGCAGGATGGGTCAGGAAAGCCTCCCAATGGAAGTAAAATATATTAGCTGAGACCTAAATAAAGAACGGACATGGTGCCTGCAAGGTGGAGAGAGTTTCTGGCCCAAGGGAGGGAACCATCCAGAGAAGGGAGGGCAGGGAAAGAAAGACGCTTCAAGGAGAAAGAAGGGCTTGGGCTCGAATCTTCCTGAGGTCATCTAGCTTTCTTCTCCTAGGCCAGGACTCTTCCCTTCAATACTATTTTTGCCTAATTGAGTTTAAGAAAAGTATCCCCCTCCATTTCTAAATCTCTTTCTCTAGCCTACACTAACTTTAACGGTGGCATCAAGCCATGTCTGTTACCAAAAAAAATCTCCAAATCTTCTACCAATTTTAACTTTACAGTAAGAATCTGGTATGTTTTTTTAAAATATTCCTTATTAAGAATATTTTCATATTTGTACAAGTTCATTGCCCAAAACTGCCTCATTCAACACAAAGTTGTATCTTGAACATGACAAAGGACACCAATGTCCAGTCAAGGACCTACATGCAATGAACATGTGGGCTCCAGAGAAATCCCAGCCACACCAGCCAGTGGAGCGGTTAAATGACCTTGGGTGACTCAGGAGGAGCGAAAGTCCACGTGGTGCTGTCTTTTGCCAAAGAAGGAGTGCACTGCATTCTCGGCCCCACGTGGGGCCCTGAAAGAGGCCAGGAGTCAGGGTGGGGACAGCCGCTCAGTTTACCAGCTTACTGAGCAAAGAGGAACACTCCCTGACTTGCCCGATGACAAGAACTCTGGGCTAGGTGGAGAAATCACTTGGATTAATGCACATCATCAGCTACAACCCACCTTCTCCACACGTCAAAAGAAATGGGTCCCTAAGTCTTTCTGGCAAGAACAGTAGGTGGCACATAATAGAGCATAACTCTGTGGTGTCTGTCTGTGCACTGGGACAGACCGAAAGGCTGTTGTCTTCCCACAACAGCCTCCCTCTGCTGCCCTGTCTGCCTATTCCTTGCCCATTCATTTAGTGTAAAGAGCTAAACTCAGGAACACTCTCTGTTCATCACATAAGACAATGATGACAAGCAAACATGAGCAGATCCCCAGTCCATGCGGAGTCTTTGCTGAGTGCTGGAGCCCAGCCACCACCTCCCTCAGATCCACGGAGCCTGGAGAAGGAGGCTCAGCCCCTCAGGTTCACCTCTTCACTCCACCAAAAAGCGCATCACAATTCTCCTGGTGTCCCCAGACAGAGCCATTACATACACGTGTCTCTCTGCTCTCCAAGAAACATGTGATTGGTATTATTACTATGAATAATTAAGTTATTATTAGTAAATATCTTATTAGTTATAACTAATGTTATCAAAGTCAACATAAATACTTATAATTATTACTAATGGTGGTCAATTTAACTATCTATAATAATAAAAGCATAATATGCTAATTAGACCGGACAGCCAAATGACCTTCTGGATGTCATTCCAGATGTCCTTCCAGATGAAGCCACAGTGGTGGGGACCAAGAAAGAGGCAGTTAGGGGCGATCAGGCAGGCAGGCAAGCAGTTAGGGACGATAAGGCAAGCAGACAGAGTGGTTAGGGGTGATCAGGCAGGTAAGCAGAGTGATTAGGGGCAATCAGAGAGGTAGGCAAGTGATTAGAGGTGATGAGGCAGGCAGGCAGGCAGAGTGGTTACAGGCAATCAGGCAGGAAGGCAGGCCAACGACTCGGAGCCAGCAGTCTCAGATTGCGAGAGGGATGTCCAACTGTGGGCCTAAACCAGCAGTCAGACATCCCCTGAGGTCCTGGATTGCAAGAGAGTGCAGACCAGACTGAGAGACCCTCCCCTGCACAAATTTCATGTACTGTGCCTCTAGTTTGTTTCATAAGAACCTGTATAAGGTTAATGGACTTCTCCATGAATCCTCAGGAATTAGGCATCTTGTTTCCTAGGCATAATATTTTTTTGGTTAGTAAAATTAGTAAAAACTGAATAAGAGAATCTATGCTCTGCTGCTTTTTTCATACAATTCTTCCCTCACCAGGGTTTCATGTTCTCACAAGGTCTAGGCTCCCTCTAATGGCCATATTTGGTTACAGAGGAGTTCCTCAAGTTCACCCAAAAGTCTGGTCTGATCTCACCCTTTGAGGGGCGGGATGAGTATGACGCAGCCTACCAGACTCTGTGGTGCCTTCTGATATTCTAAAGCCCAGAAAGGGAAACATTCAGTACAAATTTCTCTCATCTGATCTTCAGAAAAGGACTCAAAATACATGTTTAAAACATATGTGAAAGTTGTTCAGCAACTTCAGTAGAGAGGCTGAGGTGATTAGCCTTTCATGCTTGAATCAGAAGAGCAAAAAAGTTACAAATGGACATTAGACATTAGACAGAGTCGTGGGACCTCAGAGGTGGGAAAGAACCAACATTCACCTAGTTCAGCTGCCCACCTGATCCTAGTTCCCTCTGTCACATCCACCAAGGAACCATGCCAGCCTCAGCCTGTCTCGGGCATGCATCCAAGTCAGCATGAAAGCAAACAAGCTCAGGCGGCAAAACTGGACAGGAAGCTCCCATCAGCCCTTCTTATTATTTTAAATTTTAATTTTATTGATTGATTTTTAGAGAGAGACAGGAAGGTGGGGAGGGAGAGAGAGAGAGAGGAAGAGAGACAGAGAGAGACATTGATATGTTGTTCCACTTATTTATGCATTCATTGGTTGCTTCTTGTATGTGCCCTGACTGGGGACTGATGCTCTAACCAACTGAATTACCCAGCCAGGGCCCACTATCCTTTTTCATTTAAAAAAAAATCATTAAAAATAAAAGCAAAACAAAAGGCAAAACAAAACCCATTATATGTAATTTTAATGTCCTATTAATTATTATCCAGTTTATTAAAGGTAAATGAATTACACAGGTCTGGTTTGTGCTTACAAATCCCAAACAACAACCAATAAATGCAAAATCATTATTTCTGAAGTTATTTTCACATTTGCCCCTCCAGTGTCAATTCTAAAGGTGGTCAAACAGGACTGCTGTTTAATCATGAAGGATCGTACCTGTGTTTGTCTCTGCCCCTCCTGGAAATGCCCTCCAAAAACACAGTAAAATAATTGAAAAGACCAAGAGAATAGGAGATGAGATCACAGAACAGGGAATGTCAACATCCCAACAAATGCAGGTGTGATACCTGACTTAGTTGGCAGGGGGAAGATGTGGATGCGGTGAAGTCCTTCAACCCTGGGAAGGCTCAGGGACAGGAGTGTTCTGGTTTGGAATTTGGGAATGGAGTATAGAACTGAAAAGATCTCGTGGTGTGAGCATCCCTTAGGATTTCGGTACCCAGCCAGCAGACAAGGGGTGGAGAATCACACATGAGAAATTATTATGGGCAGCATGTCCAGGGACTTTCTGCAGGCGACCGGCTGTGTGGGGGACAGCCCAAGATCAGAAAGTCAGCTCAACCATGAATCTGTTCCCCCATCTGAATACTGAGGGGGAAAAACATCTGTCCAGACAGCCCTCGGGTTGTGGAAAGGACAGTCTAGGCACAGCATAGGAAGCACTTTGCTAAGATGTAGGTTATAATTTACAACATGGTTGGACCTCAGGAGCCTGGTATCTGATTATGGAATCACTTGATTCCACTTTCTCAGAGGTTCAGTAACACACTGCTGGTCACTGTGGAGGAAAAATAACACTTGGTAGATTACTAAAGGGAAATGTGTTCTCATGGGCAGGAAAGGGTGACAGCCAGACCAAAGACAAAGAGGCCATTCTCCTGCAGCTACCGCTGGCCACTGACTGCGAAAGTCGAGATAGACGCGAGGCAGGGCCATTTGGGGCTCATCTCACTGAGGGATCAGATAACCAGATTCCTGGCACAGTGCCTCAGTTACACTTCATCCATCTCTTGCCGCATCAATATCACAGCCTTGAGGGCCAGAGGAATGGGTGAGAAGCGAGGGAAGGCCTCCTGGACCATCGTTTCCCCTCCTTGGCTGGCTCAGACACCAAGCTCAGCCAGAAAACCAAACACAGCCAGGAGGCCCCACTGCCCATCAAGGTGACGTGTGATTGGTCAATAGCCCGGCTCCTTGAGCAGGGCCTCTGCAGGATGACAAGGTGAAGCTCCAACCCCCCCTCCCTCACCCCCTCCGCCCCAGTCAATAATCTGGGCCTTTCCCACAGATGTTCACACAGGGCCGATGCCTGCCCTGCCCGCCAACATCCAGAGCAATCACAGCCCTACGCCTTCTTCCATCTCAGCTCCATGGAAACACATCCGCCAGGGAAACTGTTCAGAGGTTATCAGGCGTGAACCAGCGCAGGGAGCCTTTGTGGCTGGGTGGCTGGGCTCCTCCCCTGGGGCCGCCTGGCAGGGGAGGCAGTGCCAGCTCCTATTGGGGGAATTTGAGCTACTTTGCCCAGTCTAGGGGGTAGCAGGAGAGAGGAGGGAACAAACAGGAAGAGGGGAGCCCCCACCCCCATCCCCCCGTCGCAGAACCCAGCCTGCCATAGTGCTGAGTGGCCTGAGAAGGGCCTGGAAAGGTTTTGGGCCTCGGCCTCTGAGACAAAGGTCTTGCTCATTCAGAAGGCTCTGGGGAAGAGTAGACGCTGTGGTTGTTTGTCTGAAACGGTGCTGTAAGGTGGGAGCCTGGGACTTGTTGCTCTCCGACATCTTCTAAGTGTTCACCTTGTGTCTCCTGAAAGGTGGAAGGATCCAGGACCCACCCAGGAACTTCCAGAAGCTGAGCTGGAAAATTCTCTGGAACTACAACACGGCCTGCAGGGCCCCTTCACCGCTGCTGGCCTGGTGGGGCCAGGGTGGCTTGGCAAGAAGCAGCTTCCCAACGAGTCTGCGCCCCAAAACCCCACTGACCAGGTACTGGGTTGACGGGTGTGTCTGTGTGTTTCTGCTCAGGGATGGGCAGGATTGGAGTTGAAAGCTAGTGCCACGGCTTGGCACTACCCAGCCGGCCTAAAAGTCTCAATGCGGTGACCAGGCTGTCCAAACCCAAACTTGGGGTACAATTGTCCGACAAGTATGAATATGACTATTTGGGAAGCATGAGGTAGGTGATTTGAAATGAAGTCTGTGTTTAAGGAACCTAAGGGCTTGTGCTTATACCACATGTTGAGGCCAAAAGCTATGGGAACTGGATAGACTCAGAAGCCGATCTGCCCCATTACAAGCTGTGTGGCCTCAGACAAGTTTCTTAGCTTCTCTGAGCTTCAGACTGTGTCCAGCAACAAATGCATAAAATGGGTATTATAATGATGTCTCTGTAATGGGATTATTGAAGAATCAAATGAAGTCAGGACTGTGGACATGATTGTGACTATTTTTGCTGTGTTTTTTTTTAATATATTTTATTGATTTTTTTACAGAGAGGAAGGGAGATAGTTAGAAACATCAATAAGAGAGAAACATCGATCAGCTGCCACCTGCACGCCCCCTACTGGGGATGTGCCCGCAGCCCAGGTATATGCCCTTGACCGGAATCGAACCCGGGACCCCTCAGTCTGCAGGCTGACGCTCTATCCACTGAGCCAAACCGGTTTTGACTATTTTTGCTGTTTTATTCCCACTACCTAGCTGTATAACCTTGAACAAATAATTTTAACGCCCTGGGGCTATGCTTCCCAGGAAATGAAGGGATTGGATTTCTAAGAGTTCTTAGTATCTCTAACAGTCTCTGCCATGGCCCAAGGGAATGATCAGCTTCTTATAGTTTAATTAAGTGCCGTCCTTGAGTGCCACACGGTCCCCCTTTCCAAATGTGGCCCCAGTCTCCACCCACCCTCCCTTACTCTTAAGAAGATCTGCAATTTTCCCAGAGGGTGAGCACAGCTGTATTCACTACACCAAGAGCTGTGACATCAGGTGCTAAGGAGAAATAGGAGGCTGTTGGGTTTGTACCCTTTTACAGGATGTAAGAAGGCTCAACAGCCCTGGCTTCTCAGAGCTCCCAGTCCCTACTCACCTGCCCTAACAGGGAATAACTAGAGGTGGAAATGGGCAGACCAATATTTGAGAATCAGGTCTGACATTTACTTCTGGGAGACCCTGGATTCTATAATACTGTTTCCTTGTGGAGCTGTTAGCTATTACCTCGCGGGGATTAAATGAAATAATGTCTATACTGTGCCTCGAGCAAATAGCAAGTAGTTGCGTGTTGTTGTTGCACCTCATCCAGTATAATGCCCCTCTAAGTGTTAAATTTTCATGATCACAGTTGTTAGTGATCATAATGGGGAGTGAGGTCAACAGTTTCAATCTCCTCCATCCAAGCAAAGGAGCCAGAGGCAGCACCCCATTCAGGCGTCAGCTTTCTGCAGTCTGGACTTAGATAACAGTTAGAAATAAGACCCCAAGCATTATCTTCCTGTGTAAGCCATTGTTCACTAATAACTATTTGAACATTCTAAGGAGCAGAGAGCTAATACCAGACATTTCTCAGTTGTGGTCCCTGGCCGTGCAAATTACTGCAGGTTTCTCCCTGTGGGACTGGCCAGTCCAGGCACCAGGCCTCCATGTCTGGGGAGCAGGGTAGTGAATGAGCTGCTACTCAAGAGCCAGTCAATAATCTCAGCTTGAATCTGAGTCGAGAATGACACAAAGAGGTGTGAGGAGAGCACCCCCTAACACGAAACTGGAACACCTCCCGGGTCGCAGGGACGTTCCACAGGCTTCTCCCGCAACCCTCACCCAGCGAATGAATTACTGTCTTGAATCTCCTGTTTGTTTGGTAGCAGTTGAGTGTAGGGAAAATAAGATGTAGAATCTTTCCCTCCCTCCATGTGCCTCCATCCTGGCTTCTCTGAAACCTCCAGGCTTAATAAACTTGACTGACAAAGAACGTGAGAAAAGACGTTTTCTACATAAATAAAATGAGATGATTCCAAGTCCTCTGGTTCTTTACTCTCCAGCTACCGTGCATTGAGAGCCTTGTATGAGAATATTTGAATATATTACCTTATTTTCATCCTCTCACCTATCCCACAAGGGGAGGACTATTGTCAAACCCATTTTACAGATGAGGAAATTGAGGTGAGAGAGGTTAAATACCTTGCCCAAGGTCACATAGCTGCTGTGTAGTGGAGCCAGGGTTCAGACCCCAGATCTAGTTCATAATCGCTATGGGAATTAGTCCTGGAGTCAATGAAAGAACCAGAACAGGATACCAGTAATTTCCTAAATACGACCTCAGTCCTACCCACCCCCCCCCGCCCCCAACCCACCACCAGTCCTTTAAGGAAACCTATGGGGATCTAGTATTAGCCAGTAGTTTTCACATTGATTTTACTTCCTTTGGTTCATACCCTACCATCTAGGAGGTTGATATTTTTCTCTGCTTTACAGAGGAAACTGAGCCTCAGAGAGATGATATGCCTTCCAGGTCATACCACCTACCTGTGGAGAAGGTGGGAGGTGGGCGTGGCACCTGCTCTTGGGGCTCTGCGGTGGTGCACTCTCTCCAGGTGCAGTGGCTGGAGCGGCAGGTTCCTGGTTGCTTTCTCTCTCTCTTCCAGGGAGGAGTCACCATGTGCTCTGAGATGGGCTCCAGGTACACCGGCATGCTGCTGTTGCCCTTGGCCATCGCTGCCATCATTGCCAACCTCCTGCTGTACTTTCCCAATGGGCAGGTGCTAGAGCCTGCCAAGATCACAGACTTGGTCTGGTTTTTCCATGGCTTTCTTGGAGCTGGACTCTTGGTAAGAATGAGGTTTAGCCCTAGCCAGTTTGCTCAGTGGATAGAGTGTCAGCCCACGGACTGAAGGGTCCCGGGTTTGATTCTAGTCAAGGACACATACCTCAGTTGCAGGCTTGATCCCCAGCCCTGGTCGGGGCACAACTCTGTGCCCCAATCTCTCTAAAAATCAATGGGAAAATATCCTCGGGTGAAGATTAACAACAACCACAAAAAGAATGAGGCTTAGCGAGCTTACCTCTTCCAGGTGAAGGGTTCCCCTTAACACCCGGCAAGTCACAGAGCAATTGTCTCTTCTTCAAGCCACCTTCCCTGGGCCCCGGAGCATGGCTAGCTGCTCCTCCTCTGTACCCACAACACATGATACATAAACAGTTTCCACATTGTGCCCAACATATCAAACATCTTTTTATGTCCCTGCTTCCCCCATTGGGCTGTGAGCTCACCCAGAATAGAGCCCAAATCTTGTTAACCTTTGCCCACTGAGAACCTACCTAGCAAAGTGCCAGCTGAGACTAGAGCTCAATATGTGACTGCTAATTGCATGAAAGATACACTTTATAAAAAGCACAATAACTGAGTATTTGTCAAGTTCATCTGGTTTCAAGATGACCACCTTGAAATATAAATTATGTCACTCCCATCTAGGCTTCCCTACGCAAAATTATGGGATTAGCAAACTTTTTTAGTAAAAGGCCAGGTGGTAAATATTTCCAGCTTTGCAAGCAATGTGGTCTCTTGTTTCAACCACTCCAGCTCTGTCATCATAGGGCAAACACAGCCATAGGCAATATATAAGCAAATGGGTGTGGCTATATTGCAATAAAACTTTATTTATTAAGCAGGCAACTTAATGGATTAGCCCACAGGTTGTAGTTTGTACCCCCTGAAGTAGACATTGTGTGTTTTCCTTCCTTTCCGCCTTTGTTTTCTTTCTTTTTTTAAATATATTTTATTGATTTTTTACAGAGAGGAAGGGAGAGGGAGAGAGAGTTAGAAACATCGATGAGAGAGAAACATCAATCAGCTGCCTCCTGCACACCCCCTACTGGGGATGTGCCCGCAACCAAGGCACATGCCCTTGACCGGAATCGAACCTGGGACCCTTGAGTCTGCAGGCCGAAGCTCTATCCACTGAGCCAAGCCAGTTAGGTCTCCGCCTTTGTTTTCATTTGGCTCCTCCTCTCCCAGTAGTCCCTTTTGAAAACATCACTCAGTTATTCGAGGCGCCAGTGCCAGGCACTGAGAAAGTGTTCAGTAAATGGATGAATGCATGGGGTGTAAGGAAGCCTCAGAAAAAGTTGACTGTCTCCCTTCCTGCTTCTTCTCCCCCCACAGTATTAGATGCAGTGATGTCTCAAGTTACATCCCCTGACCACCCACCCCTCCCTGCACAAGAGAACATTGAAACCAGCAATATCTGGGCCAAGGTTGTCTGTCTCTCAGCTCAGAGCCCTTCCTTATGGGCAGCGCAGACCCAGGAATCTAACAGACCCTGCTCAGATGATGAGTCTGCCCTGTGCCTGCTGTGCGACCTCCCTGAGCTGCAGTGAAAGGAAAATCCACACCATCTCACAACAGGGTGGAGACACTAAATGAGACCATGTCTGCACAGTGCCCCAACCCCTGGCAGCCAGTGAAATTCGAGACCCCTTTCCTGGCTCGATTCCCAGCTCCTCCACCTTCTCTGTGGGTCCACCCAGTGCCTGTCTCCTGCCTCTGACCTTCGATGCTTCCTTCTGCAGGGCAGGTTCGCATTTCTCAGCTCCACCACCAGGCAAATTCCTAAACTCACTCTCTTCAACTGTAGAACGCATAGGAACATCAGCACCCAACTTCTCTCAAAATATAAATGAGCAGGTACAGTGACTATTGAAAGGAATCGAGCAGCTTGAGACCTGGGTTTCCTAAAAGCAGAATCTCAGAACCTGTATTTGAAGAGAATGACTCAGAGGGAAAGCATTCTCTGATCAGGAGGAAAACAGAGGGAGCCCAGCTCCATCAGGGACCCGACACCCTGTCTCCACAGCACCCCTTAACACCAGCGGGTTTGTCCCACCCTGGCTCTAGCTTTCCAACAAAACCTCCCAGATCTCCTGGGAAAATGGTTGCATAAAATAAAAAATAAAGCCAGTCCCTCTTTCTCTCTCTTTTTTTCCTTTTTTTTTCCGTCTTTTTTGTCCAGTCAGTTTTTAGTGCCATTCTATGTCTTCCTATGTGCCAAGCTCTAGGGCAAACTAAGGCAGTGACCATGGGGTTGGAGAGAAGAGGGTGTACTTGAGCTGTGAGGTGTTAGGCACAACACTGCATCTCTCTGAAGTCTCTGTAAAATGGGAATAGCAATAATAGCCATCTCCTATGGTTATGGTGAGCACTGTATGAGATCATATAGAGAGTCAAGTCTGGCTTGTGGCTAGTGCTCATTCAATGTCAGCCATAAAAGAATCAGAACAAGAGGAGGTCAAACCATCCTTGTACCTATGGAGTTGGATCCACCCACTTCCACTATAAAGAGAGAGCTGATAATCAGGCAAACTCAACACTCTCTTCTCCAGCACTGTGGATACACACTGCCAAATCCTGTGGCTCTCCTTTTACTGGGTGCCATGGAACTGTCCCAGCTCTCATCAAGACATCCAAACTTGCACACCAGCTGGGAGTTTGGTGCAGTGTCTGCATGTTTTGCTTTACAGTGACTTGGATACTCTGGGGAGGGGAATGTGCCCTCCAGTTCTCCACAGTCCCCACCACTCCCTAATACCTTATACCAGGACATACTTTTTTACTTAAAATTACATGCAGAGCCTCTAAAGTCATGTGAGTTTGCATCTCCATCCCCCACACCCAGCCTCAGGCTATCATCTTTAGCATCAACCACATACCAATCATATTTTCCCTAAGGTATGTCTTAGTCACCTTGATGAGGACAGGGGACTGGGGATCTCTCAGATGTTTGCATCAGCAAACACATCACCAACCCTTTCTCTGGTGAGGTGATTTTTTTTTTTTCATAAAGTTAAGTTCATCCATTGTGTATTTATTTCCTATTCCTGGCTCATGGTCTTAGCATGCCAGTGCCCTTTCTTCTATCCCGCACTGCCAGAAGAAACGGGGGGAAGCGTCATCACAAATTTTATCACCATGTCCTTGGGTCTGGTTCTGTGTCCGGCACTGGGGCAAGAGCTGCTGCCCACCAGAGCTGAGAGCCCTGCCCAGAGGGAGGAGGAGGATGCAGTGTGCTCAGGGCAACAGGGCAGAGTGGTGGGAAGGAAGGAGCTATTCACTTTAGCTGCGGGGGAGGGGAGGAAGAGAGGAGAAGGTCACTGAAAACTACAAAGAGGGCATGTGGTGTCTCACAGCTGCTGTAATCAATTACCACAAACCTGGTGGCTTGAAACATCAGAAATGTATTCCCTCACAGTTCTTAAAGCCAGAGTTCTAATGAAATGTGTTGGCACAACCCCATGTTCTGTGCTCTAGGGGAAAATCCATTCCCTGCCTTTTCTGGTGGCTGCTGGCATTCCTTGACTTGTGGCTCCATCACTCCATCTTCACAGCCTCTGCCTCTGCCTTCTCCTCTGTGTGCTGGTCTCTCAAAACTCTCTCTGCATATGATTGTATTTAGGGCCCACCCAAGGTAAACTCCTAGTAAGACTCCAATTTAACCATGTCATTAGTCATAGAAGGTACAATTCACAGGTCCCAGGATTAGGAAGTGAAGCTATCTTTAGGGTTTGGAGAGGGGCATTTTTTAGCCTACCACAGTAGATAGCTTCTAAACGGACCCTTTGAGGGTGAAGAGTTTACCTTATGGCCAAGAGTGAAAGGTCTATTCAAGGCCCCGAGGCAGGAAAGTCCTGGGTCCAACCCGGGAGGCCATAAACTGGTGTGTCAAGAGGTCTGAATGATGGAGGGGAGGTGAAGCCACAAAGGGCTCATGTATACCAAGTCAGGGCCTATGTCGTATTCTACAGGCAATGAGGAATCATTGGACATTTTTAAGAGCTAGAGACTCATCAAAACCTTGTTCCAAAAGGGTAACCTTCCCTTCATTACAAGAGTTTTAATTTTTATTTATATTGTTGCCACAGGTTATGGTGCCAGCACTAATGCTGTTGAGAGGAGGTGGAGGAGGCTGCTGTGTCCACAGATGTGGGGTAAGTTCTGTGGATTCTACAGAATGTTTAACCTCCTACCTACCCACCCCTCCCCCAAAGGGCTTATTCCCTAGGCCATGTGCTTTTAGACCAATGCTCCTTTGGAACATAGTGATATTATGCAGTGCTCTAGCCAAAAGAGATCCCAGGAAAAACAAACCTGGAGATGTGAGGAGAGTCATTTGCATTGGACACAAAGCTCTGGTAGACCAGCCTGCTAACATTTGGTTGTTAGCACTTCTATCTGTCTGCCTGTCTGTCTGTGGAGAGGTCTAGGACCCTCACATCCTTTGACTTTCCTATCCCCTGGTAGCAAATGGGGTAACACATCACAGAACTGGGATTCAAGCAAGAAGGGATGTTGAAGATTGTACTCTCAAAAACACTTTCACAGGAATTCTCTCAAAATGTCCTGAGCATAACAAAAGCTGCCACTCTGTAAGTTCTTGCGTTACATATTTATTTCTTGTTCCTGATCTTGTCCCTGATCACAGCAAGCTGTCCGTTGCTTTTAGGTTCCTAGTTCACACTCCATCTCATTTCTCTTTTCTGCTTCAAAAGTCCCTGCCCCAACGCTTGCAGCTCCCAATCAGACTGTCCGCAGAGATCTTAGCCCCAAGTCACCTGAGGACCATCTCCAAGGAGACCCTGAGTTGTTCCTTTCTGCTCCAGCTGTCCCCCTGCCTTACTCCCTGTAGTGAGAGGGACACGACATGGATGTGTCAGGAATAAAAGCTCATGCTCTGAAGCAAACAAGTTCATCAGCTTCGCCCCAATTCATTCATATGCTAATATGCCACCTTCCCTCGACACTTGCCTCACTGTTGACACTCCCTCACCCACCCACCCAGTCAACAGATATTTATGGAGTTTGTACACAGCACAGCCCTTCAGTTGGTCACTGACTCTGGCATTAGAAAAATAATTATTCATTTACTCACCCAACCATACAACAAACACGTACTGAACACTGAGCACCAGGATGGCAAATAGTAGTGGATCATTTCATTCTTTAGAATTGTAACTGGAGTAGATCAATGGACAGAGGGCGTCCTACCTCCAGCACTCATTTTGTACATTTGGGAAGCAAAACAAGGACACCTACCTGGTCTGGCATTTGCAAGAAAAGATTTGGATCCTTTGCAATTTGCCAGGAAACTCAGGGGCTGCATCTGTAAAAAGCTGGCTTCCCACCCACCATCCTTTCCTTTGCTGCACTGAATTTCTGACTCTGTTTCATTGCAGATGCTGTTCCCTGTGCTTCTGGCCATACAGGGCACAATGGGGGCTGTGTACTGTGTGGTCATTTCTTCACTGGGTTTGCTCAGTGGCCCCTTCTGTGACACAGGCAGCGGAAACTACACCTACCCTTTCAGGAATGACAGCCTGGAGTGAGTAGCATTCATGGTCTGGGGTCAGTGTCTAACATCTAATGACGATACAGCTGATGACCACAAAGAGTATGTGCTCTCAGTATTGACCAAGGGACCAGGTACTTTCATTCATACCTCGTGCCTTGTTCCTCTCTCCACACCTGCTTCCAAATCTATAATCTCTAGGAGGTGATTGGCCAAGGGGAGAAGTACCCATGAATTAAGCAGTCTGCCCAAGGTATTCAATATAATTAATACCTGATTTCATTAGCCCCAGTTATTAAACTCAACTGAGTATGTGCTGAGGGTCTGCTTAGTACTTGCTAGGCACTGTGAAAAGAGAAGGGAGTGCAAAGGAAGGATGAGACAACTTGCCTAGTTGCAAGTAGTTCACAGTCAAACTGGGAAGACAATTACCAAGTTTGGAATTACACAAATTACCAGTAATGTCTGGACCCTGTGATTATGATGCACATTTACTTTCCTGAAGTAAATTGATTGAGAAAGACCCTGTTTCTCTTTTCATTTCATGTTCTCTCCCTGGTAGGTCTCATCCATCCCCATGGCTTTCACAACCATCCATCTATCCATGTAAATAATCCCAAAATGTCTATCTCAAGCTTAAATCTTCTGAGTTCTTGACCCAAATATCTAATTACCTCCTTGAAATTTCCTCTTGAACACATAGTATTTCGATATTAATATGTCCTAAACTCCATATTCACAAATCTCTTCTTGGTCATCCCCATCCTAGTAAATGTCACCTAAAAGCTGTGAGTTATCTTTGATTCTTCTTCCTCTTACTTCCCTTGTTCAATCCATTACCAGATCTTGTCAATTGTCTCCTGACAATATCTTGAATATACATTGCTTTTCACCTAGTCTGTATTACCCTGTTCCCCGTCTCCAACACCACCTACCTCCAACAAATACCTATTGGGGGAGCTCATCCAGAAGACGTGATCGCCAATTGACAGTCAAGCTGGACCTGGGCAATTGGAGGGTCCTCAGCCCTCCCCCGTCCTTGAAATGTGCATTCACTCGCCTTTCCCACTCCCAGAAGCTGTTCCAAGGGTACAGCCTGGAGAGAGTAATGTGATATGGAGACTATACGTGACTGAATCCAGTGAGGGCCTCTCTATAAAAACTTTTAAGATGCTGGCAGGTGGGTGGGTATGGAAAACTACTCATCTTATAGCCATATAGGTATTGTAACTAAATTCCCTTGCTTATTAAACGTGCCACCTACCAGTCTGGAGTGGTTTGTCTTTTTCTTCAGCTTCTCCCTAACCACCCTCTGTAGGGGTTGGTTTCGGGTCACACCTGGGAAGCTCCTGATCAGGTTTAGGAAGCAACAGTATCCCAGGTCCATTTTGCCCTTCAAGCCTTTTGCCATAGATTAGCCAAAAGGGTTTTTGTAAAATGTAAAGATGCTGATAAGACCAAGAAATTTTTACATTTAAAGAAACTTAAATGTAAATTTAAGTTTGGAAACTCAATAGATAAGTATATGAATATGGGTAAAGGTAGAAATAAAGACAGGAATGTCAAGAACTATACAGCTCTATGAAATATGGCCTGAAAACCTATTCCACTTTTTCTTTATCCAACTAGTACACTGTGAGTCCAAATTTCCCTTACAGTTTTTGCTCACATGCTATTTCTCTTTATAATTCATTGCTCTCCTCTCTGCTGCTGTCTCCTTCAAGGCCAAGTGACTCCAGCTTTCCCTATGAAGCCTTCTCCAGCTACTCTATATCTCTAGCCTTCCCCTTTCTAGGATATAACTAAACCATAATGCCTACTGCATGGCAGGCAATGTGCTAACACCTGATCTAATCCTCCCAATCACTCTGTGGTATTGATGCCATTTTTTAAATTTGATTTTTTAAAGAGAGGAAGGGAGGGTGTACATCAATTTATTGTTCCAATGATTTATGCATTCACTGGTTGATTCCTGTGTGTGCCTTGACCAGGGATTGAACTCACAACCTTGGCAAATTGGGATGATGCTCTAACCCAGTGGTCGGCAAACTGCGGCTCTGTTGACTAATGAGTTTGCCAACCACTACTCTAACCAGCTGAGCTATTCGGCCAGGGCCTTGTTGTCATTTTTAATGCCATTTTACACATAAGGAATCTGATATACAAAAACATTTAGGAAACTTATTGTAGAACTTTTTAGTGAGGAAGCTGGAGTTAGGACCTGGTTCTGTGGGACTTTCACACCCAAGCTCTTAACCACTTCCACTGCCTCTGAGACCTCATAGCAGCCGTTAAAATCTTGTAGCCCAGGGTTTCCCGCTTCTTCATATGCTGTCTTGTGCAGCTATGACTACATCCACAATGCCTTGCTGAGAAACTGGGCTGTCAGAGGGAAAGGGTCTGCTCAGCCTTTCCACCAAGGAGCAATAATAAAGCTTCTATCTTTATGAAGATGAGAACAATGAAGACCCTGAAGCTTTGTAATCTCCTGTGTTAGACCAGTGCCTCTCCCATGCTAGTCAATAACACCTCCCTCCCTTCACTGTCTCTCAAAGCCAGGCTCATTTTCTCATCTATCCTGGCAGGGACAGCTACTTGTTCAACCAGCCCACCTGGGCCACGTGCCAAGAGCCTGAGCATATCGTCCTTTGGAACGTGGTCTTGTTCTCCATCCTCCTAGGGATCGGCGTGGTCGAAGCAGTGCTTTGCCTTAGCCAAGTCATCAGTGGACTCTGTGATGTCTACTGTGGCACCTGCATCCGAAAAGGACAGGTGAGTGCTCCTAGAACCAGGAGTTCTTCAGTCACTTCCCCTTGATCTGTTCCACTCTGTCTCTCTCCTGCCCTGGCTCCACATGGCCAGAGGTAAGCCAGTAACTAGGAAATGCCTTTTGACATGTAGAACCTCATTTACCACTTTGGGTTTAATTTTTCTTTCAGGTGAACATAACTGGTTTATGAGGAGCCTAAGAAATCACAACTGATTGACAGGTGAAAGAGAATCCGCAGGTTTCGGGAGGACTGGATTTGGCGAATGTCAATCTCCAGAGTTCTGAGAAGCTGAGAAAAAAGCCCGACTTTCTTACCAGAGTAGGTTTGTATGAAGGACAACACTGTTGCGAACTTCATCCACTTTGCTAGAATCAAGATTGACGTTTCCTCCAAATGATCTCTAGAAATGATATCAGAAGTCATAGGGATGTACAATGATAGAAATAAAAAATAATATAATAATAGATGCTTAATGTATTTGGTGGTTATTATATCCAGACCCTGTGCTAAGCACTTTACACAATTTCAGTTAATCCTATGAAGCAAGTGGCATTATAATGCCATATTGCAGATGAGGAATCTCAGGCTCAAAGAGGTTCAGTTGCTTGTCTGAAGTCAGTGAATCTAAGTTTTGAATTTGAGCCTGATTCCAACATTTATAGTCTAGACCACTTTCCTGTGGATCTCAGAGATTATTGCTTAGACACTAACTATTTGTTATTCATTTACCAAAAAAAGGGATGATGGGGGCTCTGTGGTCAAATTAACTTGAGATGCACTGGATTAAACAAAGTGTAATAGGCTTCTCTGCTGCAGACTTGTCAGAACCTTTACAGAGCCAGTGTGCATTGCTTATCTCCAGGAAGAGAATAGCAAATGCACAATTTCCTGGTCTTATCTGACCACAAAGCCCTTTTCTCCTGGAACACTTTGTATGGGGCTAGTATTCCATGGAGCACACTTTAAGAAACACTGTATGACTCAGGGATAAGGTAGAACCTACTTCACTTAACCCATGAGAGTCCAAGAGGGTTTTCCAAACTACCAGAGAAGCAGAAAAATATGTAATAAAATAGGTTAACTACTCACTTGTTGTTGTTTTTTTTGCTTGTTTTGTTTTTAAATATATTTTATTGATTTTTTTTTTTACAGAGAGGAAGGGAGAGGGATAGAGAGTTAGAAACATCGATGAGAGAGAAACATCGATCAGCTGCCTCCTGCACACTCCTCACTAGGGATGTGCCAGCAACCAAGGTAATTGCCCTTGACCAGAATCAAACCTGGGACCCTTCAGTCCGCAGGCCGACGCTCTATCCACTGAGCCAAAAACATGGGCCTCACTTGTTTTTTGGTTTTGCTTTTGTTTCTTAAGTTTGGTGTAACAGCAGGAATCAGAAGTTTTCTTTTAAAGCTCCTTTACTGTCATTGCAATATACATTTTTGAGAATTCAATATCTACCATACAAGCTCTGACAGTTCCCATAAAGGCGTCAGACAGGGTCTCTGGTTGAGGAAGCTTGCAAACTAATGGATCCTGCATAGCTGACTGCTTCCATGATATCCGGGCCCTGCTAGCCCGTATTGTGCCTTTGTACAAATGAGAGAAAAGGCAGAGGATACAGCGTGGCAAGCAGGCAGAACCAATGGCAAATTTTGAAAAGGCGTCTTACCCTCCAGGTTGATGCAGCCTGTACTGGGTTGACTAATATCCCTTCAACTTTCATATTTAACAGGAACCTCAGAATGTGATCTAATTTGGAAATAAAGCTCTTTGAAGATGTAGTTAGTTAAAATGAGGTCATACTGGATTAGGATGGACCCTAAGTCCAATGTGACCAGTGACTTTATAAAAAGAGAAGAAACATGCACAGAGAGGAGACCATGTGAGGATCAAGGCAGAGATTGAAGCTGCCACAAGCCAATGAATGCCAAGGATTCCAGGCAACCACCGGGAGCTGGGAGAGAGTCATGGGCCAGATTCTCCCTCTGAGCCTCCGGAACCCAGCCGACATCTTGAATTTGGACTGCTAGCCTCCTGAGAGAATAGATTCCTATTGTTTTAAGTCACCCAGTTGGTAGTAGCTTGTTACAGCAGCCTTAGGAAATTCATATAATACACAGTCCCAGCTGAGGGTGCAAGGAAGCAGACCCTCACACCCTGACCCCCCATTTTCTACCTTCCCCCACACACACATACACAAAGTCACCTGCCTTGTGCAGAAAAACCCTACTCATGAACAGGGTGGTCCTGCCGGTGTCACCAATGCCTGAATACCCTGCTAACCAGGCTGTTTCTTCAGCCTCCCTATAGCTCTCCCACTGACATGAAGCCAGACATACAACCCAGACGAGAGATGTACTAAGCCCCAAGCACTGAGCCCAGCATTGTGCCAGCCCAGCCCTGACAATGCTGTGAGGGGGTCATCCCTAGAGAAAACTGGGCTTAGGGAGGGGAAGTCTTTAGGACAGTCGGTCCACCAAACAGAATGGCTGTATATGGCCCAATTACTGTTCCCCTGGGAAGAAAAACAAATCTAAAGTAAAAAGTTTTATTAGCTATTCCCCATTAAAACATCCTTTGTGTAAAGTGGTGGATTTGAAGCAAGGGACAAGAAAGCTTTTCTGCCTCTGGCAAAACGTCCCTCTTGTGGTTCTTTCTTTAAAAGGAATTTGCTGTTAAAAACACCAAAGTACATTCTGTGGCCAACAAAGTGGGTGGAGGAGGCACCGAGCAGCCCTTGGGTGGGGCCCCAGCTCATGGATGCGTGCAGGACACACCAGGCTCAGCTAACTCGCCCCATCAAGGGCTTTGGAGGTGGGAAGAGCACCATCAACATATGAAATGTGGGCAAACCATAAAATAATTCATGATTCACACACTGAAGAAAGTGTTTATTGCCCCTCCCCCCCCCACCCCCCCACCCCCCGCAAAAAAAAATAGCTCTCTGAAATTAAAGAGAAATGAATTCTTTTCAAGGCTGGCTTAGGTCTACTTTTCAAATACAACAGTATTTCTTGAGTTTCTACAGCAAGCAAAGCTAAAGTGCCTGGAGAAAGAGGGTGGAGTGTTCTGGGAGAAAAGATTTAAGCAAAGGGGAAATCGCAGAGCGCAACCACCAAGATGTAAGGCAGACATCAGGAAGGTGATGATTTTCACTTCAATCTCTGTCTTCAAGCGCATCTCATCTTTTTCAATTCCTTACTCTCTCAAGGGAAACTTCGTGTTTTCCAGACCGCAGTTGCCTGACATTTCCCCCCTCCCCCAGACTCACTCTAGGGCTTAAAAACTGTTTTTAACTACAGGATACCGGTGACATAATGTGATACATGTTATTGGAAATGTAGAGGAAGTAGCTCTCCTAAGTGAGTTTGGAAAGTCTTCCGATTTTGCTCCTTACACCTTGCTTTAATATAACGATTTCCACATTTTCTAGAAAAAGCAAGGATGACTTGTATAATCCTATATAATAAAAGGGTAATATGCAAATTGACCCTAAGGGCTGAACCACTGGAACAACCAGTCACTATGATGCATACTGACCACCAGGGGGCAAGTGCTCAATGCAGTAGCTGCCCTCTGGTGGTCAGTGCACTCCCATAGGGAGAGGTCTGCTCAGCCACAAGCCAGGCTGATGGCTGCAAGTGCAGCGGCAGTGACAGGAGCCTCTCCCATATCCTTAGCAGCACTAAGGATGTCTGACTGTGGCTTAGGCCTCTCCCTCTGGGGAGTGGGCCTAAGCCATCAGTTGGACATCCCCCAAGGGCTCCCAAGCTGCCAGAGGGATGTCTGACTGCCAGCTTAGGCCCAATTCCCTGGGGAGCGGGCCTAAGCTGGCAGGTGGACATTCCCTGAGGGGTCCTGGACTGCAAGAGGGGGCAGGCCAGGCTGAGGGGCCCCTCCCCCTCCAAGTGCACAAATTTTCATGCACCGGACCTCTAGTTGTAAATATATGTGAAAAAAATTGATTTTACCATTTTACAAAAACCATCTAGAGAACTCATTTATTTGGCAAAATGCTCTTGCAGGTCTACACTAACTTGAGACAAACTTCATGGTTCAAATGCTCATTGACAAACCAACATCTGGCATTTTTCCTAAGCCAGATGGGCAGAAAATAATTTTAAAAGGGGGTTACATTAAAAGGAGTAGGGGGATGGGAAAGATGGTGACCTGCAGGAAGGTAGGGAGGGAGAGTGTGTGAGAGAGTGAGGGAGTGATAGAGGTGTGTGTGGACGTGTGTGGGTGTGTGTGTGTGAGTGAAATAGGGACAGTTAGAACCTGCAGTTCTTCCAGGGGACTGCCAATCTGGGCAGTCTTAGATGGCAAAACCCCGCTTCCACCACAAACACTCCAGGGAGGACACCAGCGGCACAGAGACCACGCCATCTTGAAGAACAGAACTGCTTGAGACTAGAATCCTAGCCTCGCCAACACCCAGTCTGGTCTCAGAAGCAAACCAGGACCCTATAGACACACTGGTAAAAGACCTGCGATCACTACTGCAAGACTCCAGGCACCACAGCCACAGATTTCTGTGAGTCCCAAAGCCAATTCCCCTCCCCTACCACCCCTGCGGCAGTGACATAGAAACTACCAGATCCCAGCCACACAATAAGGCTTTCTGCACACACAAAGCAGTGGCGACTCTGCCTGACTTTGAGCCTTGGTGTCAGACATGGGAAGTTTGTTTCCCGCGACTCATCTCCACGCCCAGGCAGGGAGACTGAGCTAAATTTGAGCCTAATTGCTCATCCCTAGGGAGGTAGTTTTCTGTGACCAGATCCTGTGCTCACGCAGGGCAGGGAGACAGCGCTGAGCTTGAGCCTGGAATTGTGAACTCTGGAAATTTGTTTCCCACAACTAGTCTCCGTGCCCAGGCAGGGAGGCAATCCTGAATTTGAGCATAGGCGCACCACTTTGGGGAGATTGTTTTCTGCGAACAGGTCCTTCACCCACGCAGGGAGACAGTGCTGAATTTGAGCCTGGGGGTACAAACCCAGGGAGTTTGTTCCCATGACCAAACCCTGCACCTTGGCAGAGAGGCTGTACTGAATTTGAACCTGGATGTGCAGACTCGGGGAGTTTGTTCTCCACGACCAGACCCTGTGCCCACACAGGGAGGCAGTGCTGAATTTGAGCCTGGGTGCATGGACACAGGAAGTTTGTTTTCCACTGTGTACACCCACGTGACCAGACCCACACCCACACTAAATGGTAGTGCCACCTGACTTTGATTCAGGGCAAGCGCACACAGAAGGCTGTTTACCGCAGGGCAGAAGTGGACCTCCTGCCAACACAGTGCAACTGAGCAACCCGGTCTCCCAAGTAGATCGGGGACCCTGAATCTCCACACAAGAGGCAGCAATTAACACCAGTGACTAGACTTTGTTTCTCATTGCATGCGCCTGGGATCCCTGATTCCCAGTACATTCACACTAAGAGCCAGTGACTCCAATTCTTGGTGCATGTGCAAACAAGTGCGAGGTAGCACCAAGCAACAGAGACTCTGATACTCAATTCTCAGCATGGACACAGGGAGCCTCTGACTCCTGACACGCAATAGGGAACTTTGATTTTTGGCACACCCCAGTGGGTCCTCTGTTTCAACATGGCGCAGGACACTAAGTCCCTGATTCTAGGTGCACACATGAGGCCACACTAAGTGCCTGTGACTCTGACCCAGGGCAAGCATGGCTCCCACCAACACACAGCAACCACACGTCTTGGTATCAGAGCTCTTCAGTGACACTTGGGGGGTGCAAAACTCCCACTAAACATTGCCTAGGCCCCCACAACTCGACATTTGAACCTTCTGGTAATAGTCAGAATGGGCAGACAATGAAGCAATCCCCAGAGGAAAGAAAAGGAGGAATCGCCAAGTAATGAAATAAGTGAAATGGAAGCATGCAACATGACAGAAAAAGAATTCAGAGTAATGGTCATACAGTTCATACACCAGATGGACGAAAAAATCAAAAACCTATGCAAAAATCAGGAAGAAATGAAAAATGATATAGCTATAATCAAAAACACCATGGAAGGCTTCAACAGTGGACTAGAAGAAGCAGAGGACCAAATTAGTGAGTTAGAAGATCAGGTACAGAAACAATCCCAATATGAACAGCAACTAGAGAAACAAATTAAAAAGCAGGAGGAGAGCCTAAGGGAGCTTTGGGACAATGCAAAACAAAATAACATACATATAATAGGGCTGCCAGAAGGACAAGAAGAGCAGCAAGGATTAGAAAATTTATTTGAAGAAATAATGACTGAAAACTTCCCTGATATGGGGAAGAAAAAAGTTACTCAAGTACAGTGAGTCCCAAGCAAGATTAATCCCAAAAGACCTACACCAAGACACACCATAATTATAATGGCAAATGTTATTGACAAAGAGAGAATCTTAAAGGCTGCAAGAGAGAGACAGAAAGTTACCTACAAAGGATCCCCCATCAGATTATCAAATGATTTCTCAACAGAAACACATCAAGCTAGAAGGGAATGGAAGGATATATACAAAGTTATGCAAAGCAAGGGACTGAATCCAATAATATTCTATCCAGCAAGACTATCAATCAAAATTAAAGGGGAAATCAGGAGCTTTGCAGACAAAAAAAAAGGCTAAGGGAGTTTATCACTACCAAGCCAGCAATGCAAGAAATGCTAAAGGGAATGCTATAAAAAGAAGAAACAAAAAGGTAAGAAGGAACACAGCCTCAAAAAATAAAAATGGCTACAAACAAGTACCTTTCAATAATAACTTCAAACGTAAATGGACTAAATGCTCCAATCAAAAGACATTGAGTGGCTGAATGAATAAAAAAACATGACCCATAAATGCTGTCTACAAGAGACCCACCTTAGGACAAGGGACTCACACAGACTGAAAGTGAAGGATGGAAAAATATCTTTCATGCAAATGGAAATGAAAAAAAAAAAAAAAAAGCTGGGGTAGCAATACTTATATCTGACAAAATAGACCTCAAAGTGAAGGCCATAACAAGAGATAAGGAAGGCCACTTCACAATACTAAAGGGATTGATACAACAAGAGGATATAACCCTGATAAACATATATGCACCCAATGTAGGAGCAGCCAAATACATAAAAAATCTCCTGGAAGATATCAAGAGAGAGATTGACAACAATACAATCATAGTAGGGGGCTCTAATATACCACTGACATCACTGGATAAATCCTCTAGACAAAAAATCAGCAAAGAAACAACAATCCTAAATGACTCACTGGATAAGTTGGATTTAATTGACATCTTCAGAATATTTCACCCCAAAGCTGCAGACTATATGTTTTACTCAAGTGCACATGGGACATTTTCAAAAATAGACCACATACTGGGTCACAAGCAAAGTATCCCCAAATTCAAGAAGGTTGAAATCTTACCAAGCATCTTTTCAGACCACAATGGCATAATGTTAGAAATAAACTACAATAAAAACAACCCAAACACTCAAACACTTGGAAGCTGAATAGCATGTTATTAAATATTGATTGGGTTACCAATGAGATCAAAGAAGAAATTGAAAACATTCTGAAAACTAATGACAATAAAAACACAACAATCCAAAACCTATGGGACACAATGAAAGCAGTCCTGAGATGGAAGTTTATAGCTCTACAGGCCAACCTCAAAAAAACAAGAAAAAATGGTAGTACATCATCTAATGCAACAACTCAAAGAATTAGAAGGAGAGCAACAAGAAAAGCCCAGAGTGAGGAAAAGGAAGGAGATAATAAAGATTAGAGCAGAAATAAATGACAGAGACCAAAAAAACAATACAAAAGATCAATGAAATCAAGAGCTGGTTCTTTGAAAGGATAAACAAGATTGATGAACCTCTAGCCAGGATCACCAAGAAGCAAAGAGAAAGGACTCAAATAAATAAAACCAGAAGTTATAGAGGCAAGCCCTAACCAGTTTGGCTTAGTGGATAGAGCACTGGCCTGTGGATTCAAGGGTCCCAGGTTTGATTCCAGTCAAGGGCATGTACCTTGGTTGCAGGCATATCCCCGGTAGGGGGTGTGCAGGAGGCAGCTGATTGACATTTCTCTCTCATCGATGTTTCTAACTCTCTATTCCTCTCTGTAAAAAAAAAAAAAAAAAAAAAAAAATCAATAAAATATATTTGGGAAAAAAGAATACTTAGAGTTCAATAAAAATTGGGGGAAAAAAAGAAATGATAGAGGTGAAATAACAACAGACCCCACAGAAATACAAAGGATTGTTAAAAAATATTATGAACAACTCTATTCCAACAAACTAGACAACCTAGAGGAAACGGACATATTCCTAGAAAAATACAACCTTCCAAAACTCAATCAGGAAGATTCTAAAAATCTCAATAGGCCAATAACTATGGAAGAAATTGAAGCAGTCATCAAAAAACTTCCAGCAAACAAAAGCCCAGGGCCAGATGGCTTCACAGGAGAGTTATGCCAAACATTCAAGGAAGAACTAAAACCTATCCTCCTCAGACTATTCTAAAAAATTCAAGAGGAAGGAACACTTCCAAACTCATTCTATCAAGCCAGCATCACCCTAATACCAAAACCAGATAAAGACAACACAATGAAAAAGAATTACAGGCCAATATCCCTCATGAACATAGATGCCAAAATCCTCAACAAAATTCTAGCAAATTGGATCCAGCAGTACATCAGAAAGATCATACACCATGAGCAAGCAGGATTTATCCCACGGATGCAAGGATGGTACAATATCCGCAAATCAATAAACGTGATACACACATAAACAAATTGAGGGAGAAAAATCACATAGTCATATCAATTGACTTAGAAAAAGCATTTGACAAAATCCAGCACCCTTTCTTGATAAAAACTCTCAGCAAGGTGGGAATAGAAGGATCATACCTCAACATCTTAAAAGCCATATATGAAAAACCCACAACCAACATCATACTCAATGGACAAAAGCTAAAGCCATTTCCCTTAAAAACAGGAACAAGACAGGGATGCCCTCTCTCACCATTCCTGTTGGACATAGTACTGGAAGTGTCAGCCATTGCAATTAGACAAGAAGAAGAAATAAAAGGCATCCAAATTGGAAAAGAAGAAGTAAAACTGTCCTTATTTGCAGACAACATAATACTGTACATAGAAAACGTTAAAGACTCCAAAAAAATTATTAGACTTAATAAATGAATTCGGCAATGTAGCAGGATACAAAATTAATGCCAAGAAATCTATGGCATTTCTATACACCAATAGTGAACTTACAGAAAGAGAGACTAAAAAGGCAATCCCATTTACCATCGGACCAAAAAAATTAAGATACCTAGGAATAAACTTAACTAAGGTGGTAAAAGACCTATACGCGGAAAACTACAGGACACTGAAAAAAGAGATAGAGAAAGATGTAAACAGATGGAATAACATACCGTGTTCATGGATTGGTAGAATCAATATCATCAAAATGTCCATACTACCCAAAGCAATCTATAGATTCAATGCAATCCCCATTAAAATACCAATGGCATATTTCACAGACCTAGAACGAACTCTCCAAAAATTCATCTGGAATGAAAAAAGACCCCAAATAGCTGCAGCAATCCTGGGAAAGAAGAACACAGTAGGTGGGATCTCAATACCAGATTTCAAGCTGTATTACAAAGCCACTATTCTCAAAACAGCCTGGTACTGGCACAAGAACAGACATATAGATCAATGGAATAGAATAGAGAACCCAGAAATCAACCCAAACCACTATGCCCAATTAATATTCAACAAAAGCAGAATGAACATACAATGGAATCAAGACAGTCTCTTCAGTAAATGGTGTTGGGAAAACTGGACAGATACATGCAAAAAAATGAAACTAGACCACCAACTTACACCATACACAAAAATAAACTCAAAATGGATACAGGACTTAAACATAAGACGGGAAACCATAAAAATACTAGAGGAATCCACAGGCAGAAAAATCTCAGACATATGCCAAAGGAACTTCTTCACTGATACTGCTCCTAGGGCAATGGAAACTAAAGAGAAAATAAACAAATGGGACTACATCAAAATAAAAAGCTTTTGCACAGCAAATGAAACCATCAATAAAACAACAAGAAAGACCACTTCATGGGAGAACATATTTGCCAATGTTATCACTGATAAGGGTTTAATCTCCAACATTTACAGGGAACTCATAACTCAACAAAAGGAAGAAAAACAATCCAATCAAGAAATGGACAACAGACCTAAACAAAAACTTTTCGAAAGAAGACAGAAGGAAGGCCAAGAGACATATGAAAACATGCTCAAAGTCACTAATTATCCGAGAGATGCAAATCAAAACGACAATGAGATACCATTTCACACCTGTCAGAATGGCTATCATCAACAAATCAATAAACGACAAATGTTGGAGAGGATGCGGAGAAAAAGGAACTCTTTTGCCCTGCTGCTGGGAATGCAGACTGGGGCAGCCACTGTGGAGAACAGTATGAAGTTTCCTCAAAAACTAAAAATGGAACTCCCATTTGACCCAGTAATACCACTTCTAGGAATATATCCCAAGAAGCTAGAAACATCAATCAGAAAGGATATATGCACCCCTATGTTCATAGCAGCACAATTTACCATAGCTAAGATTTGGGAATAGGCTAAGGCCTGTCAGCAGATGAGTGGATTAAAAAACTGTGGTACATCTACACAATGGAATACTATGCTACAGTAAAAAAGAAGGAATTCCTACCATTTGCAACAACATGGATGGAACTGAAGAGCATTATGCTAAGTGATATAAGCCAGTCAGAGAAAGATAAATATCACATGATCTCACTCATCTATGGGAAATAATGAACAACATAAACTAATGATCAAAAACAGATCCAGAGACAGGGAAGCATCGATCAGACAGTCAAACCTCAGAGGGAAGGTATGGGAGGGTGGGGGTAAGGTGGAGAGATCAACCAAGGGACTTGTATGCATGCATATGAACCTAATCAATGGACACAGACAACAAGGGGGCGGGGCATAAGTGGGGAGAGGGGGGTTATGGGGGAATAAGGACACACATGTAAAAAATAAAAATTAAAAAAATTAATTAAAAAATTATAAAATAAAAATAAAATACTGAATCTAATCAATACTAGTGGTCACCATAACCTTAAGAGAAATTGTTTCATGTGACAAAAATTTTTAAATGAAACTCTCTGTAGCCTGAAAATTATTTTGGAAGGAAACAAAGAGAAGTTTCCTTCAAAAGTCATAAGGATTGTAATTGAAAGTCAATATATGTGGCCGCATGAACTAAAGTAAGTAATTTGTGTTTTTGCCTCCCTGACAAAGTTTATATAAAGCTACAAAAAGAAATTGACAGCCAGTTTGAAATGGAATTGCCAGGGCCTAGGGCAAAGAATATCCTTACATGATATTATTCTACAATCTCATTATAATCTTAGATATTTTACAACAGCATACTTTACAATTATCCCAAACAAACTTACAAACTAATTCTTTGAATGGTGGGCAGCAATTTAAAAAAAGGGACATGAAAGGATTTAATCCTTTGCAGAAGGAATTAAGGCACTGGGAAGGCACTTGAGCATCCTATATTGGCCCCTCTTGCCCTTTGTGCCAAGAGGGTCCCTCTTCTCACAATCCAATTGCCCTCAGCTGTTACCTGAGCTTTCTGTTCATGCTGAGCTTGAAGCCTCGTGGGGGCTGGTACCAGGGATCTGTCTCACATCCAATTGTGTGAGCTGGGCCCTCACTGGAGAAGAAACCCGAGTTCCCCAAGATATGTGATCAGCACCGGGACCCTGCCAGCAGGCCAGGGGTTCCCAAGGCAGGTGCTGGGTGTGGAGGCCACGGGGTCATAGGCTACCAAGGAGACAGAACTGAACCTCACAGCACCCTGCTTGGCCCCGGAGGATGGCTGGTTAGCCAGAGACGGGTAAGATTCCTCAAGGAAGGAACAACCTAAGACAGGCACAGTCGCAGAGGGGCCATCAGGAGAGAACTTGGGGGGGCAACAGAAGTGGGGCACAGACCCTCACCCTCCCAACATTGCAGGGGCTTGAACCCTCACCCCCTTCTAAAGGAGGTCTCCTACCCCCATGGCTGCTTCGCGCTTCCCACACCCAGCTCAGATCGGGACCCAGGCAACAGAAAGAGACCCGGCCCAGCTCACATCGAGATACAGGTGACAGACAGAGACTTGGCCCAGCTCAGATCGGGACCCAGGTAACAGACAAGAGACTTGGCCGACAGCAGTTGCCCTATATCTAAATTCAGCTGAGCATTTGGAATGCTCAGGGCCCACTCAAAAATGCAAATAATCCTTCCCACTAATATTTACAGGGTAAACTAAGATTGTTGGTAGGGTATTAAATTTGACAGTAAAATAGTAATCGAGTTTTCAGATTAATTTAAATAGGCTCATTGAAATAAGTGAATATTCAAGTACTGGACAAAAAGCTATTCTTAAAGTAATAACTAAAATTTTTATTGGTAGTTCATCTCATGGTAAAATTCCTGAATATGCAATGAACCTAAAGCAGTCATATGTGTGGGGGAAAAAAAAAATTTTTTTAATTTAAAGTTATCAAGACTGCATTATAAAATTTACAAAAACCTCCATTAAAAAAAAAGGGGGGGGGATAGTAGGGCAATATCATGTAAGGAAAAATATCCTATAAGTAAATTACATCTAGAAAATTTTTACTTTACCAAAGTAAGGTTCATTTGCAATGCTAACAGCAAGACGGCCATTAAAAACACACATGGTGTCTAAATAAGACAAAGGAAAATCGTTTGAACAAAAATAAAAAGGATCCCAAATCAATTATATAGAAAAGATTCCTTTATTAACTTGTGGTCGAGAATATATTTGTATATTTTCAGAAAACAACCCCAAGACCAGATGGATTCCTGCAACAGAGAGGAATTGACAGGAGTGCTCCAACCACGAAGACAAGAGGAAAAAACAGTCCAGAGATGGAAGACGCTGACAACGCCTTGCCATGGGAGCAGTCAGCAGCTGTGCACCGCTGCAGGTTACCTAGGACCAAACCAGAGAGGGTCGGACCTGCATTGCCACCATGTGCCCACCATCTAGATATCACTGCTGACATGTACACATAAGGAACTGTTGGACATTGAAATTGGGACTCAAACATTTTTTTGTTTTGTCTTGTTTTGTTATTATGTTTATTTCCAGTCTGCAAAGGCAAAACTTTTTAAAGGAAAGAAATGGTGGGAAAAAGATACAGAGGCAAAGAAGCATTGAACAGACTGTCAAACTACATTGGGAAGACAGGGGTGGTTGGGCGAGGAGGGCTGTAAGAGACCAACCGAAGGACTTGTACGCATGCATATAAGCACAACCAATGGATATAAGACACTGGGGTGGGGGGGGGGGAGGGTGGGCAGGTGAAGGCATGTCCTGGGGGGTAGGGGAGGTCGGGGGGAGATCAAAGGGGAAAAAAAAAAAAGGAGACATATGTACTACTATTTGTAATACTTAAAACAATAAAAATAAAATAAAATTTAAAAAAAAATTAAAAAAAATAAAAATAAATAAAAGTAAAAATTTATATGGAAAAATAAATAAATAAAAAGATATGTAAGTAAAAAATAAATAAGTAAATAAATAAATAAATGCTCCCCACAATATTTAGAAAGTATCTATACAGGAACATTCCATGGGTGCCCAGTTATTCTGTCACCCAGTGAAGAATGTTTGGGTGCCTATAAAATGTCACCTGTTATTCTGGGCATTGGATTCTTAGCTTTGTGACTTCAGCGTCACCTGAAACAGAGTTCCTCGGAGTTTGACAATGAAGGAAAGAGTATTTTCTCTAGAAAATATAATTCAAATGTGCACATGCCCTGGCATGTTGGTTAGTTCTCTACCCTCTCTGAACACCATTCACAAATCTGTTCCTCCATATGGCCCCTTACCTTTCACATTCATCATCCCATTGATCCCAAAACAGCGGTAACAGAGAGAGATGAATATACTCATGTCACTGAGTGAAGAAAGCAAGGCTTAGAGAGCTGGTCAGTTAACACACAGCTTTATAGGTAGTTGAGCTATTATTTATACCCAAGTCTTCTGATTTAAAATGCAGGGTTCTGCCTACCACACCAGATGTCCCTGCATGAATTAGTTTATCAGATTGGCCGGTGGTATAGACCTTCTGAGGGAAAATTTAGAAACTGCTCCATATGCATCCCAAGCAGGGACAGCTCACCTGTAGCCCCATGCCATTACACCCAACCAGACCAGTCCCCTCACTTGCCTGAATACAGGTAGCATCTCATTTGAAATCCTGCAATTTGGAAATGCTAGTTGGCTTGACAAACCCAAACGACAAACTAAGGGTAATGGAGAGTCCCATGAATGTTTGTGATAAAGAAAATCTGAGAACTTCCATAAATTAAGGCATAGGACATTCAGAGTTCCATCAACAATGGCATTGCTTAGCCAGTGGAAACAGTAAAAAATTAATTAATTAGTTAGTTAATTAATTAAAAGTCATAATTAATCTAACCTGAGGCCCATATTGGGGGAGTAAGTGTCATGGCTTCTGAAAAGCATTGCCTGAGAGGTGTTCCCAGGCCTGGTTCCCAGAGAATACAACTTTGGCCCAAATGCATAGCCCTGTTTCACAGGCACTTCAGGCGGGCTTTCCCTGTAGCAACAAGTTCTGATTTCTTTAGAGATGAGAATTGTATTTTTGGTTTTCATTATACACCCCAACACCAACATATACACTTTCCCCTAGTGCCAGGAACTCCCATGTGTTGAGCATTATATACTCTGATTGACATGCAAAAGAGGAAAAAGAAGAATGCTCCATTCCTCTCCCTTTTACCACCTCTATCCCTCCAGCAATCCCCATAAACATTCATGGCACCTGATAACTGCATACACATTTCACAGAAAAGGGGATCGGCTGAATGAAGACAACCAGAGCCGGTTAGAGAAGCCAGGTGGCCCACATCTTTTCTCATGAAAACAGATGAATATAGAGCTCCCATTATACACAGGGGACACTCAGTTAAACAGTGAGGATACAAAGTGATGTAATACATCTTTGATGTTCACAGATTATTTAATTGCCCTCCATCCCCAACAACAGACAAATAGATCAATGAGAACTAGAAAAGCTTCTTTAAAAATGGGGCATAGCCTTTCATCTCAGAAATTTCAAAGACCCTTTGCAAACATTCATTAGGCTCAACCCCATTCCATAGGCAGTGGGTGGAAAACCCAGCATTAGCCATAAACTCTAACTCTACCTCTTCCAGCCCAGACTCACTCAATCATCTCTCTCCGGTAGGGTCTGATTCATTAACCATCTTGCTTTACTCATTCTTTCACTCATCCCTTCGGAGTGAGCCAGGTGCCAACTTTATGAGGAAGCAGCTGTGTTGATGCGGAGTGGCCTTCTCCCTGTCCCAGGAGTATGAGGGAATCCCTAACAGGGCAGCAGATACAGTAAGAAAGAGTGCAGGGATTGAGGTGGGCCTCTGACTTCTGTCTTCAGGGCATTTGGTCATCCTCAATGCTAAAGAAGTATCAATCTCACCACACTTCACATATTCTATTTATCATAGCAAGTAGCTTGTTTTGAGCACCAATTGTGTTATCAGTGCTTTAGACATGTCTTCTTATTACCTAAGAGGTTACCTCTGAAGTCAGAAAAATATGGGCATTGATCCAACTTTGTCATATAATAACTATGTGACCTTGAACAAGATTAATTATTCTTTGAGCTTCAGTTTCCTCATCTATTCATTGGAAAGCTTAATAATATTATCCATTTCATAACTGTGAGAATTAGATGAGGAAACTTGTGCAAAGTATTTAACATAATGCTTAGCACTAATTTATTGAGATTAAATGCTTAATAAATATTAACCAATATTAAAGTTCACCACAACTCTCTGAAGCAAGTATCAGATGTCATTAGTCCATTTTCATATATGTGGAAACAAAGAGTCACAGATAAAGTCATGTATCAAAGTCACCAACTATAACTGACAGAGCCAATACTGTATGACTGACCAAGATCCCATGCTGGTAGCCACCATAGCATAAAGAATGGGTCACTGTGTCCTAACCGGTTTGGCTCAATGGATAGAGCGTCGGCCTGCACACTGAAGGGTCCCAGGTTCGATTCCGGTCAAGGGCATGTACCTGGGTTGTGGGCACATCCCCAGTAGGGGGCGTGCAAGAGGCAGCTGATCGATGTCTCTCTCATCGATGTTTCTAGCTTTCTAACCCTCTCTCTTCCTCTCTGTAAAAGATCAATAAAATATATTTTTAAAAAAAGGGGGGGGGCACTGTGCCACAACCAAGGGACTTGTGGTCAGTATCATGATCCGGCCATGCCCAAGTCATCCAGGCAGAGAGGTGCAAGGAGTACTCTGGGGAAAGCAGAATGGGAAAAGCAAAAGTTTGGAAGACCTGTCAGCAAAAGTTTACTGACTATTTTTGGTCCAGGCATGAAGCCCAAACTCTCATATATAAGTATTGAAATAGTAGCAAGCAAAGAAATGCCTCAGTCTCAGATATTATCATCACCTCTTTTATTAAAATGAGGGTATTGAGCCCTAACTAGTTTGGCTCAGTGGATAGATAGTCGGCCTGAGGATTGAAGGGTCCCAGGTTCGATTCCGGTCAAGGGCATGTACCTTGGTTGCGGGCACATCCTCAGTAGGGGGTGTGCAGGAGGCAGCTGATCGATGTTTCTCTCTCACTGATGTTTCTAACTCTCTGTCCCTCTCTCTTCCTCCTGTAAAAAAATCAATAAAATATACATTTTTTAAAATGAGGGTATTGAGGCTCAGAGGGTTTAGATGCCCTGTATTAAGCTACATGACTAGTAAGTAACAGAGCCAGCACTGACCCCAGGACCTCTGGCTCTTAACGTCTTCTTGACATGGCTGTCCCTGGCTTCATGGCTACAACCCCATAGCCACCATGTGCTGTTGACTCTTTTCTGGGTTCTTGCCTCAACTGAAGGAGAAAATGAATCAACATTTACTAGGCACCGCCTGTGTGCCTAGCTTCTTGCTAAATCCCTTGTATACATTCATTTAATCGTTACAACAACTCAAAGAGGCAAGTTCAATTTCCTGGAGGAAAAAAAAACAGAAGTTCTCTCTCTAATTAAGATACATCTCCCAAGCTTACTACCTATCAAGAGGCAGGAAACCTGAAACTATAGCTTTGCCCACTTCTCACATCGCACTAACCCTGGGCATGGCAAGTCTTGGACCTCCTGTAGCCATTTGGATTTTTTCTTCAAGAACTGGGGCAGGGTCAGCTCAGACTGTTGAGTGGAGAACTGTATTCAAAATACCATGTTATGCCTGGATGTGAAGCCCACCTTCAAAGTTCATCAGGGAGATAGATAAAACCTGTCACTGAAACCAGCCTCGTGGACACTCCAAGAGGCGTGAAGAGGCACTAGGGCTGGCATGACAGCCTTAAGGCCCATAAATTCCATGGGGGACTCAGGATTTATATCCTCCTGCCTTGATCTATAACAATAATACATAATAATGGTGCTTAGTGCAGAGAGCCATAAACTCAGCTACTTTTCTCCTATGATTATATCTATAAGTTTGCTTCAACATGATTTACTGACTATTTTTCCTTTACTGCGGGTACATTTTGGGCCATGTGCTATAATTAGGGTGCTTAATATGCCGCCAGCTACTGGCTACAATAAATTTTCATCCCTCCAGTTTCAGAGTCTTTTTTCTTGCATTTTTTTTTGTAGTGTTTAAAATGCAAACAAAACTAAAAAGTGTGACCAAGTGGGAAAATCGAGAGTCTGAGGTGGAGGAACATCTGCTTTGAGCCAAACCTCTCCCCGAGTTGTAGCCATAGATGATGGTCCACATTCCAGATGGTGCTGTCATTTGGGCTTGAGATCTGGATGGCTTGGCTCTAATGACAAGAGGAGCCGTATTTTCTAGGCCAAAAGTTTGGATGTGTGGTCTGATGCCAGACAGCAAAATTATTTTAAAATAGGGTGGTGGTGGAAGACCTGGTATATCAGCTCACTGACCTCACAGGCAATTCACCAACTGCCTCTCCCACACACCAGAAGAAGAATACCAGCAGCAACCCAGAGCTTCCTCCAAGCTGTGCTTGTGGCTGGTCTCACCAAGCTCCAAGGGTCCCTTGAGGAATCAGCTATTTTTCTCCTATGACTACACTATAAGTTTGCTTCAAGAAGATGTACTGAATGGTGTTTGGCTTACAGATTAACATTTACCATTCAACAGTGTTTAAGATCAGAGGTGAGATCTAGACCTTTGCTTTGAGAAAGAGAAGGGGACTGTGAGGTACAACTGTAGCAGATGAAAGCACTGGCCAACTCCAGAAACACAGAAAAAGGACAATACACCATCACCAAGGAGGACTTATCCCAGGAGTGCAAGGCTGGGCTCACTTCTAAAAATCAATCGATGTAATATACCATAATAAAATAAATGGGAGCCCTAGCAGGTTCTGCTCAGTGGATAGAGTGTCAGCCCAAGAACTGGAGGGCCCTGGGTCCAATTCTGGTCAAGGGCACGTGCCTCCGTTTCAGGCTTGATCCCCATCCCTGGTTGGGCATGAGTGGAAGGCAACCAATCGATGTGTTTCTGTCACATCAATGTTTCTCTCTGTCTCTCCTCCTCTTTTCCACTCTTTCTAAAAATCAATAGAAAAAATATCCTCAGGTGAGGATTAACAAAAATGTAATAAAAGAAAACACCCTTATTTAAAAAAAAATTAAAGTAAAATGAAATAAAGAGGGAAAGCCACATGATATCTCAATAGATAGATTTTTGTCATCATTTGACAAAATCTAACAGCCTTTCGTTATAAAAACATGAAAAAGTTCTGGACAGAGATGGTGATGACAGTTGCGCAACAATGTGAATGTACTTAATGTCACTGAATCGTACACTTAAAATGGTTACAATGGTAAAATTTTGTTATGTATATTTTACCACAATAAAAAACATTCAGGCGGAGAATCCAAGATGGTGGCGTAGGTAAACACCTAAACTGCTGCCTCACACAACAATTTCAAAACTTACCACTAAAAGCCAAAACGTCTATCACCCAGAACCATGGGAAAGCTGGCTGAGTGGAAGTTCTACAACTAGAAGGAAAGAGAAAAGAGCATTGAGACGTGCACAAGCGCTGAAAAGCTGAGGTACGGAGGCGCGTGATCTGGACTGGCAGCAGGCGTTGCTTTTTTCAACCCAAAGGGGAGACAAGCCCCCGATTACTCTGAAATACAGTTTCTGGGGAGATGTGGGGGACCCAAAATCCTACAGGGAGAAGCTGGATTGTCTAACACCGGGTCAGAAAGTGAGGGGAGCCTGCTTGCAGAGCTGCGCGCAAGAATAATTGTTTACTGCGCTGGGGCATGGGACGCAGTTGGAGACACAGAGCTGGCTAACTAGCAGCCATCGCTGTTTGCCACGCCCTAGCCTAGTGACGCCCTAAGACCCTGCCCCACACAACCTACAAACCCACCCAAGCTCCAAGCAGCAGCGTTAGCATAAGAAAGGCCTGCCCTATCGCAGCTTAACCTAACAAACTTGCAGCCTGGGTCAGACAGCTCCAAAACCTCCAAACCCCAAGCAAAGAGGAGAAAACTGTAGCTCTCGCTGTAGTTCCTGCTGGGTGGACTCAGACAATAGCTGACCTGCACCCCATTGGAGATCCAGAAGCCAGTATACCTAGTGGTCAGTGTGAGAAACCAGATTTCAACTCCTCACATCCATAAGTGACACATTCAAGAGGCAGACTCAGCGAGCACCAAAGCCCCACTGAAACAAGTCCTGCACCATAAGCGTGTCTCCAGCACAGCAGTTCTTATAGACACAGCGAGTCCTCACAGCCGATTGGCCTGGAGGTCAATTCCTCCCAGCGTACCAACAGCAATTAAGGCTTAACTACACCAAGACTTTGCACTCAGCCCACAAAGGGGTGTACCAAGAGCGCCCACATCAGGTGATTGGGGAGGCTGAGCTACTGCCCCCTATAGGTCACCTACCACACAAAGCCACTTCATCAACACAGGGAAGCAGCCAAAATGCGGAAACAAAGAAACATGTCACAAATGAAAGAAACGGAGGAAAGCAAACTACTGGACGACATAGAGTTCAGAACCACATGTATAAGGTTACTCAAGAATCTACTAAAAACCGCCAAGAAACTTGATGACACTTCTGAGGAGCTTAGTGAGACCTTCAAGGACCTTAATGAGAATGCCAAAAAAATGGAAAAGGACCAGTCAGAAATGAAGCATACACTGTCTAAAATAAAGAATATACAGAAACTCAACTGTAGATCAACGTACCCCAAGAATCAAACCAAAGATCTGAAATATGAGGAAACAAAAAACACCCAACCAGAAAAACAAAAAGAAAAAAGAATCCAAAAATATGAAGATAGTGTAAGGAGCCTCTGGGACAACTTCAAGAGTACCAACATCCGAATTTTTGGGGTGCCAGAAGAAGAGAGAGAGCAAAATACTGAAAACCTATTAGAAGAAATAATGACAGAAAACTTTCCCTACCTGGTGAAAGAAATAGACTTACAAGTCCAGGAAGCGCACAGAACCCCAAACAAAAGGAATCCAAAGAGGACCACACCAAGACACATCATAATTAAAATGCCAAGGGCAAAAGACAAGGAGAGAATATTAAAAGCAGCAAGAGAAAAACCGTTAGTTACCTACACGGGAGTACCCATACGACTGTCAGCTGATTTCTCGGCAGAAACTATGCAGGCCAGAAGGGAGTGGCAAGAAATATTCAAAGTAATGAACAGCAAGAACCTACAACCAAGATTACTCTACCCAGCAAAGCTATCATTCAGAGTTGAAGGTCAGATAAAGAGCTTCACAGACAAGAAAAAGCTAAAGGAGTTCATTGCCACCAAACCAGGATTACATGAAATGCTGAAGGGTATTCTTTAAGAAAAGGAAGAAGAAGAAAAAGGTAAAGATAAAAATTATGAACAACAAAATGACATCAAATACATACCTACCAACAAGTGAATCTAAAAATCAAGTGAATAAAAAATCTGAAGAACAGAATGGACTGGTGAATAAAATAAAATCAGGGACATAGAAAGGGAGTGGACTGACAATTCTCAGGGGGAAGCGGGTGTGAGTGATGCGGGAAGAGATTGGACAAAAATCTTACTCCTATGGATGAAGACAGTGGCAGGGGGTAAGGGCATGGGGTGTCAGGTGGAGGGGAGCTATAGGGAGAAAACAAAAAGAGGAACACCTGTAATCTGAACAATAAAGATTTATTTAAAAAATAAAAAAAAAACATTCATTGATTTAAATATATCATTAATTATAATATATCACTAATTAAAAAATAATTGTTTTCAACTCAGCGCTACCTTGTCAGATAATATGGTTGAGCCAGTAACAGGTAGACCTTTTCTCCACCACCTAGGTCTTAGAAAGGAATAATGTAATGAGAGAGAAGCTTCTAGATTCTAAGCTGAGGGAGGGACAAGCACAGCCCAGATCTGCTCTAATGGACAGAAATTGAGGAGAAGCACTGTAGAAAGAGTCAAGCCCTTGTCACAGATTGCTGCTGGAATGGACATCAGCTCATCCTGCTGGCATGACATCTTTTTTTTTTTTTTTTAATGTTTTTTATTGCCTTTTAGAGAGTATGGAAGGGAGAGGGAGAGAGAAATAGAAACATCAATGATGAGAGAATCCTTGATTGGCTGCCTCCTGCACACCCCCTAATGGGGATCGAGCCTGAAATCCAGACATGTGCCCTGACAGGGACTCGAACTATGGCCTCCTGGTTCATAGGTTGATGCTCAACCACTGAGCCATGCTGGCCGGGCTGGCATGACATCTTGAATCCCAATACTATTTCTCCAGCTTTGCTGAGAGATAGAATATGGTAATTCATCCAAACAGAACACTGACCAGAAGAAGCCACTAGAACCATAAACCATGTCCACAGGTCCTTGCGTACCATACCATACCACTTCCCACATTAACATTTATAGATGTCTCTGGGGTTGCCCTCCTTCTTGGGGCACCAAAATACTATTTGCAATATCTTACAGAGCTAGAATAAGTTGCCTTATTTATTTTTAAGACATTTCTGCAGAAAATTCCCAAAGCATTCTACTATTCTTTTTCTCTCCGACAAGTATTTACTAAGTACCTACTGGGTTTCAGGTCTGTGCTGAACATGGGGGCTGCCGTGGTGAACAAACCAGCCCCGGTCCCTTCCCTCGTGTTGTTTACAATCGATGGTGCTCAGAATCTCTGATGCTCAGACTTGCTGGCCTCCAAACTCTTGTTTTCCAGTTGCTCCTCTGGATTCATACAAGGCCTTAGGATGTGGTGGTGCAGGTGTGGGATGTAGAGAAAATGAGACTGAGTTCAAACCCTTTCACTCCCATTTCCCAACTGAGCTACCTGAACCTTCCTAAATCTTAATTTCTCATCTGTGAAGTATGGATGGTAATCTCATCAGCTACATGCAGTTACGGGGAACTGAATGAGGTGATGTATGTATGCAGAGTATTTTATACAGCACTTGCCACATGGTAGCTGTCAATACATGGTAGGTATTATTATTAACTGGAGGCCTGGTGCATGACATTTGTGCACTGTGGAGAGTCCTGCAGCCCAGCCTGTGCCCTCTTGCAGTCTAGGACCCCTTGGCAATGTCCGCCTGGGGATCAGGCCTAAGCCAGCAGTCAGACATCCCTCTCACAGTCCGGAGCTCTCACAGACCAGAACCCCTCACTTCTTACTGCCCATCTACTCGCTCCTTGCTGCTCTGCTGGCTGCACCTTAGCACTGCTGTGGAGGTGGGAGAGGCTCCCGCCACCACCACTGTGCTCACCAGCCATGAGCCCGGCTTCTGGCTGAGCAGCATTCCTCCTGTGGGAGTGCACTGACCACCAGCTCCTGCATTGAGCATCTGCCCCCTGGTGGTCAGTGCGCATCATAGTGACCTGTTGTTCCTCCATTCGGTCGATTTGCATATTAGGGTTTTATTATATAGGATGAAAGTACTTTTGATCCTCCAATTATGAATCTCTTTAGAAGGAAGCAAGGCCTGGTAGAAAATACAGACCCGGGTGCCAGGGAGTCCCAAGTAGGTCTCTATTCACATCTTCATATGTGTCAGAATCTTACTACGTCAGTCTTAACAGACATAAAATGGAAATAACACCCTCTGCCTCCCAGGGCTGTTGTAAGGATATTAATTACTTTTTGCAAGCACCTTTGAAGCTGAAAGTGCTGAGTCTCCCAAAATGGAAAATAGAGAGGTACGTCATTTGTTAGAAGAAAAATACCAAACTAGTGCCTACCCTTCTGTCAACAGGGATGTGCTCCCTCCCCCCGAGGACCAACTTTCTTCCTTTGACTCATGCTCGGTGACCTCAGTCCAAATAACACCACGACAGATAACACCATACTGCCACCCATCACCCACTTCCAGCCCAGGGCTGGAATGAACATTTCAAACTGTGTTGACAAAATGTGCCTTCAAATTTTTGACAATAATAAGGATTATATGTGTATTCTTAAGATGCCAGTGGGCACATCCCCATGTGTGCTGTATTAAGTGAGGTTCTCAGAGAAACAGAACCCACAGGATATATAGAGAGAGAATTGGTTCACAGGATTATGGAGGCTTAGTCAAGTCCAAACCCTGCAGAGTAGGCTGGCAGACTGGAGACCCAGAGAAGAGTTACAGGTCGAGGCCAAAAGCCTTCAACTGATTGGATGAGGCTCACCCACAGTACGGACAGTAATCTTCTCTAGTGATTTCACTGTTATCTCTTTTGTTTGTTTGTTTTGTTTTTCCATTGCCATTTATCCCCCTATGCCCTTCTCCCCCTCCACCCGTCCCTCTCCCACCCCTGCAATCACCACACTGTTGTCCATGTCCATGAGTTCTCTCTCTTTTTTTTTTCTTTTTTGCTCAATCTCTCCACACCCCACTCCCAGAACCCATCTCTAAAAAACCTTCACAGAAACATCTAGAATAATCTTTGACCAAATATCTGGATACCATGGCCTGGCCAAGTTGACACATAAATGTAACCTTCACAAGAGTGTTTCTCAGATTTGTTACCAGGTCTTTCCTCAGATGGTCACCACTTTACCTTCTACGTCCACCCCTGAGCCTCTAGGGTGCTTGCTCTAACCTCAGCCACCATTTTATGACTTTGGGAGTTTCTTCTTCTCTTATCACCCACTCATTCATAGACTGGTGTGTGGAGAAGAGCCTGCCGGGACCCGGCCTCCTGGACTCCTCCCTCCCAAGGAAGATGAGGTGACCTGAAAACCAGATCAGCTTCCTCCACCCATTCCCCCACAATAGTGATTCTCAAAGTGTGCTCCCTAGGCCAGCAGCACCATGTCACCTGCCATTTGTTAGAAAAGCAAATTCAGGGGCCCCATCCTAGCCCTACTGAATCAGACACCCTGGGGTGGGGCCCAGCAAACTAGTTTTAATAAGTCCTTCAGGTGATTCTGACAAGTGTTCAAGTTTGGGAACCACTGGCTCCTGGATCCCCATTTCCTTTTCTTCTTCCTCATATACCCTGAAACCATCTAGTGCATGCCTTCTATCTGTAAGATTTCAGGAATGGCTTCCTAGCAAACCAGAGTTTTCCAAAGTGTGAATTCCACTTGTTATATGTCAGGCACTCTTCTAAAGTGTTTTAATGGCATTCATTTGAGTTCATTTAAAATGATGCATGATGGTTTTTTTCTGCCTGGCTGGTGTGGCTGTTGATTGGGCATCGTCCCATGAACCAGGAGGTTGCCGCTTCGATGCCTGTGATCAGGCCACATGTCTGGGTTGCAGGCTCAATCCCCAGTAGGGAGCATGCATGAACAGTCAATCCGTATTTTTATCTCTCTTACCTTCCTCTCTCTGAAATCAATAAAAACATATATTAAATAAAATTATGTTTTTTTCTAAGTTTGAGTCATTTGTTCTTCTGAAGACAATAAGATTTAAAACTGAACTAAGACATTTGGAACATCCCCATAAACTCCTTTCAGCCTGACAACAATCCCATAAGCCAAGTGCTGTGATTATCGTCTCCATTCCACAATCAGGAACCAGACTCGAAGAAGTGAAGTCTTTTGCCAGAGAAACCAGCTCCACAGTCACTTCCCCAGTTAGCCTACTGCTGTGTGGGACCCTCTCTTACCTTGCGAGCTGTTTGCACCTTCGTCTTGAAGCATGACTGGACCCTACTGTGGACCGAGGTGTTGTCCAGTGTCCACCTGTAAGGCCGAGCTCCACTGGCTTGCGGCTTGCTGAGTGCATTTCCAGGGCATTTCCCCTAGAGCCTGGGAGCCCTCAGAGATGTTGCCAACATCACTCAGCCAAGTGATTGGTCAAACTATTTCAGCATCCCCCACCTACACTGACCAAAGTGGTCAAAGGGACTGTGGATGCTAAAAGGAGTTTACATTGTGGCTCTACTTCCCAACTTTGGAGGGCCTAGCAAAGTAGCTTAATACTAAAGCTTATGCTCATATTTTTAGTAGTACTTAGTACATAGCAAAAGCTATGTTCCCAGAACTTAAAAAAATTACAGCAAACCTTACATTACAACGCACTGCCAAGGACAGACATTCCAACTAAGCAAATATTCTGGTTAATAGAAAGCTGCCATATGTTCTATACATGAATTGTTAATTTAGACAAATTTTAGAAATATAAGGCATAGGTTTTGGACATTTGAAAGAGACCTGATTTAAGTCAACGCTCCTTCCCAGTGCCTAAATCCTCTGATCAAGGCCTGTCAATTATCTATTGAGACATGAACTGATGAGAACCCATCCCCAAGGCGGTCCATCTATGTCAGACAGCCAGAAAGCTAGAAAGATCTTCCTTCTAATGAGCCGAGAGCTCTCTCTCTGCAGCCTTTGGCCCCTGGGTTTCACCTGACTTTCATTTCACCTTCAGACACTTGAAAACAGTGATCATGTCTTCCCTGAGCCTTCCTTCCCTCCAGCTCTCAGCTCTGTGTCCTTTTCCCAGTTGAGCATCACCTCCAAACTCACTCCAATTTTGTCTATGTCCCTCTTCAAGTGTGGTATTCAGAACTGAGCCCTCTACTCCAGGAGATGTTCTGATCAAGAAAAAGAGGAGCGGGGGGTAGGGGAGGTCGGGGGGAGATCAAAGGGGGAAAAAAAAAAGGAGACATATGTACTACTATTTGTAATACTTAAAACAATAAAAATAAAATAAAATAAAAAAAAAAAAAAAGAAAAAGAGGAGCAATGAGTTGGGATACAAATATAACTAATGCCATGTCCTCATAAGCCCACACATATGGAGTCCATGTCCGAATACATGCATGTGAATAAATGTTAGATGTTTACAAGTCTGTTAAATAATAACTTAAAAACACATGGCTAATCCTCACCCCTCCCCAACTCCTCCGTGCCTTCCATTTCAATTAGTGTCATGAATGCTACAGCAGTTGGTTAGAAGATTCTGGAATCAGAGGATCTAAGGGCCACTGCAGGAGCTGCCCCAGGTCCTCCTACCTGCGTACAGGAGGCTCCTGCCCACGGGTTACTGGGTTGGGAGGTATATAATCATGACATTGCCCAAATGAGGCAGTGGCAGGACTCAGCCTCTCCCGGAAGCCTGCCTGGTGGTCAGACACCCTGGGCATTTGCTCAGCTGCTTTATAGAAGTGGATTCAGCCCTCTGCAGGCCCACTGAGGAAAAGGAAAGGGACAACGTGTTTTGTTTTGTTGTTGTTGTTTTTTATATTCTATTGATTTTTTACAGAGAGGAAGGGAGAGGGATAGAGAGTCAGAAACATCGATGAGAGAGAAACATCGATCAGCTGCCTCCTGCACACTCCCTACTAGGGATGTGCCTGCAACCAAGGTACAAGCCCTTGACCGGAATAGAACCCGGGACCCTTGAGTCCACAGGCCGACGCTCTATCCACTGAGCCACACCGGTCAGGGTCAGGGACAACGTGTTGAGCGCCAATTGTGTGCCAGGCTCTATGGTGTTTCACATATGGTAACTTCTCCCTCTCTGTTCCCTGATCACCTTATGAGGGACATGTGTTGTCCTCAGGGAGCACAGAATGTTTGTGTAACCTGCCCAAGGTCACCCAGCTAATTACAAGTAGATAGGAATGAGAATCCTGGCCTGGCTGCCCAGGCTGGCGTGTCCCTCTCACAGGCCACTAGAGAAGCCATCACTTTTACTCACAACCTACACATAACATGTGCTCCACAGGATGGGGCTGGAGGGGTCTGGGTGGGAATCACAAAGCAGTTCCCTTTTTTAGGAGCAGGGATCCCAACTCCCAGGAACCCAAACACCCAACAGGGTCTTAGCATTGCCCCCTAATGAGTCACTTGGGTTCCTACCTGGGGAAATCGGTCCCTCGCTGGCTCTCTGATGCCTGGATTATCTCCATGATCTGGAAGATGGTTGGGCTGGTGCCAAGTTAATCCATGCATATTAATTAACAATGATGAGTATATTTTTTTTCTCCCTTCACACTTGCTGAAATGCTTTGAATTAAACAGATCATTCATGATCACATCATTTGGGAGGAATCTCAAAAGAGAGTGAGTAAAAGACTTAAGTCACTTTGGGGATGTCTGTAGATTTCCAAAGTATTAAAGTTTTCTTGTGTGGTCAGCCTGGAGGCTGTACTGCCTCTTGTCTGAACCGGGAGCTGAGATGCAGTTAAATGACTTAAATTAAGAGGGCTGTCTCCCAGTGTGTTCGAGGAAGAAAAATATCATTAATCATAATAACGATGTGAACTTACATAGAGCCTTTCATCTATGCCTCTCAAAATATTTTAACCACCGTTAATTATACCTCCCAATGCACCTCTGAGGTAGGTAAAAACTATTATGGCCATTTTATAGGTGAATAAAGGACTACCAGGAGGGAGGAGTAAATAATCTGAGGCCACACGTAAGTCAGCAGCAGACCAACCAATCCCAGCCGTCCAGGTCAGGGCTGAGGCTTCCCTGTGCTTATCAGCTCTTCTTCCCAAAGGACTGGACTCTGGGGCAGCATCCAAGAGGCCACAGTGATGCCATCTCTAAGGACCAATGGAACTGATCTCTCTTAGCCCAGGCTCTTACAAAGAGCAACGTGGCTTGTTTATGGAACGTATAAATAAAGTGCAAGCTTTGTGCATCGTCCCTTAGGATAGATGTGGGCAGTCATCGAAGGGATGTTCAGGACACACCCTAGGCTATGACTCGGCTGCCCTGGGCCCTGAACAAGATTCTCCTTTCAATAGAGTCACAGAGTGGGTTTTAAAGTGTATCTACACAGACAGAGAAGCATCAATCAGACCGTCAAACCTCAGAGGGAAGGTAGGGGAAGGTGAGGATAAGGGGGAGAGATCAACCAAAGGACTTGTATGCATGCATATAAGCCTAACCAATGGACACAGACACCAGGGGGGTGAGGGCATGAGTGTGGGGGGTGGGGGGCAATGGGGGGATAAGGACACATATGTAATACCTTAATCGATAAAGAAAAAAATAAAGTGTATCTGAACAATGTTCTGCACAGCAGCTCATTCAGATGACCAAGACTCCATCTTCTCAAAATGTGTCTTTGCTTCTTGCCTTCCGTTCCCCATTGCCCACACCACAGGAGCACATAGGAGGGATATCTAATCTAGTCTTGGGAACTCAGGGAGAGCCCAAAAGAAGAGCATGAGAACCCCAGCAGAAGGATGCAGACAGGAAATGACAGAGGCATGGGGTCCAGAGGTGAGAGACAGCATGAGTGTGAGGAATATAAGGAGCTTTATATGGATGATACCCAGTGTGTGTAAAGGAGGAGTGAATAGTAAGCGCCAAAATAAGAAATTTTACCAAAGGATGTCATTAGGGGATGACGAGTTGTGGAAAAGCACAATCAAGTTTGTATTTTGAAATAGTTTGTATTTTGGAAGCCTGGGTAGAGGCCCAGGTATGGGTGGAGAGATGCTGAGTTCAGTGGGGACATGTTAACTTTGAGGTGCATGCCCAGCACCCAAGTACAGATGCCCAGTGGGCATTGGGTACAGGGCTCTATAAGTCAGAATCTGGGCTAGAGTCAGAGAGAGACTGACTCAGAGCTCCGTTCCAGCTAGTTTAAGCCTGCAAGGATTTGTTACAGTATGATTTACAGAATTTATTGGAGACATGGAATTAAGTTTGGCTGCTACAAATTTAGGGCAACTGCACCATGAGACAATTCTAGTAGAAACCCCACTCCTGCTGTTGCCTGCCACTTGGCATCTCTGGAGCCAGAATAGACGCTCCACTACAGCATCCAAAAAGACCCAGTGTCTCTACATCGCCACCACCTTATAGTTACCCTACATTGTGAAGAATGTCACCCTGTCATCCAAGTCTCAGAAGGCACACCTAGGTCACAGGCAGAACCCTAACATCAAGAAAGCTTGAGAATTATTATTAGGAGGATCATTACTAGCCCAAGTGTGTCTGAAGAGGTATACGATGATGAGAAACTTCAACAGGCTCATTCTGCGATGACTCCAGGTGTCTAAGGTTTTGCATTACTCCAAATAGAACACCTTCAAGACCTAAAGTCAAGAGACACGTGAATGAAACATAGACGGTAAGAGAAAAAACCGTGAAACTGGAAAAAGGCAATAGTTTGAAACAGAAAGAAAACTAAGGATTCCTCACACCATTAAATAGTCTTAGGGTGACCCGTTCATATAAAAAAGGCTATAAAGCCAGAATTTTCTTAATCCTTCCCAATTTCAAATATTCTCTCCCATAGTCAAAACAGGTACACATACTCTTAACAGGCATGGTGTCCGTCTTGTTTTCATACCACTTTTTTAAAATTATTGATTTTTTAAATATATTTTTTATTAATTTCTGAGCAGAAGGGGGAGGGAGAGAGAGAAACATCAATGATGAGAGAGAATCATCAATGGGCTGCCTTCTGCATGCCCCATACTGGGGACCGAGCCCACAACCCAGGCATGTGCCCTGACCGGAAATCGAACAGTGACCTTCTGGTTCATAGGTTGATGCTCAATCACTGAGCCACATCAGCCAGGCTTAATTATTGATGAGAGAGAGAGAGAGAGAGAAACATTGATTTGTTGTCCCATAAGCATTCATTGGTTGTTGCTTGTATGTGCCCTGACTGCAGATTGAACCCACAATACCATAGTTGGTTAGAGTATTGGGATGATACTCTAATCAATTATGCTACCCAGCCAGGGCCTCATATAATTTTATCCCCCCATTTCCCACATGGTAGCCCTGCCTCAACTGTGTCTTTTAGACTCTCTTCTTTGGCCTCTTCAGATAATTAACCCTGGACATGAACTTGGCCTGAACATCCACTGGACCTGCTTCCACTTGTTCCCAGAATCCTTCTCTTTGAGTCTAGCCATAGGTGCCACATATCTATGCTGCCCCCACTCAGGTCTTCCCTCTGTTCCCCACCCAGGAAATGGGAGAGCTGAACCACAGACACAAGGGCAGCATAATATGAGAAATCAGAGTCACTGGCATGTTGGTGGCCTTCCTGCCACAGTGCCTAACAGAACCCTTCTTAGGGGGTCAAGCAGGGCCCTTCCCCAGGAGGTGCAGGTGACTCTATTAGAGGGAATGGCCTGCCCAGGTATGTTTATTCTGATTCTTTAGTCTACACTTGAGGCACTATAACTGGTTGTGAGGAAGACATATCAGTTATAGCAAACTAAAAGCCATATTTTCTTAGCATATCTCAGTGTAGAATGAAAATGTTGACCCCACTTCATCTAGAGGTTTGGTTACTCAATTAATAACCAGCTGTCTCTCCTATGAGATCTTGTCAGTTTTACTCACCATTGTATTCCCAGAATCTAGCACACAGTAATAATTAATACATGTTTGAAGAATGAGTAAATAAATGAACAAATGAAAGGATAAAACAGCTTAGGTAGATAGAATTTATCTTGATCAAAATACAAGGTGCCTCTTCTAGCATCACAGAAGGTGAGCTGAAGAAGATAGATGGGAATAGGAGGAAGTTCAAAAGTGCAGAGTTAGGAAGCTGAGGGAGTCTGCATAGATGTTTTACTTTATGAGTTGGGGTTGAGGGTGGTAAGGGGCATTTCCTGAAAGGGAGGGAAGGGAGCAATGAGGAGACAACTACAGATTTGACACAGTTACTGTATAAAATGGGACTGGATGCCCACCAGAAACTCGTGGAGAGATTGCTGGGCAGCAGGGTGGCTCTGAGGATTCAATCATGATGCCAGGACAGCCAATGCCATCAACAAGAAGTGATCAGAAGAGGAAGAAGCCTAATTCAGGGAAATGTTGTAGAGGTCAGCTTCCATATAGAGGTAGTCATCTCAGATCAACAAGAATATATCAGGTTCCTATTATGCACTGGACCTTATATTGAGTACAAAGGAAACTAGGAGAGCCCCTGACCTGGAGCAGCTAGAAAATGCTAGAAAATGAGGGAGTCATAAATGCCTAAGTAAAACCACAGGAGGTCTCATGCTATGGCTCAACTGTTGGTGCAGAGTGCCCAGACCAAAGGTGTTTTCTCTTCTGTCTCCCTTTTCTTTCTTTTAAACCAAAAATAGCATTTCAGCGCCTTGTCCTTGTGCCCAGAATTCTTTTTCAGCAAGTATTACCTAAACGAGGCAGTCTTGGAACGCCATCTGGTGGATCTGCAAGGTATTAAATATTTAACTTCAGAGGAAAGGGTTCTAGCTTGTTAATAAAAGAAAAATGCATTCACTCAGCAATATTTATAGCCCAAAACATTGTAACAAGCACCAAAAATACAAATATGTGCCATCAAGTTTCTGTCAATATAATAAGAAAAAATTTTATGGTTTATTAGGACTTATACTAATTTCTGAATTGAAAGCTCATATAAAAGCAAATTGAGAACTGAGATCTGCTGACTGAATTATGGTTCCTCATAGAAGAGAACATGTTAAATAAAAAATAGAAAATCCAGTTTATGGAAATTGTTTTTCTTCTGGCCCACTCTCATCTTCTCTAGCTCCCCAAATTTTAACCTGACCAGGCACTACAGAACACTACACAAAACACTACACAAACCCACTTCTTCAAAGTGCCAACAGGGAAGGCAACTATGGGCAGGGAGAGCACACCAGGCTGAAGTCAACAGTCCTGAACTTGAGCTAAATAAAACCAGGTGGACTTAAGCGGGCCTTTTTGTGTCTGTTTCCTGAGCAGTAAAACAGAAATCAAAATGCCCATCTTTCAAGCTGGCTATAAGGATTAAATAAGATAATAAAGTAAGGAACACTTTCAAAGTGCTGATCCATTTTTGGTTAATACTGTTATTAGTCCAGAGAAGGGTTAGCATCTCTTTCTCCATGTGGAGCCATCACTGACACAGGTAGGTAGAGGAGCCCCCTACAATAGTTTGGAATAATAAAAAACAGAATGAGAGCTGAAGAAGAAAAGACTGGCCAGGGTCATCCTAGGCCATATAGCACCTTTGTGTGAATTAGGAAAAAGCACCTCATCTCAACTTGGAAGGACTCTTTGTCCATATATCACTGTACAACCTGGAAAACCTTAAGTCATAGGGCTTGAAAACAGAAATAGAAGTGGCTGTGCGCTCTGCCATGTTCAGGGATCCTTCTCATTTTTAATCAAGTTTAAAATGACTCCGTCACTGGCCACCTGAAGAGCCCTGACTAATAATACAAACTGGCCAACAGAATAAAGGCTAACAGACATCAGAGCCTGGGTTCAGGCTCTGGAGGCTTCCATGCGTATTAGTACGGCAGTGGAAAGGAGGCTACAAGAAAGCTGTTGAAGATGTCAGAGGCAGAGTTGTTCTTGGTAACAGCAGGATCATGAGATGGGCCATGGGAGTGGAGGCTGAAGCCCATGGAGTGAAGGGGAGAAGGTTGAAGTGACAGACTGGGCCATCCCCATTTACATGGAAATTACCCCCATTGGTTGCAGGTATGAGGTAGAAATCCACTTCAGAGAACTGTGGGAAAATTGCATTCTTCTTTAAAATTTTTTATTTATTGATTTGAGAGAGAGATTTGTCGTTCCACTTATTTATGCACTTATTTATTGGTTGATTCTTGTATGTGCCCTGAGTGGGGATCAAACTAGTAACCACAACCTTGGTGTATCAGGACGATGTTCTAACCAACGGGGTTACCCGGCCAGGGCTGGAAATTGCTTTCTTTTTCCTCAGAACCTCCCCTACTCTACCCCACTTACGCTTGATGGGTTGGTTTGCCCCTGAATTCGCCTGGAAGCCCAGCTACCCCAACTAATGAAGACTTTTCACTTTTTCCCCTCTCTAGGAAGAATACCAGATAAACTCCACAGATTTCACTCCACAAGGAAGAAATCCTGGGACCTGGAAATACAGTCTCCACCCTTTCACTCCCACCCTGCCCCAGAGCAATTGTGCCTTGCTGGAAGAATCTAAGACACTTCCATGTCATCACTTTGCTCTTTTCTCTCCAAAATTACCTCAAGTAACCACATGATGCAATGGGGGAAAAATGTGAGATTCGAAGTGCAACCAATCTGGTTTGAATCCCAGCTCTAACCATGGACAAATTACATGATTTTTCTAAGCCTATATTTCCTTCATTCAAAATGGGGATAATAAACTCCCATCACATAAGGTCGTGTGACAGTTAAATGAAATAATTTATATAAAGCCACATTAGTGCCAGCACGCGGTTTCCACCATTAATCCTTCCCCCCAAAACCCCAGTTCCAGAGGCCCCTCCATGAGCCTTACTGAGCATGAGGATGGCCACAGGAAGTGTGCAATGAGAGCTGGATTGGCAGCAGGAGCCTTGCTTTCTGATGTGGCTTTAGTACCTCAATCGGGCAAAGCACCCAGCCTAGCTGGACCTCATGTCTTTATCTCTAAATGCAGAGGATGGTGCCAACCCTGCCCACCTCACAGGATGGATACAAGTTTTAAGGGAGCTAATGTGATTTATAAACATCAGCAAAAATGGACAACATGAATAAGTTCATATTAATGTACCAGTGAGTGACAGCAGCTTAGAGGTCTACTTTCCTAGAGAGTATTGCATTTTTCTCTGCAGTGAAATATAATCAGCCCAATTTAATAAAACTGAATTGGGTGAATATCATGTGTCCAATCCTGTGCAAAGGATTGCCCATAAATAACCTTTCTTCTTCTGTGCTACTAGATACACGGGTTGAACATTTATTTGTTCATTCATTCAATAAATCTTTATTGAGCCCCTGACATTTGAAAGGAGCTATAGGATTAATCCCTTGGTAGGACATATTTCAGTCTGATCAGTAATTCACCTACTGACTAGACTGAGCTTTTTGAAGACAGATGGGATCCAGGTAAGACTCAGTGTCTGTTGACTGGACAAATTAATCCAAACTGACCACTTGTCAAGTAACACAGCTGCCAGAAGCTGCTTCTCTCTGACCATTAACTATAGCCATAGGGGCTGCTTGTCACCCAGGCTTGGTGAGAGAACTGGACTGATCATGTTTTCATCATCCCCCCAAAAAATACTCCTTACCCTCCAGATGTCTCAGCAGTCTCTAGGCCCTGGCCTGGCATCAGACCCCAAATTGGCCCAGGGAGGTGCCATCTCTGTAAGCACAGCCTAGCACCTGCCCAACCAACATGTTCCCTTGCCAGTCCTTTTGCAGTGCACAAGGCTCAATGGCCATTAGGGCTGCTGGGGCCTGTGATATTAATGAGGTATGCTCTCAGCACAACTCAGCTTTACTTCCTGGACATCAGCCTACCAAGAGCAGGCACAGATCTCTTGGCAAATGCATTTCCCTCCAGTCCTGGGCCATTCCTAGGCTGCCTGCTGGGTGGGTGGTTCCTCTCCTCATGCCCTTCTTCTCCCATCTCCATCCTATCTTCCCTTCCTTGTCCCCACTTCACTTTCTTTTTTCTCCCCTCCCCCTACACACACCTCTTCTACTCTCTCACTTTACCACTTAGAATCTGTGCATTCTAGTGTATGTAACTTATACTTATTTTTTTAATTACCCATAATCACATAATCCACAAAAAGATACTACTCTATGTCATCTGAAGGTGGTAACCAATTTTGCAGAACCAAATGTCAGCATATCTGGTCTCATAGATTCATATGTACTTATAGGAATGATGGACTAGCATAAAGTTAGGACTGTCCTTGAAAATGAGAACTGTATGAAGATGTATGGCGGTCATAAAGCCAGGACTCTATAAACACATCATTTGCTTATCTTGGAAGTGAAGAGTAGCTCCTGAGGTCTTGAGAAAATAAATACTGGTGGGTGGTGGGTTATTTTTGTTAATCCTTACCCTAGGATATTTTTCCATGATCTTTTTTTTTTTAATATATTTTATTGATTTTTTTACAGAGAGGAAGGAAGAGGGAATAGAGAGCTAGAAACATCGATCAGCTGCCTCCTGCACACCCCCTACTGGGGATGTGCCCGCAACCAAGGTACATGCCCTTGTCGGGATCGAACCCGGGACCCCTCAGTCTGCAGGCCGACACTCTATCCACTGAGCCAAACCGGTTTCGGCTCTTCCATGATGTTTTAGAGAGAGGGAAAGAGAGAGGGAAAGACAAAGAGAAACATCAATGTGAGAGAAACACATTGATTGGTTGCCTCCTGCATGCACCCCAACCAGGGCCCGGGCTGGGGAAGAGCCTGCAGCCAAGGTATATGCCCTTGACCGGAATAGAACCCTTCATTCCACAAGCTAACGCTCTATCCATTGAGCCAAACTGTCCAGGGCTTCTTTTTTCTTTCTTTCTTTCTTTTTTTTTTCCCCCCAGAATGGTTGATTAGTGAGAAGAGTTATAGTCGAACCTCATTTCTCGAATGTCTGCCATCAAACAATTCGGTTCTTGACCAAGTTATTCCAGAAAAAATGTTTCAGTTGTCCAACCAAGCTTTGGTGTTTGACCTGATAACCTTTTCAGGCTGATACCTCAGCATGACAAAAAGTCATTGCCCTAGCTGGTCTGGCTCAGTGGATAGAGGTCCCAGGTTTGATTCCAGTCAAGGGCACATGCCCGGGTTGTGGGCTCGATCCCCAGTGAGGGACTTGCAGGAGGCAATCTATCCATGAATCTCTCCCATCGTGGATGTTTTTATCTCTCTTTCCCTCTTCCTTCCTCTCTGAAATATATATATATTAAGCGTCTCTCGGGCAACAAACAAAAGAGAGAATGCTCTTATTGCTGGCGAATTCCACATTAGCACAATTTTAACACATAAAGAGGCTGTCAAGAGTGCTCATCAGGAGTGCTAACGTTGCTAAGGGTGAGAAACAAACAATGATCGGGACAATTGAAGAGGTAGAAAAACTGCTGTTGATTTGGGTAAATAAAAAGCAGTTAGCCCATGACAGCATTTCATATGTGAAAAAGCAAAGACGCTACATACTGATCTGGAAGATACCCCTGGAACCAGTGCTGAAGTGATTCCTTTAAGGCTAGTAGGAGTGGTTTGATAAATTTAAGAAGGGTTTATTTATAGATTAAACAGCCCATTAGACATGTACTGTATATAAGAAAGGTTAAAACAGGGAATCATTTGGGGTTCTAGAATGGATTCATTCCATTTACATCATTTCTAGTGGGAAAAAAAGTTATTTGGTTTTCAAACTAATCACTTCTCTAACAACCTTCTGGAATGAATTACATTTGAGAACTGAGGTTCCACTGTACCAAAGAACAGAGGGCTATAATATATGCCAAAAATTGCAGAGGAGAAGCCAACATTTCGGATCAAGTGTGAATCTTGAATTACATCCTTTTAGCAAACGCAAGCATCCTCAGTACTTCGTACATAAATTCCTCAAATCTACTTTTCTAGTCTTCTTTCCTACTCCCTCCTCTCTGCTTCAATCAGACTAGTGCCATGCCTGGAATCTTGCAGGTAATTAATATCCGTTGAAAGAGAAAGGAAGGAAGGGAAGGAGGGAGGGAAGGAAGAAGGAAAAGAAGGAAGAAAGGAAGCGAGGGAGGGAGGAAGGGAAGAAGGACAACTAAAACTGTAAATTCTCCCTGAAAGGTTAAAGTTGGTGGTGCGCAGGCAGGCTAAATAGCCATCTCAAACGGTGATTAAAGAAAATTGAATTTATTTAAGAAAAAGGGGATGGGAGGTGGGGCTATCCAAAGGAAGGGCTACACACAGAAAGGGGGGCCTTGGAGATAGGTTCAGGGGGGTAAGCCCGCGATGAGCTGACACTGCCCATTGCTCCCCTGGTTGCAAGTCTCATGGGGTCCCTTAGAGATTGTGGAATACATGACTGTGGAAGAATGGCATGGGTGTGCTCCTTGGAGAAAGAGCTCCAACTAGTCCTTTGTCCTGAGCATATCTCTCTCTTCCAGATGGAAATTTTAGGATAGGTCTCAGGGGAGGGTCTTAATAGAATATTCATTAGCTTTCCAGGTGTGCTTTTTCAGGGTCGTGGTCTCCACTGATTGGTCGGTGCTAGGGCAGGGGGTCATTAGTCAATGCAGCTCTTGGCACTACTTGTCTGGTTTTGCTGCTTTTGGGGCCTGAAGCTGAAATACAACTGAGACCTTGATGTTATCTTTAGAGAGGAAAAGGTCAGGGAAGCTAAGTCACCTGACCAGCAATATAAAAGATCAGGGGTCCAAACTGCATGGCCAGTGATATGCTAGGGGAGGATAGGTTACCCTGGGGGCAAGGTTCTTGTTTTTCCAGTTTTGCCCCTTCCTAGGCATCTTGGGCTTTCTTCCTGATAAGTTTCTGTACCTGGCCCATCATCCTTGCTCTGGGGGTCTAACACTCCCCTCTATGGAATCCTACTCTAAAGAAAGGATCTGATAAACTCAGATCTAAATGTCATCGGCATGACCACAAGATGCTTCTAACTAATCTAGAGTGGTGGTTTTCCATCATGGCTGCACATGAGATCATTTAGAGAGATTTTGAAAAACTCTAATGCCACCCGAATAATCTAATTCAATTGAACTGGAATGAGGCCCAAGGCAGGGTGCTTTTTTTTCTAATGTGCAGACAGGGTTAACCATTTCTGTCCAGAGAGTTGGTAGGTGACAGAAGTAGGATAAGAACTCATAGTATCACTCAGTCAGTCTAGCTGGCCTTCAGTAGCTCTTTATCTCATTGAAGTTCTTTCTTCTCTCTTAAGTCTCTCATTCATATATTTCTTTAATGAATAGTTACTAAGCACCTAGCCAGTGCCAGGTGGGTGTATGACAGTGAGCAATACAGCCCATTTCCTCTTCCTTGGCCTCAGCAGGAAGAGCCTTTCTCAATTTGGATCATTCTATCTCCATTTATTTGTGAGCTTCTTGGGACTAGAAGCCATGAGTGAGTCATCTTTGAAATTGCAGGCCTGGTACAGGGGCAGATTTAATAAAAATCTGGTGAATAAAAAAACGGATACAAGTGATTCCTGAATCCCCTTACATGGAATAAAGAAAACAGAAAAATGTCACCCAGCCAGGGTAGCTCAGTTGGTTGCACCAAAAGGTTGCTGGTTCAGTTCTCAGTCAGGGCACATACCTGGGCTGTGGGTTCGATCCTATAGAAGGCAACTGATTGATGGTCCTCTCTCTCTCTCTCTCTTTCTCCCTTCCTCTCTCTAAGCATATCCTTGGCTGGATTAAAAAAGAAAATGACAAAGATCATCTCAGGTTTAAAAAAAAAAAAAAAGCACATGGTGTGGTTCAGTAGTTGAGCATTGACCTATGAACCAGCATATCACGATTTGATTCCTGGTCAGGGCACATGCCCAGGTTTCCGGCTGTATCCCCAGTGTTGGGCATGCAGGAGGCAGCCAATCAATGATTCTTTCTCATCATTGATGTTTCTATCTCTCCCCCTCCTTTCCTCTCTGAAATCAATAAAAATATATTTTAAAAAACAACAACAGAAAAATGTCAGGAAGATCACCTGTTTAATCAGGACTTTCTCAATTTTATGTCATAGAAATACAACTTAAATTTCCTGAGACAAAAGAGGGTACTTATACTATCTAATAAAAGAGTAATATGCAAATTAACCATCACTCTGCTACACCCACAAGCCATGCCCACCAGCCAGTCAGGAGTGAGTATGCAAAACCCCCCCAAGATGGCTGCAGCCACGGAGCGAGCAGGAGGTTTGGGTTTCCCCGGCGATGGAGGAAGCCAAGCTTTCCGCACTCCCTGGCCTGCCTTGACCTCCACTCAAGGCTACAAAGTTTCATGTATAGAAGATAAATAAATCCCAATAAAAATGGCTGCAGCCACGGAACAAGCAGGAGGCTTGGCTCCGCTCAAGGCTACCAAGTTTTAATTATAGAAGATAAATAAATCCCAGATACCAGGGCCTCTGCTTGGGTTGCCAGAGGGCATGGCCAACCTGCAAACCACCCACAGGCCCCTACCCCAGGCCACCCCAAGCCCCAACGGAACCCCCTCCCTGATCCAGGACACCCTTCAGGGCAAACCAGCCAGCCCCCACCTGTGCACCAGGCCTCTATCCTAACTAATAAAAGAGTGATATGCAAATTGACCATCACTCCAACACACAAGATGGCTGCCCCCATGTGGACACAAGATGGCCACCACAACATGGACAGCAGGGGAGGGCAGTTGGTAGTGATCAGGCCAGCAGGGGAGGGCAGTTGGGAGGGACTAGGCCTGCAAGGGAGGGCAGTTGGGGGTGATCAAGCATGCAGGGAAGGGCAGTTGGGGGGGACCCAGGCCTGCAGGAGAGAGCCATGGGGGGGGGGGGCAGGCCTGCAGGGGAGGGCAGTTAGGGGCAAACAGGCTAGCAGGGGAGCAGTTAGGTATCAATCAGCCTGGCAGGGGAGTGGTTAGGGGGTGATCAGGCTGGCAGGCAGAAGTGGTTAGGGGCAGTTAGGGGCAATCAGGAAGGCAGGCAGGTGAGCAGTTGGGAGCCAGCAGTCCTGGATTGTGAGAGGGATGTCCCAGATTGGAGAGGGTGCAGGCTGGGCTGAGGGACACCACCTTCCCCCCCACACACACACCCCACACCCCCAAACCCCCACCCCCACCCATCCCCTGCCCCGTGCACGAAATTCGTGCACTGGGCCTCTAGTTTGATCATAACTGGGAAAGGCAAGTGTAGAATCCCAGACACACAATGTCATTGGGCTCCACCTCTCTTCTCAGTTCCCAACTGTTTGTGTCATCTCAGCTTCGTTCTTAATTTAGGGCCTCTCCACATGACAGTCAAGATGGTTCCTCATATTCTCTGATTTTAGAAGTCCCAACAACAGCCTTATGTAATTCCCAGGGAAGATCAGCCCATCCTTAAACCAAACACTTTGGCTGGTGAAGAGTGTACTCTGATTGGTCAAACTGCCTCACAATCCACCCTGCAGCTGTCAGCAGGGTACCACTACTGTCAGCCTCATTGCAAATTCACAGAATTGGCAAAGAGTCCCCCTTAGGAACCAAAAGAAGGAGCTAAGAAAGTGTGCTGGACTTCTATGCTCTTCCATCTTTCCACCTTTCTGTTCCACCACTTTACTTGGCATGATGGCTTTTGTCCTCATCCATGCAAATGCATGGATGCAAGATGGGTACCACAGATCTAAACATTATCATTGTCTTCAAGGCAGGAAGAAAGGGGAGGAGCAGCCCTAGCCTTGTTCATCACTCTTTTCAAGAAAACAAAAACCTACCTAGAAACACACCAAGGAGGCTTCCCTTAAACATCACTGGCCGGCATTATATCACACTGCTGCCCCCTGCTGCAAGGGAGGCTAGCAAATCTAGTTTTAACAAACTAGAATAGACTTTTACGACTAGCTGGGACCAATCCTAATTCTTCTCCCACCCTGTGCTCCTTCCCTCTCCCCTAGGATTAAGTTCTCTTGCTCTGAGTCCCCATAGCATTCTGGTCTCCCTTATCAAAATGATATATGCACTGTACAGCAGCTGCTTATTTTTCCAGCCCCACCCTCTGCTAGGATTTCTAAAGAGGTGTCCATATCCTATCTTGTGGTTTTGTTTTGTTTTAATCCTCACCCAAGGATATTTTTCCATTGATTTTTTAGAAGGAGTGGGAGAGGGAAAGACAGAGAGAAACATCAATGTGAGAGAAACACATCCATTGGTTGCCTCCTGCTCAAGCTCCAACCAGGGCCAGGCCAGAGAGGAGCCTGCAACAGAGATATGTGCCCTTGACCAGAATCAAACCTAGGACCCTTCGTCAGCAGGCCAACCCTCTATCCACTGAACCAAACTGGCTACAGGCCATTCCTATCTTGTTCGTATTTGTATCCCCAACACTATGCCAGCCTAGTGCTTCATTCCACCAGTGTTCTCCATCTACCATGTGTCAGGCCCTGTGCAAATAAGGAGGAGACTCTCAGTGAACTCTTCTTGAATGAATGAATGATGGGATATAGATAAATGGATGATGGGTGGGTGGATAGTGGAAGTCTGAGTGGTAGATGGTGGATGAATGATGGGTGGATAAATGGGTGGATGGTTAGATGGATGGTGGATAGATGGGTTTGGATGAGTATCATCACTGTCCAAAGGCTCCACCCAGAGCAGCCAGCCTCTGGGCTCCCTTGCTCCCCTCTTTTCACTCCTCTCCCCTCAGGTTGTCATTTCAGTTTCCTAAGAGCCTTCTCCTTTCCCATGGAGGCATTAGATGGTCCCTCTTGGTGCCTAGGCAACAGCTAGTACTTTCCCTTCATCCCACCACCCAGCATCCAGCTGAATCTTGAATCAATACCAGTCTACTGGGTGTGAACGGAAGGAGACTGCTCCTTGTTTGCCAGTATTTACTTCTAAGTGTGTGCATATTTTCTCTCTCCCTCCCTCCCTCCCCCCTCCCCTCCCATTCTCTCTCTGTCTCTCTCCCTCTCCTCTCTCTTTCCAAATCCTAGGGAACTGGTTCAACCAGAGCACAAACCAGCTAGCTCATCCGCATCTGGCCCTCAGGACTCGCAGGAGCAGAGAAGGAGGAGAGGGGAGGCGGCCGAGCAGACAGGAACGGCGGCGGCGGCGGCGCACAGCCGGCCGCGCGGGGGAAGCCCATGTCCGGCGTGCCTCCCGGGCTTGCTCATGAGGCCCCTACCGAGCCGCAGCAGGAAGCACCGCGGCATCTCCCTGGGACTCCTCGCCCTCCGCCTGGCCGCAGCCTGCTGTCTGCAGAGTAAGCTCGGGGCTGGGCGGGGCGAGGGAAGGTTGGGGTGTTTCGGCTGCCCGGCCGCGGGCCCTCGCCACCTCGGCAGGCCCTTCCGGGGGCTGGGCGCGGCCTGGAGCTGGCGCCGACCCGGGCCGGAGGGACCCGGGCAGAGCGGAGTTCCCCAGCCAGCCCCTGGGACAATTCTGGGGAGTGCCGCGCCGGCCCAGCGTTATCAGAGCCGGAAGCCATCCGGCTTCATTTCTTTTTCCTGGAATAACTAGCCTGCCCCTGAGGTGCCGGAGACCTCAAGGGCGCACGGGCCCCGCCCCTACTGCTGGGACCCCTCCCACTGCTCCCAGCTCACTCAGACAGACTCTCTTGCAAAGGGGTTCTGGGGGCTTGGGTTGGGTGCTGGGCCTGAATGCAGGTGGTCTAGCCTCTCTGCACGGAGCGGAGTGTGGGCACTGGAAACCGTCCCCCTCACCCCTCCGCTCCCGCTTGATGAATCTGGCAACGCACAACCCCACAAACTCGCCCAGACACAAACAACAGATTGTAAGGCAGTCTGACTCTCTGGTTTAATCATTAGCATTATTATCATTTCCATTTTACAGATTAGTCAGCTGAGGTTTAAAGAGTGACCAGTGAAGGGCCACTGGAGCGGGGAGGACTAGTAGGTAGAGCCAGCACTTGTTAAGCCCCAAGGCATTCACCATTCCTCAGACTTGACAAGCCTTCTGTCATTTAGTCCCCTGGGCGCCCTAAGAAATAAGTGCTACTCTTATCCCTGTTTCACCAGTGAGGACACTGAGGCACAGAGAGGTGGTTGTTACTTGCACCAAGTCCCCAGCTAGCCAGGGTACAGCCAGGATTCAAACCTGGGCAATCTAGCACTTTTGACCTTTATGCCTCTCCGGCTAGTGATCAGCTTTGGAAGCTGCAGATCTCAGAAGCCCAGAAAAACTGGCGTTTAGACGTATGCACCTAGCTGTCTGTGGGGCATGAAATCGCTGCTGGGAGAGTTGCATGACCTTTTCCATTGTTTTTCAACCCTCCACCACATATTTCCAACCGCCATTCTCAGGCCACATCTGTACAGCTCTCCCTGACTTCCAAGGGCCTGCCATTGACCACCGTGTAGAATTCATTTATTCACTCACTCACTCAGAGCACTGCCTGCTTGCAAGAAGGAGGCCACAGTGAGTACTGGAGATAGCACGGATCACAGTCTTGTCCACAGACAAGGAATCAGGAAAGCCAGCTTGGGGTGGCGAGCCCTAGGAGACTCAAAATCAGACTAGGAGAGCCACGAAAAGCCCCCCAAAGGGAGCTACACCTGCTGAGACATGACAGATGAACAGGAGCACCAGAGAAGACAGGGTGTCCTAGACAAAGAGGAAGCACGTGCGAAGCCTGGAGGACAGGTACAAGTTTTGCAGTTCTCCACTCAGTATCTGGCTCCTGAACAGCTGTACGCTGCAGGCAGCAGGCACTCTTTCCGGCTCTGGGTCCCTAGCACGTACCCAGTGCCAGCCAGGCTCTCGACCTTAAAAGTCACTGAATGGATGTACACCTGCCTGAAAGAGGCCCGTGCTTCAGGGCCAGCCTTGATGAGATAGTGGGCTCCCTCTCACCAGCTCCCTCCATTTTCTGCCTTTTCAGCCTCTGTCAAAAGCTGCCACCCAGAAAATCTGATGTTCATCACTTAGACTGAAGTTCTGTTAAAGCACACCCCACAAACACGAACTCACAGACAGCCTGCATCTGAAGCGTTTTCTCTATACGTGGACTGCTATGGATTGAATGTTTGTGCCCCCCCCCCCCCCGAAATTCATATGTTGAAGTCCTAACTCCCAGGATGTGCTGGTTTTGGAGGTGGGGCCTTTGGAAGATAATTAGGTTTAGATGAGATTATGGGGGTGGAACTTCCATGATAGGATTTAGGGTCCTTATAAAAAGAGGAAGATGCCAGAGTTTGCCCCTCCATCATGTGATACATTAGGAAGGTGGCTGTCTGCAAGCTAGGAAGAGAGCCCTCACTAAGAACTGAGTCTGTTGGTGCATTAATCTTGGACTTCCAGCCTCCAGAACTGTGAGAAATAGATGTCTGTTGTTTAAGCACCCCCTTCTTTGATATTTTGTTATAGCAGCCTGAGCTGACTAAGACTGATTTAAAAGCTTGTCCACTCAGGAAGCTGGCAGGCCTCTGTAGCAGGCCAAGCTGAGTGCCTTTCTAGGACCCTTGTTCATTTCCTTTCTCACCTCTCAACATGGTAAGGGCTATGAGTATCTGGTGCTCCCTCTCATTTAGAAGCAGATGACCAAAGACTAAAGTTAAGACTAAAGTTTAGTTAATGGCCTGGGTCCTTGTCAGCTTGCTTCTTGTGTTCCAACCCCAGCTTCTGAGAAGCAGCCTGCTACCCCAACATACTCATCCACATACATGAATACACACATGAGTGTCCTTTAGCATCCCCACTTTTCCAGGGGGAGCTGGCCCCACTTAGTTGCTCCCAGCCCAGTGCCCAAGAAAGCAGAGGAACAGAGTGGGGACTCAGTCTGGGTCTGGGAAGGAAGGGAACAGGCTGGGAGCTGCCAGTTCTGAATGGAGCCATGGGTGCTGGATTTAGCTGAGAGTAGGATGGATGGGAAGGGGAGGAATTCCCTTGAGGCCCCTAGGAAGATGCCCAAATTCATAGATCCAGAAAAAGGGCCCAGTGGTCACCAGTGTTGCCACCCAATGTGGCACACGTTTACTGAGCACCTACTGTACACCAGGCTCTGCACTGGACCTGGATGACACATAGACAGATGAAGTGTGGCCTCTCTCTGCGCTGAACTTGCAGATTAACTTATAAATGTACCCACCAAACAAAGTGGGGTATGCATTTCAATAATGCAATCATGCTGTACTAGTTATTCAGCAAGTTAGTTTTTACACCAATTGTTTTTTAGCTCTATCTGCGTTGATAAGCAGAGATCTCACTCATTCCTCTCAACCTCTATACCTATGTCATCACATAAATGTGCTAATTTTTACTTAGCCAGCCTTCTCCTAATAGATGTTTAAGCTTAAGTCTTTAGCCCTCACTTGGAGGAGAGCAGACCCCTCTTACAGGGTGACAGGTATCGTGCTAGTGATTCATATGGAGGACGTGGAAGGCTGGCGCCACTTCCAGGCTGATGGGCGCCTGCTGCACACACACACACACACACACACACACACACGCCTGGAGGATTAAATTGAAGCTATTGAGGGAGTGGTGGCTTCAACCAAAGAGTCACCCAGATGTCTTCATTCCTGATCTCAAAGGAGTCCTGATATGCTGCCTGCTCATCTGGCAAGGGCTGTAGGCAGGAGGCCCTCCTTTCTCCATTATCTCCAGGACCTAAGGACACCCATACATCTCATTCGCTGTAAGACTTATACGTTTTTTTAATATGTCTAAAGTCAGGATGCATGTTACAAATCAATAGCTTTGCTGTAATCTCTGTTGTCTGAGACTGAAGTTGAGTCCTTCCCGAGAGAATGTGTGTAGCTTCTGTCTGTCACCAGGCCAAGCTGGGGGGTAGGAAAGGCTTCATGAAGAAGGCGAGGCTGAGTATTGAAGGATGAGTAAGTGTATTCAGCAGGACTGGGTGGAGAAGCACATGCTAGGCATACTGCAAGTGCTCAAAAAAAAAAAAAAAAGGTGCACTATTTATCTTGAGGCCTGGCTGAATCTGGACATACTAAACAAAATAAGGGGAAGTGGGTGCTGCCTTAGCAGGTATTACCTGGGATTTAACTGGTACCCCACTAACACTGCACCTTTTGTAGTCCAGTGCTCTCAGGCCCTAGTCTGCCCATATATGGCTTTTTCCCGGAAAATGGGCTTGGGCCAGGAAGTTATTTACTTGTCCAACCAAAATGGGAATAGGAGAGAGGCAGTATTGGCAAGTTGAAGAATGATTTTCTCCCATAACTGGTTTGCTGGGAAGGCACCCATCAGCCCTGTGGGCAAAGGGGAATTGACACACTGGACTGTAGAGAGAGCACAGGACATTACTTGCTAACGTGTGGTCCAGGAAGCACATTGGTCTTCCCCCTGCTGGGGTGTATCCCAGGGGTGGGGGCAGCTCAGCTGCTCTGGGCCTTCCTGGGGAACCTCAGCCGGCAGAAGGGGAAGGGCCTGGGAACTGTTCCCAGTGCTCGTAGTAAGCACTGTATATGAGGACACCTCCCTTCCCCTAAAGCAGTGGTGGCAAACTCATTAGTCAACAGAGCCAAATATCAACAGTACAACGATTGAAATTTCTTTTGAGAGCCAAATTTTTTAAACTTAAACTTTCTCTAACGCCACTTCTTCAAAATAGACTCGCCCAGGCCATGGTATTTTGTGGAAGAGCCACACTCAAGGGGCCAAAGAACCACATGTGGCTCGCGAGCCGCAGTTTGCCGACCACAACCCTAGCACACAGGACAAGGAGGGTGGGCTGGCTCAGTGCTTCTCAGCCAAGGCTGCATGTGAGATCCACCTGGGCCGGGGATGGGGCGGGGAGGAGGTCTTATAACACCTACAGATGCCCATGTTCTACCAAAACACTTAAATCGCTCTCTGAGGGTAGGACCCAGCACTCCTTTGTTTCGCATTTAAGTTCCTCAGGTGTTTCTAATGTGTGGCCACAGGCAGAGAGCTCCCGGACTGGGCCATTTCTGTGTCCCTCTTTTAGGCTTATCATATGGAAACAGCTTGTTTCTCCCCCTTCTGTTCTCAGACCACCACCACTGTGTGTGGTAGAGTCTCGCCTGTGTCCTATTTGTGGTTTTACCCTGACAAACCTATAGATCAGGGGTGGGGAACCCTTTTTCTACCAAGGGCCATTTGGAGATTTATAACATCATTCACAGACCATGCAAAATTATCTACTTAATAATTAGCCTGCTGTATTTGCTCAAACATTTCATTAACTCACCCCTAATGCCTTGGCAGGGCCAAACCAAATGATTTTGTGGCCCTTGTACAGCCTGTGGGCCAGACGTTTCCTACCCCTGCTGTAGATACTTTCCCACCAGGATCAGGACAGGAGACAAGGTTGCTTTGCTTTGAAGTTTGGTTTGGTTCGATAAATAGTTCCTGAGCACCTGCTGTGTGAAACACACCAAGCCAGGAGCCAGCGATACTCAGCATGTCCCCTGAAGTGGGGGTCACATGGCACAGAGGGAGGTCAGATGCCCTGGGAGCACTGCGGAAGGCATTAAGCTTAGTTTGGAGTTTGGAAGAAGCTTCTTGAAGAAGAAGTCTTGAAGGCAAAGTAGGAGGTGGCCAGGTGAGCAGGGAAAGAGAGAGTTCTGACAGCAGGAAATAATGAGCACATAGTGTGGCCATCTTCTCTCCCTTTGGGCCAGTAGCAGAGTGACAATTCTCTAGTAATACCAGGTTTTTCAACTCATGCCATTTTCTTCATATTCAATCTAATAAATCATCTTAACAGTTAAAGGAATGTGGCTTGGGAAGGTCTTGGATCATAGGTGGAAGGTGTGGGAATAGTTTCTCTGATAGATCCTTGAACTTGCAGATTAACTTATAAATGTACCCACCAAACAAAGTGGTTTTGGGGTATGCTTTTTAGGAAACTGATGCAGGGAGCAGCCTTGCCAAAGAATCTGGAGGGAGAAGTGGGTCCCTCAGCACCAGGGCCGGGCCAGGGGACCCAACGTGAGGCTCCATGGACTGTTTGCCCTGGTGTACAAATGTATCATCCCTGCTCCAGGCTCACTGCGGGGCAGGGTCACATCTTTTAGGAGCCACGTCCAGAAGCAGAACACCCGACCTGCTCTTCCTCCCACCATTAACCAAACCTTCTGCATACTTGGGGTGGAATTCCAGTGATCTTGAAACAGAATTATTTCTGCATGTCAGGTAGGCTGACAATTCAATCTGACAGCCAAGTTTGAGTGAGCTATCTGTCATGTCACACACTGCTGGAGGCTGGTTAGTCAGACCTAGGGGCATGATGCCTGCTTGCCTGCTCCTTCCAGCAGGGGCCTGATCTCAGACCCACTGAATTAGAAACTGAGGCTAAGGCCCAGCGACTGTGTTTGAACAAGGGCTCCAGGTGATTTTGATGCAGCTAAATGAGAAATGCTGTGTCCTAGCATTAGAGAGGATGGAGGGAGCAAACGGAATTACTTAGCTCACCTGTTCCTTGGTTCCAAAGGTCCACTCTGCAGGGACTCTGAGAAAAGATTGGGCTGAGCTGGATGGGCGCCAAATTAACTAATAATGGACTTACACGTGGAGTAGGTGACGCTGAGTTGGTGCCTCCAGATGTTAGTCCCTTTCGCTTCCATTCCCAAATGCTCATTGAATGGAATGAGGCTGGATTCAAATCTCATAGCCTGGAATCGGGGCTTCTCCTGGGTGAGAAATCAGGGGAGGGAGCTCCTCTGCTCCCTGGAATTGTTCCTGTCTTTCACCCACATGTTTTTTTGGTTTGTGTTTTTATTATCATTGACAGCAAACCATATAATCCCTAAGTACAAATGAGAAAATGGTGGGCCAGAGATGTCAAGGGATTTGCCCAATCACACCACTAGGGTGTGTGCAGCCAAAATAGAACCTGGGTCTTTTGGCTCCACAGAGCGTGCATGGGTGGCCCTCCCAGGGCTTCTCCGGACAGCATCTTGCCCTCCTCTGCCACCCTTTGCTCCCACAGGCAGGTAGGCCTGCCTTCCTGGCATCTGGGGAGAAGGGTGGAGCATACTTCTCACAACTCCTGCTAAGTGTCCACTCTACTGTCAGAGAGGAGCTGGGAAGAACACCAGGTGAGTATGGTGACCCAGAAGCCACAGGGTGTTTCAAGCAGGTGACATTGGTCAGCAGTGTCCCAGGAGGTGAAGGTCATCTACTGAGAATGAGGAGGAATTTGTAGGTCCAAAGAAATGGGAGGGATCTTGTCTTAGTAATTGTGGAGAAAAATACGAGTAAATTTACGTGAAAAAACACAGTAAGGTTAGCAGTATGGAGGGCCCTCTTGAATTTGGTGATCTGAAGGTGCACTGGAACCAATGTTGTTCTGGGGAGTGTCTGCCATGGGACATGCTTCTGCAGCGTTGACTGCTCAGGTTTGGGCAGAGAGGCAGAAGAGAGTGGTCGATCCAGGACTGGGAACTTACCTGGCAAATCTGATGAAGAGACAGAGGTCAATGGAGATTGAAGAATTGAAAGGACTGCTTAAGGTGATGGAACCAAGGCTGGAGAGGGAGGGATGAGGATTGGGAAAAGCAGAGGGAATCACTGGGTAGAAGGATGGAGGAGGCCAGTGGGAGAGGTTGAACAGTTAACAGGAAAGAGAGAAGGTTATGGTCAGAGCAGGCTGCTTTACTGGAGGCCAAGGTAGATGGAGCGAGAATGTTCTTGTAGAAGAGGGTGTTGGATGGATTGTCCATGGGAATGCTGGGACTGGGGGGCAGAGTGCTCACTTTGTTGAGAAGGGGAGAAAGTGGAATACCCTCAAGGGAACAGGAGATATATATGTATATGTATATATGTGTATATGTGTGTGTATATATATTTTTTTTTCCAAAAGGGTGGAGGAGTGAAAGTCTAAACTGGTGTTATCCAAAAGCAATATAGTGCGAGCCACACCTGTAATTTTAAATTTTCTAGTGGCCACATTAACTTCACCTGTTTCTTTTTACGTTCTCATTTTAATAATGTATTTTGTTTAACCCAATATATCCCAAAATTACCATTGCAATGTATAATCAATGTAAAGATTATTAATGAACTATTTTACATCCTAACATACTAAGTACTAAGCCTTCAAAATATAACGTGTATTTTACACTTAGAGCACATCTCAGTTTGGACTAGGCAATTTCACGTGCTCAACAGCAATGCATGCCTAGCAGCTACTGTATTGGAAAGCCCAGGTCTAGACTCTTGCTTCTTATCCCATCTATCTCCCAAGTCTTTACTGACATGGAGCAATGCGTGCTTTGGGGAAACAAAATAAGTGAAAAACTTCACCTCTGTAATCTAAGTATCTTATCTTATTGGAGGCAACTGTGGAGCAGCGAAAAGAGTTGAATTCCAGTTTCAGTTCTGATTTTCTACTGGGCAAGGACTTAGGCACTTATGTTATGCCTCTGAGTCTCAGTTTCCTCTCTTGCCCTATGCATCTCTCCCATTGGGCTGCTCCTGAGCTGTTTTTTTTATAATAAACTGGTAGTAGTTTTCTCAGTGAACCAATAAGCAAGTCCCTGTGAAGCAAAAAGCATAATTTCTTAACCCAAGTCTCCTGCCTGCTTCACAGGTCGAGGTAATGTTTGGTAAGTGCTTTATGGTGTAAATGCGAATCACTAACATTTTCAAACAAGAAGAATTCGGGGCTCAGACCCAATGTTGGCATGCATTTATTGTTAGGATTGCGCTGTTTTTATTTTTTAAGTCATTCACAAACTTCCTAAAATATTCCAACTGTTCAACTGTCTAGAGAAAATACAAGGCTTTCCTCCACCCCAGGCACCCAGTCTCCTCCCCAAAGACAGCCACAGCTCCTGGTTCTTAGTGTGTGCTCACAGAGGCGTTCTGTGTGTTTCCACAAATAAGTGTGTGTGTATACATTCATTACTTTACTCAAAAGGAAACATTCTGCCCTGTGCCTTTTATTATTTTAGAGACTATCTAATTATGCATATAGGCCTACCTCATTTTTTAATGTCGCTGTAGTATGAACTAAAGTATGAATGTCGATAATTCAAAGTATGAATATTGATAATTTATTTAACTGGTTATGACCAGTTATAAGAAGTAGATGGTCCCTGCTCCTGGTTCTTGAGACAGAGCGCTGGAAACCCTAGAATTTCCTGAGTGACAGGAACATCTTTGGTTATAACATTTGGTGTGAGTGCCCAGTTCCGACACAAAGCTTTTAAAACCCTTGGAATCACCAGCAGTGATAAAGAGTGTGTTTTTGTTTGTTAATGAGGAGACATCGGAAGATGAGGGCTGGTTGGCAGAGGAACTGACCATGTGATTAGAGGGTTGGAACTTTCAGCCTCATCCCCCTGACCTGCAGAGCCCCGAAGGGAGAGGGACTGGGACTTGAGTTAGTCACCTTTGGCCAGTGATGTTATTCAATCATGTCTCTGTAATGGAATCTCCCCCCACCCTCCACCCCTCCGCTCTACCTCCCCCCACCCCCCAAAAAAAAGCAAATTGAAGGGGTTCAGAGAGCTTCTGGGTTGGTGAACACATCAAGGTCCTGGGAGGGAGATGCATCCAAAGAAGGCATGGAGGCTCCACCCCCTTCCCATGTGCCTTGCCCCATGCATCTCTTCTATTCCTGAGTTGTATCCTTTATAGGAAATTGGTGATAGTAAGTAAAGTGCTATCCTGAGTTCTGTGAGCTGTTCTTGCAAATTATCAAACCTGAGGAGGGGGTGATGGGAATCCTTGATGTGTAGCCAGTTGGTCAGAAGTAGGAGAGACCAGGACTTGTGATTGGCATCTGAAGTAGGGGGCAGTCTTGTGAGGGAGAGCCCTTACCCTGTGGGGTCTGTGCTGACTCCAAGTAGCTAGTGTCCAACAGTTTCCCTTCACTAGTGAACACATGGATTGTCCCAGCCTTTTACTATAATTGACTATCAGTGACAATACTCACTTATATCTCTGCATCTATATGCCCTTATTACTAGTAGAATAAGTTCCTCCAAGTGGAATTCTGTGTCAAGAGGTATGTGCTATTTAAATAATTCTCTAGATTTCATCATATTGCCCTCTCAGCAGGTCACACCCATTTACAATCCCCACAGTCATGTTTGAGTATAACTTCTGCACACTCCTGACCACACAGTGTTATCAAACTGCTTCATCTTTACCAGTCTGATAGCAAGTCATTCAACTTCCCCCGCCTGGTTTCACTGGGCTGTGATAAGAGTGGGTGACTCTAGTACCTAGCAGGTGCTACCAATGGAAATGGTGGCTATTGCTATTTTGGAGTGATTTTTCTGGTTGGGCTACAAATATAGGAACCTGATGAGGGGAGCAGCTGCCAGCCTCTTATCTAACACTGCCTTTGTCCATGTCGTTTGGGTTTGACTTTCCAAGGCCATCAAACAGCAAGATCCTGGGGGAGCTCCCTTGGAGATGAGCTGAGCTTTGGTCTTGGAGTAACCAGGCACTGGTGGGGGTGGGGAATTAAAGACCTGAGCTAATTGGAGGGATAGGTACCCTGTAAAATATGTGCAAGTGTCAGTCATCAGCACTCTTCATGACATTTAAACCCAAGGGCCATTATTTGGGGTTGCTGCACAGGCCTCCTACACACAGCTGTGTTCCCAGAATTCCAAGCTCATTTGTTTTAAGAACGTCAGGAGTGAGGCAGGGACATGGATATTTCAGTTTTATAAAACTGTGCCAATTCCACTCCTAGCTATTTAACTCTCAGCAGACTTGAGGCTGGGAGAAGGGTCTTGCCAGCACCTCCCTCAGCCAGAACCATTACTCCTTCAGCTCAAAATAAATCCTCCCTTCCTGATCTCTCCAAATAGGCAGCAGTTTGACTGGCAGGACATACACATTCATTCATTCATTCATACAATTATCCAGCATTTGGTCCTGTCAAAAATGTCCACATTTAGAAAATGTCCCTGGGTTCCAAGGACCCATAATATTTATTTCTATGTTTGGTTTATAAGATTTTTAATGAAAAATACTATTATGTTTTTATTTTTAATATATTTTATTGATTTTTTTTACAGAGAGGAAGGAAGAGGGATAGAGAGCTAGAAACATTGATCAGCTGTCTCCTGCACACCCTCTACTGGGGATGTGCCCGCAACCAAGGTACATGCCCTTGACCGGAATTGAACCCGGGACCCTTCAGTCCGCAGGCCGACGCTCTATCTACTGAGCCAAACCGGTTTCGGCTACTATTATGTTTTATTGCTCCAATAATTCTGTTGTGGCTGTATTGCCAATCATAACCCTTCTCACCTCGGTAGCCTAGGTGGTCATGGTACATGGGGTTAGATATATGGGTCAGGGTTCAAATTTTGCAGAAGAGCAGGATTTATGTTAATATTAACTACAGACCAAATGTCTCCATGGAACTTTTGGTACAGGATCAAATATCAAGCAGCTTTTGGTGTGGACCAAGTGTCTCTGTGGACATTTTGCACAGGGCCAAATGTCCCACAGGATTCATATGAATATATTGTGAGCACCTACAAAGTGCCAGGCCCTGTGCTAGGCGCTGAGTTTCTGAGCTGGATTGGAAACGAGTTCTCCAAGCAAAATCTCACGGCCTACTGTGCACATGTGCGCTTCCTACTGCTCCCTATCTGCTCCCAGGTCAGGCCCAGGGAGGGCCACACCTGGCTGTGCCCAATGGTTTGGGCTCCCGCCAGGGGTTCTCGTGAAGGTGCATTGGTAACGAATTCTGCTGCCAGATTGCCCTTCTGGGAACCAAGGTCAGATCCTACATTCCTCTATTCAAACATCACCCTGTGTCCTCCCTGCCCGAGGGAGAACTCCTTCTGGTGATCCCAAACCTGTCAATTCCTCACACTACAGCCAACCTGCACTTCTTAGTCACCAGGCCCCAAACCTGAGGATCTGCCATGGCTCCCTGGGGTGGGTACACTGTTCTCTCCGCTGGGATTGTGCTTCCTCCCTTTCCCATGCTTTTAACATCTTGTTCTTCCAGCCTCTGCTTAAATGAGTGTCTCACCTCTTCCCAAACTCCTGCGGACTGGAGTTGTCCTCAGTAAAATGGGGATAATAATATTCAGCAGGCTGTGGAGGAAGTGTGGCAAGTGCAGGCTAGGTTCCATAATGAGTGGGAGGTCCCCACTAAGATGGGCTGGCAGTGAGAGTGCTGACCCATGGCAGGTGTGTTCAGAGCCAGAGTTAAGGGAGGAATGGCTTTTGTCCACCCTCAGCTTACCCAGAGCCGGCTGTCCTACACCCACCCATGCTGAGAGCCTTGGGCGCCTTAGAAATCACCTTGGATTTTACTCTTTGCTCTTTGACATCCCTATCTGCTCCCCAGGGTGGCCAGTTGTTCTGGTTTGCCCATGACTCTCCTGATTTTAGCACTGACACTCTTCACCTTCTAGGAAACCCCTCAGTCCCAGGCAAACCAGAAAGGTTGGTCACACTGGCCAGTGACACAGAGCTATTGTGAGAAGAGCAAGTGGTGGGGCTGCAGATCCTGGGTCAGCACTCAGTGCTCGTCCTTGCTGGACCTTCCACGTGTCCCTCATCCTCACAGCCTTCCTCCCGGAGGTTTTCCAGTCCTTGCTCTAAGTGGAAGACACTGAGGCTCTGGGAAGTGAAGGCGCTTTCTGCGGGTCTCACAGCAAGGAGACACCATGGCTGAACCTCTGTGGGTCCCACCCGCCTCAGGTGTCTCCACCACACCTCACTGCCAATGGAAATAACACTTTGGTAGGGTGGTTCATCACTCCACCACCCACTCCTGAGCCCTAGCTTTCTGACTCCTGGTTTAGCGGCTTCCAGGCTCGATAAGGATGAAGACAACATCGATGAGATACGTATTTCCTGGTTCTCAGCTGCATCTGATAATCACAGGGCTGGGTAAATGGCTTTCTGGATAAGGGTGCCAATGTCCTGATTAAGGGGTCTCGTCCACGACTCCTTAAACTCAGAGGCCACGTGGGCAATGTACCTCTCACCATTAGCTGATACTCATGTCCACCGGAACTGTGTTCTGAACAGTATGGACCTTTGATGTGATTTCAGGAAATATATCCTTTTTAAGTAATACATTTTTATTTATTTGTAATATTTATTAAATTGATTGGGGTGACACTGGTCAACATGAACATATAGGTTTCAGGTGTGGGTTTCTGTGTTACAAGATCTGTATCTTGCACCAAAGTGTGCCCACCACCCAGAGTCAGATCTTCTCCCGTCACCTTACATTAGGACCCCTTCTTCCCCTAACCCCTTCCCTCTGGCAGTCACCACACTGCTGCTTGTGTTCACAGATTTCATTTTATATCCCACATGTGAGTGAAATCATATAGTTCTTAGTTTTTCCTGACTGACATATTTCACTCAGCATAATGTTCTCAAGGTCCATCCATGTTGTTGCAAATGGTGCTATTTCTTTCTTATGGCTGAGTAGTACTCCATTGTGTATATGTACCACATCTTGATCCAGTCCTCTATTGTAGGACACTTAGGTTTTTCCATGTCTTGGCTGTGAATAATGCTGCAGTGAACATGGGGGTGCATGTATCTTTGCGAATACATGATTTCGAGTTTTGGGGGTAGATACCCAGGAGAGGGATTGCTGGGTCAAATAATATGTTTTTAAAAGCAACAAAGCTTTGTGAGAAAAGAAATAAGGAACCATTCTGAGTATAAGTTCTCACCATGTCAATAGATTCTTGGAAACTGAGACTTTAAAACAAAACAATGTTATGATGAAACCAATTGAACCCTAGGCTAATTGATACAAATAAGAGTTAGGTTCCTTCGGTATATTTCTGACAAAAACATCCCAAAACTTCTAAATAATGAGAAGCAAGGTAAACTTTTACACTGAACTTCTCTTTAAACTCTGCCAATGAGATTGTTTGTTCTAACCAGGAGAACTTAAAAAATATTTTTAAAAATATTTTTTAAATCTTTATTGTCAAAAGTATTATTTATGTCCCTTCTGTCCCTCCTTCCCCCATTGAATTCTTCTAGCCCGACCCTCCACCCCCCACCCCAGGCCTTCACCACCCTATTGTCTGTGTCCATAGGTTATATATATTTGCATACAAGGTCTTTGGTTGATCTCCTCCGACCCACCCACCCTTCCCGCCTTCCCTCTGAGGTTGGACAGTCTGTTCTAATCTTCTATATCTCTGGATCTATTTTGTTCATCAGTTTATTTTGTTCATTAGATTCCACATATGAGTGAGATCATGTGATACTTATCTTTCTCTGACTGGCTTATTTCACTTAGCATAATACATTAATTTTTTTATTTATTCAATGAGTAACTATGAAAAGTTAAAGATTATATAAATATATAAATGTATAAAAACAAAATAAAATTTTGTTGTCATCCAATCTCTAAGGAGAAATTCCTGTTAACAGTTTAGCATGTATTACTGCAACATTTTTCTACATATTAGCAAATATTTACACAAATATAAATAAGATCATATTATGCTGTTTTATAAATTTATGTTTTAATATGCTTTTATTGATTTCTTTTTTTTTTTGAGAGAGAGAGAGAGGAAGGGAGAGAGAGAGAAACATCGATTGGCTGCCTCCTGCAAACGCCTTACTGGGGATAGTTTACAACCTGGCCATGTCCTGACCCGGAATTGAACTGGAGACCTCTTGGTGCATGGGATGACACTCAACCAACTGAGTCACACTGCCTGGGCTATAAATTTATTTTGTAACTTGGGAATGTGTCATAGACATCTTTCCTTGTTCTTACAAAGTTCCTGGCATCCATTGTATAAGTAGAACCTGATTTATTGAACCGACCTCCTTGAGTAGAACGTTTGAGCCAGCTCTGAATGTTGGTCACTAAGTTTCTCTGGACTTGTTCTGGAACAGTTTTAGCATGAGGTGCCGAGGTGGTTACTCATTAATTCAACTTTTAAACAGTTGACGAGCAGTTTGCCTTTAAACTCTTGGAACTGTTAGTTTTCCATCTTTGCTATGGATCACTTATTTCTAATTATGTGTGGTAGATTGACAGGAGGAGAAACTTGTTGTTCCTAAAACCTGTTTAAATACCTGGTTAGTTTGTCTGATTAGGAGGAGGTTTTTCTGATCAAGAGAAAAGACAAACCAAAGTGAACTAGTTGGTCAGTTTACAGCTGTATCGGTGTTAACTTAAAAATAAAAGGCCAAAGTGAAAAGCAACAAGCGCTTATTTGAAATTAAAAAAAAAAAGAGTAGCTATTCAGGACGCACTGATTCAGGCAGAAATCCAACTAGTGTTCTGATTAGGAGACAAAAGTAAGGGGTATGAGAAAGGGAAGGGGGACAATTATATCAATAGAAGGAAGGCATTTCTATTGGAGTAGGAAGGCTAACATAGTGATGTTAATTCTAAAGAATGTTTTTCATTTTCAGTCTGTAGTCTTCTGTCCAGTCTGGTAGTCACACTATCTGCTTTCTTGTTATCTTTGCAAACAGTTCTTTGGGCACAATGTTGCTTTAGGCCCCAGCCAAAGGTTATTTTGCCCTGTTTTAACACCCCAAAGGCTTGAGGCCTAAGTTCCTCTGGCATGGCCTCTCGGCTCCATTTTAAAGTGAATGCATTTGGTTTTTTGTTTTTGTTTTTTTACAACAACATCTGAGAAACTTGGGCTTGTTTTATTTTTGTTTGTTTTTCAGTTTTGCTGTTTCTTGAGCCAAAGTAATTGAAAGGCTCAAATAATGGTCAGCATGGTTAACCTAGGACAGTGGTCGGCAAACTGTGGCTCTTTGGCCCCTTGAGTGTAGCTCTTTCACAAAATACCACGTGCGGGCACGCACGTACAGTGCGATTGAAAGTTCGTGGCCCATGCGCAGAAGTCAGCTTTCGGCTCTCAAAAGAAATTTCAATCGTTGTACTGTTGATATTTGGCTCTATTGACTAATGAGTTTGCCAACCACTGACCTAAGATGTATATGAAATACACATAGGTGATGTTGCAGATTGTTACTAGTTCTAAATATGGCTCTCCAGATCTTTCTTACAGTAATCACTATTCCAAATGCTCATATTTGTGGTCAGAGAAATCAGAAAATATAGATAGATAAATGATAGTCAGTCACCAAGTAGAGTGGGAAAAACACGTGTTTTGGATCACACAGAAACTGCATTCAAATCCCACCTTTGCCATTTCCTAGCTATGTAGGCATGTTGCTGACTCGCATGTAAAAAGTAGAAGAGATAAGGATTGTAAAGCACATAATCTATATATACGTAAAAGGCTAATATGCTAAGTGTCCGGCCATCTGACTGGTCACTGTGACATGCACTGACCACAAGGGGGCAGGCGCTCAATGCAAGAGCTGCCATGATGCACACTGGCTGGCACCATGGACCTGGCACTGACAAACCAACACTCAGCTTCCCTCAAGAGGGACACAGGCCCTGCCACCACCCTGGAGCAACACCGCACCAAATCACAGTCAACGCTGCTGAGACCCCATGGTGCAAAATGCAGCCCACAGCCTAGCCCAGCCCCAAAATGGTGGTTGTGGTGCCAGGTAATGATGTCACGTAGCAATACCTGGCTTCCTCTCCCTAGCGACTAGCCTCCTTGCAGTTTCTTCAGCCCAGGAGCACGACTTGCTTTATAGCCAGGTGCAAACATTTCACACTTTAACCAAGTATCTGTGAAGCGTTTTCCTGTGCCTCATCTCATTTGATCCTCACAGAAGACCTGGAGTAGGTAGATAGGAGACTCGGTAGAATCCTATTTTCTTTTCATTATCCAGAAAATGGAGATTTAGAAAGCTTAGAAACTTGACCTGACTGAAAAGAAGTAAGAAATGGTGGGCCTTGAAAATGACTTCAGGTTTTCTCACTGCACAGAATATAGTCAACTACTGCTGCAGTTAAATATTTTATGCTTTGTTCTCCCCCTGTGATCTACAATAATAATCTGCTTCATGTTGATATTTACTGCTGTGTTGTTGACAATTACCTGAAAGAGAAGTTGGAGTGCTTCACTGGGCTGGAAAAAGTTTAGCTTAATCTGAAAACAGGTGTAATTAGCAAGTTTATTTTATATATATAAAAGGCTAAGTTGACTCATGCATGCGTGATACATATAAAGTTCTCACTGGCGCCAATCGCACACGTGTGTTTCGATCTGTCATTGTCAATCGTGAATGTGGTTGATACTTCTAATATAGAGAAAGGGTGTATAGCAATATTAAAATATTCCTTCTAATTAATTTCCTTTCAATGTGCAGGAATTTATGCACCAGGTTATTAGTAAATAAATAATATAGTAACTGGCATAGAAAACCCTTGACCGTAATTCTTTGCAATGTTTGTTAGCTTTTAGATGTACCTAATTTTTCATTGATTGATTTTAGAGAGAGAGATGGAGAGAGAGAGGAGAGAGACAGACAGGCAGACATCAATTTGTTATTCCACTTATTTATGCGTTCATTGGTTGATTCTTGTATGTGCCCTGATCCAAGATCAAACCAGCAATCTTGGCATATCAGGACGACACTCTAACCAATTGAGTTACCTGGCCAGGGCCAGATGTGCCTAATTTTTAAACTACCCCAGCAGCAACAGCCCTATAAGCAATGGATCATCCTTCTTCTTGCTTCTATAAATATTTGGTCATTCACTTACTCATTTCCTCAGCAAACATTTATTGATCAATAACTATGTTAGACATTATGCTGGGTTCAGGGGGGCAACAAAGATAAAGAAAACACATAATTCCTGCCCTCCATGAGCTGTCCTGGAATTTGGCCTCTGTTTTCTTCCTGAGAAAAAGAGAGAGAAAGCACATGTAGCAAGTGTTAATGATTGGTGAGTCCAGGAGAAGGTATATAGATATGGATTGTGCTCGTCTTTCAACCTTTCTGTGAGCTTAACATTTTTTAAAATAGAGTTGGAGAGAAAATGCATTTCTGTAACTTGACAGCTATAATACTTGAAAGCCATTATTCCCAATTTTTCAGCATGGAATTTATCAGATTATCAGTCACCTAGCCAGGTTTTAGGAGAGCAGCACAAATGTGATATGCTGGGGATGGGAGAGGACAATGAGAAAGGCCTGGAAAAGTAACAGGCGTGGTTACCTAGAGCCACAGCAGGGGCCCCAGGGCAGCTGGGCACCCAAAGAGTGAGAGGGCTAAACAGGAAGTGGAGGTGGAAACCAAGGAATGGCCTCCAGGCTTGAATCCTGCCCTATTCATTCTGTGGTCTCCAGCCAGCCCTGACCTCTCCTCTCAGTGTGGGGGCATTTGTCACATTCTGGGCCATCCCCCTCCAACCACTGATCTTTGACTTGAGCATACAAGATAAATATGTCAGTTTTGGAATTGGCACCCTTTGTGTGAATCTCAGCCTTGCAGAGTGAAGTTGGACAAGCTAGTCCTGTGATACCTGAGGTTTCTTACATGTAAATCCTTGATAGAATCGCAATAGGTTGTATGAGGCTGAGAGAATGTGTGTAAAGCAGTTAGCATAGGGCCTGTGCCGGGTACCTACTTAATGCAGTATAACAACATACATGTAACCTTAGCCAATGGCTCTACAATCAATATACCCATTTCATGCAGAAATCTCTGCTTGAAGCTTCTTGGCCTCACCCACCCCCACATCTAGTTCACCAGCATGTCCCCCAATCTTCCAAATCCCCTAAGTCAGACCACTCTTCACTCTCTCCAAGGCTACAGCTCCATCTCTTATCCAGTCCTGTGCACAGCCATCTGACTGCTCTTCCTGCTTCTATTCTGGTCCCTTCACCCCCAGATAGTTTTCTACAGCAAACATTCTTAAGATTAATGGAGAACATCACCCTCCCAATTAATTCTTCGATGGCCTCCCATCACCCTTGAGTAAAAAACTTCACCCCTGACCTTGACCTCATGGGTCCTGCCCATCTCTCCAACGTTGTCTTATAAGCTCTGCCCAGGGCTTTCTGTGTTCTAGCATACTGGCCTATGTCTGTCCCCCAAACACAGCAATGCTCACTCTCACCTCATAGCCTTTGTAGTTGTTCCCTCTGCCTGAAATTTGCTTCCCCTGTGTCTTTATCTGGCTGCCTCCTTTTCCTCCATGAGGTCTCAATCAAAAGCTATTTGCTTGGCAAGAACCTCCGTGACCATTCTATGTAAGGGTGTGTACCACTCCATCCCCACTGGCCACCCATGCCCTGTTTCCCTATCCTTAAAGCACTTGTCATTCTCTAAGATGATCTCGTTGGTTCATTCAGCCCTTGTACGTCTCCCTTACAGAATGGAAGTGCCAGGGAGCAGTAGACAGTAACCTTGGGTCTTGTTCACTGTCTGTCAGCTCAGGCTGCCAGAAAAAAAACCACACGAACTGGAGAGTTTAAACAACAGAAATTTATTTTCTCACAATTCTGGAAGCTGGAAAGATCAAGGCGCTGGCAGGGTTTGGTTCCTGGTAAGAAAGCTCTCTTCCTGGCATATAGACAGCTGCCTTCCTGCCATGCTTTCACGTGGTCTTTCCTCCATGTGTGCCCCTGCGGGGAGAGGGTATGAACTCTCTAGTGTCTCCTTTTATAAACACCTTAATCCTATTGGGTCAGGGCCATACCCTTATGACCTCATTTAACCTTAATTACTTCCTTTGAGGCCCCAACTCCAAATACAACCATATTGCGGATTAGTGTTTCAATATAGAAATTTGGGGGTGGGGGGGGCGGTAATAAACATTCAGTCTATAATATTCACCATTGTAGCATTAGCACTAGAACTTAAGAGAGAGCTTGGCATGCAATAGGCATTCAATAAATATTGATAAATAAATCAATGAATTAGAGAAGTTCACGCCACTGTAAGTCCATATAAGTTGCCCCACATCTAGCACTCCATCCTGCAGGTCAGGGCGTCTCACTGTACATTCCCCAGTCTGCCATCAATGCCACGGTGCAAGAAGACATCCTGCTGTCTGTGGAATACTCCTGCCATGGCATCCCCACCATCGAATGGAAGTACACATCCACCTGGGGAGTGCAGAAGATCGTGGAGTGGAAGCCAGGGACTCAGGCCAACGTCTCCCAAAGCCACAAGGACAGAGTCTGCACCTTTGACAATGGCTCCATCCAGCTGTTCAGTGTGGGCGTGAGGGATTCCGGCTACTATGTCATCACGGTGACCGAGCGCCTGGGGAGCAGCCAGTTTGGCACCATCGTGCTGCATGTGTCAGGTAAGACGGCTCCAGGGGCCCTGTGTGTGGGAGGCTGACTTCATGACATTAAAAAAGACTTATCTTCCCCCTCCTCTTCCCCGTCCCCCACCCCACAGAGATTCTCTATGAAGACCTCCACTTCGTCGCTGTCTTCCTTGCTTTTCTCGCTGCTGTGGCTGCAGTGTTAATTAGCCTCATGTGGGTTTGTAATAAATGTGCATATAAATTCCAGAGGAAGAGAAGACACAAGCTCAAAGGTAATTCTCTGGGCCTTGAGATAATCAGTTCATGCTTTTATGGCTGGAGGTAGCCCACGTTAGCTTGTTCTCACCAAAAAAAAAAAAAAAAAAAAAAAAAACATCTTATGGCTGATTTGCAACTCATTGACTTGTCTTTTGTTTTGCAGAGAGCACAACTGAGGAGATTGAGCTACAGGATGTTGAGTGTTAGCCAAAGCTGAGCCCAATGACATTCCTACCTCAAGAGGAAAACTGTTTTCCAGTGGAAGGAGCAAACATACCAATCCATGCTAAGAGCTTCCTGTTGTCCTGCCACACCCACCCATTCCTGATGGGCCTGCTGGCTGTGGACAGAGTGGACTGCGTAGAGTTGAGGACTCTGGATTGGACCAAGTCAGTTCTCCTACGTGCATGAAAGTCAAGGAGAAGAGTGCTTTGCGTGGCTGCAGCCCAGAGCCAGGCTAACCCGTGGGCAAAGGCATAGGGCAGGCACTGGCTGCTTGCTCACTGTGCTCTGCTCGGCCCAGGATAGTTGTTGGAGGCATCCCCATGCTGGATACCAGAATACTCAAGGTCAAGTGTGCAGCCAGCAGGCTGTCTGTGCTCCTGTCTGCTCTGCCCGCCAACCCTCTGCTGTGGGAGCTGCTGTGAGAAAACATGAGGTTTTTAGACCATCTACTGCCCAAGACAGAGGTCGGACGAGACCAAGGGGTTCTGCTTTGATTTAGGGAGTTGCTCAGAGAAGGGCAAGCACCCCCATGGCCTGGAACTTTAGGGAAAAGAGCTTAATTTGTTCTTTTGGGACCAGCATTGGGAACAAGGAAACAAGAAAATTATCTTTCTTTTCTTGTCTTGGTCCAACATTAATGAATTTTCCCTCCTGTGGCCCCAACTTCAGCTGGTGCGTGGAGCACAGTTTTCACCATGGGCAGCATCAGGCCTGCAGGGGCCTCCTGCCCGGCTGTGTGAAAGCTGGGTCTGCATAACGGGTGGCACAACAGGAAGTCAGCATGAGTATTCTTCAGCGATCTGAAAGCAACCAGCACTATACTGAGTACTGGAAATTGATAAAATGCCCTGGGATGTTGGGCTCCAGGTGAAATTGGGGGCTGGATCTCAGCTGGCTTTGGCCTTATTCTCTCAGGTGTTGGTGAGCATGTGTACCTGAAAGTTTCCCCATCCCAGCTTCCATTGGCAAGCTCTAAAGCAGGTCTGCATTTATTTTCCATTATCTTGTCTCTCTCCAGTATTCTTAGCTACAGACCAAAGGTGCCATCTCAATTACTGGTGGAGGCCGAAGTTATTAGCTGAGTCCCTAGTCTTTAGTTGCAAATTCACCCATGCAAAGCAGAGTAAGAATATTCCCTTCTGCTCGGCCGGTGCGGCTCAGTTGGTTAAGCATCGTCTCATGCACCAAGGATCACTAGTTCAGTTTCCGGTTGGGGCACATGTCCAGGTTGCAGGCTTGAACCCTGTGAGGGGGCTTGCAGGAGGCAGCCAATCAATGTTGGTGCTCTCTCATCCATGTTTCTATCTCTCTCTCTCCCTCTCCCTTCCTGTTAAGGGGAAGGAAGGGAGGAAGGGAGGAAGGAATATTCCCTTTTCTCATCCCCTACTTCATGTCCTCAACATCCACATCTTTTCTATTCCCATGTGGCAGAATAAGGAGTTATCTGCAGAAGTTAGTATGTCATCTTTCCTTGAGTAATGAACAGGGTTGCAAGAAGAAATCTTTAGCAATATCCAGACAGGAGCTACCAGTGATCTAGAGAAGTGCTCCGAAGGGCACCGCCTGACTCAAAAGGCAAGGTGTAATTGTTCTGCACAATTGATGTGTAGCTCTAGCTCTTGACAGAACTTCCCACCTCAGGCCACCTCCTGCACACACATGTGTGAATGGGCACCCCTGTGCCCTTTCCCCAGGCAGCACAGGAGCCAGGCCTGTGCCAGGACAGGTTCCTTGTACCAGCCTCCAGTGCCCTGGAGAGGCACGGGGAGGAGAACTGGAGAGAAGGGGGGCTAGGACCTGCTTATGTCTTTCTCCTTTCATACACTGTGCCCATCCGTGGGAAACCGGTTTGGATCTGGTAGCTGCTGGAGTCTGAGTCCTCTTTTACCACCTGCTTTTCAGAACTCTGCCTCTCAGCTCGTCAGAAGTCAGGGGTGGGAATCTTCATAATAAAAGGAGAAATGGGGAAGAATGCTCAGTGAGAGGCCTCAGGGGCAAACCGAGATGTCCATTAAATTGCCCCACAAATATGTCATGAAAGGTTTCCCCTCGGCTTTCCATTTCTTTATTTTGCACTTTTAAAGCTCCCTCCATCCTGAACATTCCTGTGGAAAGTTTTTTATTCTAGAGCCTGAGGTTTTTGTCCATTTTTCAAAAACAGGAAAATATAACATCAGAGAGATTAGTCCCTGTAAATGTTAAGCTAAAAGTTATGTTTCAAACTGTGAAGGTGTTTCCAAGAATGAAATAAAACCTGAAAATAAAGTTTTGTTCCTTTGTGTATGAGACTACTGTTGCAGAGAGAGGCCCCAGGGCAGGGTCCCATCAGCTGCGGGCATAAACAAAACCCTCAGCCAAGGCCAGGGGTCTGGCACATTTTTATTTATTTGTTTTCATTTACTTACTTCTGAGGAGAAACTTAAAAACCTTGTATTATAAAAATTTCAAACATGCACAAAAATGAAAAATTATAATGACTTCCCATGTACCAATTACCCAGCTTCAATAAAATTATCAACCCATGGCCAATTTTGTTTCAGCTTTGCCTTCTCCCCAACTATATACCACATGATTTGAAGCAGGCAGCCTGTCATTCATTTTTTAAAAACTAGTAGATAGTGTCACCACATTATTGTCTGGGTTATGCATATAAACCTATATGTTCTTTGGTTAATCTCTTACAGCCCCTCCCAACCCCTCTCCTTGGAGATCTGTCAGTCTGTTCCATGCTTCTGTGTCTCTGGACCTATTTTGTTTGTCAGTTTATTTCGTTCATTAGATTCCACATATAAATGATATTGTCATATTTATCTTTCTCTGACTGAGTTATTTCACGTAACATAAGATGACAATAGAATGGATCACATTGTTTCTAACAGTAAACATTCTTTAGCAATTCAGAAAAACACTTTATTATTACCATCATTCTTCCTTCTATTTGAAGTTTTTGCTTCCAGAATATAAATCATAACTCAATGAAGTCCTTTCTGCTCCTGAAAAGGGCTAAAATGGATGTGACCATCGTACCACCTCGTTCAGCGTTGCCTAAGACACACGACAGAACATACATGCTTTGTCAACAGAATGTCCTCTCAGAGATTGGCATCTAAGAAACCAAAAAGGTGTCCTTAAAGAACAAAATTCCATCAAGTGAATTTGATCTAACAGGCTTTATTAAATAACTAGAGGCCCAATGCATGAAATTCATGCAAGAGTAGGCCTTCCTTCCCCCTGCTGCTGCCACAGGCTTCCCTCCCAGCCCTGGCTTCATCCAGAAGGTCGTCCGGTCTAATTAGCATATTATGCTTTTATTATTATAGATTCATGTAGTAACTAGAAGGGCACTCAGAGGGCTTGTACAAAATGGAAGTTTTTCTAAGGCAAAAAGAGAGTGGGGCAAGAAATAAGAGTGGATTGTTTTAGGCAGTTACCTTTCCTAGTGGAGCCCAAGGTTTTTATCAGGCAGATTACCCCACTAGTGATGACCAGGAGATCCCAGACTGATTAGTTTAAAAGTCCACTCCTGGGAGAGGCTAAAGCTGCAGTTAGGTTAGGTATTAAGTCTTGGTGTGCTTAGCAAAATTGAATCCACATTAGGTCTTTTTAATAGTATGCAATTGATTCTTAAACAACACGGGTTTAAAATCTGTGTCTAAGTGGCCCCATGCAGTTCAAACTTGTGATGTTCAAGAATCAACTGTACTTTCCACCCATGGTTGGGAATCCACATAGGTGGAGGACCGATTGTAGTTCTACTTGAATTTTCGACTGTGTGGCAGGTCATCATTCCTAAGCCCCATGCTGCTAAAGGATCTACTGTATTGTTTTTCCTTCTCACTTCGTGGTGTTCTGTGTGTGCAAAAAGAGCAGAAACAGGAAACCTCTGTCCTTTGAAGCCCTCATGAGATGGTTAATACCTGACAGTATATCAGGCTCACTCTGATTTGAAATCATACCACAGAGAGGTGAGGAGTGAAGGCGGTGAGATAAGAAGGTCTCAGGATGTCTTGTTCACTGCAGGAATGCAGAGACCAGCCCCAAGTAAGGATGCAATTTGGAATGGTTGGGTAACCGTAACCTAGGTGGAGAAGTGGCAGAATAGGATTCTAGGACATGTAACCAAGACCAGGAACTAAACATGATGGGCTGTGACTCAAACACAGTCTCCTTGACTACACTTTGGAAACAAACCCTCTTTTTAGTACATAGCCAGCATAGTTTCCTTCTGCCTGAATTCCAGGGAAACATCTCTAGACACGCTAACAATAACTACAGGTCTATCCGGAACACAACTTCTACTAAAGAATGGTGTGTTGCCAGTGTGTGCACCTCTCTGCACACCCAAGCCCGTCCCAGCTGTCAGCTTTTCCAATCCTTGAAAAAAGGTTACTGAGTTCACTATTTCCACTGCCTTTTAAAAATTAGGTGCATGTTTTTGGTTTGGTTAAATTACAAAGGTGATAAAAACCTTCTTTAAAATTAAAATGATACTGCCCTAGTCAGTCTGGCTCAGTGGATAGAGCGTTGGCCTATGGACTGAAGGGTCCTGGATTCAATTCTCGTCAAGGGCATGTACCTTGGTTGTGAGCTCGATCCCATCCTGGTCAGGTGTATGCAGGAGGCAACCAATCTATATGTTTCTCTCACATCGATGTTTCTCTTGCTGTGTGTCTCTCCTCCTCCCTTCCACTCTCTCTAAAATAAATGGAATCCTTGAGTGAAGATTCATAAACAAAAAAGACCCCCTCAAATTAATATGATACTGAAGTCTCTATATAAAGTAAAAAATACTTCCTCCTTCAATCTTACCCAGAGGGAACAATAGTTATATCTGGTGTGAATCCTTCTAGACTTGCTTATGCATACATGAATGTATCTGTCTACATACACATGTAAGACAATATATATATTTAGTTTGCTTTCTTACTAGGCAAATGGGATTCTATTATACATATTACCTACAACTTCCTTGTTTTCCCTTAATGTTTCTTGGGCATCATTTTGTGTGTCTCTACCTATGCCTAAATGTCATTCTAATTGCCTGCACAATGCAGTCCATAGCATGGATACATTGTAATAGTTTGTTCACTGAAAAAGTACTTTTTATTTCAAAAATAAATATCTTGGGCAATTTATTACATCAGACTTGTCTCAATCAAGATGGCTTCCTTTTATTAACTAACTAGAGTCCTGGTGCACAAAATTCATGCACTGGGGCAGGGGGTCCCTTAGCCTGGCCTGCACCCTCTCATCATCCGGGATCCCTCGGTGGATGTCTGACTGCCAGTTTAGGCCCGATCCCAGGCTAGCGTGTGGGGATTGGGTCTAAACCAGCAGTTGGACATCCCCCAAGGGATGTAGCAGTGCATCAAGCAGCAGGTGGCCAGGGAGGAGCCTGAACCTGGGCCAGGCGCCATGCTGCTTATGCTCATCCCCACCCACTGCACCTGCTGCCACTGCTCAGTAGTGCTGCCATGGAGTTGGGAGAGTCTCCCGCTGCCACAGTTGCCCTCGCCAGCCATGAGCCCGGCTTCTGGCTGAGCGGTGCTCCCACTGTGGGAGCACACTGACCACCAGGGGGCAGCTCCTGCATTAAGCGCTTGCCCCCTGGCGGTTGGTGCATGTCATAGTGACCCGTCGTTTCTATCATTCTGTTGTAATGGTTGCTTAGGCTTTATATATGCTAGAGGCCCGTTGCAGGAAGATTCCTGCAATAGGGCTTCCTGCGGTGGTCTGCTTCCCTTCCTTCCCCCCCGCCCCACCTGCTTGCTTCTCTGCAGCTTCTCTCCCTTCTGCAGCGCTTGACTTCCTTCAATGCTGTCTTCAGTCTTTGCTCTGCGCCTGGACATGCAAATTAACCGCCATCTTGGTTGGGTTAATTTGCATGCTTGCTCCTGATTGGATGGTGGGCATGGCTTGTGGGCGAAGCAGAGGTATGGTCAATTGGCATGTTTCTCTTTTATTAGATAGATGTGTCCAACTCTACCTCCTATGAATCCCTTCCTCTTTCAGGGAATTCAGAGTCAATGGTTTATAATATTGGTGGGTTATATGTAAAGTTTATCAAAGATTGACTAGGGGAGAGAGAAAGAGCATTACTAATATAGAATAAGTCTAAAGTTTTAGCTATGGATTTGATCTTATAAAGCACACACACAGGTAGGTTAAATTCCTTTGCTGCAGCCGACCAGTGGTTGTTCAGGCCATTGGATTCCTAAAAATGCTACAAGTATTATTCCCTCAGGTACCTCATGGTTTGAAAGGATTTTTTCTTACTAAACAAAGCACACCTATTAAATAATTCAGTTTTGCTTATATTCATCAACAATACAGAAGTGCCAGTTAGAATTTCTGGTCAACATGAGAAAATCAGGGGTATCACTTTGATTTGATGAAGGCAAACAAATCTGCTGTGAAACTTCAGAGGGAAAGCATATGAACATATGATTTCCATTAGGCTTTACTGCCTCCTTGGTCCCAAGGGATATGGATTGGAAGAACTTGAAAAGACAGTTAAGAGAAGCCACGAATAGATTAGGATGAAAGTGAAGGTTCTGCCACTGGCCTCATCTCCTTGGTATACTCACTGAGTTATCAGGAATTTTTTCAGACCATATGTTACTTTTACATCTCAAACTGCTCCCTCATCTATCAAGTTTCCAGTCAAATAGAGTCTGTTTTACAGTAAATGTTTCATGGTTAGTAAATAGGGAAATGAAAACAGTGTAACATGGGAGTTTTTCTGGTTCTGAAGCAAGGGAAGTCAGATCGGGAGCAGAAAAACTCCTCAGCCACTTGAGCACCACTTTTAGAGGAAAATGAGTGCCTGCATCTGGGGCTCCTCTATTAGAATTCATTTTGTCACGCCTTCGATTGTCCTTACACAATGATCTTTGTGAATCTGTGCTTTGTGAAATACGTCTACAGGATACATTCCTAGAAGTGGGCTTACAACCAGGGAACGGCAAACTTTAGAACCAAGTCTAAGCTCTGGTCACTGACTTTATGTAACCCTTGTTTTAGAACCAAGTCTAAGCTCTGGTCACTGACTTTATGTAACCCTTGTTTTAGAACCAAGTCTAAGCTCTGGTCACTGACTTTATGTAACACTTGCTTTATGTTAAAGAGACAGGGTTTCTTGCCTGGCCAATGTGTCTCAGTGGTTGAGCATCAACCCAGGAACCAAGAGGTCTCAGTTTGATTCCCAGTCAGGGCACATGCCTGGGTTGTGGGCTCCATCCCCAGTGGGGGGGTGTAGGAAGCAGCTGATTGATGATGTTTCTCTCTCATTGATGTTTCTATCTCCCTCTTCCTCTCTCTCTAAAAATCAATAAAAACCTATTTTTAAAAAAGAGAGACAGGGTTTCTCAGTTGTGAATTGCCTATTACATCAGTAAGGCTTAGACAATAGTTTTCATCCTAAAGGGCAATTCAAAGACACTTCATGTTAGCTCCAAGTATGTAAGCCATCAACAAAGAACAGGAGAAGGGAATTGAAAGTGAACAAATTAAAGACCAAGGCTGAGCATTGGGAGAGAGGTCTACCCAGAGCATGGCTTAAAAGTGACCTGGAAAAAACTAATGTCATACCTCAAATACAATCAGTCTTTACCATTTGTACATCTGAACAAATAGGACATTCTGAAATCCTTTTTCCTAATGATAAATAAAAATAAAGCTGGTGTCTTAACTATTTTTCCAACTTCTAATTGGCTTCGCTCTTAGATAAGTTGCTTAATGCTTTATAGTTGCATAGCACTTTAGAATGTAACATCCTTTCCCAACCATAGTTAAACCTTTGAGCCACCCTTGAGACTAGCAGATGCATCCTCATCTCCATTTCATACATAAGAAAACAGGTGCAGAGAGGGTAACCTTGCCAAGCTGACCCAGCTAAGCAGTAGTAGAACCAACATTCCAACACAGCTCTATTGCCAACCTGTTAATGTTTGGTGAGGGACTAATTGGTTTCCTCCAACCTGTCTCCCAAGTTCCAGAGCACATCCTTCCTACTCCAGGTAATTCAGGTTAAAACATTAAGCTGAAAAATGCAAATACAAGGCACAAGAATTGCTGACACAGCAATTGAGCTGTTGTTTCCCTCCACATTTGCTTCAATTCACACTATTCCTTAGGTGACATAAGCCCAGTTGGCATGGCTCAGTGGTTGAGTGTCAACCTATGAACCAGGAGGTCATGGTTTGATTCCATGCCCAGGTTGCAGGCTCAATCCCCAGTATGGAGCGTGCAGGAGGCAGCCGACCAATGATTCTCTCTCATCATTGATGTTTCTGTTTGTCTCTCACTCTCCCTTCCTCTCTGAAATCAATAAAAATAAATAAATAGTGACTTAAAATATCGGGAAAGGGAGGCATATGAGGATCACATTGGCCTTCAGTTATTCCTCAAAGCGTAAAAGAACAGGTGGCAATATCCGTGCATATGTTCTCATGAGTTCTACTCAGTGTGGTCCTGTTACCAGCTCATCTAATATAATAAAGAGGGAATATGCTAATTGACCATCACTCCATCACAAAGATGGCTGCACCCACAGCTGAGGCCAAGTTCTCATAAGGAGCCTTAACGAGCAATCAGCAGGGACCTGAGGCTATGCCCTCCCCCGCCTCTGTGGGGCTTGACAGGGGACCTCAGGTCGTGCCCCCCACCCTGGTGTCAGGCTGGGGGACCTCAGGCCGCACCCCCCGCCTCAGTGCCAGGCCAGGGGACCTGAGGCCACACTCCTTGCCCAGGGGGGCTTGACGGGGTACCTGAAGGTGCGCTTCCCGTCCTGGTGCTGGGCTAGGGGACCTCAGGCTGCTCCCCTGCCCCAGTGCCAGGCAGGGGGATCTCAGGCCGTGCCCCCCACCAGGTAGGGCTTGACAGGGGACTTCAGGCCGCACCTCCCACCCCAGCACCAGGCCAGGGGACCTCAGACCACACCCCCCATCCCAGTACCGGGCCAGGGGACCTGAGGCTGCACCCCCCTGACTGGCTGGGCTTGACAGGGGACCTCAGGCCGTGCCCCCCACCCAGCGGGGCTTGACGGGGGACCTCAAGGTGCACCCCCAGTGCTGGGTTGGGGGAACTCAGGCTGCGCCCCTGCCCAGTGGGGCTTGATGGGGGACCTGAGGCTGCACTCCCTCCCGGTGCTGGGCTGGGAGACCTGAGGCTTCGCCCCCCCCACCTGGCGGGGCTTGACAGGGGATCTCAGGCCGTGACCCCCACCTGGCAGAGCTTGATGGAGGACCTTAAGGCACGCCTCCCACCCTGGTCTGGGCTGGGGGACCTCAGGCCATGCCCCCCAATCTGGCACCAGGCCAGGGGACCAGAGGCTATGCCTCCTGCCTGGCAGGGCTTGACAAGGGTGGGACTGGCCAGGTCTGGATCTAGCCCAATGTGGTGGTGGGGGGGTGGCCGGGTCTGGGTCTCACGTGATTTTGAGGTGCATGTGGGTGGGTGGGGACTTTACTCTGGGTCCCCTGGTGTGCCCAGACTCTGACAGGAGGAAGGTTTTCATATACATTTTACTAATTTTCTTTCATCTCTGACACTTCTATTATAGAGAAAGGGCAAATAGCAATATTAAATTATTTCTTCTAATTAATCCCTTTAATGTGCACAAATTTCATGCACCGGGTCACTAGTGACAAGATAATCATGGAAACAGAAAATAAAGCACTTAGAAATTTTTATACTTGAGAGCCATTTTATGTCTTTTATAATAAAAGGGAAGCTTTTATGCTGTTATCTTTTTTTAAATTTAAATTTTCTAGTGATTCATTTTTATTATATTTTTCAAAGTATCAATTTGCAATGGTTGGAAGTTTTTTGGTAGTTTATTAAAAGCTAGTTCTTTGATGAAAATTTGAGGTTCACTGCACTACAGTGTGAGCTTTTCAAAATCACACAAGGCTCCTCATGTGAGACGAACTGTATAGAAGAGCGTGGTAAAATTAGCTAAGGCAACTTTGTGGGCCACCATAATTATGAAGCACCAAAGAGTTTTAAAATTATTAACTGCAGATTCTTACTATTTCAATTTCCATGGATAGCTGTATCTTGATCAGAAAGGGAAAAAAGAAAAACATGGAGGTGTTATGCTATTTTATGGCTGACAAGTTCCATTTTTCTTTTAAAAGGAAAAAAGATGGAGAAATACAAAGAACTTTAAAAGTCATGTTATAAATTATTAAGAGTATCCTTTAAAAATTGAAAGCTGTACTCATAAAGAAACCACTACCTATATATTATTTATAGTGGTACCAAAAGGCTCATCAGTCTAAAGCTCCAAAGGGAAGTTGCTCAGGCATTTTAGGTTTGGGGCACTATTTTCAAACATGCATACGTTACTTGCAAAATGTAATCCATTAATCCATTAGTATTTGTCCTATGAAAAAAGCAAGAGAACTGATAGAAGACAGGGTCAGACTTTAACTGAGAGAAGCGATCCAGGGCCACTGCATGAAGGCTAGAGTCCCAGAGGCAGGGCGAGGCAGGAGCATGCCCTCTCGCAGGGAGTGAGGATAGACCAAACAGGGATCCAAGGAAGCCCTAAAGCTGAGAAAGTGCTCCTAGCGCCCATTCAGGTTAGACCCACACATGCATTCAGAAGACCTCTGAAGGAAGAAGCCCATTAGAAGATCAGCACACGGTTTAATAGCTTTAGTAGGGAAGGGAGGGCAGGCTCCTTCGGTTGGCATGTGCTTTGTTACACTTCAGGCAGAGGGTCTGTTTAGTGAATTCCAGTATGAAAGCTATGCCAGAGTGTTAAGCAATCTTTCTTTTAACAAATTGTGGCCTGAGACAAGTTGATTAAAGACACAACTCATTTAGGCGGTTAATTCAGAAAGTATCTGGAATTTTTAACCATATGTTTTATTTGGTGTCAACATCAAAGGAATGCTTTAAAAAGCAAATTCAAACCCTTAAGTTAATAACATTTCAAGTTAACTGCATAAAAATAGTATTATTTTACATTTCCCCATACTGTTACCCTATAACTAACTGTACATAAATTTCCACAGAGCACTTGTCACTTATAAAGTGAAGGTTCCAAAATGCTAAGTAAACGTTTGCCAAATACTATTTTTTAAAAACAATACTCCTTTGGAAGATTTCTCTTCCTTTTGCTTGTATTTGATCTGTGAACACCTCAAGTCAAAGTTTCTGGAATCTTCCCTGGAAAAAAAATCTGGAAACTTCTGGAAGAAAATCATAGTAGACAAGGGCTTAGCGCAGACATAAGCAGCTCCATTTTATACACAAAGTTTCGACCTTCCATTTTATTCCACTGAACTTCTTTGAATGGTCCACGAAGATGATTCCATTTGCTATCTTGTAGAACATCACTTTTTGGGAGGTCTTTACACTGGTTACGTGGAAACTGAACCATAATCTTGCTGCCACTTTCAGGGCCGTTGCGCACTGTGGAGTGGAGCATAATCAAAATATCAATATGCTATTTTTCCAAAATAGAAAAAGTAGATCGTACAACTTCATTCTACCATGATCACAAAAACCTTGTCTGTTACCAACTTGAAAATTCTGTTTAAAAGTGCTTTTCAGTTTTGATATGCTTAAAACTAATTTACTGATTTATGGATAGTAGGCTGGTGTAAATACTAATGAATTGCTATATGTACTATAAAAATGTGGCAAGGTGAATTTTGGCTTAGGAAAGTCAAATGTCCTATACTAGAGGCCCGATGCATGAAATTCGTGCAAGGGGCCTGGCCCTCGTTCGTGCCCCCCAAGCCCACTGGTCGTTCTGGAAATATCAAATATATAATGAAACTCAAATGTTCAGAATCAGGACAAGGAGGGATGAAAAAAAGATTATTTTGAATTAAGAACTCCAGATTAATGAGGCTTTAACTATTACTTAGGGAAGAAAAATAGCATATTTTGAAATTCTTATTAATGAAGATCTAGCAATACCAAGCTTGCAGATACACAAACTGTGATCCTATGGGGAAAATCTTCTAACTACCCACTCTTTCAATTATTTAAAGCAGGTATTAGAAAAGATCATTTTAAGTCCGGAAAACCATAGCACTCCAAATATAATTGTCAACTAGATAATATGTGTAGGTGCTTGTTCAAGTGCCTGACTCACAGCAAGTGCTTAATGAAACACCTCTTCCTCTCTTAGCCGTCCCTTTACCATCTTTAGGATCAGATACCATACTTCCCAAATCTATAGCGTACATTTTTAAAAAGCTCTTTTCCATTAAAGATTTCAAACTGCAGGGGTAACAATGGCGATGGCAGTCTTCAGATGTTCTCTCAGGAAAACATGTTGCAAGCAAACAATTTTTATAACTACTGAAAGAGAAGTTATAATCTGATGCTCTGAAAAACAGCTATGATCAGATACTGTTCAGCACCACTACTACATGAACTCACTCACTGCAGAAATAAATTACTGTTAGTACATGTAACTATTAAAGCTAATTTAAGGCCACACTGCCAAAGAAGTAAAAGTACCTGAAATAGCATAGTCACCATTCGGGGAGGCCACTGTTATAGCGGAGGCATTGCCAATGCTCTCTATGGGCCCAAGCCCCACATGATTACTGAAACTGAGAACTTGCCAGCCCATGACCTTGGCTAGCTGCTGAACTGCATGCACCTGATGCTGCGACATCTGTGAATGAAAAAGGATACTTTATCGACAATCGGCATGGACATTTTCTTTCCAGTGACCTGACGTTAAGATTGTAAACTTCTGGTGGGGTTTTCACTACCTAGCACAGGAACCCTATGTCATGTATGAGGAATCCTCCTGTGTGTGACTACTGTGGGGAGGGAGAGGACCACCCCCCCTTCCACTGCAGAAGCTAAAATAGCCTGACACTCGCTTCCCCTGTCTACTGGCAGCTTGAGGACAACACATGACCAGCTGGATGCTCCCATCTGGATCACGACATGTGGAGCAACAATCAAGGTAGCAGGGCGTGCTGAGTATCTTCCATTCACCCTTCAAGTCTACTCCAGCCTACTCTGCCCGGGAGCCCGAACTGTATGGTTACATTAACAGCTTTCCATGTCCTCTGGTTTCAGGTTGGGCTCAGATAGTGGGAGCCACCCAGGTAATGAGAACTGGCAGGATGGCAGGGAAGAGAGTGCAGTCAGGGTATTTAGTCTCTTGGTACCTTTCCTGTGAGGTTGTCTAGGCTTGTTGTATCCAGTGAAAAAAGGCTGCTGGTCTTCTCAAGGTGGTCTGTTCTATGTGACTATCCCGTAGGGTTCCTATTACTTGTCCCTCCTCTATCCCTTTGGCTCCATTGGCCTGGTTACACGCTTACTACTAGCAGCAGACTACCACTTTCCCTGGTGGCTCTCCTTTATCCCCACTTTCGTAAATGGATCCTTAGTAATAAACCCCCCTGGAGTGTGCTACGTGTTGCCCGTTAGGACCCTGACTGAGACGCAGGGGCAGTTTGAGTAGTCTGCCACCAGCCGGGAGGAGTAGTGTCAGGATGGCAGCAGTGGCACTGCTCTGGCTGTGGGTCTCACCATCTAGCTTCCTCTGCTCCTTATCCATTTGCAAACCTTGTCTCTAAGAGTCCCCACTGATCCTGGGATCTATCCAGTAGCCCTCCAATACATCTCTGTGCATGTGCCTAAGTTGGACAGAGCTATTTTAGATGTAATCCATCAAGAGCTGCCATTCCTCACAAATAAATTTCATTTACTTGGTGCCAAAGAAGCAAGTCAGTGTCTAATATTATTGCTTCAGGTGAGGATGGAGAGCATCAGTATTTTTTGGAATTTTATATGAAAATATAGTATCTGGATCATCACAATTCCAGGAAGGTAAGAAAAATACTGTTGTTACCTTACGCTTGTTAAAAGTCTGGAAGTTGCCCTGACCGGTTTGGCTCAGTGGATAGAGCATTGGCCTGCGGACTCAGGGGTTCCGGGTTTAATTCTGGTCAAGGGCATGTACCCTGGTTGTGGGCACATACCCAGTGGGGAGTGTGCAGGAGGCAGCTGATGGATGTTTCTCTTTCATCGATATTTCTAGCTCTCTATCCCTCTCCCTTTCTTTCTGTAAAAAATTAATAAAATATATATTTTTTAAAAGTCTGGAAGTTTGTCCAGTGTCACAGAGCAAGTGTGTGGTGGGAGCTGGGACTAGACCCCAGCACTTTTCATGCTGCCCCTTAATATGGGGAACGCTTTCATATGGCTTACGGTTAAATACTCCATTTAATATTATGGCTAATGGTCACTATGGTTTTGACCCAATCTCGCTTTCTCTGGTTTTCTTGGGTTAATACCTCTCCACCACCATGTGGCCCTACAGTGCAAACCTTGGCAAATGTGAGAAAGTTTGACAGTTTTAGGCCTGATCCTTTCTTTTCAACACACACTAAGTGGAAACAAATCCAGGATATTTATCAACACTTTCAAATAAACAATAGATTGTAAGATATGCACTAGAAGTAAGATGGCAGAAAACATGGTTTTCTTTTTTAATTTACCATTTCCCACTGCTTACCCACTTTGGTCTTTAAATGGCTATGGGAGGAAGGGGCTCAGGACTTGTAGTCTGCACCTCTCACCTGAGACAGAAGGAAGTCCTGCAGCTCCTGCTCCTGGTGAGACAGCGTGATGACTCTTCCATCTCTGTGGACCACGCGGATCTGCTCAACTCCAATGTTCAACTGCAGCTGAATGGACCTGAATAGACACATATACTAAAAATCAGAAATGTTCCAAATTACCTTGTAAATGCCACAAACATTAACCCTTATCATAGAAAAAGAAAATAACCTACACCAGCACCCATGGGGTGGGGAGCTTTCTTAGGTTCAACTAAACCATCAGAGTCAGGCAGACTACCACAGGCCACGCTGAGCACGTCTACGAAGGGCACAGGAGAGGAACCGTGCTTGCCAGCTGGCCAACATCAGCTGCTCCTCTTGTGGCAGTCCTTGCAGCTGTCAGCACAGCGGCGGCACACCTGGCTGAACGAGGTGAGCTCCACACAGGGTATGTGTAGTACCTGCCTTGACTTGCAAACCTCAGACGCAACAGGAGCCACGCTCACTTGTAACAACTCCACAGGCATGTTTCCAGGGTCTTCACAACAGACACTGACTGCCCAGTTTCACAAGCCACCCCATCCATGGAAATCCACAGGCATTCCTGTCGGGTATTTGTAATTCCTCCCAGTCCCAATCCATTTCTTTCTTTCTTTTTTTTTTTAAAATATATTTTATTGATTTTTTAGAGAGGAAGGAAGAGGGATAGAGAGCTAGAAACATCGATGAGAAACATCGATCAGCTGCCAAGGTACATGCCCTTGACCGGAATCGAACCCGGGACCCTTCAGTCCGCAGGCCGACGCTCTATCCACAGAGCCAAACCGGTTTCGGCCCAATCCATTTCTTAATGTGAAATCAATCATTTTGCCACAAGCAATGCTGCCTAGTAACACAGATGGCATATTTCCTTATCAGGTTACTAGGGGACTAGAGCTAGAGAATTAACCAAAAGTCAAATTCTCATATAGAAAGGGAAAAGGTTTTATCAAGTCTTCACCCTCTCCTGAAATAATCAGCAAATAAGTCAGATTATGGACACTATTAACTTGGTTTAGATCAAACAAAAGAACCTCATAAAATAGACAATAACTAACACTCTGATCACAACACTTTTCCAAACCAACGTACAAATTGCTAGCACATGACACGTACAAGAAACCCAAAATTCCCCAAGTCAAATAATCTAGATGAACAAATGCAGAAAAAGTAGCACTATACATTTCCACATTTTATAGTACCACATTTTACAGTAAATATTTAGGATGAAAGCATTTTGGCAATTGTCTACATAAAATTATAATTTTTATTAATTAAAGTTTGCCATATTTCTTCCAAATGAAGAACTTATTTTTGACACTTACTTGCATATTTGTTCATAACCTTGTGATGTGATTAACACTTTCACACTAGATTCATAAACATCATTAATATTTGACCAGTGAGCCTGTATCTGAGGGTCCTCAATGTGACTTGCTAAGCTGTCAATAGTTGCAGCAGTCCTTTTAAAGAAAAGAAGTAAAAATTTTTGTAAAAGCACCAAATAAAACAGTAAGATTACAAATCACTTATCAATTTATGAAGATTTGAAAATCAGATAACATTTTAAAAATACCACCGTCTGAAAAGCACAGACTTTAAAGCAAGGTCGGCTATCATGGAGCCCGCCTTCACATCGCTCTGAAGTACTGGTTCTCAGCCTCTTGTTGCAGCCCACTCTCGTGCTCAGGCTCATTCCCTTTAACTCCACTTGCTTTCTCCCACCCAGGAAATCTTATCAGAACACAGCGAGAAGGAGACTTCTCAGGTACTAATCTCAGCCTCTAAAAGGAATATAATCATTCATAAATATCAATACTCGACCCCTGCTAATAAATGACTTGGGACATACCCATGCTGTAATGGAACTGTAATCATTTGCATGAGAAGCTAGAAAAACATTTTGCACAATTAAAACCTTATACTTCAGGAAAGTTAAAATAGGAATGAATAAGAACTAAGATTCTTCAAGTGCCAATTATGTACCAAATATAAGTGTTTTCATGAATTATATAACTTAATCTTACTAACAACCTTGCCAAGTAGATACTATTATTAGCTCCATTTTTCAGAAGAAAAAAGAGCAGTGTAGCAATGATAAGTAATTTGCTACAAGGTTACAGAGCTGTGAGCCAGGTACAAAACCTGGAGTCTAACTCCAGAGCCAGTAATCTTCCCTTTATATCTTTTTTAAAAACATGTTTTTATTGATTTTAGAAAGAGGACGGGAAGGAAAGAAACATCAATCAGCTGCCCCCCTGCATGCCCCCTAACGGGGGTCAAGGGGATAAAGCCCACAACCCCAGCATGTTAGAAAAAATATACTAAGTTACATGGGCCATGGATCTGAGTCTTCCCCAAACCTGACAGGACCATTTATGATCATAAACTCTCCTACTGCAGCCACCTTCCTTTCCCTGAGAAGAAAGGTTAAAGCATGTCCAAATAACACTGTGAGATAAATAATAAAGGAAAAAAGGCTGTGGTTTCACCACACACACACACACACACACACACACACACACGCAGTAACTTCACTCATCCTTACCTACTCCTCAGAAAAATGTGCTTTGCTTGTTTAATTATTTTTTCCAGAAGCCCTTCACTGGACTGCAATGAATTGATTTCATTTTTATCAAAAGCTTGAGGACCGGAAAGTCTCATTCTCTTGTGGCCAAAAGGTGCACTTGCTGGATGAGGCATCATGACAGAACTCAACGTCTGTTTATGAAACTGTAACAACAGTTGTTATAGCCGATCAATATCCACATATTAATTACTACACAGTGCTCAGTCAAAGAAGAGCTCACATTTGGAAACATGAAAGCAATGGATCTGAACCACATACAGTGGTTCACAGTCCTGGCACAAAGAAAAATGCTAACACTGAGGCCACGTGTAATATGAGTCTGTAAAGAGAAGGGTCCCTCTCAAGCTTTTTTTTTATTTTTTATTTTAGAAGTTTTAAAGTACAAGACCAAGTATTCTTCAGTAGGTCTCACAATAGAACATATGTGACCAATACTAGTTAGTCCACTATACCCTCAATTAGAGGCTCCCAAACCTGGCTCCTACAGAACCACCTGCGGACCTTGGAAAGAAGGCTGATTCTCGTACCATCACAAACAACTGAACCATGTGGGGATGAGGCAGGGGAGGCTGGCATGTATATTTCTATTAAAAGTTTCTCAGGGTTCTTTTGAAATTGGCCTAAACTGTGAACCAGAACTCTGGAAACCCAGTTTCAGATGGCCTGTAAGTGGTACATGTCCTAAGACAGCAGGACTATCCTGTTCACAGGCTCTGGCAAGTCATTTCTCCTGATCACCCAATCAGAACCATTCTTCCCTCTGCGCCCTTTAACATGCGTTTCTTATACCTCACTATAAAACATGTGATATCTTTCTACCACTAGCAGCTTGTGCATTTTCACTGCCCTGGACATGCTCACCACAATGCAAACAAAAGTATTTATTTCATTACCTCTCTGATCAGTAGATGCAAATTATGCTCTAGGACATAAAGGTGGTCCTCCGGACTTTGCTTCTCTGTAGCAAATTTTTGGGATTTCTTGTCATTTGAGGAATGACACAAAGAAATCGATAACTGCAAGCCTATTTATAAAAAGAAGTAGAACAGATATAATCTCAACTATGAAAAGGCACAACCTGTCTTTATATAGTCACAGCGCATTCTCACATACCCACATATGAGTTACTACACAATGCTCAAAGAGCTCACATTTGGAAACATGAAAGCAAATGGATCTGAACCACATAAAGAGGCATTCTAAACTTAAAGAGGAGGCTTCAAAATGACTTTTATGAATGCAGTAAACTACCATGTACTTTAACAATTCAAATTCTGTTGACCTTGAGCTGTGGCTAAAGACAGGTGAACAGAAGCTATGTATTAATTAGTTTGTTTCTTATTCCTTTATATTAAAAAGTGATAAAAAAAAACAAAACCCGACAGAGTTGGTATCTGGTCTTACTAACTAGGCGAGAGATACTCTCCCCTGTTTCCAAGGGAACCAGGATGAAAATTTTCTTCCTAAAACCAATTCCCTTGACAAGATTTAGAAGATACTCCTCAGAATTCATGTAAAAAACAAGTGTCCAGCTAACTACAAACTGATCTCCAGGGGAAATCTAACTGCCTTTTAAACATATAATTAAAATCTAATTTCCACAAATTAGAAATACTATGGGAACTTAATAAATTAAGCATTTTCTAAGTAACATCTCAGGCAATAAGGCAGGATCCCTGCAAAGTCTTCCACACATGGCGTTAGCAGAGATACCTCAAAGCAACTCTGGTTGAATAATGGTCTTGCTAGTGCAAATTCTGAACACGTGCTGTTTAGAATCTGGAGTTTCACTATTTAGGTCATAGAATCAGTAGTGTGGCTTGTGTTGCATGCTTTCCCAGCTGCCGTTATAGACAGCACACCACCTCTTTGCTCTTACTGTTCCTTTGACAACTCTTTATCCTGTTCCCCAAACCACAAAGTCCTATTTATAAATCTTGAAAGGGTTGGTTGCTCGTACTTGGAAAGGGCTGAGAGATGATCTGGTTTTTCACCACAATGTGAGGGATCTGTGATTTAATTTGAACAGCTTCCCGAGAGAGCTGTGCAAAAATTTCTTTACACAAGAGAACATTTTGTGCTGCTTCTAATTTCGTCTGCCAGTGTGGGGAACCTGAAAGACAGAAGACATATACATATGTAAATTATCTAAGTGTACTATGCATTAACTAGCTTAACTGGTGATCTGAATACATACAATAGAAGTTCAGAAATATTATATTACAGCATATACTTTCCAAAATATAGAAATTACTTCTTTTACACAAAGAAAACTGGTAAATAAGTTCAATCTTAAAAAAAAAAATTACACAGCTATTTACTAATGGTTAACAAATTATAAATAGTACATTTCTACTTGTTCTTACTCCAAAATACCTATTTTTCTTATCTATTTTTATCTTTAGTTTATTTGGATGTTTAAGCTCAGTTAAGACTAAAAGTTAGAGGATAGAACATAACTATACCTGGTTTGGATTTGGGCAAAGGCCGTTTGAAGAGGTTAACCGTGCCCAGGTCCCCTATGTCTGGAGCCTGTTTTTGAATGGAAACCTACATGACAATAAAAACACATATACAAATGTTAGCACATTAGTCTCTGGGCCATTAATAAGAAATTACTTGAAAAATACTCTGACAAATACCTTGATATATGCAGATCCCTCTAAATCACTAGGAATTTGAACATCCAGGGGACAGTAATCTTCAGGTATCTTCTTATCTAGATCAATATCTGTATTCTTTATGACTTCAAATGTACCATGATGGGGAAAGAGAGATCCTAGTAGGGTATTAAAAATAGGAGAATAAAAAGCAATGAACACATTTAACATACATTATTAAGTGTAAAGTAATATTTCATATCCACATCATTGAATCATACTAGTAAATTAAGTTCCCACCAAAACATGTGTTCAGGGAGTGGGGGGTGAGGGGTGGGAAGAGAAAGGAAGGGGTGGTGAGCAAAGGGAAGAGCAGGAGAAAAGTTTTATTTACCTTAAAAAAATAACACTCCTTAGTCTAATGCTATCATTATAATACAAACTCCATGTGCCATCCAAATTGTTTTATTCCAATATAGTTTTGATAAAATAAATATACTTTTTAAAATATATATTTTTTTTCTTTCTTTATTGATTAAGGTATTAAGGTATTACATATGTGTCCTTATTCCCCTATTGCCCCCGCCCCCACCCTCTACCGCCACTCATGCCCTCACCCCCCCCCCCCCCGGTGTCTGTGTCCATTGGTTATGCTTATATGCATGCATACAAAAAAAGAAAGTACATAAAAAAACACACCATATCAACATGGATGGCTCTAGCATAAAATAAAAACACTGTATTCACTCCAGAACCCTCTACCTTTAGAAGAGGGGCTGTTAACCTGGAGTCCACTGAAAAAACCTGGGATGGAAGGACTCCATGCATAGAATTCAGAATGTCCATTGGACTTAGATATAAAAATATTCATCTAAAAGTCTGGTTCTAACCCTTACAAAATAAAAATAAATTTTTTAATTCATTTCAGAGAGGAAGGGAAAGAGAGAGATTGAAACATCAATGATGAGAGAGAATCATTGATCGGCTGCCTCCTGCCTGCTCCCTACTGGGGATCAAGTCCACAATCTGGGCATGTGCCCTAACGGGGAATCAAACTGTGATCTCCTGGTTCACAGACTGATGATTAACCACTGAGGCAAGCCGGCTGGGCAAAATGAATGTACACCTTTGGAGATTAAATACTTGTGGAGCTCAGCCTCTAGAATCAGATTGCAACTAAAGTGTTCTAAATCCAGCAAGGACAAAAGGACAGTGCGTACACTACCCTTTTTTGAATCAGTCCCTAAATATTTTTATGAGGGGTTTTGGTTCAGTGCAAAAATTTCGGTAAACTGTTTTGACTGCTGAATTATGTCAAGAGTGGGTAATTATCAGTAATTGCTGTTTTATAACAAGGGAAGATGGTCAAGATCTTCTTGCAATTAGAAACAAATGTAATCAAATCCTTTAATAATCATGGGTGACTGTCCCACAGAGAGAAACTGGGTAAAGTACTTGCACATAATTATTTATTGGAAAGAACTTATAAGGCCCACAGCTAGAAAGTACAGCTTCTACAGACCACCTAATAAAAGGTCTTTATCATCTTGATGTAAAAATGTCTTTATCATCTTGAATTCATCTTTGTAATGGGATTTTGCCTTCATAATTCAAAAATTTCTCAATTCACAGCAATGCTTAGGCACACAGGTCCTCCAATATTTGATTAAACCACCTCCATCTACCTTCCTTTAATTTTAGAATAATGCTGACTTGCTCTGGCAAATTAATTCTTTTAAAATACTGATCTACCAGCCCTGGCCAAGAAGCTCAGTTGTTTAGAGTATCAAGGTTGAGGGTTCGATCACCTGTCAGGGCACATACAAGAACCAACCAATGAAGGCATAAATAAGTGAAAACAACAAATTGATGTCTCTCTCTGTCTCTCTCCCTTCCTCAAATCAACAAATTAAAAAACATATATTGATCTCTACTATTATTAGCTCAACAATCACAGCCAAGTCTCCTTCCTTTATCCCTTGGCATTCAAAACCTTTAACCCATTGAGCTGTGAGTCTTATAAATTTTTACTGTGTAGTTCCTCTGAATATAATTCAGCAGCTTAAAGATATCCATAAATACCTTGAGAAACCTGCTTTCATAGCACAACCACAAAGAATGTACACTAAAACATGTGAACTCAAGACCATCAAATTTTGGTATATGCCAACAAAGTATATTCCTTGCAGCCCTGGTAGAACGGGAAAAAGGTAGGCAAGGTGTTTTCACCATCCTCTCTTCACCCAGGATGTGAAAACAGCTTAGCAGACTGAAGAGAGGAAAACAAAACAAAACACCAAAACAATAGAAATGTTTCTTTTCTCCCTTTATGCTCAGCTTTTAAAGGTTACAGGTGAGCCTCTGATTGCGAGTCCAGTCCTACCTTCTTATTTCTGATAAAAATGTTAATTATGGTTTAGGTTATGTTATCACATAAACCCAATCTTTGAACTTTCTGTTCAATGTATCCAAAGGTTTTCACAATGAATCTATAAACTATCCTATATAATAAAAGGGTAATATGCAAATCGACCGAATGGCAGAACAACTGATAGCTATGACGTGCACTGACCACCAGGGGGCAGATACTCAATGCAGGAGCTGCCCCCTGGTGGTCAGTGTGTTCCCACAGGAAGAGCGCCGCTCAGCCAGAAGCCCGGCTCACAGCTGGCGAGCACAGCAGTGGTGGCGGGAGTCTCTCCCGCCTCTGTGGCAGTGCTAAGGATGTCCAACTGCCTCCTTAAGCCCACTCCCCAACAGTTGGATATCCCCCGAGGGCTCCTGGACTGCAAGAGGGCGCAGGCTGGGTTGAGGGACCCCCCAGTACATGAATTTGTGCAATGGGCCTCTAGTTTATATATATTTATCTAAGGCTATAAAAGTAATTTAGCTTCTTCAGGCTAAATTTACAGAAATTAAAACTTTAATAAGTAACATGTAACTGAGAAATAACATATTATAGAAGAATATGTAACATTACACTCAATTCTGTATATTATTTTTATAAACTTTAGTTTAAAAGCAGTTTTTAATAGTAATCTATACCTGCACTTCTGTAGCTTAGATCTCCAAGAATTTTATCTCCAACTTTTCTAAGTTTCCAGTGTTGCCTTAATCTCAGAAGCTCAGAGTTGAAGTCTCTTTGAAGCTTATTTTCTTGATTTTCGGTAACTGATTTAGTCAGTCTTTCTGCACCCTTCAATAGGATTTGTGCTGCTCCAGCAAGTGACTTCTTTTTAGATATCAACTGTAACGTCTGAGGATTCTACCAAAAACAATCCAAAAGTGTAGTTCTGTATTATTTTTAAATGATTTGAAAATTAACACATTTTCCCAGTAACAACTTACCTACTAAAGAGATTTCTAAATTAAAGCAAAGAGGGGGAAAATACACATAATATGTATTTTTTAAAAATAATAAACTTAATCCATTTCTTTGGTCAACTCAAATAAAGACTTATGTCAAACCAAAAACAGCACAGTGGGCTACTCATCAGAACTAACTCTGCATCACTCTGCCCAGCCTCAGTTAGGTTCCTTTCCTCTTGTGTACCACCATTCCTTTCCTGTGTCTTGACACTGCTCACTCACCTGTCTACTCTTCGGTGGCACTTACTGAACTTCTAATCAGAAGTTCAGTAATAGACCTTAATCAAGGTCTATATTCCCTACTTGAATTGTAACCTATATGATGGCAGAAACCACTATATCCCACAGGCCCTAGAACAATGCCTGGCTCATTATATTTTATTTAATGAATAAATGAATGACTCCACTGACTACAGCTGTAAAATTATCTTGTATTACAGTTAGCTACCTAAGTGCCTTTCAAATGAATACTGAAACCAAGCAGCATGAATACTAAATGTATTTCACTGACTGCTAATTTTTGGAAAACTGTTGAGAAATCAAAATCTATGTGCTGAATACACATACATAAATATCCATAGTCACCACCAATTTGTATAGCACATTTACCACACATCCAAAGTTTTCTATGTAAGAGTCAAAATCATCAAGTTTCACAGCAATGTCACAGTAATCCTTTGATCATGTTAGAGGACCTAATTCTAAGTTCCTGAAGAGCTCAAGAAACTCCTGCAACTCCTTTTTGGGAGAAGCACAGAGGTGGAAAAGGCAGTGGACTCTGAATGAGGTGCTGGAGGTCTCAGCTTGGCTCTCTGACCACTGGCTTAACTGCAATCTGAACACATCATTGATCTCTCTGGGCTTAGTTTTCTCTCTGTAAGATGAAGGAAGCAGATTTAATGATCTCTAAGAAGTCTTCCAAAGTAATGTTTCTAGATTCTGAAACTATTTCCACATGAGTAATTAAGTAATTTTCTTTATGTGGGGAAAAAAAATTTTATTTACAAATAGATTCTTACAACCATTATTTCCTCTTCACGCCACTAACTTGGTCACGGTCCTGATGCTTGGTTTCCTTAAAAACCTTCTCAGCTGACCTCCCCAATTTCAGACTCTTCATTCACCAATTCATCCTTTTTCCACATCCCTTTCATCTTCTAATGTTCAAACCTTTAATATATTCCTCATCAGATCTCAGTAATTTTACCTTGCTTTCAATATCCTCCATAATTTGACTTTTCTAATTTTTCTCACCAGGCTCTAAAAGGGAGGGGAGGGATTAGAAGGAAAAAGTGAAAAAATAACTTACTCAAGGTCGCAGGGCTATTGAGGGCAGAGGCAGAATTTGAACCCAGGTCTGACCCCAAAGCCATTGTGTCATAACATTTTTGTATAATGTAGATTAAGGATGCAGGCTCTAAGACTTTGTTAAGATTTGGGAAATTTTAAAGTGTTATATTGTTGTTGTTTTTTTAAAATATATTTTATTGATTTTTACAGAGAGGAAGGGAGAGGGATAGAGTTAGAAACATCGATGAGAGAGAAACATTGATCAGCTGCCTCCTGCACACCCCTTACTGAGGATGTGCCCGCAACCAAGGTACATGCCCTTGACCAGAATTGAACCTGGGACCCTTCAGTCTGCAGGCCGACGCTCTATCCACTGATCCAAACTGGTTAGGGCTAAAGTATTATATTGTTAATGAGACTTAACTCTTCTAAGAGTCACAGGAATATTAATAAAATAATATCCTATATAATAAAGAGGTTATATGCAAATTGACCATCACTCCAACACACAAGATGGCCACCCCCATGTGGTCAAAGTTGGCCGCCCCCAAGTGGACACAAGATGGCCACCACAAGATGGCCAGCAGGGGAGGGCTGTTAGGGGTGACCAGGCTGGCAAGGGAGGGCAGTTGTGGGGGACCAGGCCAGCAGGGGATAGCAGTTGGGGGCGACCAGGCCTGCAGAGGACAGTTAGGGGTGACCAGGCTGGCAAGGGAGGGCAGTTAGGGGTGACCAGGTCAGCAGGGGAGGGCAGTTAGGGGCAATCGGCTGGCAGGGGAGGGAAGTTAGGGGTGACCGGGCCAGCAGGGAAGGGCAGTTGGGGGCAATCAGGCCTGCAGGGAAGGACATTTAGGGGCAACCAGGCCTGAAGGGGAGGGCAGTTGGGGGCAACCAGGGGAGGACAGTTAGGGGCAATCGGGCCAGCAGAGGAGCAGTTAGGCGTTGATCAGGCTAGCAGGGGAGTGGTTAGGGGGTGATCAGGCTGGCTGGCAGAAGGGGTTAGAGGCAATCAGGCAGGTGAGCAGTTGGGAGCCAGCAGTCCTGGATTTTGAGGGATGTCCCAGATTGGAGAGGTTGCAGGTTGGGCTGAGAGACACCTTCCCACGTCCCCCGGCTATGCACGAATTTCGTGCACCAGGCCTCTAGTACTAGTATAAAAGATATCCAGTTTTATGACTTTGTTTTGAGCCAGTTAGTCTTTAAATCTTTACCTTGACTTAATTTTGCACGAAAGGAAAAGGGAACAGTAAGCACACAGCCTAAAAAGTGATCCTGGGATTTAACAAAATGGTACCATTATCCAGCTAAAGCCCACAAATACCTGTTTTGGAGGAAGGCCATCCTGAGAAACCGGATCAAGAGTCATAAATTTTTTATCCCTAACAATACTGAGAACATCATAGAGAACGCACATCTCTGTCAGGGCACTTCTCAAATTGTTCCTCACTGAGTCCCAAGGCCAAAGGGAAGGTTGAAATTTTACCAACCCTAAAAAGAAAAAGAAAAAAAAGAAATACACGAATATTAGTTATAATGAAGAAAAGCTAGGGAGTTTTAAAGTACTAAAAGAAAAAATAATAAATTTTACTTCAAAATTGTATCCTCTTTTATCCTATGCCCTCTACCCTTTCTTGAATCTTGAACATTTAAGTTAGTATTACTACAATGGCAAAACAAATGATACCTAATATCCATAGGTTAAATCTAACATTACAACATGATAGATAGGCATTCAATCTTTTTAAATTTATGCAGGCCTAAAAATCAATGGAAAAAATATCCTCAGGTGAGGATTAACAAAACAAAACAAACAAATAAACAAAAACCCACAATGAGCTATCACCTCACACGTGTCAGAATGGCTATCATCAAAAAATCAACAAACAAGTGCTGGTGAGGATGTGGAGAAAAGGGAACACTAGTTCAATACTGATGAGAATGCAGACTGGTGCAGCCATTACAGAAAACAATACAGAGTTGCCTCAAAAAATTAAAAATGGAACTTTCATTTGACCCAGCGATCCCACTTCTGGGAATATATCCTAAAAAACCCAAAACACCAATCAGAAAAAATATAAGCACCCCTATGTTCATAGCAGCATTACTTACAATAGCTAAGATTTGGAAACAGCCCAAGTTCCCATCAGTAGATGAAAGGATAAAAAAGCTGTGGGACATTTATACAATAGATTACTATGCAGCTATGAAACAGAGAGATCTCTTACCCTCTGGGACTGCACAGATGGACGTGGAAAATATTATGCTAAGTGAAATAAGCCAAACTGAGAAAGACAAATATCACATGAACTCACTTATTTGTGGAATCTAATGAACAAGATGAATTGACCAACAAAGTAGGACCCGAAGCAGGGAGGCATGGAACATACTGACATACCTGGATGTGGGATTGGGGGGATGAGAAGAGATAAACCAAAGAATTTATATACTTATATGCATAGCCAATGGACACAGGCAATAAGTGGTGAAGACCTGGGGGTTTGAGGGGGGGAATGAGAGGAGGGGGATAGGGGAGTAAATGGGAGATATCTGTAATACTATCAACAATAAAAATACATTAAAAATTTTTTAAAAGAATTATTTTTAAAAATTCTGATACATACAGAACTGCCAAATTGTTTCCCAAAAAGGCTTTATCAATTCAAATTCCAAGCCCTGAATATTAACAGTCTTTTAAATTTCTGCTAATCTTATGCATGAAAATAGTATCTTAATGATGTTTTAACTTGCCTCTACCTACTAAAGAGATCTGAGGTCTTTCCTCTGTGAGCTGACTGTTTATATCTTTGACTTATTTTTCCAGTGACCTTTTTCTTTGCAGGTTGAAGATACTCTGAATATGAGGGATATTAACCACTGTGGGCCAATATTTTTCCCAGTCTATCACTTATCTTTTCACTTTGTTTATGGCTACTCCTGTTGCCTACAACTATAACAAGAATAGTGAATATTTTTTATCTTTCACAAGAATGAGAACCCCAAAACCATTCATATTTTTTCTACAATTCTCTAACTAGCCTCCCTCCTTCCAGTTTTGTTTTCCATTTACTACATAGCATCCTGAGTAATCTTTTTAAACAAAATCATCTGTCTACCTAAAATCCTTCAAAAGCTTTCATTTGTCTTTCTGATAAAAGCCAAATGCTTATCCTGGCCAACTAGAGTTGGCCGCTGTCTACCTCTTAAACCTTTATCTCATATCCAGCCAATACAGGTGTTACCATCAACATTCACACTGCACAGAGAAACAAAGGAACTCGCTCAAGCTCAGACAGCTCAAAAATGGCAAAGCTGAGAACTCCAGGGCTCTTAACCACAGTGTGCCAAGTGACAAAAGCTGTATTTAAAATGTAAACACAGAGAAACAAAGATGGTGGCATAGGTAAATACCTAAACTGTGGCCTCGCACAACAATTTCAAAACTACAACTAAAAGACAAAACGTCTATCACCCAGAACCACAGGAAAGCTGGCTGAGTGGAAGTTCTACAACTAGAAGGAAAGAGAAAAGAGCATTGAGACGTGCACAAGCGCTAAAAAGCTGAGGTACAGAGAAGCGCGAATTGGGCTGGCAGCAGGTGACTGGGTGCACTGCTTTTTTCAACCCAAAGGGAGACAAGCTCCCAATTTCTCCGAACTCCAGTTTCTGGGGAGACCCTGGGGACCCAAACTCCTACAGGGAGAAGCTGGACTGTCCTGCCATCAGGTCGGAAAGTGAGGGTGACTTTCTTGCAGAGGTGCGCCCAGCAATCATTGTTTACTGTGCTGGAGCGCAGGGCGCAGGATGCGGGGACTTGGAAATGTGGAGACACAGAGCTGGCTGACTGGCAGCCATCGCTGTTTGCCACGCCCTAGCCTAGTGACTCCCTGAGACCCTGCTCCGCACAATCTACAAACCCACCCAAGCTCCACACAGCTGCTTTTGCATATAAACGGCCTGCCTTATTGCAGCTTAACCTAACAAACTGCAGCTCTGGTCAGCTCCAAAACCTCCAAACCCCAAGCACAGAGGAGAAAACTAATTCTCACTGTAGCCCCTGCTGGGTGGCCTCAGACAGTAGCTGACCTGCACCCCATTGGAGATCCAGAAGCTAGTGTATCTAGTGGTCAGTGTGAGACGACACCAGATTTCAACTCCTCACATCCATAAGTGACACATTCAAGAGGCAGACTCAGTGAGCACCAAAGCCCCACTGAAACAAGTCCTGCCCCCTAAGCGTGTTTCCAGCACAGCAGTTCTTCCATTATAGACACAGCGGTTCCTCACAGCCAATTGGCCTGGAGGTCAATTCCTCCCAGTGATACCAACAACAATCAAGACTTAACTACAACAAGGCTGTACACACAGTCGACAAAGGGGTGCACCAAAAGTGTCCACCTCAGGTAACTGGAAGGCCAACCCACTGGGCCATATAGGAAACCTAGTGCACAAAGCTACCCTACCAACTCAGGGAAGCAGCGAAAATGCGGAGACAAAGAAACAGATCACAAACGAAAGAAATGGAGGAAAACAAACGACTGGATATAGAGTTCAAAACCACAGTTATAAGGTTTTTCAAGAATTTCCTAGAAAAGAACGATAAATTTAACGAGACCCTCGAGGATATGAAAATACCAACTAGAAATTAAACATACACTGACTGAAATAAAAAATATTATACAGAGACCTGACAGCAGACTAGAGGACCACAAGAATCAAGACAAAGATTTGAAATACAAAGAAGCAAAAAACACTCAACTGGGAAAGCAAAAAAAAAAAAAAAAAGAATCCAAAAATTTGAAGATAGTATATAAGAAGCCTCTGGGACAACCTCAAGCATACCAACATCAGAATTATGGGGGTGCCAGAAGAAGAGAGAGAGCAAGATACTGAAAACCTATTTGAAGAAATAATGACAGAAAACTTCCCCCACCTGGTGAAAGAAATAGACTTACAAGTCCAGGAAGCACACAGAACCCCAAACAAAAGGAATCCAAAGAGGACCACACCAAGACACATCATAATTAAAATGCCAAGGGCAAAAGACAAAGAGAGAATATTAAAAGTAGCAAGAGAAAATCAGTTAATTACCTACAAGGGAGCACCCATACGATTGTCAGCTGATTTCTCAACAGAAACTATGCAGGCCAGACGGGAGTGGCAAGAAATATTCAAAGTGATAATAGCAAGAACCTACAACCAAGATTACTCTACCCAGCAAAGCTATCATTCAGAATTGAAGGTCAGATAAAGAGCTTCACAGATAAGAAAAAACTAAAGGAGTTCATCACCACCAAACCAGTATTATATGAAATGCTGAAAGGTATTCTTTAAGAGGAAGAAGAAGAAAAAGGTAAAGATAAAAATTATGAACAACAAATACATATCTATCAACAAATGAATCTAAAAATTAAGTGAATTAAAAATCTGATGAACAGAATAAACTGGTGAATATAATAGAATCAGGGGTATAGAATGGGAGTGGATTGATAAATCTCAGGGGGAAAGGGGTGTGGGGGGTATGGGAAGAGACTGGACAAAAATCGTACACCTATGGATGAGGACAGTGGGGGGAGGTAAGGCAGAGGGTGGGGTGGGAACCGGTTGGGGGGGGGCTGTTGGGGGGAGGAGAAACAAAGATTAAATTGGAAAAAAAAAACACGTAAACACTGCACCAGTAACATGTCTCAAACGCTCCAACTCAAGGAAACTTGCAGAACGATACGGAGTACTGATAGTAAAACAAAACCCTAAATTGTCCAGCTATTAAAAAAAAAAAAAAAAAAAAGGAACCCCGGCTAGTTTTCTCAGTGGTTAGAGCATCCGCCTGTGGACTGAAGGGTCGCGCGGTTGCGAATACGGTCAAGGGCAGGTACCTCTGTTGCAGGCTCAATCCTGGAGCCCCTGCGGGAGGCAACCAATTGATGTGTCTCCCTCATACATCGATGTTTCTCTCTCTGTCTCTCCCCCTCCTTTCCACTCTCTAAAAACCAATGGATAAAATATCCTCGGGTGAGGATTAACAAAAACAAAACAAAGAAGAGCACAGTTACTGTTCTACGCGGGCGTAACTTTCATACAAACCTCTTACTTTCAAAAAGACACACAGCATCTCACCTAGCACAGAACAGACAGGATGGCATTTCCCGGGCGGGTACCAGGCCGCCCGGACCGATGGACGCGAGGGGCAGACCCGGGCCTTACCTTCCTCGTCGTCCTGGTCCGCGCTGGACCCGGCGCCCGGCCAGTCCTGCGTATCGCCCTCGACCCCCCCGGCCTCCTCCTCTTCGGAGCCCGAGCCCTGGCTGAAGTCGATCCGCTGCGCCAGACGCGCCAGGTTCTGGGACATGGACAGCGGCTGCAGGTAAGTCTCCGTGCCATCCAGGCCCACTTCCTGGACCTGCTTCTCGCAGGCCGACTCGATGCTGATCCGCACAGCGCGCACTCCAGACATGCTGGCGGCTGGGCAAGCGGCGGGAGGACCCCCGCGCGAGCCAGAAACCGAGCGAGGAAGCAGGAGCGCCTCCGCGGGGAGCCGGCGACCTGGGTAACGCGGCGCCCCTGAGGCCTGTCGGGAAACCAGCTGCTGCTCCTCCGCTGGAAACAAAGCTGAGAGCCCAGCCACCTTCCCAGAATGCACTGCAGGACCCTCTCCGCTTCGAGTCTCGCGGGACAAAATCGACGACGCCCGGGCTCCTGGGGCTTCCGGGCAAGAACTTCCGGTGGACTCGCGTGTGGCGGTGGGAAGGTTTGACTGCTGGAGGCGTGGAGCGCTGCGGGAGTTGGGGACCCTACCAGTTCAGAGAGCATAGAGAGGCTGGTTCCTGGTGTTCGTCTGCATTTCAAGTGTTACTTCTTTGAAAGTCGTGGAGGAAGGAAAGCTGAAGAAGGCCGGAAAGAGGTAGGGAAGAAAATGAATGGGTCCTAAGATCTTAGCATGAGAATTCCCCTGGGAATGCTGAGATTTGACGGCTTACACCTGGAGTAGAAACGTGTCGGAAGAGTTACAAAATAGGGCGTAGTTTGAGGGGGGAAAATAATTGTGCTTATTACTAGTTAAAATTATCCTTCATAATTACTTTATTCGCTGCTTTCCCGTTAGTTGTAGATTTCATGACGGCGACTATCTTCTACAAGCCTAACAGACACAGACATGTATGCGCTTAATAAACATTTATTTTATGCCTGACTGGGGATAAGTAATATTTATAAGATTAAGAAGTAGTGGTAGCCCGGCCGGCGTGGCTCAGTGGTTGAGCATCAGCCTGTGAGCCAGGAGATCATGGTTCGATTCGGGTCAGGGCACATGCCCGGGTTGTGGGCTTGATCCCCAGTAAGGGGCCTGCAGGAGACAGCAAATCAATGATTTTTTTCTCATCATTGATGTTTCTATCTCTCCCTCTCCCTTCCTCTCTGAAAGAAAAAAAAAGTACATATATATATATATATATATATAAAAGAAGCAATGGTATAACTTCAGTGTTTGAGTACCACCCCCCCCCCCAAAGTATTGCATTCGTAATAATTGCACCGGGAAAAGATGGATTATTTCCTATTGCAAAACTTTACTTAATTTAAGGAATTATATATACAATTTAGGAATCTTTCCAAGTTTTATTCTGATCAAATATCCAAGTTGTTGTTTTCTTTTTAACAACTTAAGTTATTCAGGAAAAATAAGGATGCCTGGTGTTAGTCTCTACCAAAACAATATACGTGGCAGGGTGTGCTGGGAGGGGGGTTGGTGTTTGAATTTTCAAGAGTAACCTATTTTTGGCAAGCATAATCATGTTTAAGATCTAGTATACTTGACTATGCCAAAATTTGTAAAAAGTTTGAATACTTTATTTTAAATTTAATATTTTTCATAGGTTCTAGTTGTGTTAGTTACTGTGTCTTTAAACATATTTCTCCTTTCATCTTTATAAGGTGCTCATACTTCAGCAGTTTGGCTGGGGCATTGCAGTCCTAGCTGGGTTTATTCACACATTTGAGGGCCAGATGACCCATAGTGGGCTCAGGTGGTTGATTCTATTTCGAGTTATAGGTCTATAGGCACTCGGATGACTCTGTGCCACACATCTCTCATTCTTCTTGTATTTTTATGGCAATGGCAGAGGTACAAGAAGTAAGCCTTGCCTGGCTGGTGTGGCTCAGTTGGTTGCATGTCGTCCCATGCACTAGGAAGTTGCTGGTTCAATTCCCAGTCAGGGCACATGCCAGGTTGTGGGCTACAACCCCAGTAGGGGGCATGCGGGAGGCAGCTGATGGATGTTTCTCTCTCATCGATGTTACTCTCTCTCTCCCTCTCTTATCCTCTCTCTGAAATCAATAAAAACATTTAAAAAAAAAAAAAGAGGTACAGCTTGCCTGCATTACATGCCTAACATCCACAAGTCCCATGGCCAAGCCCAAAAGTCAAGGGTGGGAGAGGGGAAACTTTCTTACTTGGAGAAACTGTAGAGTAACATGGAAAGGGGTGTGGATGAAGGGAGGACCAGAGCCAACAATCTGTCATACATGCAAAATAATCTAGTTACATTCCCCTATCTCATACCATAAATAAAAATAAACTCCAAATGTTTTCAAGATCTAAGTAGAAAAAAGTGAAGTCTTCTGTAGACTCAGATACATGTGAGAATGCTACAGGCAGATCATTTACCTAAAGAAATAGCAGTTACACACTGCAAGGAACACCAAAAAGGTCATGATGAAATAACTCAAGGAAACAAATATGCTGATAAAGCTGCAAAAGCAGCCGCCACCTCTAATATTATTAGGAGCATTAATTTCATCCTTACCTACAGAATTGCCAATCCCTAAATATACCCAAAAAGAAATAGAATGGGCATTCCAACACAGGTACATCAAAGGACCAATGGGATGGCTCAGATCAGAGCGAGTCCATGTCTTCTCAGCCCTCCATGACTCTTGTCACCCAGAGAGAGGGAATATGGTCCTGATATGCAAAAAACTTTTTGCCAGTAAGGGCTTACACAAAACTATTTGACAGGACTGCCAGGCTTGTGCATTATGTGCCCAAAATAACCCCCAATGATCTAAATCTCCCCCTATACTAGTCCAACTTATACAAAGAAGGAGCACCTATTCAGGGCAAATTGGCAAATAGATTTTACCTAACTATCTCCATGTCAAGACTATAAATGCCTACTAATCTTCATAAATATTTTCACTGGGTGGCTTGAGATCTACCCCACCAGGACTGAGAAAGCACAAGAGGTAGCAGAAATACTCTTAAAAGAATAAAATACAATTCCTCAATTTGGACTCCCTCAATCTCTACAAAGTGATAATGAACCTGGATTTACTTTGTAGGTCACATGATTAGTTAGCAAAACCCTAGGAATAAGCATCTTCACTCTGCTTGGAGGCCACAGCCCCCCAAAAAGGTAGAAAGGGCAAATCAAACAATAAAGAAAACCCTTGGCAAACTTTGCCAAGAAACTGCTCTTAAATGTTTATATCTACTACCTATAGCCCTCCTCCAAATTGAAGCTGTCCCCACAACTCAGTTACAGTTAAGCACCTTTGGATTATTACATGGATGGCCATTTCTATACTCTATCTTATAACAGATCCTGAATCCACCAAACTCCTACCATATGTCACCTCCCTACCTAAGTTTCAACAAGGAACACAGTACTTTGGATAAAGAAGAACTCAAGGGCCTGAACAGAACTCCGGGGGCTCCCCATCTTTATATCTGCCAGGATTTCAGGTATACATTAAAACCTGGAAAGAAGGAACTCCAAGAACTCAATTAACACCCCTATGGATAGGGCCTTTTACTGTCCTGTTCTCCACTTCCACAGGAGTCAACACTGCTGTCATCTCTAGTTGGATATGTCACACACGAGTAAAGCCTTATTACAACTCTTCTAACCACGAGTAAAGCCTTATTGCAACTCTACTAAGCCTGAGAAATCAAGCAAGATGTGGGAATTGAAAACTTAAAGTTTCTCTTCAAGAAAAAGACAACGCCCCGATAAGTTTACTTCTCAATTTATGTTACTATTTATAAACTTCTTAATATTCTTTTGGTTTGGCCTTCTACTTCTCTGCTGTCTTACAATTCCTCCCTCTTCCCTGTGAAAACCTTCTCAGAATTACTCTTTATTGGGTCAATAATCCTTTCTAAAACTCAGCTGCTTACTTATTTATGCACTACCTGACACTCCTTTCAAGGCTTGCTTAGACCTTTTCTACAATCTTACACAATGAATAATTTCCTTCTATTTCTATTCCTGGCTTCACAAGTCCCTTTAGGACTAGGCACAATAAACACCATCCTAAAACCAGAACCACAACCATGGGACCAAAACTCACTAATTAGGATTACCAGGGCTATAGCATTGGGGAACATCACTAATTGCTGGGTGTGTCACAAGCACCCACAAGCTATAGGCCCCATACAATATTTAGCTAAGCCAGAGAACAAATTCGGTAATGAAACCTGGCGCTCAGAACTAGCATATATTTCCAAACCAAGTACATATGCCACCCTTTTCACTCTGGTTAACATAACTACCTCTCCATCTATCTGCCTATATACTGCAACATCTAAACATAAGCCTGCTCGTCTGGGAAAAGAGTTTCCTGTCTGCAACAAAACTAAGACTGCTCTATGCAAACTTAGAGCCTTATATTATTCCACGTTGTGGCCAGCGAATATTTCCTCATGTAGCACCATTGTTCCTATGGTTTTAACTAGCACCTCCAACACAATCTGTGCTCCCGAGGGAATGGTTTACATATGCGCATATTCCATGAATGGGACGGCAGGCATTGGTTCAGTACATACCACCCCTACGGGATACATGGCCACTTCATGCCTAAATCCCTATCTCATTTACGGAATGTGCACCATAGGATATTTAACTCCTAGCCTGGCCATCTACAACGAAACATCAACACCTTCCCAGCCTAAGAGAGGACTCCTAGACAACAACCCCTTAACTTGGAAAAGAAAGTCCTTTACTTCCCTTGTCCCCTGGGCAGGATACATGGAACATGAATTCATCCTTCCTAATCTCACAGCTGAATTAGAAAAGCTCTCAAGTGAAACAGGGGGAGCCCTCCATGAACTACAGCAGTCCCTCAACTCATTAACCAATATAGGCTTAGACAATCGTACTGCAGTGGACTATCTTTTAGCCGCAGAAGGAGGGGTCTGCGCTATTCGAAATAGTACATGTTGCACCTACATCAATAACTCCGCTAAAGTAGAAACAAGAATACGTCAGATTGTAAACCATGCAACCTGGTTAAAGAACCTAAGAGAATCCTAATTTTTGCCAGGTCTGGCAACCTCACTTGCTTAAAATTGGAAAAATTGGTTATGGTCTCTCCTTGGACCCCTTATAACCCCTCATCATACTAGGGATACTGCTATTTGGTCCCTGTTCATTTAACCTACTTGTAAAATTTGTCTCTTCCAGATTACAGCAATTCCACCTCAGATAATGGTTCATCAGGGTTTTCAACCTTCCCAAACACCCCTGCAGAAATTAGCTCAACATCCTGATCAAGCTGGCCAACGAGTCCAAGAACCTTACTCTATGCCCTGACAGATAGCAAGAGAATGAGACCCAATCCCAACTTCGCCCATTTGTCAGCAGGAAGTAGCCAGATGATTGTCTACATCCATAATTCCCCCCCCCCCCCCAACGAATTGGGTGTCAAACTCTTGAGCGGAGAATATTAGAGTGGGCAGTTAGATAAGAGCAGGGCAGAGGCAGGACAAACTGATCAAAGACCATGCTTAAGTAAATGGGGAAGGAGGGATGGAAAGCTAAAAACAGCCATCAAATTTAGACCAAAACAGAAGGAGGGCACCAAGAGGGCAAATCTTGCAAAAACACCTGCAAACAAACAAATTCCAGCCCCTCAACTAAGGGATGAATGGTACAATAAGATTACGACAAAAAGGGAGGGGCAAGAATACAATAAAAAGCCTGAAACTAGGCCCATTCGGGGCACTGGAACCTAGCTGGAGTTGCCCATCCAAGAGTCCCTCAGATGTACTTTCACTTTGAATAAAACATTGCGTTTTCTATCTCGTGTTGAATTCTTTCCTCTGAGGCAAGTGCCTGGTCTCCAGTGGTGCTGACAAGACCAAGTCCTGCTTAGTGGGAAGTGTTCCATGAAAAAGACTTGAGATTTCATGGAGCTCAAATCTTCCAAAGGAAGAAACTGAACTCCCTACCATCTTTCAGGGCTGAGGAGACAGATCTGCCAGGCTCTCACTTAAAACCTCAGGAGAGGCACATGGAATAACAGACTCTAAACAGACTGACCAGTCTTCCGTGGTTGGGTCAATTTGCCCAAGCCTTATTTAAAATGCAACCCAACCCCAACCCAGCTCAATCTCTAATTGAATTGGGGTAATCAGTCTCTCCATATGCCTAACAAAAGAGTGAAAGATACCATCTAGAACACATATAACATATAATAGTAATAGTAGTAGATATGTAAAGAGGCAGGAAAGAGTGACATGATCAGAAGCAAAAACAAATAATAGGAACACATTCATGGGTGATCAAACCATTGGAGATGGGAGGCAAGGACTATAAAATAATGAGTTAAAGGAAAGAGGAAAATGGATGAAATGATGGGAGTTTGAACAGAAAATTTCAATCTTAAAAAAAAAAGTGCATTCTAGCCTGGCCATTGAGCATCAACCCTTGAATCAGGTCACCATTCCATTCCTGGTTGGGGGGTAGGGGCTGCAAGAGGCAGCCAATGGATGATTATTGATGTTTTTCTCCCTCTCCCTCTCTGAGCTCATTAAAAAACATTTTTTAAATGTACATTCTAGACTAAAAGTTGACATTAGTAATCCATGGAATAGATTTATTAAGAGATTTGACATAGCACAGAGTAGGGTCAGTGAACTCAAAGACTGGTCAATGGAAAAACAGAACAGCAAAAGATAATTTGGGATACCCATTCAAAATTCTTATAGACATTAAAAGGCTAATAAAGGAATACTATAAATATACACCTTTTCCTGCTTCCTCTGGTCACAAATACCAATTTTGTTAATTTTAGTCCTTTACACCCCCACTGCAATGCAGTTCATAGCCTGGACCAGCCTCCAGATGAAAGGCCAAGGGAAAAGAGAGAGAAAAATGTTACCATAGGAGGCCCATTTCCTGGTTCGTCTGGAATCATTTTTTCTGGTTTTTCTCTTGGTGTTACAGATGTAATTTTCTCTTAGCCTTTGGGCAGGGCTAAGAGAAAACGGGAAAAAAAAAAAAATAGAGACTGTCACACTATGACTGCTGGGGCTCCCTTTCCTGGTTCTCTGGCCAGTAAGGACTGTCTGTTGGGAATATTTACTATCCATGCCAGTTGCATAGTGTGACATAGGCTGCCTTGGGTCAAATTCAGGAAACAGAAAAAAGAAAAATCAAGAAACTCAATCATATTATTCATTCTTCAATTTCTGATATCCCTCTTCAGCCTGCCTGCTATGGCTTAATTTTCAAGAGTATTCTGAGAGTTGCGTTTTGCATTTTGTCTAATGTGTTGTATTTTGTAATTGTGATAGAAATAGGCTGTTGTCAGCTTATTGTATCTTGGCCAGTACCAGAAGTTCATGTCTTCCTTTCAATTTTTGTATTTACTAGAGGCCTGGTGCACAGATTTGTGCACTAGTGGGGTCCTTCAGCCTGGCCTGTGCCCTCTCGCAATCCAGGACCCCTCGGGGGATGTAATAGTGCACGAAGCGGCAGGCAGCTGGGGAGGAGCCTGAGCCCAAGCCAGGTGCCGCACCCATTCATCCCTGCCCTACTGTGCCTGCCACCACCACTGCTCAGTAGCTGCTGCTTGGTAGCGCTGCAGGAGAGACTCGTACACAGCAGCAGCTGTGCTTGCCAGCTATGAGCCCTGTGTCGTCAGCTGTGTGGCATTCCTGCTGTGGGAGCACACTGACCACCAGGGGGCACCTCCTGCATTGAGCGTCTGCTCCCTGGTGGTCAGTGCGCATCATAGTGACCAGTCTTCCGTGGTTTGGTCAATTTACATATTGAAAGGGCAGAGCAGGACTGACTCCATTTTGTACTGTGTCCTCCATCTTGTGTAACTATGTCCCTGACATGACCCCTTCTCCAAGAAAAACCACAGAATGTGTCAGTTACCCAGCTCACCCTTAAATCAGCCAATGGGAATACAAGGGGAACTAACCTAAGGCCAAAAGTATGCTGACCGCATCCTGTCTTTGTGTAACCAGACCCTAGCCGCATCCTGTCTTTGTGTCACTGGACCCTAGCCCTCACCCAACCAATCGGAATCGGCCAACTCAGTGGTCTGAGCATCACCCCACCACCCGACCCCAAGCCCTAAAAAATTGCTGTGCTACTGGAACTCGGGGCTCTTTTGCATCCTGCCGCTGCATCGGTAGAGGCGGAGAGACCGAGCTTGAATAAAGGCTCTTTGCTTTTGCATCGGACTCGGCTCCCTGGTGGTCTTTGGGGATCTTGAAATCTGGGCATAACAATATTAGCCTTTTATTATATAGGATGATATGCAGGTTCCTTTAATGTACAGTACCTTATCGGATAATACTAATAGGACTTACCCTTTTTTATTTTAATTATTTGTTTGTATGTCAGCCAGAATCTCCACTAGACTGAGCTCTGCTGGGGCAGAGACCATGTCTTATTCATCTTTGTATATTCACAATGCCTGGCACATTGATGATGTTCAGTAAATTGCTGATAAATGATAAAACAGGCCACACAAAGGCTTCACAGATAATCTAAAAGGAAGCTGGAGTTCTAAAACCAAAAGCAAATGGGAGTCTGCTTATAGATATACTGTAGCAGCAAATACTAGGTTTGCTAATGCAACTAATCCCAAGCATTATTCTAAACTGTAAGAAGTCAGTCTTCTTTGCTGTAGTTAACACATTTCAGAAAAACAGGACATTTCAGAAACACAGGACTTATTAGAGAAAAAGGGCCAAAGGTAGGAAGGAGTTCCAGGATTTGACCAGTGACTGTTCCAGGTTTTCTGTGGAAAACCCAGTTTTTAATAGTCACACAATTGCCTTTATGTCTGTCAGACTACTATATGTTCTCATTTTAGGTTGGGAAAGATGATGTAAATGTATCTGGTCTTTAAGCATTTTGAACTTGTGTCTGTCAGCAAAATGTATTTCAGCTGACATCCCTAACAATGTATTTTAAGAAGTGTACGCAAAAATAAGAAATTAAAACAGATGAAATAAAAATATGTGGACAGACCTTCTAATATTCCTGTACCCCTTGGAATGGCCTGTGCCCTTCCTGTGGTTCATGCACTCCTCTTTGGAGAAAACTGATGTAAGGGTAAAGGCTGTATTCGTACTCTAGTCAGGGGAGAGGTCCTGGACGTTTTCAGAGAACCTCTCTCTGCTCACCCCCAATGTGAAATCAGATGGGAAGCAAGCAGCCTTAGAGTGGGACCCGAGCTAATTCACTGTAGAAGTATTTTAGCAGAGCAGAACTTTTCAGCTTAGGTCCTTAAAGCAACTTCTAGAGACCTCAGGTGTGAACGCAACAGGCAAGCCTATAGGAAAACAGCTCACGTTCCCCCAGGGGCTGTGATCCTTAGTAACTCAGCCCATCTCCTGGCTTCCTGTTTGCAATAGGTTCTTAGCCCACTCTGCACTAGTTCTACCTTCACTTTTCTTCCTCACTGAATGCAGCACCCTCTGCCTGTTAATACTCTTTTTTCAGGGCCAAATCCTCTTAACCCCTTACCTGCACTTCTTTGATTTTTCTCATCACTGCATCATGGTGGGCACTTGAAAAATAAGCTGGTCACTTCTTTAATAATATGCCTCATAGGAATTCACTAGTATTTAAGACAAAGAAATTGTTATAGCATAATTCATTCTTAACTTAATACATAGATATTCCAAACATTTCATAGAAAAACATCATACGGTATATTGTCATTAACATTTTCCATCCTCCCCAAAGCAAATAGGATATCTTCACCCAACATTATCATAAATGGAGGTCATTGAACATACAATGGACAACTCCTTAGGAAAAAAATGGTATTATATCTAGGATGTCAATATATCAGAAGAGAATCCTAACAAGTCAAAAGAACAATAGGGAAATATTCAATAATATAAAAATAACTGAGTATTAAATTAATTACTAAATCAGCATAATTCTTTAGTATAAACTTAAAGATATTTTAAGAAAATATGTGAGAAATTATGTACAAAAGACCATACTTCAAAAAAGGAGATTCATGATACTATGTCCTTCACTTTATTTATTTTTTAAATATGTTTTTATTTATTTTTAGAGAGAGGAAGGGAGCAGAAGAGATAGAAACATCAAGCCCTAGCCAGTTTGGCTCAGTGGATAGAGCATCGGCCTGTGGACCAAAGGGACCCAGGTTCAGTTCTGGTCACGGGCTGTATTTTGGTTGCAGGATCCTCCCTGGCACAGGCCCTGGTCGGGGCATGTGCAGGAAATGGGGAGAGGGGACAATCGATGTGTTTCTCTCTGTCTTTCCCTCTTTCTTCCACTCTCTCTAAAAATCAATGGAAAGAGAGAAACCAAGATGGTAGCATAGGTAACCACCTAAACTGCTGCCTCAACAATATCACAACTACAACTAAAAGACAAAACGGACACCATCCAGAACCACAGGAAAGCTGGCTGAGTAGAAATTCTACAACTAGAAGGAAAGAGGAAAGCACATTGAAACTCAGAGGAGCTGCAAAAAGCTGAGGTATGGTGACACGAGCGTGCGCAAGGAGAGGATGGGTGGCTGACTGCACGGGTGGCTGAGTGCGCGGCTGGCTTTCTAAAGTGGGAGGGAGACAGAAGCTCCCAACTGCGCTGAACTCCAGTCCCAGGTGAGACTCTGGGAACCCAAACTCATTCGGGGGGAACCTGGACTGTCAGGAAAAGAGAAAGCACACTGAGACTCACAGGAGCTGTGGAAGACAGAGGTCTGGAGGTGCGTGCATGCAGAGAGGATTAACTGCTGAGTGACAGGCAGCTGAGTGCACAGCTGGCTTTCTAAAGCGGGAGGGAGACGGAAGCTCCCGACTGTGCTGAAGTCCACTTCCAGGCTAGTTTCTGGGAACCCCGACTCATTCAGGGAGAAACTGGACTGTCTGGCAGCAGGCGAAACTCGAGGGAGGCTTTATCTCAGAGGTGCTTGCAGAGATTACTGAGGAACACTGAGACCCAGGGGCCTCATAGGCAGGGCTGACGGGAAGCCAAGGATGTCTGCTCCGCCCAGAGACTCTGCCCCATCCAAGCTGAGCACAGAGGCTTTTGCAAGTCTTCTCCCATAAGGGTGTCTCCAGCACAGAAGTTCTCCCAGCGTAGACATAGCTGATTCTCACAGCCAATTGGCCTGGAGGACAATTCCTCCCAGTGATACCAACAACAATCAAGACTTAACTACAACGAGGCTGTGCACACAGTCCACAAAGGGGTGCACCAAAAGTGTCCACCTCAGGTAACTGGGGGAGCCGAGCCACTGGGCCATATAGGGCACCCACCACACAAAGCTACTCTACCAACTCAAGGAAGCAGTGAAAATGTGGAGACAAAGAAACAGATCACAAATGAAAGAAATGGAGGAAAGCAAACGACCGGATATAGAGTTCAAAACCATGGTTATAAGGTTTTTCAAGAATTTCCTAGAAAAGGCCGATAAATTTAGTGAGACCCTCGAGGATATGGAAAAGGACCAACTAGAAATTAAACATACACTGACTGAAATAAAAAATATTATACAGAGACCTGATAGCAGACTAGAGGACCAAAAGAATCAAGTCAAAGATTTGAAATACAAAGAAGCAAAAAACACTCAATCGGAAAAGCAAAAAGAAAAAAGAATCCAAAAATTTGAAGATAGTATCAGGAGGCTCTGGGACAACTTCAAGCGTACCAACATCTGAATTATGGGGGTGCCAGAAGAAGACAGAGAACAAGATACTGAAAACCTATTTGAAGAAATAATGACAGAAAACTTGCCCCAACTGGTGAAAGAAATAGACTTACAAGTCCAGGAAGTGCACAGAACCCCAAACAAAAGGAATCCAAAGAGGACCACACCAAGACACATCATAATTAAAATGCCAAGAGCAACAGACAAGGAGAGAAGATTAAAAGCAGCAAGAGAAAAACAGCTAATTACCTACAAGGGAGCACCCATACGATTGTCAGCTGATTTCTGAATAGAAACTATGCAGGCCAGATGGAAGTGGCAAGAAATATTCAAAGTGATAATAGCAAGAACCTACAATCAAGATTACTCTACCCAGCAAAGCTATCATTCAGAACTGAAGGGCAGATAAAGAGCTTCACAGATAAGAAAAAGCTAAAGGAGTTCATCACTGCCAAACCAGTATTATATGAAATGCTGAAAGGTACTCTTTAAGAAGAGGAAGAAGAAGAGAAAGGTATAGATAAAAATTATGAACAACAAATACATGTCTATCAACAAGTGAATCTAAAAATCAAATGAATAAAAAAATCTGATGAACAGAATAAACTGGTGAATATAATAGAATCAGGGGCATAGAAAGGGAGTGGACTGACAATTCTCAGTGGGGAAAGGGGTGTGGGGGGTGTGGGAAGATACTGGACAAAAATCATACACCTATGGATGAGGACAGTGGGGTGGGGGGGTGGGGTAAGGGCAGAGGGTGGGGTGGGAACCGGGTGGAAGGAAGCTATGGTGGGAAAAAAGAGAAACAATTGTAATAATCTGAACGATAAAGATTTATTAAATTTTAAAAAATCAACGGAAAAATATCCTCAGATAAGGACTAAAAAAATAATTATAAACATCAATGATGAGAGCAAATCATGGATTGGCTGCCTCCTGCATGCCCCCTACTGGAGATCGAGCCTGCAACCCCGGGCGTGTGTCCTGACTAGGAATCAAACCAGTGACCTTTTGGTGCATGGGATGTCACTCAACCAACTGAGCCAAACCGGCCAGTGTTTAACTTTATATTTGAGTTAAAAAGAAGATGACAACAAACAACTGTGTAGTCACACCAACCTTAGGAAATAAAACATTACTGATATAGTTAAAGCTCCTTTGTACGCTTCGTAGTTCACATCTCCCACCCTCCTCCTAGAAATAATCAGGACTTATCATTTCCATGTGTTTTGTTTTTTTTAACATCATTTTGTTCCACTTATTTATGCATTCACTGATTTATTCTTGTATGTGCCCTCACCGAGGATCAAGCCAGCAACCTTGGTGTATCAGGATGACCCTCTAACCAACTGAGCTACCTGCCAGGACACCATGTGTTTCTCTTTAAATCAATAAACTATTGTGAAATAGAGCACCCTAAAAGTCACAGTTTTAAAATTGCAATCATGCATAGGAAGCATGAAGCATTAATGGGGGTTGGCTGACCAAAGCTGAGCTTCCATTTTCTCTCAGACACTGATTGCCTAGTAGTCCTCCCCTATCTTAACTCATTAGTACCTTCAAAGAGGTACTTTTCTATTTTTCCAGCTTTTAAAATTGCCTCTAGTGAGATGATTTGTCTAAATTATCTAATCTGTCATTACTAGAAATAGAATCTTAACATTTAACACTGGCCATTGGTTTTTTTTTTCCTCCCAAATGCCAGTTCATAACTTCTGCCTATTTTACTACTGGGTGTTTGTCTTTTCTTTGTTGATTTGGAAATGTTTTTCTTTTTATTGTTAATCCTCACTGAAAATATTTTTCCATTGATTTTTAGAGTGAGAGGGAGGGAGAGAGACACACAGAGAGAAACATTGATTGGTTGCCACACATAGGAGCCTGATCAGGGCCAGGATCCAGCCTGCAACCGAGGTACATTCCCTTGACCAGAATTGAAGTTGGGGCCCTTCAGTCCACGGGCCAACACTATCCACTGAACCAAACTGAGGAGGACTGGACATGTTCTTCTTCTTCTTTTTTTTTTTTAATATATTTTATTGATTTTCTTATAGAGAGGAAGGGAGAGGGATAGAGAGTTAGAAACATCAATCAGCTGCCTCCTGCACACTCCTCACTGGGGATGTGCCTGCAACCAAGGTACATGCCCTTGACTGGAATTGAACCTGGGTCCTTTCAGTCTGCAAGCTGACACTCTATCCATTGAGGCAAACCGGCTAGGGCTGGAGATGTTCTTAATGCATTTTGAATACAAGCTGAAATTCATCAGCTATGTTTTGAAAATATATTTCCCCAGGCTGTCTTCTGCTTTCTTCCTTTTTGAGCCATAGTTTGATAAACAAAAGTTTTACATTTTAATATTGTCACATTTATTTATCTCTTCTCTAATAGTTTGTGCCTAATATTCTTTAGGAAATACTTTCATATACCTAAATCATAAAGATATTCTCTTATACTTCCTTCTAAAACTTTAAAAATATTAATATTTACATTTAAATTTTTAATTCACCTAGTATTGAGTCCAATCTAGTTTTATTTTTCCATATTAGTAACTGGTAATGGCAGCACTTCCATATTTATTTATTTATTTATTTATTTATTTTTTTATTTTTTTTTTTGATCCTGCCGCAGGTTTATTTGTACAAACAGCACAGGACGGTACCAGCGCCACAGACAGCAGCCCAGCCGCCCCACCAGTCCTTCCGTCCTCACATCGGCAGACAGAGGCCTCTACTGTGGAGCCTTCGTGGGGGCCTGGGCACTTTTGGGAGCAGGGGCCTGGGCACCTTTGGGGGCGGGGGCCTGGGCACTTTTGGGAGCAGGGGCCTGGGCACCTTTGGGGGCGGGGGCCTGGGCACTTTTGGGAGCAGGGGCCTGGGCACCTTTGGGGGCGGGGGCCTGGGCACCTTTGGGAGCAGGGGCCTGGGCACCTTTGGGAGCAGGGGCCTGGGCACCTTTGGGAGCGGGGGCCTGGGCACCTTTGGGAGCGGGGGCCTGGGCACCTTTGGGGGCGGGGGCCTGGGCACCTTTGGGAGCAGGGGCCTGGGCACCTTTGGGAGTGGGGGTCTGAGCCACTTTGGGAGCCTGAGCTGCATCTGTACCCGCAGCCTGGGGCTTGGTTTCCGCCTTGGCCTTGGCCTTTGGCCGGCAGAGCCTGAGCCCCTTGGCAATGCGGGCCCGAGCACGTTTCCCAAGCTTGGGGTGAGCGATGTAGGCAAGTCGACTGAGTTTGCGGCTGCAGCCCTTTGGGATATTGGGCCTGGGCTCCTTGGGCTTGACCAGGGCCTTGATGGCCTCAGCGCGTGCGCTCATGGCCTTGGCGTTGTTGGCCTGCATCTTCTTCAGGCCCTTCTTGTTGTGCTTCTTGGCAAAGCGCATGTTCCTTAGGAACTTGGGGTCTACCCCCTTAAGAGATTCATATCTTTGTGACCGGGGTTTCTTGATGCCATTTCTGTGCCATTTTCGGGACTGGTTGTGCGTGGTGTGGTTCTTGGACTTGGCCATCTCTGCACAGAAGCTCACGGCTCCAGAAGCCGCCAGGGACCGGAAGAGCAGCACTTCCATATTTAAATACAATTTCCTTTCCTCATTGATCTGCAATGCCATCTGTCCAAAATAAAAATCATGTGAGGATCTTTTCTGGCCTTGGTTTTCTGTCCTGTTGGTTTGATTTTCCTTCACTGTGCTAAAATTGCACTGTCTTACTTTTAATAAGTTTACTAGTATACATTTTGATATCAATATATCAAATACCCCTAATCTAGTTGTCTTGAAAATTGTCTTTACTTATATCGGTCCTTTGCTATCTCATATATTTTAGAATCAACGGGTTTCTATGAAAAGCTCAACAGGGATTAGACTGGCATGAGTTGAATTTATAGTTTTTAAATATATGTATATTAAACATCAATGATGAGAGCGAATCATGGATCAGCTGCCTACTGCACGCCCCCTACTGGAGATATATATAATTGATTTCAGAGAGGAAGTGAGGGAGAGATAAAAACATCAATGATGAGAATCATTGATAGGCTGCCTCCTGCATGACCCCAATTGGAGATGGAGCCCACAACCCAGACATATTCCCTATTGGGGAACTGAACTGTGACCTCCTGATTCATATGTTGATGCTCAACCACTGAGCTACGCCAGCCAGGCTGAATTTAAGGTTTTGAGAAGAAATGATACTTTTTTGAGGTTGCATCTTCCTAGTTATAACTATTTTTTGGAACTTCTTTAAGTTTTCAACAGTTTTACAATTTTATGCATAAAAGTTATAAATGATTTTGTTAAATAAAAATATCGCTATGCACTTTTGATAACACTGTAATTGATATCTTTTTCACATTTACATTTTTAATTGTTTCTTGTTATGTACTAGTAGAAATACAAACCTTTGTATAATGATTTTATATTTAGAAACCTTTTTGAACTCAGTCTAATAATTTCATATAAATATTACGCTCTTCTCCACATCCAGCATGGCTAGAGAGCAGTCTGGTTCCTGAGTAGGGGCGACGGGGGATTGAGAAAATGAAGGACAGACACAAATACAGTAGGGAAAGCTGGGACTGGGTGGGACCACTGTTCTCTAATGGAGAGACAAGGACCCAGAGCCAATAGAGCGCATTTATTTTATACAGCAAAAACCAGGAAGTTTTACTAAAGCCCAAGACAAAGGAGATTCTGTGCATTCTTGTGGCTTCTTTGTAATTGTCACTTCTGGGTGGGCCTGGATAATCGTGTTTGTTCCTGGGGCTTGGCTAGATTTAGATAATGAAACCCATCCCCTGGCACCTGAGCTGAAGGTCAGGCTGATAACACACCTGCCTCTGGCATGCTGTGTTTCCAGGACATGGCTCTGCCAACGCCACTGGATTCAGCTGACAATAATTAAAGAAATGCTCATGTGCCTTCCCAGGCACTCTCTACAATTTCACTATAGATTGTCTTTTGTTTTCTAAGAGGTCAATCAGGTTTTCTGTTAAAAAGCTTTTTTTTCCTACCTTTTCATTAATTATACCTATTCTTTCTTTCCTGTCTTTTTTCCTGGTTGAAACATCAGTGGTTAATGTATAAGAATCTGATTATGTTCACAGTGGCCTCCTTGCTGTTTCTTGAACATACTGAGTGCTCTTCTGCCTCTGGGGCTGTGTATCTGCCAGAAAAGATGTTTTCCCAAATAACTTCATGGTTCACTTTCTCATTTCTTTCAATCAAGTCTTTGCTCAAATGTCTCTTTATCAGAGGCTTTCCATGATGTCCCTATATAAAATGTTAATATAGAGTTGGATTCCATTTTTGATGTTTGACTGATGACAGCTATTAAGCTTTACCCCTTCTGTTCCACATTTGGGCAGTTGATAAGAAAGTGTGGGTACTCTTTCTTTCAACACCTGTGGGAAATTCAAACTGCATGCAGAACCATCATTCTGGCTCCTTCCCCTAACCACCATAAAACCTCCCGCTCCCAGCCAGTCACCTTCCCCTGTTCTCTCAAGCCATTTTTGAATTTGCTTGGGAGCTGCCCTGCTTTCCCCATAAAGCCTCATTATGTAACCAGTAAACCTTTTCATACCGTGTGTGTGTGTGTGTGTGTGTGTGTGTGTGTGTGTGTGAGAGAGAGAGAGAGAGAGAGAGAGAGAGAGAGAGAGAGAGACGGAGAGAGATTTCATCTGAACCAAATTTTGGGTGGGAAGTTCATTCTATCTCAGTGTAGGATGGCCACAACAAAATAGTATCCATCTTTATAATGCATCCAATGCTTTATTTTTCTTCATAGCACTTAACATCATCTGACATATTATATACTTGCTTATTATTTGTCTTGATTGAATGATAGATCCCAGCATTTAGTGAAGTATCTGGCATAATCACCCACCCACCCATTCATTCAACCAATATTTATGGAGAGCCTACTTTGTCTAGGCACTAGAGCCTTAGTGCTATAATAGTGACCAAAGAAAGCCCTTGCCCTCATAGCGCTTACATTCCAGAGGGCAGGGTAGGTATTCAATACATATTTGTTGAATAAATGAATAATTTTTTTTCCTTAGGTAGAATGTTAAAAAGAAACACAATGTCATATTATGAATATAAATTTTTAATCACTCTTTAAAATACATTTTTATTGATTTCAGAGAGGAAGGGAGAGGGAGAGAGAGACAGAAACATCAATGATGAGAGAGAATCATTGATCGGCTGCCTTCTGCACATCCCACACTGGGGATCGAGCCTGCAATCCAGGCATGTGCCCTACCGGGAATCGAACAGTGATCTCCTGGTTCATAGGTTGATGCTCAACCATTGAGCCACACTGGCCAGGCTTTAATCATTTTTTGCTACAAACTAGTACTTATTTAAAAGTAATATTTAGTAATTTATACTCAAAGGACATGTTACAACTGACATCCTGAGAAAGACAATCAAAAATATTTTTTGAAGATTTACAATGTGCTTAATATCGAAGAGCTCCTAAATCTGCAGTTGTTTGCATTAGTAAGAGGTAGTTAATTTCTGGCTAATGATTACTGAAGGACACTGAGGAAAATTTCAACCATTATAATCAGTAAGAGTATCATTTTATATATCTTGAAGGACAGTGGCCATGTTTAGCAATAGCCTCACATAAATTAAAATATATACTCTCTTCAATATTGTATTTTGATGCTGTTTGTTTTCTCTTCTCTTTTTGCAAGTAACCAGCAAGGCACAAACTGCTTCCAGTTGGCAGTCCAAACAGAGGGGGATCATGGCTAACCATCTAGTTGTTAATATTTGTGAAAGGGAAATTGCAAACTCTGAGTATGGTTGCACTTCACCAAAAGGGGTGAAGCTCCTCCTTCTGACCACTGTATTCCATGAGAAAAGTGTTTAAATTATTAAACACTCTGACTTCTAAAATGGATTTTTAAAATTCAATGCAAAGATTCAACAACTTGCCCTAACCGGTTTGGCTCAGTGGATAGAGCGTCGGCCTGCAGACTGAAGGGTCCTAGGTTCAATTCCCGTCAAGGGCATGTACCTTGGTTGTGGGCACATCCCCGGTAGGGGGTGTGCAGGAGGCAGCTGATCGATGTTTCTCTCTCTTCGTTTCTCTATCATTGATGTTTCTAACTCTCTATCCCTCTCCCTTCTTCTCTGTAAAAAAAATCAATAAAATATATTATTAAAAAAAAAAAGATTCAACAACTATCAAAATTTTCAACACCGATTTTTCTAACATCCTATTAGCAGTTTTGAGACTAAGTTGAAAATTTTAATAATTTAAACAAATGTAAGTGATTACTATTTTTAATTTATATAACTTACAAGTGTAAGTTATGTAAATATAAACAATCACATGACTCCAGGTCGTGTTTATATTTAAGGTATAAATATAAGACTGATTTTTAGAAAAAAAGAATGAAGAACATCTCCATTATGAATCTTTGTTCCTAATAAACTTTTTCAGATAGACCTATGAAACACCACAGCATAATGTCAACATACCTTTCATTTCAAAGGCCAAAAATATAGAGTTTAAGTAGTGAGATAATTTCTATTGGATTTTATATTTGCATCAATTCCTGAGTTAATCAATTAATTAACTTAGTTAATCATTTCTTTTTCTACATGAGTAGCAGTTGACTTAATCCCGCCCAAATGAGTGAGTCTCTTTTGGTTGATCAATGCGATAGAGAAACTCTGCAGGTAAGAAGTAGCCAAGATACTCCACTATATCTGGGGTAGTGTCATAATGGTAGTGTCCACCTTCTCCATGATGACTAAAACAGTGTGTGTGCTCCAATCGCAAATCAAACCCCTAGAAAAATAGACAAACTATCTGTTAATATTCAAATTATTTTGAACAGAATTTACTTAAGGGGGAGGGAGACCTTTTAAATTTATATTATGGTAGTTTTTATTTTATTGTTTAAGTAGGTAATAAATACATTCATATGATTTAAAAGGATGTATTCAGTAAAATACATCTTTCCATTTCTTTCCCTCACCACTCACTTCCTTTCTTTGCAGGCAATTAATGTAAGCAGTTTCTTCCATATCCTTCTAGAAAGATTTATTTTTTTCACTCAAATAGTAGTACTCTGTACATATTGTGCTGCATATTGTTTTTCTTCATTTAACAATATATCAGATCATAAAAGAGTTTCCTTATATTCTATTGTATGTACATGCCACTTTCCAATTGATGTTTAGATTATTTCCAGTTATTCTATTCTTATAGCAATTCAGTCATGAATAACCTTGTATCTAATAATTTTACATGCTTATGCAAATATTTAAGGATAAATACCTAGGCATGTAATCATTGGATCAGAAGATATCACTAGCCAGTATTTTGGTAGATATTTACTTTGAATTGATCTATATTATAATATTTTCCCTAGTGTACAGTATTAGAATATAATGAATAGTATAATGAACAGCAAATACAATGAGTCATGCTGTAATTCTACTATTTAGAATTTATCATGCTGTAATTCTAATATGACTTTGGGTATTATTTAAAATGCCTGTGCATTCATTTTCTCAAAGGTGAAATCTGCTCTGCCTAACTCAAGATTGTTAGCCACCTGCTTCCTTATCTTTCAAGATAATTCTAGAGACTATCCTAGTTCTTAAATAACAACACAAAAAATGCCAAATTAAAAATAAAAACATCCTAAAATTTGAACATTATCATTGTGGTATACTACAATATAAAAGACAGATACAGACTTACTGGGTCTTTGGAGACAAAAACTGGCAGACAAATCAAAGGAGCCTTCATCTCATAAAAATGCAACCAGTTATTCACGTCTTCATCAGAGTTCAATGGGCAGGGAGAAAATTCTCTAGGCTACAATAAAAGATCATTAAACAGGTAAACATACTGAATATTTTTGAGAATTAAAATTTTATATTAAGTTAAAAACTTTAAGAGCTCTTATACATGTGTTGACTATTTTTGGCATCTAAAGTTATACACCTTAGTTTTTAAAAGGATCACCAATCAGTGTGTACACACTAAAATGTATGAATGAATAAATGAAGGAATGAGTGTATTAATGTATTTTTACTTTTTGTAGCTTCAGTTTTCCTGTGAGTATATCCTCATCCTAATCTTATCTATCATCCTATAGTACACAATATTTTTATTAATTATATTTACCATTATGTATATTAGTTTCTAGAACTTGTTCATCTTTTTTTAAATTGGTTTTTAGAGAGAGAGAGAGGGAAAGAGAGAGAAACATTGATCGGCTGTCTCCCGCACACTACCTGAATGGGAATCGAACTGGTGACCTCTTGGTATATGACCAGATGCTCAATCAATTGAGGCTCACTGGCTGGGTGAACTCGTTCCTCTTACAACTGAAGTTTGTACCCTTTGACCAACATCTCTCCATTTTCCCCTGCCATGACTCCCAAACCTCTGACAATCACCATATAGATTCTACATATAGGTGAGATGATGCAATATTTATCTTTCTGTCTGGCTTATTTCACTTAGTATAATGTCCAGCAAATTCATCCATATTATCATAAATGGCAGGATTTCTTTCTTTTTTAAGTCATATATATATATATAAATATATGTTGTTTTCATAACTTGGCTACTGTGAATAATACTGCAGTGAACACAGGAGTGTATATATCCCTTCAAGATACTGATTTCATTTCCTTTGAATATATCCTATATATAAAAACCCTGGGTCCATCACAACCAGAGGCTCGACCAACCAGAAGTCACTCCTGCAGTCGGCGCTGGGTTGCCGTGGCGACCCAGCACTGACTGCTATAGCAGCAGGCGCGGTGACCTAGCACTGACTGCTGAGGGGACTGCGAATCAGGCCTGGAGAGAGGCCTGAAGAGAGAAGCAGTATCTGATCCGTAGCCTCTGTGGCAGCTATTGGTCAGCACTTGCCTCTCTCTCTCCGGACCTGGCCAGCAGCCACATCTCCATTTCTCTCCAGGCCTCCACCAGGGCTGCTGACCAGCCCCACCTTTCTGATCAGGCCCCGTTCATAAGCCCAGAGACGCTGACTGGCATAGAAACCGACAATGAGAACCAAATTTGGGTGAAGTGTGAGGAGCCAATGGCTGCCTAGGAGGCGAAGCTTTTGATGTTGACTGGCATAGAAACTGACCAATCAGAACCAAATCCCAGTGAACTGTGAGGAGCCAATGGCTGCTTAGGAGGCAGAGCTTTTGATGCTGACTGGGATAGAAACAGACCAATCAGAACCAAATCTGGGTGAACTGTGAGGAACCAATGGCTGCCTAGGAGGTGGAGCTTTTGACGCTGACTGGCATAGAAACTGACCAATCAGAACCAAGTTGGCCAGCAGAGGAGGGCAGTTGGGGGTGAGATCAGGCCTGCAAGGGAGGGCAATTAGGGGCAAGATCAGGCCTGCAGGGGAGGGCAGTTAGGAGTGATCAGGCAGGCAGAGGCAGTTAGGGGCGATCAGGTCGGCAGGGAAGGGCAGTTGGGGGTGAGATCAGGCTGGCAGGGGAGGGCAGTTGGGGGCAACCAGGCTGGCAGGGGAGGGCAGTTGGGGGCGACCGGCTGGCAGGGGAGCAGTTAGGTGTTAATCAGGCCAGCAAGGGAGTGGTTAGGGGGTGATCAGGCTGGCAGGCAGAAGCAGTTAGGGGCAATCAGGCGGGCAGGCAGGTTAGTGGTTAGGAGCCAGCAGTCAGGGATTTTGTGGGCAGAGCCAGTTGGCCAACTGCCCACAGGGATCGGGCCTAAACCGGCAGTCCGACATCCCCTGAGGGGTCCCAGATTGGAGAGGGTGCAGGTTGGGCTGAGGGACAACCCCCCCAGTGCAGTTGTACCAAAATATAGAATATACTAGAGGCCTGGTGAAGAAATTCGTGCACTGGGGGGGTTGTCCTCAGCCCAACCTGCACCCTCTCCAATTATGGAAAATAGTTGTACCAATCATATAATTATTTGGTATTTACAAATAGATTTATCTATAATTCTGTTGTAAATAATTTGGAAAAGTAGTTTCACAAATTTGCTTTCTTTGCAGGGTCAGCTGGCATACCATTTAAAATTAAGAGGATAAAAAGCCATTAAAACAATACATTTTCTAATGGCTTTACTGATAAAATCATTCCATTGATTCATTCACCTATCAAAAATCTGTATATATAAAAGCCAAGTGACTGGACCAACCAGAATAACTAGAACGACCGGTGGCTATGATGTGCACTGTGGCAGCCAACCAACCCGATTGGGGCCCGATCAGCTACCCCCAAGCTCCTGTGGCCCCTCCCTGGGCCGGCCCTGACCCCGGTTGGCCCCTCCACCCTGATTGGAGGTGGGGCTGGCTAACCACCCATGGCCCCTTCCTCCAACCAGCCCTGCCCCTGATAGCCCCCCCCCACTCTGATTGGGGGCAGAGCCAGCTGGCCAACTGCCTGCAGCCCCACCCCCTGGCTGGCCCTGCCCCCAAATGGCATCCCCCCACCCTGATTGGGGGTGGGACCGGCCAGTCAACCTCCTGTGTCTCCTCCCCCCTGCTGGCCCTGCCCCGATAGGCCCCTTTGGGGTGGGCCGGCTGGACCCCACCTGTGCACGAATTCATGCACCAGGCCTCTAGTTATATTAAAAGTCCTGAATGCCCTGGGTCTGTCTTCAAATAGTATTCCATACTTAATGTCTTATAAACTTATTATATTTAGCCCATAGATTGTAATTTTCATGAGTTCTTTCCCACAAACTACAACCATTCTAATAGTAAAGTCTATGTATTGGGTATGGGATGCTGGCAATTAAAATAATAATCAGCTTCTCAGGCTTATACTCACATCTATCTTGATCTGAAAAACAAAGACATTGAAAAGAAAGTTCTAATGCATTAACATGACTCCAGCTAGACGTCATCATACAATATGACTTACAGTACTGTCATTTAAATTTTAAAGTAATACATTTTACCAAAATGTATCTAGTAAAATTATTTATTTAGGGTGTCTTTAAAGGTAAAATTCTCAATGTGCATTTAAAAAGTCCTTAAGATCTTAAGCACATGCACACACATACATATGCACAAATGCATGCATTCAGACCCCCACAGGCCCTTACCATAATGTGAGTCTTCACTTTTCCTTTCTGAATTATGAAAGTACCTCCCATCCCTACAGGCTTATCTCCATAATGTTTTTCAAGAGTCTGTCTCATACAAGTCACAAAATTAAGTTTTCCATTTCTTCTTTTGGCTTTCACCTCAATGACCTAGAGAGGACATAAATATGCATACCATTGTTCTAAGGTGTAAAATTTTATGTAAATATCTACCAAAGTGAAACATACAATCTAATGCCATTAAGCAAATATTCACTTTTTTGGTTAGAGTATCCAAATATCAATATGTATGTATGTGTATGTGTGTGTGTAATAGAACATTTACTCTAATAATAATTCTTATTCATGCTTTCTTGGACTGAGAGAGTTATGGCTAAATCCTTCACTGAACTCTAGAGATTCTTATCATTACATGTCAAGGTGGTCAAGGGTTGAGAATTCCCTGGCTGAAAGGGTACTGCTTACTGTGTTATTCCTAACCTCAGTTTTGAATGAGACTTTCACCCTGCCTATAGTACTTTCTGAATCTTCCATAACTGGATTATTTAATTGCAGGTGAGGGGAAATTATTACATTTTGTCACTTCCTTTAAAATTCTGGACTTAGGTTATCTTCACTTCATTAGGTATTTTTACTTCACTACTTCATTTCTCAAAGTAGCTGAAGCAGCTATCTGTACTTATAAAATCTACGTGTTTTCAAAGCTAAAACTGAAATTATCCTTTTGTGTTCTAACATGAAGTAAATCTGAAGTGAGGCATTAATTTTCCTTACCTCTGTCTTGCTACCATTTTTTGCTACCATCATTTCTATCTAATTCAATCAATGTTTGACCAGTCAGGAATGAGCAAATTGCATAGATTCTAATTATAGATAGACATTATTAGCTACATGGTTCATCTATTTGACTAACTCACTCCCCATATGGATATCCTGATACCTTATAATTCCTAAAAAAAAAAAAAAAAAAAAAGAGTATTGCTTACTAAATATTCTTAAACTCAGTTTTAAATGAGAGTTTCACTCTACCTATAGTATTCTCTGAATCTTTCATAACTGGGTTATTGAAAGAGCTGCTTTAAAAAAAATATTTTTTTTTTATTGATTTCAGAGAGGAGGGGAGAGGGAGAGAGAAACAGAAACATCAATGATGAAAGAGACTAATCAGTTGGCTGCTTCCTGCATGCCCCACAATGGATATTGAGCCCGCAACCTGGGCATGTGCTCTGACTAGGAATTCAACAGTGGTCTCCTGGTTCATAGGTCAACACTCAACCACTGAGGCACAACCAACTAGACTAAAGAGCTATGACTTAGGTACTTCAGATATTTTTTAGAAAACCATATTTGGTGGCAATAAAAATTCAAATTTTTAGCTGAGAACTTTTGAAGAATATTGTTTTTATGGACAAAATCACCTTTCCAGGTTGGCCCTCACTGGCAAAAAGGTTAGCCAGTAATGCACACCCATAATCATGGTATTTCTCACTGTATTTCTCTAGTAGGCACCCTCCATCTTCAGGGTTAATGCAGGCAAAGTAACTTCCATTCACAGGAGGTTTGTGTTCACTTTCTGCTTGAATAACTGGCATAAACTGAAAAGTAAATAAGGTAAAAATTAGTCAATCTTCATATCTCTCTGCAAACAGGTTATCTTGAATAATATGACAGAATTTTATCCTATGTTTTAAGACATTTTATTTCAATATCTAATAAGAAAACATGAAATATGAACTATTTAATTTTAGATTCAAAACAAAATGTTAAAGATTTACAAATATCAAAAAGCTGAAAAAACATTTTATAAAATGTTTACAGTATTCCTTATAGTGTTCCTATTACATTGTAACAGTTGCTTTATTTAAAATGTCTAATTAAAATATTTTTCCTTGAACAGTAGGCAAATTATATTGATTTTGCAAAAGAACTTTTGACTAAAGGTTGTGAGAGAATGGGCACATTGAAGATTCATTCACTCCTCTGTTTATGAGATGTGAAGAAACAGTGCTATTTTTATGTTGGAAATACATTGACATTCACAGTACTTGATATTACCTTTTGTAAATAATCATACTACTGGGGTAGGTTTCTACAATTTGGTCGGAAAAGGGGTGTTGACTAGAACATTAAATATTCCACTCATCTTCTGATCAAAAGCTGCTCTCATACCAAAAGCAAAGATTTATGGAGAAGTTGAAATCCTCTGATGTATAAGGATTACAGTCTTTCACAATCTAGATCCACTGCAGACCACAGTAGGACCTTGGACTCACCTAAGAATGAGTGTATATACTAAGAAAATCTGAAATTAGGGGTTAGCGTCCTATTATAGTTGCATCAGTTGGAGCATGTGCTATAATACAAAACTGTATCAAATAGCAAATCTGTAGAGAGACATGATATTAACTACTTACAATTCATCCAGAAAGTTAAGATTTCTGATAGGGAAGGAAAGGGCAAAAGGCAAACCAAATGTCTAATCAATAAAATAAAAAATATATATGCTGACCTCAGAATTGAACCCAAGAGTCTGAAATGGACCTGCCCCCGCTCCAAGAATAAAAGCTCCAGGAAGGTTGATTTCTTTTGCGATCTTATTTAGATCATAAACCTATATAAGAGGAAAACAATATTATTTAAATTTTAATTTATACAAATTCCCAGGTTTACTTTGACTCAACAATTGTTGAGTCCATCAACAATTCCTTGCCACATTGGTCAGTGATGTTCTAATAAAAGGAATCAACCCAAATTCTATAATTTTCATGTGAATGTGAAGAGTAAAAGTACACTTACTTTTTTTTTATTTACAAGAGGCAATAAGTAAGGCACACCTCCTACTTCTGCAATTCTAGTTTTCCCACAGATTCCTTAAAAAAAAAAAAATCTTAAATTTAGGCAAATATCTAATGCAATTACTATAAAATGCCAGAAAACACTAGTTTAATTTATTACGAGTAGATAACTTTCCCATTCTCATAGTTTTACAAATAGTAGGCGTTGGAAGATGTAAATAGCTAGGACCCATGTTCTGTTCTAACTACCTGTGGCTCTAAATTTGTCATAATGAAGCATGCCTTGATATAGTTGGTAGCATAAAGATAATATGAAGTTGATTACAGGGAAAGGGCTAGAATGGGGACCAAAACTTGGATTGAATGGTTTCTATAATTTAAGTTCTTGTCTATAGTTACCTATTCCTTTAAAAATCTGTGGGGTTTTTTGGTGGTTGGGGAGAGGTTTAGCTAAAATTGTATTTTAACTTAAAGTATTTTACTGTGGTAAAATATAATAGTTCTTATAGAAATCCATATACGAAATCCTCTTGTCAAAGTTGTTTTTTCCTAACGTTGTTTATAAAAATGACAAGTAATTAGTGGTAAACTTCAGATGCTAGAAACTTTCTACTTTCATTTTTTTTTAATCCTCACCTAAGGATATATTCATTGATTTTTAGAGAGAGAGGAAAAGAGAGAGAGAGAAAGGAACATCAGTGTGAGAGAGAAACATGGATTGGTTGCTTCCTATACACACCCCAACTGGTAATTGAACCTGCAACCTAGATATTTGCCCTGACCAGGAATCAAACCTGCAACCTTTTGGTGTATGGGACAACGCTTCAACCAACTGAGCCACTTGGGCAGGGCTCTACTTACATTTTTAATTAACATCACAGGTACAGCTAGACACAATTTGGGAGAAGACTTTTATTTTTAATGTAGAGGGGAAAATAATTACCTTTTGTCTGAGAAAAAGTATTTTATCAGTTTCATACTAACAGTATTACACAGTAAAGTAGATATAATTGCTCTGTTTCTTCAGCTATGCAGATGGTAGATGTACACAGTTCTTTTCGGTTACATTTGTAATTAGCTATTTTGTACATGTTTTCCATGGGACCAGCAAAAATTACTCATGGATAAGACTCTTTATCATAAGATACAGTAATGCTGAAGTTTAAAGAAACCACCAATAGAGTACTATTTTAGTAGATCAGAGAAAAGACAAGAAATGGCTAAAAATGGTGACTTGTAGAGATGAAAAGGAAATTAAGAAAAAGAACAAAGAAAGAATAGGCAATTATGATGAGTTAAATTTTAGACATGTTGACCTCAAGTTGTCCTTAGCATATATAGGTGGAGATGTCCTATAAATGACAGTTGGAATTATTGATCTACAGCTAAAAACAACAACAAAAAAGAGATCTAGGTGACACGTACGGATTTCAAAGTTGTTGTATCCAAATAGTCATTAAAACCACAGGGGTAAATGGAAAATCCGAGAGAGATTGTACAGAATAAGAAGAGGCGGAAAAAAGAATTCTGGAAAACATCCAAATTTAAGAGTCTGTTAGAAAGAGAAGAAATCAGGAAAAATGAGGAAGAAAAGAATGTCACAGAGGTAGGAAAGGCACCAAGAAAGACGAGGCAAAAGAAAAAAGGAGAGGGGAGAACCAAGGGGAGAGAGTGTGTCAGGTAACAATGGGCAAAAAGTATGAAGTATGTAGAGATCAAATAATGCCAGTAAACATACCAAGGTCACCAGGGACAGAGCAAGATCAGTTCATGTAGAAAGTGCCTAACTATGTTTATGAATGGTCATATATACATATCTGACTTCCTTAATATTGTAATTTAAAGATTCACAAATTATTGACCAGAAACCTCTTGTTCAAAATATTACCCTTAGGATGACAGAATTAAGATTAAACATTTTTCTCTTTGTACACTCTGTGGGTTCTGATTTTTATTTTATTTACTTGATTTTTTTAAATTGGGGGAGAATGTATTACCTAAAAATTGGAAGAAACATAGCTAGCTATAAAAAAAGCATTGCACTAAATGGTTTCAAGGTGTGAAGATAAATAGCCATCTGGCACACAAAACTTCTAGAATTTACATGTCTACTTAAAATCAAAGACTGTTTAAACTGGAAAGATCCCCCCAAAAGGACATTTAAATCCCCCATGAACCCCAGGTACATTAATTAGCTTTCCCAGGGTAATGAAATCTGAATGTGGCAGAGAAAGAACTAGAGTTCAGGACTTTCATGTAACACTATTTTTTAACGAAGATGTCAGTTGCATATTAAAAAGAGTGAATGAATATTAGTGTTTATCTTCAAGTTTTTCATCACAGTAGGGTATAGCAGGAGAAAGTTGTATTTTAGAAGCAGACCTAGATTTGAATCCTACCTCAGTTTTCACATCTATAAACGAGGGCTAGTACTTACCTTGCAGTGTTATTATAAAAATTAAGACATCAGATATAGGTATCTATCATACTCTCTGTCAAATTCTATTTACTCCACAATATTAATTTCCTTTTAATAATAATTAATAATTAAGTAATTATTATTCTCATTTTATTTTTTTATTTAAAAAAATATATTTTATTGATTTTTTTACAGAGAGGAAGGGAGAGAGATAGTAAGCTAGAAACATCGATGAGAGAGGAACATCGATCAGCTGCCTCCTGCACACCCCCTACTGGGGATGTGCCCGCAACCCAGGTACATGCCCTTGACCGGAATCGAACCTGGGACCTTTCAGTCTGCAGGCTAACGCTCTATCCACTGAGCCAAACTGGTTTTGGCTCATTTTATTTTTTAATATATTTTTTTATTAATTTCAGAGAAGGAAGGGACAAGGAGAGAGAGATTGAAACATCAGTGATGAGAGAGAATCATTGATTTGCTGCCTCCTGCATGCCCCCAACTGGGGACCAAGCCCGCAACCTGAGCATGTGCCCTTCGCTGGAATTGAACCCGTGAATCCACTGAGCTAAACCGCCTAGGGCTATTACTTTCACTTTAAACATGAGCTGGATGATCACTTGGCAAATTTGTTGAAGGATATAAGTATTTAGGAGATGAATCAAATACAAGGTTTTTAAGTTCTCTTCACACCTTGAATAAATAAATAAATAAATAAATAAGTAAATTTCCGTTAACAGTCACTTGACCACTTTAAAAAAAAATTCTCATGTAATAGCAAGGATTCTAGCCTACTAAATATTTTTATGTAAGTTACAAAAGTACACAAAACACACCATCTTTCCACAAGAATACAAAATGATATTTGACCAACATAAGAAAACAGTGAGCATAGAAATTAAGTACAATTTAGTCTAAAAGTTGAAACAATATCTTTATTTGTAGATACTTTAAAATAATCCTTAATCTGCCCGAAACCAGTTTGGCTCAGTGGATAGAGCGTAGGCCTGTGGACTGAAGGGTCCCGGGTTTGATTCCGGTTAAGGGCATGTACCTTGGTTGCGGGCACATCCCCAGTAAGGGGTGTGCAGGAGGCAGCTGATCGATGTTTCTCTCTCATCGATGTTTCTAGCTCTCTATCCCTCTTCCTTCTTCTCTGTAAAAAAGTCAATAAAATATATTTAAAAAATAAATAAATAAATAAATAAAATAATCCTTAATCCTTAAAAATCATTCTGGTTTCAGAAAAAGATTAGGACTGGGAAAAAAAAAGTTAATAGCAAAAATTGCTTACCTTTTACAGGAAAGGTAAATGGCTCCTTAGTCAAATCAGGGCAATCAACTACAGAGACCTGCACAGCAGCAAAGTTATCCTTTAGCCCCTTCTGCAGGACTAATACAGACAAAGAAAGCGATTACTTACCATGAGGTAAAAATTTGTCACCACCTATCAAATCTTCCCTCAACTTTTGTGTGTGTCCCACTTCTAATCTAAACTTGTGTAATTAAAAAACAGGGGGAAGGGATCTTATTAATGAATACAATTCGACATTAGACACATAGTCAATCACAAGATATCATGTAGACTCAGACACATAAATACCAGTGTAAATCATAGTGATTATAAACCACTAAGGAGAAACACTGCACTCAGATAAGGACTTCCTTTCTTTTGGGGAGAGGATTCCAAAGACATATTGAAATGTAAATATTTAAACTGATAGAAAGTAAGCAATTACATGCAACAACTTCCTTGAAGCTTACAAGTTGAAAAAGATAAGACACAAAAGAGTATATACTATATGATGTATTTAAAAAATGGATCACTAAAGTCAGGACAGTAGTTACCTCTTGGGTACAGATATTGACTGGGAAAGCACATGAAGGAGCTTTCTGCAATGCTGGAAATATTTTATATCTTGATCTTGATGGTAGTGACATGGGTAAAAATACATTAAAATTAATCAAGCTGTACACTTAAGATTAGTGTACTTTACTATAGATATATTATAATTCAGGGGTCCTCAAACTTTTTAAACGAGGGGGCCAGTTCACTGTCCCTCAGACCGTGGGAGGGCCAGACTATAGTTTAAAAAAAACAAACTATGAACAAATTACTATGCGCACTGCGGGCCCGGGACAAGTCAGCTGCTAAGCAGGACAGGCAGGGGGCACCTGGCGGGCCGGATAAATGTCCTTGGTGGGCCGCATGTGGCCCACGGGCCGTAGTTTGAGGACCCCTGTTATAATTCAATAAAAAAGTGCCCTGGCTGGTGTGGCTCTGTTGGAGCACCATCCCATACACCAAAAGGTGGGTGGGTTTACTTGCCGGTCAAGGCACATACGCAGATTGTGGGTTCAATCCCTGGTTGGGGTGCGTATGGGAGCAACGATTGATGTTTCTTCCTCTCTCTAAAATCAATAAAAAACATATCCTTGGGTGAAGGTTTTAAAAAAAAGTAAAAAAGCAAACATAGATGTCTCAACATTATAAATCTAAGAGCAATATACTTTTTTTAAAAAATAAATCTTTATTGTTCAGATTATTACAGGTGTTCCTCTTTTTTTTTTCCCCATAGCTCCCCTCCACCTGATTCCCCACCCCATCCCATGCCCTTACCCCCTGCCACTGTCTTCATCCATAGGAGTAAGATTTTTGTCCAATCTCTTCCCGCACCCCTCACACCTGCTTCCCCTGAGAGTCGTCAGTCCACTCCCTTTCTATGTCCCTGATTCTATTATATTCACCAGTCAATTCTGTTCTTCAGATTTTTATTCACTTGATTTTTAGATTCACTTGTTGGTAGGTATGTATTTGATGTCATTTTGTTGTTCATAATTTTTATCTTTACCTTTTTCTTCTTCTTCCTCTTCTTAAAGAATACCCTTCAGCATTTCATGTAATCCTGGTTTGGTGGCGATGAACTCCTTTAGCTTTTTCTTGTCTGTGAAGCTCTTTATCTGACCTTCAACTCTGAATGATAGCTTTGCTGGGTAGAGTAATCTTGGTTGTAGGTTCTTGCTATTCATCACGTTGAATATTTCTTGCCACTCCCTTCTGGCCTGCATAATTTCTGCTGAGAAATCAGCTGACAGTCGTATGGGTACTCCCTTGTAGGTAACTAACTGTTTTTCTCTTGCTGCTTTCAAGATTCTCTCTTTGTCTTTTGCCTTTGGCATTTTAATTATGATGTGTCTTGGTGTGGTCCTCTTTGGATTCCTTTTGTTTGGGGTTCTGTGTGCTTCCTGGACTTGTAAGTCTATTTCTTTCACCAGGTAGGGAAAGTTTTTTGTCATTATTTCTTCTAATAGGTTTTCAGTATTTTGCTCTCTCTCTTCTTCTGGCACCCCAAAAATTCGGATGTTGGTACGCTTGAAGTTGTCCCAGAGGCTCCTTACACTATCTTCATATTTTTGGATTCTTTTTTCTTTTTGTTTTTCTGGTTGGGTGTTTTTTGTTTCCTCATATTTCAGATCTTTGGTTTGATTCTTGGGGTACGTTGATCTACAGTTGAGTTTCTGTATATTCTTTATTTTAGACAGTGTATGCTTCATTTCTGACTGGTCCTTTTCCATTTTTTTGGCATTCTCATTAAGGTCCTTGAAGGTCTCACTAAGCTCCTCAGAAGTTTCTCAGCGGTTTTTAGAAGATTCTTGAGTAACCTTATAAATGTGGTTCTGAACTCTATGTCGTCCAGTAGTTTGCTTTCCTCCGTTTCTTTCATTCGTGACATGTTTCTTTGTTTCCGTATTTTGGTTGCTTCCCTGTGTTGATGGAGTGGCTTTGTGTGGTAGATGACCTATAGGGGGCAGTAGCTCAGCCTCCCCAATCACCTGATGTGGACGCTCTTGGTACACCCCTTTGTGGGCTGAGTGCAAAGTCTTGGTGTAGTTAAGCCTTAATTGCTGTTGGTACGCTGGGAGGAATTGCCCTCCAGGCCAATCGGCTGTGAGGACTCGCTGTGTCTATAAGAAATGCTGTGCTGGAGACACGCTTATGGTGCAGAACTTGTTTCAGTGGGGCTTTGGTGCTCGCTGAGTCTGCCTCTTGAATGTGTCACTTATGGATGTGAGGAGTTGAAATCTGGTTTCTCACACTGACCACTAGGTATACTGGCTTCTGAATCTCCAATGGGGTGCAGGTCAGCTATTGTCTGAGACCACTCAGCAGGAGCTACAGCGAGAGCTACAGTTTTCTCCTCTTTGCTTGGGGTTTGGAGGTTTTGGAGCTGTCTGATCCAGGCTGCAAGTTTGCTAGGTTAAGCTGCCATAGGGCAGTCCATTCATATGCAAAAGCCGCTGCTTGGAGCTTGGGTGGGTTTGTAGGTTGTGTGGGGCGGGGTCTCAGGGTGTCACTAGGCTAGGGCGTGGCAAACAGCAATGGCTGCTAGTTAGCTGGCTCTGTGTCTCCGACTGCATTCCCTCTCGTGCCCCAGCGCAGATAAACAATTATTCCTGTGCGCAGCTCTGCAAGCAGGCCCCCCTCACTTTCCGACCCGGTAGCAGACAATCCAGCTTCTCCCCGTAGGAGTTTGGGTCCCCCGTGTCTCCCCAGAAACTGTATTTCAGAGTAATCGGGGGCTTGTCTCCCCTTTGGTTTGAAAAAAGCAACGCCTGCCGCCAGCCTAGATCCCGCGCCTCCGTACCTCAGCTTTTCAGCACTTGTGCACATCTCAATGCTCTTTTCTCTTTCCTTCTAGTTGTAGAACTTCCACTCAGCCAGCTTTCCCATGGTTCTGGGTGATAGACGTTTTGTCTTTTAGTTGCAGTCTTGAAATTGTTGTGCGAGGCAGCAGTTTAGGTGTTTACCTACGCCACCATCTTGGATTCCTCCAAGAGCAATATACTTTTAAGAATGAAAAGTTCTTATAAAAATTTCTCTGAAAGTAGTGTCAACCATTAGTTTAAGTCTTGTAGAATCTGTCTCTAAAAAAGCAAGAAGTCATCCTAAATCTATCCTCAACTGTCCTGTCATATCAGATTGACAGAAAAGAAATACAAGCAAAGAGTACTAGCAATACAAATTGTTTATGAGCTGCCATTCAGTTTTGGGGAAAAAATAGGAAGGTATAAGAGAGCCACAACCAAGTAAAATATAAATCCACTTTTTGACTTCAACCTTATCAGAGGGACAGAGGAACTACCAGGACAGATATTGTGAGAAATCAGGTTAGGGCTTAGAGTTACCATCAGAATACAACCTAAAGGCTGTCAAACAAATGTTAGCATTCTGACAGGCTCTCCAGTTTCAGATGAATTATTCTGTCTTCGCCTAGCCAGCATGGCTCAGTGGTTGAGCATCGACCAAGGAAACAAGAGGTGGTGGGTTCGATTCCTGGTCAGGGCACATGCCCTGGGATGCAAGCTCAATCCCCAGTAGGGGTGCGTGCACGAGGAAGCCCACTGATGATGTTTCTCTCTTATTGATGTTTCTATCTCTCTATCCTTCTCCCTTCCTCTCTCTCTAAAAATCAATAAAAACACATTAAAAATTATTCTGTGTTCATTTTGTATCCTATTTTTCTTTTATATCTTGCATAATTTATCTTGTAAAGCTGTCTTAAATTCTTGTTTGAACAAGGTGAAATACTTAAAAATACATGGAGACAGAAACATATAAGCAAGCAAGTTCATTGGTAGTCTATCATACGGGGTTGGGAATAGTATATTGGGAACCTGATAAATATACCACAGTAGGTTATATGTTTAAAGAATACTGTAACTGATAAAAAGTTAATAAAGCAAAATTGTGTAATTCTTTGAGCACCACACACCCTTAAACCTTAAATATAGATTATTATATTTATTTTCATTCTGTAAAATGATCAAGAATTTTCAAATAGTGAGTTTAATTTTTTTTTTTGAGGGCCAGAATTTTGGACTCTCAATACAAATAGTATAGAATAGGTACTGAAAAGGAAAACAAGTTCTGCATTGAAAGTACCATTGCGTAAATAATATTTTTGTTTTTTTCCTTAGAATAACTTAAAAAACTTTTAAGTATTGCACTTACCTCCAACAAGTTCCTCTAGACTTGGCATATGAAAAGAATACTCAGCACAGGCCATTTTCTTACTTCTTCACGTGTGACGATGCACAAATAAAACTACTGTAGGCTAATTATCATAGGAGTTCACAGTGCACCAAGCACGAATAGCTGCTGCTCTGGAAATGAACATTAAGAGTTCAGTTATATAAAGAGGGTAAAAGGGCATTAGGTTTCTGTTCTCACAGAAAGGCAGCCACGCCCAGTCGGTGTGGCTCAGTGGTTGAGCATCGAAATCAGGAGGTCAGGGTTTGATTCCTTGTCAAGGCACAGGCCCAGCTTGTGGCTGGGCTCAATCCCCAGTGGGAGGCATGCAGGAGGCAGCCAACCAATGATTCTCTCTCATCATTGACGTTTCTCTCTCTCTCTCTCTCTCTCTACCTACCCCACCCTTCCTCTCTGAAATCAATAAAAAAATATATAAAATAAAAATAAATAAAAGAAAGGTAATCACAACTTCTAGTATTCAATATTCCCAGTGACAAAATGTCCAAGTAATCTCTTTTAACACTGATACTTTATATAAGTGACATTTAAAATAGACAAGAAATGGCAAACCAAGAGGTCACAGCGTTCATTTTCTTTAGTCATAGACCTGGAATGAACATGGGGTTTTCTAATGGTTGGGCTAAGGACTACAGGTCCTGAAACAAAAAGTAGTTATTAAGCTTTATGAAGTAATTAAATGGTTGTACATAACAGTACAGAATGCTCAAGTACTTCTATCTAATAGATCATTTGTGTTTTCTATTCTATATTTGGCATTTAGGCTAAAAATTAAACAAGTTTCTTAGATTATCACTTTAAAAAATAAAATTTAAATTACTAAGAGAAACTGTTTATGATTAGCTTTTGAAATTCAAATTTTCATTTACAAATAAACATACTTTCTTAGTAAACAGCTTCAATGTTTAATTATTCTGATAATCTAACGGATTATAATTTGATATTTTTAAAATATATGCTAAGTATATTTTATAATAAGTGGGCATATGTACACAGAAATTAGTGTCTTACCTCAAATGTTCAGGTGATAAAGTATGCAAGCAGAGGGAGATAAATAAAATGAAGGCAAAAGAAACGAATAAAAGTAGTAAGGTGGGCAGGAAATCCCACTCTAGGCCAGTTGCAACAAGGAACAAAGGCAAAAGTTGAGGGTGTCTCTAAGAGCACTGTTGGAACTCTCATTAAAACTGTAAATGGAAAAGCTCATTAATCTGAATAGTCTCTGCTAGCTACATGCTTACTCAGTAAGTGAAAGGTGGTCCTTCTGCAGCACTGGAAAAATTCTTTCAAAAAAAGTTTCTTTTTAACTTTTCCAAAGGGTCCCGGATTTCTTATAAACTGAATTTTTAGTTGTTTTTTTTTTTTTTGAATTTTTAGTTTTGATGATAATTTCAAACTACACATCTCCCACAAATATGCTATTGCATACACTTAGAACTTGACATTTATTTCAGTACTTTATCAAATACCAACTTTTATTATATTTTAATTAATAAGCATATTCTTGTTTCTTCCCAAATAAAAGATAAACTGTTGATAATGGGCCCCAAGTTCTATATAATTATAACTCAATGATCTCAAACATATATATATATTTTTTATAATCTGAGTCTTTAGTGAGATTTGGTATATATATCAGGTCAGAAAGAGAATAGCTATTATTTTTTTGCCACTGACCAGTAGGATGCAGGCTTTGAACTGTCAGCACCCATAATTCCTGCCACAAGAAGACAACCTGCTTCAGAATGAACCATGTGCACAGAGAGAAGCAGAATCAACAGATCAAACATATTTTAAAAAAATATATTTTTATTGATTTCATAGAGGAAGGGAGATGGAGAGAGAGATAGAAACATCAATGATGAGAGAGAATCATTGATTAGCTGCCTCCTGCATGCCCCACACTGGGGATCAAGCCCGCAACCCAGGCATGTGCCCTTGCCCTGAATCGAACCTGGGACCCTTCAGTCCGCAGGCCAAAGCTCTATCCACTGAGCCAAACTGGCTAGGGCCTCAAACATATTTTTAATTGAATAATCTATAATTGCTCAGGAATTAGACATTTTAACTTTTTCTTTAGAAATAATTTCAGATGGACAGAAATACATATAAATAATTCCTGTATACTCTTCACCTAGATTTTCCAAGTGTTAACATCATATTTTCTTTACCATACGCCCAGCAAGTACTAATTAAGAACATGTCAAAATCTGCTCAATTAATATAATTTATTTATAATGAGGATAATAAAGCATTCTAGATATTTCTTCTTCTAGTACAAATAATAATGACTCAAGTTTAAATTCAAATATATCCTAATTTTACACCCTTTACTATCTTTAAAAATGTCAGTTTTTTTGGTTTACTTTTTCACCAAAATAGAAAGTCCAACCCTGGGGGGTTATAGCCTGAATAATTGGTTTAAAAATGTAGAGCTTCAGTCAAGCCAACAGCCCAGAAGGCAGCATGGTAGTGTGTGTATATAAGTGGGAGTTGGAGGGGTGAAGAGAGAAAGGGATAGAAAGGTTCTGCTATAAACTCAGAGTGGCTCCAGCACAGCTGTGGGCCATATGGAGGCACACAGCATTTACCTTTCATACTCCATTGCTGAGAGTCAGTGGCCCAGAAGTAGGGTCTAGAGATGGGAACAGAAATACTAGTAGGAACCAGTTGGATAAAGGGAACTGCAGAAACAATACCTAAATAGGTGAATGAGCTATGGTAACCAAGCTAATAACTATTTATTAACTGCATTTCATGTCCCAGACACTATGTTAGGCACTTTACAGACATTCTCTCAAAACCTCTTACAGCCATGTTGATGTCCTCATTTCATAAGATGGAATTGGCTAGAGAATACAGTACTTACCTGACACCACACAGCTATTACAAGTGGCAGAAACAGAATTCAAGCCAAAGCTAACACAGTGCAAAGCCAGAACTCATCACATATGCCAGTTAACCAGTGAAGGAATGACACATTTCAGCTCACAATAAGGAAGCATTTGTATTGAGTGATCTTAGAGCATTCAGAGGATACCTATGATGATCTGTTTGCTTTATCCCCCCCCCCCCCGCCCCGTCATCTCTTTAAAGATAGGGCTGTTTCTCACATCTGACTTCTATAAAAGAACAAATTCAAATGAGTAAATTTGATGATCTAATTGGCTTTATTAAGAGATCTGTGAACCAGGCAGCATCCTATCCAGTAAGTAGAAGGGCACTCCGAGAGATGGTACATAAATGGAAGGTTTTTCTAGTCAGAAGGGTGTGGCAGACAAGTTATTAGCAAAAGAAAAGAAAGGATTATTTTTAGGCCAAGTCCTATTCTTCTAGGGTGAAAGAACAGGAGGGTTGTTTATCAAGCAGATTGATTACCTGACTAGTTTTGATCTGGATATTCTAGATCAGTGGACGGCAAACTCATTAGTCAACAGAGCCAAATATCAACAGTACAACAATTGAAATTTCTTTTGAGAGCCAAATTTTTTAAACTTAAACTTCTTCTAACGCCACTTCTTCAAAATAGACTCACCCAGGCCGTGGTATTTTGTGGAAGAGCCACAATCAAGGGGCCAAAGAACTGCATGTGGCTTCAGAGCCACAGTTTGCCAACCATGGTTCTAGATGGATTGTTTTAACATTTACCCTGGGAGAGGCTGAAATTGCAATTAGGTTAGTTATTAAGTTTGGGTTTGGTGAAGGGGCTTAGCAAAAGTGATTCCATTCTGCCCTGTTCCTTTTTTTTTAAACCATTCCAAGTACCTAGTAAACAACTGGCGTTAAGTTCAGTCTCAATTTATTCAACATTTATAATGTACCAGACTCAAGGCCCTGGGACAGAACTGGCTTTATGTGTGTATAAGTAGCGTAGGTACACAAGGCCTATACTCAGAATGGCACTTGGTTTAATTCTCTGTTGTCATTTTACATTTGAACTTTTGTTTGAGACTGATAGGGTAATGGAGCTTGCATGGAATGAGAGAAGAGAGGTGCAGTGTGCATGCCCACCATCATTCCTAATTACCCCCTTTCACATGAAGTATTTGTGAAGCTGGGTAAGCATAGAATTCTGGTGGACCCATGATCCATGGGGTTTAGCGGGACTCAAAGTCCCTGGGTTCCATTGTATTGGTAGAGTGTAATTAAGGAAGTAAAATAAATACAGGTGAGTTTGTCGCATGCATTTTCTGCTGTTCTGGTAAGAACAGTAGATGCTTGCATGCATTATGAAATACAAATTGTGAAATTTCAATGATTCTGCAAATGATTAACAAATGTTCTTATATTTGTACTAGAGGCCCGATACACATAATGTATGCAAGACTAGGCCTTCCATCCCCCGGCTGCTGACACCAACTTCCCTCTGGCTCCTGGGACCCGGGCTTCCCTTGCAGTCCCAGCTTTGTCTGGAAGGATGTCCGGTGTAATTAGCATATTACGCTTTTATTATTATAGATTTAAAACTGGAATTGCACAACATAAAGAATGGTAAAAATCATGTTAATGTAAACTTAAAATTTTTCTTACAGTGAATTAAATAGCAAATGAATTCTAATAAATAATAGCATAATTAATATTTAATAGCATGATTAATAATGCTATCAATAATTAATAGCAAATTAATACTATTAATTAAAACACCATGACAGGTCAAAAGAGATACTACAGAAGAAAGGAAGAGCTTATATTTGGGTGTGCTACAGAGTAACACTGGCTTCCAGTCAGTACAAAGGTTCCATATTTTGAGTGGCACAATCAAAGCATGATCATCTTACAGCTTATATTTCAGGACCTTCAATGATACTTTTCCCGATTTTTGAACAAGTGATCCTGCATTTTCATTTAAACTACATGCCCAGTGCTCCCTAATACAGCAGTGGATGGGACATCCATACCTGTCCTGGAGCTCACAGTATTTCATATACTGGACATGCCCACAGGATCAGACTTTTTATGCTTGGAATTCATTATTTGGAACAAAACTGAGTGAATAGACCAGATTAACTTCTAGGTCTGCCCAATCCTGAGATGACACTAACTAAACTAAGACTGGACAGGTTTACTGGCCTATCATATGACACAAGAGGTCTGAAAATGCACAAATCAGACCAGCTTATTCCGTTTTGTGACTTCTTTGGGGAAGAAGCCCCACCAAAACTAAGCTAGTTTCTAAACTGGTTTATGTTAATACTCGGGAACTAAAGGAGGTGGGGGGAGAATGAGAAAAGGAATTTATCTCCAGTGATATGTTAACCAACTCCTGGGAGGCTGATCCCACTTTAGAGTTAAAGAGCTAACAAAGTCCAAAGGTGGAGAAAACTGGGTGCCCTAAGCAGTAACACTGGTTCCATTACAAAGGTTCCATATTTTGAGTGACAGTCAAAGCAAGATCCTTTCAGTTTAACACAGAAGAGATTTTTGAAGGCAAAAGTAGACATAATCCGACAACACACTCCAGCACCATACACACCCACTCACCCACGCCCTGGACGCCAGATCTGCAAATGCGAGACCACCGGAAACAAACCAGGCTGTTTCCTCGCACTTCACACCCTTTCTGTTCACTTGGCCGCACAATTTCTTTCTGTCATTTGCCTAAATGTTCTTGGCTAGAACACTTACCTAATCGGTTAGGGAAGCCTGCACCAAAGCCCTGCCTCGGGCAACTCCGCCTCCTCTGGGTTAGGAGTTCAGGCTCCGCCCACTTGTAATCGCTCCTCCTTCCGTGGCCACCAAAGCGGCGCTTCCCCTCCTCCCGCCTCTCGCGTTCTTTCCGGAGCTAAACTGTTATCGCGAGAGTTTGACCCACTACTAACTAGGTCTCGCGGTTGGCTCAGTCTTTTCCTCCGCGCGCTTGGCGGAGGTCGGCTGTTGTTTCATGTTGCCGCAGAGATAGGGCGGTTCCTGGATGCAGACGTCCCAGGCCTGGGTTGCGGGTGGCGAGCACGCAGCTGAGGCCCTTACCGAGCCGGCGCTTGGTGGTGCAAACCGTCTCCTGACTTACACGGGTAAGAAAGAGGACAATGCCATCCGGGCCTGGTGGTTGAGGGACGGGGTGCACCTCTAGCTTTCCCCGGCCCCCCACCACCACCGCCCGTGACGCTCGCGAGGTTCGAGCCGAAGAAGTCAGGCCTGAGGGTGGAGGTACACAAACCACGATAAAAGTGGGTGTGATCCAGTGTGTTGGCGTTGTAGATGATATAGACAAGTACAGGTGTTCTGGGCTAGTAAATACCAGGTAATGCTCAGGCCGTTTTCTGTGCCTGAGTTTAGGTGTTTCCTGAGGCAGTCACTCCAAAGTCAGATAGTGGTTAGAGAGGCTTTGTTCGCGCCGGGGGAGTGCACTGTCAGGCCACGTGGCCTCGCCGAATTTCTGAATAAGGGACACTCCGAAATGCTTGCTAAATAAGTTTCAGAAACAGTGACTTTTGAGTTAATTACACTTCATTCTGAGAATGTCCTAATAACATTAAAAAAAAAAGTTAACCTCAGGTATACCATCAGTGCCATTGGACCCAATTTTGTTGAATTTTATTTTTGAGCATTTCATGACATAGTCTGATTTTGCATTCAAACTACAATAAAACCGTAAAATTACTATGTGAGTCCAATTGTCATTTTGGGAAATCTAAGATTTATGTGACCTTATTGATTGCCCATTATTTGAAATACCTTTATGTTAATTTTAAGATAACTTTCATCTTTACTCATTGGTCATTGTCAAGTATATTAATGAAAAATGCAAAAGTGGAAGAATGATGACATCCTCTGTAAGGGCGAACCAATATTAATTTCTCATCCTTAATTTAAATTTACTTTTTTAAAAGTTGTATTTTATTGATTTCAGAGAGGGAGGGAGAGGGAAAGAGGGATAGAAACATCAATGCCTCCTGCACACCCCCTACTGGGGATGGATCCCGCACCCCAGGGAATGTGCCCTTAACTGGGAATGGAACCGGGACCTCCTGGTTCATAAGTGAGTCAACCCTGGCTGGGCTTTATTTTTAATTTTAAATTATTTCTGAAAACTACTGTAAAATCTTCAAGGAAGTTTTTGAAAAAGGAAGATAAAGGACATCAATGTTAATACTCCAGTCGCTTCATTGAATTTTGAGAGAGAATTCAGAACTTTTAAATTAATAACACCATAGTAACAAAAAGGTATACCAAGAAAGAGGTTTCATAGTGATTTTGTTGAATCATATGAATGGGAAAAGCCACAATTGAAAATCCCAGACCAGGAGTTTTAAAATGGTGTGATGGACTGAGAGTAAATTATTTTTCCTGGTATACTGAGGCTTGCTTTGTTCCCATCTGCTTTTGGAAAATGGCTTTTGGGCCATTGAGTGCATATTACTAAATGACTAATGATAAAATTACATTTTTTCCTGTTATTGGAAAGATGTTTGATGTTTTTTGGGGGTGGCTGACATTTTCTAGAATCTTGTTCCGCTGGTTAGCATTAGAAACGCAACTGAAAGAACCTGTCAATAAAATTTCTGTCAAACTTTTGACATTGAAACGGGGACTCAGAACTGTTGGACATTGAAATTGGGACTCAAACAGGTTTTTTTGTTATTATATGTTTATTTCTAGTCTGCAGAGGCAAAATTTTTTAAAGGAAAGAAATGGGGGGGAAAAATACAGAGGCAAAGAAGCATTGAACAGACTGTCAAACTACAGCGGAAAGGCAGGGGAGGTTGGCGGGGGCTGTAAGAGACCAACCGAAGACTTGTACGCATGCATATAAGCACAACCAATGGATACAAGACACTGGAGGGGGGGTAAGGTGAAGGCATGTACTGGGGGGTAGGGGAGGCCGGGGGGGGGAGGTCAATGGGGGGAAAAAAAGGACATGTGTACTACTATTTGTAATACTTCAAACAATAAAAAATATATATATAAATAAATAAAATTTCTAGATTTTAGACTTTTTATTTGAAATGGATGGTTCCTACATGAAAATATGAATGGCCTTGTAAATGATTGTGCCTTAATTTACATATAATGACATAATCTGCATCAAATTTTGCATTGCTTGGATACTAGCTGTTTGTGCTGGCACTTGTTTGGGGAAACTAGACATATGTACGGTATTTTACATTGTCAGAAATTTGGTGAAAGGAAAGAACAAGTGAGGAATAACAATTTCGAGAGAGATTGGAAGAAGATATCAGGAATGGATTCTCCGGACTACATAACCGTTTCTGATTCAGCTATGGAAATTGAAAATCAAAAGTAAGTGCATTTTTCATATCAACGGCAACTGCCAGATTTTCACTAGAAAATAGATTTGATGATGATGTTTACTGTACTTGAATTACTGGGAAAGCATAAATCCTTATAGATAAGGAGTGGTGGTAAAGGTAATGTTTAAGGATTAGGAAAGAATAGAAAAACCTGGTTTATACAAACCTGAGCAGGTTTTCCTGCTTCTGTCCTTGGAAGAAATGTACGTTACTGGTAATAAGCATTCAGTCATATAAAGAGGATACATTAATTTTCCCCCTTTTTTTCCCTAGTGATAGCTCTTCCTCTGGTAGCAGCTTATTTAAAACTCAGTGTGTTCCTTCCTCACCTAAACGGAGGCAAAGAAATCCTATTAGGAAATGTGTTCATTCACTTGAAAGTGTTCAAGCAAGAGATTCATCCAGTGACTCATCTATAGAACCAAGACCATTGACTTTAAAAGCTATTTTTGAAAGATTCAAGAAAAAGAAACCAAAGAAACGTAAAAAGAGGAAATATAAGCCAACAGAAAGACCAAAGGGAAGACCAAAAGGAAGGAAAAACAGGTCACAAATAAGTAAGAAACAACTTAAAGTTACAAGACCTCAGTTCCCATTTGTAGAGTCAGAGAATGGAAGAAAACCATTACCTTGGAGAAAAATTTTAACCTTTGAGGTGAGTTAGGGTATGTGGGGACCCATAGTTAAAGTGCCTGAATTGGTGTGTTGGTCACTTAGAATTTAGATGTACCGGACTTCAGCTCAAACTTCACTTGGCTACTAGGTGAAATTTTCACAGGTGTATTTAGTGACTATACCTGTATATGAAGTGCTCCAAGGCTGTTCCTGTAAAATCCCTTGATCTCATCCTGTCAGGTTTTTAACATCCCCAAAACTCAAATGGTTCCCAATTGTAACGTGGGTCAAATCCACCCCCCCCCCCCACCCCCCGCCAAAAAAAACACACAACACTCCTTTTGTGTTCAGTGATTTTAGTAGGTTTCGTTTTCTTATTGATAGTGAGCATTCAATTTCTGACATAATTGCCTGATAAATGCCTGGTACATAGCAGTATACTGTATTTGATTTAATGTTTGCATAGTTAATTTTTAATTGCTTGATTTAAATCCTGATTGGAGGGGATTAATATTAGTTAACTTTTTAAAAAAAATATTGATTTCAGAGAGGAAAGAGAAACATCAAATGATGAGAGGGAATCATTGATTGGGTTCCTCCTGCACACCCCCTCCTGCAGCTTGCAACCCAGGCATGTGTCCTGACCAGGAATTGAAACCACAACCTCCTGGTTCCTAAGTCAATGCTCAACCAGCTCAACCACTGAGCCATGCCAGCCTGTTTTAAGGTGATTGTAATAAAGCAGCGAAAATTTGCTTATGTGCTCCCTGGATGGCTTGATTTAAGTGGTTAGAGCATTGGCCGGCTCGTACATTGAAGGGTTGCAGGTTTGATTCCTGGGCAAGGGCATGTACTTAAGTTGCAGGTGAGAGCTCATGCTGGAAGCCACCAATCTATGTGTTTCTCACATTGATGTTTCTCTCCCCTTCCCCTCCCCCCACATCCTTATTTAAAAGCAATAGAATAATAACCTCGGGTGGGGGTTAAAAGATTGTTTATCTGCATTTAAGTCTTTAGTAATTCCCAAATAACATACAAGATTTGTTCTTGGTTGTACCAACTTCGGTAAGTTTGATAATTTTCTAGGTAGCAGTGAGTTCTTTTTACAGTCGGCATTTGTTGTATTACATGAGTTGCATATGGCAGAGTAGTTAAATCAGGATCACAGACCTTTTGGTAAGGGGGTCCTTGCTGTTTTGGAACATGCCTCTGTTGAGGGATAGAGGAAAGTATTTTGTAAGACTGATTTTTTTCTCATTTGTAGCAAGCAGTGGCAAGAGGATTTTTCAACTACCTTGAAAAACTGAAGTATGAATACCACCTCAAGGAATCCTTAAATCAGATGAATGTTGGTGAAGATTTAGAAAAAGAAGACCTTGATAGTCGTAGATATAAATACTTGGATGACGATGGATCGATCTCTCCTATTGAAGAATCAGTGTAAGTTTAATCATGTCAATTTTTGGTCATAGGTTTTATCAGATGTTTTTTAATGTTAATGCTGATTCATCCTTATGCTTTTAATTTGCTCATACTTTATTATGGTAGCAAAGATACAATAGGCCATTTGGGTTATTACAGTTGAGCTCTATGAGCTTGGCACATGAGAGTCAATTTCGGGTGTTAAGCATGACAATGTAATTTTCCTCCTTGGCTAGTATTGCTATTTTGTGTGTAATAATTATATAATATACTATTAATTGGGTTATAGAGGATTTAGTCATCTGATATTTTGAATATTGCAGAGAAGAGGATGAGGTTGCTACAAATCTTGAACGTGATGAATGTGATATCAAATTGGTGGTAAGTGACATTTTTATTCTATTTCCTTTTGGGAGGGTGACTCAGATGGTACAGGAAGAATTTTATGAAGTAATTACTGTCTTATAGTCCCTGCTTAATTTTGGAAAGGCTTTAATATTTGGTGCAGGAAATGCAAGAAAAAGTTTTTTGGGTAGTAGAGTGTGACATGGACTTTTCAGTACTATTGTTAGGTTTGATACTAGGCTATCAAGTGAGAATAAAAGCAAAAGTTAATTGGATTTTTAACATCTTAGATGTTGTCTCCAGAACTCACTTATGTGTAATTAAGAAAGCAATAAATTTTAGTTATTGCTTAATACTGGTATCTTTTATACAGGAGAATAATTATTTCATAATAAGTTCTGAATTACCAAAGAAGATGAATGTATATTTAGAGCAAGAACATACTGAAGACGCTGCTTTGTCTAAAAAGAGTATCAAAGTCCAAAAAACATTGGACAGAAGACAGAATGACCTGAAAAGGAGATAGGAATATGAATGTCAAGGTAAAGAGACTAGAGAAAAAGAAACTTTACAGAAAATAATGAATATATATGCCAGTCCAGTGATAAAACTGCCATGGTGAAAATAAAAAGAACCTCTGAACAAATTTGAGAAAGAAACTGTTAAAGAATAAGAATTTTACAAGTCCTACTGCCTGGCCAGAGTGGCTCAGTTGGTTGTCATCCTGTGCAGCGAAGGGTTGCTGGTTTGGTTCCTGGTGAGGGCACATAACCTGGGGTGTGGGTGTGATCCCCAGTTGGCCTGTTTAAGAGGCAGCCAATCGATGTTTCTCTCCTTTCTGTGTTTTCAGTATGTCCTCGGGTGAGGATTAAATAAAAATAAAAATTTTAAAAGGGTCCCACTGTTTTTGCCTATACTTGTTTATGTCAGCCTAAGAGCTTAAAGGTATTTGAGCACTGAATCCAAGTATAGAGATTGTAATTCTAAAAATAGTCTTACCACTAATGAATGACAACCAGTCACCCTTGCTAGGATATCTTGAAACCTTTATTTTTACCCCAGTTTTATTCAGACAAAAGTGATCTTGATTGTCAAGTGTTCAGTGCTGATAAGAATTTAATAATTTCCCCTTCTTGACAGCTTGGAATATTATCACTCCTCTCGTCGCCATAAATATTACCGATTATATTGCTAAATATACTGCATTTCACAATAGCACTTGTGTTTGTTTTTGTAATTTGTGGACAAAAACTACATACAGGTGCTAAAAATAAAGCCTCTTTTGCAACCCAGAACTCATTGTTCAGTATGAGTTTTGATACATATAAGAAGGAACATGATACCTAAAACACTGGTTGTAGGACTGTAGGATTAATAATTTAAAAAGCATAGAATATAAGGGAAATATGAACCATACTGCTTTAGTATTTTAATTTTGCTGTTGATAATACTGTAACAAAGTTGACTTCTTTTTTTAATTAGGGTTTTATCTTGACCACAATATCTGGATTTATGTCTTACTCTTTAGGTGAGTTTTTGGATCAGATTTGTTTAAATGTAGCATATTGTCAGATAATCTAAATCGCCACAGGTTTCATTATTAAAAGACTTTCTGCCAACTTTTAACTTCTGATTAGGACATGATTTCAGAAAATGAATCTTGGGAATCACCATTATATAGGGATACTGTGCCAGCCTCACTTTACTTGCAGGAGAGTCCCCAAACTGGAAGTTGGGCTATAGAGGTAGATTTAATACTAGAATACTAGAAATGACTGCAGAGGACATTACTTCATAAGTTTAGATGGTATAAAGTTTTCAAATGGTATGAACATAAATACAAAGCCACATTAAAACTTGTGTATTTTTATATTTGATCACAAGTAGCTAAGGAGAAGATAATTTCATATAGATCTTCGTTTCTGAGGCAAAAATTACATTAACTTTACTGTGTAATCTGGGGATTTCATAGGTGAAAGATGGCAGTACCAAATTCATAAAAAATTAATACTTTTAATTTATACATGGATATTTCTCCTTTGGGTTATCTAGAGTAGCTACTTGCCATTTTGTGTGTTTTTTTTTTTGGGGGGGGAGGTCAGTATGTACTTCCTGAGCATCGTTATTAGAATTCTTTGTGATTAATTTTATGGGATAATTTAAAGTTCATTACAAATTTGAAGATGCTTGACTATTTTTATAATTTTGAGTTCAAATGGTTGGAGCAGATGAGTTCTCGTCTTCCTTTAGAGACTTAGGTTTGCTTATGCCTTTTAAAATGTGTAAATGATTGAGGTCTATCCCGATGGGTCTTTTCCTGTAGACTTACATCGTTGGAAACGCCTCATAGAATAAATATGTTGCTTCCTTTATTCACAGAACTGTGTGTTAGATCTGTGGGAAGGAATTACAAGACAGCTGCTAAAACTGCAACAGATTTAATAATCTTTTTAATTTTTTTAATCTTAGGTATTTTTGTATATCCTGAAGATCTGTACTATTCTAGGGAGTGATAGCTTAGGTAAGTTTTAACTGGTGACAGTGTGACAACCTTAGGGTACCACTGCAGTTCAGATGATGAATTTAACTGTTCAACTGCTGAATGATACAGACATGAACTAAAACATAATTCTGACAGCTGAATATAGCACTGTATAAGTTTTAGTTTTTAATCACACATTTGTCAATCTTTTTATTGGTGTTTTATCTGTAGGCGTGAAGATTTGCACTTACTCATGTTTAGCGGTAAGTGGAACACTTAGTTTCTTTTCCTTTATTAAGGATTCAAAGTTGTGAAAAAATGCAATTTGTGAGTAGAGTAATTCCTCCCTTAACACTATTGATAGGTTCTGAAACTAAGTGAAATGATGTATAAGGAAGCCAATTTGACAATACGCTAAATGATGAGAGAAGTTCCTGTGGCATCTCAACTTGATAAGGACACCTTGAACAAAAGGATGTTAATTTGAGGACTGCTGTATTGCATTCCATTACTGTTGTGACTAATGGTTGTTTAGGTATAAAGCAGAATTGCCAATATTTTGGTGAAAATATTTGCCATAATTGTATTTATATACAAAAATGAGGCGGGGATGAAGCATGTCTAGGGGTACCGAATGAAAATGTCCCCTCCCTTTTTGCACCTTTTTATTAAATGGACAGTTCCATATGGTTCATCCTAGTAATGCAGACTTGCATATGTTAAAATAGCAAAGGATTTCCATGTAATAACAGTTTGAATAATGGTAACCTTTATTTCTACTGCAAAGAGGATAAAGAGAATAGTGACTTAGGTTTAGTTTATTGCATTGATATGGTTGCCTCATTGAAATGACAATTAGGAATTCGCTTTTTAAAACTTCTTTATTGTTGAAAGTATTATAGATGCTCTCCCTTCCCCCACCAACCCAGGCCTTCACACTATTGTCTATGTCCATGGGTTATGCACATAAGTTCTTGGGTTAATCTCTCCCTCCCTCGGTTCCTCTTTGAGATTTGTCAGCCAGTTAACATGCTTCTGGATCTGTCACAATGAGATTTAATCCTCAGATACTTAAAAGAGAAGTGTTTATAGTTCAGTCATAATGCACTGCATGGTATCTGCATTCAGTAGTTTATTCCTGCTGGGTGTTCAAAGGACAGTGCAATATAAATTCAGTATCTGGCATCGTTGGTTTTCTTGGCTTTGTGCATGTTAAACCTGGTATTTTTATTGAGACATTCTTACAGTTCTTACTGTTCAGTTAGACTTAAGTAATCTTCAGTAGGAACTAATACTTGTCTTTTTCTAGGGTGTCTGAAATTAAAAAACCAGGCAGATCCATCTACTCAGACCCTAACCATGTAAGCCTTTCTATTTCTGTTGCTTCTAGGGGCTTCTTTCCTTTATTAATAGCAAGTGTCAGTAGGAACTTCTTCTATACAGATGTCAAAGCCTTTTGCATAGTGTACATATAAGCTTGAGAAAAACTTTTATAAAGCCTCATTCTATATGAAAATGGGCACTGTTTTTGTGTATGGTGTCCAGAAATTTATTAATGTGGCTACATTGAGACACAGGTTATGCTTCCATCACAGTAATTTTATTACAGTGGTGACAATGAGACCTGTAACATTTTTTGCTAGGCTCAATGAGTAGAGTAGTAAGACTTCAATTTCAGAAACAATTAAGGAATAGTATATCTTACATCACCTGCTAAAATAACGTTTTTCTTAATATTTAACTTCTAGGGCCCTAAAGTAAATTGCTTGAGGAAATTAGTTCCCAACGATTATAGGTAAGATTTTTTTTCCCTTCAAACTCCCTCTTAGTTTACAGGAGACTTAAGCTCCTTTCAAAACTTCAGTATTAATGTCCTTGCATTTATTTACTTATTACAGTAGCCCATCCTGGTGGCTTATTACTCTCACAAAAGAAGATTGGACATTAAAAAGGCCAACCGCTATGTTTGTACTGTTCACCAGCATGATGTTATGATGATGGGCAAAATGTTCAACTGCTCTGAATGAGCTGAATGAAAAATAGCCATCTGAACATCCATCTACATAATAAATATGTATTTTAAAACATGAAAGCTCTAAGATAAGCATTCCCTGAAACACAAACATTTCCTATGAGAGTTTTATGAATGGAAATAGATTAAGTCTTCTTATTTTAAAAAGAGATTTGTTCCCAATATTTAATTTGATTGAAAAGATGCTTATTCCAGTTATTTTCCGTTTCAAGCCTGGAACTTTCAATATATGCTAGTTGGGAACTGGTTGTCAGGGTACTTTGGACCCTAATGTATTTTGAAAAATTTAGTCCAATATGAACGTTAAAATCTTTCTCCATAGGTGCAGAGTTTTTGGAGCATGTCCATATTCAAGCGTAGATCAAAGAAGCTCAACTGAAAAGATTGTGGCAAGTTATTTTGTCTATCTTACCCCACACCAAACTATAATGGTCATTACCAAGGCTTTTAGAATGCAGTTTCTCATTTGCCGTGGACATGACCACAAAACATTTCCCCAATAGGTTTTTTTTTCTGCTATGTTGATAGCATAGCATTCAGCCTACTGGGAACATTTTACTAACCTTAATTTACATTGCCAGATCACTGTCCACTATAAATCTAACACAAGCTATAGGAGGTTTTTGTAATAGCCGTTGGTAATCAGTGAGATTTGATGATAGCCATCTTAGATGTCTGGGGCCTTGATGTCCTTTGTCTAGCTAATCCTTCTCAGTTACCATACAGCTTGTGATCATGATAACCTCTATTCTTGTTATATAGGTCTGACTGAAATGACATCAGGATTGAGCAAAAAAGGTATGTACACATTAGAAAAATAGTAATTTATGGGTCATTTCAAAGAGAGTTTATGGGACTAAAACCAGGAGCTCTTAACGCTGTGACCTAAAATTGAAGTTCTCCATAGGATGTAATAAGACACTCTCAATAGTGTCTATTTTGTCCTGAAGAGATACATGATTTAGCTACTATTATCAGTGATTGGTGAGGTGGGAACGTAAATAAATTTTCCAAGTTTAACCACTGCCTACTTTTCTTTTTTTAGGGAGTAAGATGATTAAGACTCAAACTCAGGAGGAACTAAGGCAGTAGAAGAACTCAGAACACGTGAAATTCCTTAAATAAATAAGTTTATTAACTTTAAATAATTGTGCCTATATTACAAATAATAAAAGCCCTCTATACTTTTTGTAGAAAGTCAGCATGTATTTTTGGCTCGAAGTTTCTCTAGTGTTTTCTGTGGAGGGAATAAAAGTAAAAATTAGTTTCAATTGTGTACCTTTGACGTGAAAAATCACTTTGCATCTTACTTACCTTATGAAATTCTTTTGCTCTAGCTCTGTTTTGGGCATAAGCTTCTTGTTTTGCTTTCTCTTCCTTTTGTCGTTTTACTTCAGCTAACTGATTGTGTAACCTGTAAGAAATTTATGTGGAATTAAAGACAGAAATGTGAACAAGAATACAAAAGCGCGCACACACACACACCCACACCCACACCCACCTTAGAGTCCTTTGGTGCTTGAGGGCCTGTGCAGTCTTCCTGTCTTCGGGAAGTGATACTCTAACTTTACTTTTTAGGCCACTCACAGGTGAGCCTGAGCAGAGAAAAAGTAATATGGGCCAGATTCAAGTAATTTGATAAGCCAGATTCCCTTTCTGAAACTGATACAAATGTTTTTGGGAACTTACCTATAGAAAGTGTTGCCTTAACTACTTGGCTTTCAGGACTTCTAAAGACAAGTATTTTATTCTTTATTTCTTTCTGTCTCTGGCAGGATCTCTCTATAAATGATTTTTTTCTCTTTGCAAATGCTTCTTGTAAGCTTCCTGGTGCAGGTGTAAACTTTGAGAGGGTTTCTGGTAGAAAAAAAAAAGTTGAAGCTATTTTCACCTCATTGAGCAACATACAAGCTTAGAACTTCAACTTGAGTAGGGAACTCCCACTAGCCCTTGGATTCACTGACCCATTTCAGATGTTTATGTTTAAGACATACCTGCAGATACTGCAGCTGTTTTCCCCACAGAGGGGTCTGGTGCAGAGTTTTCTGTTTCTGGTACAAGAGGCAGAAATTCACTCCCCTAATTGCAAGAAAGAGATGAAATCTTAAGTATAGCAAAGTTTAGCTAAACCCTGTTCAGCTTTATGATTGAATTTTTTTGGCTAGGGAAAGTCTTGATTTGGCCATCTGTATCAGAGAGTAATGACTAGCTTTCCCCCCAAGCCAAGCCTACTTTCCCATCATACTCTAAAGTGTCCGTCTGATTACCTATATGTCTGATTAGGCATCAGTTCACAAAAACACTTGCATATAATCAATCAATCCGAGGCCCTTACTAAATTAGAATTCATCATGAGCCAGTAAAGAAACAAATGGTTTGCTTGTGGAAAAAAGGAACGGGAATGTGCATTTAATAGTATTTGAAATAGTCTTATTTTCAGAATAAATTTCTAAAGCAATAGAATAGCACTTTTTATATCCATTTCAGTTCTAGATTTCCTTATCTTGCCGCCTCAGTTTTGGAACAATTCCAAACCAAGCCTGAGTGAAATCTAGAGCATCAGAAATAACATGTATTTAGGAGCATTTGAGATCTTCCCTGGCATGTGTCACCAGTTTTGGCTCGAATTTGTAAAAAGTAAAACATTTAGGACTATTACACAATATAAATGTTTTCTGAGTGGGTGGTGATGATAGGCTTTTCCATTTCCTGTGAGCTGTCAGTTTCTGCTTTGAGCACAATAAGCCGCCTGTTCACTGTAGTTTATTGCACTTGCAGAAAACCACAATATAGGGAAGGGAATTAGTTTGCAGATAATTCTAATGGAAAAAAGAATGGACTTGTGGAAATAAACCAGTATCCTTTTATGTAACCCAATTCTTGGCTATGGGTTGCTGTATCAAGTGTATTTATAATGTGACATTTACCTGAAAAGTTTTTGCCTCATCCTTTTCTTCTATGGATAAGTTTGCAAAATCCATTTCAGTAATACTGATGTCACTGGTGCTTACTAACGTAAGTTCTGGTTCTTCCATTATACCATGGCCAGACTCTGTCTCCTATGCAGTAAAATTAAAAAGAAAACTGTATCAAGAAAACCATGTCCAAAAGTAATGGTCTTAATTCAATATGTGAAAATGTACATTGTGGAGGAAGAACCACAACAAAGTAGCACTGCTGCCCTACTTTTAGAAGTACTGGAGGACTCTGGGATGGTTGAAATAATGTGATAATTGAAAATACCTTCAGCAAGGATTACATACTCAAAGGATCACAGGGCTAGGCAGATGAGTACAGGTTAACGGGGAACCAGAGGGTATATATAGCCTGTCTAAAGGGAGTAGCACTAATGGGTTGAAGCCAAATGTAGGCCACGGCTGCCAGATTAATTTCTTAAGGGAAATACCATCTTTTAAAAACTAAACAAGAATTTACAAAGAAAATCTAAAAGCCAAATCACGTCTGTGGTCTAGATATTGACAAGCAATACTATATTCAGGTGATGAGTTGAAACAATATAGATTATTGCAGCAATTTTCAACTGGTGCACTCACTGGCTATTTAGTCAGGCACTGACCTCTGCCCTTAACGATTGTCAAATAAGAAAATGACAACAGCCAATGCACAACAAGCCATCTGGTGTGATGGAATCTAAATCATACCAATTTTTTGGATCAGATCCACAAAAATAAATTTTTTGGTGTGCCTTAGAATTTTAGTAATTATGTGTGCCACAAGATGGAAAAGGTTGAAGAATCACTGGATTGACTCAATGCAGTGCAACGGGGTCGAACACTGAAGGGATATGAGGAAAATCTTTAGTAAAATTCAGAGATCTCGAAATTTGGAGATTTCTTATGATTACAAAATTGGTTATCTTGGTATATTAACAAGTAGCTTGGTTGTTTCTCTTGAAATTTGTTTCAAAAGTCCCCCTGGGTTTGGACTTTTAAGCTGTTTAATTTTTTTGTTGAATATTATTTTGTCCTTTTCTGCCTTTGACTGAATTAAAATTATTTTCTGTGTTTTCATATTTTAATTGGTGGTTTGGAAACATTTTTACTCTTTTAATACTCAAATTATAACATGCATACTTAAATATATGTGTGTGTGTATATATACATATATAGTAGTATATATACATACACATACACACACACACACACACATAATTGTGTGCGCATTTTTTGGCCAGTATCTTAACTAAAAAAAACTAAAACGCAAATATTACTTTTGAAAAATACTGGAAAAGCATTCTAAATGCTATTTATACAATGCAGAATTCACTTACCCAGACTGGAATAGAGCTCTGTAGTGGAAATGATCCAGAAGTGAAAAATAGTTCTGACTGTGATGGCTGAGATAGGTTTGGTATGATTTTTGGAGTTTCTGCTTTAATAGAGTTTTCAAAATACATTTCATTCTGAATAGTATGTGGTATTTGAACTGAAGTTCCCATCTCCACTGTTCTTACACATAATTGTGAGTCAATTTCCTGTACATGTAGATTTACACTTAAAACTCCAGAGGTTTCATTTTCATTCTCTTCAGCGAGTCCTTGACTGTCAGCCCCTCTTTTTGATAGTTCTTCAAAGCCCAGTCCTTCTCTTTGGCCTTCTAATTGGTCTTTCATTGAACACTCACTAGTGGTAGAACCACATGGAGTACTATGCGGAATATTTAATTGATGAAATACATTAGCCTCAGCAGATGAACTGAAGACTGAACTTTTCAAATTTCCTACAGAGAGCTGGAAATGAACATTTTCCCTCTTATTTTGTAATACTTCAATTGGTTCAGACGAGTGCTGATTTTCCATGCCTTGGGAAGAATCTCTTGCTTCAATGCTAAAAATACTTGGTAGATCAGCATGCTGGCTCCCCTCCTGTGAGGAAAATTCTGGCAGAAGCTGTTGAAAAGATTGTTCAGATCCTGCAATTAAGTTTAAGAGGTCGGTTAATCATCGTTATGTTATAAAACTTGGGTAGAGATACAGTCCCTAATACTTTCCATAAATTGCAAAGGTTAGTTCTTATAATTTTAGGAAAGTTGATATATATAAACATGAATAGAAAGCTAAAGGGTGGTCACGTGACATTCAAATAACTCTACTGCTCACACCACCATGTATTTTCTATTTTAATATTTTTTTAAATATGACTATTCAACACAATGAGATTTTTCCCTCATAAAAGAACCAAATAGTGATTCTGTTATAACAAAGTTAAAATGTGCATGTATCTTGTGTATTTATGTGTACATAAAATTGTGCAAATTTTATGTACACACAAAGGATAAGCTGTTGATTAAGTGTTGAGGTAGGGAAGTTGAGCAAGAACTTTATTTTATCAAGTTCACTACTCTGAAAATTGCCAAGTAAGCATACATTACCTCTGTTATTTAAAGGAATATACAAAGAAAACCTTGTAACACTGGGGGCAGAGGTGAGAACAGGAATGGAGAAAAACCAAGAATTGTTAGGCACAATTTCCAAGAAAAATGGATGCAAACAATCAAGAAAAATATATTAGGCTTTAAACTTTTTGTAGCTGAATCATACATACCCTCAATAATATTTTCTGTGCCAAAACTCAGAGCTACAGCACAAGTCAGGTTAGGGTCAGGTTGCTGGCTCAGGCTTGTGTTAAGAGGAGAAGGCAGGCTGGTCTTCCTCAGTGCTGTAAAAGCTGTTCTTTTGGGAGATAGAGCTGCATGGTGGCTTTCACCTGACGCCTCTGAGCTCTGATGGAAAACAACAGGGAAATGCTAAAGTGATGATTATGTATTACAAGTTGAGTCAGTAATCATGTTCCTTTGATATTACTCTTCCTTAACTGCCAATTGACTATCACACTAATAATTTGCTTATTCAAACCTATTTCTTCCATTTTAGTCAATATGAAAAAGACATTTAAAAAGAGATTATCTAGAAAAAAATTATAAATTAACCAGATTGAGTTTAGAACATGATGAGATCATTTTCTTTTTTAAAAAATATGTTTTTATTGATATTAGGAAGAAACATCAATGAGAGAGAAGCATCAATTGCCTGCCTCCTACATACCCCCTACTGGGGTCTGAGCCTGCAACTGGGGCATGTGCCCTGAAGGGGAATTGAACCGGCCACCTCTCGGTACATGGGATAACGCTCAACGAACTGAGCCACACCAGCCAGAGCTGACATCATTTTCTGATAGGCAGGAATTATGTACGCAGCCCAGGATGTCAGGATGTGGAAGTAGAAAGACCGTGGCTTGAGTCTTAACCCCTTTACTGGGTAGGAAGAGACTTTAAATTTTGCAAAATTGTATTTACTTGAACTGTTTTAAGACTGAATTACAATCCCAATGCAGCTTTTTTCAATCTTGGTTCCACATTAGAGTCACTTTGGGAGCTTTAAAAGAAACCCTGATATCTGAATACTCCTAGAGATTCTGATTTAACTGGTCTGGGGTGCAATCTGGGCACTGGGATTCTTAAAAGCTTTCCACATGATTCTAATTGGCAACCAAGATTAACAACCACTGTTCTGTTCTAAAGGAAGAAAATTTGACAAACTGTTTTTGGCAATTCAGTGAAATGAATCCACTTTAACACACCTGGTAAAAGTCTCTGCTCTCCTGAGAAATCCCGGAGGATAATGACGACAAATCAAAATCTGGCTGTGGTTCCAAGGGTTTAAACAGCTGACGATGCAAGCTTGGAAAAATGTATTCCAATTCAGGAAAGTCAAGATCAACTGTTGGAATTTTGAGGGGGGAGGGGGGGGAAAGACGAATTTCTTTTTCAAATAAAGCCTAGAAAAGTAGTACTAAGAACATATTTATAAAAACTTATTTTTAGGTAAATCCCATTATTTTCATTACCAACATAAGTTTTCAAATTAGGTCCTCTATTACAGTGCATAAGAAATGGGGACACTCTCAATGATCAAAATCTTTCCCAAATATGTCTCCATTTCTACCAGGCCCAAAATTTTATGAGGTTAATTAGGTGTAAGAGGCCATTGTGATCACTGCTTTGCTATAAGCTTTGTTATTCTGACTTAGCTCATTTCAGATCAATGATTAAAAACAGAAAATCTGAGTTTTATTATGGGCCAGACATTGTACTTTATGTACATTATTCCATTTCATCTCTAATACCCCTCTTTTATATAAGATGAAAGAGTATCTTGCCCATGGTCTCACAGTTAGTAAAATGGTCAAACTATAGGAGTCGAATCCACGTCTGCCTGACTTCTGAATTCTTGTTCTCAATACCGACAACACACACTGCCCTCAAGCTGTTACAGCTAACTTTCCAATGTTGGAGGATGATCTGCTGAGCTCTTGTTCTTCTTTGAGTCTAACTGGTTCCAAGTCCCTCAACACTGTCCATGGCATGACTGTGCTGCAGCAGGCCATAAAAAACATGGAGCTCAAACAATCACCACTCAAAACTAAAAGGGATAAAAAGCTAAAAGTTACAGTTTATATAAAAGTATGTGTTCAAGATAACTTACCCCGCAAGTCTGTTTTTTCAGTAATCAAATTTGCTTCATTTATGTACTTGTCTATCGTCTGCTGAATGTGTGCTTCACCAGGTATAAATTTTTCTGCTGCAGGGGACAGAGGTTTAAGAACATGCCAAGAGTCCTGCCTTTGATAAATAACTTGTGATGGAGGAACTGTAGAACTTAAAATAGCTGCTGCTGCTTCTTTGCCAGTGGTAGATCCTTGTTTCCCATGGTCCACATGCTCTGAAAACGACTCTAGTAATTGAGATTAATGACAATATTTAATGGCCAGTTACTTACTTAGAGACAAATTTTGGTGAGAGGTATAGCAACATTGATAAGGAACCAGTGCAATCAAGAAATTTGCTGAGATAGCTTCCCACTGAGCAGGAAAATGTGACCATTAGTGGATATTTCTCAAAGTATTGTTGGGGACCCACAGAGCATCCTCAAGGATCTGCATGCCTGTGACTTCCAATTATGTTTAGAATATCATACTATCCAATATTCTATCAGACATAAAAACTTTACTTTTGTAATTAAAAAAAATAATCCCTCTCAGCACAACGTGAAAAGCAATGCTTGCTCTCACCATTGTATTACAACTGAACTGGTGCTGGTCTTTCAACTTATTTACAGACATTTTGACATTATTACCTGGATCTGTAAAGCTCAAATCTGTGTTTTCATTACTTAAGCTTCCAGTAGAAATAGTTATTGAAGATAATGGCTCATGATAAATCTCTTGTGTTTCAGCCTAAAAATAAGGGGAACATTAGATCACAATGTAAGATGTAAAAATCTAGAAAAACCCAAACATCAGCAATTACCAATTCTGAGCTCAGATCAAGTATAGAAACCTTCATAATTTCGAAGTTCAGTAGTCAAATCTTGTCATCATTGCTCAGACCTGACCAGCCTTTCATACATACATGTCCCCCCCCCCAATTTCACTCATCCATCAGCAAGTCCTCAGTTATCCACTGTCACCTTTACACACACACACACGCACTTATTGTTTTAAACTACTTTATACTTTTGCTTCTCAGAACTATAGAGATCATGCATCAGGTAGACTGAAAGGTGTTCTGATGCTCAGATTTGGCTATTTTCATCACTGATCCACTTCAGTAGGAGCAGATCTCAGAGAACAGACTCTTTAGTATTTCACAACTTCTGTGAACTAAGCAAAAGAGAATATAAAGCCAAACAGCTCTAACAATGTAGTGCACACTAAGACATTACCAACCTTATTAACTGGCCTCACAGCTGCACTCAGATATGTACGTTCTTCTTTGTCCACAGCATAACTTAATACTGCCTGATTCTCAACCACAGCCTCTTTGACCTTGACTGAAAAGGGGGCGAGTGGGGAGGGAGGAAGATTTGGATTATGACAAATCAAATTCTTAGCTCCAGAGGGCATCATTTCCTGCTTTCCTAAAAAATGTTTTTTCATCTTTTGCTTTGTAGAGTAGCCTTATCTTAGACTAAAAAAACTAAAAGGGGGGGGGGGGAAAAAAAAACCCCATTCATTTTATTATTCAAACATTTACTAGTCAGCACAATATACCTTTTTCCCCTGGAAAACTGTAGTTATTGTTTTTCTATGAATAAAACCCTTTTGAAGAGAGCCCTATAACATACGAAGAAGATTCCCCAATAAGTGAACAGGGTAGCATTTGAATAGTGGCAAGAAGTGAAAAATAAAAATTGGGTCAGGGGCACATGCCAGGGTTGCGGGCTCGGTGCCTGGTGTGGGGTGTGCAGGAGGCAGCCGATCGATGGTTCTCAATCATTATTGATGTTTCTATCGTTCTCTCTCCCTCTCCCTTCCTCTCTCTAATCAATAAAAAAATTTTTTAAAAATTGGAGAAAGGAGCAAGATCAGTTATTTTAAAGACATTGAAGAATTCAATGAACAGGTCCCTGAAATTATTTGGTTTGGAAATGGTTCACTGGAAGTAGGGACCCATTAGAATGTCGCTAAAAAGGGGATGAAAGCAAAGCCTTAAACAGAGCACTCTTCCATGCTATGAGGAAGGCACCATTTCTTGCTTTCCTTCAGAAGTAAAACACCATTTCCTGCTTTCCTACAAAAGCAATGGGTACAGAGCTTGAAGTTAGCAATACCACCTACAAAGCTATTAAGAAAGGTGAGGTGATGAGGAACTGAATAAAGTGGTAGGGAGGGAATGGAGAAGTAACAAAACTAAGACCCTCCCTTCTAAGAGAGAAACAACAGAAATCTGGGGATGCATATGAGAAGGAGAAAGGCAGCCAAGAGCCAGGAACTGATCTGGCACTATCAGCTAGACCCTGTTACACATAACAATTCCACAGAACACCATTATCAGAAAAGGCCACTCTGTGACCATGATGGATCAAGGCAAAAATCAGACCACCCACTCTCATCTTTGAACACAGACAAAATCATGAATCTAGAGGTTAGACCACAAATATTACCAAGCATCTCATCCTGGCTAATATGCGTGACTACCGCTTCTTTACCAGTTACAGCTTTAACTAGCTTCTTCCCATTATTCCTACCCCCTGAATAAGAATTTTTTAGGTACCCCAAAATAGAATTACCCTGCTCTCTGATAACATCCAATACTAATAAACAGGGGCCCATTTTCTTGAATCTTTCACAAAATCACCTAATAGAAGTCCAAGTCTTACAGTAAGTCCTTTCATCTTTTACTTACTGATTTAAAAGGAGAAACATTGATTTGTTGGTTCCACATATTTATGCATTCATTGGTTGATTCTTGTATATGTGCCCTGACCAAGGATCGAACCCACAAACCTTGATGTGTTGGGAGCCAACTGAGCTACCCGATCAGGGTCCACTAAGTTCTTTCAAATACCCTCTTATTGAGGCATCTCATTGTTCCCTGTAGTGGCCTTCCACCTTTGGCTATTGCAGCTTTGTTCAACTACAGGTGTGTTCCTGGTAGTCTTTGGCTAGAGGACATCAATAGGTAGAATAAAAAGGAAATACAAGTCTCCTTTAGCTAAATCTAAAGTAATGACATAATAGTTTTACTTTATGCGTCAAAAACTGTATGTAATTTATTGGAAATTATATCCTCTGCAGTTATTTCAATCTCCAATTAAAAAAAAAAAATGCTAAAGTCAATTTTTCTATAAATCCTCAAAAAGAAAAGGTCTCTCATCTCATTCTACAATAGATAAAACTAGGAGAATTACTAAAGTATATGTGACAGCTAAAATAAAAAGAAATCTGGTTAGAAAAAGTAACTACTTAAAAGTTGCTTTAGAACTAATAAAGCATTACTAGAACTATGCTTTGTATGGTTAGTAAACATAACATATATGTAAAACAGCTTGTTACCTACATACATAAATACAAAAGTGAGAAACTTAACACTGGTTGTCTTTGGGTGGCAGAATTATGTTATTTAATGTGTTTTTTTTTCTTGTAACCCTTTTTATTTTCCAAATATTTAAAAGTAAAACAAAACAGCTCATGTAGAAAGCCACATATAGAATTTTTGAAAGATAATATTTAATAGTATTAACTGTGAATTGTTATAAAAGGCTTAAACACAAAATTTGTACAGGTTGTCAACTATAAAAATCTCATACCTTCAAATACTTCCTACTAGCATTTATTTAGTGAAACAACTGAAGAGCAAAATTAATTTTTCTTTAAATACACTTCACTTCTTTCATTCAATTTTTCTCTATAGAATACATGCTTATTTTAAAAAAAATCTATATGTGAACATATAAAATAGAAAGTAAAACCCAGTCTCCAAAAATAGTAAACCTGTACCAACATTTTGGTGATTATCATCAGATACTTTTCAATGCATGAACACAGATTTCCCCCGTCATTTAAAACAACACAGAATCGCATAGTATGGGTGCACCATAATGATTCTAATCCCAAAGAGTCATTGAATTATTTACCATTTTTCATTACAAATAACACTACAATAAATATCTTGTGCACAGCAATTCCACTTTCAATTTCTTTATCTCTCACCTGTTTCATTAGAGTTGTCACCACAGATATTCTCCTGGGCAATTGGGTGAGGATGAGCAAATGGATCACAGTCCAATGGAGTCCCAAGAAAACTTTGTTCTCGACTTATAGAGACCCTCAGAGGGTCTCTGTCTTGATAAAAATCTAGATTACCTAGTAGGGAAAAAAATGGACTCATTAGACTTCTGCTTAAGTTTCTAGCACTAGCAAAACAAAAATGGCAATTTATATTATGGGGCAAAAATCTAAACTCAAAGAGTTGACCTATAGAGCAACAAAATAATAACTACTATCCGGGCAATGTGGTTCAGTGATTGAGAGTTGACCCATGAACCAGGAAGTCATGGTTCAATTCCCAGTCAGGGCACATGACCGGGTTGTGTGCAGGAGGCAGCTGATCCATGATTTCCTCTCATCATTGATGTTTCTATCTCTCTCCTTCCCCCTTCCCTCTCTTTGAAATTAAAAAAAAAATTTTTTTTTTCAAATTAAAAAAACAACAAACTACTTATCTTTCACAAAGGCCTTTAGATGATTTTATTTCAATTAGTTAAAAAAATTTTTTTTTTGGTATAGCACAGGTGGAAATTTACTGAAGAACAAGTACAGACTCCTATATGGGGAAGGGGAAAGAACCTCACTGCACAAACTCCCATGTGGGGAGGGGGAAAGAGTCCCCTATTTTACTTTAATTTTACTGAATTTTTAATGGAACACCTACTTAATACCAGATAATCCTTCAGTACTGAATCACAGGAAAAATGCCTGGAGACTTCCTTAACCCTTCAGCATTTCATATAATACTGGTTTGGTAGTGATGAACTCCTTTAGCTTTTTATCTGTGAAGCTCTTTATCTGCCCTTCAATTCTGAAAGATAACTTTGCTGGGTAGAGTAATCTTGGTTGTAGGTTCTTGCTATTCATCACTTTGAATATTTCTTGCCACTCCCTTCTGGCCTCCATAGTTTCTGTTGAGAAATCAGCTGACAATCATATGGGTACTCCCTTGTAGGTAACTGTTTTTCCTTGCTGCTTTTAATCTTGTCTTTTGCTCTTGGTATTTTAATTATGATGTGTCTTGGTGTGGTCCTCTTTGGATTCCTTTTGTTTGGGGTTCTCTGCGCTCCCTAGACTTGTAAGTCTATTTCTTTCACCAGGTGGGGGAAGTTTTCTGTCAAATAGGTTTTCAATATCTTGCTCTCTCTCTTCTTCTGGCACCCCCATAATTCGGATGTTGGTATGCTTGAAGTTGTCCCAGAGGCTCCTTACACTATCTTCATATTTTTGGATTCTCTTTTTATTTTTCTGGTTGGGTGTTTTTTGCTTCTTCATATTTCAAATCTTTGACTTGATTCTTGTGATCCTCTAGTCTGCTGTTGGATCTCTGTATAACATTTTTTATTTCAGTCAGTGTATGCTTAATTTCTAGTTGGTCCTTTTTCATATCCTTGAGGGTCTCACTAAATTTATTGGCAGTTTCTAGAAAATTCTTGAAAACCCTTATAACCATGGTTTTGAACTCTATATCCAGTCGTTTGCTTTCCTCCATTTCTTTCATTTGTGACCTGGTTCTTTGTCCCCACATTTTGGCTGCTTTCCTGTGTTGATAGAGTGCCTTTGTGTGCTAAGTGTCCTATAGGGCCCAGTGGCTCAGCCTCCCCAGTTACCTGAGGTGGACACTCTTGGTGCACCCCTTTGTGGACTGTGTGCACAGTCTTGTTGTAGTTAAGCCTTGATTGTTGTTGGTATCACTGGGAGGAATTGGCCTCCAGACCAACTGGCTGTGAGAATCAGCTGTGTCTATGATGGGAGAACTTCTGTGCTGAAGACACCCTTATGGGGCAAGACTTGCTTCAGTGGGGCTTTGGTGCTCACTGAGTCTGCCCCCCGAGTGTGTCCCTTATGGATCTGAGGAGTTGTAATCTGGATGGTCCCACTCTGACCACTGGGTACACTGGCTCTTGGATCTCTAAGGAAGTGCTAATTTAGCCTCTGCCTGAGGCCACCCAGCAGTAGCTATGGAGAGGACTGCAGATTCCTCTTTTTTTGTTTGGGGTTTGGAGGTGACCAGATGAGGCCCAGCTGTGAAGCAATGCAAGCTGCTGTGGGGCCTTAGGCCTTCTTTTGGAGGTTCTGGGTCTTTCTGACCCAGCTGCAGTTTGTTAGGTAATTTTAGATTGCAAAGGGGCAGGCCATTCATAGGCAAAAGTCTCTGCCCACAGCTTGTGTGGGGCGGGTCTCAGGGAATCCACAGGGCGGAGCAAACAGCAACGGCTGATCCTCAGCCCTGCTTTAAGAGGCCCTCGGGTCTCAGTGTCCTGCAGTAATCGCTGCAAGCACCTCTGAGAGAAAGCCGCCCTTGAGTTCCACCCAATGCCAGACAGTCCACTTTCTCCCCGTATGAGTCTGGGTCCCCAGAGTCTCGCCTGGAACTGGAGTTCAGAGCAGTTGGGAACTTGTATCTCCCTCTGGATTGAAAAAGACAACCGCGTCCTTAGTTGCCAGCCCTTTCCGTGCGCACGCGCGCCTCCATACCTCTGCACTTTACTTCCGCACCTCCTCTGAGTCTCAGTGTGCTTTTCTCTTTCCTTCTAGTTGTAGAATTTCTACTTGGCCAGCCTTCCTGTGGTTCTGGATGATGTCCATTTTTGTCTTTTAGTTGTAGTTTTGAAGTGGTTGTGCGAGGCAGCAATTTCAGGTGTTTACCTATGGCGCCATCTTGGTTTCTATCCTCATTCCTGTTCCCTTACTCTAGATTGGAGCTTAGGCTCACAGTAAGGAAGGGATGACCTTTGCCGTTTCAAAATGGCGCCCCCCCAACTTTCAACTAAAATGTGTTCCACAAACGGAAAGGGATGTGACCTCAAATTTTATCAGAGGTATTGAATAAAATATTAAGTGTGGGAAGACAGTCAATAGAAGTTTTAAGCAAATGAAAAAAAGGAGACAATTTACTATAGGAAAAGTTTTACAAACAGGAAATATAATCATAGCATACTAATATCTCAACAGTGAAAAATATACAACATCATGTGGTAATTTAGCTTAAATTTTTCTAAAATCCCCTGCCAACTATAGAGGTAAATGCAAGAAACCCCGAAAAGACTTTAAAGTGCCTCTGGTGAATAGCTTAGGGGCAAGGGTATGTAGGGCAGGAAGAAATGCTGTTTTCATGTACCTCTGAGTACTATTTGCCTTTTTAAACTCTTTGTAATATTTTGATTAAAAGTATTCCTGGAGAAACCAAGATGGCGGCATAGATAAACACCTAAACTGCTGCCTCACACAACAATATCAAAACTTCAATTAAAAGATAAAACGGACACCATCCAGAACCACAGGAAAGCTGGCTGAGTGGACATTCTACAACTAGAAGGAAAGAGGAAAGCACATTGAGACTCAGAGGAGCTGCAAAAGCCTGAGGTACTGACACTCGCACACAGAGAGGACAGGTGGCTGTGTGCACAGGCAGCTGAGTGCACGGCTGGCTTTTTAAAGCGGGAGGGAGAAGGAAGCTCCCGACTGCACTGAACTCCAGTCCTGGGTGAGACGCTGGGAAACCAGACTCATTAGAGGGGGGAATCCGGACTGTCAGGAAAAGAGAAAGCACACTGAGACTCAGGAGCTGCAGAAGGCAGAGGGCTGGAGGCACGCGCGCGCACAGAGGACTGACTGCTGAATGCATGGGCGGCTGAGTGCGTGGCTAGCCTTCTAAAGTGGGAGGGAGATGGAAGCTCCCTACTGCACTGAACTCTAGTTCCAGGCTAGTTTCTGGAAACCCTGACTCATTTGGGGAGAAACTGGACTGTCTGGCAGCGGGCAAAATTCGAGGGTGGCTTTCTCTCACAGGTGCTTGCAGCGATTACTGAGGGACACTGAGACACAGGGGCCTATTAGGGCAGGGCTGATGGAAACCAAGGCTGTCTGCTCCGCCCTGAAACTCCGCCCTATCCAAGCTGAGCACAGAGGCTTTTGTAATTTTGCAAGTCTTGTCTCATAAGAGTGCCTCCAGCACAGAAGTTCTCTCAGCATAGACTCAGCTGATCCTCACAACCAATTGGCCTAGAGGTCAATTCCTCCCAGTGATACCAACAACAATCAAGACTTAACTACAACAAGGCTGTGCACACAGCCCACAAAGGGGTGCACCAAGTGTCCACCTCAGGTAACTGAGGAGGCTGAGCTACTGGGCCCTATAGGACACCTAGCACACAAAACTACTCTGCCAACTCAGGGAAGCAGCAAAAATGCGGACACAAAGAAACAGATCACAAATGAAAGAAATGGAGGAAAGCAAACGACTGGATATAGAGTTCAAAACCACAGTTATAAGGTTTTTCAAAAATTTCCTAGAAAAGGCCGATAAATTTAGCGAGACCCTTGAGGATATGAAAAAGGACCAACTAGAAATTAAACATACACTGACTGAAATAAAAAATATTATACAGAGACTTAACAGCAGACTAGAGGACCACAAGAATCAAGTCAAAGAGTTGAAATACAAAGAAGCAAAAAACACTCATCTGGAAAAGCAAAAAGAAAGAAGAATTCAAAAATTTGAAGATAGTGTAAGGAGCCTCTGGGACAACCTCAAGCGTACCAACATCAGAATTATGGGGGTGCCAGAAGAAGAGAGAGAGCAAGATACTGTAACCCTATTTGAAGAAATAATGACAGAAAACTTCCCCCACCTGGTGAAAGAAATAGACTTACAAGTCCAGGAAGCACACAGAACCTCAAACAAAAGGAATCCAAAGAGGACCATACCAAGACATATCATAATTAAAATGCCAAGAGCAAAAGACAAAGAGAATATTAAAAGCAGCAAGAGAAAAATATTTAGTTACCTACAAGGGAGTACCCATACGATTGTCAGCTGATTTCTCAACAGAAACTATGCAGGCCAGAAGGGAGTGGCAAGAAATATTCAACGTGATGAATAGCAAGAACCTACAACCAAGATTACTCTACCCAGCAAAGCTATCATTCAGAATTGAAGGGCAGATAAAGAGCTTCACAGATAAGAAAAAGCTAAAGGAGTTCATCACTGCCAAACCAGTATTATATGAAATGCTGAAAGGTACTCTTTAAGAAGAGGAAGAAGAAGAAAAAAGTAAAGATAAAAATTATGAACAACAAATACATATCTATCAACAAGTGAACCTAAAAATCAAGTGAATAAAAAATCTGATGAACAGAATAAACTGGTGAATATAATAGAATCAGGGACATAGAAAGCGAGTAGACTGACAATTCTTGGGGGGAAAGGGGTGCGGGAAGAGACTGGACAAAAAGTGTACACCTATGGATGAGGACAGTGCGGGGGGGGAGGTAAGGGCAAAGGGTGGGGTGGGAACCGGGTGCAGAGGAGCTATGGGGGAAAAAAGAACAATTGTAATAATCTGAACATTAAAGATTTATTAAATTAAAAAAAAAAGTATTCCTAAAGTGGTGTGATAAAGGCTATAATGAAAGCTCCCAAAGAGCATGAGAGAGATACTTGATAGTTCAGGAACAGTTTATTGGACAAGCGGCATAAGTCAACCCCGAAGAAGGAACAAGATGATGAGGGGCCTGGTAGGTGAAGCTAGGGACTTAAGAGTTAATTGGAACTTATTTCTTGAATCAAAAGTAAACCACTGAAGAGTTTTAAACAGGGAGAAATATAGGGAGAGTACTCTGAATATATCATGGGAAAATGAATTAAAGCTAGACTGGAACCAGAGAGACTAGGAGATATAGCAGCCATCCAATAAAGAAATGATGGCCTGAATTAAATGAGTGGTGGTGGGAATGGAAAGAAGTAGACAGATGCCAGAGCTCACCAAGTAGAACTGAGAAGAACTGCTGACTTATTGGGTGTCAGAGAGGTAGATAAGAATGTGAAAACTTGTATCTCAGTACTCTTCACTGAAGAAAGAAGGAGGAAGGACAGGAGGTGGAGGTTAAGGGAACAGTATAAAGCTTTCCCTTTTAGACATGCAGACATTATGAAACCTGAAACATGACTCATTAAATTATAGGCATCAATGGTAAGAATTTCCCAATACTTGCCCTGGCCGGTTTGGCTCAGTGGAGAGAGAGTCAGCCTGTGGACTCAAGGGTCCCAGGTTCGATTCCAGTCAAGGGCATGTACCTTGGTTGCGGGCACATACCCAGTAGGGAGTGTGCAGGAGGCAGCTGATCGCTATGTCTCTCTCATTGATGTTTCTAACTCTCTATCCCTCTCCCTTCCTCTCTGGGGAAAAAAAAAAAAAAATCAATAAAAATATATTTAAAAAAAAAAAAGAATTTCCCAATATTCATTGTGAATTAGGAAAAGTATCAATTCCTGAAGCTGTGGTTTGCCAAATAGTGCAAAATAGAAGAAAAACTTCCAAAGCCTAGAATAGATAAAATCATTTTTCTAGTATGGCCCCCAGGAGGTCATGGGTCAATTCCTGGGCAGGGCACATGCCCAGTTTGCAAGCTCAATCCCCAGTGGGAGGGGGTGTGTGTGCAGGAGGCAGCTGATTGTTTTTTCACCATTGATGTTCCGATCTCTCTCTCCTTCTCTGAAATCAATAAAAATAGTTTTTTTTAAAAAACTGTATATATAAAAGGCTAATATACTAAGTGTCCCTCTGCCCATCCAACCAGTCGCTATGACACACACTGACTACCAGGGGTCAGCCGCTCAACGCAGGAGCTGCCTGGCTGCAATGACTTGGCAGCGGCAGTTCTCAGGTAATGCACCCCGAAACCAGAGAGGAGGGAGCCCGATTCCTCGCAGGGTTGTGCAACTCTACCTTCAGCCATGGGTTATGTTGTTGTTGGGGCACTGTTGGCCCTCAATCTGGTTTATTGCACACTTGCATTTGTGTACCACATCCTGTACAACAGCAACTTTGCAGAGTGTCCTCTCGTACTCCGGGTCCCCTCAGGGGATGTCAGAGAGCCGATGTTGGCCCGATCCCCGCAGGCCAGGCCAAGGGATCCCACCTGCCTGAGGGACCCTACACACACTGCAGACACCAGGGAGGGACCCTGGAAGGTTGGCTCCAGAACGTGTTGGGCCCTTTTTGTCCAGACCCACCCAGCCACCTTCTAATAAATTTCCTTTCAATGTGCACGAACCATGACTCTATGCTATAAGTTCCATAACATATAAAAAGAAAGCAGAAAAGGGATTGATTCTTAAGAATTACTCTCGCCCTGACCATCAATTCAGTGGTTAGAGCATTGGCCTGCACACCGAAGGGTCACGGGTTCAATTCCAGTTAAGGACATGTACCTAATGTACCTGGATTGCAGGTTTGATCCCCAGCCCCGGTTGGGATTCTAGCAGGAGGCAACCAATCAATGTATCTCTCTCACATTGTTGTTTCACTCTCTCTCCCTGATCCGTTCCACTCTCTTTGAAAATCAATGGAAAAAATACCCTCAGATAAGGATTATTAAAAAAAAAAATTGCTCTCAATCTCTATTTTCTTTAATTCTTTTAGCCAGAAACAAAGATAAAATATTTTATGGTTGAAGACCAAAATAACTAATTCCAATAGAAATACTACCATGTACCTTTCTATTGACAAAGCTAATTTCTCCCTTAAAAAAGGATTTACTTTGATACATTTGATCAAGAAAACTGGTGAATCTGAAATCTAAAAATAATCATGAAATTAAAATAGGGCTACTTACTAATTATATCCAGGAGGAATCTTTTAGATAATGGGATCTAGGAAGAAGCGTAGAAATATACCTAACTCTTCTTAAAGCCAGAATTTTAAGCATACCTATCCTATAAAAGTATAGGTACAATAAAGGCACTGAAGTAGAAAAGCAACAAGGGAAAAGAGAAAAAACTGAGTTACAGCCCAACGACACAGGTTTAGAAGGCAGACATTAAAGAAAGCAGAGGGAAGCAAGTGTCAGAATATGGATAGCAAAGAAATTTTGTCTATAGTAAACTGGTTTTCTCCCATGTACTAGTACAAGAAAACAACAACAAAAAAGTTACCTAATGCCACACTTTTTTCCCCCCGATTGGTTTTTAGAGAAAGTGGAAGAGAGAGGGAAAGACAGAGAAATATCGATGTAAGCGAAACACATGCACATGCCCTGATCAGGGTCTGGGCTGAGGAGGAGCCTGCAACAGAGTTATGTGCCCTTGACCAGAATCCAACCCAGGACCTTTCGGTCTGTAAGCCGACGGTCTATCCACTGAGCCAAACTGGCTAGGGACCTAATGCCACAGTTAAGACCAAATCTATTTATTTATTTATTTATTTATTTATTTATTAATTAATTATTTTATTGATTTTTTACAGAGAGGAAAGGAAAGGGATAGAGAGTTTAGAAACATCCATCAGCTGCCTCCTGCATGCCCCCTACTGGGGATGTGCCCACAACCAAGGTACATGCCCTTGACCGGAATCGAACCAGGGACCCTTGCGTCCGCAGGCCGACGTTCCATCCACTGAGCCAAACCGGCTAGGGCTAAGACCAAATTTTATGTACTATTGATAGAAATCATTCTTTTCTTTCCAGAAGTACTCACAGCCAGGCTTCTTCAACAATAAAACATTAGCATCCTGAAAAAACTGTCGAACTATTACAAAACCGTATTTTATCAAACCATCTGTTTACCTAGTATAGAAGGTCTGCCACTTGCCGGTGATTCTACCTCTTGTATCACACTAAGTTCATGTTGGTTCAAGTCCAATCCACATTTAACTTTTGCTACAGGTGGCTTTGAGGCTCTCCTACTCAGTTCTTTGTTCAGATGCTCACCTATCAAGTCAATGATAAATTTATGACAATCTATTAACATACTACAAAGTATTCTTTAATCAGCAAGTTGCAGGAAGTGAAAGCAAAGAATAATCAGTGGAATAATTACAATAAAACCCAATTATCTTACTACTCTGCTTGGTACTTACCTTCTGAAAGCAGCTGATTATCATCAGAGTTGCTCCTGTCTATAGAACTAATCTTTTCATGATCACCTCTTGCTTGGTCTTGGAAATGAGGAAGCCATTCTCTGAGCATCTGGTGTTGTAAGTCATTTTCAAGAGTGGGCTTACTTGTCTGAAACAGTGGACAGATGACGGTGGGGATGGCACAGAATAAGGGATCATGGGAAGCAATCATTAGAATTATAACTCCCTCTTAAATTAGAACCTCAACCAAATACACTGTCCCATCAATCACACTATTACAATTTTTTCCGTAGATAAAAAATAAGAAAGGTATCTAATATTGAAAGGGTGATATATTTCCATTGGGAAGTATAACCACTCACAGGCTTCAACCTAAAACAGCCTCCATTGTACATTTCATCAAGAGACTTTATTTTCTTGAGTATCCCCCTCGGCTTTGTTTTCCCATTACTTTTCCTTTAAATGACTAGTAAATCCCTAGAACTCAAATTCTCATAAACTCAACTCAAGCTTCTTTTGAACATCAAAGATTTATAGAATTCTACTTAGGCTAAATCATAAATTTAGGAAATAGCCTTTTAAAGTAAAATGGACACATTCACATTTAGGAGAATATACTCTTATCTCCCATATAGGGAAACTATGAATGTTTGAGTGACCATGCCAGTCCTCTCTATAATTCAGTGACAAGAAGCAGGTCCAGCTGTCCATCAGCCTAAAACCATGCCAATTTTACAAAAGGTATTAATAAAGAGGGGACTGATTTTAATTCACACACAAATGTCAACAAGGTGCTAACAGAAAGCACAAGGTCTGCTATTTGTAGAAGAGAAATTCTAATTGGTTATTTCATAATTTAATCTTCTTATGGTAAATTTGAAGTCCTTTATAACAAAAAGTTCAAAACACTTTATAACAAAACTTCGAATGACAATCAACACTTTTAAAAGTGTTTGCATTTGCCCTAGCTGGTTTGTCTCAGTGGATAGAGTATCGGCCTGCGGACTGAAAGGTCCTGGGTTTGATTCCAGTCAAGGGCACATGCCTGGGTTGGGGGCTCCATCCACAGATAGGGGGCATGCAGGAGGCAGCCAATCAATGATTCTCTTATCATTGACGTTTCTATCTCTCTCCCGCTCTTCTTTCCTCTCTGAAATAAGTAAAAAAATATATATTTTAAAAAAGTGTTTGCATTTGGTTGTATCAAACTACTGGCTGAAATTAGTTGGGCTTCAAATAACTATTAACTTCATAAACACCATGCGAAGTAGTGTTTATGTTTTAATTTCCATATTATTTAAGGTAGAAAATTAAAACACTTAAGGTCAAACTGCTTAGTCTCAATAACTAAGATCTCATTCAGGCCTAAGATGAAAACATTTAACTTATCTAAGTTGGGTTAACGCCATTGTTTAATTCTTAGGTACTCAAGTTTAATACATACCTGACTGTCTTTAAGGAAATCCTTCAAGGTCTCTTGGTGTTTCTGTATCTGCTGCTGCAATGCGGTTTGTCTCTGTACTAGCAGTTCTTCTTGGGCTTTTTGGCTATAATGTAGAACTTCTCTTTGTAGAGCCAACTGCTTCTGAAGTCCCAAGTTATGTTGCTGAGCTAAGTTAGACTGTGAAAAACTTAAAAGTCTACCTTGAAATTTTGGGATCACAGAATCGCTTGAAGAAACTATATGTTCATTTCTGGATGAATCTGATTCACAAATGTCTTTATATTTAATTTCAGCAAAAGGTAATGAAATAAATGAATGTTCTCTTTCCTCGGGTAGAAATAAAGAAGGACTAGTGTGCGCAGAAGATTCACCTTCAATCAACTTACCTTTTCTGGTTAAAAGTAGTTCCTCCTGGGCCTTCTCATCAGAGTGCACCATTTCCTTTTGCAAGTCCAAGTGTGCTGCCAAATGAGCTTGCTGAGGCAGACTAGGTTGTGAGAAACTTAAAAGCCTATCCTGTGATCTGGTTGGAAAAGACTTCTGGATTCTTTCAGAGTCAACAGGCAGTGCTCCCTGGGATAAGGCTAAAGAGGAGCTAACCTGCTCAGATGATACTCTTTTATCCAATTTACTTAGACTTTGTGAAAGCAATTCTTCCTGGGCTTCTTGCCTAAATCGAATGGCTTCCCTTTGTAAATCTAATTGCTGCTGAAGTACCATCAAATCACGATGGTGAGGTTGAATAAAAGGCTCAGAAGATAACTTTTCCTCAAATTTATTTTGTCTGGGCAATATAAGCTGAGGTAAAACAGACTGTGATAAACCCAAAAGACAAGCAGGCAATCTTGGTATTTCAGAATGACTTGAGGAGGCTGTATTATCACTCTCAGTTGGGCAAGATTCTTGGATTCTATCAGATTCAGTTAGAGGTAATGAAGCAAATGAATATTGTACCCTTAGGGGTAAGAAGGAAGAGGTGCCAGCCTGCTCAGGAGATATTCCTTCCCTCCACTCCCTCTGTTCATGTTCTTCCTGGGCTTCCTGTCTAGACTGAACAATGGCTTCCCTTTGTGCAGCTAACCGTTCTTGAAGTGCTTCCAAATTATCTTGTTGAGGCTGGATAAGTTGTGATATCTTCAAAAGCCTATCTTGCAATTCTGGGATCTGAAAATGGCTTGAAGGAATTTTACCATCCCTCTCTGTTGAAAAAGGTTCCTCGGTTTTACCAGATTCAGAAGGTACTGAAGCAAATGAAAGGTGTCCTAACTGTGGTACAAATGAGGAGGAACCAGTTTGTTCAGAAGATGTATTTCCTTGGGTTTTTTGGCTAAAGTGAAGGGCCTCCTCTGTGTCTAGCCATTCTTGGTGTTCCTCCAAATGACCCTGTGAAAATCTCAGAAATCTTTCCTGAAACCTTGGGATCTTAGAATGGCTTAAGGGACCCGCACTGTCACTTGACGAAAATTCCCTGCATCTTTCAGATTCAGCTACTTGGGATAGGGATAAAGAGGTGTCAGTCTGTTCAGAAGAAATTCCTTTTTCAAATTCACTTTGGAGTGCTGTCAAATTTTCTTGCTGTGGCAGGCTATGCTGTGGAGAACTGAAAGACTCATCCTGAAATGTTGGGATTACTGAGCGACTTGTGGGAATAGTACTTTCCTTCTCAGACAAATAAGGATTCTCAATTCTTCTGGGCTCTGTTTTAACAGAAGCTTGCAACACAACTGAACGTTGAGCACCCATTGGTGGGAATGAAGAACTCATCTGTCCAGACTTAGTGGCTCTCAAATCCCTTTGTCTATGTGAAAGTAATTCCATCTGGGCTTCATGCCTTGCCTGAAGAGCATCCCTCTGTGCAGTCAGTTGTTCTTGGAGCAACTTCAAACTATTGTGCAAAGGTAGGAACTGCTGCAGGAAACTCAAAGAGCCATCCTGAGATTTGGGGATTTCAGATTGGTTTGAAAGAAGTCCCTCCTCATTTTTAGATGAACACTGCTCCCAGATTTTTCCAGACTGAGTACCAGCAGAAACAAATGGAGGAAATGTATGCTGAGCTACCTGAGAAGGGAGAGAAGGTGGCTCAGTCTGTTCAGACCATACTTTTCCACCCAGCTCACCCTGTTTATGTACATGTAATACTTCCTGGGCTTCCCGCCTGGCCTGAATGCTGTCTCTCTGAATATTTAACTGTTGAAGAAATTTTAAATTTTCTTGCTGTGATAAGATAGACTGTGAAAAACCCAAAAGCCTATCCTGAAGTTGTGGCACCTCAGGATGGCCTGAGGAAACTGCAGTGTCATTCTTGGATGGAGAAGGTTCCTGGATTCTCCCTGATTCAGCTTTGACAGAAGGCAGTGAAGCAAATGAATCCATAGGTACCAATGGAAGGAATATAGAGGTGCCGGCTTGCCCTTCCAAGTCTTTTTGTTTGCTCAAAAGCAATTGTTTCTGGGCTTCCTGTCTGGACCGAAGAACTTCCTTCTGTAGGTCTAACTGCTCTTGGAGAAGCTTCAAATGACCTTTCTGGGCTGTGATGTTCCCTGAGGATGGCAAAGACTTATCCTGCATTTGGCTGATTACAGAGTGGCTTACAGAAACTGTATCTTTGCTCATTGTTGAAAAGGGTTCCTGGATTTTTCCAGATTCAACTTTAGTAGGCAGAGATATAAAAGAATGCTCAGCTAACTGTGGTAGGAATGAAGAAGGTTCCCTTGGCTTAGAATATATATTTTCATTGTTCTCTGAGAATATTTGCTGGGAGTCTAAAGTTCCAGCTACTTCATTAACATGCTGCAGTATTAGTGGCCTATCATGTGATAAAGTCCTTGAAAGTATATGAGAATCTTTAGGAACTGATTTATAGTCTCTCTGCTGTGTTTCAGTCTGTGAAAATTGCTTTGGCTGTTCTTGTGATCCCAAACATTTCTTCGCTAAAACATCTGTTTCTGTTGTCCCTACCTGTCTTTGTGGAAAGCGATTTTGCCTTGGAACCTGAAAATAATCTTGTTCTAATTGGGAGATCTGTGTGGGTTGTATAGGTTCATATTTGTTAGGGCTCAATTTGGGTCTCTGACCTTGATCCCAAAGTTCTGATATAATAGTGGGTCTTTCATATTTCCGTAGTGGGGCTGATAAAACAGAATCAGATATTGATGATGCAGTTGGCATGGATGGATACTTTCCTTTTAACATAGTCTGATATTGGAGTAATTGTTTCTTGGCTGTTTCAACAGACTGTCTATGAAGCCTACCAAAAATGAACACAAAAACAAAACAAATATTATTCTTTTTTGATTAAAAAAATGCTCCATATTCTCAAGTATCTATACATTAAATTCAACAGCAATCTAGGATGGGCCAGAATCATGCTAGAAAAGGAACAATGTTCACATTGCCCATTGAGAAATCTATACGCTATAATTTTAAGGGAATCCCGATCAGATCTTCATATAAATAATAAACCCTGAAGATGTAGCCACACACTATAACACATGAATTGTACCCTAGCTAATACCTCTTTTGCTGTAAAAGCTGATGTTGATAGTTGCGAATCATCTGCCTATGACTATCTTCATCAGTACTTATGGTGCATGATGCTTGAGTAGTGCCAACCTAATAAAAGACAAAGCTACTAATTAAAAGGCAAACCCAGAAACAAGTACTAAACTGAAGTTCTATAATTAACTTCCATATAGCTTTATTATTACTTTTTAAAATAAAAGACTGGCACTTCCACTATTAAGAAACAAAGTCATTTACCATTTTCTTTTAGTACCAACCAAGTCCAAGAGCTCAACATACCCATTACATACAAATTAGGGTCACACACACTAACACCCTCTAGAAGCTGAAAGCGTTTAGGTTTGCATAAACATATATATGAGCTTATATATACAACTATATATATATATGTACATGATTAAAAGAAAGAAATTATCAAATAAGAATCAGAAATGCATTTTACTTTTCTGAAAGCTATGATTTCTTATACCGTATGCCCTCCATTTTGCAGACCTTGATTTAAAAGACTTCGGATTTAACGGACAAAGTTTCCAGTCTGTATGTCTTATGTGAAAATTAAAACCTTGTTAATTTTTAAATGCTTTAAATCAAGATTTGCTTATAAAGTTTACTTTTTGTTATTAATTCACTGTTATTTTTAACAAATTTTAGCAAATATGCAATATGTTGGATAAAACACTAGTAATTTTGTCGACATAAATAAATATTATATAATTCTAACTATAGTCTATATATTTAAATCCAGGAGTCACCGCTCATAAACAATGTTCAGCAAATGAATGCACGTGACCATACAACCTCTCTCACTGTAACTCAAGCATGTCAAACTCATGGCCCATGGGCTGCATGCAGCCCACAACAAATTTTTTTTTGGCTCAGCCAATGTAACGATATGTAAGAAACGTTTTAATAAAAATTTTGTAACTTAATTTTTACAATATCCTGTTATATGTAATTATTAATAACGAACTACAACATTCGCTAATGACTGATTACTATAATCATGTTGTATTCATTTCCCTTATGCACCTTATGCGCAGGTGTACCATTTCTCTCCACCAATACTAGCAGCAAATATTTTAGCAGCCGATGGCCACATCATTACATTAGTCTTGGACTGACTTGTTTGGTGAGCGCAATAGGAAATACCTCGCTTTCAGAGAACAAGAAAAATAGGTTTATTTGCGTTGTGCTTATTAATTTGTGTAGTCAGTGTCTGGAAGTTAATGTTCAAGAAAAAAATATTAATTTTTATTAAAGTATTCTATTATTTTATGTTAATGATGACTCATTTATTTCAGCCCTTTGTATTCAGTATGTCTCTATTGAAATAAACCTACATTTCTATGAAAACTGAAGCTATTGCTTTTTTGCGGCCCACATAAACTTAAACATTGCTTATTTGGCCTGTGTTAGCCTTTGAGTTTGACATGCCTGCCGTAACTGGTTCTGTTGTCTCGTGGGGTGACTTTCTGTAGCTAAAAGTTTAAATGCAGGTGGCCGCCAATATTCCCACATGTGCTAAGCCACACCCCAGCCATATGCATTTGTTTACTTGAGGTGACTGGTGAATGCATGCATTTACTAGCCTTTTCCAGTATAAATTTAAAATTATAGTTTTACACACAGAAAACTTTTCTGTGAAATTAAATTTTTCATACATGATTTAATTACAGAAATGTGTCTAATAAGTAAAAACAGGTAAAATAACTAATTTATTAATTTTTTAACGTATGTATTAGGAAAACTACTCTATTATATAACAGACTCTCGGCTTTAGCAGACATCCCCTCGCCCAAATTTGTCTGTTATATTGAGGTTTTATTGTATTTCCTTTTCCCCCAGTGGTCTATGTAGGGATGAGATTTCCCCTTATCCTACCTCAGTCTGGTGAGGTTTTTTTCTTTTTTCTTCTTCCAACTGAGCCCTGAAGCAATCAGTTTCTAATCTTAACTTCTGTTGTTCAATTTGTTCAAGTAATTCCAATTGCTTTTGCTTCTGCTTTTCTATTTCCATTATCTAGGTAAAAAGGAAAAACACAAAACTATGGATCTATTAACAACAAACTCACACAAAAGAAAAGTTTATAGTATGAATTACATTGAAAAGAAACAGGTATTTTCACCAACAGTACCAATTATCCCAGAAGATTATCTGTTATCGTGCTGCTGCTGCTGTGTGTGTGTGTAGGGGGGGGGGGGGGGGAGGGGGGGGAGGGGGAGGGCAGGGAGCGAAAGAAGGGGAAAGGAGAAAAAGGGAAAAAATTTAAAAAGAGGCAGAAAGAAAACAACACATTAATTATTTGTATTTCCTGGAAGCACAGGGAAGCTTTGATCATCACTGGAGTCCCACCTCCATAGAAACAGCAAACAATGCTTGGCCAAATTCTGTGTTCACATTTTTAATTTCACAATGTACTAAGTAAGAAATGACAAAGAAATTAAATGTCAAGGCCTCCCCAAACACTTTGACTTCTAAGGCATAACCATAGAAGAAGGCAGTTACTTAGAACCCAAATAGTAATACAATGATAAACATTGTCAAGCATGAAACAGAGTTGGTCAATGGCACATGGATGACACCTGAACTCTAATATTACACCAATATACACATAGATCCAAGTAAAAAGAACTTATGTCAGAGTGACCAAGTTTCATGAGGACAGGGACTGGGCTAACCTGGTTGCTTGCTAAATCCAGAATCTAGTCAAGTCCCTGATACATATGTAATACATAGTAGATATTTACTGAACAAGTAGAAAAATGAATGTGAAGTTTTATTAAGAGGAACACTTTTATTAGAGACTAGAGGCCCAGTGCACGACATCTGTGCACTAGGGAGGGGTGGGGTGGGGTGGGGTGGGGGGGGGGGGAGCGTGTCCCTCAGCCTGGCCTGAGCCCTCTTGCAGTCCAGGACCCCTCAGGGGATATCTCCCTGTGGAAGCACCACTCAGCCAGAAGCCGGGCTCGCTGCTCCTTAGCGCTGCCTCAGAGGTGGGAGAGGCTCCCGCCACTGCTACTGCACTCGCCAGCCGTGAACCTGACCACCAGGGGGCAGCTCCTGTGTTGAGCGTCTGCCCCTGGTGGTCACTGAGCGTCATAGCGACCGGTTGTTCCGCCGTTCGGTCAATTTGCATATTAGGGTTTTATTATATAGGATAATAAAAGATGATCTTGTTTTCAAAACAAAAATTGTTTCAATCTGAAACTTTACCTATATCTAGTCAGGTAACAAACAGTTAAAAATTAATGAGGCTATAGCAAGTTCCTATCTTCATTTCCTTCCTTTCCCTCAGGCATAGGAACCACTGAATTTAGCTGTTTACATTTCAGTAGTACCTCTAGAACAGCATTATCAATACAGAAGTCACTAGCTACATGTGACTAAGTGAATTCAAATTAAGTAAAAATTAAAATTCAGTTCCTCAATTACACTAGTAATATTTCAAGTATTTAACAGCCCATGTAGCTAGCAGCTACATGGACACAGATATAGAACATTTCCATTACCACAGAAAGTTCTATTGGACAATAATGCTTTAGAATATTGATTAAAAAACATTTATCTGAGAAGAAATACTGGCTCAGAATTTAACTGCACAGCTGTATTTTTATAAAAACTATAACTAGAAACTGACTGACTTTATAACAACTAGCTTCTTTCAAGGTAATTTGTATTAAAATAAATATTTTGCCTTAGCTGGTTTGGCTCAATAGAGTATCGGTCCGGGGACTGAAGGGTCCTGGGTTCGATTCCGGTCAAGGGCACGTATCTCGACTGCAGGTTCACTGGCTCTGGTTAGGGTGTGTACAAGAGGCAACCAATCTATGTGTCTCTCTCACATCGATTTTCTCTCTGTGTCTTCCTCTCCCTTCTACTCTCTAAAAATCAATGGAAAAAAATCCTCGGCTGAGGATTAAAATAAATAAATAAAGGAAAAGCTGTGTTGAGACTGAATATTGAATGCCATATGTAATTGAAAAATTAAAACAAAGAAACCAACCAAAAAAAAAAGTTAAATAAATAAATAAAATCTTTTACTAAAGTATATGGAACCAAAATTATAGATAGGAAGGTTGAATTTAAATTTTTCTTCTGAAATACTATTTTTCAAAAAATCTTTAAAATTACAAAGCCCAGGCAAATGACCAATATTATGACAGGGACCCATTTATTCCACAAATATTTATTGAACACTTATTATGCATAAAGCACTATACCAGAAATTCTGTAGAATAAAATACATTTTTAAAAAGTTTCCGACTTTAAAAATCAATACATTTTATAGGAAAGATAAGATATATACAAAAGTATAAAATGTGAAGCAGAAGTCATAAGGGTCAAATAAACAGTACATGTGAAGATGAAGTGCCTTCTATCAGCTGAATGTGTAAGTCAAGGTAGAATAAACGGTATCAAATGTAGCCAGATATTAAGACAAATTTCACTGGACAAAATTATAGTACCAAGGAGAAGAACAAAACCTTTAAAAACAAAAATTTCAAATTACCTGTTTCTGTCTTGCTGCCATTCTAATTCTGATTGCTTCCTCTTGAGGATGGAGTAGAACTGAACTCTGAGCTACAGCTGTGATTGGCTGGATCTCATTTATTTCTAAGAGGATTCCCAAAACAAAAATTAGTTTTAACAATTTAGAATTTTGATACTACTTTAACGCTCATTATTCATTCATTTCATGAAGTTTTATTAGGAAAAAGATTTGAAGAACAAGCAAGTTTAATTTGAGGATGTAAATTAAAAAAAAAATACCTTGTTCCTTTTTAGAGTCTGCATCACATGAAATTGGTTGATCTTCACTAGTGAGTGGTCCAGAGTCAACTGTTAGCATATCACTTTCAACTATAATAAATACATTATTATGAACATTTTATCACTGTTAATCTTAAGTCTGAACAAAATAACACAACTCTGCACTCAGATTAACAATTCATCTTGGTCCACCTGAATGTCTTATTTAAGATCCAGTCACCTTCCAGATGACCACATATTTTATATATTAAACTTGGGCCTTGCCCAGCCAGTGTGGCTCAGTAGTTGACCATAGACCTATGAACCAGGAGGTCATGGTTCGGTTTCTGGTCAGGGCACAGGCCTGGTTTTGGGGCTCAATCCCCAGTATGGGGCGTGCAGAAGGCAGCAAATCAGGGATTCTCTCTCATCATTGATGTTTCTCTCTCTTCCACCCCCTTCCTCTCTGAAATCAATAAAAATATAAAAACAACAACAAAAGCCTGGTTAGCAGGGCTCAGTGATTGAGAGTCAACCCATGAACCAGGAGGTCATGGTTCAATTTCAGGTCAGGGCTCATGTCCAGATTGCAGGCTCCATCCCCAGTGATGTGCATGCAGGAGGCAGCCAACCAATAATTCTCTCTCATCATTGATATTTCTCTCTCTCTCTTCCTCTCCTTTCCTCTCTGAAATCAATAAAAATATATTTAAAACAACAACAAAAAAACCTTGAGCCTAATATAAGAACACAGATGAAAGACTAAAATTGTAAACAAAAAGGAAAAAATGAAGAACCATTAAGAAGGCATGCTGATAGCTTCAAACACAATGGAAAAACATAAAATCAGCAAGACACCAAAGTTAAGCAGAAGCTAAAGAAATTTAAAAGTATCTTTGAAATATTTAGATGTTACGATTTTTATGAAACCAGAGCAGAGAAGAAAGTTAAAGAAATCATATCAGGGTAGCCAGAAACGTTGCATTAAATATTCACTCAATAACGCACTTACTCATTCAGTACCTACTTAAGTGGTGCATGTTAGGGACACTGTGGTAAATAAGAAATGGCCTTAAAAAAAAAAAAAAAAAAAAAGCCTTAAAAAGATTTTACAGGGTGAGTGGGGACAGAAACATTATATAAGTATCCTAGAAAAAAAGATAAAATTAGAACCCATGGTAAGTACTATATAAGAAAAATAAAGGGTTCTGCAAGAGTATTAGATTTCTCTTAGGAAATGACACTTAAGTAGACACTTGAAAGTTAAGGAGGAATCAGCCAGATAAGCAGGTATTAACACCCTGTATGGGTAAAAATAACTTGGCACATTCAGGGAACTGAATGAGGATCAAATGGGTGTAAGCAAGGGGGAAAATGAAGCAATATGAGGCTAGAGAAAGGCCACTCATACGAGGCCTTTTTCAAAATAACCTGGTTGTGAATTGAGATGAAAGAGGCCCCTTTTATTGCAACTTTGTTGGCCACTCTTTTGTACTGCCTTTGCTGTTCTCTAGCCATCTTCTAAGTGCTGGAGTCCCTCAGAGGGTCTTAGAAACCTTCTTCTCACTGAATTCTCTCTTCTAAGAGTTCTTCCATGGCCATGGCTTTAATCATCATATGTATGTCTGACTTCTGAACTTAACCTCTTTTGCTTTAAACTATTCATTTAAGTGAACAAATATTAACTGAGCATCTTTTATGTACAAGGCACTAGTCTATGCTCTGGGATTTAGCAATGAACAAACTCAAGTTCTTACCCTCATGGAGATGACATTGTGGGATTGGAGGGTGCTCAGGTAAGGAGTAAATAAGTAAAAAGAGTAAATTTATGGTTCATCAGATGTTGATGAGAGATAGAGAAAAATCAGGGTAAAAGAGATAGGAAGTGAAGGGAGTGTGGGTGGGGCGAGGGGCTGAACCTTGCCTTTTTGTATAGAGTGGTAAGAGAAGGCCTTTCTGAGAAAGCATTATTGAGCCAATATCTGAAGGAAATGAGTGAATCATTAAAATACCCAAGAGCACTCCAGCCAGAAAGACCAACTGCAAATGCTACGTGAGCCATGTCTGCTGTGTTAAGAATACCAAGGAAGCCCTCACCGGTTTGGCTCAGTGGATAGAGCATCGACCTGCGGACTGAAGGGTCCCAGGTTCGATTCCGGTCAAGGGCATATATCTTGGTTGCAGGCACATCCCCAGCGGGGAGTGTGCAGGAGGCAGCTGATCGATGTTTCTCACTCATCGATGTTTCTAACTCTCTATCCCTCTCCCTTCCTCTTTGTAAAAAATCAATAAAATATATTAAAAAAAAGAAAAGAAAAAGAATACCAAGGAAGCCAGTGCCTATGGTTGGGCAGGTGTAGAAAAAGAAGTCAGAGAACGAGGGTGAAAGAAATGATGGGGGAGGGTGTGTGTGCAGATCACATAAAGCTTTGATGCTACTGTAAGCACTTTGGTTTTTACTGAGTGAAACTGGCAGTTGTTGGAGGGCTTCCCCCAGAAGAATGATGAGCTGATTTTAATAGGATGAGTCTGGGAAGAGACTATAGCAGGGAGGCACAAAACTGAAAATAAAAGACCTGTTAAGGGTTTACTACTGGAAGCTACACTAGAGAATGAACGTGGCTTAAACCAGAATGGTAGGTGATAAGTAATGGCTGGGCTTTGGATGTACTTTGAGTATAGGAGCACTAGGATTTGCTGATGATTCAGATGTAGGATGTAAAAGAGAGAAACCAGAATAACTAGCTTTTGGACTCAAGCAAAAGAATTTTACTACTAATTATTAAAATATAGAGGACTGTAAGAAAAGCAGGTGTTGGGAGGCAGGGCATATCAAGAGTTCAGTTTTGGAAAAGTTTGAGATGTGATTACTATACAAGGGAAAATGTCAAGTAGACATTTAAATGAGTGGAGTTCAAAGGAGAGATCAAAAGACACCCTTGGAAATCATCAGTACATAGATGGTAATACAAAGTCATGACATTAGAGACGAACTAGGAAGTGTTGATACAAAGAGAAAAGATTTGAGAAACAAGCTCGGGGCAATGACTAGTAGTTGTAGAGATCAGGATGAGCAGCAAAGGAAACCATGGAGGAGGAGCCAGTGAGATAGGAAAACCAAGAGAGGGCGGGGTCAACAGGTCAAGTGAAGAAATGGTTTCCAGAAGGCTTCCTGTTGTACTTGGAATAAAACCCAAATATGGATGAGTCACTACTTTTGGAAGCCTGGTAGCAAAATATTTCCATACAAATATAATCACATTTAAAAAAAATACAAAAGACAAAATTCTAAGAATAAGCACATAATACAGTACACTCAAAAGCTGTTAACATGGTCATCTCCTTTGATTCTCTCAAGAGTTGTTTCTAAGGAAATAATTTAAAATAAGGGCAAAGACTTTGCTAAAAGAATGCTCACTGCAGCACAAGAAATACCAAGAAAAATTAGAAATAGTAAATGTCTCAACAAGAGAAAACTGGTTAATTTTGGTTCATCAATTATATTGGATTTGTATATGAGTCATATTATTACATTAAAAGTGGTCTGGAAGGAGATTCACTAGTTTTTTGTTTTGTTTTTTAACATATATTGCCTTTAAGTAGCAGCAATATGGGCTCTAAAATGGTTTGTTTTTACCTCTATTCTTTGATTTTTCAGGAATGAGCATATATACATATTATCCTCACCTGAGCATATGTTTTTTATTGATTTTAGAGAGGAAGAGAGGGAGAGAGAAACATCAATGTGAGAGAGAAACATGGATGAGTTGCCTCCTGTATGCGCGCCAAATGAGAACTGAACCCATAACCTTTTGGTATAAGGGACATTGCTCCAATCCACTGAGCCACTGTGCCAGGGCAGAAATGAGCATATTTTTAAGTAACTTAGAAAGGGTGTATGGACTACAAAATGAGACTACTGGACAGACACACCTTGCTCCTGCCTAGAGGATAATGTTCCTTCTTCAATAGCAGTTGTTTCTGATTCAAATGTTGGTGCTTTACTCTCAGTCTCACTAATAGTCGTAGTCATTTCACTTTCATCCTCAGACATGGATTTAATTGTCCATAGAGATTTCTGGTTTCGGATCTTATTTAATAATTTTTTAAAAATAATTTTTGAAGGGAGTGGCTGGGTCTTCATTGCCAAGGGAACTAAAAGAAAAGAAAAAAAATTATTCAGCATCTATTATATACCCAGTAAATTATTCTATCTTTATACTTAGTTACTGCTACAACTACTAGTTAAAACAAAAGCACAACTTTATTTCCCTCACTGTACATACTGTTAAATTATAAGTTATTTATAATTTAACAGTATGTACAATGCTATTCAAACCCAATCACAATTTTATAACCAGGAATAATATTTTTAACTTAAATTTAATAAAGACACCAATATTAAACTATTTCCCAATAAGCATCTATCACAAATTTGAAGTTGAAAAATGTATCAGTAACATGTTTATTCTGTTTATAAATGAAGACAGAATGCATACCTCTTAATTTGAAAGATTAACTTTGAAAATATGTGTTGTAAGGTTCTATATGCTAGAGGAGAGTACCAATTATGGCTCTGTACTTAGCTACAGAGAAAAACATTAGCATTATAACCTTGAAACCAAATCAAGTGCTCCCAAAGTATTCCTGGTAACTATCTGGGAAAATTTCTTCCACTTATCATCATAAAGAGATCCCTGTAGTTAAAAAGTCTCAAGTTGTTTCCTCAAAACATCCTTCCATATGAGCTGATAGTACAATTCCAAAACTCAGTACAATACTAACAGTTCTCTAAGGGGACAAAACTGTGTTTTGAATGCATAGTGTTCTGACTTAAGGAATAAAATTTAAGAAATCTACAGAGGTTGAAAACTGGCAGACTATAATTTTGTCTGACCTATGGTTTTCTTTAAACTTTCTTAGTCATAAGTTATTGTACAGTACAGTGAATTTTACATTTGTCTATATAACACCATCAAGATCATTATGTGAAACATTTCAAAAACTCCTTCATGCCCCTTCAAGTCAATACACCCCTAAAGATAACCACTATGCTGCTTTTGAGACCAGATTATTTTTGCCCGTTTTTCCCTTTAATTTTATATAAATATGGAATTATATTTAGGTATTTTATTTTTACCTGGCTTCTTTCATTCACCATTTAAAAACAATAGTATTCCTAGGTTCTTTTGAAAAATCAAGAAAATTGGCAACACCGAACCAGCAATACCAAATGGGATCAGCAGTAGCTGAAAAGTAACTGTCCTTTTAGATAAGGCAAGATGTGCAACTCTGACAAACTACAGATCTGAATGATATTCCCAATGAAAACAACTCAAAGAGCCAAAGGAAACAGTCAAGTATCTTCTTAAAGGCACTGCTGATCTGGCAAGAAAATAAAAGATTCTGCAGAGGCCAGAAATGAAATTTAAGTGGGAATTCTGGAAGACAAGTGAGCCCTGAAACCACCTTCTGAAGTTAACGCCAAACCACAATGACCTTACACTTTGGACAGCAGTGTAGGCCTAGGGACAGGGACAAAGCCTAGAGCCCTCACCCAAGAAGTCCAAGAGGAGATCCACAGAAAGTTGGAAGCCTAAAGGGCTATCTACCCACATTGTAGGGTAGAAATGATGAGAAAGTCTGAGTGGTTTTGAACAAAGGCCATAGTAGTTAGGTATAGGGGTAAAAAGAGGTCAAAATGAAGAGGACTTAGTCTCGAAGCAGATAGAGAGTAAAAGAGCAGGAGGTGTCAGTGGCAACCATTGGTCTAGCTTGGACAACTACAAACTGTGCTATCATCTATATATATAAAAGGCTAATATGCAAAGTGTCCCCTCAGGAGTTCGATCACTTGCTATGATGTGCGCTGACCACCAGGGGACAGTGTGGAACAAGGAAGGCCCTGGCCAGCAGCCGGAAGGCCCCGATTGGATCGCCAGCCAGGCCTAAGGACCCGACCCATGCATAAATTTCGTGAACCGGGCCTCTAGTTTACTACAGATGAGGAAGACAGGAAAACAAGGTTTCTGGAGTCAAGAGATTATCAATTTGCTGTTAAGATAATTGAGTTTTAAGTACCTGTGATAAGGTTTAAAATGGTTGAGACAGAGATGAAGTTTAGAAAAGAGATCTAAGTGTGTGCTATTTATTACACACTTAGTGCCTAGCTATAATTAATACAGTAGGATTTCTTGGGTGATCTGATGAAAGTCTAAAAAAAATGCTGACCTTTCAAATGAATTCAGAATTAAGCACCCAAACCAAGTAATCTAAAAATCTTCAGACTATATGTACATATGAATAAAAGAACTTTCCTATGTATATGAAAAGGATCATTAATAATGGAAATCTGTAAATGCTGTTTCCTCCTTCCATCACTACTATTCCCATTAAGCACTATTTGCACTCAATTAGACCAGACTTTTCTAACTGTTGGCAAATTATTAGCATTTTGTTCTACGAAACACTGTAATATTCAATTTTGAAGAAGTTTTTACCGTCTGCTTCACCAGGACATATTGTTTCAGCTTCTGTCACTGGAGGTTTTCCAGTTTCACCTAAATTTTCTTGTTCCATTGAAAGGTCCAATTCTTCATCTTGGATCTGATCAGTCACAGTGGGCAAAGGTTCTGGTTCCAGGTGCAAAATCAGGTTTCCTTTCACCTCTCAATAAAGAAATAGAGAGATACATTTCCATTCCAAAATGACTAAAAAGAACTTGAGCATAAAAATGTAAAGGCCATTATAGTTTCTAAGTCTAAAACATGAGGACCTCTTTCAAATGAACAACTCATTTCAAAATAAAAACTGCTTCATCAATGCAAATGTATTTTCCCACCAAGACATTTAAAGGCATCATTGAAAGTTTATTGAAAATATCTTACTCCTGTCTGCATTGTACATGTCTTCAAAGGCAAATTCGAGCTCTCTCTGCCAGTCTTCTTTCATTTCACTGCGTTTGTATGGAAGTGCAACTAGTTGTGGTGGCATTCGTGCTACAGTCTGTCTCCTACGTGCCAGGTCCTCTTGCTGTAGCTGTTTGAGTTCTTTCATTAGTTTCTCTTGATTCTTCAAGAATAAAGAGGTTTCATTAACAATAGCTGAGGCACACACTTGGGATATTAATATTAACAGTGAGGGAAAAGTGGAGAAATCATGAAAAACAGGGCCAGGGGTTCTTTTCCCTCCTCTACCATTTGTTATGCCACAAAAAGACATTAATTTATTCATTGAGAAAATATTTACTAAATGTCAGATACCACTGATGTTAGAGATGCAATCTCACCCTTAACCTAAAGAGCAGCAAACAGGGAATTAGTACTCTGTCAGTAAGGACTCTAAGGTGGTGGGTAGTACTGATTACACCACAAAGCTTCAAAGTTATCTGCCAGTTACAGTTCTCCTTTCTCAGGATTGTCATGAAGTCAGGCTCTATATAAGTAGGCTCTATAGAAGTGCCACAGCTCCTGCAGTGCACTCTGTACCAGTTCTCCTCGTAGACAGCAGCATATACCAGTCTCAGGTAGGCACCAGGACCCAGAGCAGCTATGGCTTAACAGATGATACTTATTATATCATACTCTTGGAATCACCATGATTAAAGGGGATCTATATGTTTCTCTTTAAGCTGAGAGTCTGGCTAATTTGGAAATTTAAGCAGGAGTTTCAGTGAGGTTATCTAATAGGATTTTGGTGGTGGAGGCTAGGGAGGGAGCATAAGAGAAGACTTCTGATTCCTTGGAATGAGGATTTAGCTCGATAAAAGTGGGTGAAGGAGAAGGCGTGGAAGAAAGAAGTAACAACTACAGTACAAAGGTATGGAAATGAAGGCATAGGGTATTCAGAAAAAGTACACTGTTCATTATAGATAGGATATAGATGGCGGATATTCAAGGAAAAAAGATAAAGTTGAAAGGGCAAGTAGCGGCCAAACACTAGTTATAATAGATACTAGACACCAGCAGGAAATATAATCCCAGGGAACAATGGGATCTACAGCAAAAAGGTTCAAACAGGGGGAAGGAAATACTCTAGTAGTAGAGATTGCATAGTTTGATGACATTTTTGTGTAAGAGACACTAAGTCTGAAAAAAGGTGGACAGCCTGTATAACAAAGTGTTTGTCAAGTGATTACATGTACACACTACTTATTGTTATATAAAGTTTAAAATATTTTGTCATTTGGAGATAAAATACCTCCAATTTTTTTGCCATGCCCTGAAAGAGAATCAAATTATGAAATCACTTCATTTACATTAAGTTTCAAATCATTAACTTTTATTCAATTAACTTCAAAGTTATTTAAATAAGTATACTATTCTTGGCTCGCTGAAAGCTTGGCATATTTTTCTACTTGAATTATTTATATCATCTACCACCAGCAATGATAAAATTACTGTGAGCTTATGGAATTCCAGACACAATCCTAGGGGCTTCATTCAATTCATTTAATCCTCACAAAACAGATAATGAAATAGAGCTCAGAGAGCTTAGGTAACCTGCCTAAGATCAAAGAGTGGAGGAGTGAAGGGACCAAAATCTAGGCTGACTGTGGAGTCCACTTACTTCACCACTAGACACTATTGATTTGTGGAGGAGCGCTCGGTTTACGATGCTTTCACAATTTTTTCTATAGGTTTAAGCCTTAGATAGACTGATACTAATTCAGACATTCAGTTATTTTAGTCATAACTTATTCCCAGTTTATAAAAGAAAATTTAAGGGAGAAGGTAATAATTCAGTTCAAACTATACAAATGAACTTTAACAAGATAGGCATTTTACCAATGTCACCCCAATACATTCAATTGAAAAAAAAGTAGGCATTTAATTCTCACAGAAGCACTTAAAAAACTTCCTCAGATAAGCATTTAAAACATCCAAATGCATGGGTCAAATTCAGAACATAAATTTAGACTTCTAAAAAGATTAATCATTTCTATGCTGTTTTAAGAATAAACACTTGCTGAATAGGCATGACAAAAGTGAAGCTGAAACTATGAAGCCAGTTTTCATTATACATATTCTGCAGGTCTGCAACAATCACATTTTCAAAGCTGCTTGACAATAGGATCATGACTTCACCTTTGAATCAACACTCTGCGAAGCCAACAAGTGCTCTGCTCAATAAATATTTAATGAGTTGAATTCTACAATTTACAGAGCACAAATTAGGAAAGTGATTCATTTCTTCTCAGGCTATTTTCTAATTGATTAAAATATTTAACTTTTAATAAATTCATCATTAGTAAAAATTTTAGAACAGCAATATATTATTAGTGAGAATAGCTTCACCCAACCTGAATTTGAAACAAGAGGTAAAAGAAAGTGGGGAAATTTGAAATCATATGACTCAGAGGCTATATTTTCACATTCTTCACACCTCCTTACTTTGAGCCCATTCACTAATAATTCTGTAATGTTATTGGTTAAGTCTGTCAGTAGTGGTCAGAGTGAGAATTTCTTACTTGAGCCAAATGGATCTTTTTCATTGCTTGGAAACCCCGTACATGTGCCTTTTCAGTCTGCTCCATTCTCTCTTTCTCTGCTTGTTTTTGTACTTCTTTCAGTCTTTTAGCTTCTTCTTCAGCAGCCAAATGAGGATCTGGCTAGCAGTCAATCAGTAACATTTTAGGCAATTTAAAAGTGTAAAACAAACCAATAATTAAAAAAACAAAACAACTTTAAAATCATGTTTTACTACTTAAATAAAATTAAATGATAAGCCCTAACGGGTTTGGCTCAGTGGATAGAACGTCAGCCTGCAGACTGAAGGGTTCCAGGTTCTATTCCAGTCAAGGGCACATGCCTGGGTTGTGGGCTCGGTCCCCAGTGGGGGGTGTGCAGGAGGCAGCCAATCAATGATTCTCTCTCATCATTGATGTTTCCATCTCTCTCTCCCTTTCCCTTCCTCTGTGAAATCAATAAAAATTATTTTTAAAAAAATCAAATAAGAGTTGAATGCCCACAGCATGTATCTATGACAAAGATGAAATTGTTACTGTAAAGTTTTACAAGTTGTTAACTTCAAACCAGATTACATATAACAGTAATTTTCAACTGGTGTGCCACAAGAAGTTTCAAAACATGCAATACCAAACTATTTATTTATTCAGGAGCGCTGACCTCTTTTCCTTACATTGAAAAAAAAAGACAACAGCCAACACACAATAGCTGTCTGGCGTGAATGAATCAAAATTATACCTTTTTTTTGCCAGATCAGCAAAAAATTTAATATATTTTTTGATATGCCACAGAATTTTAGTAATTAGATTATGTGTGCTATGAGATGAAAAAGGTTGAACATTGCTGCATTATACTTATCCAAACGCATTTTTCTATCATTTTTTGTTAAGTAGAGAAATCCCATTAAAACAACTGATGCTGAAAGGTAGTAGTAAAGAAACCACAAACATCAAAAATCATGTAAGTCATTTAGGAAAACAGAGACTTATTTTTGATTTTCAGCCAACATCTGCTGCTTGGCTTCAGCCTCAAGAAGACCAAATCACCAAAAACACCTACTTGAATATAATTTCTGGCTTCCTAGAACTTGCACACAACCAATGATTATGTGATTGTAGTCAGTCATCACATTCATTAACATAACAATAGTAATACTAAAGAGGGGGAGAGGCACATAACCTGGATTCTTACATCTGAATATTCATTTTCAAATCTTGGTAAACATTCCAAATGTAACCTTAAGTACAAATCTTTTATGTATTTTATATGTTGAAATTGTATTCGTCAGTTGAAATAATGATGAACATGAAAACTATCTATATATATAAAAGCCTAAGCGACTGGTTGACTGGTAGCTACAATGCACACTGACCACCAGGGGGCAGACACTCAACACAAGAGCTGCCCCCTGGTGGTCAGTGTGCTCCCACAGTGGGAGCGCCACTCAACTGACCAATGGGCGCCAGACGCTGGGCTCATGGCTGGCGAGCGCAATTGTTATGGTGTGAGCCTCTCCCGCAGACACTCCCCCTTTATGTCCCAACCCCATTGGGGCCAGGATTGGGACTGACTGGGCGCGAGCCCACGGCCCCTTCTCGGTCATGGGCATGCTGGTATCGTCCTAGGATGGATGTGCAGAGACCACAACGGAGTGGCAGCGAGCCTACTAAGCAGTGGCAGCAGCAGGTGCAGCAGAACTGGGGTGAGCGGGAGTGGCACAGTGCTCAGCCTGGGCTCAGACTCCTCCCTGGCCGCCTGCCACTTCGTGCACTACTACATCCCTTAGAGGGTGTAGGACTGCTCGTTTCAGCTGATCCCCACAGGCCACGCCGAGGGACTCCACTAGTGCACGAATCCATGCACCTGGCCTCTAGTGAGTAATATAAAGGATATACAGAGTTAGAGAAAAATTAGGTAACCCCAACTTTTTGTTTGTTAATCCTCACTACAGGGTATGTTTTCCATTGACTTTTAAAGAGAGTGGAAGATGCCCTGGCCCGTCTGGCCTGTGAACTGAAGGGTCCCAAGTTCAATCCCAGCCAAGGGCACATGTCTGAGTTGCGGGCTCGATCCCTGATGGGGGGCGTGCAGGAGGCAGCCGATCAATGATGCTCTCTCATCATTGATGTTTCTGTCTCTCTCCCCCTCTCCTTCTCTCTGAAATCAATAAAAATATATTTTAAAAAATAATAAATAGCTCTAACCGGTTTGGCTCAGTGGATAGAGCGTTGGCCTGCAGACTGAAGGGTCCCAGGTTTGATTCCAGTCAAGGGCATGTACCTTGGTTGCGGGCACATCCCCAGCGAGGGGTGTGCAGGAGGCAGCTGATTGATGTTTCTCTCTCATCGATGTTTCTAACTCTCTATCCCTCTCCCTTCCTCTCTGTAAAAATCAATAAAACAAATAAATAAATAAACAAAGATAGTGGGAGGGAGGGGTATAGAGAGGAAGGGAAGAAGGGGGAGAGAGGGAGAAACATCAATGTGGAAGAGACACATCGATTGGCTGCCTCCTACACCTGTGCTGACCAGGGCCAGGGATCAAACCTGCAACCCAGGTACATCCCTTAACCAAGAATTGAACCAGAGACCCTTGGTGCCTGGGCCACCGCTCTAACCACTGAACACACTGGCCAGGGCAGGTACCCAAAGTTTTATTTTTACTGCCCAAACATCAAAAAATGATTTTATAAGAACGCTTTAGGAATACAATCCTTTATAGATTTGTGTCAATGCTATTAAAAATTTAAACAAAAATCTAGTTGAAATAATTAAGATTCCACTCAGTAGCTGAACTCAAAAGATGTGTGAAATTTGCAAAAACTGTGAATCCCAAGCAAAAACTCTTTTTAGAAAACATGTTTCTAAAACTTTTTTCATGAATTGTAATCTGCAGTGCATAAAATAATAAATACTAAATATGCTACTTCTGCATCTTATACATCAGACATTTAGACAAATTTTTAAATTGATGAATTTAACTTTTCTGTTTTACTTGTCTGCAGACATTCCTGGGTCTCACAGTAACCAATATAATGGCTAAAATAGAAAAAATACTCCTAAAATGAAAAATCCATTTTTAAACCATGCAACAGTCAATGACAAAAGAAAAAATATGATGAAGGGAATCAGTAATTTAGGAATTTAGTTTAGTTGTGTATATAGAAAGTAAATGTAGCAAAACATAATTCAGAGAATTACTGGCTCCAGCAGGAATATAGCAGGCCACTTTCATCATTCTTTAGCCAAAAACAAATTTTGTGGCATACAAGAGTTTAGAACTAAGTTATCAGGATATTCAAACAACACATATTAGAAGCTCTAACATGATAAAAAAGTTGACTGAACAAATAAAGTAGTTTATTTGCAAAAAGCTGATGAAGAAATATTATTATATTTGCGTTATTTACAGAAGAAATGGAACAATAGAAAAATGGTTAAATAAATTATATGATTTAATATTAAGTACTTGTTAAATATCATGTTTTTAAAAGTGTATATGTTTTATATAGAGAGACTATAATGAATTCATTAATGGATTAACTACATTTCCTTTTGGTGATGAAATCATGGGTGTTTTTCCTATCATTTAGGCTGACATCTATAATTGCAAAATTTTCACAAAGAGCATATATTATTTTGATTTAAAAAGTTTTAAGATTTGCTGTTTTAAAATATAACCATCCAAATAGCTAACTCTTTTCATTCATATTAAACCTCATTCATATTAAACATGACATGATAATTCAAAACATATTTAAAGTATTTTTAAAAACATTATTACTCTGTGATGGTTAGTTGAATAGGTCAAATTTTGAGATCTGGAAACAACTTATAAGAAACTAGATATAACTCAATTCAATGAACAGAGAAGTAATAAAATGAGAAAAATGAACAAACATTAAGTCAATCACCTGTTCTGTGTCTGTCTCTCTATTCACAAAAGCATAAAGATGATGGTACGTAGAACTATTGGTTTTCACATTAGAAATTCTCTTTACTTCAATGTTCTGAAAAAATGGAACACAGGAAATAGATTGTTAGGTTAAAAGAATTAATTTTCATTTAAAGCTAGATTCAATACAAAAAAATTTATTTTGTATTTTCATCAGTTATTCTTTTTTTCACATGGGATCATGCTCTGTATTTCCATTAAAATGGAATTAGATTTAAAAGCTAGATTATATTTAGAAAAGAGTATTACAGAGGTGCTGCTGTATAGTTTAATGCATCACATCAGGAGGCATATAATAAGTTGCTCTGCTATTACTGATTCTAAGTTTGATTATTTGGTTACAGCGCTTCATGCTCACCGATAAAGAGAAAGTTCTCTTTTCCTTTTTCAAACAGAAGTAGGTCAATGAATAAATGTAGAAGGATGGATAGATTCTGGTGCCAAAGTATCATCTCTCAGATTACTTGGTAATCCTATATAATAAAAGGCTAATATGCAAATTGACCAAATGGCGGAACAACCGGTCACTATGACTTGCACTGACCACCAGGGGGCAGACACTCAACGCAGGAGCTGCCCCTGGTGGTCAGTGCACTCCCACAGGGGGAGGCCACTCAGCCAGAAGCCAGGCTCATGGCTGGCAAGGGCAGCGGCAGGAGCCTCTCTCGCCTCTGTAGCAGCGCTAAGGACTGCGAGAAGGTGCAGGCCAGGCTGAGGGACTCCGTCTCCCTTCCTCCCAGTGCACGAATATTGTGCACCAGGCCTCTAGTTGAAGAGAAAAATATACCTTTATGATGGATAACTCTTGTAGACATGACCATAACCAAGCCAGATAAATATAGAACATGAGAAACTAGTCTAGTCTCTTCAAACCAGTCCCTTCAAAAAGTTTGAAATAAAAGACTTGGGGGAGGTATTGTTCTACATTAACAGAGACCAAAGAAATAAAACAAGCAGAAGCAATAGGTGAACCTTGGCTTGGATCCTGGTTTGAAAAAAAAAAGTCCTAGCTGGTTTGGCTTAGTAGATAGAGGGCTAGTCTGGGGACTAAAGGGTCCCGGGTTCGATTCTAGTCAAGGGCACATGCCCGGGTTGCGGGCTTGATCCCCAGTGGGGAGGGGGGGTGCAGGAGGCAGCCGATCAATGATTCTCTCTCATCATTGATGTTTCTATCTCTCTCTCCCCCTTCCTCTCTGAAATTAAAAAAAAAAAAAAAGCTGTAAGACAATTTAGGGGCAATTGGAAAATTCTCATTACTGACTAAATATTAAAATGGATTTAAGGAATTAATATTAATTTTCCTAAGGTGTTACTGTGATTGCGTAAGAGAACATCCTTATTCTTATAAAAAGCATGCAGAAGTATTTAGGGTGAAATGGCATCTCTACAATTACATTCAAATGTATACATATATGCACAACTATTTGAAATCTATACACAATGCAAATGGCTATTCATTGTACTCTTCTGACTTCTCTTATTTTGAAAATTTTCATAATAAAAAGTTGTGGGGGGGGAGTCTACATCCAACATATAACTCATATTTGCTAAATCACACAGTTTTTCTTGCTTTCTGTAAATTTTTTACTTTGGTTTGCCAGGAACATTAGGAATTATGACAACGGTAAATCACAGGATCATGGATAAAATACCTTTCTTTTAACATGGTACTGAGGGAGTGACTGAATTCTAACTCTTCCATTTGAATGTTGGATCAAATATTACATGGCAGATGGCTCAACATAAAAGCAGGAAGGCTGACAACATTAAGTGCTTAAGAGGTGAATACTGGGTACTTATATTGATCATACATACATAAAATATATGTGCGTATACAACTAAATTAGACATTTTTGTTTTTTTGTGTAAGTTTTTCCTTTTCTAATTAACTTCTTAGGTAAAAATAACTAGTTTTGATAATCATCCCAATAACCACCCCAATAACCACCAAAAGCTAATGTGAACAAGAGAATTGATACCTTTTAATTTCCACTTTACTTAATAAAATTGTTCAAAATGATATTTTGCATAATCTTAAATAAACTTATTAACTTATACATCTAATCTCTTTATCTTATAATATGGTAACTACCTACAATGGCCAAATCCTAAATGTGGAAAAGTCTACAGAGCAAATAATCCAGTTTTTAAAAAATAAATAAAGGGCACTTTTTAAAGATAAAAGACATCTACAGGTTTTCAAGTAACCAAAAATATTTTTAGATAACTGGGAAAAACTGAACACAGACTGTGTTTTAATATATTTTTATTGATTTCAGAGAGGAAGGGAGAGGGAGAGAGAGATAGAAACATCAATGATGAGAATCACTGATTGGCTGCCTCCTGCGTGCCTCCCTACTGGGGACTGAACCCGAAACCCAGACATGTGCTGTGACCAGGAATGAAACGCACCTCTTGGTTCACAGGTCGACACTCAATCACTGAGCCACACTGGCTAGGTCACACACTTTATTTTAGATTATATTCGGAACAATATTAGTATTGTGCTAAAAAAAAAGAAGTCCTAATACAGTAGATACATACTATTTACTCCAGATATATGCATGTGTTACTTGTACAATTAAAATTAAGTTAGGCCCTGGCCGGGTAGCTCAGTTGGTTAGATTATTGTCAGGCTATGCCAAGGTTGTGGGTTCGACCCCCAATCAAAGCACATATAAGAATCAACCAATGAGTGCATAAACAAGTGGAACAACAAATCCATGTTTCTCTCTCTCTCCTTAAAAATCAATAAATTTTTAAAAAGTTAAAGCAAATGATATTTTGACCTGCACTGAATTCTAATAGTGAAGAATTATAACCTAGTTCTTCTTAACACTCAAAGTAATTCACCTCAAAAAGAGTTGGAGGAGGAGGTGGCAGACTTGTAATTTTGGCAGACCTCTCTTTTTCCGCAAGCAGTGCTTCCTTTCGAGCTTTTATGTGCCTTAAAAAAACAAAAGACGGCATAAATTACTTTCTCAGACAATATTATAGTACATCCCTGAAAAGTAAAAATATAAAAGCCACAGGATCTCAAGAAATCCTCCAATCTGATCCCATAAGCTCAGTGTGTTATTTAATAAACAGGCTATACACAGCAGATATTAAGAAATTGTTTACCAAGTGTAAGAGATATATCTAAAGACATAAAGCTCTACAGTGGGGACTAGTCCAATGAACATCTAATGTTCTTTAGTTTAGGGTTAAAAAAAAAAGAAATATTGATAAAGATGGGCCACTACATAAAATGACTATTGCTGACTAGTAACAGGCTCTTTCATTTTTACAATATGCAAAAATATTCATTAATGACTTCCAAAGAGTCTACAACTTTTAATGTTCTTAATTGCACTGATATTTTTCTTTTTTTTTCACATCAGAGGCAGAGATTTTGGTTGACATGCACTCTGAACTAGCCATACATTTCTATATAATTTAGTAATTGTTGCTAAAGTCATTTGTTACTATGTTCACCTACCTAAGCACATCCCCTCCCCCCACATTATTTTTAAAAACCAAATTAACAACTCAATGGATATACTGTGAATTTTTTTAAATAGGTGCTTAAACAATATACAATGCAGCATCTACTTCTAACCATATCCGCTTCAGTGGAGAATATGATAAAAACTATTACTTTACCAGGTTTTTCGTTTAATTGACATTTCTTTTTGATTTTTCTGTACTTTCAGGGCCTCTTTATGCCTCAGTTCTGCTTTTCTTTTTCTTTCTGCTGCCCTCTGTGCCAGAGCATTCAAATCAGGTTCCTAAAAATAGATACAAGATGTTAAATCATGTAATTCAGGGTTAAAAGGTAGCATTACAGTATAATCTTTGGTTGCTTCCTAAGTCAGAGCAAAAATCATGAATGTGAATGACTGAAGTTTAGGAAACACTGCACTAAAGCACAAACAAATGAAGCTACAAAAATCTGATGTCAGAACTTAATGTCATTACTAAAAACCCAGACTAAAACCAGGGACCATGGAACATATTTGATTGCCACATTCTTTAAAGGTATTTCTTTTCCTCACTATTGGTTTGATATTGAAGACTTGCCTTATTTTGTGTGACTGCCTCTGGGACTGCAATCTAGAACAGGCATCTGTTGTTTTACTGTGCTTCACTTTACTGCACTTGATAGAATGGATTTTTACAAATTAAAGGTCTGTGGCAACCTGCTTTGAGCAAGTCCATTTTTTCAATAGGCTCAGATGATAGTTAGCATTTTTTAGCATTAAAGTACTTTTTAGTTAAGGTATGTACATTGTCTTTTAGACATAATGTGATTGTACACTTATTAGAGTACCGTATAGTGTAAATATAACATTTATAAGCACCGGGAAACCAAACAATTCAAGTGATTCACTTCATTGTGATGGTCTGAGACCAAACTTGCAGTTTCTCCAAGGTATGCCCCTATTTTCCAATCATAAACATAAATCAAAATAAAAAACAACATAAGGTTAATGGGGCAGTCTGAAATACTGAGTTAAATTCTACTTTGCCTCTTTGAAAGTCATCAAAAAATTTTTACTCTGTGTAAATGAAATCCAAATGTATATACATTCAACTATTTATGTATTAGAGATATGAAGAATGATAATGAAATGAGAAATTTGAATTCAACCCACTGAATCTGTCCAAAATGCTCAAAAACAACAACTTCTGATTAAGAAAGTTACTATTTTTTTACCCAGACAGTTAAAGACTGGAAGAGAATGAAACATTATAGGAAGATAGCCCTAGCGGGTTTGGCTCAGTGGATAGAGCGTCAGCTTGAGGACTGAAGGGTCCCAGGTTTGATTCTGGTCAAGGGCATGTACCTCAGTTGCAGGCTAGATCACCGGCCCTGGTGAGGGCTCGTGTGTGAGGCAATTCTACGCATCTCTCTCACATGGAGGTTTCTCGCATTGTCTCTCCCAATCCCTTCCATTCTCTCTAAAAATCAGTAAGAGCCCTAGGTGGCTTGGCTCAGTGGATAGAGCGTCAGCCTGTGGACTGAAGGGTCCTGTCCTGGGTCCGTTTCTGGTCAGGGGCACATGCCCAGGTTGCAGCTGACCCCCAGTAGGGGGCGTGAAGGGGGTGTGAAGGAGGCAGCCAAACAATGATTCTCTCTCATCATTGATGTTTCTATCTCTCCCTCCCTCTCTGAAGTCAATAAAAATATAGTAAAAAAAAAATCAATGGAAAACTATCCTCAGGTGAGGATTAACACACACACACACACACACACACACACACACACACACATACACACACACACAGTAAACGTTACAGGAAGACAGAGTTTACTTGACATGACTCTTACTAGGAAATGAACCTAGCAGCATTCTTAAATGACATTAAATTTAAAAAGTTCAGGCTGCCCAAAACAAATTCTATATATGAAAACATTTTTTTATCAGACAAACATTTAACAAGTATAATTTGCTTTTAACCAAAATTACTGCCACAGACAGGCAGTCATATCAATGGTCACTTACATTTTCTTTGGCTTGTTGGTGTCCCTCTCCCATACTTCTTAAACTTGACAAATACAGTTTTTCCAAGTTGTTTATTTTCTGAGTCTGTGATTCTTCCCATTCTGCCCTCAGTGCCTCTGCCAAATGATTAAATTGCCGATTTCTCCTTTGTTTTATATCTTCTCTTCTCTGAAAAGCGATATCCCTTTCTTGCTCTCGAACCTGAAGAATTAATATTTAGCAGATATATTAAAAAAGAGTACTTAAACCTTTTTGGAAAAGCTATTTGGAAACAGAAACTTAAGTTAATTTTCTTTAGATCTATCATCTCCTGAATATTCATTAGAGAAGCTCTATGTAAAGCAAAAAAAAAAAAAAAAAAAAAAAAAAAAAATCCAAGTGATATAGGAAAAAAACCCTAAAATTTCAAGACATCTTCTAAAGTTTCCTAAATAATTAGCTATAATATCCCTCAAGTCCTAATGGTACTGCCATTACCATTCTAATAACCTAATTTAAGAGGCTAAAATAGTTAAGCATGATTCAATAAAATGTATAGCCCAGATTAATATAGACAGAGCTAGATGAGAACTCCCTATCTGTGGTACATCATCCCCAATTTTAGGCAGAATGGCATCTAAAATATGCTTCACAAAGACTTAACTTACTTTAAAGACTTCTAGAAAAGAAAAATTTACAACTTCATAATAAATTTGTTTTAGCAGCTAATACTCTTTTCATTAAGTCTTCAGTCATCCTAATCTTTATCAGGTAAACATCATTTAAAAAATATTTACATAACTATCTTCCAAAAATTATTGAGTCAACTCACCCCTATCCTCAAACTCTTCTTCAATATATTTACCATTTTGGTCTATTTTTCAAATGTTCCAAAACTAGTTAGTATGCAAGAATCAGGGCTTTTGTACAGCAAGAAAAGGTTTTTAAATGCAACATTTTACTTAGAACACTTTAATGTAAAAAATACTAATAATTGGGGGAAGATACAGAATTTGAAACTTTGTTCCAAATAAATCTTACCTGTAACAATCTTAGCTTTCGTCTTCTCTCATAATCTTCTTTTAAAATGAAGGCTTCCTCATTGGGACTCAATCTCATCTTGCAAGCATTCACTACTTTTCTTTTCATTTCTGTGTTCTTTAAATAAAACGGTTCTGAAATTTTAACAAGGAAAAATGTCTATTAAGATAGGGCAGCAAAGATAATTTTTAAAAAGTGTATTTGACAATTAAAGGCTATGTACATGCAAATAACATAATTTGGGTAAACAAAGTCCAAATTATTTATAAACATCATTATTAATGCAGTACTTAAATCAGTGGTTCTCAGATGGGAAGGAGTAAGTGGAGGATAATTAGAAGTACTTGAAAAAAATGTTCTCCATCTACAGCAGATTATTGTTTACCTTTTCTGGGACCTGACTTATTCCTAATTGGGATTTCCAATTTACTTAGCTTAAAGGCAAAAAAGCCTGAAGACTTAAAAAGATGTGTTAGCACAGAATAAATGTTTTCACAATTACTGCTGTAACTGCAAGGGCTCCAGGTCCCTAGATTCAACTTCCATCAACTTCCAATCTGTTATACACAACTTGATCACCTATCAACCCCTGAGCAGTAAACAATTCTTCAATAACTACAATGGGGTGATTTTTAAATAAATAATCATTTTCAAAAATCCCCTTGGAACAATTCTGTTGTTTGGATGAGTTAAGTGTTTAGATTTCCAGTTCTATACGTCTAGTGGTACTGTTTATACTCAGTATTCTCACTCTTCTCCCTAGTTTAACATGCCCCTATTTGGGGGAGTCTGCTGGAAGAAATTGAAATAATGTAAGAATCTGTGTTTGTAATTTGAAAACCCTTCTCAGATCATTCTGATACTTCCCCATTCCCATCACTGTCATTTCCAAGAATTTTGAGTATTCACCATTTCATTTGCTAGAGGATTATAGGAAAGCAAACATACATTTGTTTATTTTTACCTTGATGCGACAGAACAACTGTTTTCTCTTGTATATAACTTAAAAAAAAATTAAATGTATTTGGAAATAATTTCGGACTTACAATTCTCGTATACTCTTCCCCCAACTTCTTTAAATGTTAACATTTTATGTAACCACAGTACAATAATCAAAACCAGGAAATTAGCACTGGCACAATACTTTCAACTAATCTACACAAAAAGTTAAAACCTTCAAATTTCACCCATTATTCAACTAATGTCCATTTTCTGGACCAGGACTCAATCCAAGGAAAATACATTTTATTTGATTGTTGTGGTACTCTGCAGATACCAAGGTGGGATTACGCCCACGAAGGTTTTTATTAGGGGAAATGCCTGTGTCAGAAAAAAATGGGGAGAAAGCTGGGAAAACTTCAGACTTCTATGCAAATCTGACACTGAGTGAAGGAGGGAGGTAAGCTGGGTAGATGCCTCCTACATGGCCACACAGTCTAAGGAAGGTCCAGCAAGCCCTGTGAGAGTGTCTTGTTTCTCAGGAACAGGCCTGCTATGCTCAGTTATTGGCAAGGCTTCATCGTTGGCAAGGAGCAGCACAGCGTCCATGCCAATGGACTTCAGAACGCAGGTGCTTCACATTCTCATGGCTGCGGAGGCTGTCATGTCTCCTTCAACTCCTCTAATCTGGGATGGTTCCTCAGCCTGTTTTTCTTCTCAAAATCTTGACGTTTTTGAAAAACACTGGCCAGTTATTTTGTAGAATGTCTCTCAATTTGGATCTGTTTAATCTCTTCTTGTGGTTAAAATGAGGTTATGCATTTTTGCCAAGACCACCACAGAAGTGATAATGCAGCCTTCTCAGTGCACCACATCAGGAGGTAAATGAAGTGAATCTGTCTTCCTACTGGCGATGTGAATTTTGATCAGGTAGTTAAAGCGGCATCTACCTACCAGATTTCTTCACTGTAGTTACTACTTTTCATTTCTAAGTATCTGGTGGAGAGAGAGTTGAGGCTTTGTAAGTATCATGCTGCTCATCAAACTTCTGACCATTACGTTTAGTATCCATTGATGATTGATGTCTGAAACAATTACTGTGCCGTTTATCAAGCGGTATTTTCTGTTTACATTATTCCTTCTAGACTTACATTTGAAGACCTACTAAGAGGAAGAGTTTCCCCTGCTCCCTCACTTATTCATATGAAAATGGATTTTTGAAATCCTATGTATTATTGCTATAAATAAGAAAGATACTACTTATCTTGCAAGATTTTGTTCAGATTAAATGGCACCTGACACACTGTAATCACAAAATTAATACCAGACTTAGATGACTGGGTTCAAGACCCAACACTGGAACTTAAAGCAGGAAGACTCTGGCCAAGTCACCCAAGTCACTTTGGCCTCCTTTTCCTAAGCAATGCAAACAATGGGAGTAACCCCAACAGCCTGTCCTGGTGATTATGTGCCTGAATGAACGTGACACGACCAAAGAGTCGAACCTTCCCCAATGTTTTAAAAGCTCAGTTTGGGGCAGGACTTAATGCAAAAAAGAGCACGCTCTCCGCAGGAAACGATGCCGGCGGTGCTCTCCAAAGGCGACCAGGTTTCAGGCCACGTCCAGGTGACCTCGGGCGAGAGTGGGCAGGACGCACGGAGCAGGGTGCAGCAGCACAGCGGCGCTCCCGGCTGCCCACTATCCTTGGAATTTCCGGGACTCCGCGTGATCGGGCCCCGGAGAGGCGCAGAGCCAGCCACACGCGCAAAGGCCCCGGGGCTGCCTCTCGCGCGAGCGGACGGGTCTGGTCGGGCCGCGCCTCGGGTCCCGCAGCTGCTCGGAGCCGCAAGCCCACGCGGGCCTGGAGAGCGGCCGCCGAGGCCGGGCACCGCGGGCCTGGCGGCATTCGCGGCGCCGCTCCCGCTCGGCGTCCCCCTCCCCGGCGCACCCCCAGCTCCCAGGCTTCCGGGGTCGTGCACGCCCGGGTCGCGGCTAGGCGGTGCGGTCGTCACTCACCTGAGAGCCGGGGGCCGGGAGCCAGGAGGCGTAGCTCCGCCAGGGAAAGTCCCGGCGGTCACCGCCGCTCAGCTTCCCAACAGCCGTTCGTGCGCCTGCGGGACGGCCATCGCCGAGCCGCCGTCATTTCCGTCATTCAAACCGCCCGCCAATGGCGGGGCCAAACCCCGGGAATCCGCTTGCTCCCGCCTCTCCCGGGGGCCGCCGGGACAGCCGCGCACGCGCCCTGGGACGCGCTAGACCCCAGTAGAGCCCTCTTGTTTCTCGCTTCGCGGCTCTAAAGTTTTACTTTCTGTCGCTCAACATGCTGTTTTTACACGTTAGGAGACAGGGGTCGCGAATGGGGAACATATTTGTCCAGAACCGCGAGGGCTGCTGTAGATCCTGAAGATTTGCATCCGTTTGTGTAGTGACACAATCCGTTGGTTTGGTACGAGCACGCTAGTCTGATGCTTCCTTTAAGGGCCTCCAGCTCGTACTACAGGAAACCATATCCGGAGACCCTGTGCCTCCCGAGGTCCGACACACCTAGAACATGTCAAGGATTTGTCTGCTGTAAACAAGCTATAATCAGAAAGGGGATGAGTACAGTGTTCTATTTATTGTGCCAAGCACACTGTGCTACATGAAAGGGAGATAAGGATATATGAATTATGGCCCTTATACTAGATTGTGTGGTCTAGTTAACCATACACACTAGGAAACAAAGGATTAGAAAATGGAGAGTTGGGGAGAGGGAAGTTGCTGGCATGATCAGTTCTGGCTTCCTCCTGTGGAAGAGGGAGTGAAGATTGAAGGCGGGGCGGGGCGGGGGTGGGGGTGGGGGTAGGGGGCACCAGAGAGGATGCTGCTGCAGGAAGTGAGAGATGATGGCTCTGAGAACGGAGAGAGGTGGCTAGGTTTAAGAGACTAACAGGATACCAAACATTAGGAACTGGTAGTTACATAAGCATGGAAGTCAAAGGAGAAGGAGAAATCAACCTTGATACCCAATTCCATATTTGACAACTAAATGGATGGGGATAACATCCTAACTACAACATGGGAAGAAGAGCAGTTTTGAGGGAGGAGGTAAGCTTTCAATATTTTCATTTTGTGGTGTTTATGGGATATTTAGACAAAGGACTACATTACAGAAATATTTAGGAGGCAAAATTAGCAGTACTAACAAACAATTTTAATTGCATGTGAGGTTGAGGGAAAAGGGAGAATGAAGTTAACTTCACAGGCTATTTACCTTGGGGAGCAATGTTGATGATGGTGTCACCAACCAAGGACGAAATCAAATGGGAGTCAGTGAGGTGATAAAGTGATGAGCTCAGCTCTGGACACCTTGAACTTCACATGCCTGTGGAGCACCCAGTGATGTGCAGTAAACAGATGAGTGCAATGGTAGCCCACATTTTCTTAGTAATAATTACACTGCTATCTTCATAGGGTAGTTGTGAGACTCAAGATGCACAAATCATATGAGAGCATTTTGTAAGCTCTAAAGAGGTAGTTTAACAATTATTTTATTTTTTCTGTCCAGCACCTTTCTGCCCTCTTCTGGTAACGACCCAGCCCTCCAGACCACAGGCGTAAGCATGTAACGAAGACTGGGCAAATCGTAGTACCCTATCTCCCTTGCTATTGGGATGACCAAGGGATGGGTACCTACTCTAAACTGGGTCAATCAGAGTCTTCCATGTGAATTTTTCTTACTTGAGCCATGAGGGACAGATATTTTCCTGTCTGGACTCATGTTGGGATATGAAACTGGAGCTTCCCCAAATGACCCACCATGTGGGCTCCCATAAACTGGTCTGGAAGAAAAAGTCTGACATTCAGCAAGGAACACACAGAGAGAATCCTGATGGTGGACTTGAACTGGGATCCAGCTCTCCCTGATGTCAGCCCATTCTGTAAGTCACTGATAGGAGCCATTACATCACTCACTTTTAATTAAGTTGCTTTGAGTGGGAGTTTCACTTTTTTGCAAATTAAAAGAGGCTGTAGATTTATATTTAAATTCTTGCAGACAAACAGCATCTGGGCATCTTGGGAAATACTATAGCAGTGGTCGCAAACCATGACTCGCAAGCCACATGCGGCTCTTTGGCCCCTTGAGTGTTCTAACGCCACTTCTTCAAAATAGACCCGCCCAGGCCGAAAACCGACTCCTGCACATGGGCCGCGAAGTTCCAATCACACTGTACGTGCACGCCTGCACGTGGTATTTTGTGGAAGAGCCACACTCAAGGGACCACTGTACTATAGAATAAAAGTTAAAATCTTGGACTTAGAGACGAACTGCCTGGATTTAAATTTCTGGCTTAGCAAGTCTGTGACCTTGAACTAGTTCCTGAACCTCCCCAGAAGTCATTTTTCTCATCTTTAAAGGGGATGTAGTAATAGCACTCAAGAGGTTATTGTGAGGTTTAGAGCTCTTAAGACAGTACCTGGCACAAAGTGTGCACTAAATGTTATCTTTTTTCACTTTTATTTTAATACATTCATTTTAGACCACAGGAGGCAAAGAACCCCAACAACTTTTTATTGTGTTTATTGGTGTTTTGGGTTTAAATTTTAATTAAGTCTTTTTGGCCTAGGAAGAAGTATGTATGTAAAGTTTCTAGTGCTATTATCACACTAGGAATGAATGTTAATAAACAGTGATCAAGAGGAAGAGTTGCCTCTAGGAAGTAATGGCTTTAGTGTGACTGGTCACCATGTGATGCTGCCTCATCTCAGAGTGCAAATGAAGCCAGTTAGGATTGCAGCTCTTTAAGATGTTTCTGTAATGCTAACAGTTTCACTGTTCTGAGTTTCCTTTCATCTTTATCCATACTGAATATGAGAGACTGACATTGAAGTTTGTGTGGTGGGGGAGTGTTACATATGTAAAAAGACAGGATGCCTAAATGAAAAGGGGAGAAAAAGGAAGTTATTTACAACCCAGAAGAGTGTGTAGCAGTCGGGGAGAATTGGGTGGGGTGGGGAAGTGTTTTGCAGCTGTAGTCAGAAGATGTGGATTTGAACATCTGCTTGAACAACAGTTAATCTCTCTGAGGTTCAGTCTCTCTAAAGCAGGGATAAAAATACCCCAAATGTACTGAGCATTCTATGTGCCAAGAATTTTAATGCCCATCCTATCTAATAGAGCAGTTGTAAAGACCAAACAGAAAAAAAGCTGTAAATATCCTACATAGAAGCATATAATCTATATTAATAAAAGCATAATATGCAAATCGACCGAACGACCGAATAGCAGAACGACCATTGGACGACCTTCCGGATGACCATGCTATGACACACACTGGCACCAGGCCAGCCAAGGTGGGTGCGATGCGATTGGTTGAGGGGCCCGCCATCGCCCCACAATCGCCCCACAGAGGGAGGCCCAGGCCACTGGCTAGCAGGGCAATCAATGAGGCGGGGGGGGGGGGCAGAGAACTCTTCGATTGCCCCAAAGAGGGTGACCCAGGCCACCCTCTGAGGGCGATTGATTGGGGGGCTCCAGGGAACCACGGTGTGTGGCCGTGGATGCGGGCAGCGCCAGGCCAAGGCAGGTGCAGGCGGGGGTCGGGGCCATGAGGCCACACTACAATTTGGCCACCAGTACAGACTCTGGGCAGATAACTTGTGCACTGCAGTTTCTTTGTTTCTGCCCTTTAACCTGCTTTAACTGATCCAGCTTTTATATAACATGAATCAGTACTATGGGAGAGTTCTCATCATCCAAAATTATTTCCATTTACCTGTGAACATAACACTGATCTATCAAAGTGTGGTTGAGGACCAGAAGCATCCTCAGCACCTGGGAGCTTGTTATAAATGCAGACTTTCTGGCCCCACCCAGAGCTGCTGAACCAGAGTCTGTCTGCATTTGAACTAGATCTGCAGGCAGTTCGTACACACATTAAAGTTGGAAAAGAAGCAGTGCTCTACATGAAGTCCCACGTGAGATAAACTTGGGACAGGGTAACAGAATAGAAAAGGGGAAGCATATGAATAAGTAACAGAGACAGACCATGCCACCATTAAAATGAGGATAGTGGTTCCTTTTATTAATGAAGACCTTGGCCACTTGTGGTGAAGGTATGAGGTGTGGTAGAGTATACTGGATTTGGAGTTCTTATCCTAGCTCTGCCACTTAATTTAGAAAACGAGTCACTCAATTTCCTCACCTATAAAATGGGATTGTAATATCTATAATGTACATGAAACATTAAGCACAGAACAGAGAACCCACTGTTCTTTTCATCCCCTCTTATCCCCCCCCCCCCCGGAAAAGAGAATGTCTACAAGAGTAGTAATATGATGGATTGGTGTTATCTTTATGATGTATCATATTTCTCTACATGGGAGCTCTCACCCAAAAACATGGCATGTATCTATATACTGGGCATCTTAACAAGATGGTACTTATCCATTTATAAGCATTTTGGCAGCATTGTATTCATTCATTGAATATTCATTGAGCATTTACTCAGTGCCAGTACTTTGGTTGAGAATACAGTGATTAACCAGATATTGAGGAGACAGCAGTGCACATGATAGACATGATCCTGACCTCAAAAAGGCAGTGCAGGAATGTGAATGGCTCTCACAAGACCGAATGGTAAGTGCAACAACCTGTTCATTCTGTGTACCCAACCATGCCCTGTTTGGGCCTAAAGTGGGGCCCTACATAACTGGTGAACTGAGGGCTAGGATTAGCAGAAGGAAGGGGGCAATGACTACTGAGGAGACAATTGATGGTCCTGCTATGCCAGAGATGCAGCGCATATGGTGAGCACTTTATGGTTTCCAGAAAGAAGGGATTTCAGTGATACATCTTTGGCACCGGGAAGAAGACAGGTGGGGATCTAAGATATTCTAGCAATTCCAAAGGGAGCAATGTCTTGATAATGTAATGCACAGGGTATTATTGTGTGTTGATAGTGTAAAATATTTATTTAGATGATTGTAGTTTGGTTAAACAGGCATATTGAAGGGAATTCTGCTCTTCTGGGACACTGCCAAGCACAGCTGACAGTATAAATTTATGCTTGCTTCAACGTCTGTATGTTTGGGCTTGTTTTTCCCCTCAGCATTCCAGAAAGTGGTGACATGGGACAAATCTTTCAGCCAAGCATTCCTCTGTAAGCATTCCTGCCCTGCTTAAACCTACAGGGGTTCTCTTTTACCTAATGCATCAACTCCAAATGTCTCTTAATAGCTTTCCAAATCCTCTAGACTATGGCATTAGAAAGAGCAGAGCTCAGGGTTTGAGTTGATTGCTAATAGCTTTGAGCCTTCGTTGCTTTATTTGTAAAACAGGAGTAATAATATCCACCATGCCAAATTCACAGAACTGTGAGAGTCAAAACAAAATGATGCATCTGAAAGCACTTTGTAAACCACCAAATACTATGCAAACATTATTATTATTATTATGGTGCTTTTATCCAGCCAACCTTGTTTTAGGACACCCTTTCCACTGCTTTTCAGCTGAGCCACACCAAGCTGTGACTATTCCCAGTGTCTTAGTGTTTGAGCTGGTGTCACACCTCAGCATGGTGGGGAGAGAGCAGACCAAAGGCCAGACTGCCTGGGGTCTGGATGATAGTGGTACTTGCTTACAGGACTGTGAGGAGGATTTAGTGAGTTACTGGTATAAAGTCCTTAGGACAGTGCCTGACACACAGTGTTAGGTAAGTGCTCCCAGCTGCTGTCACTCCTGGCCCTGTTATGGCATGTGCTCTTCATACCCTTCGTGCCTCTCAGTTCTAGTTCACGTCCTATCTCCTCTTACTTATGAAATGTAACACCTAGAGCCCGTGTCATCCAGGCTAACTGGTTATTATTTAGTGAGGTCATTGTTCTCCCTTTAGGTGCATAAATTCAGCACTTAATGAACACCCACTGTTACCAGGCTCTTTACTACACAATGAGAATAAAGATATTTATTATGATCTCTGAACGCATAATAATCTGGCCTCAGTGTACATCCTCTATAATAAAAGGCTAATATGCAAGTTGTCCCCTCAACCAGGAGTTTGACCAACAGGCAGGCCGGACAACCGCCCATGTCCCCTCCCCCTGGCCAGGCTGACCGTACCCCCCACCCATGCATCGGGCCTCTAATATATATATATACTGAGTGGCCAGATTATTATGATCTCTGAACGCATAATAATCTGGCCACTCATTGTATAAGACACAGAGCCCTCTCTCTCCATGCTCCTGGTTAGTAGGAAAGAAGATCACTTCCCCATCTGTGGCCAGATGACCAAGCAGACAATTACAGGAAGGTAGTTCTATTGGTGGAATGTTTATGTCCCCCCATTCATATTTTAAATTCTACTCACCTCCAATGTGATGGTGTTTGGAGGTGGGGCTGTTGGGAGGTGATTAGATCATGAGGGTGTAGCCCCTGGGATGGAATTAGTGTTCTTATAAAGGAGGCCCCAGCGCTCCCTTGTCCCTTTTTACCAGGTGAGGACACGACAGGACAGCCATCTGTGACCCAGGAAGTTGGTGCTCACCAGACACCGAATCTACTGATGTCTTGATCTTGGATTTCCCAGCCTCCAGAACTGTGAGAAGTAAATTCTGTTGTTTATAAGCCACCTAGTCTATGGTATTCAAAACATGAATTCGTGGGGGGCCCAATTCAACACATAACACTTCCTCTTGAAGCTAGTGCAAGGATAGTGACATACACGAAATGACTGTTTACATGCTCACAACTCAGTATTCACGGCATCGAATCAGAGATGTGCAAAGTGTGTGAGATTCCTTGCATCTTACTAGCATGGGGCCAATGTTCTGTGACTCCCAGGGTTGCTTTAGTCTTCCTAGCACGCTGCCTGCTGCTTGCTTATATGTGTTCGGAAGGATGATTCCTTAGAGCAGTGGTTCTCAACCTTTCTAATGCCGCGACCCTTTAATACAGTTCCTCATGTTGTGGTGACCTCAACCATAAAATTATTTTCGTTGCTACTTCATAACTGTAATTTTGCTACTGTTATGAATGGTAATGTAAATATCTGTGTTTTCCAATGGTCTTAGGCGACCCTGCTAGCGGTTCTCAACCTGTGGGTCGTGACTGTAGAGCCTAAGACCATTGGAAAAGAGATATTTACATTACGATTCATTAACAGTAGCAAAATTACAGTTATGAAGTAGCAACAAAAATAATTTTATGGTTGGGGGTCACCACACATGAACTGTATTAAAGGGTCGCGGCATTAGAAAGGTTGAGAACCACTGCCTTTGAGTGTCAAGCCAAGTATGCACTTGGTAAGTAGTGGAAAACAAGTGCCCTTCTCTTTATTTCCACATATCTGTAACCTACCCATCTTTCAAGGCCAAGGTAGTCTTAGACATTAATATCTAATATTATTGAGCTCTGAAGTTGCCCAAGTGTTACATGGCTCAAGGGACAGCGCTGAGTTTCTACCTATGTATTTCTGACACTAAAATCCATACTCATCCCGTTTCTCCCTGTTCACTCTGTTTTCTCCTCCACTCCAATCACTCAATAAATACTTATTACTTGTGGGAACAGTGCTCTCCTTAAGCCAGTTGTGATCAGATTATATTTTGAGCTATCTCTACTCAGCATTAATGGTACCTTCTACCTAGTTTTGTAATTATTTTATAAGTATGCCACATCCTCTGGTAGACTGCAAACACCTTGGAGGAAATTGCATGTCTAATATATCTTGCACTCGTAAAAGGCTGAGTAGAGCATGCAGTGTTTGAACCTTGTGGGCCTCCATAAATATCCAATTAACAAGTGAAAGAGTATATACACCTACAAATATTAGGTATTAAATTCTTTTCAGGTCTGTGTTCTGATTATTATAATATGGTCCAGCTTCAAAAATAATTCTGTGTGTTAATTAAAAAAAAGCCTATCCTTTGTCTATGAGATAAGTCCCCTATCTCCAATTCATTGGTACTCAATCCCTGGACTTTTGACCCAAAATATAAAGTTATTTATACCAGCACAAATGCATACTATCTATCTATCTATCTATCTATCTATCTATCTATCTATCTATCTATCTATGTAGATGGAAGATAGATAGAAAGATGGATAGATGAATCACCTTTCAGGCTAGGAAAATTTATGCATTCCTTTACTCCAAGACTTAATTTCCAATCTTATTGTATCAACTGCTGTTTTGAGGTATTACTTCTAGGTAGACAATTACAATTTTTGAGGGAACAGAGGAAGTATGTTGGGGATTCTCATCTTCTCACCACCTTTGGAATAGCCAGGGGCCCCTTTAAACTCACTTTTATGGCTAACATCCCATGGGCTTGCTGACTCTCATTCCAGAGTCCCAGCTGTTAAGTCCAAGCTAAAGGCTTCACAGGCAGACCACTCCTAGGCACAGATTCAGGTTTGTATTTAAGGAGGACCTTCAAAGTCTTAGCACAGGGTAGTGAGCACTGGGTCAGTTTTAGGTAGGCACTTTTGCACCTTTCCGTTGTGGTGGCAGGACCAGTAGTGGGAGGTGAGGCTAACACCTCAGGTGCTACCCTTTTGGGGCATTTTCTATATCATCTCCAATTAGATGAAAAGGAGTGGCAATTATTATTTCTACCACCAGAGGGCAGATTAGTCAAATTTTGGAATGTTTGCTGGCCATTGTGAAGCCAGGGGAATTTTTTTTTTTCTTTCAAAAATCCTCCTGCATTAGACAAGAGACCAGAAATAGGAAAAAGCAAAGTCAGAGGTATGCTATTGATAAGGGTGGGTTCTCCTCCGAATTTTGTCTCTAATTGTGTACTAAGCTTGCATACTAGGCTTGCCCTAGGGAAGTGAACAGGTATCAGCACGTCCAGGTAGTAACACTCTAGTATTTAGTTCTTGTTATATGCTAGGCACCATGCTAGGCATTTTACCTGCATCATCATCTTTGATCCTTCCAACAGTCTTCTGAGGCAAATTTTTAAAATAATTATTTTATAGATGAAACAGGCTTATGAAAGTTAAATATATTGGTCAAAAGCAAGAAGCTAATTAGTGGCAGATTTGGGATTTGAATTGATGTTTGTTAAGGAGGGGGTAGATGGGAAAAGGGATGCCTTGAAGGGGTGAATAAATCATTCAAAACCTCTAAGAGGGCTTCAGGGCAGGGCATTGTCTTTCTTATTGCAGCAACTCTAAGTGGAGAAAATAACTTTAAGCAAATTATATATGTACTCAATGTAAAAAAAATAATATTTAAAAAATATATTTTTTTATTGATTGCAGAGAAGAAGGGAAAGGGAGAGAGAGAATCATTGATCGGCTGCCTCCTGCATGCCCCCGACTGGGGATTGAGCACACAACCCGGGCATGTGCCCTGGACTGGGATTGAACCTGGGACACTTCAGTCAGCAGGCCGACGCTCTATCCACTGAGCCAAACCAGCTAGGGCTCATTGTTTTTTATTGTAGATACATTACTGTGCAGATAAATACAGAATCTTTACTATAAATTTTAATGATTGTATTTTATCACATCTCCAGTTCCTATTGATAAGCTTTTCATTAATTTCCAGTTTTTTATTATAAACAATTGGGTAACAAATTCTTCGCGTCTGCTTCTATCCAGGGCATTTCACCTCATCTCCCTTAATTCCTTTGTCATTATTTCCTTTCTGCCATACCCTTTCTTTAGAAATAGATAGCAGATAAATAGCTCCCATCTTTATTTATTTTTAAAAATATATTTTATTGATTTTTTTTTTACAGAGAGGAAGGGAGACTATGGCATAATGGGAACAGAAGTTGTAAATAAGCCTGCCGAGTATGTGTTCCTAAGATGGGGCGTGATGGTGGTGCATGCCTTACCTTTCAAACATTTTCAAAATGTGTGGTGTTTCTAACAGTTTAAATGTGAAATGTTTCCTCATAATATTTATTGGCCGAAGACACTGTGAAATAGAGCCATACTCTCATGGTTTGGGGCCTAGACTCAGAGGCATACTCTCATGGCTTCAGGCCCATACATTCCCCAAGTGTATGTGCGAGGGGGAGGCAGGAGGGCAGGGCAGGCCAATCTCCCTCCCTCAGACTTATGAGGAACTGTCCTGCACCTGCAGGTGTCCACCCTGCCCTGACTCTGGGCCAAGTTCTGATTTGAGGGGGAATTTAAAGAGTCCACTTACATTGCAAGTTAGCTCTGCTGTTGGGCCCGCTCTGATCTGGGTCCCAATTCCAGTGAAGGGAACTAACTTGTTAGTTGCCCTCTCTCTGGCAGGCCCTTACTACATCCTTTTTCTCATTTATTTTAATTTTATTTATTTTTTAAATTATATTTTAAAAAATATATATTATTGATTAGAGCTAGCTCCCATCTTTAAAATAAATCTTCCTTGGTGTTAGTCCACTTCCAGCTACAGCCCATGTTCTTTGTTTCCCTATTCACCTTACATTTTTAAAAGAGGTGTTTATACTTGCCAACCTCACTTTCTATCCTCTTGCTATCTCTTGAATCCACTCCCATCAGGTGTTCACCCACAGCCCTCCACAGACAGTTCTTACAAGGTCATCAGTGGCCACCATGCTGTCCAACCCAATGGCTGGTCCTTCGTCTTTGACTTTCTTGCAGCATTTGACACATTAGCCATTCCTTTCTTTCTTGTAATTCTTCACTTGCCTTCCATGAAACCACTTTCTTGGTTTTCGCCCCCCATTTTATTAGCCACTGTTTTTCACTGTCCATCGTTTCTCCTCACCTCTAGTTTGGGGGCATCCCAATGTTCAGATCTCAGACCTCTTCTTTCCCCTTCTCCATTCATTCCTTAGGAAATCTCCTGTGGTCTCAGAACTAAACATTATCCATATGCCCAGACCTCTCTCTGAACTCCAGATTCCTAAACCAAGTGCCTACCTGACATCTCTACTGAGATGTCTAACAGACTATTCAAACTTGACAAATTGAAAGTCCTTGATTTCGCTGACCTCATCTCACCTAAGTTCTCTTTCTACAAGTTTTCCCGCTCAATAAATGTTCCTTTCAGCCAAAAATCTCAGCACCAAACTTGACTGCTTTATATCTCTTACTAGAGGTCCGGTGCACGAAATTTGTGCACAGGTGTGTGTCCCTCAGCCCAGCATGTACCCTTTCCAGTCTGGGACCCCTCAAGGGATGTCCGACTGTCCCTTTAGACACGATCCATCCCTCTCTCAATCCAGGACTGCTGGTTCCCAACTGCTTGCCTGCCTGCCTGCCTGATTGCCCCTAACCGCTTTTGCCTGCCAGCCTGATCACTCCCTAACCACTCCCCTGCCAGCCTGATTGATGCCTAACAGCTCCCCTGACAGCCTCTTTGCCCCTAACTGCCCTCCCCTGCAGGCCTGGTCACCCCTAACTGCCCTCCCCTGCAGGCCTGGTCCTCCCAACTGCCCTCCCCTGCAGGCCTGGGTCCCCCCAACTGCCCTCCCTTGCAGGCCTGGTCCCTCCCAACTGCCCTGCCCTGCTGGCCTGATCACCCACAACTGCCCTCCCTTGCAGACCTGGTTCCTCCCAATTGCCCTCCCCTGCTGGCCATCTTGTGGTGGCCATCTTGTGTCCACATGGGGGCAGTCAAAATTTGACCACATGGGGGCAGCCATCTTGTGTGTTGGAGTGATGGTCAATTTGCATATTATTCTTTTATTATATAGGATTAGATAGGATAGAGGCCTGGTGCATGGGTGGGGGCCGGCTGGTTTGCCCTGAAGGGTGTCCTGGATCAGGGTGGGGGTTCCCTTGGGGCACGGGGTGGCCTGGGCAAGGGGCCTATGGTGGTTTGCAGGCCAGCCATGCCCTCCAGCAACACAAGCGGAGGCCCTGGTATCTGGGATTTACTTATCTTCTATAATTGAAACTTTGTAGCCTTGAGCAAAGGCCAGGGCTGTGGGAGCTTGGCTTCCTCCATCGCCGGGGGCAACTCAAGCCTCCTGCTCTCTCCAGTTCCATGGCTGCTGCCATTTTTGTTGGGATTTATTTATCTTCTATAATTGAAACTTTGTAGCCTTGCGCGAAGGCCAGGGCTGTGGGAGTTTGGCTTCTTCCATTGCCGGGGGCAACTAAAGCCTCCTGCTCTCTTCAGCTCTGTGGCTGCCACCATTTTTGTTGGGATTTATTTATCTTCTATAATTGAAACTTCGTAGCCTTGAGTGGAGGCCTGGGCCTGCCAGGGCAGGCAGAAAGCTTGTCTTCCTCCACTGCCAGGGAAACCCAAGCCTCCTGCTCGCTCCATGGCTGCAGCCATCTTGGTTGGGTTAATTTGCATACTCACTCCTGATTAGCTGGTGGGTGTGGCTTGTGGGTGTAGCAGAGGTACGGTTAATTTGCATATTACTCTTTTATTAGATAGGATGACTCATATCTGCTCTGTCTGGAGATCCTCATGGCTCTGCCTTCAAAACATATCTAGAATTCAAGCACTTTCAACAATCTCCACTGTCACCCTCCATCATCATGCCTCGCCTGGATTATTGTAGTCACATTCTGAGTGGTCTTCCTGCTTACACTTTTGCCCACTTCCAGTCTATTCTTTACCAGGAGCCAGAGAATCTTTACAAACTCAAGTCATAGACCATTGTCGCTTTGCTCAAAGCCCTCCAATTCTGTTTATTTTGTTAATGGTGAAACCCCAGTGACTTCACTGGTGAACAAGGCCTTGTGTAGTCTCAGAGGACCACTCCCTCAGCTCCAACCACTTTACTCTTCCTCACTCTGCTCCAGACTCACTGGTCCCACTTTTGTACCTGCTTTTCCTATCTGGAATCATCTTTCCATCGGTATTCTTACACCCTGCTTCCCTACTTCCTCAAGCCTCTGCTCTGTGTCTCCTTATCAGAGAGGCCTTTCCTAATTACCCTGCTAGGACCAGTGCATTCCATTTCTTATTGCCCTTACCCTGCTTTATTCTTCTTACGAATATCACCATCACCACCATCAAAGCGCGTGCACGTACACACACACAAATACAATTGATTTCTTTGCCATTTGTCTCCCCTGACTACAATGCATACTCCTTGAAGGCAGGCATTTTGCTTGTTTTGTTCTTAGCTGTACCACTAATTCCCAATCCAATGCCTGGCACATGTAAAAAGACTCAGTACAGATGAATGAATATTCATCTTCTAGTAGAGATTATCTCCTTAAGGTAGATTTCTAGGAATGGGAGTACTGACTACAAGATTTGAATTTTAAAGGAATACTTGACACATTTGACTGATTTATATTCTCATCCACAGAATACACGACAGTGCCATTGACCCAACACCCACCAAAAGTCATTTTGTCAATACTTATCATCTTTAGGAATCTCATAGACAACATATTTTCTTTTGATTTGCATTTTGAGATTATTTGAGTGTTTACATATAGATTTATCAATTATTTGTACATACGTTGTTTGTGTGAGTTTCTAGATTATATTCTTTGTCTATTTTTCTATTATGATTATTTCCCTTATTGATTTATTCTTTGAGTATTAAATATTTGTTTAAATTGACAGTATTTTAGTATTTTCCAGTTTTCTATTTGTCTTTCAACCTTGTTTTTGCTAAAAAGAAGTGAACGATATATTTTGCAGTCAAATTTATTCATTTTTCCCTGGTGATTTTTAATTTCTCCAATAAGAATATTGAGATTGCGCAGGCTTGCTTTCTTGGTAATGTTTACTGAAGGTATTCTTTTCTTATAGATAAATTTCCTGCTAAAAATTAAATCATGACTCAGTATGACTATATGAGTTATATAGTCCCAGGAATCTGGGGGGTATGAATACGATGCCAAGAAAAAATGCCATGAAACCAGTCGCCTGGGGAGTTCACAGAAGGGTGAACTGCCACGGCTGTTAGCATCTGTGCATAAAGCAGGTGCCAGAGAGAGAACATTGTGTAGCTCCTGGAAGGTGTGCACTCGCATTGTTCTGCTCCAAGGAGAGACATGCAAATGAACATGACTACACAGTTCTGGAGACTCTGAAAGGTTTGTCTGGACAGGTTTCTCAGCTTGCAGAACCATGTCATCCATCACCAGCTAGTTTCCTTCCAGGCAACAGTATTGGCTGACATATATCTGACCACAAGGTGATGCTATACTTACGCACTAAGGTAGGTGACTTCCTGTCCATCCTTACTGTGTGTGTGTGAAGCATTAAAGATGCCCGCAGCCCTAGCTGATCTGGCTCAGTGGACAGAGTGTCAGCCCATGGACCTAAGGGTCCCGTCAAGCTCACATACCTCAGTTATAGGCTGGATCCCTGGTTGGGGCCCATGTGAGAGGCAGCCAATCAATGTTTCTCTCTCACATTCATATTTATCTCTCTTTGTCTCTCCCCTCCCTTCCACTTTCTAAAAATCAATGGAAAAATATCCTCCTGTGAGGATTAACCAAACCAAATGAAAAAGATGCCCTCAGGTAGCATAATACTCTCCAGGTCCATCCATGCTGCCCCCCCCCAAAGGCAAGCTTTCCTTTTTTTTTTTATGGCCAAGTAGTATTCCATTGTGTAAATGTACCGCAGGTTTTTTAGCTACTCAATCACGGATGGGCACTTGGGCTGCTTCTGAATCTTGGCTATTGTAAGTGAAATAAGCCAGTCAGAGCAAGACAAATACCACATGATTTCACTTACTTGTGGAATCTAATGAACAAAATAAACTAAGCAACAAAATAGAAACAGACTTGTAAATACAGAGAACAGACAGCTGTCAAAGGGGAGAGGGAAGGGGGACGAGGTGAAAAAGGTGAAGGAATTAAGCAAAAAGCCAAAATAAAACAAAACAAAAAACTCATAGACCTACAACAGTGTGGTGATTACCAGAGGGAAAGGGGGATGGAGATGGGGAGGCAGAAGAAGGTAAAGGGAGGGAGCGGTAAATGGTGATGGAAGGAAATCTGACTTGGGGTGGTGAACACACAATACAATATACAGATCATGTGTTATAGAATTACCTGAAACCTACATTATTAACCAATGTCACCCCAGTGAACTTAATTAAAATAATTAATAAATAATATAGAAAAGCCCTTGGGTGCAGGAACAACACTTTCTCGTCACAATATAAATGATGAATTAGCTCAAATTAATCTGAGTGAGAATAGTGCTTCCCATCCACTGAGCCATAGATGTGTTAAGTTGTACTAAGATATTGATTTCTCTCTGGCCCTTTGGGCTGCTGGTACTGGACTGGGTGGCCTGAATCCCCAATCATCACCCCTCATGGACAAGTAGCCTGGGAAATTTCTGGGAGCTTGTTAGAAAAGCAGAATTTCAGTCCTCATCTCAGAATCTGCATTTTCATGAGATGCCCATTTAAGTTTCAGAAGCAGTGCCCAAGACAATTGAGTCTGGTCCTGAGCAACCCCGTCCCTTTATCCCACTGCGACGTATAAACATTATTCTTCATTTCTTTATCTGTTTCTTGATTGTGGGAACATCTGGGAAGCACTTATTATCTGAGCTGGAAAGAATGGCAATGCTGTGGTTGCTGCTATTGTTTTCTAATGGTTTTGGTTTCTGGAAAATGTGGGCACTTCTTCGCACTTAATTTTGTTGGCTTTGTACCCATCTCTAATTGTTCATGTATAATATATGACTTCCAGTGAGACTGTAGGACCCTAAGGGACAAGAGCTATTTCATCTTTCAACACTTCCTTATAATTTTTTAGTACCATAAAGCAGTGTTTGGCAAAGGAATCACTGGGTGGGGAGGGAGTGTCTTGTTAAAATGTGAATTATTATTCAGTAGCTCTGATATTCTGCGTTCCCATAAGCTCTCAGCCGATGCTGATACTGCTGGTCTGTGGACTACACTTTAAGTAGCAAAGTTATAGAGTATTCATTGGACTCTTCCAAGCTTATGAGGTAGGTGGGGTAGCTGTTCTCCCTATTTTACAGATGAAGTATTTGAGGAGCAGGGAGTTAATGTAGGATGTCCAAGATCCCACAGCTTTTAAGTGATGGAGTTGGATGGACCCTTTAAGCTGTTTGCCTCTTGTAACCCTTTTGTCCTTTGTACAGTAAGGGACAGAAGAGCAACTGAGACTGGCCCTATAATGAATTGCCAGAGCAGTCTAGAAGCTGAGACCAAAGTTTCCTCTTTCCTTTGTTGATGGCCATGACTCAGGCAGTATGCTTTAGACTGGCATCATAGTGTCCTAGTCTGTCTGGGCCATTGTAAAAAAAAAATACCATAGGCAGCGTGGTTTATTAACAACAGAAACATATTTCTCACAGTTCTGGAGGCTGTGAAGTCCAAGATCAAAGCACCAGCAGATTCAGTGTGTGGTGAGAGCCTCCCTCCCGGTTCATAGGTGGCATCTTCTGACAAGGAGGAAGGGACTAGGGAGCTCTCTGGGCTGCTTTTATGACACGATCCTACTCATGAGGGCTCTACCCTTATGACCCTGGCACCTCCCAGGGCTCTCTTCCAAATACCATCACCTGGAGATTAGGATGTCAACATATACATTTTGGGGAAGACCTACACATTCAGTCTATAGCAATGGTGAATAAATGTTTTGGATTAGTGGGACATTTTAACATCTCTTAGTGGCTGCAAATTAAGTTTCATCTGAGATACTTACTACTTTAGATCCAGTGGTTCTCCATTCTGGCTGCACTTTAAACACATAGACTCCTGGGCTCCCCCGTGAAGGCACTGAATCAGAACCTTTGGAGATGGAAGCCCAGGCACCTGCATTTTTTTTCAAAGCACCAGAGATAATTACAATGGATGATCATGATTTTAAAAAATCACTGCTTTCTTTATCTTTCCATTCTTGCCCAGCCAATTCTTGTAAGTAGCTAACATTTATTTAGAATTTACTGTGTATCTGGCAATTACTCAAAGTGTGGACAGGGTACTAAGACGCTTGCTAGAAAAAGTAAGCATCTCAAGCTGCAACCCACACCCACTGAATCAGAGTTTGCACGTTAATGAGACCCCCAGGGGGGTGATTGCTATGCATGTGGAGTTTGAGAACCACTGCCTTACATGCCTAATCTCATTCCATTTTATCTTTCCAACACACTGTGGGGGCATTTTTCAGATGTGTGGGCATTTACTAGTAGGTGTAGGGAAGTTAAGTACTTGCCTAAGATCACATAGCTAGTAAGAATTCAAACTAGGTCCCACCTGGCTCTAGAATCTGTGCTCTTAACAGAGGTTCTAGTGATTCTCATAATTTCCTGGGTAGAAGATTTTCTAGAAAGCTTATGAAAAATATTGATTTCCATGCTTCCTTCCCTGAAATTCTGCTCCAGCCCATCTGGGCAGGGCTGAGAAGTCAGCATTTTAAGCCACCCATCCTAGGGATTTTGAGGCAGGTGGAACACAGTTTGTAGCGCACTGCATCTTAGCCTACTTTCTGAATGTGCTTTTGGGACGGGAGCCACCCTGTATTTCCAGAGCAATTCAAAAGGGTGGTGTGGTTGATAGTAACAAAAATTTTTCTTTACTTAGATGGGCCCAGATCCCCTGGAAGCCTCTGGAACCATCCCGGGCTTTGGGAGGAGCCAGAGGAGTTCCACTATAGCTGGACAGATGTCCCAAAGCAAGGGTTGGGTTGAGTACCAGCCAGACACTGAGGTCAGGAAGGGAAAGATTGGCATCTACTTAAGAACAAAACCAGAAAACTGAACATAGATTGGGATGTTGGCTACCTTTTAAAATTTGTATTATTGCTCTGACTGTTTTGGCTCAGTGGATAGAGCATCGACCTGCGGACTGAAGGGTCCCAGGTTTGATTCCAGTCAAGGGCATTTACCTTGGTTGTGGGCACATCCCCAGTAGGGATCGATGTTCTCTATCATTGATGTTTCTAACTCTCTGTCCCTCTCCCTTCCTCTCTGTAAAAAAAATCAATAAAATATATTTTAAAAAATTTGTATTATGATTTCACGTATTATTTCAACCACTGGATGGCTGTAACTCTAGCTCATAAATTGTGTACACCCTGAACACAGTGAAAATCAGCCAGCACAGCAGAATCAGTCTGTTTATGGCTGACTCCCTTGGGGCATGGCAGAGTTCAGGAACAATGACCAATCACTAGCCACTGAGGGCGGACCCTCTCCTCTCCAATTGGACGTCACCGGAATATATTTTGAACAGATTTTCTGACATAACACTCCACTTCTAAAGAGCTCAGTGTGTGACACACACATTGATGTTCCCTTCTTTTGAGAGAACTAAGGGGAAAGAAATAGAAAGAATAAGTAGTAGTAAATTATTTTGTAAGACTTACCATTTTGAGTCAGTTCATTCATGATTTTATGTAACAGCCCGTATTAAACACTGATTATACTCTGGAGACATTGGAGCCACTGAATCTATCACAACTTCAATCCTCAAGGTAATACAGTCTCCCGGAGGTATGGGATGAGGATAGGAGCCAAAACACAGAAATACACAACTTTTACACATTGACTTAATGAAGGAAATGCCTCCCCAAAATACATCCCCCTGGGATGTAGCTGTTTACAATAAAGAGGAAAGTCAGGGCTCAGAAAATGTGATGACTGAGCAGCCCCTGCTTTGGGAAAGCCTTCGTACTCAGTGTCAGGCACAATTCCCAGCAAGTGGCGGGCTCTGAATAGCTATCCCAGACTCACAGACCAGGAGGGGCAGCCCCAGGAAGCTACGGACATTCCCAAGGTTACACTGGGGGACATGGCATACTCAGAACCTATGTTTCTCAGACCCTAGAGCAGCTGTCTTTTGAATTTGCCACCTTATTTTTATGGTTGAGAAGGTGAATAAAGAGAAGAAAGGAAAATCCTCCATACATGAAGAAAATTCAACATAAAAAGTAACACTTCTAATGATTGCTGCCGGGTTTTTAGAAATGCAATTCTATAGTTAGTGTTGGATGGAGTTTGGTAATTTTCTAGGTGAGTAGATGGCCTGGGCAAGGCCTGATGGATGATTTCATATAAGGCCTGGAAGAGGGCCATATCATGAGATTTAGGGACGGCCTTCTCGGATGATAATGCCTCATTTACTCAAAGGGGATCTTGGCATTCTGTATCATGCTGGATTCTGGGATGAGGTTTTGTTAAAAGGCCATAAACCCAGAAAGACAGATGACATCAAGGGGCTGAGAACATTACATACCACTTCAGGTGCTGAGTTGTCATAGCATACCTGAGGATGTTGCTTTTCCCGGGTGGATGGTCTACGTTTTTTCTCTGAACATCACGGTGCGTTGGGGCTGGAGTCTGGCAGTCTATGCATCTTGTCTGTCTAGAGCAGTGGTTCTCAACCTTTCTAATGCCGCGACCCTTTAATACAGTTTCTCGTGTTGTGGTGACCCCCAACCATAAAATTATTTTCGTTGCTACTTCATAACTGTAATTTTGCTACTGTTATGAATCATAATGTAAATATCTGTGTTTTCCGATGGCCTTAGGCGACCCTGCTAGTGGAGAACCGCTGCTGTTGAGCCTCAGACCATCGGAAAACACAGATATTTACATTATGATTCATAACAGTAGCAAAATTACAGTTATGAAGTAGCAACGAAAATAATTTTATGGTTGGGGGTCACCACAACACGAGAAACTGTATTAAAGGGTCGCGGCATTAGAAAGGTTGAGAACCACTGGTCTAGAGTTTCTGTCAGGGGTGGGAATCCAAGGATGTGTGAGTCAGTTACATTATCATAACAGATAAGACTCCCAAATCTCCATGTTTATGATAACAGAGGGTTATTTCTCACTCCTGTGTCCAACATGGCTCACTGCCACTCCACATCTGCATGTTGGGACCAGGCTGATAGAGTGGCCTCTCCTGGAACCTGTTTGGTCATTGAGACAGAAGGAAAAGAAAGATGGCAAACTATCTTCTGCCCACTTTTCATTGATCAACTGAGCTCATAGCTATTCCACAGTTTAATGGAGCCGGCTTTTAGAATCCTCTCATCATAGGGAGGAGAATCAAAATATTTGATGATGAGTGAATCCAATCTACTACAGTGAGTAAAGAGCTCTGAGGATCAAATTTGGAATCTAAATTTAGGGGTCAAATGCAATGGATGAGAGCAAGGACAGAATTACAAGGGAAGACCATGGAGGCTAGAATCCACCCAACTGGAGGAGCACAAGAATTTGGAGGTAGGGTGGGGTCCAGGGTAATCACCATGGGTACCCTAGGTGTTTTGTGTCCACTGAGCAGTGACTGGCCAGGATGTGAATGAGCTGAAGGTTCACAAATGTCTTGGCTTGGGAACAGAATTCATTAGGGTCCATCAGGGAAATGTGAGCTATCCTTATTGTGTTTGCTTAGATCAATGCCTTCCTCTCTCCTCTCATTGTCTTGTCTTTAGCTCTTCAGATGCTGACCACCCTGGGGAAACTGAGGCAGCATGTTACACCAGTGAAGGGTTCTAGAACACTTCCCTTGTCTACAACCTTGGAGGATCTTTTTTAGAGCCCTGAATGCATTTGTCTTAAAATAGGTAACTTATATTGGACAAAAGCCTTCCAACTCACTTTAAAGGACTTTTGATTAAAAGATGGTACATGTAGGAGAGCCTTGCAGATAATTACTTGTCTGGGATAAACAATGATTTACAATGAGCAACGGTCAAGATTGTTAAATTAGCTTTTTTTTTTTTCATTTTTTCATTACCTAGAGTGCCATCAAGCTAAAATCTTTGCTACAAAGAAGAAAAGGAAAATAATTGTCCCAAAGAGGGAGTCAGACGAGGCAAAGGAACACATGATTCAATTCTCCCCATTTTAGAACTTGAGGAAAACTATAAAGTGAGTTTGATTGAGCACTCTCTACCATTCTTTTACTTACTCTTCATTTCATTAGGTTGGACTTTTACCTCCTACGAGGCACCCAGTCCCCTCTTATATCCACTGCAGGGTTCTACCCAGGCCTGCCTGTCAAGGCAGTGTCTCAGTCTCCAAAATTCTGTCTTTTCTCCACTATCGGATTTATCATTCAATTCCCTTGGTTGGGCCCTTTGTTGGGGAGTTTAAGAGCAGTACTGAAGGAATTGTGAATAGACTAATTCAGACTAAAGTGTAAGAGACTGGCAACTAGTCAATGTTATCCTCTCCTAGTAATATTTGCCTTTCAAAGCTTCTACTGCTATACTGGTGGAATATGAGGCAATGGGGCTTGCTACAGGAGAGTTCCTGTGTTAAGGGGACTTTTCTGGATTATTCCTAGTCCCTTTTAAGCCACTTGTATTATTACACCTTCCACAGTTTGCTAGCATCCAGCTTGACACACAATTCAGGTAGCCCAGAAGCTGATGACTTTTGCATAGCACTGGGCCATTTTAAGCAAGATAGTGTGAATTTCAAGTGTCTGGCCCGGCTTGGCCAAACAAACAAAAACAAAAACTAGTTAACACCATATAATCAGGCTTTGTGATGAGAAAATAATGAACTTTCAGTTCCACATGGATAAACATAGCTAATACTCACAAAGTCTATGATGGAGGCAGGGCAGGTTTGTTATCCCCCACTTTATAAACGTGGAAACAGATTTAGAGACATTAAGTGACTTATCCAAGGTCCCATGGCTAGTTCATCTTCCCATCCTATTCTAATGCTTTTCCTTTGTGAAGGGCTGTTCCTTCAGCCTGTGGCACTGCTGTAGTTTGGATCAGGCAGGACAGAGATGCAGGATGGTGGGGGCCATCCCATCAGTCAAAGCCCCTGATGTTTGGCCCCACCCAGGACACAGCACATTTTGCTTCGGGGGATGACCTCAGCAAGTGGCGAGAGGGGGATGGGGTGGGGGTGGTGTTTTCTATATTGGTACTGTGCATTTGTGTGGGTATTGATTTCTTTCTCCAAGGGGTCCATCTGCCTTCTAATTATGTAACTAATCTTCCACCCCGATCCTCTGAGAATTTTATTCATGTTCTATAAAGGCACAGGTTTCCAGGGTTACCAGAAATCCATAGATTGAAGCCTTTCTCTGGCTTTCTTACAAAAGTTCTTATCAGTGGCAATCTTACTTTTTTCTTCTGTTTATAGGTAATCTGTTAAGAAAAACCCCCGAGAAACTGCTTCGTGCAGAAGAGGATGCAAAATAAATTATCGACTCCATGCTCTCCATGACAGTTATAAATAACCAAGTCCTACAAGGCCAATGCCAGGAGGTTCCATGCTCTGCTCTTGGAAACAGCAGATCTGGGACGGGTCACAGTTTATCAATAACTAGCTGTGTGGTCCTGACCTAGCCATGTAATGGTTCATGTCTGAATCGCAGTTGCTTCCTCTGTAAAATGGGGAAATAACTGGACTTATGAATGAGGATTTGATGACATGATTGTCAGACAGGGCTTCTCAGACTTCACTGTGCATAGAAATTACTGGTGGAAAGTGCAGGTTAAAATGCAGGTTCTGAATCACTAAGTCTGAGGTGGTGTTTGAGATCTAATTTTTATCAAACTCCCAAAAGATGGGACGAAGGATGAGAAAAACTGTCTAAAAAATGCTGGAACAGCATATGGTCACTGCTACTGGAGTGCCTGAATCCCAAAGAGCCTGGGAATCAGAGTAGCATTTATAACCCTCCCCCCAATTCATCTTTCTTGATATTTAAGAACTGCCACAAAGGAGGTTTAAATGCAACATTTGCTGTTATTTTCACATTACAGAAGTAATGAGTGGTGTTTGTGGACACAAGGCTAACTCACATCTTACACTCTTTCTGGCTGATATTCAGACTGATTTACAGTGCCAGGGGCTAAAGGTTTGAAAATGTCCCAGCAGCATAGCGCTCAGGCAGCTAAATTAAACTCCATACCCAGGACCTGCGTGGTTAGAATAATGAACTATTGCAATCTACCTTGAAGACCTGTCAGTGGGGAAGTATTGTAGGAGCAAGAGGAAGCCAAATTGGGGAAGCAGAAATTTTATTACAAATATAAGAAGTCCCACCAATTGATTACATAGTAAGTAAATTATTTGGGACGGTGAGAAATTTGCTGTTTCAGTTTGCCTTGAATGTTTGATGGATTTTTAACCCAGAGAAAAACTCTCTTTTTCCATTTGGAAAAAGTGGGCAAAGTCTTGTTATAGTCAACATCATGTCCCTCTGTATTTCCACCCCATACTCAGGGCCTGGACAGTCTCAGGAATGGGTGCAGACCAACCATGCTACTTGCAACCCAAGACCTTGTCATTGTCAGAATGCTGAGCTAAAATTGCACGGTGCTTTATGGTTTAAAAAGCACTTTTACTTACATTATATTATTTGATCCTATGACTGTCCTTTAAGCCAAACAACATTATCTCCATTATTAGTTTGGGGGAATTTATGAGATCTATTCATGTTGATACTGAAAGTGACAGAACTGGAAGGCAAAACCATCTTTTGACCACTTATTCATTATTCCTGCCACAATAATGCATCTGTCTTTATTCTAGAACAGTAGCTTTTTAACCCTGACTCACATTAGAAGCTTTTAAAAAATAGTGGTGCTCAGTTCCTATCTCTGGTCAATTAAATCAGAATCTTTGGGTTGAAGCCAATATCCATCTGCATTTAAAAAAAAATCTGAGAGTGATTCTAATCCGGAAGTGAGTAATCACCGCTCTGAAAGTTTCTTTTTCTTTGTCAAAAGGAAGGTATTTGTCTACTTACGGCAAGATATTATCCTGGTACTTGGTTCTTTGTGATTTTTAGCACCTAGTTCAGTGCCTGGCAGAGTCAAAAAAAGGAACCAAAGTTACTACCTACTATGGGTCAGGTGCCTTGTTAATCATTTACTAGTAACTGGTCTACACCTCAGTGAGACTGGTGTCACTACCCCATTTTATACATGAAGGCATTAACATATGCCAAAGTTAAAAAATTTATTCCAAATCATGCCACTCGCACGTATCGGTCTGAGATTTGAATCTACTTCTGCTGGTGCCAAAGCTCAACTGTGTTCTTCCGTGCTGGTGGTTTTAAACCCTGGCTGAGTCCGATCATCTGGACCGGAGTAGAGACCAGATATTGGTATGTTACACAGCCTCCTAGGCGATACTAACATGCAGTCAAGGTTGAGAGTCACTGCCCCACACCCTTCTGCCTTTACAACATGCTGAGAATACATTCCTTGAACTTGAAAGGTACTGGGGAAGGCCTTCCTGAGGCACGTAGATATATACACACCTGCACACACATTAACCTACACATATTTCTCTCCATCCCTCCACCCAAAATTGGGAGGGGTAAAGGCTTTCATTCCAGAGGGAATACTTTTTAGTATAGGAAATCCAGTTACTAGTAGTTAAGTGCACATGCCAAGCCTTTCCTGAGAGGGCCTGGGTATCTCAAGGGTGGCTGGGCAGAGGGAAGTGGCACAGAGGGGTTAGGGAAGGGTACAGAAAGCTGGGGCGGGGGGGGGTCACAAAGACAAATTAGACATCTTCGCAGCATTACTAGGAAGCAGCCAAGTCTTGGAAAGCAGATGTGATCATTTAGACCAAGCTGTAAAGGGAATGGCCTTATGACTGGGAGACCATGAAAAGTTTCAGAAAACACCTTATTAAATCCCTGGATCCTGGCAAGATCTCTGGAAGAATGAATTTGTTTTCTGAGAAAAATACAGCAGATTTTCCTCCTTGCGTTGGGTCCTGGCTCCACTAATCTTCAGTAGGTCCCGTGTGCACGTGTAACACTGTCTGGGTTTCATGGAGGAGGGAGTGCATTTCAGTCTCAGGTAAAGTGATTCTTAAGTGCTGCCGCTGCTTTCAAAAGCCATATCTAGGTCACTGTTATTTAGATTCTGATTAAGTGCTATAGAATAACTCCGGGGGGGGGGGGGGGAGGGGGAGAGAGAGAGAGAGAGAGAGAGAGAGAGAGAGAGAGAGAGAGGCATCTCCCTATTAGTATTCCTACAATGTTAGAAGAAAACACAATATAATTTTTACATCAATGTTTGAAATGTGACCCAATGAAAAATTCTTAGTCAATTGCATTCAATTGGCTGCTCTCAACCTTAGTTGAAACAGAGATTTCAAGCTTTAAATACCAGATTATTAGTATCTGAGGGTCACAGCACAAGGACACCAACTTAAGAGCCAAAATAAGTTGGATCCAAATTAATTTATTTTTGGCCAAAGATTATATGCTGCCTAGGCAGAAGGGAAATCATGGCCTTAGCAAAATATTTTGGGTCTCCTAAGCCAACATGTTAGAAAGGTCTCTTAACCTCTGTTAATGACATTTGAATTCAATTCAAGAAATATGAATCGAAGGAATACTTCATTGGAAGATTCAAAATGGGGTAAAAAGGAGGCCTAATCATTTGTTCATCAAACATTAATCAAGCTATTACTATGTGCAGGTACTGGCCTAGGCTGCTACTACCTCCATCCTCCAGGCTTCAAATCCAGCGGGAATACTCCCAATATTTCCTCAGTATCTCCCTGCAAAGTAGGAACAGTGTTTTCATACCTGGTGTACAGATCAGGAAAAAGAGAAGGAAGGCAGCTGGCATGGGCTTTCCTCTTGTTGGCTCCCCATTACTCCTTCCTCATGCTGACCTGAGCCACACAAGGAATCAGACCCTAATACACCCAGCATGTTAGTACTTCCCGGACATTTTAGATGGTTTAGCTACAGTGCTTTTTTCAGTTCTTCAAGGTAGCGATGATACTTGCACCCTTCCTCTGGGGGGTTAGTTCCTTTTATAACTAGGAAAGGGGAGGAGATTTAGACTGATATGGTTGATCTCTTAAAGCCACAGAGACCTCTTTCTGGACCCCAAATCTTGCAGGGACTCACTGTTTGGGTAATTTCATTTAGAGAGGGATAGCACATTATAGCAAGAGGAAATCTATCATTTCTGCATTTTTCCATTATTGTAATGTAACTCACTTAACTGAAGCAAGAATAATAGATTTTATTTTATTTTTAATCCTCACCCGAGGATATTTTCCCACTGACTTTCAGAGAGAGTGAAAGGGAGGTAGGAGGGGAGGAGGAGAGAGAGAAACATCTAAGTGAGAGAGACACATGGATTGGTTGCCTCCCACACGTGCCTCGACTGGGGCCAGGGATCGAACCTGCAACCGAAGTATGTACCCTTGACTGGGAATTGAACTCACAACACTTTGGTCTTTGGGCTGATGCTCTAACCACTGAGCAAATCTTCCAGGGCAAAAATGCTGGATCTTGACCTTCCATCAATAAGACATTTGAATTCCATAGGGACTCCATCAGGCCAAGGCAGGGTAAAGTAGGAGGCAGCTGGGGTCTGGGCTGATCACTGGGGTGAGGATGGGGTTGGGGAAGGGGGTTAAGCCCAAAATGCATGAGAGTAGGATATCAGTGGACAGAGACAGAGAGAAGTCAGGTGTCTCAAAAGTCTAAACAGAGATGAAGGAGTGAATGGGTAGTTCTGGTCAGAAATAGGCTTAAAGTGAGAAATCTGGGAAACCATAAAGGGTCAAGGCACTACTAGCTGCTGGATCAGGGTCAGACTGGGTTTCTCAGAGGTGAGCAATCTTTGCTGCTGTTGAGGCAGGAGTAATGTCAGAATTTGGGTGAATGTGTGGCCACAGATGGGAGCTGAGAGGTGACCGGGAGTGCAGCTGGTTAGGGCAGGAGAGAGTGGGGCTATAGATTGTTAGGAAGCTGTTTCATTAAGGCAGAGTAAATTCTCTGTATAGCCTTGTCACATTTATTCTCTCCCCCTCCCTCCCTCCCTCCCTCCTCCCCTTCTATCTCTACCTCTACCTCTGTCTCCGTCTCCATCTCTGTCTCCGTCTCTGTCTCCATCTCCATCTCCATCTCTAATATATCTTGCAGGTTACTTCCCCAGCAGACTGTGAGGCTCCCAGGCTAAGGATGCAAGCTTGCTCACATAGGTGTTATTCGCTTTACCTGACTCTGAATGCAGAGTTCTTTACTGTCCTCCTGAGGTTCCCACATGTTTGCTCAAACCCATAGAAATGACATCTCTAAAAATTATTGAGGTTCTTTTTTGCCACTGTTATCTCTGATGCAAGGGCTGCACTGGCTTGCAAGGCAGTGGCATAATGTTAGAGGTTAGGGAAGGGTATACGTACATGTCGCCAAAATATCCAAGAGAAATAATAATATTGAGAACTGCTGCAGGTTTGGTCCTGTGCTTATGGTGCCAGCATCAGTGAAAGTTGCCATCAACCCAGCTGGTTAAGCAAAATCAGCCCAGAGATGCAGCTCTTCTCATCTCACTGCCATGAGCTGTTCCCTGGCAGCTCCTGCTCTTCCGCTCCCAGGTCTCTTAGGTTTTATTTATTTATTTTTTCTGGGCTGACAGTGTTCTAATGAGGGATGGCATTTATTCTTCCTAATTCCCCAAATGCTGTGATGCAGTTAAAGCAATGTTATTAGCTTCTCTGTCTTGTAGTTTTTGTGAAGGAGATAAAAAGGGAGGGAGAGTAGCAAAAGGAAAAGAACAGGCTGCCTCTAGGGAGAAAAACAAAAGGAAAGCTAGAAGGGTGAGGAGAAGTGGGAAAGAAGTGTAATATGAATCTCCTTGACAGTTTGAGTTTTGCCTTATTCAGAAAGCTGTTTAAATCCTTCAGCATTTCTCTTTCAAGCCAGTTCCCCATAGGAACTTGAAAGAACATCTTTTCTGCCTGGGATGCAAGCTGTGGGAAATGAAAAGATACAAAGACACCTAGCTAGTTACTCTTTCTTTGTGTGTGTGTCCCTTAATGGTTATGGCAGCCACTTCTAAGTCTGAAAACCAAAGATGAATTCCCTATTTTTCCAGACTCTACTGTAGTTTGTTTTCACTGTGATGGCTCGGTGCAATGGCTGAGAGGATAGTAATTCAGTTATTTATTTTTAGGCCATTGCCAGGGGACAAGGGAAGGGAGATGATTAACTTTCTTATTTCTATGCTTGCTTTGTGGATTTTGGAGAAAACAGAAAAAGTTCCTTTCTCCTCCTGAAATTCCCAGATCCCTGCTGTCCCCTTTCCTGTTTTCAGCCTATTGCTGGGACATTGCTTCCCAGCTCCATGCCCTGCTCCGTTCTGGATTGTGCCTTCCCACATGAGGCAGCGTTCTTCTCTGCCAATTCACCAGGCAGCAGGAAGGTGTTTTTAGCCTCCTTTCCAGTGAGTCTGTTAATGATACTCCTGATAAAAGATGAAATGAAAAGCCAAAGCATCAGACCCTCGGAGGATGAAAGCCAAAATTCTCAACAGTGGGACCCACAGTTGTCAGTGTGTGTGTGTGTGTGTGTGTGTGTGTGTTGGGGGGATGCTGTTGTGACAGAGAGTGAGAAGGAGGCACTACTTGGATATTCCCCGTGGTTACTTTTTTTTCCTGGTTATTTTAAATTCTGCCTCCCCACTCCTTACCCAGAGTGGCCCTATAACCTCTCCTATCCTTCCATGGTTCCCTCCCTGTTCCAGGATGAAAGTGAGGGGAGGAGAGGATGCCCCTCAGTGAACGTGAAGGTGACAGGAGGTGGTCAAAGTGCACAACACAGGGCATATGAAAGGGAGTATTGTGATGGAATTAGGAGTGTGGCTGTAGGCACCACTGAATTTGAATCCCAGTGTTAGCCATAAATCACTTCTCTGATTTCAGCTTTCACATATACTGGTATAAATGAGAATAAATTAGGTTAGTTATTTAGAGCAATTAGAATGCTACACGTTTAGCGAAAGCTAAGAAATATAGGTATTGTTAGCACCGATACCTGGAGGGCAAGCGCTTTGAAGGAGTAGTGTCTATCTGAGGATGCTGCCGCTGTTTAAGAGCCTGAAGGAAAGGGTCACGAGGAAAAGGTCAACTAGAAAGTAAAAGGGAATGCAGGGGACAGCGTCCCATGTTGGTGACTGCAAACGTGAAAAAGTGAGTGCTTTTTCCTTCCCTGTTGCTTCAAGAGTACCTAATCTTATATTCTTGCCAAAGGTGACTTCATGTCCTTGGCTGTGCCACATGACACTGTCCCCGTCAAATAATAATACAGCATCTGTTGGTGGTTGATTTTGCTGAGAAGCCCTTACAGGGCTGCTCAGCCCCAGTTTTTACAGTGTAGTCTGAGTTCACTAATTTTATAAGGTCAGCTCCTTAGAGGCAAATTGGGGGCCCCAGAACAGACAAATAGTCTGCTAAGCCATCCTTTTAAAATGACAGTAATAAAAATGTTAACAAACATCAACATTTGCACCACAATTTCTGATCTTTTTTAATAAGCAATTCTGCTGTGGTCTTTGAATGGTTTACTTTAATGGATGACTTCCCTATTGTCAGATTTGATCCTGACTCAATACAATTATGCTACCCCACCCCATGTGTGCTTGAGTTAAAGACTCTTGGCTGAGCTTCACACCACAGCTAAACTCAAGAGGGAGACTCCTTATGGATTTTCATAAGTGGTGGTCAACTCTCTCTGCATGAGTTGGTATGGAGGTTGCTCCTGATTTAAATTGTAGAATTAGAACCCACTTAGCTAAATGAGTAATTCTGGCCCTCCAAAATCCATTTCAAGGCTGGAATGATCTGGGTTGGATCTCTGGACAACTACTGAGTAATGACCTAATTTACTTCCAACTTTATATTCTGCTCTTTAGACATTGACTTATTAGGCCACAAAAGTTATTAAAAACAAATTGGGTTGGGTAATCAGGTTTTATTCACTTGAGATTCAGTTTCTTCATCTGTAAAATGGGGGTGATAATAACCCCTACTTCTCAGAGTTATATACAAGATATATATACATATATATATATATATATATACACATATATATACATAAGATATTGGATATTAAGTGCACAATGGTCCCTGGCCTGGTAGCTATCATGATCGCTGTGCCCTCCTCTAAGGTTTTCCCAGAGTTCTTCACTCAGGTGCCCAAAACCCATCAGCTTAGTTTTGTACTTCCCTGTTTGGGCATATCTTTTGCACTGTTTTGCAGGTGCACACAGATGATGCCGGCAGCAGTTAATCACTTTGTGTCTACCGTCTACTTTGTGGCACAGCCAAGGACATGAAGTCACCTTTGTGTCTAAATGATATTCCTCCAGGGTGTTCTTTTTTTAAAATTCTTTTTTACTTATCTATCCTCATCTACTTGAATCTTTTATAGTAAGGGCTTAGATGGAGGGTTCTGTTCAAGGGAAGGTTAACTTAAAATTGACTCTAAAGGCTATCTGTCCAGATCTTGTTGAAAATGTTTCCAAATAAACAAGTCCCTTTTCCTGCCCTCAGTTCCATGAACTAGAAGTTTGTCTTTCAGCAGCAGTGGGAGCTCTTGGGATGACTTTGGGGTCATTACTCTGAATACTAACTTTTCTCATACTGGCCTGAAAATATAAAAGCTGAAGAGTGCGTGTTGGCAACCTTTGACTTGTACCAAAGTTAGCATCCCAACTAAGTTTTCATTGGGTTTACTAGAACTGTTTCTTAGATGGCTTTGTTGTAGGCACTCAATAAATGTTTGTTAAATAAACGATAATTGCATCTTTGCTCCCCAACAGCCTTAGCACCTCATGCCATCTCTGTCTCCCATCTGTTTCTAAACATATGTAATATAGCTACAAGGACTCCAGTAATATGCAGAATGTCTCAGCCACGTCTTCCCTTTCCCCCTGCTGTGTGGTCAGCTGTGGTAGGCTTGGACCAGGATTCGGGGAGTGGGTGGGCAAAGTATTAGATGGACAGAGCTAATCAGATTCTGTCTCCTGGGAGAGAGATAGTTCTCAGAGTCAGTGTGATATTCCTTCCAGGAATCCCCCTTCTTAGTTCAGTTAGCTGGAGTGGGTTCTGTTCTTTACAACAAACAATCCCCGACCAAAGCTGGGCCAGAGATTTGGCTCTAAGCTTTCAAAGTTTTGGAAATGCAGAGTAAGTTTATTTTTATACATTATACTAGTTACATGTTCAAATGTAAGCAGTGAGTTTAATTGTTAATCTGAAAAAAAAAAGCACAATATACAACAGAGTGGCGAAAATAAAGTTTCAAAACAGAAAATAGTGGATTTATTTTCCTTTTTTCAGATGAACAATCTGATATTCTGTGGTGCATTTATTTTGGACACATATCTGTAGTAGTCAGCATATTGTCTGCAAAAGTAACTAATATACTAAAAATAAGTTAAAAATATGTTTATTCTACATTTCCAGATTTTTCAGACACCTTGTGATGTGAACATGAAAACTTCATTGTTATTATAGTTGAGAGTGCCATGAGATAAAACAGGTTATAACAACTCTAAGTAGTTATATTCTATACCAAGACAGACATTTATTCTGACTATCCTCAGACAACCTCACTGTTTAACATAGTTAACAATACCCTCAGCTACATATTTACAACATGACTTCCATAAATTTTATAGTACTGTTTCTTATAATATCTTCCAATATTGGCAGATGGCAGTACCTCCAAGTGCAAATCAGGAAAAATGCATTTGGGGGCTGGGGGGACAATGAGCTTCAATCACCCTTTTTTGGCTTTGCTTTAGTTCAGATTTCAATTCTTTATTAAATTCATCTCAAGAAATATTATTGAGCACCTGCTATGCATACTGTGCTAATTGCTAAGGATGCATATGTAACTAATACAGAGTTTCTAACCTCATGGGGTTTACAGTCTGGCCGTAATTAGAGACATTAACCAAGAAATTATAACCATGACCTCCCCTTTCCCCCGAAATACCTAATAGATGCCAGGCCTTCTCCTGGACACTTTACACCTATTATCTTTGTTAAGTAGATCTTGTTTTACCCATTTTAGGGTAGTGGTGTTCAGAGAAGTTAGGTCATGCAGATCTGAGATTTGAATTCAAGTTTGCCTGATTCGATAGTCTAGAATCTGGTGCTCTCTAAATGGCAGCCACTGGCCATGTGTGGTTAATTTAAGTTTACATTGAAAGCAGTACACATTAGATGAAATGTAGCTTCTCATTCACACTAGTCATGCTAAGTGTTTAGTAGCCACATGTACTAGTGGCTGCTTATTGGCCAGTGCAGATATAGGACATCCCCATTATTATAGGAAGTTCTATTAGTCAGCATTGGTCTAGACCAGTGGTCGGCAAACTGCAGCTCGCAAGCCGCAATTTGCCACTCTGTTGACTAATGAGTTTGCCGACCACTGGTCTAGACTCTTACAGTGTGGGACTGACTCAAGCTCAACATCAGTATTCTCTGCCCAGAACAGATCTCTGGAGTCACTGTAATTAGCATTCTTTCTGTCCCCTGAGCAACAACAAGAGAAGCTTCTGAATAGGAACCTACCCCTGGCACAATCTTCCAAATGTTGCTCAACTTGGATGTCCACGTTTGGAGGTAGAGTGGAGGTTTTGTTTGTAGTGGAATGTGTGGACAATTGAATGAGGTAATGCATCATATCTCTCAACGTGAAGCCTGGAACCTAGTGGGTGCTCAATAAATGCTAATAAGATATTAAAGGATGTGGAATGTGGAATCACAAAGGCTGGATTTGAGGCCCAGTTTATCATTTTTCTAACCACATGGCCTGATTTATAAATGAGTCAATTGCTCTGAAACTGTTTCCTTAATTATAACATGGATATACTATCTGATTTCCTATCTCGGAAATTTGTGGTGAAGACTGTGAGCACAGAGATAGAAAAAGCACTCTGGAAAGTAAAGGCTTTGCAAAGTAACATTATTTCTGCCCTCAATTGAAAACAAGAGCAAAATCCACTCCTTCACAGGGGACCCCTCAATTCCCAGTGATTTCTATCCTCAGGTGGACCACACTCTCTTGGAGAGCACATTCTTCTTCAAAGCTAGGAAGTACAAAAACCACCACCCTTTAGGGAAATCCCACGCCCTCCCCTTTGGGATTTTTTTGGTCTTAATATCTGTCCCACCATCCCTGGGACAAGCCCGAAGAACAGAAATCCCATCAGATCATTTTGCAAAGTCCGCGCTCTGCAGTCTAATCTTGAATTCAACAGAATCATTCAGGATGGGCTTTAACAGCCCCCTTCAAAGTCTCTTAGCCGAGATGAGGTGCACTTAGACCTCCTGGGCCATCTGAGCGATCCTGTATACAACTGTTAGGATACTTGGACACACTTACATGCGGGGGCCAGATGCGGTGGGGGCCAGATATGGCGGGGATCTCCCTTTTCCGAGTCCAGCACGGAAAGAGAGATGAACGAACCGGTTCTCAGTGGAGGCCAGGGATTGAGAAATAAAAAAAAGAATGGAAGAAAGAAGACGCAGTGATAGATTTAAAAAGCTGGGAGCTGGAGGGACCCTGAGCCCACGCAGCGCATTTATTTTATACCCCCAAATACCAGGAAGTATCACCAAAACTTAGGATCAAAGGAGCTTATTTACATTCTTGAGTAGTCCCAAGCATTCCTGGTGCTTGACTGGACACCTGGGCTGATATGAAGGCCAAGATGATAACACTTTCCGTCTTCTTGGGGAATGTGTATCTGAGACGTGGCTCTGCCAGTCGCCTAGGACTCAGCTGACAACAATTAAAGAAATGCCCATGTGTCTTCCCAGGCGCTATCTACTCTTGCACATTAACAATACACAAACACACAATGCAATCTACATTATATAGAGGAAAGGAAACATTTATTTTTTAAATTTTTATTTATTGGCTTTTAAAGGAGTGGGGGGGAGACATTGATTTGTTGTTCCATTTATTTATGCTTTCATTGGTTGATTCATGTATGTGCCCTGAGATGGAACCCAAAAGTTTGGCACAGTGGGACGACTTGGCGCTCCAACCAACTGAGCTACCCAGCCAGGGTGAAATGAAACATTTCCAATTTCAACATGGCCCACGGAGATGCTCTTGCCGGGAATGGAGGTGGAACATTGTACTATTATGCAGACTTTTGTCTCCATAAATTCCTTTTCCTATGCCTTCTTGGAGTAGCAAGAAACTGGACCCATAAGATCATCTATTGCTAAAAGCCACCAATTGGCTAGTTAAAATACCTGGCCAGTTGTTGGTTCAGCTTTTACCTTGGGGTATATGTCCATTTGCTAGGACTGCTATAACAAAGTACCACAGACTGAGAGGCTTGAGCCACAGTCATTTATTTTCTCACAGTTCTGGATGCCAGAAGTCTGAGGTCAAGGTGCCGCAGCAGGGCTGGTTTCTTCTGAGGCCTCTCTCCCGGGCTTCTAGACAGCTGTCTTCTCCCTGTGCCCTCACATTATGTCCCCTTTGCACCTGTGTCCTAATCTCTTCTTAAAAGGACACATCTGAGAAGAGATATGGTGGTGGTGGTTGTGCGCCGGGGGCCGGGGGGACTGCTGGCCTTGTTCACATATGAGTTACGTCATATTGGATCAGGCTGGCCCACCCTGACCTTATTTTACCTTAATTACAACCTTAAAGAAGCTATCTGCAAATATGACCACATTCTGAGGGACTGGGGTTAGGACTTCAGCATACGAATTCTGGGGAGCGGACACACAATTCAGCTCATAGCAGGGGACAAGATTAAACCCCTTAGCCGGGTATTTTCCAGTGCGCTGTGAAATCTTGGTACTGTGAAGAGAGGATGCAGGAAGCGCTGTTATCTTCCAGGGCACAGCAGGGCTGGAAAGGATGCAGAATTGGAAAGGCGACATCTGCAGAAGCAGCTAGTTCATCCTGCACAGCGCTGGATGAGAACCCCTGTTCTCACCCATGACATAGCACCTGAAGCCCATTCTCCAAGAATGCCAGAAGATTCCCCACATCTCACATCAGTTTAAACTTGGATAATGAGTCCTCCCTCTCTCTCTCTCTCTCTCTCTCTCTCTCTCTCTCTGAAACAATGCTCTGCATACTGCGACTCATTAATAAAAAGTCGTAATAGAAGCTGTTGTGATCATGCTTCGGAATCCAGGGGCCTGACTGGGGTGGAAGCTCCACCCTTATTAACTGCTCACTTAGGGGCAATGTACTCAGATCATTCGCAGACATTCCTAACTCTGCACCTGCCACAGGCCAGGCATTGTGCAGAGTTTTAGAGACACAAAGGTGAATAAGATCAAATTCATCCCCCCAGGAGTCTAGTAGAGGCAGCCAGAAAAGTAAATGAATTGCCACACAGCATATAATAGGGGCTAAACAGTGTTACAGACAGGAGCTATGGGACTTTAGAGGCCAGGGGAGGGGAGTCAGGGAAGCATTTTCAGAGGGGGTAGTAATAGTTGAGTGAGGCCTAATGGGTAAAGAGAAGGTAACCAGATGTTGGGAGCCAGGCTGGTTAGGGAGGAGAGTGTTCAGGTGAAGGTGAAGTAACCATCCTCAACTTGGGGCCAGGAGCACCTAACTCAAGGAGCTGTTTTGAGAACGGTGAAAAGGTATGTGTCTAAGGTGCCTAGCTCAGCCCATAATAGGTGCTGACCAAATGTAATTCAGGGGGTCCATCCCGACCTCTCAACCCTGCTATTTCCTCCCCTAGGTTCCTCTTTGGGGCAACACAGAACTCTGGACACAGCAAGTCTCCCCACGATCAGTGTGGGTAGAGTCTGGCGAAGATCGTCCTTTCTCCGCTCTGTCAAAACAGCCCATATTTTGAGCATCTTAATTTCAGAGGTTGCAAGGGAATGTGGCCACCTTCTCAACTGTCCCCCACAGCACACAGTATAAGGGAGTCCAGGAATGCCAATTAAAGCACTTCAGAAAGTTTTGAGTATGCTGGTGCATGCCCGGAATTATTCTCTGCACAGCACTTTCTATCACTGCAATTAGACGCTGTAATTAAACCTCACTAATGTTTCATGACAGCCCGCAATTGGATTTGGGGCACTAAGGAGAAGGTTGAGATGTGCTGGGATGGGAGGGGACGCCGCACATAGACATGTCTGTGCGGGGAAATGGTGGCATCCTTTAGGGCTGCTCACTAATAAAAAGTCTTCTCATTTATGTACAGAAATAATGAGGCAAAGGAGCAGCGTTAAACAATGAAGATAACACGGGAAGATAAGCAAAAAAACTGCGAATCACTTGGAGAGCCTCAGTAATTTACTTGCCTGCTTTCCTTTTCTAGGAGGATCTTTATCTCTGTCTGTGTTGCCATCAATTACTTAGTAAAGCTGGAGTCAAAACCGGTTTTTAGTTTATTCCCCCTCCATTTGACCTCCGTGTACACAGGAAGCCACACTGGATCTCCTCAGACTTCAGCTGTGTATCAGCCCCCAAGGAGCAGGGTTGCTGCTTCCAATTGTCTATGACTCTGGCGCCAGCAGATCGGTGATGGCAGGGAATCAGAAGTAGTCTGCTGGCCCTGCCAGGAGGGAGTCTCTGCGCTGGGGCTTGCCAGGCAGCCTGTGGGCTAAGGGGAGCCTGCCCGTGGTATCTCTGACCCGTGCCAAGTAGCCAGAAGGAAGGGGACGTTGGAAGGAATCTAGGTCCCTGCTCACCCTGTCAGAAAAGAATTTTCCCTCCAGCCTCGGAGAAGTTCTGTGTCCTGTGAAAGTAAATTAGGTAGAAAATGACTTTTTGACGAACTTGACTGAAGCCTGTGAAAGTCATTCTGCCTAAGTTTGTAAAGTGATCAGAACTGAAGGGTTTTTCTTTTCTTTTTAATTCTTTTTCCCTTCTTTCCTTAAAAAACAAGCAAACAAACAGATTGTCCAGGAAGAAGAAGAGAAATTCAGGGAGACTGAGAGCTTTTCTGATTTTCGTCTGATTCTCATGGGAGGGGTGGTGTTCTTGTTTCATATACCTGCCAATACCTAAGGCCCTCTTTGATTTTTCTAGGCATTCTGAATAGCATGTCAAATTTTCTATTACTTCATAGCAAATGTATCATGTTTATGGATTAAATAGGCTCTCTTATAGTCTTGGGGAAAACAAACATCATATTTAAGGTGTTGCATCTGTGATTGTTTCTGTTATCTATTGCCAAAAGATAACCCCAAAACTTAGTGTCTTAGAACAATGAGTTATTATTTTCTTTAATTCTGTGGGTGAACTGGGCAGTTCTCCAGCCCCACATAGTGCTGTCTAGGGTCACTCATGTTGCTGCATTCAGCGGGCAGAAGGCCTGTGCTGAAAGGTCCACGAGGCCTCTCTTGCGTGGCTGCGGTCTGGGATGGTGGCAGGAATGTGTTCAGCTGCAGATAACAGAAAACCCATCCAAAGTGGCTTAAACAAATAGAGTTCATTTATTGTCACATAACAGGAGGCTCAGGAATAAGCAACCCAGAGCGTATGTAATTGCTCGGTGCCACTGGCGACCCAGGCCCTTTTCACATTCCCACTCTGCCATCTCTAGCTTGTTGGCTTCTTTTGTCTTCATCCTTGTTGCTTCATGGTTGCAAGAGGGCTGCTGAGCCACTCAGCCACACTTCTGCATTCCAGGCCGAGAGAGGAAGAAGGAAAAAGGGAGAGTTTTTTTTTTTTCTAAAAGTCACCAGCTGACTTCTACTTAGATCTCAATGGACAGAAATGGCTTACATTTTATATGGCCATCCAGCTGCAAGGAAGGGAAGTAGGTATTTGAGTTTTCAGCTTTCCAGTCTCTATAACAGCAGGAGACAAATAAGAAGACATTGATAATTGGTGATGAGTAAGCCATTATACAATACCTCTAAAATACCATCATTTTAGATCAAGTGTTAGGTCTGGCAACATATAGCAAGAAAACAAAAATAGTAGCAGTCCCAACACATAAGAGTCTGGATATAGGCAATTTAGGGCTGCTTCATAATCATTTGGAGAACAGATTCCTTCCATCTTTTCCCCCTTCATCCTTAGTGTTACCTTCCCTCATCAGTGTGGACTCATAATCCTAAATGGCTGCAGAAGTGCCAGCCATCACAGTCTCATTCCAGAAAGCAGGAAGGATAAAGTGGAAGGCAAAAGAGCATGTGTTGTTGAATTGTCCTTCTTTTGAGGAGTCTTCCAGTCAGTATCTCTTTTTATATCTTACTAGAGGCCCGGTGCACAACATTTGTGCACTGGCGGGGGGGGGGGGGGTCCCTCAGCCAGGCCTGCGCCCTCTACCAGTCCGGGAGCCCTTGGGGCATGTCCACATCCCTCTCATAGTCCAGGACCCCTTGCTCCTTATCGCCTGCCTGCTCTCTGCTCCTTAGCGCTGCCGGGGAGGCGGGAGAGGCTCCTGCCACTGCCACTGCGCTCATCAGCCATGAGCCCAGCTTTTGGCCAAGCAGCGCTCCCCCTGTGGGAGCACACTGACCACCAGGGGGCAGCTTCTGCATTGAGCGTCTGTCCCCTGGTGGTCAGCACGCATCATAGCAACCAGTCGTCCCGCTGCTCAGTCAATTTGCATATTAAGCTTTTATTATATAGGATTGACCAGTATTAGAGAGAAGAAAAGGTAAAAATGTTGCTTTTACTGAATAAAAATAGGGCTGTCTCAGTAAGGCAGAAGATAGATATTGGATAGGCAGTAAGTAGCTTCTGCCTCATAGGGCAAGTAAGTCTCATCTCGAGTGGAATTTTGGCTTCTTTGTAGTGATTTCCTAGAGCATTGTGTTAAAGAGGATTCTGAGGCAGTGCTCTGGGCTCAGTGGGTAGAGTGCAGTGTTTGATTATGGGTCTTGATCATGTTCATAAGAGTGGGGGTAATGATGTTTATACATGTGCTTTGAATTTGCTATTCCTGGATAGGAATATTCTAGCTAGTGAATGTGGAGGTTTAAGAAAAAACAAAACAATGAAACGTGCCCTTTTATCCCATCCTTCCCCTTTGTAGCTCCTGGGCCTAATATCTGGTGCCTTGTGGTTACTGTGCAATAGCTAGTTGTCGAATGGGTTCCTCTTCCCTGGGAAAAAGGAGGAGAAACTCATTTGATGGTGACATGGGTGACTGTGGGAAGATGTACTTGTTAGCTAGGGCTACCATAACCAAGTACCACAAACTGGGCTCCTTAATAGAAGAAATTTATTGTCTCAAGGTTCTGGAGGCTAGAAGTCCGGGACCAAGGAATGATCAGGGCTGGTCTCCACTGAGGGCTGTGAGGGAAGGATCTCTCCGTGGCTTGTAGATGGCCATTTTCTCCCCGTGTCTTCACATGGCCTTCCTTCTATGCCTGCACTCAGATCTTCTTCTTCTTATAAGGACACCAGACATATTGGACTAGGGCTCATCCTAGTGACCCCATTTTAACTAAATGGCCTATTTAAAATTCGTATCTGTAAATACGGGCACATACTGAGGTATTGGAGCTTGGGACTTCAATATATATATATATATTCTGGGGAGGGTGGGGCGGGGGGAAGGGGTTGTTCCATAAGATGGTTTTCTTCTCTGACTAAACCTGTTCTGTCTGACCCTTTGCACATGCTTGTGTGCATGCAGGGAAGGTAATAGGTACCAACGGAGGGAGGGTGGTACTCAATATACAACAAGTTCCTCAGTGGCTGAGGCTGTGGCTATAGCTATTCCATCTCCCCTCATTGTTACTATTTATGTACTTATTTTTTAAAAAACAACAATGACATTCCCTACTAATCATGGGAATGGTATAAGCATCCCACTCAGGCTGGGTCAGTTATAATATACCATTACCCTGTTCCCAGAGATTGATCCTTATAGAGATATGCAGTTCAAGCTAAGCCAACCAGAGCCCTCCCCTGGACATTTTCAACAACATCTGGAAGAGAGAAGTTCTCCTTCCCTTCGGATTATTAAGCAAGAAGGTTGCAGGTCCCGAGCAGCCTGTATTATATTCCTTGTGGATAAGTCCTACTGGTAATAAAATGAATGAAAGGAGCAGAGACAAGTTATAGAGACAGAGTCCCTGGAGCATTTGAGTTCCTGAATATGGGCATCCCTAAGAGCAGCTCCACCCTCACTCCTTCCATGACTGTAGAAGCCAATATGTCTCCTAGCTTAGGATGGTGGAGTTGAGCAACTGTCACCAGCAATAAAAAGAATCCAGATAATTCCCCAATAGATGCAATATAAAGACATTAAGTGAATTTTCTATCTAATCAATGGGATAACTAATCATAGAGCAAACATAAAGATTTCTAAGTTTGTTTTTTGGGGACCCTTTTCAATTTATGGTTCCCCAATTTTTCCTTTATTTAAAACTAGAGGCCCGGTGCATGAAATTTATGCACTGGGGGAGAGGGATGTCCCTCAGCCCAGCCTGTACCCTCTCCAATCTGGGACCCCTTGGGGGATGTCTGGCTACCGGTTTAGGCCTGATCCCCTAATCGCTCCCCTGCTGGCATGATTGACACCTAACTGCTCCCCTGCCGGCTTGATCACCCCATAACATTTTTATCCACTCATCTGCTGATGGACACTGGGCTGCTTCCACATCTTGACTATTGTAAATAATGCTGCAAGGAACATAGGGGTGCATATATTTTTTGAATTAGTATTTCAGGTTTTCATAGATATGTTCCCAGAAGTGGAGTTGCTAGGTCATAAAGCTGTTTCATTTAAAAATATATTTTTGTATTGATTTCAGAGAGGAAGGGAGAGGGAGAGAGATATAGAAACATAAATGATGAGAATCATTCATCAGTGCTTCCTGCATGCCCCACACTGGGAGTTGAGTCCACAACCCAGGTATGTGCCCTGACTGGGAATCAAACCATGACTTCCTGGTTCATAGGTTAACTCTCAATCACTGAGCCATGCCAGCTGGGCAAGGCAGTTCCATTTTTAATTTTCTGAGGAAACGCCATACTGTTTTGCACAGCGGCTGCACCAATCTGCATTCCCACCAACAGTGCATGAGGGTTCCCTTTTCTCCACGTCCTTGCCAACACCTGTTGTTTATTGACTTATTGATGATAGCCATTCTGACAGGTGTGAGATGATATCTCATTGTGGTTTTAATTTGCATTTCTCTGATGATTAGTGACATTGAGCATATTTTCATATGTCTATGGCCATCTGTATGTCCTCTTTGGAAAAGTGTCTATTTAGGTCTTTTGCCCATTTTTAAAATTGGATTGTTTATTATTTTTGTTGTTGAGTTGTATAACGTCTTTATAAATTTTGGATATTAACTCTTTATCACATATATCACTGGTGAATATGTCCTCCTATTCAGTGGGTTGTCTTTTTATTTTGTTGATGGTTTCCTTTGCTGTGCAAAAACTTTTTAGTTAAACATAGTCTCATTTGTTTATTTCTTCTTTTGTTTCCCTAGCCTGAGGAGACATAGCAGAAAAAATATTGCTATGAGAAATGTCCAAGATGTTACTGCTTATGTTTTCTTCTAGGATTTTTTATGGTTTTGAGTCTTATATTTAAGTCTAATCCATTTTGAGTTTATTATGGTGTAAGAAGGTGGTCTAGTTTCATATTGTTGCACCTATCTGTCCAATTTTCCCAGCACCATTTATTGAAGAGACTGTCTTTACCCCATTATACGTTCTTGCCTCCTTTGTCTAATATTACTTGACCATAAAGGCATAGGTTTATTTCTGGGATCCCTATTCAGTTCCATTGATCTATATGCCTGTTTTGATGCCAGCTATGGTTCCCCAAATTTTAACGAGCCTGTTTAGAGCAGTAGCTAGTCTACAACTAATGGCTGGTGGTTCTCAGGGGCAAATATCACACCCTTTATGTTTTAGGGAACAGAAAATGGGGTAGTACAGGAAAAATTATTATGTAAGTGTCATTTAAACCTTTCTCTTTGAAGTAAAATTATTCCCTTGAACATTTTTTTTCTCTCCAAATGTGGCATGGTTTCTAACAGAGTCCAACTCATGACTTCCGTTTTTGCTTTCAACTATATGCTATTTAAGACACTAAAAAAAAATTTATATTTGAGGGCTGTTTTTTAGATATGATGCCCAAATTATATTTTAAGTGAAACATCTCATCTAAATTAGACACATAGCTCGGCTAACGAGGCGCAGTGGTTGAGCATCGACCTATGAACCAGGAGGTTACGGTTCGATTCCTGGTCAGGGCACATGCCCAGGTTGTGGGCTTGATCCCCAGTGTGGGGCATGCAGGAGGCAGCCAATCAATGATTCTCTCTCATTGTTGATGTTTCTCTCTCTCTCTCTCTCTCTCTTTCCCTCTCCCTTTCTCTCTAAAATCAATAAAAATATGTCAAAAATAAATAAATAAGTAAATTAGCACACATATCTCTGCTCCAAACAATATTTATAGGAAAACTTCATATTGTGACAAAGTATGCAAATGCCATTCTGGTGAGGAAGTGACATTGCTAATAGTGGAGAACAGTGGCCTGACAAGTCTATTTTCTCACTGGAGCTATGTAGAAACACTTACCATTTAGGTTTTGTTTGCCCTTTAAAGTTAATGAATTGTATGATCTAATAATAACTAATTGTACCTTCTTTCTGTCATAAAGCTCTTAAAGCATTCCACAATCAATTAGCAGCTCAGGGATGTCATTATTATTGGACATTTTTGCAATATGAAAGCATTCAGTTAATACAGAGTTGACTTTACTCCTAACTGCTTAGGGTGGGGCTGGGTGGCAAGCCCAACAAGCAGGCGATGCTGTTTATAAGGAAAGCTTTCAACGTCTCACCAGCTTCCTGGCAAGTTTTCTTGGTCCCTTGCTTTTATTTTTCACACATTGCTGTTCTTATTACTTAAGCATCATCCGTTAAATCCAGTGCTGGAGCCGAGATCTGGTGTTTCTGCCTTCCTAAGTTGCATCGCTACATTGCTGCCCCTGATTAGACAAGCTAACTGTGTGTATCCAACCGGAGCAAAGGTCAATGCTGCATAATTATCCAGTGTAGCTGCTTGCCCTGGGCCCCACGCTGGGTGATTCAGGTCAGAGTGGATTTTAGGGTAAGGTCATACCAGAAACCGTTCAGGACTGATGGACCAAATCTAAACATTCAAATGCCACTAACCTTGAAGAGGTGTTGAAGCCCTATGCAATTAACTATTTGCTCTTAATAGTGGGTGACCAGAAAGATGACAAAATGATGTAGTACAATTTCCTTAAAACCTTGAGAGGTAGACACGGCTTGAGACATTTGTAATTTACATGGTATGTTCATTTGAATTACACACAGGCCAAATTTAAATAACTCGTCATGAATCCCCCAAAGGGGAATTTTAAGATAGCTTGAAAAACTTTATGTAATTTACTTCTATTACCTGGAGGCTCTCCGCCTGACTGGGAGCTGAGTGTTCACTCTTATTTGGTAGTTTAAATCAGGGAGAGCCTTAGGAGCCTGGGATGCCCCCATAAAATGCTCCAAGCTGCGATGAACTACTCAGCCCTTTTCTCTTAGCCAATCTCTGCCTTCAAGTGACAGAAAAGTCATGTTTTAGCAATCAGTATCAGTGTGGTAGGCTGAATAACTCTCCCCCTAAAAAACATAGACTCATATCCATATCTTTTACCTAATATAGCAAAAAAGAACTTTTGGGATGGGATTAAATTAAGGACCTATAAATGATGAGATTACCCTGGATAATCTGTGTGTGTGTCGGGGGTGGGAGTGGGGTGGAGGGATAGTAAATGCTACTATTTGCATCCTTATAAGAGAAAGGCAGAGGGAGATTTGATACAGATAAGAAGAAAAGAGAAAAAAATGGTCACATAGCCAGAGATTACAGTGATGCAACCATAAGCCAAGGAACGCCAGTAGCCACCAGAAGCTGCAGAGGCAAGAAATGGATCCTCCCTGAGAGCTTGGAGGGCATGGCCATGCCAACACCTTGATTTTGGACTTCTAGCCTCCAGAACTGTAAGAGAATAAATTTCTGCTGTTTTAAGCCACCAGTTTGTGGCAAGTTGGCATAGCAGACCTAGAAAACTAATATAAACATGAGGGAAAGTGATACAAGGAGACAGCTGTGCTAGGACCTGCCTCAGGTTAGGAAGTCTCAAGAATTCAGCCATGGCCGAGCTCCAAAACACAGCCGGCGACTGATTATTTGGGTCCAATAATATTAATTGCTAAAGAAATTAAGGTGAGTTTGAGACTGATGCTAGAAATTTTGGGACTTCCTCAAACTTGGAATATACCTCACACTGCACTATACACTCCCTTCAGTCAGCTCTCGTGTGTGTGTGTGTGTGTGTGTGTGTGTGTGTGTGTGTGTAAAACTATTAGCTGCTAATGGTCTGTAATGTATTTAATTTGGCTTTCCCTTATCTCAGCCTTTTGCCTTTATCTAATGGAACTTTATTCTGATAATTATTTTCTGTTTCACTTCACACACACACACACACACACACACACACACACACACACCTTCTTAGAGTTTTTATTCTGGTAGGGACAGCCAAACAAAAGATAAATATTAAGCATAAAAATGAGCAAGTCATACAATATGTTAAAGAATAATAATTGCTCAAGGGAAAAAGAAAAAGTAGAGCAGGGGATTTGAAATTAAACAAGGCAAAGGGGATTTCCAGTCCTCCTTGATTATAAATTATTCTGAAACTTAATGGTTTAAAACAATTTATTATCTTCTATAGTACTGTGTTTTAATGGGGCTCAGCTAGTTGGTTCTCAGTTTTCTCATGTGCTTGCAGGAAGATATTAACCAGGGTTTTTGTCTGGGCTGGAGTTTCAGGATGGCTCACTTACATGGCCAGCAGTTGAAGCTTGAGTGAGGTTATTGATCCAAGTGCCTACAAGGTGGCCTCTCTATGTTACTTTGGCATCACAGTATGGAGGCTGAGTTCACAGTGTTACTGTCAGTGGTCATCTGAAAGCCAGTATTTCAAGGAACCAACAAAGAAATTACAAAGTTTCCTATGACTTAACCTCAGACGTTCTAGTTTGTCACATCTGATACATTCTATTGGTTACAAGCAAGTCACAGAACAGCTCATATTAAAGGACCAGAGCTACACTAAAGATCATGTTTAGTAACTGTCTATAAAAATAAATTGTTGCAATTTTAAGTAGGGTAATCAGGCCTACTGAGAAGTTGTCTTTTTTATTTTTATTTGTTTACTTTCATTTATTGTTTACAGGTGTTTTTGTTTTTACTTTAAAAATTTTTTAGTTTTCAATTATAGTTGACTTAGAGGCCCAGTGCATGAATTCATGCATGGTTGGGATCTCTCGGCCTGGCCCAAGATTGGGGCTGATTGGGGCCAGCTGGCAGTGGGAGGGACCACGGGAGGTTGGCCGGCTGCTGGAGGTTGGCTGTGGGAGCACACTGACTGCCAGGGGCAGCTCCTGTGTTGAGCATCTTCCCCCTGGTGGTTAGTGCACATCATAGTGACTGGTCGTAACAGTTGCTTAGGCATATATATATATATATATATATATATATATATATATATATAGACTAGAGGCCCAGTGCATGAATTTGTACACTACTGGGGTCTGTCAGCCTAGCCTGCGGGATCGGGCCGAAACCAGCTCTCCGACATCCCCTGAGGGGGTCCCGGATTGTGAGAGGGCACAGGCCAGGCCAAGGGACCCCACCAGTGCATGATTGGGGCCGGGGAGGGACACAGGAGGTTGGCCATTCAGGGAGGGACCGCAGGAGAGCTCCAGGGCATGTCCAGCCCATGTCACTCAGTCCCAATTGGCCAGACACCAGCAGCAAGCTAACCTGCCCCCTGGTAGTCAGTGCACGTCATAGCAAGTGGTTGAGAGGCCTTAGCATATTATTAGCATATTATGCTTTGACTAGAGACCTGGTGCATGAAAATTCATCCACTGGAGGGGGGTCCCTTAGCCCAGCCTGCCCCCTCTCACAGTCCGGGAGCCCTTGGGTGGGAGGCAACCCGGTGATCAGGGGAAGGTGATGACCCCATCACATCTCTGCTGCTGCCACTGCCGGCAGCACAAGCCTTTGCCAGCCCTGTTTACCTGAGCCTCGGGCAGCCCTGGGTGGCTGGGCAGCCGCCATTGGCAGCTTGCCTGTGCCTTGGGCCAGCCCTGGGCAGCTGGGCAGCGGCCATCTGAGGCTTGCCTGTGCCTTGGGCAGGCCCAGGGTGACTGGGCAGCCACCATCCGAGGCTTGCCTGCACCTCAGGCCGGCCCTGGGTGGCTGGGGGGCTGAGGGGACTAGGGGACTCTGGAGACAGGCACGCAGAGCGGCCGGACCCACCAGGGGGTGGGCCCGACCGTGCCACGCACCTGTCACCCCAGTAGAGCTGAGGGGACTGGGCGCCACCATCTTGTGGGTGCCAACATCTGTGTGAGGACATGGCAGTCAATTAGCATATTCCCTCCTTATTGGCTGTGGGCACCTCCATATTTGTGAGGATGTGACGGTCAATTAGCATATTCCCTCTTTATTAGATAGGATTGGTTGAACAGCCTACTGGTCGACCGGACACTTAGCATATTAGGCTTTTATTATATAGGCTATACACTATTATATTAGTTTCAGGTGTACAACTCAGTGATTAAACATTATATAACTTATTAAGTGATTATCCTGATAAATCTCATACCCATCTGACACCATACATAGATACTACAATATTATTGATTATATTGTCTATGCTGTACTTTATATCCCTATGAATATTCTGTAACTACCAATTTGTACTTCTTAATCCTTTTACCTTTCTTACTCACCCCACTAAACCCCATCCCATCTGGCAATTGTCAAAATGTTCTCTGTGTCTATGAGTCTGTTTATATTCTTCTTATTCATTTATATATATATACTAGAGGCCCGGTGCACAAAATTTGTGCACTAGGGGGGTGTCCCTCAGCCCAGCCTGCACCCTCTCCAATCTGGGACATCCCTCTCACAATCCAGGACTGCTGGCTCCTAACCACTCACCTGCCTGTCTGCATGATTGCCCCTAACTGCTTCTGCCTGCCAGCCTGATCACCCCCTAACTGCCCTCCCCTGCCAGGCTGATTGCCCCCAACTGCCCTCCCCTGCCAGCCTGATCACCCCAATTGCCCTCCCCTGCCAGCCTGGTTACCCCCAACTGCCCTCCCCTGCTGGCCTGATGGCCCCCAATTGCCCTCCCCTGCTGGCCCGGCCCCTCCCAACTGCCCTCCCCTGCCAGCCATCTTATGATGACATGGGGGTAGCCATCTTGTGGCGGCCATCTTGTGATGATGTGGGGGCGGCCATCTTGTGATAACATGGGGTGACCATCTTGTGGTGGCCATCTTGTGACAACGTGGGGGTGGCCATCTTGTGGTGGCTATCTTGTGACAACGTGGGGGCAGCCATCTTGTGACAAAATGGGGATGACCATCCTGTGATGAAGGTCAATTTGCATATTATCTCTTTATTATATAGGATATATTTAGATTAGATTGTTGATAGATATTTATTCATTGCCATTTTATTGTTCATATTTTTATCTTTTTTCCCTTGTTCTTAAAAAAGACCCTTTAACATTTCATTAATACTGGTTTGGTGGTGGTGAACTCTTTTAGCTTTTTGTTGTCTGGGAAGCTCTTTATCTGTCCTTCGATTCTAAATGATAGCTTTGCTGGGTAAAGTAATCACGGTTGTAAATCCATACCTTTATCACTTTGAATATTTCTTGTCAATCCCTTCTGGCCTGCAAAATTTCTGTTGAGAAATCAGCTGACAGTCTTATGGGAGCTTCCTTATAGGTAACTCACTGCTTTTCTCTTGCTGCTTTTAAGATTCTCTCTTTGTCTTTAACCTTTGCCATATTAATTATGATGTATCTTGGTTTGTGCCTCTTTGTGTTCATCTAGTTTGGTACTCTCTGCACTTCGTGGACTTGTATGTCTATTTCTTTCACCAGATTAGGGAACTTTTCTGTCATTTTTTCACATAGGTTTTCAATTCCTTGCTCTCTCTCTCTTCTTCTTCTGGCACCCCCATGCTGTGAATGTTTATATACTTGAGGTTGTCCCAGAGGCTCCTTACACTATCCTCATTTTTTTTTTTTGGATTCTTTTTTCTTTTGCTGTCCTGATTGGGTGTTTTTGTTTTTGTTTATTTTTATTTTTTGCTTCTTTATCTTCCAAATCTCTGATTTGATCCTTTGCTTCATCTATTTTATTGTTGATTCCCTGTAGTGTACTCTTTTTAAAAAATATTTTTTATTTATTTCAGAGAGGTAGGGAGAAAGATAGAAACATCAATGATGAGAGAGAATCATTGATTAGCTGCCTCCTACACATCCCACACTTGGGGATCAAGCCCACAACTAGACATATGCCCTGATCAGGAATCGAACTGTGACCTACTGATTCATAGGTCGACGCTCAACCTCTGAGCCATGTCAGCTGGGCTTCCCTGTAGTGTATTCTTCATTTCTAACTGGTTCTATTTTATGTTTTCTAGTTCATTTTTTATGTTTCTTACCTCTTTGTTGAAGTTCTCACTAAGTTCATGTACTCTTCCCCTAAGTTCATTTAGCATCCTTATAACCAATGTTTTGAACTCTGAATCTAGTAGCTTGCTTGTCTCCATTTTGTTTAGTTCTTTTCCTGGAGTTTTCTTTCATTTGGGACATGTCTCTCTGTCTGCTCATTTTGGCAGCCTTTCTCTGTTCATTTCTATGTATTAGGTAGAGCTGCTGTATCTCCTGGACTTGGTATAGTGGCCTTATTTACTAGGTATCCTGTAAGGTCCAGTGACAGCCTCCCCATTCTCCCAAGTTGGCCACTCCAGTTGTGCCCCCCCCCCCCCTTATACCTCATGTGGGCTGTGTACATCCTCCTATTGTGCTCGAGCCTTGATTGCTATTGGCACATCAATGGGAGGAATTTATCCCCAGGATGATCAGCTGCAAAGACTGGCTGCAACCATTGTGGAGGGTCAACTGCAGTGGCCCACTCCATGGAGTAGGACTTACTTTACCAGGTCTCTGGTGCCTGCTGAGTTTGCCCTTTGTGTGTATCACTTGTGGAGATGGTTGGGTGGTGCTTTGACCACCAGGTGTTTTGGCTCTGGGTCCTCTCTGGAAGTGCAGGCCAAGGTCAGCCACCACCTGTGTTCTGCCTGGGGCCACCTGGCATGAGCTACAAAGTGATCTGCAGATGGCTGCTACTTGTATTGGGCTTGGAGGTGTCCAGGCAAGGCTGAGCTGCAAACCAAGGCCAGCTGCCACAGGGCCAGGCCTGGGGCCATTTAGTGATAGTTACAGAGCATGAGGCCAGATGTTAATTGTTTGAGAGATTTTAGGAAAGTCTGAAGTATTATCCACGATGGGCTGTTTGTGTGAAAAAGCTACTAAAGACAGCTTGGGTGGACTGGAAAGTTGGTGGGGTAGGGCCTCAGGGAATCACCAGAATGGGGTGAACAATGAGAGCCAGATTGATAGTGACTCAGATATAGTAACCTCCTGTGGGCTCAGAAATGGAACAATGGCCTCTGCCAGCACTTCTGTTTGGGAAAAGATGCCCTTCCAGTTTTTCCCCTGATGCCTGACAATTCAGTTCCTCCCTGTATGCCCCTGGTGCCTTTTGAGCTGCTGCCCTAACATTGGAACTCAGAGGGAGTGAGTCTGAGTAAGCCCATGTGTGGGCCCTTTAAGAGGAACTGCCTGGGACTCCAGCAGCCTTCCATCTCCCTCAGCCTCAATCCCTACTGGTTTTTACAGTCAAAAGTTATGGGGACTTCTCATCCTGGCACTTGAACCCTGGGCTGGAGGGCCAGGCATGGAGCTGGGACTCCTCACTCCTCAGGGGGAACCTCTGCAGCCAAGATATCTCTCCTAATTTTTAACTGCTACAAATGGGTGTGGGACCAGCCTGTTTCATGTCTCTGCCCCTTCTTCCAGTCTCCATGGGGCTACTTCTTTACATCCTTTGTCATAGGACATCTGTTTGGGTAGATTTCAAGCAGGTATGAATGATGGTTGTTCTAGAATTTAGTTGTAATTTTGATGTGGTTGTGGGAGGATTTGAGTAGCACAGTTACTTACTTACCATCTGACAGGAAGCCTCACTTCTCTCTTTTTGGTAGGAGACTCTTTACAGGGTGGCTCCTCACATTGTACAACTGAATTATGAAAAATTTTGGAACCTAGCATTTTGCTGGTTCTTCCAGGCAAACAGCAAAGTCTGGCATGCTGGGGGCTTTGCTTAGTGGGAGTGGACATTCTCCCCACCTTGGGCTGGGAAGTGTCAGTGCCTGAAGGTCAGCTGGGAGACTGAGCCTGCAGCTCCACAGGCAGAGTCCTTGGCTATCTCTGGGCTATATGAGTTTGGATATGAAATAACATGTCTATTACACAGGGGCTTTACCTTCTGACAAGAAAACCCCTGGGAAGCACTGGGTGTGTCACTCACTATTAGGGGCTGGAGGAAATCCAGCTGAACAGAACAAAGTGGTTCTGAGGATAAAATGGCTCAATCAAATGAAAAGTGATTTCAGAGCTGACATCAGCCTGACATTAACAACCAGGTTCCTATTATTCTCTGCTTTTGAACCTCAGTGGGAGAACTTGCCTACCTTTGATATTATAAGCACAATGCTTCATGTTTAAAGATTAAAGCAGCTTTCTGGCTTGTTAGGAAGAAATCACATGGGAATGGGTTTCACAGCCAGAAGCTGGGCTCCCTAAAAAGGATGTCACTGCAGCAAGCTTATCTTTCCCTTTCGTGAATATCAAAAAAGCTATGACTAATTCTCTCCATTAGCACCATGGTCCACTACCGTTATATTTAAGATTGAAACAATAGAGTCAGATTACCATTGTGTCCTGTGCAGTTTAAACTGTAAGTGCAAAATGTGAAATGTAAAAGTTTTTATTTATTTTTTACATCTTGTCACTCCTGGTGAGGTTAAACTTTGGAAGTGGAATTAGAAACAAAGCAATGGTAATTGAAGACTGGTCTCTTCCCTGGGACTGAACCACAGCCCACAGTGTCAACATTTTGATTGACAGTATGTAATTAAAAGTTGCTTTAAGTGGTACTAAATGTAACCAGTTTACAGAAAGTGGACAGGGAAGAGTCATTTTAATATAGAAAAAATTTAAAAGTTAGACACATTTAGAATATGTGTAAAACACCTGATTAAACATTTAAAATTAAATCCCCAGGGTGTACTGAAAAGGCTATACTCCACACTTTTTGTTTTCTTGTTTATATAAACCAACAATTTAGTGTACACTGTATTTGCAACACATTACCAGTTAATATGTATAAATATTTAGGGAAAAGGAGAAGTGTTGAGACTATAGAAGGATGGTATATTATATGATAAATCCCAATATGCCTGAATTTATCCTTTTTCCTATTGTATTTTAAAAAAATATATATTTTTATTGATTTCAAAGAGAAAGGGAGAGGAAGAGAGACAAACATCAATGATGAGAGAGAATCATTGATTGACTGCCGCCTGCATGCCCCCTACTGGGGATCGAGTCCTCAACCTGGGCAGACCTAGGCCCAGGCCAACGCTATATCCACTGAGCCAAACCAGTTAGGGCTGCTATTGTATTTTTAAATCTAATTAAAATAATTATACATTTTAGTCATTAGTTTTACTGTATATAAAATATACCTCAATTAAAATTTTTAATTATTAGTCAATTTGAGTACAATGTTTTGGTGGAGAGGTGACAGACAGCACAGGAGGTTTCTTCCTGCTTCCTACGTAACATTTCCATGAAGGCTTAATTTGCAAAAGCACCTGAGTTGCAATGTCACTAGGGAGTTACCAAAATGCAGAAAAAAGGTCGTTTAAAAGATTAAAAAAAAAAGTTGATTTCACATATGTATTTATGAGTTTAAAATAGTTCACACACTTTGTTAGTGTGAGTTTTATTCATTTTTACTGGACACACTACCCTTGATGGCCAAGCCCAAGGCCACCTGGTCATGCATACCCATGCCCACAGCTGGGGAAAAGCACAGAGGGAAGCAGAGAGCATGAATACCAGCCCAGCAGGTCTCCCAGGTCCCCACCAGGGACTGATCGCTTTCTCACAACTGTACTTACAGTGCAGCCGGCCCTGTTAATGTTCTGAACTGTCTGCTTCTTTTAGACCTTAAGGAAGAGATGAAAGTTACCTGAAAACAAATAAACAAGACACTCGTGATTGGCATTATTAATCTTCCCTAAAGAGAAACACAACATGGCCCTTTAAAATGTCAGGTTCAGAGTATTCAACAGCTCAAGACACAAATGTTGCTAAAGGAATTTACAGCCAGCCCCTCATACCCCTGCGGCCTATTGTGAACTGCTGGTGACAATGGGAGATGTGGACAAGACCTTTATTCCCACTGGAGCAACCGGGGCTCTTTGTTAGGACTTGGTTCCATCCTGACTTTCAGATCAACTATGGTGACAGTTCAGGTTACTGTCCACAAGGTATTGGCTGTCTTTTTCAGCATTAGCAGTAAGCTCTGTTGTCTCATCAAGCAGCCCAGTCACCTATGGAGACAAAAGTGTAAGCCATAATCCCTACCTCAAGGAGCACTTAATCTGTTTGGGAGCATTGTACACACACACAGAGCTTATTAGCCAAGAAAAGAAAGAAGAGAGGGAGGAAGGGAGGGAGGGAGGGAGGAAGGCAGCAAAGAAGAAGGAATAACTTTGAAACAAAACCTATTGCTTTCCATGTGATCTCTGTTCATTATTTTTACATTGAATTACTTAAGATTAATTATTAGAGGTCTAATGCCTAATTTTTAAAAATCAACCTATTAGCATTTTAAGAAACAATATTTAAAACAATATTTAATAGTAAAGAAGGTTCCAAACATCACACTATCAATATCTTAATACTTAATATTTTATTTTGCTTATAAAAAACAAACAGCTTTTGTTATAAGCAAAAAAAAGAAAGAAAGAAAGAAAGAAAGAAAGAAAGAAAGAAAAAAGCTTTTTTCTCCTCCAAAAGCTCTGCTTTTAACCATGTTCTCATTTTTATTTTTTTAGGTGAATGGGGATTTTTAAAAAAATTTATCTTTATTGCTGAAAGTATTACAAATATCCCCTTTGGTGTGTTTTTTTTTCTCCATGTTTTTTTTTTTCCCCATTGACCCTGTCCACCCTGTGCCTTCTCTTCCCAAGCCTTCACCACCCTATCGTCTGTGTCCACGCATATGCATATAAGTTCCCCGGGTAATCACTCCCCCTTAACCGGCCTCCCACCTGCCCCCCATCATTCCCTCTGATATTCTCAGTCTGATCCATGGTTTTATGTCTCTGGATCTATTTTGTTCATCAGTTTATTTGTTCATTATATTCCACATAAGAGTGAGATCATGTGATACTTATCTTTCTCTGACTGGCTTATTTAGCTTTCATCTTCATTGTTTGTAATAGCAGTGAAGTCACATTCTTGCAGTATCCATGAATCTTTGGATTTCTGAGGAGAGAAATGAAAAAAGTGTTCCCACTTCTCCACAGACCCCTGAGGGGGCAACAGCTCAGTAGATATTGCATTTAGTTATACAGTGTCCCAAATGGAGACTTGCTACAGTAGTCTCTTATCTCTGGTTTCACTGTCTGCAGTTTCAGTTATCCACTGTCCAAAAATATTAAATGGAAAATTCCAGAAATAAAAAATTCATGTGTTTTAAATTGTGTGCCATTCTGAGTAGCATGATGCAATCTCATGTGCCTCGCTCCGACTGGCCCGGGATGTGGATCGCCCCTTTGTCCAGCATCTCCAGATTGCATATGCTCCCCTCCCTTACTCATATACATAGTAGCCAACATCTGGTTTATCAGATGAACTGCTGTGGTATCACAGTGCTTGTGCTTCAGTCACCCTTATGTTACCTAATAAGGAATGGCCCAAACCCCAAGAGTAGAGGTGCTGGTAGTTTGGGTGTGACAAAGAAAAGCTGTAGAGAGCCTCCTTTAAGACTTGTGAAAAGGTATATGTATAGGAAAAACCATAGCACATAAAGGGTTCAGTACTATCCGAGGTTTCAGGCATCCACTGGGGGTCTCGGAACCCATCCCGAGGATAAGGGGGAACTACTGCACACTCAGTGCTTCCTCCTTTAGTAGCTCTCTAACTCTGTTGAATGTGAAAAGTGCTGAACTCCCAGCCGACCCAGCAGAAAAGGAGAGCTACAGACTTACTCTAAAGCATTTGGTTAAAATACAATTCCTTAATACAATTTTTGAAATAATTTCAGATTTACAGAAAAAATGCAGGAGTAGTAGTACAAAGGACTCTCATGTAGCCATCACTCCATTCTCTAATCCCTAATGTGGTATTAACATTTTACCACAATTGCCTTGCCATTCTCTCTTTTTCCATACATATTTATTCACACAGGTGTTTTGGAACCTTTCATAATAAGTTGCAGATATGATTCCTCATTACCCCCTAATACTTCAGAGTCTATATCCTAAAAAGAAAAACATTGTTCTATATAACCACAGTATGGCCATCAAAATCAGGAAATGAATATTGACACAGTACTACCATCTAGTCCTCAAAGCCCATTCAAATTTCCCTGATAGTTCTAATAATTTCCTTTACAGTTCCAGGATCAAGCCGAGGATCACATGTTGCATTTAGTTATGTCTCTTTAGTCTCCTTCAATTGGGACCAGTTCCAGTGGTGTGCTGCCAAACTGGATCACTGGAAGAAAAAAAAAAAAGCCCTGGTTTGTAGTGGTTGCCAATTTTTATGGTGTAAATATTCCCATTCTGGCCAGTTGAATGGCACCAACTTGATATCACTGTCACTGAACTGCGGAGTTAGGAAGAGAGGCATGCAACTGATTTTCTAGAGTGAGTGAGCCACTGCCTGCTGTCACTGACTACCTCTGTCTTTTCTTGTTATTTCATGACCACAATATGATTTTTTAAAAGAGTTTGGGCCAGTTACTTTGTAGAATGTCTTTCATTTTTGGTTTGTTTGATACTCTCTCATATGTAGTTCCAGTTTATTCACTTTTTGGCAGGAATGCCACAGAAATGATGCTATGTTCTTCTCCATGTATCATAGCAGGAAGCACCTGATGATTATTTGTCTCATTACTAGAGATACTAGAAGAGATGTGACATTCTGTTATCATGCTGTAAACTGGTTTTCTCCCCTGTAAAGATAAATTGTATTTTATACCTTAATAAATAATTAATATGCATTTTATGCGGAGATACTTTGAGACTTCTTAAATATTCAGTTCTTCCTTAAACTATTGCTTGCTAGTTTTAGCATCCATTGGTGACTCTTGCCTGAATCAATTATTCTTAGTATGATTGCTAAATAATTACTTAGTTCCATCAAGACTTTATAATTAGTAGTTGTCATTCTACAGTAAGGTAGCTCCTCCTCTTTTCCCCACTTTCTTTACTTATATTAGTATGGACGTGTGGATCCCTAGTTTATTCATTGGGTTATAATTTGTTCCTCTCATAGTTTGTTTTAATGCTGAAACATTGCAGACTTGGCCAGATTGGGCCTCTTTAAGGTGGTGCTTGTGTTCTTTTGACAACTTCTCAACATTCTGGGACCGATTTCTTACTTAACGGCACCATATATTTCAGGTCCATCTTGTACTTTCCCTGCATCAGCCCTGGAATTGGTGATTTTCTGAGGAGGCTTAGTTCCTTTGAGCAGACAATGGTATTTAGCAGCCAATATCTGGGTAGTATATATGCTCAATCTACTGGGCTTTCATTGCTTCTTGTCCTTTTCAGAGCTAGAAAACATATGTATGTGCAAGTACAGATATACACACATGCATTCACACATGTATTGTGGTGGAATCTGAAAATGTACCGTTCAGATCCCCCTTCAAGGAAGGACTTGGTGCAGAGAACTGCCTTGCCCAATATCACACCTTTCCTAGGGCAGCCAGGCCACAATGACTGACTGACTGAGGAAAACATATACTAGTAAGACTGGTCATTTTGGCACAAATAGGAACAACTCTGATAGGCCACGTATGCTCCAGAGTGGGGTTCACCAAGACTTTCTGGGGCCTACATTACAGTTTAGCATCTCCTTCTACCCAACCTGTTTTCTTCCACATGTTTTGGTCCCTAATACATATCTTACACCCAAAACTCCATCTCAATGCTTGCTTCATTGATACTTGGCATTAATACTTCAAATTCCAACGAATCACCATGGGTTTATTCCAGTCTTCCCCTCTCCCATAATCCTCAACCTATTTACTTATTTCTCCATCCCTTTCCACATGCAAGCAACCTCCTGAACAGACAGAACATCTCTGCAGCCCCACCCCCACCAGCCCGACCACACTGGTCCCGCTGACCTCACTGGCTGTGTTAGCTGAATCCTCAGCACTGAACAAGGGCAAGGGAAGTCCAACTCATTTTATAAGAAAGGTGGTTATAGAACTTCATATGAATCATACATTTTATTTGGCTAGAATGTACACTTCAACAGTAGTGAGGCTTGTTTCCTTTTTACTGGTGACTGAGGTCTATTAAAAATGAAACTCTGTGTTATAGTTTCGTCTTATGTCAAGTGGAGAAAAAGTTTTCAGAATCACCCTTCTGGCACATATAATAGAAAAGAGATGTCAAGAGAAGGCCCTAATTAGGAAGTTGCACAGTAAAAATAGCAATCATTTCCAGCTGAGAAATAAGTTACAGGACGTGGAGTTCAAACTGGCTCTCTAGGATGTATTGGATTTGAATAAATGGATCAGAAACGGATTAGGGAAACAGAAAGATGGGACATAGTGTCAACGAATAGGTAGAGTGGGTAAGAACAGGAATATCAGCGGGAAGTAAGGAGATCAATTTGGCAGAAGGGGAAGATTCATGTAGAGGGAATGAGGAAACCTGGAAAGTGAGCTTGTGGAAGATCCTGACGGTGCTTCAGGCTTTATTTTGTGGACAATGGAGAGCTGCCTTTTGTCTTTTTATTTTTTATTTTGTTGTTAATTCTCACCCGAGGATAGGCCAGTGGAGCAGTTTGACCACCACCAAGAAAAAGTGAAAGCTTTAAAAAAATATATTTTTATTGATTTCAGAGAGGAAGGGAGAGGGAGAGATAGAAATATCAATGATGAGAGAGAATCATTGATTGGCAGCCTCCTGCACACACCCTACTGGGGATCGAGTCCACAACCTGGGCATGTGCCCTTGGCCGGAATTGAACTTGGGACCATTCAGTCTGCAGGCTGATGCTCTATCCACTGAGCAAAACTAGCCAGGGCAATGAAGGCTTTTTCAGGAGACAGATCTGAGCAGAATTATACACCAAGAAGGAGGGGCCAATAAGAAAAAGGAGAGCTGAGAATATTAAAAAGAAAAAAATCCTGGAAGAGCCTGGACAAGGTGGAATCAAGAGGTCAGGGGACAGAGTGGTTAGTGTTAGGAAGGAGACACACATATTCTTTTCACAAATACACACCCATCCCCTCTCCTTAGGAGGGGCATTCCTGGTCCTTCCACAGAGTTCCTGCACATTACCATTAGCCTGACTAACACCATGCGTTTTTACTACCAACAATACCTCATCCACCAATCATAAATGCACACACTGAAAAGTATAAGTCACTTGGCTTTTTACATAGCGTTTGCTTATTAAAAAGTAAGTTCATGCAGCAATTAATAAAGAGAAATATCTTGCAATTCACTAAAGAAGGATCATCCATAGATGTCAAGGTTCCGGTGTTTTATTCCTACATTATTTTTAAGGACACAGGGGCTTGTTAAACTGGCTTTTTATTTGAGGATTTGTGGAGTTTGCATGTTCTGAATGTCTTCGGCAAGATAATTTAGGTAAGAAAGTTTGTGCATATCTTTCACGCAGGTGACAACATTCCCATGAAGTATTTCACAGAGTGCAGAACACAGTCATTAATAACGCAACATCCTCAACCGTCATGCATATTTCTTTTTTATAACAAGCATCTTGGTAAGGGCAGAACAGCAGAGTGAATATCCTGCCACATTGAAATTCATGAAGTACAATCCATTTTATGAAATGCACATATAAAGACTTTCTGCTCAACTCTTTCTAAATTGCTGTCTCTAGCCTCGTGACTTGGGGATTTGGGAAATATTCTCCTGATAATAATACTTTAAGATGCATCTCCCCTGCAGTATACCCATTATGTCAAATGAACTACGTAAGAAATTCTTAAAATATAGCCTGCCTTATCTCTGTAAGGATAATTATCTGTGGAGGACGCCGTGCCTAGAAGTAGAAGGGGAAATGACTAATGGCGCCAATGGAGGACTGTCCTGGGACTCAGCATCTTTATCAGAGCAGCTAGGAGCGCATACTGTCAGGATACATCAGGCAAATGGAAAGATTAGCATCCCTCTCCTTTTGTACGATGAAAAGGAAAATGAATAAAGTGCATGCTTGGCATTGCTCTGGTTCCACTCCTCTCTCTGGGCTGTTCCGCCCAACCTTGCTGATTGAGACTAACTGGGGAGAAGAAATGTCTGACTTTTGGAATGTTTTCAAAGAAATGCAGTTTTAATACTCCTAAATACCAATAGTAGCTCAAAGCAGTCAGCAACTCTGCCAGGTGGGTGTGCTGGGGGGCCAGTGTCATGACTGGAACTGACAATGATTTGTCAGGTAGCACAGAGGCTATGTGTGCAGTGATACTTTGAAGGCGCTCTCTTGATGCCCGCCCCCCCCCCCCCCGTTTTTTTACTTTTCAATCTTCAATATTCTTCTTGCAACTTTGTTGACCCTAATGAGTAGTCTTTTAGAAAGAAACTTTAGTCGTGTCCCTGTTTCATGCGTTCAAATTGAGTGAAACTTCAATAAAGGAGTTGTGTGTGTGTGTTTTAAACCATTTTATTTTTAATCAGGGAAGGTGAAAAAGAAAACACCAAGTTACAGGCCACAATGTCATATAAGTTCTGAGGATGAGGATAAGGGCATTTTAAGGGAAGTGAATAAAAATCTATACCATGTTTCAGAAGCTGAATTAAGTGGATTTTGTATTCAAAACCAGGATTTTAAAATCCAGTCCAGAAATTCTTGTAATCTAAACTTCTAATCACATAATTCTTGAAATACCAAAATATGCTCCCACAAAAGGCTTGGGACTGGCCCTTGGGATAGAAGAATAGTCAAAGGTCATTTAGGGAGCAGACTCAACCAGCTGAAACAAAGGTTATCTAGAATGAAGCCAAAATAAATAAATAAAACCTCCCCCTTTCAAAACAAAAAACTCTGAAGAAAAATCAAATATTGATCAAGTAAAACAGATGGCCTTAAATCAGGAAACTGGTACTCCTTCACTTCTCTTACAATAGAGCTTTGGAACTCTTCACTCAGAATTGATTTACTCTTATATCAGACACAAATATTACTCGCTGGAATGACTGGTTTCTTAGCCAGCTGGAGATTAGAAGGAACCTGTTCCACTAGGGTGCTGGTAGTGGCAGCTGTGATTGCTAATAGGAGGAGGAGATACAGTCTACCAAGCCTAGCAGACATCCAGACTCAATGCCTGCTAACCCAGAGTCTCTGGCATACAGTGCTTCAATAATCTCTAAGGATGTTTCTATTTACAACAGAGAACACTATTACTCTGAGTAGTCGAGCAGAGATTCATTTATGGTCAGTAGACTCATGTTAAGGTGGGGAAAATATCCAAAATATCAAAAGGTTTAGAGTAGAGTTTCTGCTACATTTAAGTTTTATTGATAGGGGATATGTGGCAAAGCCAGAAAGACAATGTTTTCTTTTACTTATTTATAATTTTCCTCAATCACTTACTTGTTTGTTATTTTTATCCATCCGACAAATTTGATGTGACCAAAGTGTTACCATATGAGATAATAAAGAAATATTGTAGTTTCAGATGGCCTGGTTTACAATTAATCTGAAATCACTTCTACAGGTCTAAAAAAAATTCAGGATCCAAATACAACCCGGGGAAAAGTTTCTCTGAGGAAAGGGAATTGAATAATTTTGGAGCATCAATGAGAACCAAACCGTAGCCCAAGGCAATTCCTTTGAGAAAAGTTTGTAAGTGGATGAATGCTCCTTGTTGTTAGTATAGATCTTGTGTGCCCTAGCTTGTTTGGCTCAGTGGATAGAGCATTTGCCTGTGGACTGACGGGTCCCGAGTTCAGTTCCAGTCAAGGGCACATGCCCAGGTTGTGGGCTCAATCCCCAGTAGGGGGCACGTAGGAGGCAGCCAATCAATGATTCTCTCTCATCATTGATGTTTCTATCTCTCTTCCTCTCTGAAATCAATAAAAAATATATTTTAAAAAAAGATCTTGTGTATATAAATAGAGAAAAATCATCAAGGAGAGGTTATACTTTCAAAAGAATAAAAGGAAAAAGGAACAGGGAGACACAAAGAAGAAAATAAGGGGGGAAACATTAAAACAGGAGATTGAGGTCCCCACTCAAAGGCAGTGCAAGTACTTATGCAACATCTGCTAAGCTCAGAATAACATAAACTCTTCAAATGCATCAGAATAATGCACCAACCCAGGAGGTGCAGAAGACCAGCTGGACTATGTCCTAGGGTAAAGTTTAATTTTGCTTAACAACTCCCTTTTAAACTTCAGTGCCATATATGCATTTAGTTCTGTTCTGCTAATACTGAACCTTGCAATGTGGTGGGCCTACTCAGTCATGCAGTCTATTAAAATTGTCCCTTACTAATGAGTTCCAAAAATCTTTGGACACACACACACATTTTCATTACTCTTTCTTACCCTAAATACTGAAAACCAGAGAAGACAAATCTTACACAAACAGCCAATAGCAATGATAACAAAACTGGTTCAGCAAAATTATGCAATTGGCTGCTAACCTGATCCTCTCTGTCTTCTTGAAGTGCCCTTCCTGTAACATCGTTTAATTTCCACATGTATTGAGCACTCTCAAAAGAAATTTCAATCGTTGTACTGTTGATATTTGGCTCTGTTGACTAATGAGTTTGCTGACCACTGTGTTAGACTCTAGGAAACCTGTTCTCGGAAACTGTTAGTCTCAGTTAGTTATTTATGAATGAACACATACATTGATTTAAGTGCCAGGCTAGGTGCTGGTATTTCAGCAAGTAAACAAGATAGATAATATTTACAGTCCAAGAGTATAGTCTGTAAGTCAATGTGTTGCCTTTCCCAGGACATCGGCCTTTAAATTTTCACAAATTGCGCAATAAAATGCTTTGAACTATTTCTCTACCCTCTTCTGTTATGTAAGTAGGGCCTGGGAATTAAACTGACAAAAGATAGATTAACAGGAGAAGGGCGTACACATTTTATTTGATGTTAGCATGAAAATTTTTACATGCACAGAGACCTTCACAGAAAGGAAATGAAGACCCAAAGAGGCAGTCAGACCTGGGGGCTGATACCATTTTAACGAAGGATAATTAATGTAAGAGAAGTGACAAGACAAAGGAAAGTGGGTTTGGGCTTCTGGGACAGTAAATTGAAGGAAGGTCAACAAATGGGGGGAAGCTGATGAAAGATAACGGTTATTTTGTAAGGTTTGTTTGTGCAGGCCCATCTTGGTAACAACTTTCAGCCTCTAGTGATAAGGGCTGTTCTCCTATTGGTGCAGGAGAAGGAGGGGAACACCTTCACAAAGGGAAATTTTTGACCTGCTTTAGGCAGAAGGGGGAGAGACAAGAGCTCTTTCTCTGTTTGCTGCTTCTGAACTGCCTTCACTTCAAAATAATCCTCACACCAAAGTCGCATATTTTGGGGGTGATTCTGATCCCCTTTGGTACCTTTTGAAGTATTCTTGGACAGCGGGTACTGCAGCTGGGGCTGGGGAATTCAGGACATGGTGACCAGATGGATGTAGACTACTACCTCGTCTGGATGAAGGAGTTAGTAAGGTGAAGGCTTTGGAAGTCTTTCCTCCTGGAACAAATTACTGGTCATCTGCACAGCACACTCTCCAGGTTTTGTGACGGCTTCCTCTAGACCAGTGGTCGGCAAACTCATTAGTCAACAGAGCCAAATATCAACAGCACAACGATTGAAATTTGTTTTGAGAGCCGAAAACCGACTTCTGCTCATGGGCCACAAAGTTTCAATCGCACTGTTCGTGCGTGCCCGCACATGGTGTTTTATGGAAGAGCCACACTCAAGGGGCCAAAGAGCCACATGTGTCTCTCGAGCCGCTGTTTGCCAACCACTGCTCTAGGCCAACGAACATGCCTTCTTTTTTGTTGTTGTTTGTTTGTTAATCCTCACCCCCGGATATTTTTCCATTGATTTTAGGGAGACTGGAAGAGAGAGGGAAAGACAGAGAAACCCTGACCAGAGCCCAGGCCAGGGGGGAGTTGGCAACCAACTACGGGCCTTTGACTGGAATCAAACCCTGGGACTCTTCGGTCCATAGGCCAACACTCTACCCGCTGAGCCTAATCGGCTAGGGCGGGACACAGGGTCCAAGCCTTTTTATTTTAATCAGGCTTTTATTTGAGCTTCTGCTCCTCGCACTCCCTGTTTCCGTCCAGTGTTATGCTCTTCCTTCTTCCCTCCCCTGTCTTCCCATATCCCCCGCCCTCCCTGGTGGAGTGGATTTCCCTGGGCTGTGAGCTTTCTTGATTACTGGCGTAGGTGAAAAGCGGGTCTTGGAGACATTGAATCTGCCCTCCTCAGTCTATAGTTCAGTGACCTTGGGCGAGTTACCTAACTTTCTAAACTTCAGTTTCTTCAGCTATAAAGCGGCATCTCCAAATGTCCCTGTGAGAACTGTGTGTATGCGAAACTTGCAAATAATAGCTAATATGTCTTGAGCACGTGGAGTGCCAGGCACTTTTCTATATACCTGACGTATATTTATCTCAGTAAATCTTTTTTTAAAACAACTGTATAGAGTAGAAACCATTATTATCACCCTCACCTTACAGAGATGGAAGACGGGGGCAGGGCTGGCAGGGGTGCTTGAGGGCAGTGGTTATTCAGGTGCTAGAGCTGGGTTTGGGACCCAGTCTGTTTGTTTCCAGAACGCTGGTTTATCACCGCTATCCTGTTAGCAGCCAGCACAGGTAAATGATCTCTCTTCTCTTTGAGAGCTCTCTAATGCTTGCTCCTGGCTACTGTCTTCCTGAGTCAGCAGGTCTCTCTGCCCACCCCTACTGGACACCAACGTAACAGCACTAGCATTCCCTTGTGAGAGCTGAGGGCTCACTTAGTAACTAAATCTTGTGGCTCTGCCCTGGCCAGTGTGTTCAATGGTTAGAGTGCCGGCCTGTGCACGGAAGGGTTGCCAAAGGGTCATACGTAGGTTTGATTCTCGGTCAAGGGCATGTACCTGGGTTGCAGGTTTGATCCCTGGCCATGTGCAGGAGACAAGCAATCAATATGTCTCTCTCACATCAATGTTTCCCTCTCTCTCTTCTCACCCTCCTCCCTTTCATACTCTAAAAATCAATGGGAAAAATATCCTCAGGTGAGGATTAACAAAAAACACAAAAAAATTTATGTCTTTGGCAGAAGAAACCTGGCAAGAACCACCTCAGGGATGCCCCCTCTCTGCCCAATTGCACCACAGAAACGATTGCCAGTCCTCAGGCCCCGAAGCCTCTGGAAAGAAAAACTCAAGTGCACAGTGGCCTGGCACTCAGACCCTCTGTTTCAGTTCTGACCCAACCCACAGAGTGGTCACTTCTACGCGGCGAAACCGGTTTGATGAGTGGTTTCCAGGCCCCAGGTTTGTTACCTCCTATTAACTGTTCTCAAGGATTTGAAGGCCTGTGAAGGGGAAGAGCGAGACATTTTCTCTGTGTAGCACAAAAAGAGGAAACCACTAGAGGCAAATTTAAACATAAAGAAGACTTTTTAAAAGTAATTAAGCTTGTTTCCATCTATAGAACGAGCCACTCTTAGAAGGACAAGTTCTCTGTCCATGGAACTGTTCAGGAGGGAGAACTTCTTTTCAAGGGCACTGGTGTGTCATGGTAAGAGCAGCGCGGACTTTGAAATCATACTGAGTTTGAAGCCCTGCAATACCCTACAAAGGTGTGCATTGGGCAAGCTACAAAGGTGTGCATTGGGCAAGCTACGTAATCTTGCTGCTTTTCCTCATGTCCGAGTAAGGGCTGGGGAGAGGGTTAAATGATGACATATGTTCAGCACCTTGATTGGTGCCCACACTTCGAGTGAATGGTGTTTGTTTATTTAACTGACACAGAGGCCGTATTGTGTGTCAGACACTATTCCAAGTGCTTCGCAAATATTAACCCATGAACCCTCATGACAGTCTCATGAGGTAGCACTGTCAATGCTGTGGGTGTAATATTGGATGCAGTGATTTCCAGAGCCCCTTCCAAGTCTGAGATGGTGAGAACACACTCCTGTGAGGGCAATGCCAACAACAGACCAGACAGCGGCTCCTGGTGAATAGAGCTGATGCTTGAGGGACTGTTTGATGATGTTAGCCACCAGCTTTCCTGAGCCCAAGGGTTAGGCATTTAGATGAATGCATTCTTAAGTTTCCTTCAGCGCAGGGCCCATGAAAATACCCCCTAATCAAGCATTTTTCTCCCTTGCAGATATGTCCATTAACAAATTCTTCCGTTATCCTTAAAAGCATGCTCTGGCTGCCTGGCAAAAGCTCTCCTCTTCCTCCTCCTCCTCCTCCTCCTCCTCTTCCTCCTCTTATTCCCTCCCTCCCCCTTTTCCTGCCCTTCTTCCCTCTCATCCTCTCCTCACAATTAATTGCTACCATGTATTTAATACTTATTTATGCCAAGATCCATGTTAAATTACACATGTAGTCTTTATATACACATATACATACACACATACACACGTATATGGCAGGTGAGTGACAGGATTCAGTTCTGTTCTGGTAAATTATTAAATACAGGTCTAGGCTGACCTCATTCAGGCCCTTGCTTATTTATATCACTACTTTCATGTGCCAGGGACCTGTGTCTGGGAGCCCTGCTATTTACAGCTAAGTAAATAGCAGACTGAGGTTTTTCCATGACAACAACTTCTCATTATTTAAAAGAAAAAAAAATGCTTTAAAATGAAAGGTGAGATAAACAAGATTGAGGTAAAAGACAAGGCGATCAGAAGATAGAAAATGAGCATGGTATGTAAAGAATCAAATAACGCCATGAGAGACCAGATCAGTTCAAGCTTGTAATTATGTATTAAGAATGATGCAATGTATCTACATTTCTCATAAGCTAACATTTTGGATGACAGGTTTTCTGTGAGTAAAGACCCAAGTTTTTCTTATTGTTGTTCTTATAGATTTTTAAAAATATATATTTTATTCATTTTTACAGAGAGGAAGGGAGAGAGAGTTAGAAACATTGATGAGAAAGAAACATCAATCAGCTGCCTCCTGTACACCCCCTACTGGGGATGTGCCCACAACCAAGGTACATGCCCTTGATCAGAATTGAACCCGGGACCCTTCAGTCTGCAGGCCGACGCTCTACCCACTGAGCCAAACCAGTTAGGGCTAGATTTCTTTTTTTAAACCACAGGACCTCATAGCCAAGAAGGAAGGAAGGAACGAAAAGAAAATAATTCCTTCCTTTGATATTCAATATTCAGTAATTAGGTATTAAATTTTTATTGTGACCAGTTTAGGGTCCCATAATATGAGAGCATTTGGAAAACTATAAAAACAAGCACCTTGAGAAAAGGGTAGAGAAATGGGCTTTGTTAAAAGGCTAAAGAAAATGACTTGTGCCTGGCCAGTGTTGCTTAGTGGTTGAGCATTGACCTATGAGCGAGGAGGTCACACTTCAATTCCTGGTCAGGGCATATGCCCCATTGCAGGCTTGATCCCCCAGTAGGGGACATGCAGGAGACAGCTGATCCATGATTCTCTCTCATCATTGATGTTTCTGTCTCTTTCTCTCCCTCTCCCATCTTCTCTGAAATCAATAAAGATATATTAAAAAGAAGAAAATAAGTTGTTTGTTCAAGAAGAAAAATTGGAAATTTATCAGTCAATACCTTTAATTACATGAGAGGTTATTATAAACAATAGTGCTCAATTATTTTCCTTTGCCAGGCAGAAAAAAAAAATAAGAAAAAACAAGTTTCACTCATAGCAAGAGGAGTTTAAAGGCTGTAATGGACCTCATTATAGAATTAGGAGTCCATGTGACTGGGCTGCATTGGCAAAGGGCACGGCCTATGCATGGCTGTGAGGTAAGAAGCTCCTGATGGAGACTTCACGGGGTGGTGAACACACAGCACAGTGTGCAGGTGATGTGTTGTAGAATTGTGCACCTGAAACCTGTGTCATTTTGTTAACCAGTGTCACCCCAATACATTCAATGAAAAGGGGGAAAATAAATAAATAAAATAAAAAAGGAAATGTAAGGCTACCTGGGAGATACAGAATCAATGGGAATGTTGCAAAAGCATAAGAATTCTAGAGACCAGATATTTTTCCACATTCATGCATCACTTTCTTCAAGTTTTATAGTTTCTGAAGACAGTCTAATTGACCAAGATTTTGCTAGGGTTCACAAGGCACCTTCCTTGATTGATAATTTTAGCAGGTCTACACACAAACATGTAGAGAGGCCATTAAAAAATATATATGTGTGTGTGTGTGTGTGTGTGTGTGTGTGTGTGTGTGTGTGTGTGTGTATATATATATATATATAAAATGAGAGTGATACTACCAAAGGAAGGGGCAATGGATGCTGAGTAACAACCCCCCCCCTTCCAGCCCCCAACAAAGATCCACTAGAGCACCCAGAGTCTCATTCACTCTTCCTTTGCTCTCAAGCCTCATTTTCAATAAGGCCTCAAGTTTGTTCACTCAAATCTTTTGAATCCACCCACACCTATCTATCTTGACTCCCAGTTCCGTAGTTCAAACCCTCTCATCTCACATCTTGATTAATGCAACACTTTCCAATTTTGCTTACTTGCTCCTTCTTGCCTTCATTTCACACCTCTGCCCCCCTACACACAGTTGTCAGAATAGTCTCTCTAAAATGCTAATCTTATTATGCTTATCTTATTATTCCCTCCCAGTAATCACGTAGTGCACAGGCTCCTATGTAATCCCTTTTCTCTTGCCCATAGAATCCCATTAAAGCTTCTATAGCTCTCAGGACAAAAATTCAAAGTGTCTGACTTGTTGGGTTTTGCCTAACTCTCTAGCTTCATTTCATATCACTTCCCAGAATAAACCTTATCTGAAAAAAAAAAAAAAAAGAGAGATAAGAAGCTCCTCAGCTTACTTTCTGTTGCTCTCCATTACCCACCACACCCACACACTCTCAATCTCAATGCCAGCAAGACAGGTTATTGGAGCTACCACTGCCAATTGCCTAATCAGCATTGTGGACAGTTTCTGCTGAGTCTGGAGTTGACTCCCACCAGCCCACTTTCCAGGCCCCCGGTGGGGCAGTGGGTAGAGCAGCAAGCTCCACATCAGGAGACCTGGCTGGCGGTCCTGCTCCACATGCTACTTTCCTTCTTTGAACCCCAGTTTTCTCGTCTGTAAAATGAGCCTCTACTGTCCTAATGCTAGTGGCTCTCAATCTTCAGTGTAGATGAGAATCTTTACAGTCATTGTTTTTTGGTGGGGAGAGGGTACGTGTTTAAAATCCAGATTTCTGCCCGCTTCCCTACATAATTTTTATTTAATCTGGAGCAGGGCACAGGGCCCAAGATTCTGTTTATTAATAAGTATCTATAATAATAAAAGCATAATATGCTAATTAGACTGGCTGTCCTTCGGGTCGAAGCCAGGGCTGGGAGGGAAGTCTGGGTCCCAGGTGCCAGAGGGAAGCCGGTGCTGGCAGCCGGGGAAGGAAGGCCTACCCTTGCATGAATTTCGTGCATCAGGCCTCTAGTGTGATACAAGTGACCCTGCACTAGTGCTTTAATTTGCTTGGGCTGCCATAACAAAATAACACAGATGGGTGGCTTAAACAACAGGCATTTATTTTCTCACAGTTCTGCAGGGTAGAAGTCCAAGATCAAGGTGTTGGCAGGTTTGGTTTCTCCTGAGACCTCTCTCCCTGGCTTGCAGATGCCTCGTTCTTGCTGTGATCTCACAAGGTCTTTCCTCTGTGTGCGCATCACTGGTGTCTCTTTGCGTCCTAGTCTCCTCTTCTTAGAAGGGCACCACTCAGATTGGATTAGGACCACTCTCCTGACTTCCTTTTAACTTAACCCCATCTTTAAAGGCCTGTCTCTAAATACAGTCACATTCTGGAGTACTGGGGGTTAGGACTTCAACATCTGGATTTGGGGCGGGGGCACAATTCAGCACCAAGCAGCCAGGTAATCTCTGACATTGTATGACCAGTGAGAGCTAGATCATACCTCTTTCCAGGCTCAGCCTCCTTTCTGAGTCTTCTAGTAGAACTATTGTGGGATTGCTAAAATCCTCTGTAGGATTTTTACCCACTTCTCCAGCCAAAGTTCTCAGCCCTAACCTGGTGACATCTAGCCATAATCTCCTGGCCCTAATTGGTATTACCACCATAGCTAAAGTACCCGCTGCCTTCTCCCCTCCACCACCTACATTTATTTCCGACCTGTTATTGCCTTATTTATTTATGTTTCCTTATTTCCTATCTTTCTCCCCTGCTAGACTGTAACTCCATAGATTAGCTAACCTATATTGTATGTTTTGTTCCTAGCACCACACACAGTGCCTGGCACACTGCAGGCACTCACTAAATATTGGCACGTGAATAAATGAATGAACAAGTGAGATGAGTTGAGATGGCCTTTAAGTCCTTTCCAACTGTAGAATTCAATCACTTTTCCCCTCTTCATTCTCCCACTGGGACAGTGTTTAAGAGACTTTTTCCCAGTCAGAGAGGAATAAGCAAAATATGTAGAATACTGGATTACAATGATATTGGCCTAGAGGCCTGGGAGAGGTGAAAATTATGCTCACTTAGCATACTACCAATGTCTTAATACTGTACTGGGACTGAACTACTCAGAGACAGGTCAGGATAGAGGGAGACAGTTGATCAGCCAAGAATAAAGACAGTTGATCACACGTCACTCATGATGACTTGAGTCCCGCAGGGGCCCACAACCGAGTCTGAGTCTGAGCATCAGGCTTCTTGATCTTCAAGGTAAAAGTTTATTCATAAACTTTGGGCCTGAGACATTTGCCAGGACAACATAGCAGTTAAGCTGCTGCTTTTTTTTTTTTTTTTAATACTTCTCAATTTTGTTGTGTGCTTTTAAAAAAATATATTTTTTATTGATTCCAGAGAGGAAAGGAGAGGGAGAGAGAGATAGATACATCAATAATGAGAGAGAATCATTGATCAGCTGCCTCCTGCATGCCCCTCACTGGGGATCGAGCCCGCAACCCAGGCATGTGCCCTTGGCCGGAATTGAACCTGGGATCCTTCAGTCCACAGGCCAACGCTCTATCCACTGAGCCAAACCAGCTAGGACAGCAGTTAAGCTTCTTAATGTATGTGACTATTTTAGGTTGTTGGAAAGATGCTAGAATGTGTCAATAAAAGCAATAATAATAATGCAAAAAAGTAATAATAATAAATGAAAAAATTAAAGTGTCAATAATAGTTTAAACAGAGAGAGGCTGAGGTACACAGGTGAATTATAATCTCTGATTGGGTTGGTTCTATACCCAAGAAAACTAGGTCATATCTTAAGGACACAGAAGGCAGTATTTTAAAATAGCTTCCATGTATATCTTCCTTGAGGAATTCAACCCCAGCCTGAGTTGACAGCTTTTTCCTTATATTCACTCAATTTGAAGGCAAATATTTGTTTCTCTCTGTTCCCTCTACTATAGCGGTGGTTCATTGAGAACAATGATCACATCTGATTTATTTCTGCATCTCCTGCACCTGCTACATGGCCCTCAAAAATTGTTTACTGAATGACTAACAAGGAGATTTGAATATTATTAACTAGATATTGCCAAAATGCTTAGTGGCAGATTGGACTGAAACTCGTGAATTCTGCCATGATCATTCCAGTATATTCTGCTCTGAATGCCTTTATAAAATTCTTAAAATCTGACTTTTAGTCTAAGGCCAGAATTTCTTTGAATAGGAAAGGCAAAGCATGTTTGGGGAAGAAAGAAGCCAGGAGAAGGATGCCTGCATGGCCCAGCTCTGGGATTGCAAAATGATTTTCAAATTGCCCCAAGTCAGACATAATCAAGAAAGTAAATATATTGAAGGGGAGTCAAATACCTGTAGCACAATGTGAAGCATTTTAAAAAAATCAAATTGTGATCCAAATTATACACATTGTTGCTCCACTCAATAGTGTACATAAGAGTAAATTGACTCTAATTATTAGTTCCAACAGTCCCATTCACTGAGAAATGAGTTTATAATAAAGAGTTATTTAGCTTCCAAGCTCCTGGGGCTATAGCCAAGAACCTGCCAGAGAGGCAGTCTTGGGGGAATCATTATTAATTATCTGCCCAATTATTCCTCTCTCCCTTAGGAACAGCAATAATATATGGTCCAGAATTCATGAGGGTAAAGAGGGTTCACTTGTGCCCACCTCATACTTCAGACACCTTCTAACAGAGAGATTGTCTGCTCAGCAGGGAACACAGCTCCTTAAGACACCTTCACAGCTGCACAGAGGTTTATGCCAGAGGAGAGACTGACAGAAGGTTTCTGCACGGGAGAAATCGTCCCCCTTCTCTTCAGCTGCCCCTTCTTCTGGCTCCCCCGCCCCAACTACCCAGGAAAAACTTTAGGAGACCCCTTCCTCAGCCCTATCACCTTCTTGAGCTAATATTTTTCACTGTGCTCCCAACTAAACTGTTTCCTCCAAAAAAAACAAAAACAAAAAAAACCAGTTTTGGGGAGATAGTGAAATGACTATGAAGCATCCCTGAGTTGAACAAGGCTTTAAAAAAAAAATTGTGGTAAAGTACAAATAAAATTTACCATTTTAACCATTTTAAAATGTTGCAAATTAATGGCATTTAGTGCAATTTAATGACATTCACAGCGTTGTGCAACCGTCAACACTGTCTAGTTCCAGAACATTTATCACCCCTAAAGGAAACTCCCTGTCAATGAAGCAAGTCACCCCCGGCAGCCTCTGGCAACCAGTAGTATGCTTGTTGTCTGTATGGATTTGCCTAATCTGATTATTTCCTATTCAGTCTGTGGCCTTTTGTGACCAGCTTCTTTCACTTAGCTAGGTTCATCCACCTATTAGCACCCACCAGTACTTTGTTCTTTTTTATGACCAAACTAGAGGCCCGTTGCAGGAAGATTCCTGCAAAAACAGGGCTTCCAGCAGGCTTCCCTCCCACCACTGCCACCCCTCCTGCCCCCCGCACTTTCCCTCCCACCGCTGCCCTGCACTTTTCCTCTCACCGCCGCGCCCCCCTAACCCCCATGCTTTCCCTCCCGCTGCCACCGCCACCTCACTTTCCCCTTTCCCTCCCTCTTCCTTCTATGCTGTCTTCAGTCTTCACTCCCTCTGCGTATGCAAATTAACCACCATCTTTCACTGGGTTAATTTGCATACTCGTTCTGATTGGCTGGTGGGCGTAGCGGGAGTGATGGTTAATTTGCATGTTTCTCTTTTATTAGTGTAGATTATATTCCACCATCTTTAGTTCATTAGCTAATAAACACTGGAGTTGTTTTTATCAACCAAACTTTTTAAAGATAATCTCCTGTGCATTATCTCTACTTCCTTAATCTAATGGGATCTGGCATCTACTTTAACAAGAATGGCTACCAGTGTTGAAGACAGCCAGTGGTGCCTGACCAGTGTGGTTCAGTGATTGAGCATCAACCTATGAACCAGGAGGTCACAGTTCGATTCCCAGTCAGGGCACATGCCTGGGTTGCGGGCTTGATCCCCAGTGTGGGATGTGCAGGAGGCAGCCAATCAATGATTCTCTCTCATCACTGATGATTCTATTTCTTTCTCCCTCTCCCTTCCTCTCTGACATTAAATATATATATATATATATATATATATATATATATATATATATATATAGAGAGAGAGAGAGAGAGAGAGAGAGAGAGAGAGAGAGAGAGAGAGAGACAGCCAGGGGTTATGGAGAGCTCAGCCCATTCCATGCATAGTGCACAGTGGTTTACAAGCATAACCTTATTTAATTCTCATGGGGTAAAGGCTTGTGCAGGTGGGTTTAACACTGGGCACCCAGCAGAGCTCCGGAGGCTAAAATCCACACCTGACTGCACTGACTGTGTCTGTCCTGAGAGAGAGGCACTGGGCTCTAGTGTCAACAGCCCTTTGGGATAAATGTTATCATTATTCTCAGTCTAAACTTAAGGACAAAAAATAAAATAAAATAAACTTAAGGACAGTGAGAAGTACAGTTGTAATATATTCGAGATTATACATCTAAAAAGAAGAAGAGACCAGGGCTTGAACCCAGACCCAACTGTCTCCATATCCTCAGCCACTACCCTCCCTACATTAGGATCACATTGGGAAGGGCATCTGTGGCTGCCTTTCTTCTTCCAAGAAGAAACCATAATGCAAAGTGAAAGATATATCTTACACTGTGATCCAGTACATAATGCACATATATACCAACAAAAGTTTCATGAAATACCCTTAACCTTAGTACCTTCAATACTATTTTTTGTTCTATTTTATTAAAAAAAAAACACCCACAAAACTGGTAAAACTCCAAAAAATGATTTCTAAAGGGTTGTCACCCACAGTTTAAAAACTACAGTTGAAATTCACTTTTTTTCAGTCTTTATTTTACTGTACTTTTTGTGACATTTGACACTGTTGGATGGGCCTCTACTTCTTGAAACTCAACATGTTGGTTTTTTAAAAAATATATTTTATTGATTTTTTACAGAGAGGAAGGGAGAGGGATAGAGAGTTAGAAACATCAATAGAGCGAAACATCCATTCAGCTGCCTTCTGCACACCCCCTACTGGGGATGTGCCCGCAACCAAGGTACATGCCCGTGACCAGAATTGAACCTGGGACCTTTCAGTCAGCAGGCCGACGCTCTATCCACTGAGCCAAACTGGTTAGGACTCAACATGTTTTCAGATCAGTTTCTCTTAGGCTCCAGAACACTATTTCCAGCTTTTCCCTGCATCTCAACCTAAATGCCTGATACGTGCTTCAAACATAGAGGGGCTCAAAGCTGAACTCATTCCTGCCTACTTCACCCTTTTAAACCTCTCTTTCCCTACTGCTCCCTGTCTCAGTTGATGCCTTCTCTACCTTCTTAGTCTCACAAGAAATATAAAGAATTTTACAACCAAAATATAAAAAAGAAAATATACAAATGGATAAGCACATGAAAAGATGCTCAACACCATTAACCACCAAATAAACAAAAAATTAAAACTACAATAAAATACTATTATATACCCACAAGAATGTCTAAAAAAAAAAAAAAACACAAAAAACTGACAATGAGCCCTGGCCAGTGTCGCTCTGTAGTTAGATTGTCAGCCCATGCACTGAAGGGATGCAAGGTCTACTCTTTGTCAAGGGCACATACCTGGGTTCAATGCAGGTTAGATCCCAGGCCCTGGTCTCAAGGGTACATGAAAAAGGCAACCAATCAATGAGTGTCTCTCACATCAATATTTCTCTCTCCTCCTCCTCCTCCACTTCCTCCTCGTCCTCCTCGTTCTCCTTCTCCTCCTCCTCCTCCTTCCCTCCCTCCCTTCAACTCCCTCTAAAAAAAAAAAATCAATGGGAAAAATATCCTCAGGTGATAAACAAAAATACATAAACAAACAAATAAGTAAATAAAAATAAAAAGAATGATGATGCAAGTGTTGGCAAGGATGTAGAGCAATATATATTGCTGGTGGGGATAGAAAATGGTACAATCACTTTGAAGATCTGTTTGGCAGTTTCTTGTAAAGTTAAGTCTATATTTATCATGTACTCTAACAATTCCACTGCTAGTTATTTCCCCCATGAGAAATAAAATCATATTTCACACAAAGACTTATTCATAAACTTTCATAGCAATTTCATTCATAATAGGCCCAAATCAAAGACAACTTAAATATCTTTCAACATGTTACTGAATAAATAAAATGTCATACATCCACACAATACTAGTAGAATACTATTAAAAGAAGCGAAGGCACCAACTACTATATAGACAACAACCTGCATGAATTTAAAAAATATTATGCTGAGTGAAAGAAGCCAGACAAAGAAAGTGTGCACACTGTATGAGTTTATTTAAATAAAATTCTAGAAAAGGAAAAAATAATTCATAGAAAGCCTATCAGTAGGGACCACAGGGGAGTTGTTTATTGACTGTAGGGGCATAAGAGAACTTTCTGGATGATGGCAATACTCTGTATCTTGATTGTGGTTGTATGGGTGTACATGTTTGTCAAAACTTATCAAACTGAATACTAATAGATGCATTTTTATTTTATGTAAAATTTATCTTTATAAAGTTATTTTAACTTATTGGAATTTTTTTAAAGTGTTCATCCAATTCCTTCTCTTTCTCTCTGTCACCTCCTACAACTAATCAATTATTCAATTCTGTTGACTCAACTTCAAACCTGTCTCTCAAGTGAGCCTTTCCTGTCTCACTCTCCATTGCCCAGTCTTAGTTCAGGCCATCAGTATCTCTTCCCCGCACCAAGGTGAGAGCATCCTGTTCCCCCCTTGCTCACTCCCCTGAGCTCCAGTCAATGTTTTCCTTCTCACCACTCCTAATTATATCCTGCCATTCCCTTGATGAAATAATTCCACTGACTGCTTTCTGTCTATAGGCTGAGATACTCCCTCCCTCCCTTCCTTCTATCCTTCCATAAGTAATTATTGGGAAGAGGCAGTCATTTAGCACACATGCAGAGCCATTCATAAGCTGGTCCCTCTCAAGGTTCATCTTTAGTCACCTGGAACTTTCATAACTCCACACCTTTATATATGTATTTTGAATCTGTAACCTGTTTTTGTCCTTCCCTCTCTCTCTTCCTATTTGTTTCTACTTCTTAGAGATTTTCTCCTCTGTGAGGCTTTTCCCCACTTACCCAGGCAGACATAGGTGTCTCCAAACCTTTTACTTAACCCTGACTGCGTTGGCTGGTTATCCCTTCACAGTATCCCCTTCTAGACTGTGCATGATTTGATATTATAGACTCTGCCAGTCATACCTGTGCCTTGAACAGCTAACATCATGGGGCTTAATAAATGTTTATTGAACTAAAAGAAATGGGCACATACATTGGCCACATTTCTATCGATGATAAAGTTAACAAGATAAATTCTGCTGTTAGAATTAATTTTTCCTCCTATCCTCTCATAATCTTTTATCAATATCTCTCTGGTAATCACTTATTATTCCCTCACTAGATTGTGTACCTTAATACATTTTAAAATATTTTAAGCACATATAAAAGTATGGAGAATAATAAACTCCCAGATACCCATTTTTGTCAAATTTTTGCTCTATTTGCTTTAGATGCTTTAAAAATCAATATAACATTCATAGATAAGTTGAAAGCTCTGGACTGCTTCCCAATGCCATCCCTTTCCTCCCTTTCAAAGTCAGTGACTCTCTTAAATTGTGTTGTTTTTTTTTTTTTTGCATATGTGTAAATTCATAAACAATTCATGGTATTGTTTTACATATTTTAAAACTTTATATAAATTATATGCAAATATCCTTGTTTTTTGCTTTGCTCTACGTGTTTTTAGCTTTACCCGTGTTGACACACGTAACTCCACTTTAAATGAGTGAGTTAAAAGAATATATGGCAGCACGCCGGGCCTGCATGGCTCAGTGGTTGAGTATCGACCTATGAACCAGGAGGTAGCGGTTCGATTCTGGTCAGGGCACATGCCTGGGTTGTGGGTGGACCCCCAGTGTGGGGTGGTCAGGAGGCAGCCAATCAATGATTCTCATCATTAATGTTTCTATCTCTCGCTATCCCTTTCTCTCTGAAATCAATCTATAATAATAAAAGCATAATATGTTAATTAGACCGGACGTCCTTTCGGACATCCTTCCTGACGACCTTCTGGACGAAGCTGGGGTTGCGAGGGAAGCCGGGGGTCCTGGGTGCCAGAGGGAAGACGGTGTCGGCAGCCCGGGGAATAAAGGCCTCCTCTTGCATGAATTTCATGCATTGGACCTCTAGTAAAAATATATTAAAAAAAAAATAAGTAAAGGAAGTACCATGAGGTCTTGGTTGGAGTCTCCTATGCACTATCAGACACTCCCCCAATCCCTTCTCTTCGCTACACAGCTATTGGGTTATCTTTGCAAAAGGTATATCTGATCACACCAGATATAAACCTTATCTTAGAATCTTGAAGGCATCTACTATCCTTAGGATAAGGATCAAACCCTTAACTAGCCCTGAAAGCCCTGCCTGATCTGGTCTTGCCCAGCTCTCAGCTTCCCTCTCTCCCAGCTGCCTCTGCTCTCCAGTCTCAGTCTCCTCTGCATTCCAGCCTTTGCCTGGAAATCTCTTCCTTACCCCCTCACTCCTCAATCTGGGTCAGGTTCCCTCATTATTCACTCTTGAAGAACCTTGTTTTCCTCCTGAATCTATTGGTCCCTATAGTATTACACATTCACTGGTGTGATTGATTTGATCGATTTATGGCTGACTTTCAGCTGACTCTAACTAACTTTATGCAGGCTTGGAGCAGGCATGGCTGGGTTTGCTTTTCCATGCATGTGCACCTTGCTCAGTAAGTATTTGTTAAAGAGTAAATGGACCCCTGGGAAATGAATTAAAAAAATAGATGTAGCTCTGGCTGGCTCACTTGGTTGGAGCATCACCCTGTACCCCAAAAGGTTGTGGGTTTGATTCTCGGTCAGGGCACATTCCCAGGTGACAGGTTTGATCCCAGGTCCTGAGGCAACCAATCGATGTTTCTCTCTTACATTGATGTTTCTCTCTCTCCCCTCTTCCTCTCTCTCTCAAATCAATAAAACAAACAAACACCCCAATATATCGTAAGGTGAGGATTATAAAAAGATGTATAGGATGATGCTAACCTAGCCTAAGTCTTGAGTCAGAGAATCATTTTCTTTGAACGAACAAGATTCAAGGACACTATAAATTACAGAGGCATGTGCCCTGTTAAGCCAGGAAACGTATTCCTCCCAAAGGTGAGGACTTGGCAATTCCTGAACCCGATGTTGGGAGCCAGCATCTGCCCACACTTTGGAAAACACAGTGATACATTAATCCTCAGAGGCAGAGCCCAAGGACATGACCCTGCCAGCAGGCTCCCTGCCCGACTGCCGCTTCAATAGCCTGCTCTCCAACGGGCCTGACGTCAGTGGGAGATCCTCGTGCTCAGCGTCTTACTCAGCCTCAGGGCAGCTCGGAGGGAAGGATTTGGCTGGAAGACATTTCACCTGCTATCTGCTTGGGGCTTAAAGTGAAATTTGGCCCTTATACATTTTTTTCCCCCTGACGTAACTTAACCTTCATTTTTATTGCATTTGCACGTCTTCCTATTTTGTTATTTACAGACGATTAAAAATCTGCATGTGGAGCTGGGGTTGGGGTAGGGGAGCCAAATCAAGTTCTTCTTAGTCTTCAGACAAAGTTCCAAATTGGCACAGTTAAGGGCACAAGGAGAAATGTTTGTCACTTTAGATACAGTAGAGGCTGCAGGATTTAAAATGTTTCTTTTTGCCTTTAAAAAAAAAATTATGAAAACATTTTTCATCCTTTCAAGTAAAACATGTTAGCCGATGGAATTCCAGGGAATCCTCACCAGATGACTACGCAGAGCATCGTATTTAATAGGCCGTTTACAGAAGAGATGTCTTACCATGTGTTCAAGAAAAGTGGTCACACGAAACCCTGTTTCATACGGGGTTCTTTAAAATACAATATAGCAAGGTTATTATAGGCTTGTCAGAAATGTTTGCCAAAACCTCAGAATTCACTTCTCCCACCTCAGTGCTCTCAGTGCCTTAGACACAACTCAACCTCGTGCTTACTGGGCATCATGATACGATGTTCTAGTGTCTCTTTGCTGAGACTGTGAGCCCTTGAGGCTGGAGTGCATCTGTTAGCTATTTTTGACAGGCCTAGCTTCTGCCCGATGTCTGGTGTATGGCAGGCGCAAGGAGAACAAGAATTGAAATCAGAGAGTTCTGTGCTCCAATATTTTATTTTATTTTTTGTTAATCCTCACCTGAGGATATTTTCTCCATTGATTTTTTTTTTTGGCTTCAACTTTATTTTTATTTTTTTCCATTTTTTTATTAAGGTATTATATGTGTACATATCTTACCATTGCCCCCCACCCCCACCCCACTCCCATACATGCCCTCACCCCCCAATGTTTTGCATCCGTTGGTTATTCTTTTTTTAAAAAAAATATTTTTATTAAATTTTTACAGAGAGGAAGGGAGAGAGAGAGTTAGAAACATCAATGAGAGAGAAACATCGATCAGCTACCTCCTGCACGCCCCCTACTGGGGATGTGCCTGCAACCATGGTATATGCCCTTGACCAGAATTGAACCCGGGACCCTTCAGTCCACAGGCTGACACTCTATCCACTGAGCCAAACCGGTTTCGGCCCGTTGGTTATTCTTATATGCATGTATAAGTCCTTCAGTTGATCTCTTATTTCCCCCGCCTCTCCCTAACCTTCCCGCTGTAATTTGACAGTCTGTTTGATGCTTTACTGCCTCTGTATCTATCTTTTTGTTCATCAGTTTATTATGTGTTTTTTATTATCCACAAATGAGTGAGATCATGTGGTATTTTTCTTTCATTGACTGGCTTATTTCACTTAGCATCATGTTCTCCAATCCCATCCAGGTTGTTACAAATGGTAAGAATTCCTTCTTTTTTATGGCAGCATAGTATTCCATTGTGTAGATGTACCATAGTTTTCTGATCCAGTCATCTGCTGATGGACACCTAGGCTGTTTCCAAATCTTAGCTATTGTAACTTGTGCTGCTATGAACATAGGGGTGCATATATCCTTTCTGATTGGTGTTTCTAGTTTCTTGAGATATATTCCTAGGAGTGGGATTACTGGGTCAAATGGGGTTTCCATTTTCAGTTTTTTGAGGAAACTCCATACTGTTCTCCACAGTGGCTGCATCAGTCTGCATTCCCACCAGCAGTGCACAAGGGTTCTTTTTTCTCCACATCCTCGCCAGCACTTGTCGTTTGTTGATTTGTTGATGATAGCCATTCTGACAGGTGTGAGATGGTACCTCATTGTCGTTTTGATTTGCATCTCTCTGATGATTAGTGACTTTGAGCATGTTTTCATGTGTTTCTTGGCCTTCTTTCTGTCTTCTTTCCAAAAGATTCTATTTAGGTCCATTGCCCAATTTTTTATTGGATCATTTATCTTCCTTTTATTAAGTTGTATAAGCTGCCTATAGATGTTGGAGATTAAACCTTTATCAGTGATAACATTTGCAAATATGTTCTCCCATACAGTGGGGTTTCTTGTTGTTTTGTTGATGGTTTCTTTTGCTGTGAAAAAGCTTTTTATTTTGATGTAGTCCCATTTCTTTATTTTCTCTTTAGCTTCCATTGCGCTAGGGGTAGTATCAGTGAAGAAGTTCTTTCGGCATATGTCTGAGATTTTGCTGCCTGTGGATTCCTCTAGTATTTTTATGGTTTCCCGTCTTATGTCTTCTGTATCCATTTTGAGTTTATTTTTGTGTATGGTGTAAGTTGGTGATCTAGTTTCATTTTTTTGCATGTATCTGTCCAATTTTCCCAACACAATTTATTGAAGAGACTGTCTTGACTCCATTGTATGTTCATGTATCCTTTGTCAAATATTAATTGAGCATAGTGGTTTGGGTCGATATCTGGATTCTCTATTCTATTCCATTGATCTATATGTCTGTTCTTGTGCCAGTACCAGGCTGTTTTGAGAACAGTGGCTTTGTAATACAGCTTGAAATCTGGTATTGAGATCCCTCCTACTTTATTCTTCTTTCTCAGGATTGCTGTGGCTATTCGGGGTCTTTTTTTAATTCCAGATGAATTTTTGAAGAGTTCTTTCTAGGTCTGTGAAATAATGCCATTGGTATTTTAATGGGGAGTGCATTGAATCTATAGATTGCTTTGGGTAGTATGGACATTTTAATGATGTTGATTCTACCAATCCATGAACATGGTATGTTCTTCCATCTGTTTACGTCTTCCTCTATCTCTTTTTTCAGTGTCCTATAGTTTTCTACATATAGGTCTTTTACCTCCTTGGCTAAGTTTATTCCTAGGTATCTTAATTTTTTTGGTGCAATGGTAAATGGGATTGTTTTTTTAGTCTCTCTTTCTGTAAGTTCACTATTGGTGTAAAGAAATGCCATAGATTTCTTGGCGTTAATTTTGTATCCTACTACATTGCCGAATTCATTAAGTCTATTAGTTTTTTGATGGAGTCTTTCAGGTTTTTTATATACAATATCATGTCATCTGCAAATAAGGACAGCTTTACTTCTTCTTTTCCAATTTGGATGCCTTTTACTTCTTCTTCTTGTCTGATCACAATGGCTAATACTTCCAGTACTATGTCTAACAGGAGTGGTGAGAGTGGGCATCCCTGTCTTATTCCTGTTCTTAGGGGAAATGGTTTCAGTTTTTGTCCATTGAGTATGATGTTGGCTGTGGGTTTATCATATATAGCTTTTATAAGGTTGAGGTATGATCCTTCTATTCCCACCTTGTTGAGAGTTTTTATGAAGAAAGGGTGTTGGATTTTGTCAAATGCTTTTTCTGCATCAATTGATATGACTATGTGATTTTTATCTCTCAATTTGTTTATGTGATGTATCACATTTATTGATTTGCGGATATTGTACCATCCTTGCATTCCTGGAATAAATCCTACTTGGTCATGGTATATGATCTTTCTGATGTACTGCTGGATCCAATTTACTAGAATTTTGTTGAGGATTTTGGCATCTACGTTCATGAGGGATATTGGCCTGTAATTCTCTTTCATTGTGTTGTCTTTATCTGGTTTTGGTATTAGGGTGATGCTGGCTTCATAGAAGGAGCTTGGAAGTGTTCCTTCCTCTTGAATTTTTTGGAATAGTCTGAGGAGGATAGGTTTTAGTTCTTCCTTGAATGTTTGGTAAAACTCCCCTGTGAAGCCATCTGGCCCCGGGCTTTTGTTTGCTGGAAGCTTTTTGATGACTGCTTCAATTTCTTCCATAGTTACTGGCATATTGAGCTGTTTAGATTCTTCCTGATTGAGTTTTGGAAGATTGTATTTTTCTAAGAATATGTCCATTTCCTCCAGGTTGTCCAGTTTGTTGGAATAGAGTTGTTCGTAGTATTTTTCAGTAATCCTTTGTATTTCGGTGGGATCTCTTGTTATTTCACCTCTTTCATTTCTGATTTTGTTTACTTGGGTCCTCTATCTTTGCTTCTTGATTAGCCTGGCTAGAGGTTCATCAATCTTGTTTATCCTTTCAAAGAACCAGCTCTTGGTTTTGTTGATCTTTCGTATTGTTTCTTTGGTCTCAATGTCGTTTATCTCTGCTCTGATCTTTATTATTTCCTTCCTTCTGCTTATGCTGGGCTTTTCTTGTTGCTCTTTTTCTAAGTCTTTGAGTTGTAGGGTTAGGTAATTTATTACCATTGTTTCTTGTTTTTTGCAGTATCCTTGTAGAGCTATGAACTTCCCTCTCAAGACTGCTTTCACTGTGTCCCGTAGATTTTGGATTGTTGTGTTTTCATCATCATTTGTTGCCATGATGTTTTTTATTTCTTCCTTGATCTCTCTGGTAACCCAGTCATTGTTTAATAGCATGCTCTTTAGTGTCTATGTGTTTGATTTCTTCGGATTGTTTTTATTGTAGTTGATTTCCAATTTTATGCCACTGTGGTCTGAGAAGATGCTTTATATGATTTCTATCTTCTTGAATTTGAAGAGACTTTGCCTATGTCCCAACATATGGTCTATCTTTGAAAATGACCCATGTGCACTTGAGAAGAATGTATATTCTGTGGCTTTGGGGTGAAATGTTCTGAAGATGTCAATTAATTCCATCTGGTCTAGTGAGTCATTTAAGATTGATGGTTCTTTGCTGATTTTTTGTTTAGAGGATTTGTCCAATGGTGATAGTGGGGTATTAAAGTCTCCTACTATGATTATATTGCTGTTAATCTCTCCCTTGATAACCTCCAGCAGTATTTTATGTATTTGGGTGCTCCTGTATTGGGTGCATATATGTTTACCAGAGTTATTTCTTCTTGTTGGATTGCTCCCTTTAGTATTATGAAGTGGCCTTCCTTATCTCTCGTTATGTCCTTTACTTTGAGATCTAATTTGTCAGATATAAGTATTGCTACCCCAGATTTTTTTTCATTTCCATTCGCCTGGAAAACCTTTTTCCATCCCTTCACCCTCAGTCTGTGTGCGTCTTTTTTTCTGAGGTGGGTTTCTTGTAGACAGCAGATATATGGGTCATGTTTACTTATCCAGTCCATTACTCTATGTCTTCTGATTGGGGCATTTAATCCATTTACATTTAAAGTTATTATTGATAGGTACTTATTTGTTGCCATTTTTATTCTTTACCCCTGTGTTCCTTCTTCACTTCCTATTTCTTTTTTTTTTTTTTACAGCAGACCCTTTAGCATTTCTTGCATTGCTGGTTTGGTGGTAATAAATTCCCTTAGTCCTTTTTTGTCTGTGAAGCTCCTGATTTCACCTTCAATTTTGATTAATAGCCTTGCTTGGTACAGTATTCTTGGACTCAGACCCTTCCTTTGCATGACTTTGTATATTTCATTCCATTCCCTTCTGGCCTGATGAGTTTCTGTTGAGAAATCAGTCGCTAATCTGATGGGGGTTCCTTTGTAGGTAACTTTCTGTCTCTCTCTGGCTGCTTTTAAGATTCTTACTTTGTCGTTTGTGTTTGCCAATTTAATTATAATGTGCTTTGGCGTTGGTCTTTTGGGGTTCATTTTGCTTGGGACTCTGTGAGCTTCTTGGATTTGGATGGGTTTTTTTCTTCCCTATATCAGGGAAGTTTTCTGTCATTATTTCTTCAAACAGGTTTTCTATTCCTTGCTCAGTTTCCTTTCCTTCTGGAACCCCTATTTGTTTCATGTTGTCCCAAAGTTCCCTTCGGCTCTCTTCCTGCTTTTTAATTTTTTTTTCTAGAAGCTGCTCTACTTGGGTATTTTTTTCCATCTTGTTTTCTAGCTCACTGATGCAGTCCTCTGCTTCTTCTAGTCTACTCTTGATGCTTTCTATTGAGTTCTTTATAGCAGCGATGTCATTTTTCATTTCTTTTTGGTTCTTCATTTCCTCTTGGTTTTTACACATATTGTCAAATTTGTCTTCCATTCTTTTCAGCCACCTTATGACCATTTCTCTGAATTCTTTCTGTGGCAGGTTGCTTGCCTCCATTTCATTTACTTCCTTTTCTGGTGATGCCTGCTTTTCTTTCATATGCGGGCTGTTTCTTCGTCTCCCCATGTTCTCTCTTCTCCAGATGTCTGGTTATGTAGTTCTCTCTCTCCCGCGTTGACTTAAAGGCACAAAATACAACACAACCAGGTACAACACACAAGGCACTGAACAGAAATGTATTCACAATATTAATAACCTCCAATAAAGGTGATCACCAGAGAAAGGCAAATTAGGAGATAGGAGAGAAAGAAGAAGAGGAAAAAGAACAACAAAAAAAAAGGAGTGTGAAAATGAAATTGGGAAAATAAAGAAAAAAATAAGAGAGACAAAAAAGAGACTAAGAGAGAAAAGGGGAACAAACTTTATATATGGGGAGAAAAATCCAATAGAACAACCACTAATCCCAGCAAATGCCAGCCACAAGTACCTGGGGATTAATACAAACTAAAACACCAACTAATATCAAGCAAGGCAAGGGAAAACAGAAGTAAAACAAACAAACAAAAACAAAGCAAACAAAAACAAAGAAACAAACAAAAAAAAGAATAAGCAAAACAATCTCACAAAAAAGCATAAAAATTCGATATAATCAACATTCAAGCAAACAACAACTAAAGGACAGAGAGAAAAAACAATTTTTTGGGTAGTTAAGACAGTGAAGAGAGAGGTGTGTATGGACTTGGAGCAGGGGATTGGAAATTAGATATATATGTAGGGTGAAATTTTAACAGGGAGTAAACTGAAAGAATAGGAAAAATCTAAAGCAGGAAAGGGGTAAGATAAACAGGACACCGAAAGGGGAAATGTTAGGAAGAGAGTGATGGCATAAAGGTAGAGTTGAGATAAAGTAAAATGATGCTAAAGGAAAGATGAAAATAGAATGTAGAACACTAGTCCCAAAGTAAAATAAAGAGAAAATAAAATGACACTTAAAAGAAAAAAAGGTAAAATAGTAGAATAGTAGTAGTAATAATACTGATTGAAAATAAAAATGGAATAATTAAAAAGGTAAAATCAAGTGAGGAAAAAAGAAAAAAAATTAGTTTTTAAAGTAAAAGATGCAAAAAATGAAAATAAAAAAATAAAAATAAAAAATATATAATGTGCAATAGTGAAGTTCATTCACTTCCTCTATTGTTCTGTTTGGCACACCTGTTTCTCAGTCCAGACAGTATTGCAGTTTTCTGTTTTCTTCTGTTCCTCAGTGTTGTAAGCCAGTCCTCATTTTTAAGCAGGCGGTGTCTTAATTTCTTGTATTCCTTTATTTTTGATTACACCAGAGTCAATTTGTGATTCAGCCCCTGGGTGGCAGTGTTTCTGGATTGACTTCTGGGTCTATATATGGCCTCTTTAGCCTGTGTTTATCCCTGTGGCACTCAATACTGGTTTGTGGGAGTGGGCTGTCTCAGAGTTGGCTCTCTGATGGTTACTCCCAGCTCTGACCCCCAGGTTCCAGAAAAACAACTTTCCCCTGCAGTCTCCCAGGGTGTCCCCGACTGGGTGATCCTAAGTATTGGGCTTAGTAATCAGAAGCAAGGATTTGAAGAGGAAAAAGCCCAAGTGTGCGAACAATGGGTCTGTGCACAAGTCTAAGCAGCCGGCACACCTTTGAAATTCTTAGGCTGTCCTTTTGCGTCAGATCAAAATGGGTTGCTTCTTAGGGATCCCTTCTGTTAGCAGCTCTGAGGACCCCCTTCCACATTCATGGATCACGCCAGCCCCAACAGCCATGGATTTTTCTAGGCACAGACTTCCCGGGTCCTCCAGCTTCTGCAAAACGTGCGTTTCTCTCTCCTGCCAGTACCAGAGACCTCACCTTATCCCAGGCGAAATCTGACCTTTCTGTGGTGGAATGAAGAGCTCCTTTGAATCCGCGAGTTTGCACCAATTGGGGACCGGTGTTCTGGGGCTCGCAGCTGTTCGGTGGTTGCTGCAGTTGTGGATTTTCAGGCTTCCGATAAGCTCCACTTTCCCTATCAAGATGGCGCGATCTTCCATTGATTTTTTTTTTTTTTTTAGAGAGGGTGGGAGGGATGGAGGGATGCGGGGAGAGAGAAAAAAACAACACATTGATGTGAGAGACACAGTGATTGGCACATGCTCCAACCAAAGCTGGGGATCAGACCTGCAACCCAGGTACATGCCCTTGACCAGGAATTAAACCTGCAACCAGGCTGATGCTCTAACCACTGAGCAACCGGCCAGGGCTCTGTGCTCCAATCTTACTCTCACATTTTCAGACTCTAGGACTTAGGCGCATACTTAACCCCCTTAAGTCCCGTTATTCTGTAAAATGGGGAATCACACCTCTGCACAGCACAGCTGTGAGAATGAAACAAGGTTCGTGGCCTGCAGGTACTTGATAACTATTATTATAAAGGATTTAAGCATTAGGACACTGGGCTCTGCCTCTTGCTAGCTATGTGTGACCTTGGGCAAGTCCCATAACCTCTTTGAGCCTTGGCAGCTCATTTGTAAAATGGGAACAAAAATATCTCCCCATCAGAGTTGTGGTGAGACACAGATTTTAGACTGTTGGAGTTAATGGACCGAAAAAGAAACGAAGTCTCGTGACCAACACAAAGCTGCCAATCTTTTATTTTCCAAGTAGAAATGTTCCAAAAAACAACAACAAAAATCTGTTGTCTACCAGGACAAAGGAAGTATACTGTCACCCCCCAAAGCAGGAAGGGTTACTTCATCTAAATGCACCTATCTTCAAAGAAAAGCCCTTTCCAGTGTTTTCAGTATAGTCTGATGAGAACTTCAGTTTGTGCCAGCACTAGTCCATGTCCAACCTTTGGAAATTACTAATTACGAGGATTAAGTGAGATGATTTGTGTAAATAGCTGAGCATAGAGCTTGACACACAAGAAACACTAAACAAGTTATTAATGGCTGCTCTTTAATGTTTTTATCATCATCATAAATTAAAATACTTAACTATCCCATTAAAACGTTTGATGAATGGCCCCAGCCGATGTGGCTTAGTGGTAGAGTGTTGGCCCTCATACTGAAGGGTCAAGGGTTCGATTCCAGGTCAAGGGCAGGTACCTGGATTGCAGGTGGGTCCCATGCCCTGGTGGGGACGAGTGCGGGAAGCAACCAATCAATGTGTCTCTCCCGCATCAGTGTTTCTCTTTCTTTCTTCCCCTCCCTCCCTTCCACTCTCTAAAAATCAATGGGAAAATTATCCTTGGGTGAGGATTAACAAAACAAAAGCTTGATGAATGAACTAAATGCCTGTTATGTTTGTAGTCAGTGGAGCTAGAGAAGGAAGAGTGGTAATCACATGAGTAACTGACCACAGGGTTTGGAATAAGAATATTATTAGCAAATATTCACTGAGGGCTTCCTACATGTCAGGTGCTCCTCTAAGTGTGTTACATGTATGATCTCACTTGTTTTCCATGAAAAGTCCATTTTTATAGATAAGGCAAGTGATGCAAGGAGAGGTAATGGAATGTCTTTCATGTACCCACTGGTAAGGGGTGAGGCTGGGATTCAGTCCAGGCAGTTAGACTCTTCTGTGTCCCTATAATAAAGACAGAACATGATAAATCCAGTGTAAATGAAGACATTGTATAAACAGAAGTACAGATAATTCAAAGAAAGAGCAACAGACTGTGTCGTTAAACTAGATATGAGTTAAGCATTAGAAGACAGGAACAGAGTCCCATAACCACATCCAGTTTTATGTAAAAAGGAGAGGCCTGGTGCATGAAATTCGTGCAGTTGTGTGTGTGTGTGTGGCGGGGGGGGTCCCTCAGCCAGGCCTGTGCCCTTTTGCAGTCCTGGGAGCGGGCCTAAGCCAGCAGTCAGACATCCTTAGTGCTGCCGTGGAGGCAGGAGAGGCTTGTGCCACTGCCGCTGCACTCACCAGCCATGAGCCTGACTTCTGGCTGAGTGGCGCTCCCCCTGTGGGAGCACACTGACCCAGGGGGCAGCTCCTGCATTGAGCTTCTGCACCCTGGTGGTCAGTGCACATCATAGTGACCGGTCCTTCTGCCATTTGGTCGATTTGCATATTAGCCTTCTATTATATAGGATGTCGTGTTATAGAAATGTGTCAGATATCATTTTAAGTGCAGCTGAAGAACTTGATGTGTCGAAGGCTTGGCACATCATCCTTATTTTCTGCGGGGCTTCTCCATTGGGTTTCTGAAGTGTGGCATACCTTTGATAGTGATGGTGGAAGGAGTGAGGGGGAAGAACGTTTGGTTCTGAGTCTTGTTTCAGCGTTTTCAATTCATAGTGTTGCCAAGGTGGCAAGGGGAGAGTGCTGGGAGGGCACCATGTTCCAGCTGGACTGGAGGTGCGAGGCCAGCAGACGGGACAGCCTGTTTGCCACTAGATCACCTGTGGGGAACCAGGTTAATGAATCAATCCCCCACGAAGCACCACTGCTTTATTGCCTGGCACCAGCTCTGTGGCAGGGCCAAAGCCAGCTCTGGACATGGGCCTGTGCAGAATATAATAAAACAAGAGGTCACATTTTCCCAGAACCTCACTGCCAACGCATGGCCAGCGCCCAGCTGAAATTGGCAGCAGTGGCCACCCAAATGTCCCTTCAGCCAAGAGCAGAGTAACTGCCTTCTTTGAGCTGATTGAGTCACAGCCATGCCTGGATCCTTCCCAAAGCCAACGCTTTGCAATGGGGACCCATAGAGGACGCAGCCAAGGCCCCCGGGTCTGGAAGGGGCTACCAAATCCAGTTGCTCTTTTGAAGACCGGAGTCCTCTCTGCTGGGTTGAGGTTAAGCCTCCAAGGTTCACAGGCTGCCAGATCACACCGGCTTTCCATCATCTCATTATTAATCTTGTTTCTTATTAACCCACACACTTTAGCCTTGACTCCAGTGCTGCTCAGCACAAAATTACATCCTTTTTGGGGTTCAAATTGATAGCATTTTCTGTGTTTCAGGCATTGCTCTAAGCACCTTATGTGGATGACCTACTTCTCACAATCACCCTTCGCAGAAAATGACAGGCAACCAGAGAGACGTGGAGTAACTCATTAAGAGGCCACACAGCAAGCTTGCCTGTAGCCCAAGTTAACGTGAAGGTCTGAGACCTTTAACCACCCATATCAGTCCCTCTTTCTAATGAGTGTTGTGAAAATAATTGTGATTTAAGTGCTATATCTCTGTTTTCTTCCAAATGGACTACAAGCTCCTTGAGGGAAAGGACCATATCTTACGAAGGTGCTCCCATGGTATCTGGGTTAGCTCAGGCTGCTACAATACATACCACAGATTTGGTGGCTTAAACAACAGGTTTTTATTTCTCACAGCTCTGGAGGTGGGAAGTTCCAGATCAGAGGGCCAGCATGGCCGGGTCCTTGCTGAGGGCCCTCATATACTCACACGGCTTTCCCTGGTGGGTGCATCCAGAGAGAAATCTCATCCTCTCCTAATCTAAGGGCACTCACTAATCCCACCCACGGGGGATCCATCCTTATGACCTGTGGCCTCACCTCCTAATACCTCCCATCACACAGGGGGTTAGGATTTCTACATATAAATTGGGGAGGGGACACAAACATTCAGTCTTAGTATTCATTCATACATGTGGGAAACATTTATTGAGCACTTATTATGTGCTAGGGACTGTGCAAAGCATCTGCCAATACAAGACAAAAAGAAATCATCAGGCCTGTTCTTTGGAAGCTAGTAGTCCTATGAGGCTAATACCTAGGGAAGTCCATGAGTTATTACAAAATAACCAAGTCCACCTGGCATGATGTGTGACATTCTAGCAGGTCTTGGCAGTTATGTATAGACTACTAACATATTTTATTGTAGGTACAATGAACAAGAATCTTTTTTTATTAATTTCTTTATTGATTAAGGTATCACATATTTGTCCTCATCCCCCCATTCCCATCCCAGACCCCTCCCCACGCATACCCCCAACCTCCTGTTGTCTGTGACCACTGGTTAGGCTTATATACATGCATATAAGTCCTTTGGTTGATCTCTCCTCCTTACCCACACCCTCCCCTACCTTCCCTCTGAGGTTTGACAGTCTGATCGATGCTTCCCTGTCTCTGGGTCTGTTTTTGTTCATCAGATTATGTTAATGAACAAGAATGTTATTCTCAGACAAAATACTTAAATTCGTCCAATGGTGGGTGTGGCAAAATCAGAAATATATATTTGGTCTTTATCCCCGGTTCCTGACACAGAGCTCCTACATCCTTTGGAATTTCCTGAGTGATAGGAATGCTAAGAATGTTTTTTTGTCCTAATGAGGTACTCTGGGTGGGCCCTAGATAGCTTCGGGATGGGGCATACTGCCAGAAAGACCAAATCGTGATTAGAAACCTGGAACTTTAAGCCCCCTCCCTCCCCACACCTCCTCTACTAACCTCCAGTGAAGGCAAAGGACTGAAAATTCAGTTAATAATCAATCATGCTTACTTGATGAAACGGCCATAAAAACCCTGAACAACAGGGTTTGGAGAGCTTTTTCTTTTTTGTTTATTTGTTTTTAATACTTTTATTGATTTTTAGAGAGTGAGGAAGGGAGAGGGAGAGAGAGAAACATTGATGCAAGAGCAAGAGGAAAGCATCAATGGGCCGCCTCTAGGATACCCCCTACCAGGGATTGAGCCCAAAACCCAGGTGTGTGTCCTGAGTGGGAATGGAGCCAGCAACCTTTTGGTGCACAGGCCAATGCCCAACCAACTAAGCCACACCAGCCAGGACTGGAGAGCTTCTGATTTGGTGAACACTTCAAAATCCCACGAGGGTGGCGTGCCCAGAGAGGGCCTGGAAACCCCACACAGCCTCCCCTACCCGCCACTCCCTTTTCCCTTGTTCTATGCACCTCTTCCATGCGGCTGTTCCTGACTTCTAACCTTTATAATAAACCAGTAAAGTATGTAAAATTTCTTCTTGAGTTCTGTGAGTCTTTCTAGCAAATTATCAGGCCTGAAGAGGGAGTTGTGGGAACTCCCAATTTACAGCTGGCCGGTCAGGAGTTCAGGTGCCTTGGGATTTGTGATTGGCATCTGAAGTGAGGGCAGTCTTCTGGAATTGAGCCCTTTAACTTGTGTGGGATCTGACACTAACTCCAGGTAGTGTCAGAAGTGATTTGGGAAAAAAAAAAAAAAAGAAGTGAATTGAACTGTAGGACATCCAGCTGGTGCCTGGAGAATCATAGAATTGGTCAGTGGTGTTGGAAAACACCCAGTGGCTTTCTTGAGAGAACAGCATGAATTTGTCCATCATTAAACATGGACCTTGGAAGATACAAACATCTGTCAAGTGTACAACAGGCTCAAAAGTCCATACAACTTCATCTATATGAACTCCAGTAAGGTCAAAGAAAGAGATGGGTGCTTAAATATTTCATGTTAAATTCCTATCCAAATTATTGTAAAGGCCTCCTAACTCCTCTCCCTGCTTCCACTCTTGTCCTGCTCGAATCATTCATGTACTGAGCATCCATTAAGCACTCGACATGCTTTCTCTCATTTAATCATTATGACAACCCCGGCCCTCCTGCTCTCCAGTTTACCCAGCAGCCACACCTACTCACAGAGCCCTTCCCCACCCCTGGACCTTTGCATTTGCTGTGCCCTGACCCAGGATGCTCCTGCTCCGCTCTTCTCATGGCTGGCTTGTGTGCATCCATCAGGTGAAAGTGCAAACGGTCACCTCTTAGGAGTCTGTCCTTGACCACCAATCTAACCGGCTCTCTCTGATTGTGATATCTTTTCCTGATAATGTTCTTACTAATGAGGACTTATTGGGGTCTGTTACACTCATGTTTATTTCTTTTCTTGTGTTGGTCTGTTTCCCCAACTAGAATGTTTTGTGAGCTCTGCATGGCAGTTTGCTCACCAGTCTTGCTTATGAGTCTATCCCCAGTGCAGAGTGTTTGCAAAAAACAGAAGGTGACCAACATGTATTTGGTGGATGAATTGGTTAATGTATCTTAAGAACACTGAGTTAATTACAAATATCAAGTAATATATGCTAAATATTTTTCTATACATTTTTTTTTTTTTTGGTAAGTTGTGACCACCTAACCATGTCCACATTTTCAAATTAACAGGCCTGGATTCACATATGGTCACTAGATGAGTGTGCATTTGTTGGCTGAGTGATCACATGGGAAGCAGGTCAGGTGCACCTTGGGGGATATACCTAAGTATTTCAGGTATAACTGGATAATCAGATGCGTAGAGTCACATAGTTAAGAGCAGAGAACTATGGGAGGAAGGGGTGACTAGTAGACCGTCTGAAAGGCATCGGGTATGTGCGCTTTGGATGGGGGGGAGGGTTTGGTGTAGGATGGAACTTGAGGTAGACAGAGAGAGAATGGAGGCATGAGGAGTGGCAGGAGATGAGTTTGAAGGTTATAGACCACAAACGATGGCAGAAAGTGCTAAACACCATGTTAAGAGGACAGGCTTTGTGCTGGAAGCCATGCCAGCCGTGAAAGGGGGAGAGAACATAGGAAATCAGAGTGATTAATGCCACACAGAAGAGGGGCCATGGCTTGGAGGAAGCAGAGACTGCAGGGAGGCCCTCCCTCCACTGCATTGGAGCAGTGAGAATGACAAGGATGCTGTGCACTGAGCTAATGCTCCACAGGTCTGCTCAGGAAAAGGCAGATACGCTAAATATGCACAGTGTACCATACAGCACATTATCTGAACGGGTTGCAGGAAGTTTAGGTGATGGGATAGAGAGTTACCGTCTACATAAACAGCCCCAGCATGATTGTAAATGTAGATACAGTGTGCTGGTCAGTCACAAGAGAAAGCACTAGAAGGGCCTTCGGAGTGGACCTGTGCCCTTATTCTTTATTCTCACCTGTATGGCCTGGCTCTGTTCACCAGGGGCTCCTTTACATTCCTTGACTGTGTTACCCCACCCCCACCCCTGCCTCTAGAGGTTTGCTCTTGTAAGTCCTCCACTTTTCCTGTCTCTCTCCCATCCCTGCTGGGTGAAATCCTACTCATTTTTCTGGGCCAAGGTACATCGTCATGTCTGATGCCTTCCTTAACTTGGTTCAGATACGATGAATTGCTCAACTCTGTACTCCTGTGTCATTTGCATTGAAGTCTATTATGTCAATACAAGAGGCCAAATGCACGAAATTCGTGCAAGGGCCTTGGCCACTGCCGGGGGCCTCTGCCACCACCTCTGCTTCGGCCCCCGCCCGCTGCAGCTTTGTCCAGAAGGAAGGACATCCGGTCTAATTAGCATATTACACTTTTATTATTAGAAATGTACTGAGACACAATTGTGTGATGATTAATAGGGCAGACGCTACAGCCAGGCTGCCTGGATTTGCTCTTGACTGTCATATAAGTTACCGAACCATTCTGGGCTTGAGTTTTCGCATCTGTAAAATGAAGATATTAATAGTGTCTCTGAGAATGCTGTCCATTTAAGGTCGTTGGAAAGATCTGATGAGCTGATACATGTGAAATGCAAGAACAATCCCTGGTGCGTAGTAAGGCATTAAGTGTGTTAGCTGTTTTCTTGCTAGATTGTGGGTTTCTGAGGGTAAAGGGTATAGGTCTGATTCATCTCTGTAAGCCCAGAGCCTGGCCCACGGTGATCCTCAGAGAGTGCTGCCATCTGAATGGATGACACAAATGAGGAAACTGAGGCTTAGGGCAGTTAAGGGACATGCCCATGGCCTCACTGGAGCATAAACCCAGGGCCTGATGAGCTGCAGGCAGTGCTCTGAGGCCAGCCATTGAATCGGCTACCCCGCATGTGGAGTAAGCTCTTCTGTGTGTGCCTGTAGCAAGGAAGACTCTGAGCACTTACACTCACTTTTCAGGTTGCCTTTTATGACACCTATGAAAGTGACATTTACCGGTCTCAGACATAAAAAAAATGAGTAAGTGTAAACGTCTGAGATGACTGTGATTTAAGGAATGATAGGTGTTATTTTTCCAGAGGTTTTATGTGATGTGAGCGCATGCTATGGAATAATGGGAACAGAAGCTGTAAATAAGCCTGCCGAGTATGTGTTCCTAAGATGGGGCGTGATGGTGGTGCATGCCTTACCTTTCAAACATTTTCAAAATGTGTGGTGTTTCTAACAGTTTAAATGTGAAATGTTTCCTCATAATATTTATTGGCCGAAGGCACTGTGAAATAGAGGCATCCTCTTATGGTTTGGGGCCTAGACTCAGAGGCATACTCTCATGGCTTGGGGCCCATACATTCCCCAAGTGTATGTGTGAGGGGGAGGCAGGAGGGCAGGGCAGGCCAATCTCCCTCCCTCAGACTTATGAGGAACTGTCCTGCACCTGCAGGTGTCCACCCTGCCCTGACTCTGGGCCAAGTTCTGATTTGAGGGGGAATTTAAAGAGTCCACTTACATTGCAAGTTAGCTCTGCTGTTGGGTCCGCTCTGATCTGGGTCCCAATTCCAGTGAAGGGAACTAACTTGTTGGTTGCCCTCTCTCTGACAGGCGCTTACTACATGCTTTACCTCATTTAATCCTCATAAGACTTTCATATGTGATGAAGCAGATACCATAGAGTGAATCTTAGGTAAGTGATTTGACTTAAGTAGGATTCAAAACCTGGTGCATGGTGGAAGCAAACGAAAGGCCAACTGAATGAGTGAATAGATAAATGAAATGTGTTATATCCATACACTGGAATATTATTCAGCCATTAAAAAGAATAAATTACAGCCCGGCCAGTTTGGCTCAGTGGATAGAACATTGGCCTGTGGACTGAAGGGTGTCCAGTTTGATTCCCGGTCAGGACACATGCCCGGGATGCAGGCTTGATCCCCAGTAGGGGGCGTGCAGGAAGCAGCCAATCAGTGCTTCTCTCTCATCATTGACGTATCTATCTCTCTTTCCCTCTCCCTTCTTCTCTCTGAAATCAATAAAAATACGTTTAAAAAAAAATAAATTACTGCCATGACCAGTGTTGTCCAATGCTTAAAGCGTCGGCCCACACACCAAAGGGTCATGGATTTGATTCTTGGTCAAGGGCACAAACCTGGGTTCAATCCCTGGCCCCCCGTCGGGGCACATGTAGGAGGCAACCCATTGACGTGTCTCTCTTACATCAATGTTCTCTTTCTTTTTCTTTCCTCCTCCCTCCCTTCCACTCTCTCTAAAAATGAATGGGGGGAAAAAAAGAACAAATTATTAATATATTTTGTAATTTTAGTATTAGTCAGAATTCTCCAGAGAAACAGAACCAATAGTATATACATACAAAATAAGAAATTAGCTCACATGGTTATGGAGGCTGAGCAGTCCCAAGATCTTCCTTCTGCAGGCTGGAGACTCGAGAGAGCCAATGCTATAGTTCCAATCCAAGTCCCAAGGCCTGAGAGCCAGGAGAGCCAATAGTGTAAGTTCCAGTCCAAGTCTGAGTCCAAAGTCAGGAAAAGACTGATGTCCCAGCTTAAAAAAAAGTCAGGCAGAGAGAGAGAGAGAGAGAGAGAGAGAGAGAGAGAGAGAGAGAGAGAGAGAGAGAGAGAGAAAACAGATCCTCCTGCACTCGGCCTTCTTGTTCTACACAGCCCTTCAGCAGATTCAATGAGGTCCACCCACACTGGGGAGGGCAATAAGCTTTATTCCGTCCATCAATTCACATATTAATCTCATTCAGAAACACTCTCACAGACACCCAGAAATAATGTTTAAACAAATATCTGGGCATCACATGGCCTAGTCAAGTTGACACATAAAATGAACCATCACACACTGTAATATGGATGAACCTCCAAAACATGCGAAGTGAGAGAAGCCAGACACGAAAGGTTACTTGCTGCATGGTCCCCTTTATATAAAATATCCAGAATAGGCAAATCCATAGAAACAGGAAGCAGATTAATGCTTGCCAGGGACTCAGGGGCAAGGGGAAATGGAGAATGACGGCTTCATGGGAAAGGGGACTCCATTTGGGATGGTGAAAATATTCTGGAGTAGATAGTGGTGATGGTTGCACAGCACTGTGAACATACTCAACGCTACTGGATTGCACACTTTAAATTGGCCAACACAGTAAGTTATATGTTTCGTGTATTTTTCCACAATAAAAAAAACAAAATCCTGGTGCATCTGCTTTTGAAGACCTTGTTTTTCTTGTATACCAGGATGTGCTTCCTCCATGTTCCTGATTCTCAGTCCCTATCTTGTACCTGGATCTCTCTGTGTAGAAAGCTCAGTCCGTCATTCCCTCCGCTGCGGGCTGGCTTGCCTTTGAAGCTGCCCCTCCACTGCTCTCCCCTTTGTCCCATGGTCAGAACCTATGACGTCACTCACTCCAACTGCTGGCTGCTCACAGCTCATGACTAGCTGTTCCTTTTATCTCTCTGTGGCTCCACCTGACTCCAGCTGCTTGTCTAAACGTGTATCTCAGCCTGTCCCTGGATTTCCATGGCTGGGCTGGCCTGGGCTTTCTATCTCAGGGAGCTGGCCAGGCTGACCTGTGTCAACTGCTTATGGGGTCGTCTTCCCCACTCACCTTCATTCCTTCCCCCCTGTAGACACTTCCTTACGCGCCTACCCTACTCCTGACTTACCTGTCCTGCTCTTTTGACTCCCTGTACCTGTCAGTGTCCCCAAAGTGCCAATTAGTCCTCTGCAGAAATTAAGTGAAGGCTGCTCATTCCAGCCTTCCTTGCCCTTCCCCAGCTAAGCCCATCTTCTAGAAAACATGTGGACGTTACCCATTGAAACCCTAATTAATCTTTCCAGCCTGTGCATCCAGGAGAGATGTCCCCCATCCCAAGGCCCTTTCTTCTCCTGTGGGTGCTTGGTACCACTGGGCCCCTTCTTCCTGCCAACATGATCCACATATCCCACCCACCCTGGCAGCCTCAGACACCTGGAGACAGGGCGCAACCTGCTCCTTTCCGGAATAAGCAGCCATACTTTATTTGCATTTCCCAAAATCCCTGCCTGAAAGGGATGATGTCATTAGACATGTAAAGGGGGAAAAGAGCCCTTTTCACCTTCCAGCTACAAAGGAAGCGGGCTGCATCGAGGAGGGTGGTGTGGCAGGGAAGAAGCCCTGAGTGAGGTGGGCTCACCTGTGCAGTGAGGCAGCGGAGGATGAGTCAGAGCCCCTTCCACTGCCCCAGGGGAGGAAGAGCAGTACAGAAGCTGGGAAGTAGGCTCAATGCTTTGGCCTGAAAAAAATCAAATCTTGCTTATGAGCAGTGGTTTAATAAGTGAGGAGTCAGAAGATGGGGAGCCCTCGGGTCTGCGAAGGCTTCTTGGAAAAGGGAGAACTTGAGCCAAAGTTAAATGGGTGGGATTTGGAACGTGGAGGGCATTCTAGGTGAGGGCCCCTGGTGACAAGTCAGGGATGGAGATGGAGGAGCCTGGCTGAGGTGGAGTAGGAAATGCCAGAGAAAGGGCTGGGAAGGAAGGGGGTCGGGAACTGTGGGAAAGGCTTGACTAGCTGACTTTGTATGACCTTGGGCCCAGGTTCACCCACTGGGGCCATGATAAGACCTTGTAGTGCTGTTCATAGAGTCCAGTGAGATGCTTGATCTGAAGCCCCTTTGCCAGCACTGGGCACTCTCTGGGCCTTAGAAAATGTCAATTCTGGTTCTTTCTTCCTGGGCTGAGCTGAAGTGGGATGCAGGCTAGGCAGGTGAGCAGGAAAGGAATTTCAAAACCCTGGCAGAGAGGGAATTATGAAGGTTGTGAGAGGGGCTCGTGGGAGGTTAATGTAAGCATGCTCTGAGGGAGGCTGCGAGGACCCCAGAGCTCAAAGGGATACACTGAGGTCCCGGGTGCAAGGTGAGTTATCCCATGAGAAGCCTTTCGGGGGTGGGGGTGGGGGTGTCTCTCCAACCCTGCCTGAGGCAATCAGATCCTGCTGTAAATCTCCCCTCCAACCCCTCTACAAGCTCTCTGGAGCTCCCAGACAGTAGGGGCTGCCAAGCCCTCGTCCTCACGTGGAAGCAGAATGTGCAGGATAGAAGGTGAGAGAATCTACCTCCCCGTCAATCATTTTTCATTCCAGCTAAAATTTAGTAGGCATATTAAAATGCATCCAGGTAGAATAAAACCTAGTTTGAGGTTTAAAATATAGCTTGTCAGATGAGTATTTAGTGCTGTGTTTTAATATGCATAAGTGCAAACCAGAATTTAATGTGTAGGCCAAAGGACACATTAGCAATTTCGTAAGTGAGCTAACATTGCAGTGTACATGAGCAACTTGAGGGGAGGGAGGGGGGATAGGGAGAGATAATCAAAATATCATAAAACCTCCAGATCTTTTTTCTTTATTCCCCTAAGTGGGGCCTTGAATTCCCAGGTGAGTTTATAATGACATTTCCTCTTATTTACTTTTTTTGCTGTTTTTTATTGAGATGGAATTCACATACCATAAAATTGACCTTTTTACAGTGTATCATTCAGTGGCATTTAGTACATTCACAGTGCTATGCAACCATTACCTCAATCTAGTTCCAAAACATTCTCTCACCCCCAAAGGAAAGCCTGCATTCACTCAGCAATCATCCCCACCATTAGGCACTCAGTCACTCATTTCCCCTCCTTCCAGTCCCTGGCAACAACCATTGGTCTGCTTTCTCTGTCTCCATGGATTTACTTGTTCTGGATCTCCATCTCTCACTTTATTTTAAACATTTATTTAATTATTGCTTTTGTTTCTCTCCTGTGATTCATAGAGCTTGTGTGTTTTTCTGGGCCACAGGCAATGCCCGCTGCTTTGGAAAGAATTCAGAGATTGCAATGCTGGGAGCCAATATATCAAGTTGTTGAAAAAGGCAACCACGGAATAGAACAAAGCTTGATAGCACCTGTTTAGGCAAGGTGAGGAGACAGGCCTGCCAAGATTTTCCTGAAGGGCTAGGAACGTTTTTGTGTCATAGGCTCCTCTGATGAAGCTCTTCACCCTCTTCTCAGATTAATGATTTGAATAAAATAAAGCATGCAGAAGTACAAAGGAAACCACACACATTGAGATGCAGTTGTAAATATTAAATTATTTGGTGATCAAGTAATATATACACTTCTTTATTAAGACATTGAATAACAAGATCCAGATGTGGGTCCAATAACACCATAATTTTAATGTAGTGAGAGCTGTAAGTTGTATTTTGAGATTTCTCCAACACTATAATGTGATATGAAAGTATCTGATTTCTATTGGTGGCAAAGGTACAGGTATTGCTCATAATACAGTTTGCTGATTACATTAATGATGGAAAGGAATGTGAATGGAAGTTAGTGAAAACAAAGATAATTTTTCTCTTTCAAGTTCACTACAAACCTTCACTAAGAACCCTTGCTCTGGGATCCATGGTTTCTAACCCATTTTCAGTAACAAATTCCTTTGGGAAGCTAATGAAAGCTGCCTGTAGCCCAAGCATGTCAAACTCAAAGGCTACATGGCCCAAATAAACAAGGTTTTAGCTTATGTGGGCTGCAAAAAAAAAAAAAAAAAAAAAAAAGCTTTAATTTTCATAGAAACTTTTAGGTTTATTTCAATAGAGACATGCTGACTACAAAGGGCTGAAATAAGTGAGTAATCATTAACATAAAATAATAGAACATTTAAATAGAAATTAATATTTTTTCTTGAACATTCACTTACCAGACACTGAATAACTGCACAAATTAATAAGGGTAACACAAATAAACCTATTTTTCTTATTCTCCAAAAGCAAAATATTTCCTGTTGTGCACACCAAACAAGTCAGTACAAGACTAATGAAACGGCAATCAGTTGCTAAAATATGCACTGCTAGTATTAGTGGAGAGAAATGGTGCACCTGCGCATAAGGCCAGTAAGGGAAATGAATGCAATAGGATTATAGTAATCAGTCATTAGTGAACATTGTAGTTCATTATTAATAACTAGAGGCCTGGTGCACGAAATTCGTGCACGGGGGAGGGTGTGTGTCCCTCAGCCCAGCCTGCACCCTCTCCAATCCAGGACTGCTGGCTCCCAGCTGCTCGCCTGCCTGCCTTCCTGATTGCCCCTAACCACTTCTGCCTGCCAGCCTGATCACCCCCTAACCATTCCCCTGCCAGCCTGATTGATGCCTAACTGCTCCCCTGCCAGCTCGATTACCCCTAACTGCCCTCCCCTGCCAGCCTCATCACCCCTAACTGCTCTCCCCTGCTGGTCTGTTTCCCCCCCTCCAACAGCCTTCCCCTGTAGGCTTGGGTTACCCCTAACTGCTCTGTCCTGCATGCCTGGTCCCCCACAACTGCCCTTCCCTGCAGGCCTGGTTCCCCTCCAATTGCCTTTCCCTGCAGGCTTGATTGCCCCCAACTGCCCTCCCTTGCAGGCCTGGTCCCTCCCAACTGCCCTCCCCTGCTGGCCATATTGTGGTGGCCATCTTGTGTCCACATGAGGGCAGCCATCTTTGAGCACATGGGGGTAGCCATCTTGTGTGTTGGAGTGACAGTCAATTTGCATATTACTCTTTTATTAGATAGGATAGAGGCCTGCTGCACTGTTGGGGGCTGGCTGGTTTGCCCTGAAGGATGTCCTAGGTAAGGGTGGGAGTTCCCTTGGGGCATGGGGCGGCCTGGGTGAGTGGCCTGTGGTGGTTTGCAGGCTGGCCACACCCCTCGGCGACCCAAGCATAGGCTGGAAGCAGGTATCTGGGATTTATTTATCTTCTATAATTGAAGCTTTGTAGCCTTGAGTGGAGGCCAGGGCAGGCCAGGGCGGTGGGAAGCTTGGCTTCCTCCATTGCTGGGAGCAACCCAAGCCTCCAGCTGGCTCCAGCTCCGTGGCCATGGCCATCTTTGTTGGGATTTATTTATCTTCTATAATTGAAACTTTGTAGCCTTGAGCAGAGGCCAGGGCAAGTCCGGGTGGTTGGAAAGCTTGGCTTCCTCCACCACTGGGGGCAACCCCAGCCTCCTGCTTGCTCCAGCTCTGTGGCAGCTGCCATCTTGGTTGGGTTAATTTGCCTACTTGTTCCTGATTGGCTGGTGGGCGTGGCTTGTGGGCTTAGCGGAGGTAAGGTCAATTTGCACATTTCTCTTTTATTATATAGGATTATGTATAACAGGATATTGTAAAAATTAAGTTGTGAAATTTTTATTAAAACGTTTCTTATATACTATTATATTGACTGGGCCCAAAAATATTCGTTGTGGGCCACACGCGGCCCGTGGGCCGCGAGTTGGACATGCTTGCTGTAGACCATCTCAGACAAAGAAAAAGTGTTTATCTACAGATACAAAAGTTCCATCATGTTTGTGGTCCTCCTGATGCTCTACCATGAACCATTTTTAAGTCCACGGACTCCAGGTTAAAACTCCAGTTCAAGATGTATCAACAGTCAAAGGCACTGCACTATTCAGCATGGTGGGGGTGGGGTTGTAAATAACAATCTAACTCTGAAACTAGGCAGTTTTAGAGGGTGTTTGTAGCAGAAGCCACAGAACAGTCTTATTTGCACACACACAGGAGCCACATCCGGAATGAGCAAGCTCCCTCTGTGGCCAGCCTATGCCCTTCTGATCATTGTTCCAGTATCTGAATGGCCTATGGCTTGGTTCAGGTGCCTGTCCCCTCACTGGGAGAAAGCTGGGCATCTTACTTAAATACCTCAACAGGCTAGATCTAATGAGAAAGAATAATTTCTCCCAAGGAAGTTGAGGTCTTAGTATAAAAAAGGAAATAGTGTGGACATGAGGCAGGCAAAAGAGAAGACAAAGTTTACTTTAAGTCTCATGAAAAGTGATAAGTATAGCTTTTAAAGTTATTATTATAAGACATACCTTCTGGGAACATCTTAATGTTCCTGAAATGAGGATATGGCTCTCAATGTATACATTGAAAGCAGCCTTCTCCCTTCTCCCCCTCTCCCAGAAAAGTAAATTGTGGTTAAATCAATGCTGTATCCTACAAATGGAGCGGCCTTAGAGCAGAGGGACTGTGGCCTCACAGTGTCAATCAAAGCCATACAAGCCCACCTCCTTGAAGCTTCAGGAAGTGCGTCCACACCTATGCTCTTCAGAGCATTTTCCTGCAATCTCTGCTCTGATTTCACATCAGATGTTGGCCACACTGCTAAATGCTGTGATGAAATGCAGTTCCACCGAACGGGTGTTCGTGGACCCACAGCTGCTAGTCAAGCTCTCTTTCAGGCACTGTGCGTCTGACAGCTTACGTGTGGGGACTGCACACACACAGGAGCCAGGTGAGATACTCACCTGCAGTGCTCGCCTAAGTGCTGTAGCCAAGGGGACTCAGGGGCTCAGAGAACAGAGTGTGGGTTGAGTGGTGAGGAGAGAACCTGGAGTGTCCCTGCCCTGTGTCAGCGCCTGTTGGGGACAGGGCGCCAGGACCCCTCTCTGAAAGTAAAGAGACACTGAGAACTCATACTCCTGCTCAGTATGGAAGACATACAGAGGCCTTGGGTGAGAAGGACCATGTGCCCAATGGGCTGCTCACTGGGTCAACATCCATTCATCTCTCAGGTCTCCGCTTTGAAGTCACTTCCAGAAAGGTCTTCCCAGATTTATTTGTTTATCTATTTCACCTTTTAAAAATTTGCATATTTTTATTGAATTTACTGGAGTGATATTGGTTAATAAAGTTATAACACATCATCTGTACATTGTATTGTGTGTTCACCACCCCAAGTCAAGTCTTCTTCCATCACCATTTACCCGCCTCTACACTCTCCTACCTCCCCTCTCCCCTTTCCCTCTGGTAATCATCATACTGTTGTCTGTCTATGAAAGGTTTTTATTTTTTATTTTTGCTTAAACCCTTTGCCTTTTTCACCCAGCCCCACTCCCTGCTCCCTTCTGACAGCTCTCAGTCTGTTCTCTGTATCTATGAACCAGACTTCTCAATTTAAAACTAGGCCCCTTATTAAACTTCCTATTAGCATCTTGTTGCTTTTTTTCCTCAAAATACTTAACATAATTTGTAATTATGTTTACTTCCCACTGATCTGTGCACCTCTCTAGGGAGAGAAAGAACTGTTTCTTTTTTTGCTTGCTTCTGTGTCCACAAAGCTCAATACATGGCCTGCCCATACGAGGTGCTCGGTAATATGCGTGGCGGGATTGAAGAGTGAAGTGCAGGCTAGAAACCATCTCGCTGCTTTCTGGTAATGATGAAGTGCAGTTGGGGACAAGGACACAGTTGATAGGAAATACTTTTGAAGTTAAAAATGTGCCCAACCCAAAGGGACAGCTGGTGTCTGAGTCACCAAGGAAGATCCTGAGGGTTGTGGATCTGAGAGATAAGGTAATTAATGTGTTGCTTTCGGTTTGGAGTTTAAAACCTATAGAGGGCTATTTACAGCCTATGGAACAAGGGTGAAGCTCCCTGCTCTGTTCCACACAGGCCAACTGGTCCTCCTTTAATGCGACTCAGGGGAATTGTGGTGTTACTAAGTGGTCTGATTTTCCCAAGCAAAAAACAGAGACCCTGAAAGGAGTTAAACAAGCATGAAGACAGGCAAGTTAATGAAGCTCTTATGTTTCCCAAAATAGAAACTTAACATTTGCCAGCAGGGAGAAAAATGTGAAGAAATTAAGTTGAAAGAATGCAACTTAATTAAAGAATTTAAATAATTGAAGAATTTTAAATTATTTTAGAGAGAGAGAAAGAGAGAGAGAAATATCGATTTGTTGTTCTACTTATTTATGCATTCATTGATTTTTTTCCCCTGTATGTGCCCTGACTGGAGATGGAACCTGCAACTTGGTTGTATCTAGAGGATGCTCTAGCCAACTGACCTATCAGCCAGGGCCTCCACTGATGTTCTTGGCTTGCGAGTTTGCTCAGGTGCTGGCAGTGGGGTAGGGCTGCCTTCCCATCCTTTGACTGAAGTCTTAAATTCCACAAAACCAGAGCAGCGAGCATGAAGATCTTGGTTGAAGTTTTTATTAGTGCTCCAGTGCAGTTGTGCAAATGAAAGCTGAGATCTTAAAACATTTCCTTATATGGAATTTTATAGCTTTAAAAAAATGGGCAAGGCTACCTTTACTGTAGCGTTGAGTAGGTATAATTTTGTTCAAAGTCTTTGTTTAAAAAATAGTATATGATATTACTACCAGTGAGAAGAAAAAAATTTTTTTACTTGATACTTAGGCAGTTTTCTCTGAGGAATTCACATCCCAGCAAACTGCATGAAATGGGTAGGCTAACTTCTGGTAGACATGTAAGTGGATGGCACTTCATACTATACTACTTCTCAGAGACAAGAAGTTGGATATTTTCCACTCAGCTTAGAGAAAGAAACTTTTACCCCTTTCCATCTAGAAGGATCTTTCCATAATGTTGGCTTCTGGAACTCATATCAGATTTAACCGCTATGAACACCAATTGAGCACCTGTCGAGGGAAGCATTGCCAAAGGAGTTCATTGTTTGACCACTGTATTCAGCTAAGCACTGGGTAAACTACTTAAGTGTTCTAGGTCTCAGTTTCTTCATTGTGAAACAGGGATTAAAAACAATACCTCCTTGCCCTAGCCAGTGTGGCTCAGTTGGTTGGGCATTGCCCCATACACTGAAAGGTGATGGGTTCAATTCCTGGTCAGGGCACGTACCTAGGTGTTGGGTTTGATCCCTAGTCAGGGTGCATTTGGGAGGCAACAGAGATCTCTCTTTCCCCCCCCCTCCCTCCTTCTCTCTCCCTTCCTCTCTCTAAAATCAACGAAAAGCACATCCTTGGGTGAGAATTAAAAAGCAACAACAACAACAAAATACAATTATCTCCTCTTAGGGTTAAGAAGCCCCTCTCCCATGTGGAACAACGTTGGTGACTTTAGAAATACGTGCCCTGCCATAATAACACACACACGTGTGTGTGCGCACAGATGTACACTCACAGAATACTTGGTCATCAACCAGACCTCAAGCCTAGAGCTTGGTTTTCAACAGGACATCTCCAGAGCCATGGCCAGCTCCCTCCTGACCCACCACACAGATGCAGTCCCAGGTGAAGCCCCTTCAGGCCCCTTCTAACCAGCGGAACTAACATGACTGCCAAGTAGGTGGGTGGCAGAAAAGGGAACAGAGGCTGGATCTGCATGACTAAAACCAGCAAGAACAACAGTTGATTGAGGACAGTCTACTGAGTCTGAGGAGCCCTGTAGGGATTCCCCAGGTCTCTGAGACTGTCAAGAGTCTTCCCGAGGCTTTCAGATTGCATAGACAGTAACATGACAGAAACACTGAGGGGTGAAACTGAAGTTGCCAACTTTTTATTTTGCCAAAAAAAAAATGACCAAAAACAAAGCACCAAGCTATCACAAACAGAGTATTTCACTGATAAAAAAAATGGAATACATTTGCTTTACATTGCTCCAATACGCTCTTGTTTTGCCCCTGACTGGCAAAAGCTTCTCCAGGGACCTGTGGCCACTGGCAGAGAAGCCTGGGACCTCAGCTATGGCATCGGCACAGCCAGGCACAGGGAGCGGGTTCATGAACATAGGTCACTGGCCTCTCCTCCTGGCAGCTGCAGCCAGACCATGAATCCAGTTTCAGTTTTGAGGGCTCCCACTTCAGCAAATGCCCTGAGGCATGTGGCCTTCATTGTTCCAGACCTCCTTCCTCTTGCTTTCCTGCTTATATCCTTTGTCCCTCAGAACCAGCACAGAACAGCCTACCTGGTCACATCTCTGACACACAAGGCAGTGTTTCCTTATTTATCCCGCGTGTGAGTCCTCAGCCTCTTCAGAGCAGCACACAGGGACCCAGCGTGGCATGTCTCCCACAAATCCACACTCATCATGTTTTTCCTCGCTCATTTCTACAAAGCTTATGTCATATGGACGAGTCAGAAGAACCTTGAGGCCTATATTATTCATTCACTCATTCATTCATTCAATAAATATCAGTCTCTATGCCAAGTGACATGGATATAATAGTGAGCAAGCAAACACTGCCCCTTTTCTCATGGAGGAAGAACAATGAAAGAAACAAATAAATACATATGTAATTACAAAAATGTGATAAGAACAGGACAAAACAAGGAGTGTCATGACAGAGTGTAACAGATGGAGTGGTTAAGAAAAGCTTTCCTGAGGAAACCAAGGCCTGAGGGATAATGTAGTGGACAGTCAGCAATTCACCTTTGATTCACTTTTTGTTGTGGTAACAACGCTCTGATGATTAGGAGTCTCATTCTTCACAGACTGCGCCAGGGCTTGGAATCTTGGGTGGATGATGCAAGAACAGAAAAACCGGAGTGGGCAGAGTGCTGAGTGAGGGGCAGAGTAGACCCTGTGCCTCTGGAGGGGCAAGTTGTACCAGACTTCCTGGGACCACACTGAGTTGGGATTTGGCTTCAATGCAAAGGAAGGTTGTAAAGCTATTTAAGCACGAGGAGCAAATTTTTAGTAGCAACAAATGTCATAAAGGAAAAGCAGAAAAACCCAATGAGCATTGTGAAGAACTTTGACTTGGTCATTCCATCCCAGGTCTGCTCTAGGCTCCAGGACCCTAGGAATTTGTTAGGCTCTTCTTTTATTTATTTATTTATTTATTTATTTATTTATTTATTTATTTAATAAATCTTTATTGTTCAGATTATTACAGGTGTTCCTCTATTTTTTCCTCCATAGCTCCCCTCCACCTGATTCCCCACCCCACCCCATGCCCTTACCCCCCGCCACTGTCTTCATCCATAGGAGTAAGATTTTTGTCCAATCTCTTCCCGCACCCCTCACACCTGCTTCCCCTGAGAATCGTCAGTCCACTCCCTTTCTATGTCCCTGATTCTATTATATTCACCAGTCCATTCTGTTCTTCAGATTTTTTATTCACTTGATTTTTAGATTCACTTGTTGGTAGGTATGTATTTGATGTCATTTTGTTGTTCATAATTTTTATCTTTACCTTTTTCTTCTTCTTCCTCTCCTTAAAGAATACCCTTCAGCATTTCATGTAATCCTGGTTTGGTGGTGATGAACTCCTTTAGCTTTTTCTTGTCTGTGAAACTCTTTATCTGACCTTCAACTCTGAATGATAGCTTTGCTGGGTAGAGTAATCTTGGCTGTAGGTTCTTGCTGTTCATCACTTTGAATATTTCTTGCCACTCCCTTCTGGCCTGCATAGTTTCTGCTGAGAAATCAGCTGACAGTCGTATGGGTACTCCCTTGTAGGTAATTAACTGTTTTTCTCTTGCTGCTTTTAATATTCTCTCTTTGTCTTTTGCCCTTGGCATTTTAATTATGATGTGTCTTGGTGTGGTCCTCTTTGGATTCCTCTTGTATGGGGTTCTGTGCGCTTCCTGGACTTGTACATCTATTTCTTTCACCAGGCAGGGAAAGTTTTCTGTCATTATTTCTTCTAATAGGTTTTCAATATTTTGCTCTCTCCCTTCTTCTGGCACCCCAAAAATTCGGATGTTGGTTTGCTTAAAGTTGTCCCAGAGGCTCCTTACACTATCTTCATATTTTTAGATTCTTTTTTCTTTTTGTTTTTCTGGTTGGATGTTTTTTTTTTTCCACATATTTCAGATCTTTGGTTTGATTCTTGGGGTACGTTGATCTACAGTTGAGTTTCTGTATATTCTTTATTTCAGACAGTGTATGCTTCATTTCTGAATGATCCTTTTCCATTTTTTTGGCATTCTCATTAAGCTCCTTGAAGGTCTCATCAAGTTTCTCAGCGGTTTTAAGAAGATTCTTGAGTAACCTTATAAATGTGGTTCTGAACTCTATGTCATCCAGTAGTTTGCTTTCCTCCGTTTCTTTCATTCGTGACATGTTTCTTTGTCTCCTCATTTTGGCTGCTTCCCTGTGTTGATGGAGTAGCTTTGTGTGGTAGGTGACCTATAGGGGGCAGTAGCTCAGCCTCCCCAATCACCTGATGTGGACACTCTTGGTACACCCCTTTGTGGGCTGAGTGCAAAGACTTGGTGCCGTTAAAGCTTTAATTGCTGTTGGTATACTGGGAGGAATTGACCTCCAGGCCAATTAACTGTGAGCACTCACTGTGTCTATAATGGAAGAACTGCTGCGCTGAAGACACACTTATGGGGCAGGACTTGTTTCAGTGGGGCTTTGGTGCTCACTGAGTCTGCCTTTGAATGTGTCACTTATGGATGTGAGGAGTTGAAATCTGGTGTCTCACTCTGACCACTAGGTACACTGGCTTCTGGATCTCCAATGGGGTGCAGGTCAGCTACTGTCTGAGGCCATCCAGCAGGAGCTACAGTGAGAGCTACAGTTTTCTCCTCTTTGCTTGGGGTTTGGAGGTTTTGGAGCTGTCTGACCCAGGCTGCAAGTTTGCTAGGTTAAGCTGCGATAGGGCGGGGCTTTCTTCTGCTAACTCTGCTGCTTGGAGCTTGGGTGGGTTTGTAGGTTGTGCAGGGCGGGGTCTCAGGGTGTCACTAGGCTAGGGCGTGGGAAACAGCAATGGCTGCTAGTTAGCCGGCTCTGTGTCCCCAAGGGCATCTGGGAGTCCCGTGCCCCAGTGCCGTAAACAATTATTCCTGCGCGCAGCTCTGCAAGTAAGCCATCCTCACTGGCAGACAGTCCAGCTCTTTCCCGTAGGAGTTTGGGTCCCCCACGTCTCCCCAGAAACTGGATTTCAGAGTAGTCGGGGGCTTGTCTCCCTTTGGGTTGACAAGCAATGCCCGCCGCCAGCCTGGATCATGCGCCTCCGTACCTCAGCTTTTCAGCACTCGTGCACGTCTCGATGCTCTTTTCTCTTTCCTTCTAGTTGTAGAACTTCCACTCAGCCAGCTTTCCCGTGGTTCTGGGTGATAGACGTTTTGTCTTTTAGTTGAATTTTTGAAATTGTTGCGCGAGGCAGCAGTTTAGGTGTTTACCTACGCCGCCATCTTGGATTCTCCTGTTAGGCTCTTCTGATCTCTCCTAGTCCCAGTTTCCTCGTCTATAAAATGAGGTGGTGGATTAGCTGATCTCCAACTTCTCTTCCTTATCTGATGTTTCATATCTACGGAGAAACATTGTCCAACTGGACAAGATGTCCACCATTAAGAAGTTCATGAAAAAAATGGGAGAGAGAAACACAACCAACCTCTATAATGCCTGTTGTGCTGTATAATATTTAATGCACTGACATGCTGATTTTGCCAGCTCATTGTCATGTTGCTGCCAAAGGATTTGAAACAGTTCTGGGCTCAGCAACCAATTCAATGATGTTCTTTGAAAGAAGGCATTCCGTAAAGTGGGATACTCTGCTCAGCCAAGGCATGGTGACTTTAATCAAATGCTTCTTGACAGGAAACAGTAAGGAGTGTATTGACTCTTGGGTGAATTTCACCAAAACCTTGCAACTGCCACAAGGCCTTTGTATGATGTATCAGTTGTCTGTTGCTGTACAACAAACCACCCAACCCTTATGGCTTGAAACAGCCATGTATTTCTCACAATTCTTGGGTTGGTTGGGTCTTTTTTGGCTGGTCCTGCCTGGGCTTACTCAGCTGGGGGTTGGCTGGGGGCTGCCATAGCTGGGATGGCAAGCCTCTCTCTGCCTGGGTCTTTCATCTTCAAGGAGGTTGGACCAAGTTTCCTTACTGTCTCAGCAGCGTTCCAAAACCAGCGTGCCTATCAACTATCCCTGCTTTTGCCGTATTTGCTGATGTTCCCAGTGGCCAAAGCATGTCATATGGTCAAGCCCAGGGTCACTATGGGAGGGGGCGACACTAAAGGCATGCATACTGCATACGATTCATTTGAGGCCATCAGTGTAACAACGTTTGAACGTTCCCTCTTAGACATGGATTGCAAGATATGCAACTTTAACTTACAAATGATAGTGCTTTCACAAAGACACAATATACATCTTACAACTAGTATAAGGAAGCTTTTGAAGTCACCTTATTAAGGGGACTGAATCCTACATCAAATGGCCCTGCTTGCTTCATAAAATTATTCATTAATTTTTAGCAGTGGCCTTGGGAAGTTATGTACATACTATTCAGAGGAAAATGGCATTTGCAATTATAATGAACAAAGCAATTCACACTGCAATACTGCCCCAATTTGCTAGTTTCCCGTTTAGCATCCCCCTCCTCCCGCCGTATCTCTGCTCTAGTATGTACACGCCTGTCTCCTCTACTAGACAGCAAACTCCTTTGAGGGTGGAAGTCTTACCTTACCCAGGTTTGTTCCCTTCACTGTCACAGCACCCACAACACTCAGGAGATGTGCCCTGTTTGTAAACTAATCAATAGTTGCCTTTTCTTAAACACATATATGCTCCAGGGACTTTACTCACAGACTGGGTCACCAATTCTCTCTCAATGCCACAGGTAAACGCTATGCACCAGCGTGGAACCGAGGGGCCTGAGGTGCCAGAAGCCCAAGGTGGATGTGCTGGGAGTCCAGCCAAGTCCCACCTGATGCCACTTCACTGCTGCTTTACCTGTGGAGCAGGAGGGAGGCCCTCAGAAGTGAAAAGGTGGCCTCAAGGTGTTGCGAGAAAGGCAAGAAGAAAACAGTAAGAGGCAGTAGCCTGCAGGGGCCCCAAACCCTTCACTGCCTTTGACATAAAATAAACACTTGTTCATTGAGAGATTGGCCACCAAAACGCAGGAGGAAAACCTGCAGCAGAGCCAGTTCTACAGCTCTTAGGAAAACCAAGACCAGTTCCTTCTTGGGGGTGGGGAGAGGAGGAACTGAGAGGCCTTGCTCCGGGGCTGGCCCTGTTGGCCAGGTGATAAAACCACACAAACCAGGGCATTACAGTTGTCTTCAGGTGAAAAGGTAGGTGGCCATTATTTTACACATTTGCCTATAGTTCTTATTGCCTGCTAGATCAGTAATATGCTAACAACAGCTACCTTAGTTACTATATGGTATGCGTGTGTGTATGTGTGTGTGTAAAGCACTTTACATACAATGCGTGATCTCAATCCTCCCAACAACCCTAAGAAGTATATTTTATTTGCTTGTTAATCCTCCCATTTTCCATTGATTTTTTTAAAAGAGAGATTGGAAGGGAGGGAGGGAGGGAGAGAGAGAGAGAGATGGGGGGAGAAACATTGATGTGAGAGAGACACATCATTACTTGCTTCCTGCGCGCCCCAAACTGCAACCAAGGTACGTTCCCTTGACTGAAACCGAACCCGCGATCTTTAAGTGCGCCCGGCGGGGGGGGGGGGGGGGGGGGGAGGGGGGGGGTACACGCTCTAACCACTGAGAACACCAGCCAGGGCTGAAGTAGATTTTATTAGTCTTCATTTACAGATGAGGTACGGTACCCAGGAGATCAGCTTTCCGGAGATTTTCAGCTTTTAAGTAGTAGATCTAAAACCCGTTTTTTTTTTTTACTGAAAGCCCTGGATAACATTTAGCTGTGTGTCTCTTGTGGCTTTGCTGCTGGTCTGAGGTGGGGAATTGTGAATCTCATTTATTCATGCAAAGCTGCGCACGTGTGTGTGTGTGTGTGTGTGTGTAATTTACAAAAAGCAAATCCAGGTCAGGATCGCTTGAGGTTTAAGAGCCTACTTGTGTGGAGAGAGGCAAAAATCTCACTCATCTATTCACTCTGTTGCTCCTTCAGTAAGTATTTATGGCGCACTTCGGTATTCCAGGCAGGGCGCTACCTTAGCCCCAGGAAAGAGAACACGGGAGGCAAGTGTGCTCCTCTAACCACCACCCGCTCCCGATTTTACTGTTTCGTGGGCGAGGCATTCAGAGAAGCAGGAACTGAACGGATCAACCCGGGGATGACTTCTGCCCCGGCAGCGCGGGAGCCAGGGGAGGAGGCGCTGAGCAGCTCGGTGGTCGGGCAGGCTCCCCACAGGCAGCGGCGAGCCCGGGGCCGGGCGCGCGGGACGATCTCCAGGTCCCGCGGCTCCTATTGGGAACTGAGAGTTGGGGCCGGGCCGGGAGCCAAGCTGACCAGGGAAGGGAAGACAAGGGTGGCGGGGGCGGAGGCCCGGGCAAGCGCGGCGGAGTGTTAGGGTTAGGGCGAGAAGATGCGGCTTCCCGGCGGCAGAGGGCGCCTGGCGCTGCGGTCCGGCGCTCCGGAGACAGGAACGCGGGCGCGGGGAGGAGAGGCGAGGCGCGCGAGCGGCGGCGGCCACTGCCACGTATTCCTGGCAGTGGCGGCGGCGGCGCGGGAGGAGGTGAGCGGAGCGCGGCGGCGGCGGCGGCGGCGGCGGGGCGGGCGCGGGGACCTGGCGCTGGACGGGAGTGCGGGCGCCAAGACAGCGCGGTTCCCGCCACGCCGGCTCCGCCGCCCGGGCTGGCCGCTGAGGCCCGAAAGCCGAGCGGGTCCCGAGCGCAACTCGTGCGCGCTCGGCGGGCTGGGGCCAAGGAGACGCGCGCCCTCACGGCTGTTGCGGCTCCAGGCGCGGAATCCCTGCCGCTGCGGGTCCCGGGCCCCGGCCGGGAAAAAGTTGGGGCGCATGGCGAGCCTGCGTGGGCCGGGCGGGAAGTGCGGGTGCCGGCGGACTGGGGTGTCGGGAGGACGCGGTGTGGGGGCTGGGGGGTGGGGGTCCCGGGCCAGAGGCGGGGCGGCCGGTAGCGCGGGGTTTGGGAAGGCGGAGACGCGGGTCCTGTAGGCGGGGAGAAACGGTTGCTTGCACTCAGAGTCTCCGGCGTGAGTGGACCAGTGTCTGGCTGGGGGTTCTGCGGTGAGAGGGAGGGAGGCGCCACTGGTACGGACCCTGGGGGTCGGCGGACCAGCCGGTCGTGGGGCAGAGCGCTGGGGAGGGGGTAGTGCCTCCTTCTTGCCTGTTTCGGGGCACACCGGGAGAGGGTCAGGTTGAGAGTTGGGGACGCCTCTGGCGTCTGAAGCCCCGATGGGGAGTTCCTGTAAGAGGTGGAGGAGGGAGCTGAGAATTGCTTCCTCCACCGCTTGGGTTGAGTGCCGCCCCTCCCCATGTGCCACATGCACCTCCCAGACTGCAGTGCTCTTGTCCTGGGGAAGTGGAGGAGGGTCCCCTGAGTGGTTTAGGGGTTCCAAGGTGAGTAGGAGTGGGCTCCATGAAATCCTAACTGGAGCCGGAAGCTGTCTGACTCCTCCCCTCTCTCCCTCCCTCCACCCCCCCCCGCCCCCTCACGCCCCCTCATTCCCTCTCCAGTACCGCCACGGTCTGATTCCCTGGTTTGGGCTAGCCGGGCCCCAAACCGAGCAGCACATCTGCTCACAGGGTCCCGAGTATCTTGAAGGGGGTATAAAACATGGCCTTTTACTCTTTGCTGAGGTTGGTTATTTTAGAAACAAGTGGTTCTGGAGATGCTGGATGCTTAATTAGAACAATCTGTGTGGTGGCCCTCGACAATGGAGATGACTCATGCTGGCTTAATTTTTTTCTTCCCCAGAAAAAATTAAAGACGTAAGTGTTCGAGGTCATTAGCAACAGTGATAGAGCTGGAGACCCACACTGTGGGCCTTTTGAGCTCTAGTTCTAGTCCTCGATCTATGAGCAGGTATATGACCTTGAATGAGTCACTTGCCCTCTCTGGACCTCAGTTTCCTTATCTATGAAATGGGATATAAAGAAAGAGAACTATACAATCTGATAGTGGCAGGAGTAGGTTTTGAGGGAAACAGATATTTTTCCTTGTGAGACTAGATTAGTCACGCAATCAATTTCAACCTATTCCTATAAAAAAATTAGGATGGACTTAAAACAGATGAGAAGCAATATTGCAAAAAGCAAGATAAAACCAAAAACTATTAACAATTGGTACTAGACTTACAGTATGAATACTGTTCTCCTGCAGGCTGTCTTTACTGTAAAGTTGTTTGTTGAAAAGTAATTAATGTGTATTATTTCACTTGTGGATTTGAATTTTTGTGTTTGTTTGAGCCTTCAAGCCTGGAGTGGATGCTCAGTTGGACTGGTCTGGTGCAGCCTTTCTTGAAGAACAGTCCTAGGATATCTCATTGCCATAGTTCTATAGATTTCCTTCTGTCTGTCTGATGCTGGGATCCTAGTACCTCGACTTCTGTCATCTTTTTCTTTCTGGCTTAAAAAGTGGTGAGCTGATTCCTGTTGCATATAACCTTTCTGAATTTCTCAGGGTTCTTTTAGTGAGTGTAATTAATAGGCAAACAGTGCACTAGATGCAGGACATTAAAAATAGCTTAAGGTAATAACTGCCCACCCCAGCCCTATTTTCAGACCTTCTGGGCAGCCTCTCACTAGAACTTCTGGGACACCTGCTGGCCATCCAGATTTGGATCCTAAGGGTCATCACAGAGTTGAAATGATATGGCCCAGTTAAACAGCACATTAATGATGAAGCCATGATGCTGGAAGGAGAGGAGGAACTTTTGTATTTTACGACTGAATGCTCTTGTCCTGTTTTCTTCCATTAGTAGCTTTCATAATCCTTTTTGGATTTGACCACATCATTTTCAGTCATTGTTTTTCATCAATTTCTTGGAAGCTACAGTTAGTGGTTATCTCAGAGTTTGAGGTAGTGGTAAAATTATATTCTCTCCAACAGGTAAAGGTTTGATTAATTAGGGTGAATCTTTAAAATATCTGTTATATACACACTACACACACGCACACGTGTGTGTGTGTGTGTTTAAAATTTGCTTTAACGAAGGGCTGTTAAATTAATAAATGTCATGATGCTAATAATAGTTACCATTTGAGCCCCTACCATTTATCAGACAGTGTGAAGTGAGAAAAAAAAGAGGTCAAAGGGCACAGCTCTTATAGCTGGCTCACACAAGTTACTGTTGATCTTTGAAACTAAACAGCCTTTTATAATAGCGAACAAGGAATTCTTAGCTATCCTACAGGGTTGTGATATTATATGAGGCAGTGTATATGGAAAACAACATGTAAACTGTGAAGTGCCCTCCAACCCAGGACCGTGTATTAACATAATAAGCATGTGGGGACACTGGAAGTTTATGAGTCCAAGGGTCTTGGTGTCTGGTGGGTCTGGGTACACATCCTGATCCCATCACCTGCCCCCTCTGAGCCTGGTGTCTGCATATGTAAAGTCAGGGTATTGTCTGTCTTATAGTAAATGAGATATACCTGTGAATTGCAGTGGGTGCTCAGTAAAGGGTGGCGCCCACGCCTTTCTCTCCCTTTGCCCACAGGCACTCGGGATAATGGCATTGATTAAGTCTTCCAGTAGGAATTGTCCTCAAGGGAAAAAGGCTTTTAAAGTACACTTTTGTGCTTATGAATAATTCTTCGCACCTTCACCTTCCCATTCCAACACACAGAGTGACTGTGGCAGGCCCTGCCATCATCTAAAAAGGAGGGCACTGACCCAAATCAGGAGCCACCCTTCTGTCATCATTTTCATGCTGGCTTAGGGTCTTTGACAGGAAGGTGAAGATGGATGTAGCTAGTTTCCCTTTGCCCATTTTGTGCCCTTCTCCCCTTTTTTATTCGTCTTATGGGCAGGAAAAGATACTGAATGTGGAGTGTTTCTAGCTGGAGGGGAGACATTGGAAGAGCTATAGGATAAGGTTGGGCAGGGGTGAGGGGGTGGGAGAAGGGCAGGGCAGATAAGGGCTGGGAGGGAGATGGTAGAGTTGAACCTGACACAAGAGCTGGAAAGCTTGGCGTGGGAGAGATCTGATAGATGTAAGATTTGGCTCAATAAATGGGGCCACATTCCACCTAGCCCTGTAAGTCTCTCTTGTGGGGCCTTGGAGTACTCATGCTACAGGCAGATTTTGACTTGTGGTGGCATCCTAAATGAGTTTCCATAGCAAGTAGTATGCTGAAAAGGAAATTAAGTTCCAAGAGGGTGCTTGTTGTGACTGATGCCAGAATATCTCTGAGAATTTTATTAAGATTCAGTCAGTGTTTAAGAATACTTCTTAGTCCTCTGAAGATATTAATTAAGAAATAGGTTAAAAACATAGAAATGTGTTCTTTGTGAGCGTTTGAAAAGATGCAATCTTCCTAAATCTTTGGAACAAAGGGAGTCCAAACAAAAAAATCATAGAGCTGTATGTTTTAAAAGCATTTCCTCCCAAAGTGATGCTCTCCTTCCCCCCACCGCCCCTCCCCATTCTCCTCGTGCATTATTTTGATAATGGGTTAATTTTGGCTTCTTTCACATGTTGGAAGCCTAATTTTAATGTTTATGGATGACCCTAATTTTTAGACCTCAGTGTGCCTTCTTTTCTCTTGAGTAATTCATATTCATTCACTGTGAAGCAGCCATGCGGGCCGTGAGGAGCACAGATCCAGAGCCAGGTGGGGGGTAGGCAGCGTGGTGCCCTCGGAGAGCTGGGTTCTCTACAACTTGGGTTTAATCCTCACAGCAACTCTGGAGGTTGATTGTGTCATTCCCAGTGCCCAGAGGGGGAAATGGGCAGAGAGTCCACTGTGCCCACATAGCCAGCAAGTGGTTTGAGTGCCAGCTGAGATCTGTGTGACTCCAAAACCTGTGCAGGCAGAGGCCTTGCACTCTGTCCTGTAGGCTGGGGGTTTTCACTAAGGGAGAGAGGGTCTGGTCTGTATTAGCTGCCTCGTGGGCGGTATAGACTGCGAAATTAGGAGAAATGAGTCCATGAGAGTAATTGGCATGAGAGATGACGAGGACTTGAACTTAAGACATTAAGACGGTGGCAGCAGTGATGGAGAAAGGGGGATGTGTCAGAATGATAGCACTTCATGTCCCCCCAGCCCCCAGAATTGCAGATGCTAATGGTGTGGACTGAAAGCAATCTCTGCAAAACCAAAGTCGCCTCCTTTGGTTTCCCATGTCCGGTGGAGCAGGTGCCTGAGTAAAACCTGAAAGCTCCTTCCCCTCTCTTTGCTCACCCCTTGGCCTTACCATTTCTGCCTTTCAGGTTCCTCAGGCCCCATTTAGGAAATGCTGGTTTGAGCATTCAAACAAAGCGATAGCCTTGAAGGAAAAACACCCCCAAGAAAGGAAACAACTTCCTGGGGTGTAGTCTAAATCCCACTGTTCCCTGGGGGACCGAGTCTATCCACTAGGGGGTGTGATCTGCAGTTTTGCCTGTTCCTCAAGAATTGACTGCCTCTAGACAGGGCTGACCTGCAGGTACACAGCACACCCGGGCTGGCTGGGAAAGGGAGGAGTGTTGGGTGAGTTCACAGAGGTGACCAGCCCTTTGAGGAGGAGGTGGACCACCCTCTCCTGAAGGGTACAGCCTCAGTGGGGAGGCAGGCCATACTTGGGTGAACCGGATACAGAGCAAGGGGAGATGACGAGTCCTGGTGGCTAATGTCCGTGCGACCCCATCAGGATGTACGGTGGCCACGTCAGTAATGTGCTAGTCTCATGCCCTCTACTCGAGTCATTGCCAGACTTCATAACAAACTTGCGTGGGCTTCTGTTTTCCCAAAGGCATAACACGAATGCCCTTCAGAGAGTTCTTGCTTCGCTTGGGGCAGTTGGTCAGGTTTTGGATTTTTGGGAGCTTCATGCTCTTTGGGAGGAAGGTTACCTTTATTCCCAGGGTTACCGTTATTGGATTGCCTGCTTCCTGGCATTGCAGTCGTAAGCCGTCTCTGCGGTGAGTCACTGCAGAAGGCTCAGCTCCCCTACCTTTGCTGGATGGTACCCCTTTCCCTCCAAGATTTGACATCTTTTCCTTGTCTGAAGGGCACCTCTTGGCAGCCCCCCAGCTGCAGACTGTGAAAGTGCCCAGTGAGTTTGGCTGGTGCTAACAGGGTACCTGTTTTAATGGGAGGAGCATTTTTGCCTGGCCATGTTAGCTGTCTCGCCTGCCTCTTAAACATTATGTCCTAAGCCAGTGGTCAGCAAACTCATTAGTCAACAGAGCCAAATATCAACAGTACAACGATTGAAATTTCTTTTGAGAGCCAAATTTTTAAAACTTCTTCTAACGCCACTTCTTCAAAATAGACTCGCCCAGGGTGTGGTATTTTGTGGAAGAGTCACACTCAAGGGGCCAAAGAGCCGCATGTGGCTCGCGAGCTGCAGTTTGCCGAGCTGCAAAGCCCCTTGGTTTTTCTTTTTCTTTTTGCTTCATGTTAGCTGTGTGTGTGTGTGTGTGTGTGTGTGTGTGTGTGTGTGTGTGTGTTAATTATTACTGGGAAACAAAAGAAATACTAATTAAATATTTGAGTCCACAGAAGTGCCTCTACTGGCAAGCAGAAAAAATAGTTACGTATTTCGCCAGGATACCATTGATTTATGTCTCCCTTTTCCACATTGTTGCTGTTTTGTTGGCAGAGCCATCTGATTTGATCAGTTTGGATGTCAGCAGTGAGTGTGAGAAGATCTCTGGGCTGTGTGCCGAAGTGGAGGGGACTCACATGAGTGGGCCTCGGGGCTGCCAGTCTTGGCTGTGCTTGCAGTCTGAGGAGCCTGGCACACACACCTTTGTCCGGGAGGTGGCGTGTGGCCAGGCCTTTTCCTTGACTTTGCTGGAAGCAGCTCAGTGGGTGGCTTTTCCTCTGCTGTTGGAAAGAGCATTCTCCCTTAATCCTGAAATTCTCTTGCAATCTCGGTTACTGCTTTGTTTTCTCTCATTCTGTGGGATGAAAGGCAGAACGTCCCGGGACAGTGAGTTTGGAGCTGTGCAGGTTCAGGGTAGGGCAGGCTTGCAGCTTGCACAGAGCCTTTCCAGATGTGTTCCTTACATCTCACGTCTCTCTTCTTCCCTGTTGATCCCAATCCTGCCTCTCACCAGTGGCTTAGAAATTGGACTCGAGAACTTGATCAGTCACTCCTGGGAAGACCTGGAAGTGGGCACCAAACTTGTTCAGATTGGTGTGATAATTTCACAACAGGACAAGAACCCTGGTTTGGTGGTGGTGGTTTTTAACCAGTTCATTCGCTTTAAAAAAATGATAGAGATAATACATGAATATATTACACTCTTAAGCCCCACACTCCCATTCAAAGAGTACGTAGTAGTGCATAGCAGAAAATGTAAAGTCCTCTTTCATCCAGTTCCCCTTCCCTAGGCACTGCCTCCCTGCTGGGTTCTCAGAGGTGACCAGTGTGATGCGTATCCTAAATTACTCATCAGCCTGGATAGACACAAATATAGATAGTTTTGTTTTGTTTGTAAGCATCAATCTGGTTGCATCATATGTATCATTTTGTTATTTTCTCTTTTCCCATAATACGTCTTGTAGATCTTTTCATGTATGTAACTTTTTATTTCTCTTTTGTCTAAAAAATATTTTATAGTATAGATAGATCACAATTTATGAGGCAGTCCCCTTGAGAGACATCTGAACTAACTCTTTGGCTTTGCTGTTATATCTTCCCACATACCTACTGTCACGCACATATACATGCATTTCTCAGAAGTGGAACTGGTGTGTCAAAGTTTCACACATTTAAACTGTGATAGCAATACCCACGCTGTGCTCTCAAGGGCTGTACTGGTTTAAACGGCCAGGACTGTATGAGGTTGCCCATTTGCTGTGGCCTGCCATGGGAAGCGCATGGGTTGTGGTGAGTAGGCATTTCATTGATTATGATTGAGGCTGTGAGACTCCTCATTTGGCCTCTGGATCCTAGTGGGCGCTTCCATAGTAACCACAGAAAGTGCGGAGCTGAGCTCTCTAGGACCAAGGTGTGAGCATCCTGTTGCCAGGGTGACCCCATGGCTCTGGAAGCAAGCACTCCTGGTTTGCCATTCTCTTCGCTTCTCCCAGAGGCTGGGTACGAGAATTGAGCACTTTAATTGGGTGTAACCTGCCGGGGTATTTCTGCCGACCTCTCCCCTGAGGAAGTAAGCATGTGTAGGCAGGGATTCGAGACTTGGGGGCTGAGCTGGGAGAACATGTGAAGATCACTTACCGGAAAATCAGTCCCTCTTGCTTCTGGAATAGCCTCCATGAATGGAGTGAAGCAAGGTTCTGTGTGTGGTGGGCCTTTCCTTCAGGGGTGGTGATCAGTGCCCGTCTCCTGCTTGTTGGAATATTGTGATGCTTTGCCCCTTAGCCAGTGTGCTTTGGGGAGAAGCCATGGTCTCTTAGATGGTGTTCCAAGGGTCTGACCTGGTAGAGGAGGCATCTGGGGGCCCTCATGAATAGCGTTCCCCCTCCCTCATCCATCCCCCTCCCTCCCACTCCCCTGCCTCTGGCCATCCCTGCAGAGACTGAGCTGCCCAGTGGGTTTGGGGAAGCTCTGGCCTACTGGATGAGTGTCCTTTACCTGCCATTCAAGGGGAACAGATAAGAGAGTGATAGAGGTTACTCCAGGGTCAGCACCAGGGGGTTCCAGCTCCCACTGAGTACCTTATGGCTGTGGGATGTAAGCAAAGTTATTTTCTCCCCTGGGCCTCAGCTTCCTCATCTGTAAGCCAGGAATAATAGTACCAACCTCACAGGGCTGTTGTGAGGATTCAGAGATTAAGGTTTGTAACACTCAGCATATTACCTAGTAAGGACTCAGTTATTATAAGTGATGACTACTCTTATTTGTGTTCCTTTTTCCTTCATAAATGTTATTAAATGCATGAATGCACATTACATTTGCTAAATATAAAACTCCCCATAATCGAGTATTGTTAAAGAAAGGAGGCCAGGAGACAAGGAGGCCGGGAGACGAGGAGGCCAGGAGACAAGGAGCTGACTACAGGCAGATTTGGGTGGGTGGGGGCTGTTGGGAGTAAAAGGGGGTGAAGGGGAAGGTTTGATTTGGCAGGGAGCCTTGGGAGGGGAGGAGGGCAGGTCTGATGTTGTCTTCTCACAGCAGTCCTCCTGCTGTGAGACCCCAGGGCCCTAAATGCATAGATCAAGAGCGCAGGTCCCTAGTACAACTTCTTCCTTTGTTTGGGGGTGACTGGGTGCTTAGCCAGGCCCTTTGAGGTGAAGTGCCGCCCCTGCCCCTGGCTGGCCCTTACCAAGTGGAGATAGGGAGATGGGGGTCCAGGTCTCCTCACTCTGGGGGTTGGGATTCTTTCTCTCTTCTTCATCTGCCACGTGCTGCCTGTTTCCAGATGTGGGGAAAAAACTACAGTGTTAGGCACTCTGCAAAGGTCTACCTCCTGAGGGAGGAGCTTGTGTGATGAGGTCACTGAAGTACAGAATAGTAAAGTCAGGTGAGGCAGGGCTGGCATTCAGAGTCAGGCCTGCTCTGCTTCAGAGCTCATGCTTGTACCTTCTAACCGGTTACGTTCCTAGCAGTGCTGCCTGGGTGGGTGTTGGTAGCAGTGCTGCCTGGGTGGGTGTTGGTAGCAGTGCTGCCTGGGTGGGTGTTGGTAGCAGTGCTGGTCCTAGGTGGGTTTTGGTAGCAGTGCTGGTCCTGGGTGGGGTATTGGTAGCAGTGCTGGTCCTGGGTGGGTGTTGGTAGCAGTGCTGGTCCTGGGTGGGTGTTGGTAGCAGTGCTGGTCCTGGGTGGGTGTTGCTAGCAGTGCTGGCCCTGGGTGGGTGTTGGTAGCAGTTCTGGCCCTGGGTGGGTGTTGGTAGCAGTGCTGGCCCTGGGTGGGTGTTGCTAGCAGTGCTGGCCCTGGGTGGGTGTTGGTAGCAGTGCTGGCCCTGGGTGGGTGTTGGTAGCAGTGCTGCCTGGGTGGGTGTTGGTAGCAGTGCTGCCTGGGTGGGTGTTGGTAGCAGTGCTGCCTGGGTGGGTGTTGCTAACAGAGCTGGCCGTGGGTTGAAGTCCGTGCTGGTCTCTTATGCCACTCGGTGTGTAATGTCTGTGCATGTGTTCATGTGCATGCATGTTTGTGTATGACAGCAAGTTCATTTGAAGTCTCTAACTTGTTTGCTGATGGTTTACCCAAACCGGAGGTCTGAGAACCGCCAATTGAGTGTGGGGAAGTCTGTGCCCAAGACGTCTGAAGCCGGTCAGGCTGTGAGGTTCAGATGGGGACAAGGAAACCTTGCTCTTGGAGGCTGAGCTTGGTGGGTGAGCTTTTTGTCCGTGGTCCTGGGAGGAGCAGAGCCACGCAGCAAGGATGCAGGTGGGACTTGGGCACACGGCATGGCTTGTAGAGGACTGTGACGTGAGTCCAGATAATGTGTGTGAGAATTAACTGTGCTCCTGGGAGAACAGTGGCTTGTGGTATGAGAGGTTTCAAAGTAGTGTGTGTGAGTGCCCTAAGGGTAAGTCAGTGGACGGAGACCCGCCTTGGCTCCCAGGTCTGAGGCTTCTCAGAAGTAGCACCACTAAACAAGCCTGTCTGCCCCTAGGGAGCAGGTGGGCTTCACCTTGCAGAGGCGGACCCTGAAGCCCAGAGGTGAGATACTTATTCAGGGTCTCGGCCTTGGTGAGGGAGGGCTGAGCCGGCACCTGTCCTCCCTGTTCCCCATCCACAAGTGGTAAGTGATCACTGAGTGGTGCTGCCCTGAGGAGCACTTAGTACCTGGAGAAGCTCAGTATTATTTATTGAACAAACACATTAAAGTCCCATTTCCGTTCTGGTCCTGGTTCTTCTGTCTCTGAGCAAAGTTAGGCTATCAGCCTCTCAGTTTTGCCCTTTGTCGAATGGGTACAGCACCCCTGCCTCACTCCTCATCTTATCCTCATTCACTCATAATTCATTCAGCATTTACTTAGTGCCTACTGGTGCCAGACACTGTTCTCTGTGTTGGTCACTTTGTACTGAACAAAGGAAGGTCACATCCGTTTCTTCTGGGGTTTATTTTCTAGGGAGGGGCGACAGATAGTAAGTGAAAGTCATGGTACGTGTGTTCATTTCCTAGGGCTCCGGTGACAAAGGAACACACGCCGCATGGCTTAAACAACAGAGGTCCATTCTCTCCCAGTCTGGAGGCTCTGAGGGAGCATCTTCCGGTCCCCTCTCCTGGCTTCTGGTGCTGCGGCAGGCCTTGCTGTTCTTAGCTTGTGGGGGCCGAGCTCTGCTCTCCACCTCGGTCATCGCATGGCCTTCTCCCTGGATCGCTCTCTAATTTTCTTTTAAGGACTCCCGTTCTTGGATTAGGGCCCGCTCTATTCCATTGTGTCCTTATCTTAACTAATTATATCTGCAAAGACCCTATATCCAAATGAGGTCACATGCCACGGTGGCAGGAGGTCATGGCTTTCTGGGGACACTGTTCAATCCAGCACAGTATGTGAGGTGGGGATGAAAAGCAGTGCCGGGGCAGAGGTGGGGTGGGAGGTATTGGGAGGTGATAAGGGTAGGCCTTGCTCAGTGTTTGAGCTTCCATCTGGAGGAGGGGAGTGGGGACAAAGCCGCCTGTGGAGGGAGAGCATGGTAGGCAGAGGCCTTGAGTTGGGCACATGCAACTGCTGGGATCGTGTAGGGACAGCGTGGTTGAAATGTGTGTGTGAGTGATATGAGGTTCCAGAGGTATGTAAGAGGGTCAGGCGTCAAGTACGTCCTTGCCAGTCTTTGAGAGGACATAGGTGGGAGCAGCTGCTGTGGCTGTGAGCACGAATGGACGTAGAACCAGCTCCTTTAGCATTTTTTCCGTTCAGATGGCCATTCTGGCACTGTGCTTGCCCTGTAGATATTTTGTAGCCACTGTTTCTCTGCAGTTTGTTGTTGTTAATCCTCACCTGAGGATATTTTTTCCCCCATTGCTTTTTAGAATGGAAGGGATGGGGGGAGACAGAAATATCCATATGAGAGAGACACACTGATTGGTTGCCTCCCACATGCACCCTAACTAGGGTCAGGGATCACGTCTGCAACCAAGGTACGTGTACGTGCCCTTGACTGGGAATCAAACTCCTGACACTTCAGTCCTCAGGCTGACGCTATAACCACTGAGACAAATCTGCCAGGGTTGCTGTTTTTTTCTTAAAACTTAGTACTCAGTTGACTCTTTTATTTTTTTAAATTTTATTCTCTTGCTTAAAGTATTACAAAGAGTAGTACATATGTCTCCTTTTTTCCCCCATTGACCTTCCCCTGGCCTCTCCTAACCCCCAGTATCTTGTGTCCATTGGTTATGGTTATATGCACACATACAAGTCCTTTGGTTGATCTCTTACACCCCACCGCCCAACCCTCCCCAGCCTTGCCGCTGTAGTTTGACAGTCTGTTCGGTGCTGCTCTGCCTCTGTATATATTTTTGTTCATCAGTTTATAATGTTCTTTATTATCCATAAGTGAGTGAGATAATGTGATATTTATCTTTCTCTGACTGGCTTATTTCACTTAGCATAATGCTCTTCAGTTCCATCCATGCTGTTGCAAATGGTAAGAACTCCTTTTTTACCACAGCGTAGTATTCCATTGTGTAGATGCACCATAGTTTTCTAATCCACTCATCTGCTGATGGGCACTTAGGCTGTTTCCAAATCTTAGCTATGGTGAATTGTGCTGCTATGAACATAGGGGTGCATATATCCTTTCTGATTGGTGTTTCTGATTTCTTGGGATATATTCCTAGAAGTGGTATTACTGGGTCAAATTGCAGTTTCATTTTTACAGTTGACTCTTAATCCACTACCCTTTTCTGTTTATTCTCTCTCCTAGAATCTAGATGCCTTTTCACCCACCCACCTCCCCACACGTAAACCACAAGCATGAAGAAGAGAAAGTAGACAGGCAGGTTTAGGGTGGCTGGGACTGCCAGGACGCCCAGCGCGAGCCGCAGCCCTGCTCCCAGCCATGTGTTCTCCTCTAGTCCTGAGCCTGCCTGGTGGACAGGGTGCCTGTGGGTATGGAGTTTATCACCCACCAGATTTAGGAAATCTGGTCAGTGTGTGAGTTGATGCATTCAGCTCTCCAGGTCCTGCCGAGGATGAAGTCACTATGCTGTGGAAAGAGTTGAGTCAGCTCCCAGGGGCAGCAGCCACACTTGGCCTTGAAAATGCAGGGCAAGGAGGGATGTCCAAAAGTACCTGCTTGGAGACCGAGGGAGCGGTTGTGCGGTCACTGTACATGGCCCGGCGCCCTCTCTCTCCTGCCTGCTTTGTAACTGACCTGCAGCGTTTTGCACAGTGTTGTTCCCTTTTGCCAAAACACTTAGGCCTGTGGGCTGAGTATCACTCACTGGAAAGAAGGAACGCCAGGTGGTGGCTCACCCTTAGCTGCCTGGCCTGACAGTCGGAGGCCTGTGCTGGTTTGGTTTGCTTGGTTGCTGTGGGAATCATAAATTTCAGATTCCTTGGCGTCAGAGCTGAAGGGAAATCTCCTTATCCGGCTGACATTTAATTTCCTCTTTGGGCCTCAAAGGGAAAGGGCCTGACGTGTTTGAGATTAGAGCTCTGAGACATGGGCCGTGGGTGGCCTGCCTCCAGGCCCTTTCCCTGCTGCACCGACTAGGGTAGCGCCAGGAGCGCCCACAGAGCGAGGCGATCTGGGAGGCCACTGGCACTGTCACCCCTCTGGGGGGCACCGCTTTAGAACGTAATTATGTGTAAGCGGAGATGGAAATAGACTTCCCCAGCCAGGAGCTGGGAGCCGGGAGCAGCTGCTCTTCGGAAAGATTTCAGGAATTGCCTTTGGGAGCTACTCACTTATCCTCTCCCCCTCCCCCCCCCCGCCCCCCACTCCTCCCCCCAAACAAAACACACAGCCATATGAAATGAAAGTTGTGAAGACTGTTCCTAGCTAGAAAATGAACATTAACAAAGTGATTTCTAAGATTCTAATTCCTTCTCCAGAGTTATTTCTGGGCATGCTTCCCCCCCACACCCGAAGCGCTTCCTGAGAGGAGCTGCCTTTGAACTGTGCCTCTCTCTCTGCGAGATGATAGGGAAGTTTTGATGCAGGGAGAACCCCCAGGGGTCTGTGGAGTCTGGTCTTGTTAGAGGCCTCGCCCAAGAGTGGGAGCCAGACCGGATGCCAAGTGTTCCCATAAAACGCCTCCATTCCTGTGTCAGGTGGCCTTTGTTTCCGTGAGTGCACACCCAAGTGCTTAATAAAGAAAACCTTGTTGATGGGCAGGACCTACCGGATGTGGACCCCTGGTGCCCAGCAGGCAGCATGCTGGGAGTTAGCGCCCTGAGAGCTCAGTCTTCTGGCCCCGTATGGGGACTGGTCACATCGCTGTGACCTTGGGGAAGTCACTGGCCTCCCTGGGCCTCAGTTGTCACCATCTTTAACCGGGGGTCGGATGAGATGGTCCCTGTCCACCCTGCACCCAATCCTCTGGTCACAGTGGACGCTCCTGAGGGCAATGGGAACGTGGGCCCTGTCCTGTGGAGCCTGACACACGCAGAGCTGCCACGGAGCTCCCCCTCGGCCTTTGTCCTGCTTGGCCAGACCCCCCAGAGCGCCTGCCTTCTGGGCCAACGTTGATGGGGAAAGGGGGAGCAGGTGGCGGGGGATTTGGCCTAAATCTCCATCCTGGCTCTGGAGCAGGTGCTTCCAGTTGTTTAGCGTGAGCTCCTTGTTCCATCTCAAGTTTCATGCAACTTTTTATTCTTGCCTCGAACAGAGTCCCTTTATTTCTGGATGTTGTTGTGAGAATTGTTTTTGCAATTACTGGCAAGGCAGAAAAGAGTGGATCATTACTATAAAATTGTATGTACATTACATTTCCAATTTAAGAAATGTCTGTGCATAGGGAAAAATACTGTAAAGAATTTAATTTCAGTGACTACCTCTGGATTTTGGTATCACAGGAGATTTTTTAAATCTTTATACTGGAGGTCCAGTGCACGAAATTTTGTGCATGGGTAGGGTCCCTAGGCCTGGCCAGTGATCAGGGCTGATCTGTAGGGCGACCGGCAGAGTAATCGGGGGTGCAGGGGGACTTCACTGGCACCCGCCTTGGCCAGCCTGGTGCTACCCGCTCACTGGCTCTGCTCCCTGCTGCTGCCTGCTCGCCAGCTGGCCCTGCCCCCTGCTGCCACCGCTGGCACCTGCCTTGACTGGCAGCAGCTCCTGCGTTGAGTGTCTACCCCTTGGTGGTCACGTCATAGCGACTGGTCGTTCCACCGTTTGGTTGATTTGCATATTAGGCTTTTATTATATAGGATAGGATTTTTCACCATTTTCTACATTGATCATGTATTGGCTGTATAGAAATCAGTTAAAATTACTTTAAATAATAAATAGCTACTTGTTAGGATTTAATATGTGCTAAATAATGTTAAAAACTTGCCATCACAATATCTTATTTAATCCTTAACGATGAATCTGTGAGATCCTTTTTTAAATCTGAATGTGGACTTATTTTTATTGTGGTAAAATACCCATAACCTTTTTATAGTTACCTTTTTAACCATTTTGCATAGTTCTGTGCATTAAATACATTCTGTGTGAAATCCTTTTTTAAAACTCCTGGGAAGCTGAGACTTAGGAAAAAAACAGAGTTGTTTGCCTGAGATCCCCAAGAGTAAGTAGTTCCCGAGACAGGATTTGAACCCAGGATGCAGAGACTCAGAGATGTAGGTTCTCCGGTTGTGATCATTGGAGTCCATGATTACTTTACCCTGCCAGCGCTCACCACTTGCTTGCAGAAAGCTAGTCGCTAGTGTGTCTCTCCCCTTTGAGAGTTCTAGGGTTGGGCTTTGTGTGTATGTCAGTGGGTGATCAGCCCGGCTCAGCATACTCGAGGCAGACATGGTGGTGCCTGCTGATGGGCACCAGGGTTGATGACTGTGTGCTCCTGTTTCTGTGACAAAGGTTGAAGTGTGTGGGCTGCTGTGTTGGGAAGGGTTGTGTATTAGACTTCTGCCTCTGGAGGTGCTCAGCAGTGGGGCACAGAGGAAAGAGCAGTGGCTTAGAGCTTAGATACCTGGCTATGTCAGATCTGGGTGCACTGTGCTGGGGGACTTTAGAGTAGGGATGGGGAACGTCTAGCCCGTGGTCCGTACAAGGCCTGCAAAATCATTTGGTCTGGGATGGCATTAGGGGTGATTTAATTAAATGTTTGACCAAATATAGCAGTAATTTTTAAGTTGATAATTTTATGTGGCTCGAGAATGATGTTATAAATATCCAAATGTTCCTTGGCACATACAAGGTTCCCCACCTCTGCTTTAGAGAAAGGCCTGAGTTAGGTCTGTGCTTTAGTACTGATTTTACCGTGTGGGTAGACACGCTTTGGCCTCGGTTTCCTCATTTCTAAGTGGGTGATAAAAATGCTTGTCCTACTTGCCTTCCACAGTTGTAGATGATTATGTGTCATAATGTGGGAGAAAAGCGCTAGGTAAACTAAAGGGCTGCCAAACACATTTCTGTGAGGGGAATTTTGAGTGTATGGTGGTGGGGCGTGGACCATCCTGGGCGGACCTCAGACGAGAGGAGGATGGATTTGGAAGTGAAGAGCAGCATTTGCTTTGTTTTGCTGTTCCCATCAGCTCACTTCCTCCACCATGGCTTCGTTGGTAAAGCACAGTGTTCCCTCGTCTACCTGTTGGAATGCTCTGGGCTTTACTCAAATGTGTATCTGCCAAGGCCCTTGGATTCACCCTCCTGAAGACTCGCATCTCCGTGGTGAAATGAATTGTAATGTGGGGATGATTTTGAGGCTCTGTGGTAGTTGAAAGTATGCCGTCTATTCCCCTGGTCCTGCCCCTCTTCCTTGTCTTTATAGCAAACACCAGTCTGTCTCTTCCTAGTCTCCAGTGTTGAGTAGTCAAGTGTGCAAGTGGGCTGGGATCTGGAGGACTCGCTGGTGAGGGCAGGAGCTCACCTTCTCACAGTCAACCTAGTGTTTGATTCTCATTGCACCAAGACACTGTGGGATAGTAAGATGAAGAAGACAGGGTTTCAGCTCTCAGGAACCCACTGTTCCATGGGGAAGATGCATAGACTCAGGAAACAGTGATGGCGGTGAGGTTAGGGAGCTTGAAAAGTGACTGTCCTGAGACTGTAGCCTTCAGTCTAAGTGAGTGAGAATGCATCGTTGGGACTGGTCAGAGGTAATGAACTGTTAGTGTGGCTTCTGTGACTTACTGTAAAAAAACACAAAACACCCGTTTGAATCAGCTGTTTGAAAGCTGGGGTTTCTGTCTAGCTACCCCTGAGATCGTTTTGAGTCATCACTGTTTCAGTGCACGTTTCATCTGACAGGGAAGGCCAGGGCCCTGCTGCAGCCACCCTGCCTCACTGCCTGCTTGTCTTTGGCTTTGAGAACTGTACTCGAAGGCTAAGTAAGTAGGTCATGGATATCTATTTTGAACTGAGTGTGGCCGGGCTGCATGGACATTAAATTTCCGGGTCCTGTTGGACTTGTTTGCCCAGAGATTGGTGGTAAGGCTCTCTGACTGGTCGTGTGGTGTATTTATAAAGTGTGAGACAGTGGAGGTAACCAGACACCCCTTTCCCTGTAGGAGAGCCAGAGGTGGATCGCTCTCAGAATCCTCCAAGAGGCGGGGGAGTGTAGTTCCTCCACTGCTTTCTTGGGTTTCCTGAGAATTCTTGATCCTCACTAACTTCATGAAACCTTTTTCTTTTAAGGAATCAAATTGATTTGTACTCAGAGGAGGTTGGCTACTGCTTATTTCATACTAGAGGCCCAGAGCACGAAATTTGTGTGCAAGTACAGTCCCTAGGCCTGGCCTGCGATCAGGGCCATCTTCTCCAGCTGCCCACAGCCAGCCCCGCCCCTGCCACGAGTCACCCTTTGTGTTGGGGGCGACCGGTGGGGCAGGGCCCTTGGCCTGGCGCCGCCCGCATCCCCGGCCACCCAACCCCTGTTCCCCGTTCGCCATCAGGCGACCATGAGGTGGTCAGTGCGCCTCATTGTGACTGGTCCAGTGGTCATTCTGGTAGTTCCGCTTTTAGGGTCAATTTGCATATTACCCTTTTATTATATAGGATTATTATATAGGATAGTTGATGGTGGCTGATTTACTGTGTTGATCCTTTTATGTGCATTTTATCATTTAGTCCTCACAATCTTGGACATGGGATTATTGTCTGCATTATAGATGAAGAAACAGAGTCAGATGGTTCCGTAATGTGCCCACCAGCTGAGTGTGCAAATAGCAGAGCCAGAGATTTGAACACAGGTCCTTTTGACCAGACTCTGCCTTTTGTCTCCATCCTGTGGGTCCTTAGCCCTAGGGTTGAAAGACGCCCTGGCTGGAAATGGGGAGCAGTATTGCACCTCCTGGGTCTGAGGAGAGGTGGGACCTTCCTTTCAGAGGAGGCAGCTGTGGGTGTTGGGGATGCAGGCCCCCAACTCACAGGGGCTTCTGGGTGGCGCTGGAGTTGTGTTTTAGGCTCTCACTCTGGGATCACTGGACCACAGAATTCTCAGTTTTCACTCTTTGTTGCATTTTCCTGTTCTCTAGGTGTTCTCGCCTCCATCCTTGGGTGAGTGCAGTGAGGTGGCATGACCCATGAGCTGGTGTAGGTGGTGACGGAGGCATTTTAACCACTTCCTCCGTATGCACTGGCTGTCGACCCGAATGTTCTTCAGTATTCTGCTTGCCCTACATTTTTGAGGCGTGAACACAGGCTTTGGGGTGGTGTTGGCTTTGCCTTTCTCTGCAGTTTCTTTCCCCTCAGCTCCTTAGGGAGTGCTGGCAGTAATGCTGCCGCTCACGGTCCTTTATATTTGCTGGCAAATCAGTTTGAGGGGCTTTGCATAGGCATTGCCTCATCCTGCAGGCCCAGCAAGCCATTGTCACCCCCATTTTCCACATGGGGACTCCTTTTTAAAAATATATATTTTTATTGATTTCTTAGAGGAAGGGAGAGGGAGAGATAGAAACATCAATGATGAGAGAGAATCATCGATCAGCTGCCTCCTGCACACCCCACACTGGGGATTGAGCCCACAACCGGGGCATGTGCCCTGACCGGGAATCGAACCGTGACTTCCTGGTTCACAGGTCGATGCTCAACCACTGAGCCACGCTGGCCGGGCCACATGGGGACTCTTAAGGGACATCACAGACCTGAGACTTTTAGGTTCCTCAGAAAGCTTCGTAAACAACGCCAGAACAGGCGTTTACATTTACTTAGAATTCGGTTGTATTCTGAAAGTGAAAGAATGCCCTCTTCAATCACTCTCTGTGCTTACTGGTACCCAGGGAGGTTTGAGGTCAAGAGGACTGGGACCCATTCTAGTTTCCCTCCCGGGCATTTCCTCTCTGAGTCTGCATCCTATAAATTGGGGGTCATAATAATATCGAAAGGAGCTGTATATGGTAACATGTAAATCAGGCAAGATATATAAAATTACCCAGGACTGAATGAATGTGTGTTTACTTTCTGTCTTTATTTTAAAACACCGTGACTTGGCGATCATGAATCTCAGCTTCGGAAGCGGAGGCGTGAGAAATTCCCCAAGGGCCTTGGTAACTGATCTCTCCTGCAAATGCGAGCGGAAGGGGAGGACAATGCATAAAGAACACCGAAGAACCCTTGTTTTAGTCAAAATCTCTCCAGGGTTTCCCCCCTCCTTTGGGTTTGAGGTGGAGTAGCCGGTATTTGCTTCCTTTGCCGGGAACCAGAGCTCTGGGAAATCTGTGTTAGCCACGTGGCCACTCTCAAGTGTCCAGGCCCAGTATTTTTAAAGAAATGAACAACTACTAAAACAGGATTTGAGAAACTGAGGTATTTATTTTTATTTTCTTTATTGATTAAGGTATTACATATGTGTCCTTATCCCTCTCCCCCTATTGCCCCCGCCACCCCCCCTGGCTCATGCCCTCACCCCCCTGGTTTCTGTGTCCATTGGCTGTGCTTATGTGCATGCATACAAGTCCTTTGGTTGATCTCTCTCCCTTACCCCCACTCTCCCCTGCCTTTCCTCTGAGGAGAAATGGAGGTATTTTAAATGTGCCTATTGGACACTTGTAGCACATGCATGTACAATGATTATGTAATTATCTTGAGAAGACTTTAAAGCCTAAATTCCAGGCCTTCTGGCCTCGCCTCTGAGAAGGCCTACTCCAGCATGCAGCAGATTCCATTTCTGACCACCTAATGGGAGGCCTTCCCTCCCACTCTGCCTCCCTCTCTTGTAAGTTTAAGTCCGGATGAGTAGAGGCAAGTTGCACAGGAACGAGGAAAGTGACCGGTGATGTTTGATCATTGGGGATTCCAATTTTGTGTATATTTGCGATGTGACCTTGAGCGATTAGGTTTACCTCTGGCCTCAAGGAACTTGCATTCTTGTTAGGGAGGTGGGCCTGGAGTTGTGAGAGTCCTAACATGGATGTGGATGCAGACAAGGGTGCTTTTCTTCATGCGTTGTAGATTAGAAACTTGCAAGCTGTGGTTTCCTACCAAGAGGATCGCAAATAGGATTAAGGACTAGACTTTGCAGCCACTCTTCTTGGGCTCCCAGTGTTCAGCGACACCATCTGGCACAGTGACTTACAGGTGCCTGTTCACCTGTCCCTCTACCCAGGTTGACGCCAAGCCCTGCAGGGCAGGGACTTGGCCTGTGCCCTGTTATATAGGTATCCTATGTGCTGTACTTTTATGTGGAACACAGCTGATACATACATAAAACTTTTGAAGGAGTTGGGATCACTTACCATGGTGGAAAGAAGGCTGTGAGTGGATTGATGGCAACCACAGCCTTCCCTCCTCCCCCAAGAATTGGCTGTCAACCACCAGGGGGCATTGGGAGCCGCGTGGGGACAGGGGGGCTGAAAGTCCCCTCCTTTGCAGGTCTCTCCCAGAAACCAGGCTTAATTCCCTTCTCTATCCCAAGCCCATAGCGCCTCTGAGAAGGAAAACAGAAATAGCTACCAGATAGGTGCTTTGTAAGGAGCCCAAGGGGTGAGTGGTATTATCTCCTATTTCACAGGCCAAGATCTGGAGCAGTCACCTCGCTAGCATGGAGGTGAGCCAGTCAGCATTTGAACACAGGTCTGCGATTCCAGTTCCAGGGCCTTAACGAATGTGATATGCTGCTGCCTCTGTCCTGAGGACAAACCCAGCCATACAAATTTAATTAACTGGACAGCCCAAGAAACTTAAATTAGATCTAAGGATGAACTTCCTGACATTGAAAAAACAAAATTAAAGCTAAAACCGGGTATTCTAGAGCAGGGCTCTTCAAGCTGTCATCATAACCCATAGTTACAGAATTAATTTGTGGGTGGACACGTTAAAAAAAAGGGGGGGGGTGGACAGGATAAAAAATATTAGCACATCACTCATGGTAAGACTTGGGGGGTGTGTGTGTGTGTGTGTGTGTGTGTGTGTGTATCCTGGATCATGATGGAAATATATTTCTAACTGTGGTTTATGGTCAAAAATGTCCTAGAGAGGAGAATACAAGATGGTGGCGTAGGTAAACACCTAAACTGCTGCCTCGCACAACAATTTCAAAACTACAACTAAAAGACAAAAAGTCTATCACCCAGAACCACGGGAAAGCTGGCTGAGTGGAAGTTCTACAACTAGAAGGAAAGAGAAAAGAGCATTGAGACGTGCACAAGCGCTGAAAAGCTGAGGTACGGAGGCGCGTGATCTGGGCTGGCAGCAGGCGTTGCTTTTTTCAACCCAAAGGGAGACAAGCCCCCGATTACTCTGAAATACAGTTTCTGGGGAGACGCAGGGGACCCAAACTCCTACGGGGAGAAGCTGGATTGTCTGCTACCGGGTCAGAAAGTGAGGGGGGCCTGCTTGCAGAGCTGCGCGCAAGAATAATTGTTTACTGCGCTGGGGCACGGGACGCAGTTGGAGACACAGAGCCAGCTAATTAGCAGCCATCGCTGTTTGCCACGCCCTAGCCTAGTGACGCCCTGAGACCCTGCCCCACACAACCTACAAACCCACCCAAGCGCCAAGCAGCAGCATTAGCATAAGAAAGGCCTGTCCTATCGCAGCTTAACCTAACAAACTTGCAGCCTGGGTCAGACAGCTCCAAAACCTCCAAACCCCAAGCAAAGAGGAGAAAACTGTAGCTCTCGCTGTAGCTCCTGCTGGGTGGACTCAGACAATAGCTGACCTGCACCCCATTGGAGATCCAGAAGCCAGTATACCTAGTGGTCAGTGTGAGAAACCAGATTTCAACTCCTCACATCCATAAGTGACACATTCAAGAGGCAGACTCAGTGAGCACCAAAGCCCCACTGAAACAAGTCCTGCACCATAAGCGTGTCTCCAGCACAGCAGTTCTTCCATTATAGACACAGCGAGTCCTCACAGCCGATTGGCCTGGAGGTCAATTCCTCCCAGCATACCAATAGCAATTAAGGCTTAACTACACCAAGACTTTGCACTCAGCCCACAAAGGGGTGTACCAAGAGCGTCCACATCAGGTGATTGGGGAGGCTGAGCTACTGCCCCCTATGGGTCACCTACCACACAAAGCCACTCCATCAACACAGGGAAGCAGCCAAAATGCAGAGACAAAGAAACATGTCACGAATGAAAGAAACGGAGGAAAGCAAACTACTGGACGACATAGAGTTCAGAACCACATGTATAAGGTTACTCAAGAATCTTCTAAAAACTGCTGAGAAACTTGATGACACTTCTGAGGAGCTTAGTGAGACCTTCAAGGACCTTAATGAGAATGCCAAAAAAATGGAAAAGGACCAGTCAGAAATGAAGCATACACTGTCTAAAATAAAGAATATACAGAAACTCAACTGTAGATCAACGTACCCCAAGAATCAAACCAAAGATCTGACATATGAGGAAACAAAAAACACCCAACCAGAAAAACAAAAAGAAAAAAGAATCCAAAAATATGAAGATAGTGTAAGGAGCCTCTGGGACAACTTCAAGCGTACCAACATCTGAATTTTTGGGGTGCCAGAAGAAGAGAGAGAGCAAAATACTGAAAACCTATTAGAAGAAATAATGACAGAAAACTTTCCCTACCTGGTGAAAGAAATAGACTTACAAGTCCAGGAAGCGCACAGAACCCCATACAAGAGGAATCCAAAGAGGACCACACCAAGACACATCATAATTAAAATGCCAAGGGCAAAAGACAAAGAGAGACTCTTAAAAGCAGCAAGAGAAAAACGGTTAGTTACCTACAAGGGAGTACCCACACGACTGTCAGCTGATTTCTCAGCAGAAACTATGCAGGCCAGAAGGGAGTGGCAAGAAATATTCAAAGTGATGAACAGCAAGAACCTACAACCAAAATTACTCTACCCAGCAAAGCTATCATTCAGAGTTGAAGGTCAGATAAAGAGCTTCACAGACAAGAAAAAGCTAAAGGAGTTCATCGCCACCAAACCAGGATTACATGAAATGCTGAAGGGTATTCTTTAAGAAGAGGAAGAAGAAGAAAAAGGTAAAGATAAAAATTATGAACAACAAAATGACATCAAATACATACCTACCAACAAGTGCATCTAAAAATCAAGTGAATAAAAATCTGAAGAACAGAATGGACTGGTGAACATAATAGAATCAGGGACATAGAAAGGGAGTGGACTGACAATTCTCAGGGGGAAGCGGGTGTGAGTGGTGCGGGAAGAGATTGGACAAAAATCTTACTCCTATGGATGAAGACAGTGGCGGGGGGTAAGGGCATGGGGTAGGGTGGGGTGGGGAATCAGGTGGAGGGGAGCTATAGGGGGAAAACAAAAAGAGGAACACCTGTAATCTGAACAATAAAAATTTATTTAAAAATAAAAAAAAATGTCCTAGAGAGAAAGAGATTATAGTTTAGATCAATGTAGGTTAGATGGTCAAGTCCTTGGAGGCAGGGATCTGTTCTCTTCCTTTTTATCTTCCCTCCATCCTTAGCTCAGTGCTGCGTACATGGTTGGCCCGTGGGTCTGCTGGGAGAACTTCAGACTGGGCGAAGTCATTACACATCCTGCCTTGTGCTCCCAGGGAAGTGAGAGTGGCGGTCTCTGCCACGCTTTGTGAGGAAAGAGAGAGACAGTTTGTGTGTGCTAGTTGAGAATTTGGGCTTTGAAGTCTGAGGGACCAGGTTTGAGTGCTGTGTGCAGCATCCAGGTGTGTGGCGTTGGGTACGTTCCTTAACCCTACTCAGCTTCACTCTCTCCCTCGTTAAGCTGGATGTAATGAGGGCACCACCTCAGGGCTACTGTGCGGATTAGAGTCAATAACTCCAGGTACGTGCCTTTAGCTCAGTGCTCGGCATCTGATAATCCGCCAGGAAGCATTATCTGCTGCTCTTGTTTTTATGATTCGTCTTAAGAGCGATTAAGTGACTCATGCCAGGTCTGCTGTGGGAGGCACCTTCCAGAGCCCCAGTTCTGTGATGGTCGTACATCTTGAAGCTCAAACCTGTGGTTTGGTTGTGAGTGAAAGGAAGTGAATGTTGCAATGGAGTAGGTGTCTGTGCGCTGAGGGGGATGTTCTGGTTTTGTAGGTGAGAGAAGCACAGCTTCTTTTTTATGCAATGAGAGATAGGACTACCAGGGGCTTTTTATTTTATCAGAAAACAACGGTTTCAATTTAATGTGGGTGTTCTTTTAAACCACAATTTAAAACAAAGCACAACTGTTTCCTGAAACTGAACATAACTATGTGTATGATTAACCTGGTGATTTTGTGCCCAGCACAGTAATATTTTTAGTGGAACTGCCAACATCTGGTAAATACCGATTCTGAAATCACCAGCTGGGCTTCGCAGCACCGTTATCCAGTCAGAATTAACTATGTGAAAACACATAATGTGACCTGTTGAATGTGCAAGATCCTGGACATGAGATGCTGGACAGAATCCCAAAGGGACCTGGTTTTGGCATGGATGCCTCTTTTTTAAGTCTGAGTCTCTTCGGTTCTGTGGTCTAAGCTGGGCAGTCTTTAGCCTTCTTTCTTCCTGGTTAGCAAAGATTTTTGTCCTTTATATCCATCCGTTCTGGTTGTTTTTGTATCTTGGAGGGGAAAGGTGGAAGACACTAAAAAGTATCCCATGATGGGTAATTTTTTAACATCAAGTGGGATCTGGTGTACCTGTAGTTGAAAAGGTGACTTTCTCCCTTGATTGGAACAAGTCGAGTACAATGGTTAAGAGCACAGACTTTAGCTAGACCTAGGTTTTCATCTGCCTGTGCCGCCCTTTTCCCCTTTTATTTATTTTTTCAGCTTTATTGCATTGTAACTATCAAAGAGCAATTGTATGTGTTTAAAGAATACAACATGATGATTTGACATAGTTATACGTTGTAAAGTGATTACCAGAATCAAGCTAATTAACACATGCATCACCCCGTACAGTTACCTCACTGTGTATGTGTATGTGATAAGAACATTTAAGATCTGTCTTAGCAAATTCCAAGTACACAATGCAGTATTATTAACTGTAGTCACCATGCTGTACATTACATCCCCAGGGCTTATTCATCTTATAACTGAGAACGTAATCATCTTAAAATTGAAAGTTTGTGCTTCTTGTCCATCATCTTGCTATTCCTCTCCACCCCGCCCCCCAGCTCCTGGCAACTGCCATTCTATCCTCTGCTTCTGTGAGTTTGACTTTTTTAAATTCCACTATTAGAGAGATCATACAGTATTTGTTTTTTTGGTTTTTTTGCATCTGGCTTATTTTACTTAGCATTATAGTCTCCAGGTTCATCCATGTTGGGAATCTGCCTGTGCTTCTAACAAGCTGTGTGACTTTGGGTAAGTGGCTTAACCTCTCTGCACCCCATTCTGTAAATGGTCTCATAATAATACCACTACTGTATAGTTTATTGAGAATTAAATGGGATAATATATGTAAAGCCCTCATTGTAATGTCTGCTTATGAGTTCTTCAGCACATGGGAGCTATCATCCTCATCTTCATCATTATTCATGTTAGTGGAAGGCTTTCCAGGAGACCAGGATTACAGACCTGGCTTTAGTCATTGGTAACAGTGGGCCATGGATATATTGCCGAACCTCTCTGACCCTCAGTATTTTTTCTCTAAAACCAGGGCATGGCCCAGATGCTTCAGCCTCCTTCGAGCCCGAAAGCTCTTCTTGCGTTCAGTTTCTTATCTGGTCCAAGGGATGTGATGCTGGCTGCCCGGAGAGCGAGATCCATCCCACTTTGTGTTAAGGACCCATAGCCCTCTGCCCTAGGTAGCCCTCTGCCGGATGCTGATGCTGATAGCCTTTGTTTTTCTCTCCTTGAATTTATATTCTCAGTGTATCTCTCTTTCTCTAGCTTCTGCCGAATGACTCCTCATGCTCTTACGTATATTTTCTAGTATATTCAGGCCACAGATACGCCTAATGGGCTGGACTTAAATCTGGGTTTGGCAGAACCTCGCACGTAGGGAATGTTACAAATAAGGAAGATTGTATATCATTTTGTGTTGGTGTTTTCATCATGTCCGTGTTTGTCCTTATCACACTCAGCCCAAGCATGGAGGGCTGCCTGCATCGGAGGCTGACTAGGGAGAGTCACTCAGGAGAAAGGAATGACTTTTAAATTTGTAATAAGCTGCCTTCTCACCCTGTTTCCTTCCTGGCCTTTGGTTTTAGTTTGAACCTGAAGGGGCTGATCTCGGTGTAATTTTTTATGCTGCATGCGTATCTTCACTAGCTACCCCTTTTGCATAAGCTGAGGTGTGAGCTCATCTCTGGCCTGCTGCTGGTATTTCAGGTTATCATCTTGTTCTCGGGGACAGGCGTGCAGGACGAATTAATTGAGTTGTTTTCAGCCCACTTCCTGCCTAATCGAACACCTGCCCAGTGAATGCTGCCAGCACGCCTGCCTGTACCTGATTTGTCAGCCGTCCTTGTCATGTTGGTGTCTCACTGGTATCAGAAGAGTCCGTGCTGTCATTTGTAGTTAGCTTACCATGTCCTTCAGAGAACTGTTTTATCCTTCACTTAATGTAAAGGTGCTGGTGTGTCCTTTTGTGGTACAGTCCCTCTGCATTCCCATCTTGTCGCTGTCCTCCCAGTTAATCTTATTGGTGATGGGCAGCCTCATAAAAGCTGCTGAAAGATGAGATGCAGAGAGAGTGTGTGCATCCCTGGATTGTGCTCATGCTTGCCTCGCTCTCCCTTGGGCCAGACTAAGTTTCTTTTTTGTTATTTTTCCCCAGACTTAAGTTTCTAGTAAGTCATTCTTAAAGTAATGCACATGGTTCAGAGGTGATTAGATATATTCTTTTAAGGGAATGGACACAACTTTTTTTTTTTTTTGGGTAAGACATTGTTTATATTAGGTTCATAGCAGAAGATACAGAGATTTCCTTCACACTCCCTGTCATTCCTTCTCCCACTTGCATCCCCTAATGTCAACATCCCCCACCCCAGTGGTACAGTTGGTAAAATGGATGAACCTACATTATTGACACATCACAATCACCCACAGTCCCTGGTTTGCATTTGGGTTCACTCTTGGTGGTGTACATCCTGTAGGTTTGGATACATGTGACATGTATCCATAATGCCATGGGATCATACATAATATTTTCACTGCCCTGAAGTCCTCTGTGCTCTGTCTGTTCATTGTTCCCACCCCCAGTGCCTGGCAGCCTCTGATATTTTCACTGTCTCCTTAGTTTGCCTTTTCTACAATGTCATATAGTTGGACTCATACAATATGTAGCCTCCTCAGATTGGCTTCTTTTACTTTAATAATGTACATTAAGGTTCTTCTATGTCTTTTCATGGCTTGATAGTTCATTTCTATTTAGTGCAGAACAATATTCCATTGTGGATGTACCAGTTTCTTTATCCATTCACCTACTGAAGGACATCCTAGCTGCTTCCAAATTTTGGCAGTTATGAATAAAACTGCTATGAACATTCATGCGCAGGTTTTGTGTGGACAGAAGTTTTCAGGTCTTTTGGGTACATACCAGGAAGCACAATGGCTGGGTCATATGGTAAGAGTATGTTTAGTTTTGTAAGAAATACAGCCTAATTATCATCCAAAGTGACTGTATCATTTTGCATTCCCACCGACAGTGAGAGTTCCTGTTGCTCCACATCCTCACCAGCACTTGGTGTTGTCGGTATTCTGGATTGTGCCCATTCTAATAGGTGTAGAGTAGTGTCTCATTTTAATTTGCATTTTTCTGATGACCTATGAGGTGTGGCAAGATTGCTTTTTAAACGGTCCTGGTTTTTTTGATGCTAGCAGCTTGTCTTCCCAAAGAGAAAAATGGTTTTACTAGAAATGAGAGCCAGAGCAGAGAATGCAGTCTTTCCTGATTCTGGTTCAGGGCCTCTGTTGGGTCTTCTGAACTTTCTTTGGTTTAAAAGTCTTGTAGACAATCACATGGTTTTTAGTAAAGTCCTGTCTAGGTGTGACTTTGTTGTTAAAAATATTGTGGAAAGGCCCTGGGCGGGTAGCTCAGTGCGTTAGAGGGTCATCCTGCTACATCAAGGTTCGGGTTCAACCCCTGGTCAGGGCACATACAAGAAGCAACCAACAAATGCATAAATAGGTGGGACAACAAGTTGATGTCTCTTCTTTCTCTCCCTCCCCCTCCCTCCTCCTTCCCTCTCTCATTCTCTTTCTTTGAAATCAATAATAAATAAAAAAATACACTTGTGCGCATGCGCGCACACTTTTTTTTCTTCTGGAGACACAGAAACCCTTGTTAATTATTTGGTAGAATTGCATATCTTAATTTTCTCTTCCTAGTATTCTTGGCCTTTTAAAAATAACTATACTGCTTGGGTTCCTTCTGCCTGGATTTGAACTTATTCAAAAATTGGGTGAGAGTAGAATAATATATTTTTTAACTTCTTTGAGCTCACTTTGGTTTTACATTTTGCTTTCAGTTTTCTTTTGTATTTTCTTTGTGAAGTCTCATATTTTAAAAACATTTTAAAGGGTTCCTCAAAAAGTGAAACATAGAATTAATTACCATAGGAGCAGGCAATTCCATCCTAGGTATATTTGCAAAAGAATTGAAAACAGGAACTCTAATCTTTGTGTACAGATGTTCATAGCAGCACTGTTCACAATACCCAAATGGAAACAACACAAATGTCCATCAGTTAATGAATGGATAAACAAAATGTGGCGTATCCATACAATGGAATATTATTCAACCATAAAAAGAAATGAAGTACAGATGTATGCTACAACCTGGGTAAACCTTGAAAACACTTTGCTACAAGTGAAAGAAGCCAAACATAAAAGGCCACAAATTATGTGATTGCATTTATTTTTATTATTTTTTAATGTGTATTTTTTATTGTTGACAGTAGTACAGGTGTCTCCCGTTTCCCCCCCTTTTACCCCTCTATGCCCAACCCCTACCCACCCCCTCAGGTCTTCAGTACCCTTTTGTCCGTGTCCATGGGCTTTGTAAATAAGTATACAAGTTCTTTGGTTTATCTCTCCTCGTTCCCCCAGTCCCACATTGAGGTATGTCGGTCTGTTCCATGCCTCCATGCTTCAGGTCTTATTTTGTTGGTCGTTTCATTTTGCCCATTGGATTCTATGTGATTGCATTTATGTGAAATATCCAGAGTAGATAAATCCATGGAGACAGAAAACACACGAGTGGTTGCCAGGGGCTGGGGGAGGGGAGCATGGGGGTTGACCACTTAATGGTATGAGTTTTTTTGTGGGAGGCTGGCGATGAAACTATTTTGGAACTAGATAGAGGCAGAAGTTGTACAACATTGTGAAAGTGCTGAATGACACTGAATTGAATACTTTACAAATGGGGCATTTATGTTATGTGAATTTTACCTCAGTTACAATCATTTTAAAAAAAGAATAGTTTATTGATTTTTAGAGGGAGAGGAAGGGAGGGAAATAGCGAAGTGAGTGCAACTGTGAGAGCGCAACATTGGTCGGCTGCCTCCTGCAGGCACCCCACTGGGAATCGAGCCCGAAACCCAGGGGCATGTGCCCTGACAGGGAATCGAACTGGCAAACCTTTGGTTCACTGGGTGACACCCAACTAACAGCCACACCAGTCAGGGCTATAGTCATTTTTTGAAGGGACAGCACATGAGTGTTTTTGCCAAGGGTAGCTTTTCCAGGGACACCATACAGGAGTTACTTTCCAGGGAGCCACTTTCATGTGGGTACAGTGGAGTTTGCAGTCCCTGCCACTCAGCACTGCCAGTCCCCAGGTGGAGAGTTAGCCTGACAGTCACCTCCCCGAACAACTGGTTCTTTCTTCCTTGAAGAGGGCTTAAAAGCAGGCTGCCTGGGATTGCTGAGAGATTGAGGCGAGCTCATGGGTAGAAAGTGCTTCACACACTGTAAGTGCTTGATACACATGAACTTTTATCTCTGGTCTGTGGAAAGAGAGAAGGGAATGGGCTCAGGGAGAGAAGCAGAGTGCTGGAGCTAGAGAAAGTGGGTGGATTTCAGCCATGTAGGCTTAGGTTAGACCTTTGAGAAAAGGTTCAACAAACTCTGTTTCCTAGATCCCTTTTGGAAGTCACGATAGCCGTGTGCAGCCCGTAAAGCTGGCGAAAGTGAACGTCTGCTGCTAAAGCACCGTGTTTGTAGAGCACTTAGGACAGTGCCCTCGTGAGGGCTGTAGAAGTGTTTGATTAAATTAAGCAGCCGAAGGGAACTGTGCCAGTCTCAGCAAGGCAGTGATGGGCACGGGAAGAGTCACCAAAGAACATGTATGCACATGTGCAGAGCCCGTGGACACAGACCATAGTGTGGGGAAGGCCTGGGAGGGACGGCTGGGTGGAGGGGGGCCAAGGAGGAGAAAATGGGGGGACATCTGTAATACTGTCAACAATCAAACAAGAAGAAGAAGACTGGACCTAAGGAGAGGCTTCCTCGCTCAGCTGTAAGGGGCATCCGGGGTAGGTGGGGGCAGGGAGGCTGAAAAGGCTAGTCTGACTTTTCATTGATGAAGAAGTAACAGTTTTTATTTCTCTGCCCAGAATCGCAGCATGGAGAGATCTAGTTTTCGGATACTACTGGGATGTAAATGGGTATATTGATCTCTCTCTTTTCTAATTCTGTTTGCACTCAACACCTTTTCTGCACGATTAGCACCTTATTCCATATTGGCTGTTCTTTGCTATTGTTACTTCACAATTTAGTGCCCCAATAATGCCAGCTGTGATGTAGAAAGAAGAGAGATCACTGCACTCAGCGTCTGAAGAGCAGCGGCTTAGCAGTAGTGTGCATGAGCTTCCACTTATTTTTATTATTTAATCTGCTCAGCCTCTTCCATCTTTTGGAACTGGCATCCCCACACGTCCCTATCCCTTCTGAGGGACTGCTTATCCTCTGACCACTCTTGAGGCCTGCCAGGTGTGGTTTCTTTCTTTTTTCTTTTTCTTTTTTTGAATAAATCTTTGTTGTTCAGATTATTACAGTTGTTCCTCTTTTCCCCCCATACTCCCCTCCATCTGGTTCCCACCGCACCCCATGCCCTTACCCCCGCCCCGCCCCCCCCGCCCTGCCTTCGTCCATAGGTGTAAGTTTTTGTCCAGTTTCTTCCCGCATCCCCACACCCTCTTTCCCCCCAGAATTGTCAGTCCACTCCCTTTCTATGCCCCTGATTCTATTATATTCACCAGTTTATTCTGTTCTTCAGATTTTTTATTCACTTGATTTTTAGATTCACTTGTTGATAGATATGTATTTGTTGTCACTTTGTTCATAATTTTTATCTTTACCCTTTTCTTCCTCTTTTTAGAGACTACCCTTTAGCATTTCATATAATACTGGTTTGGTGGTGATGAACTCCTTTAGTTTTTTCTTGTCTGTGAAGCTCTTTATCTGCCCTTCAATTCTGAATGATAGCATTGCTGGGTAGAGAAATTTTGGTTGTAGGTTCTTGCTGTTCATCACTTTGAATATTTCTTGCCACTCCCATCTGGCCTGCATAGTTTCTGTTGAGAAATCAGCTGACAATTGTATGGGTACTCCCTTGTAGGTAACTAACTGTTTTTTCCTTGCTGCTTTCAAGATTTTCTCTTTGTCTTTTGCCCTTGGCATTTTAATTATGATGTGTCTTGGTGTGGTTCTTTTTGGATTCCTTTTGTTTGGGGTTCTCTGCACTTCTTGGACTTGTAAGTCTATTTCTTTCACCAGGTGGGAGAAGTTATCTGTCATTATTTCTTCAAATAGGTTTTTAATATCTTGCTCTTTCTCTTCTTCTTGCACCCCCATGATTCGGATGTTTATATGCTTGAAGTTGTCCCAGAGGCTCCTTACACTATCTTCATAATTTTGGATTCTTTTTTCTTTTTCTGGTTGGGTGTTTTTTGCTTCTTCATATTTCAAATCTTTCATTTGATTCTTGGGATCCTCTAGTCTGCTGTTGGATCTCTGTATATTATTCTTTATTTCAGTCAGTGTATGCTTGATTTCTGATTGGTCCTTTTTCATATCCTTGAGGGTCTCACTAAATTTCTTGGAGGTTTCTAGAAGATTCTTGAGTAACATTATAACCGTGGTTTTGAACTCTGTATCCAGTATTTTGCTTTCATCCATTTCTTTCATTTGTGACATGTTTCTTTGTCTCTGCATTTTGGCTGCTTCCCTGTGTTTGTTTCTATGCACTGGGTAGCTGCTAATTCTCCTTGAGTTGATAGAGTGGCCTTGTGTGATTGGTGTCCTCCAGGGCCCAGTGGCTCAGCCTCCCCAGCCACCTGAGGTAGACACTCTTGTTACTTCAACAAGACGTAACAAGACTGTGTGGACTGTGTGCATAGTTTTCCCTTGATTGCTCTTGTTATCACTGGGAGGAGTTGACCTCCAGGCCCCTAGCTGTGTCTTGTATGTGGTGAGTGCTAAATAAATGTAGCTGCTACTATTAAAAATGATAGCTTTGGTAATAGTTGCAACTAAAGGGATAAGACTAGAAAGTATCAATATGAACTTGATATTTTAATGCCAAAATGAATCAGTATTAAAATCAGCTAATCAGCTACTATCGGGTGCCTTATCTGTCAGGGGTGGGCGTAGATGGATAAGAAGGCATATAACACCATTCCTGTTGTTTGGGGGAACAAGTCATATGCGTATAGAAAAAACAGGTAACATACTAGGAGCTGGGCTTTGAAGATGGACGAAGGTTGGAAAGGAGGAGGCATCCCAGAGAAGGCCTTCAGTTGATGGAAAAGGTAACAAGGGAAGGGGAAGCGATGTGAAGAATGAAAGGTTTAGGGTGATCTTTGGACTCTTAAGTGGTCTATACCCATTATGCCTCATTTTCCTATTTCGTTTTTCCTTTGTCTTCCTGCTTCCATCGCAGACCCGCTCCGTGTTTCGGATCATTAGGGTGAAGAGCTGTACCCATCCTGCCTTCCAGGGTTTAACACTTGTTGCAGACTTGTTTTCTCTGTGAACAGTTGGCTTTTTGTTGGCCCACACCACCAACTCATCAGAATTCTCCTAGAACCGTGGTTGGCAAACTGCGGCTCGCGAGCCACATGCACTCTTTGGCCCCTTGAGTGTGGCTCTTCCACAAAATACCATGGCCTGGGTGAGTCTATTTTGAAGAAGTGGTGTTAGAAGAAGTTTAAGTTTAACAAATGTGGCTCTCAAAATAAATTTCAATCATTGTACTGTTGATATTTGGCTCTGTTGACTAATGAGTTTGCCGACCACTGTCTTAGAAGATTTTGCCTCCCCCCTCTGATTTGCTCGGCCTTATTTTCGTTTCCTGCACTGTAGGTGGCTCTTTGGGAGTTCTGTTGTGTTGAATCTTAGCTGTCGATGCAGCAGATGTTTGTTGAGCACCTAGACAGGCAGCTGACAGGGCCGTAGGCTCAGGAGGCCTGAGGAGTAGGGAGATTAATGAGCTGGGTGGCCCCTGCCCTCCTGGAGCCACTCAGTAGAAGAAACAGATGGGCAGACGGACTCTAATTAAATGTGATTAGTGCTTTATTTTGGTCGGATGAGGAAAGACATTTGGCCAGAGTCCCAAATCCTCGAGGCCTCCGCCCACTTCTTAATTCTGTGTTCTGTTCACAAAGCTGACTACCTCCCCAAGCCCAGTCTAGAACCCTGCATTCTTTCTCGGTTGCTACAGTTCTGATGTCAATCTTTCTGCCTCATTCCCTGATGGTAAAATGCTTAAGTTCCTTTTATCACCCCACTCAAATCCTCCTCCAGACAGAATGTCTAGATGGAAATTCTAGATCTAGAAGTTTGTTCTCTTCCTCTCTTCCCACAGACTCACACCTGCTCCTTCCCTGGGTTCTCCATCTCATCAACCCAGAGGCCTGTGAGTACCTTTGACACTTCCCCTTCTCACCCCTACTTTTTAAAAAAATATATTTTTATCTATTTCAGAGAGAAAGGGTGCGAGAGAGTGATAGGAACATCAGTGATGAGAGATGATCATAGATCAGCTGCCTCCTGCATGCCCTCTACTGGGTATCGAGTCTGCAACCTGGGCATATGCCCTTGACCGGATTGAACTTGGGACCCCTCAGTCCGCAGGCTGTCCCTCTATCCACTGAGCCAAACTGGCTAGGGGCCTCACCCCTATTCTTTATTATTTCCTTTCTTCTACTTACTCTGGGCCTTTCTTGTTCTCCAATTCTTTTAGTTGTAGGGTTAGATAGTTTATTAGAGATTTTTCTTGTTTCTTGAGGTAGTCCTGTAATACTATGAACTTCCCTCCCAGGACTGCTTTTGCTGTGTCCCAGAGATTTTGGGTTGTTGTGTGTTCGTTTCATTTGTTTCCAGGAAGTTTTTAATTTCTTCCTTGATCTCATTGGTAACCCATTCATTGTTTAATAACACGCTAGTTAGCCTCCATGTGTTTGAATGTTGATTATTCACCAAGTCCTGTCAATTCTGTCTCCTCCTACTTCTTTCCTCATTGCCATCTCCCAAGTCTAAGCCATTATCTCCAGCTGTAGGTCATGACCCAAGTTATTGGGTTCTAAAAATAATTTAGAGGGTCTTTACTAGCTTTTAAAAACAAAAAAGAAAGAGAAGTAGAATGAAAGTGGAGTCCGTGTAGTGAGGCTGAGTTTTATTTTGTGAAACTTGTACTTGTGTACAATCATAGTTCTACAGAGAACGGTTAACATTGCTAAGGCTTTCACATATATTGACTTACTTATCCTCCACAACAGCCTATGCTGTTGGATCATTATTATTGTTATCCTTGCTTTACAGATGAGGAAACAGGCTCAGGGCATTTGAAAAACTGGCCCAGCATCACAGAGAATGCCAGTGTCCCAGCCCACCCACCAGCCCAGGCTGGTAGCCAGCCTGGCATAGACTGTGTGTGTGTGTGTGTGTGTGTGTGTGTGTGTGTGTGTGTGTGTGTGTGTGTATACTGGGTGGCAAAGTAAGTGTCTTTCTTATTCTGCAAGTTGTGATTAAAAAAAAAAGTTGGAGAGTTTATTTTTGATAGATATCTGTACTTTTACCCTTATCCCCTCCAGATCTCCAAGCAGATCTCAATGCAAACTGGATGATGCTTCTCTGTGTCAGGGTCCCTTACTCTTAGGAGAGCGTGTAGGCCATGTGGTGACAGGCCTGTGGAGCCTGGTCCCTACTGGCCACTTGGGCCTTGCAGCTCCTCCTGCCCCAGAGACTTTGAGACCCCCCTCTGAGTCCTCTGAATATGCTCCCAGTACCTCAGCTCAGGCCCTTAATGACCTGCTCCCAAGATATCCAGGACTGCAGTTCACAGCATGTACTGTATCCATAAAGTAGTAGTTTCTTGTTCAACTGATGTCTGTTGGGGGTAGGGGCACATAGGCTGGCTCACACCCTTATCCCTGGGGGCAGCGTCTGGCATGTCAGTGAGTGAATGTTTACTGGGCGTTCCACTAGCTGTTGGTATCCGACTAATGGGGTCCATTTGCCTGCCCGCATCGAAGCCCAATAGGACACGAACAGGAGCTTGCAGCAGAGAAAGTGGCCCAGTTCTAGAGTCACAGGTGAGCTAATGCTCAAAGGCCTGTCTCTTAGATGGCTTCCGGGAGATGGGCTGGCTGTCTAGGCGAAAATTCATTAGCCATGGTGACTAAGAGAGTTAGGATCACGGTCCGTACTGATTGGTGGTCATTAGTCATTGCATCTGGTCCTGATATCAGCCATGGAGTCGCTTTGTCTGGTTTCCCTGCTCTTCTGGGCCTGAAGCTGAAACACAACTGAGGCCTAGATGTTCTCTCTTCTTTCACCAAAACTCTTTCTCCGTTTGTGGTCAGCAGACCTGAGATTAACGGACAAACCCCACACCGTGGTCTCATCACCCCAGTGTCCAAATTTGTACTCTCCAGGGTGAGCTGAATAAAACCACGTCATGTGCTTTTCATGCTCCGCTGCTCTGACCTGCCTGATTTGGAGTAATTCTTTTCTTCTCCAACATGCAAAGGAAAACACAAAATACACCCTACCTTCTATTTGGTCCATACATTTCCCCCTGCCCAACATTGGGGGAAAATGTTAATACACTCTTTCTATGACTATGTTTAATCAAAGGACTTGATGTGGATACAGTAAATTGGCCTTTGGTTTTTCTGTTTGCATAGATGATAGCAGGAGGGTTTTGCAACAGAATAACCTTGGAGTCATGACTTCGGTAAGAAGATCAAGCCACTGTTTAATTTGATGTTTCATTCTGTGAAGTCACCTACAGAGAAATCAAACATTTACATAAACCACTGCTTTTGGTTCTTGGCCTGTGGCCGGCACCACTCACTTTGGGCTAGATGAGCTCTGGGAATGCATAAAAACCTCCCATCGCTCCCTCCTCCCCCCACCCCTCGCCCCCGTCCCCATCATGTATAGATAGATGGACAGGAAAACATGAGCTGGGCTATGTTTACCAGCTGAGGACATCCTCTTGTTTCGAAGCCTGAAACTTCTTCAGCCACATCATGTTCCTGCCAGAGTCTGAAAACGAACAGCTTGGGAAGGCAAAGGGATGTGTGAGCCTTAGAGAATGGCATGCATCTATCTGCGTTGCTGATTTTTCAGGTGTTGCTCTGAGACGCAATTAAGAAAATTCTCAGGGAGTTTTGGTCCTCTTGATTTCTAATTTTTGTGATGGAATTAGAGTCGCAGAAATATCGTGAGTTGCTAATTTAAAAAAATATATTTTTTTTTTGTATGAGCAATTCACTCTGATTGTAGGCATTTGGAAAAATATCAAAAGCTGTAATGCTGAAAATTACCCATAATTCTAGTATTCAGAGATAATCACTTACAAAACATTTTGTTGTATTTGCATGCATCTTTATATGCATAATTAAGATCATTGTGCATGAATTTTTATTTCCATTTTCCCCATTTAACATGAATATTTTTTTCTTGCATTGAGAGCAGTACGGTGTAGGAGTTTGTCTGCGTTTCCTCTGGCTGCCGTGATAAATTTCCACAAACTGGGGGGCTTAAAACAACAGAAATCTGGTCTGTCACAGTTCAGAAAGGCCAGAAGTCTGAATCACGTGGAGGCAGGACTGTGCTTCTTCTGGAGGCTCTCAGGGTCAGTCGTTTCCTCTGGCATTCCTTGGCATGTGGCCCCATCTCTCTAATATCTGCCTCTGTTTTCACATGCCTTTCTTGTGTGTGCCTGTGTGTGTGTGTGTGTGTGTGTGTGTGTGTGTGTGTGAAATCTCCCTCTGCCTCTATCATGAGGACACTTGTGGTGGCATCTAGGGCCCACCCAGAAAATCAAGGGTATCTCTTCCTCTCAAGAATCTTATCTTAATCACATCTGCCAGATTGTGTAACATTTCAGGTTCCAGAGTTAGGGCCTGATGTCTTTGTGGTTATTATTCAGTGTAGTGTAGGGTTTAAGAGCTTGGACTTTGGAGCTGGGCACGGTGGACTCAAATCCCAGTGCTGTCTCTTAGCAGCAGAATGGCCTTGGGTGAGCATCTTTTAACTCTTGGTGTCTCCATTTTCTGATCTGTAAAGTGGGGATAAAAACAATAACTACCTCTTTGAGTTGATATAGGGATTGGGCGTTAATAACATGCAAAGTACTTAATAAGCATAGGATAGTGCCTGGTTCATGTAAGGATTAGCGGTTACTAATATAGTTGTTATTTTAATGAAAAATTCTTTGTAAAATGTTATTTTAATGGCTGCATAAAACTTTATGAATCTACCATAATTTATCTAATTTCCTTTTCTTGGCTATTAAGTTTATTTTTAGTTCATGTATTTATTTATTTTAATCTCATATAGAACACTGCCATAAATACCTCTGAGGGTTCGGTTTTGTCCCCGTTTCAGATTGTTCCCTAGTGAAGTTCTGAGGATGGAGTTACAACATGAGATGGGTGGACAGTTTTAAGCCACTTGTAAGGATATAACAAATTGCTTTCCAGAAAGATTGTGCCTATTTCACTCCTACCAGTCATTGAATGTTAGAGTGCCCACTTTACTATGGCTATACCCGTATGGAGTGTGATCATTTTAAACATTCTCAAGTATTTTGGCTTGGTCTGCCCTTTAAGGTGGAGATGTAACAGCAAAAGAACTCAGCACAGTGGCTCCTTTAGCAAGGACTACTCGTGCTGGCAAGGCAACTTCTAACGCGAAAGTAAATCCTTGCTTTGTTAAGTCTACAAGTGTTGTCTCTGTTCTATATGAAGCCTGGAAACTTCCTGAATGTTCTTGAGGGTATAGGGAGGGGTGCTGGGGGAGAGGATATGTTAGTAGCAGGGCAGTGCAAGGTAAACAAAGATTTTAATGAAAAAGTTTTGTGTCTGTTTTCAAACTTGGACATTGAAAACTCTGAGCATTTTATGGGATGAGGGAGGCACTTCAACAGAAAACAGAGCAATTTAATCACTTTATAACTAAAGCCATGTGAGGGATGGGAATAGGGATCAGGAGGGGACAGCTTCTGCACTGCCTGTCTAAGAGCTGTCCGAGAAGGTGGGGACCAGCCCTGGGCAAGCCGAGAGCACAGTCTGCACATGCTCTGTGTTCCCCTGCCACCTGTTAGCCGCCTCTCCTTTCTTGCCCATTTCGTAGTCTTGCCCAACCCCTGCCTCTGGGCTGTAGAGGAAGAGCAGGATTCTAGCTGAGTGAAAGATGGCGGTGTTCTTTTTCCTCAATGGTGAATTGGTTTGTGTGCACCATGTTCAACAGGCCACAAATGAGTTCAACACTATGCAAACCAGCTGTAGTGGACTAAATAGTAGCTCCAAAGATGTATCCAAATAATGTTCTCTCATTTGGCAAGAGGGTGTGTAGATGTAATTAAGATAAGGATTTTGAGATCAGATCAATTTGGATTATCCAGGTAGGCCTAAATGCCATTACAAATGTCCTTATAAGAGAACAAGAGGGAGATCACATACATACACACACTCTCACAATCACACTGCAGTGAAGTAGAGGCGTGATGTGGCCACCATCTACCTGATTCTGGAAAAGGCAAGGAGCAGAGTCTCCCCAGAGCCTCTGAAGGGAGTGTGGCCCTGCTGACACTTTGATTTTGGGCTTCTGGCCCCCAGAACTGTGAGGGCTACAATGATACTAGTTTACACCACTCAGACCGCGGTAATTTATTATAGCAGCTGCAGGGAACCCATATATATACCAGTTTATGCTCTATTGAATAAGACAGTTCCACGGATTGTGTACTTGGCTGTGTAGCAACATCATCCTATATAATCCTATATAATAAAAGGCTAATATGCAAATTGATAGAATGGCGGAATGACCAGTCACTATGATGAACAATGACCAGCAGGGGGCAGACGGTCAATCGGAAGCCAGGATGCCTGCTGGCGAGTGCAGGGGTGGTGGTGGGAGCCTCTCCCACCTCCGCAGCAGTGCTAAGCATATCCAGCTGATGGCTTAGGCCCGCTCCTCGGATGTCCCCCCGAGGGCTCCTGGACTGCGAGAGGGTGCAGGCCAGGCTGAGGGACCCCCCTACCGAGTGCATGAATTTTTTGCACCGGGCCTCTAGTACGCTATAAAAGCTTCAAAGGCTCTCCGTTTCTGTACTTGTGAACCAGCAGCAGAGTTGGAGAGTGGACCGGTTTGCAGACCACCCTTGGAGTACCACTGGTCTCCTTCTTTTATGAATAGGCCCAGAGAGGAAGTGGTAGGGCTGAGATTAGAGCACGGTGCCTCTGCTGCTTACAATGGATAGACGGGATGTGGCACCAGGATGCTGGGGTGAGCAGACAGGAGAGCTGTCCTATTGCCTGTTATGTAGGCCAGCTGGTGTCCCTGTCACTGTTCCGTAGGGAGTGAGAGTGGATGCTCCAGGGAGCCTCTTAAAAGGCCCAGGGACCAGGGGAAACTTGCAAAGCCTCTGCTGCAGCTCATGAGCCAACAGCAGCAGGCGAAGGATCCTGTCAAGGGTAAAGGTCATTGCTTGCTGTCCACTTAATTTTCATTTGACTGCTTTAGTCCTTGTGGTTTGGGTGTTATTTTCTGTCTGCAGTCCAATTTTAACTTTCTACATTTCCTGAATGGCAGTTATCACGTAGAGAATGTGGGATTGGTCTACAGTCATCTTCACTATTAGGCTACTTGAATAAAGTCCATCAACTTAATTTGGTATTCAGTGCCCCCTGAAGAACCTTTCCAGCTTTGCTCCCCACCTTTCCCTTTCACACACCTTAATCCCTGAACTTGACCAAAATCATCACTCGAGTACAGGAGGGGACTAGAAGAGGTTAGATTCTTGAAGCCCTATAGCAGGTCAGTTCATGGTTGACTAACTCAAGTGCCAGTGGAAACCTATAGCAAGGATATTCATCTTTGAAGATCTCAGGAAAGAAATGTTCACATTTACTAAAATAGACTATAAAGGCAACACAAACAGCTGGTACCAGACACCAGCATCTGGTCTCCCATTCCAGTGCAGTTGAATCACCAGGTGATTGTAGCCAGGAGCAAGAGCAGAAGAAAAACCAACCGGCTGAGCCCAGCACTCATTTGCTGACCTACTAAACCATGAGCAAATAAAATATTCATTGTTTAAGACAAAGAAAAAAAGGGCAGCACAATGAATCAAGACTGAGTTATTACACTTCTTATTTTAGTAACGATGGGCATGTATAGTTACTCAATTATTCCTTGCTTACTGTGGGCACTTTTCAGTCTCTCACCTTTCTGTATTTTCAATGAAATTTTTATTTATTTTATTTTGTTGTGGATAACACCCATATTAGGAGTCCCTTTTCTCCAGTATTTGGGCTTCCATCTTACTATTAAACACTGCTGGGATTTTATGAATTATTTATTGGGTCTGTTCTCTGGGTCTCACACGCCTCTTTCTTTCCTGTCAGATATGGGATGGTAGTTCAGAGACCCGGGTCACTCTCTCATCTTTTATTTTTTGCAAGGCTTTGTTTCAGAAGCCTTTTTTCTTAACCTTCTACTTTTGTTTCTTTTTCTAGCCTCAACCCTGAATCTCTTATTTTTAAATCAGTGATTTTTGGTTGCAGGGAAAAGAGATGCCGTGGCACCAGCTTAAGTTAGTAGAGGGTTTGTTGTAGAAATGTCGGGAGTTGCAGGGAGCAAAGCTTGACTGCCTGCTGGGAACTGGAGCAGGAAGGCCCCTCTAACTCAGGGCTGCGCAGTCCTGCTCATCTCGTGTGTGTGTGTATGTGTGTGTGTGTGTGTGTGTGTGTGTGTGTGTGTCTGTGTCTGTTTCCCTGAATCAGGGCTCACTACGGTGTGCCTAAGTTTGCAAGTCTTTATTCTCAAAGGAGGGAAGGTGGAAGGGGTCAGTGCAGCTGATGGTGATATGTCCATCCCCAACTCAGTCAATTGGGGTAGGGGAGCCATGTGATTGCCCTTTCAGCATGGACTTGGGGGATGTCCCAAAAATAGGGTGTGTGGAAGGGTAGCCCCCAAACCTATTATAACTCTTTTTCTGATTTCTCAACAGGAATAACTCAAGTCACCTCTGTTGGAAATCGGTTTGCTGAACCTATTGAAATAGCAATTCTTGAAATTGAAGAAAAGGTAAGGAGACGTAAATTCATATCTACTCAGGTTCTCTAATCAGGGAAACCCGTGTGAGGGAGGGAATCTGATCCCTGTCGTTCTGCAGACATGCCTGGTTCTGGATGTCATATTTCACCCCTCCTCTCTGCCTGGCGCATTCCTCCATCCCTCAGGGCCTTTCTCAAATGCTGCCTCCCTGGAAATGAGGGCTCTTTGGTTCCTTCCTGCTGGCAGTGGTTTCTCCTGCCTTTGAGACCTCATAATACTGTCTCCTTCTTAGCGACATGTATTGTACGGGCCTAAGATTTTCTTTGTGCCCCTCCTCTGACTGCTCTTCTCCCACAGCTGTGCTAAGTGTGGGGGCTCCTCCTCTGTGACCTCCCCATCCTGGCATTTCCAACTTGATTATTGTTGCCTGTTTGTGTGTTTTTCCAGTAAGCTCCTCGAGGGCCGACCTGAATTGTGCCTGGGATGGAGTAGATGCTCCATAAATGTTTATTGAGTAAACAGTGAATCGGCCTCCTGCCAGCTAGACTGTCAGCTCCTGTGTGGGCTCCCTTTGTACCTCCACCTCTTCTCTCATTCTCACGTTGGTTCTGTTCTTTGAACTTTCATCAGAAATTGCTAATCTTCTCTAGTTGTCCTTTGTGTTTTGACTATTGGTGAAATGAAGCTCATAGGAAAGCTTTCGTATCTGATTTTTCTTTTTCATGGGCAATTTGAGCCCATGTTAAGAGCCATAATCCAGAAGCTGGAAGGGAAGGAGGTGACAGGCAGGTCAGGAAACCAGTGACTGCGGGAGCCTAGCTCCCAGCCTGCCTCCACCTCCCTGTGGCTGGTGGTAATGGGCCTTGCAGGAGGTTGGGGTTTGGTCTTCTTATCTGCTGGCATCCATCCGTATGCTCTTCAAGCTGATTTAATCAGTGGACGATTGCATTTTAACCCACTTCCTTGCTCCAAACATTTTTGCATAAATGAATGCGTCAGCAGTTTCCTAATTTCAGACTGTTCACTGCACTTGTTAAGTATCCCAAAGACAATCCTTACCAATTCTACTAGTTTTCTCGGTTACCATCCTCTTTGAGGACTTGTCCCAGCCTTTCCTACCTAACAGTCACCAGCAGTTGTCTCTCATAGCTGTAGATTTCTTCCCCTTTTACAGGGGCTTCTACACACATCATCGGATCTTTTCCCAACAGGCAGGACAAATGGTCACTTCTCGTGTTCAGGCAGGAAGCAGACTCAGCAGCTCAGTGTCTTACATGAGGTCACATCATCAGTGTGAATGGAGTTGGGTATTTCTCTCCTCTGCACCATCGTACCATCTTGGTCCTTCTCCGTGGAAGCCCCTGCTGCCATCACAAAACCTGACTCTGTCTCTCACCTGTCCCTTACTCACCCTCAGTGTTTCTTTTGGGGAGGGGAGCCTGGATCTTTTGGGAGATGCAGTCTGACCCTGTGTCACCCCGAACCCCAGCCAGGCTGCCTTCTTGAGGAAGTAGATGTCTGTGGATATCTTTCTCCCAAGACCTTCCAGTCAGTCTGGTAAGTTTTATTTTGTTAGGGCTTACTGAAATGCAGGAAGCTTCATTAATTTACGTTAATGCTGCCCTGTGTTACGCTATGAGTGAACGAGAAGACGCTAAGAGAGGTTTGATCAGCTTAATCTGGCTGTATCTCATGATGTTCTTTCCCTCCCTTCTCCTTTCAATCATTGCAAATGGTCCCATCAATCAAGGCAGTGGCTCACTGCTCTATGGCCATGTGGGATTGTTTAGTTAAATGTGACTTTATAAAAATGGCTCAACGTTTAATTAGAAAGCAGATTGTCGAATGACATTTTGGTTTGTCCTCTGATGGGGGAATTGGAAACTAGGCTCGTCATGATAGGAAACAGGCTCTGGTACAGAAGGAGGCGTATTAACTGAGAGCAGCATGGGATTGCAGTGAGTCATTGATTTCCTACAATAAGCCGACTTCTCTGGGCTTTTTGTTGAGAGAGACCTTCCTCTGCATCTGATGCCACCTTAGATTTTCCGAGGGAAGACTTTAACTTGGAACCCCAAACGGGGTGGTACTTGGAATGGTGTACTTATCAGGGTGCAGGACTAGATACCAAGAACCTACTGGCGTTACTTAAAAACATCAGTATCGAGCAATCAGCAAACCTATTACGATGCTTGTAATGGAAGAAAATAGCTTACATTTTTTATTTCCAATTGCGGTGTGATGCAAATACCATTTTCCTGTGAAAAGTTACTGTTTTCTTAGCCCCAAAGCTGGTATCTGTGTTACTGCTGGGAGCCATCATGTCCTGGCTGAGTTTGGTCCCATAAGCTCCTCATGTGTACCTCACCTTGGCTGGCATAAAGGGGGACATTGGAACACCAAGAGAGGAGGTCAGGAAGGGCCACCAGTAAGAATGGCACCAGGAATCCACCACTCCACATGTCACCTCTGTACTATGTAGCACTTTTATAAAAGTGCCCATGAGATATACAAGTTTGCTAACTGATATAAAAGGTATATCAGTTAGCAAACTTGTATATCTCATGGGCATCTCAAGCTTAACAATTCTAAATATTAACTCTTGATTCCTCCTACCATAACCACTTCCCAGACCCCGCCATGTCATTAAGGTGCACAGCTGTTAACTTGCTTTTTCAAGCCAGAAACTGGGGAGTTGCTCACCTTTCTCTTCCTCCGAATCACCGAGTCCTAGGGATGCTTCTGAAATGCATCTGCTGCCCTCCACATCTACCTCCCAAGTCCAGTGACAGAGTCATTGCCTCGACTACCGCAACGGCCTCTGAACTGGCTGCCCTGCTGCCACTTTCCCTCCATTCCGTTCAGCACTTGGGACCTAGACAGATCTCTAAAAGTACTTGTCATATCATTTCACCCCCTTTGTTAACCCTGTTAGTGACCACCTCCTGCTCTTGGACGAATCCCCTACTCCCAGCATGGTCCACGGAGAGACTGCACCGACTGGGCCCCAGACCTGGCCAGAGGTCCCACCGCACTGCTGACATCACACTGAGGTGGCTTGTAAGACCTTCTCCCTTTCGCTGTTGACTTCCTGGGCAGATAGCAATGGCTTTCATTTTCCAGTTGCAGTAGAATAACTGCTCACGAAGGTATACTTAGAATGGATATTGCGTCCTGGGAAATGGTACAGGGAGTGATTTCTTCCTCCAAACCCCAGAATATCAACTCTTACACCACAGAGGCGGACCACTATTTCATTTGGATCATGAATAAGTGAATAACCAATATGTAATCAACCAAAATTATAACACCCTTGCGACTTTCCAAGTAGTACTCTCCTCCAAATATTAAAATGTGTGCAGTATTTTAGCTTAGGAAATCATGACTAAAACTTGTTCCAGGCTGGTAGAAGAAAAGACCGGTTTTCAACAGGGGAAATAAGAAACACACTAAATATTAGCACACAGCTTTCCTTTTTAGACACGTATCTCCTATCCTGAATCCTATTTGCTTTCCTTGTTTACTCTTGAGCTATTCCGTTGTGTGTTTGTTTGTGGAGCCATGTATATACAACCACACACCTGAAACAGGAGTTCTTAGTTGAGTGATGCTCCCCATTCTCCTCAGGCCTTTCATTCAAGGTAATTAATGGGAATACTGAGTTTTCAGCTTCATTTTTGGTGCACGATGGCCTCAAATTAAGACAACTTTTCTATGACCTTGAATTTGAAACGTTTTATGTTACCGGTTTGGTGGGTCACTCTGATGAGTTACAAGCCAAGACTGTAGTGGGAATACTAGGCAGGGTAATGTTAATACAGCGTGGCGTGCACTGTGGTGGAGTTGGTCACCAGCTGTCATAGAGCTGAGGGATGAAGCTTCACTCACTTTGGGGACTGGGAAGTCATGAAATGCTTCCAAAGTATGTGACCTTTGAGGTAGGTCTTGAATGAAGAGCTTGCCAAGGGGAAGGAGAGACGGGGAGAAAGAGGTAGATTAGGGCATTTCAGACAACTGCAAGGACAGAGGCCGGGAGTCAGCAGGAGCATGCCGTGCCCAGATTGCTGCCTGGAGGGCTGCTGTGGCCGCACCACTGAAGGCCTGGGTGGGGTGGAGACTGGAGGGCGGGCAGGGGCCCGATGGTGCAGCAAACGCCCCTGTGGAATTTTCCCCTGGGTAGGCCCTGGATCAGATTTGTCTTTCATGGCAGGGTTTCTGTAGGCTCGGTCTCTGCTTTTAAGGCTTCTCGAATACGGCAGGAGAAGGGTGATCCGATTCAGACACACAAGTTCTTTTATCAATTTCTATGGGTGTGAGACTCAAAATTCCACAGACTTCCAAGTTCAAGGTATGACTGCAGGTCACCTACCAGTAATTACAGAGGCGTTATTAAAAGTTCCTGAAATGTGATTGGTGATAACTGACTGCCCTGTTGGAGTGTATGGATGACTGTGTTTCATATTTCATTGGGAGTTCAGCTGCCTCGCCTGGCTCAGCAGTGTGTGTTTCAGGTTCCTGTGGAGCAGTGTGTGTTTGGGGTTCCTGGGGATTGGAAACAGTGCTCTACTGCCATCTTGAATTTGTGACACCTTTTTATTGCTAAGAATCTAGATATTTAATGGTCAGTAACTATTAGCTTGGCTTTCTAATGATCAGTTTAGCATGGTTGGGTTGGTTGTTAACCTGGAAATGTGAAGATACTTACAGCAGGGAGGTGTTTTCACTTAAGACGTTCCAACAACTAGACTTTACACACGTAAGAGGTTTAAATGAGTCATCGGTACCCCTTTGCTGGAGAAAATGTGTACATCTCCTGCATCCACCTCTACAGCGATTCTTCACGATGGTTACCACGTTCTGTTTTGTTGGTAAGGAAAAGTGTGTGGGATGGGCAGGCAGTATCCTTTGCCCTGCCTTCATGGGCAGTGGTTTTAGAAGGATTTAGAAATGTTTGCACTGCCTGGCCGATTGAGCGTCATCCCATGCACCAGAAGGTTGCCAGTTCAATTCCTGGTCAGGGCATATGCCTGGATTGTTGGCTCGATAGTTGTGCAAGAGGCAACCAGTCATGTTTCTCTCTCTTATCGATGTTTCTCTCTCTCCCTTCTTCTCTCTCTAAAACCAATAAACATATTCAGGAAAAGAGAAATGTTTATACTATCTAGGGCTCAAGAAAGTGGAAAGGGAAGGTGGGGAGGCACAGGTTAAGAGGCTGTTACAGAATCCTCATGAGGGCCTGACCTAGGGGTGGTGGGGATGGGGCTGAGGGGATATGTATGGAAGATGTTTAGGATAAGGGACTGGAGGACTTGGGGAACAGTTTGATGTAGGGAATACAGGAGAAGGGAGGCGTCTGGGAAACCCTTAAACACTAGTAAGAGGAACAGGCTTATGTCATTCAGCAAATACTAGTGGGGAAGGTGGGCAGAAGGTGATCAACTCTTTAAACAGGCAGAACAGCTATTTTAAAGGCATAAGAGTAGGCAAAGGGCAGTTAATTTTGACTAAGGGGACCAGGGGAGTTTTCTCAGTGGTGTGACTACATAAAGCCAGCCAAGATGAAAAGACGTGGTCATAGGCACACGTTGACTTGTTCTACCTCTACATGCAGAAGTCCAACTGCTTGACAGGGCTGGGCTTGGAAGGCCAGGCCAAGTCTGCACTGTTGTTGGCACTGGGGGCCACTGAAAGCTTTTTAGTTAGAGGGCTAAGATCACAGCTTGGTTTAAGTGGAGTCATTCCGTCTGAAGATTGAGGAACCTAGGAGGTTGGAGGCAGGAGGCTTTGTGGGGAGAGACATTGAGGACCTCATTGAGGGCAGGGAGAGCATGGAGGCTTGGAGTTCGGAGTGCATGTGTGTCTGACAGCATTTATTTCATCGGGAGGTGGGGTGGGATGTGGAATCTGGAATCAGTATGAGGGGGAGAATACAGCCCCTAGAACGGGGCTGTGGTGTAAGGGGGAGGAGGAGTAGTGGTGGAAGGCGGAGTTGAAGGTGGCTCAGAGACCCCCTCTCAAAGGGGCCATTACATGACTGCATTTGCCTTAGCAGCAGCAGTGGTCTTCCAGGACCTAGCTCATTGCTGACCTGGGGACTCCTTGGACCTGGCAGAATCAGTCGACCTTGTCTTCAGTGATCAAAAGCCTTCTTGTTCTGTGCCCTTTGCCCAAACCATCTGTATGACTGGTCCGTTTGGTAAACGAGCTTAAGTTTCAGCAAAAAGAAGGTAGCATTGAAATAAAAGCCACATACTTATCACTCAGTGACAGACTCAATTTCAACAGCCAAGTTCATTGTCTGATGGGGTCCTTCTCCTTCCCTTCCCCCTAAATCCACCCTGTGGAGACTTGAGAACATAGACAAGTTGCTGTGTAGTAAGTATTTGATAGCAGCTCAGTTTACTGTCTGCATTTTGCAGAATATTTTAATTTTGGCAGCAATTGAGGCCTATGGTGGAAGTTTTGAGACATTCATCAGTGGACTGTAGAGTCCTTTCCAGATGGATCTACTGGTCTCCTTTGCTCTTCTCTCACTCGCTGGACATTAGCAGCATGTCTCAGTCGGCCGAGGGCCCCTCTTCCCCTCGTCTACTCCAGGCTTCCTCCTGCTTTTCCTTCCAGCCTCTGCTCTCTCATCAGAGATGTGGTCCCTGGAACACTCTCTGTGTTACAGCACGTCCCCTCCTCTTTCACCTTATGCTGCTTTGTGTTCACAGCACTTCACTCCTTGACATATTACATATTTATTCATCTCTGCCCGTCTCCCTCTGCTAGCACATGTGTTCCTTCAGAGCAGGGACTCTGTGTTGTTCATTATTCCATCCCCATTGCCAGGACAGTCCTCGCGCATCACAGTTGTCCTGTATTTGCTGAATCAGTGACTGATCTGATGGAGCAGTCGGTTGATCAGTCTGCATATTCACAGCCGGTTCGTCTATGCCTGGCATGTGGTTGGCGCTCCGTGAGTGACTGAATGGATGAATTGGCGTGTGAATGACTGTGTGATTAGCTAGTCCCATCACTGTTGAATAAATGAATGGATGAGTGAGCGTGCCCGCCTCTTTCCGAGACTGACCCTCGCTCGATGGGGGAGCCCCCGGCTTCCTTATTTGTGAAGGCCCAGATGTATGTTCTTGAGTGCGTGAGGTTGCTTGTGTTTGATGATTCAGTCATTAACTTACTTTTTCTCAGTATGTCTGCCTCCACCAGGCTCTGTAATTAACTTGCTGTAATTTGGCTTAGAGCTGAATTTTTCATTTTAAAGATGCCATAAACAGCCGCTGCTTGTGATATCTTGGTTTTTAATGAAGACGCTGCCAAATAGAACATGAGCGTGGTGGTACATGTCTGGAAGCAAAGGGGTAGCTCAGGCCTGGCCACAGCAGTGAGGACAGGCGGTGGGTCCTGGGAGAGCAGTGGGTCTCTGCTCCCAGGGTGCCCACTGTATGCAGGCAGAGCCCCGGCGTGAGTGTGCGCATTATCCTCCAGGGTCACGTTTTACCCAGAGATTTGGGGGGAATAACACTTAGAGAACATTAAAACAAATATGAGTGTTTGTTAGAGGGGAATTTGACATAGCTTGGTGGCTAAGAGCAGGGCTCTGGAACCAGACTTCCGGGCTTGAATCTGTCCCACCACTTACTTGCTTTGTGGTCCTCGTTCTTGCCTCTAAGCTGGGAGCCTGTGATGCAGTAGAGCTTGCAGCATGGGGACCATGTTGTCAGCATTCAGTGAGAGCCACGCAGCCTCTGTCACAGTGCCAATCACATGGAAAGCAAACAAGGGCTAATGTTCTATACCAGTGGTTGGCAAACTGCGGCTCGCGAGCCGTGGTTTGCCGCTCTGTTGACTAATGAGTTTGCCGACCACTGACCTAGACTCTCTATTCCAATAATTACCGGCTGTTGTTGTTCCTTGTGATTAAGCCCCTATCCCAGTGGTCGGCAAACTCATTAGTCAACAGAGTTGCATGTGGCTCGCAAGCCGCAGTTTGCCGACCACTGTTCTATACCATTGCTTGACATTTTAAGATAAAATAGGAGGCAAATGAAATTTTATTCTTGCAGTGAATCTGCTTCAGACCTGGCTTCCAGGGATGAATGTTCACTCACTTCTGCCATATTTGCGATGGAAAAGTTAGCAAAGCATCGCCTTAAGAAAACCAACACACACAATTGCCTAGTATGCATGTTTTCACCAAATCGCCACCCAACCCTGTCTTGATCTTGAGCTGTCACAGAGTTGAGCTCTTGTTAACAATGTGCTAAATTAACGATGCTTACTTTTAGTACCTGCTGTCTTAAATACCTAACTGAATAGCAGGTGAAATTGAAGGAACCTACAGGTTTGGATAAAGGATTGCCATTTAAGGATTGCCAGTACTTAGAAAAGCTTGTGACTTCTCTGAGCGCTTTCACACACATTCTTTCCATTTCTTCCTCATAACAGCCTGTTATTCATCAAGGTAGAGAAGACATCAGAGTGGAAAGAACCTTCAGTAACTCTTGGGTCGACCTCTTTCCCCTGATTCCTGAATCCCTTTTCCAGCATCCCATTAGTCTCTTGGTTTCTCCTAGAGATGCGGAGCTCCCTTCCCAAAAAGCAGTCCAGTCTCGCTCCCTGTAACTTCTGCCCCTTGGTTCAGCTTGTCTTCTGAGCACACCTAATCCTAGCACTTCTTCCACATGTGATTAATGTTCCTTTTGGTATGCAGACCTTGTGGCCCAGTGTTTCTACAGCTTGTTTTCTGGGAACATGACTTAACCATTTAGTAGCCCTTAATGGGGGTATGTCTTCTTAATCAGGTATTTATCAACTGCAGGTCACAGCCCATCAACTGATTGTGAAATCTCCTTTAGTCGATTGCAAATGGCAATTTTTTTCCTAGTGAAATAAGACTAAATAGAAAAGATGATCAGAGTGTTACGCATCGTCAGCTTGCATATTACCTTGGTAAAATGTGGGTTTTGGTTTGTGTGGTGTGCGCTGCTGTTAACTTTATCTGTGTGTTATAACTTTAAAAAGCCATTGTTTTGGACCCTCTTACAGGAATTTCAAGTTGCCTCATTTCTGTTTAGTCATCATCTTTGTCCTTTCCATGGTTGAACTTGCTTCAGGTCAGCTAATTAAAATGAAGTTGCTGTGCTGGGGTTGGATCACTACCCATTTAACTCTAAAACGCCTCTATAAAGAAGAGCAGTGAGCTGTTGGGGTTAAATAACAAGATCCATCAAAGGCCCTGCTCTGTGTCCCCACCGTTCTTCGGTGCGAGGAGCTGGTGGTTGAGCACCTCGGGAGCTCTGTGCAATTGCAGGGCAGATCCCTGGAAAGCCAGGGTTTCCTCTGCCCGGGTTCTTGGAAGGTGCATGGAGTGGGGACCAGCCTGCACTCAAATGACTTCTTTGTTCTCCAAGACAAGCAGAAGAGGTGTCATCTCATCACATCTTGGCCTGAGAAATGTGACACTAACTGGAACTGAAAAGGGAGGGGCGGAAAGAGCAGAATTGAGAGTCCTGCAGCGTTTTCAGATCCTGAAGTCTCTGTTTGTGGGGATGGGAAGGTGGCTATGGGAGGAGGGGATTCCTGGGACCAGACACGTAAGCTCTGGGGACAACAACAGGGCTTCAGAGGCCTGGTCCTGAGCCAATCACTTTTCTTTTGTGATCTAATGCAATCCTCACATTGTGTTTCTCTCACTGTGTCATCCGGGCCTGACAGAACCCCATGCACTAGTTAAATCCAGCATCCCAGCCCTGTACCTGCACCTGCCTCACCTCCCTGTGAGATCTGTACCTCTGACCACAGGTGGCTCTGGTCCTGTGGTTACTGCTGGGGTGACACAGTAGTCCTCTAATGGATTTGTTCTCCCCTCCTGGACAGCTATTTAATAGCTTCTCACTCTTAGACTTATCCTCCTGCAACCTGCATCCTTAGTTGATGACACTCTTCCCATTTCCCTGAGAACCTCTGAGAACTTGCACCAACTCCTGCCTCCACATTGGGCCCCAGTGCAGGGCCAGTCCCAACTGGTGCTTCTCTCTTCCTCAGTTCCTTCTCCTGGTCCGTCTTCCCTCTAATGCACACATTCTGTAACCGCCCAAACAAAACACCTGTCCTCATGTTCTAAGTCTGACCTTATTTTATAATAGTGTGATACATTACCTAATAATGTTTCGATCAATGATGGACCACATGTAAAACGGTGGTCCCATCCTATCTAATAAAAGGGTAATATGCAAATTGACCACCACTCCAACACACAAGATGGCCACCCCCATGTGGTCAAAGATGGCTGTCCCCATGTGGACATAAGATGGCCAGCAGGGGAGGGCATTTGGGGGGTGGGGGGACCAGGCCTGTAGGGGAGGGCAGTTAGGGGCGACCAGGCTGGCAAGGGAGGGCAATTAGGGGTGACCAGGCTAGCAGGGTAGGGCAGTTAGGGGTGACCAGGCTGGCAAGTGAGGGCAGTTAGGGGTGACCAGGCCAGCAGGGGAGGACAGTTAGGGGTAATCGGCTGGCAGGGGAGCAGTTAGGCTTCGATCAGGCTGGCAGGGGAGTGGTTAGGGGGTGATCAGGTACACAGGCAGGCGAGCGGGTTGGGAGCCAGCAGTCCTGGATTGTGAGAGGGATGTCTGACTGGCCGTTTAGGCACAATCTAACCAGGATCGGGCCTAAATGGGCAGTCGGACATTCCTCGAGGGGTCCCAGATTGGAGAGGGTGCAGGCTGGGCTGAGGGACACATACCCCCCCAACCCTCCATGCACCTACCCCCCCTCCCCCCATGCACTAATTTTGTGCACTGGGCCTCTAGTAGATTATAATGGAGCTGAAAAATGTATGTTGCCTAGTGATGTCATAGCCTTTGTAGCATTGTGCAACACATTGCAATTGCTTACAGTGTTCAGTACAGTAACATGCTACACAGGGCTGTAGCCTAGGAGCACTAGGCTACACTATATAGCCTAGGTGTGTAGTAGGCTACACCAGCTAGGTGTGTAAGTGCACTGTATGATGCTCACACAGTGACACATTTCTCAGAACATATTCCTGTCATGAAGTGATGTGTGACTATAATGATGATAGTGATGGGTGATGATGGCAACTACCATATAGTATTTCTTATTTATCAGGCATTATTCTCATGTATCATTTCACTAGGTATGATTATTGTCCCCATTTCTCAAATGAGAAATCTGAGGCACAGAAAGATGAAGTAACTTGCCCAAGGTCACAGGGCTGATAGATGGCAGAACTGGGATTTCCACGTAGACTCTCAGCCTCTGAGTCCTGTCTTGAGAGGAGTTGCCTGCTTGTGGTCTCCATTCTCTCTGCTCCTTCCCACTCTAAGACCTACTCACATCTTCCCCTCCCACCTCTCCACCAAGCTGTTCTCTCAAGTCACCCATCACCCGCACGTGGCCACGTCCAATAGCCAGCTCATTCTTCGGTTCATATATTTTTAGCCTCTTTTCCTGACTCCTCTTCGCTTCCCAAGATCTGCACGTTAGATTGCACCAGAGCTTGGTTCTCAGCCCCTTTCTCTGTCTGCACTCACTCACCGGCCTCGAGGCTTTCAGCATCAACAGCTCCCGCGTTCCTGCCTGTAGCCCAGCCATCTCCCTGAACCAACTCATTGTTCCAACTGCCTGCTCAGGATGTCCAATAGGATCTCAAACCTGACGTGTCCATGCTTCCCACCGCACCCCCTTGCATCTCCCTGGCTCCCTGAATGGCACCTCCAGCTTCCACGTGCTCAGCACACAGAGACTTAGTCTGTTTTTTTTTCTTCCGCACTCTAGTGCCAACCTGCTGGTCGCCCAGACTGACTCTGCCTTCAGCACTCAGTCTCTGACCACATTTCACCATACCTGCCCCTGCCCGGGACAAGCTGTCATGTGTCACCTGAGTCATTCATTAGCCTCTTCACTGATTTCTTGCCTCAGCCTTGCCCCTCTGCCCTGTATAGTCTTGACAGTGTTCAGTTTTAGATAGGAGCAGAGCCCTCTGGTGGCCACCATTTTGCCCTCTGCCTACTTCTCAATGCTGCCCTCTGCCCTCTCCAGTGCTGCCTCTCAGACATGCTGGGGCTGGAGTGGGGGTGGGGGTGGGGCTACCTTAGGGCCTTTGCATATGCCCTCCCTCCTGGAAGATCTTCCTAGGAATCTCCACCTGTTGCTTCCTTCGGGTCTCTGGTGCAGTGTCACTTTCTCATGAAGCCTTTTGATTGATTGCTCTAAACTTACAGCTTCTGGACGCACCTCCCTTTATTTTCTCCGCAGCACATAGTGTCATGTGACACGTATTCTATTCATTGGTCAGTTGTCAGTCTTCCCCCCTTCCCTGTAAACTGCACGAAGGCAACATCTTGCCTGTCTTGCTCACAGCTGCATCCCTAGCATGTTATAGAGCATGTTACATCCCTGATATAGAGTAGATGCTCAAAAAGTATTTGAAGAATAGGTGTTTGTATAGACAGAGTCTTCGAAGGTGTGAGAGGTTGAGTTACTTGCTCAGGGCCCAGATCCTAGAAGTGCCAGGAGGGGGATTGGGGCCCTGACAGGAGCTTAATTGCTCGGTATTCTCCTTTTTCCTGTTAAATGAGGACAACAGCATGTAACAAGCAGGGTTGCTGTGAAGATGAACCGAATGCACGTGAAGCACTTTGTAAACACCAGTGTGCCGGAGGAATGCGATCTAATGTATTGAGAACCTTAGCTTTTGATGTGTAATTAGCAACCTACCCAAAGGTTCTTTCATGTTCTCGGGTTTTTTACTTAGGAGTAGCTGATTCTGCTGACACGAAAATACCCATTTTCTTCTTCCTTCTGCCCTTGGTGAGAGAAATAAGTGCACGTGTGTTGGTCTCTGTCGGCTTCTGTCTGTCTGTAGCTCTGATCCCCCCCTAGCTGTCAGTTCGTGAGCCCCCTGCCCTATACCTCTGAGGCTGGTCAGCAGGGGTCGGCCCTGGAGCTGGCCCACGTATGGCTGTCATTGTTTGTTCATGTCTGTGTTCCCGGGGAAGGCGCTCATGTTATCAGCAGGTGCTTAGCGGGTGTCAGGAGTCCCATCTTGCACAATTCTCCTGGCAGCCTGCCCGCCCCCTGCCCCCACTCTCTGCGGCAGACTGGAGTGAAGTGATCACAGGCCCATTATGGCCACATACCGGGGACGTAAAGTGAAGCCAGCACACTTGATGAACCGCAGAGCTGCTGCTCTCTCTCAAGCACACAATTTATGTTTCCCTGATTCCAGGGCAGCTTCCCAGGCTCCTAGCACGGAGCGTGGAGCAGTCCAGCCCTTCCCATGCTCACGCTATGATGCAGCAGCTATGAGAAGAGAAGGGACAGACCCTCCCACATAGACGTTCTTATGTGTTGTTTATTCATTTGAGTTCCCAATGTGGAAGTACGAGAAAAATGCTTCTGTTTTCTTGGAGCACCTTTAGCTGCCTTTTCTGAAGACAGGCAAGCTGTGGCACTTTAGGAGAGGATGGCAGTGAGAGTCCATGGGCAGCCTCTGTCCTCCATCCCTGGGAGTGGTCTTCTGGGGGAGCTGCCACCTGCGTCTGGTGTCTGTACTTGCTTTGATTGTGCGGGGAGGTGGGGGTGCAACTGACACAGTCCACAGCCCCTTAACATCGTCACCAGGCCAGGTCACACTGTGCTCGGCGGGCACCCCTTCAACAGCCTGTGACCTCCTGGGGCCTTTTGAGTAGCCTGGCCCACTTGGGAAGTCAAGCAAGATGTGGGCATCTTTAAATCCAGGGCTGAAGTGCCCTGGCCAGGTGGTTTAGTTGGTTGGCCATCCTTCCATGCATCAGGAGGTTGCCAGTGCGATTCTTGGTCAGGGGCACATGCCTGGGTTGCAGGCTTGATCCCCAGTAGGGGACATGCAGAAGGCAGACGATAGATGTTTCTATCTCTCCTCCTCCCTTTCTTTCTCTTTAAAAAAAAAATCAGTAAATTATTCTTTAAAAAAATATAAATAAATAAGTAAATAATAAAACTTGGGCTGATGCACAGCCTGGGGCGTGCATGCAAGGAAACCTTCCAGGAATCTGGGCAGGGGTGTGGGTGTAAGGACCAGGCTTTGCGTGCTGCTTAGGGAGATCAGCTCAGGAGGGCCTGGGCTCCCTCTCACACACTTTCCCTGTGTCTGCAGCTTCTGGAGCTGATAGACTAGAACCGGGCACAGACTCCTGATTCTTAGTCCCATCATTTCCAGGGGATGTGTTCCCAGGGATGGCCCGGCCACCTGGAGGCAGCTGTGTGGGGTGGGAGGAGCAGTTTCTGTGCTAGATTTAAATCCCAGTTGCACTACTGACTTGCCACCTGGGACCTTCTCTGAACCTCAGTCCCCTGGTCTGCAAAATGGGATGAAGGCTGTGGTCAGGTTTGTATGTTTGTAAGGGCTTTGCGGTGGTAGCTGGCAGCTATGAGCCTTCCGGACGTGATAGCTGCTGTTCTTAGTTGTGGGGTGACTGGGAGGGACAGTGGGGTCACACAAAGAGGAATTCTGGGCTTTGGAATTTGATCTGGGTTCAAATCCTCATACTGTTCATTCATTAAATACTAGATGAGTGCTTATTATGATTTAACACCGGGGTTGAAAATGTGCTGCTTTCCTACTATTTTTGGAGCACAGGCAAGTCACCATACTTTCTGAATCTTAGTTTCTTCATGTAAAATATGGGTACAAATATTGATCTTGCAAAACTGTTATTCCTTCTGTGTTTAGAGTGAAATGAGCATTTATAAGTGGTTGCTAGCTACTTAACTTTTTTTACTATAACTTTTTCTACTCTATAGAATTTCTACTATAACTCTATACAGTTTGTACATAAGATAACTTGCCTTTAACTTAAAAAGATATATGCAGCTCTGGGTTCATTGCAGCATTACTAGTAATAGCCAAAATATGGAAACAACCTAAGTGCCTATCAATAGATGAATGAATGAAGAAATATGGTACGTATATACAACGGACTATTATTCAGCAATAAAAAAATGAAATCTTACCATTTGCAACAATATGGATGGACCTAGAGGGTATCATGCTAATTGAAATAAGTCAGAGAGAGACAAATACCATATGATCTCACTTATATGTGGAATCTAAATAAATTTAAAAAATGAATAAACAAAATAGAAACAGACCCATGGAGAACAAGTTGACAGATACCAAAGGGGATGGGGGAGAGGAATGGGAATTTTAAAAATTAGGATCTCTAGCAATTTCTCTTTTGGGTACATACCCAAAAGAAGTGAAAGCAGGGTCTCCATGAGACATATGCCCATTTAAAAAGGGGGGTGGAACAGGTTTTGGAATGAGATTTTCATTTCAGCTCCATTATGTGCTAACCTGGTGACTTCAGAAGTTACCTAGACTTGAGTGTGCCTCAGCTTCCCTATGCACAAAGTGGGAGAAAAAACAGTAAAACTAAAACAGGTGAAATTAACAATATGTTTCATCTCACCCACTATATACCCAAAATATTATTTCAACACGTAATCAGTATAAAAAATATAACGAGATATTTAACATTCTTTTTCTTTTTTGTACTAAGTCTTCACACAGCAAAACAGCTCAGTTTGGACCGTGGCCACATTATAAATACCACCTGTGGCTTGTGGCTGGTGGCTGCTGGGCCATGCTGGGTTAGCAGGTCTGGGATATGGGAACGGGGTGGGATGTACAATCCTGGACCTTTCCTCTGTAGCTGGAACCCACCTTCTTCTCCCATCAGACCCTTGAGCAAACCTGCCCAGCAGCAGATTGGTAAACCTGCCCCGGGAAAGGAGGGAACACGGAGGGATTTCATTATCTGTGGGTCATGTGATGCATCTCCACTGGACACATCTTCCTGGATACCAGGTTACTATGTGCCACTTTTTTAGTTATTATTTTAAAAAATCAGAATTTTTTTTCAATTACCATAGACATACAATATTGTATTAGTTTTAGGTTTACAGCAGGGTGGTTAGGCATTTATATAACTTAGGGAGTGATCACTCTGATAAGTCTAGTACCCATCAGCACTGTCTGTGTGCCATTTATGGAGCATCTGGTGTGGCCTTGTCACAGAGTTTACTAGATGCTTCGGATCATAGATGTTTTATAATTTTTTTCCGTTACTCTACAAAGCTGGTTTTCTTATTCCATTTTGCAGAGGAGGAAAGTCAGGACATGAGAGATTAAGTACCTTATCCAAGGTCATACAGCTAGACCCAACAGAGCGGAGGGTCAAACCTGATTTCAGACCCTTGTTCTTACCTCTGCTTCTGCTGTTTCCCTAATAGGATCCATCCCATTATAGTCTCTAAATTTGAGAAAAACATACATAAAGAATTTAATGTGTGCATGCGTGTGTGTGTACATATATATATATGTATATATATATATATGCACACATATATATGTACACATATGTAGAAAAAAAGACTGGAAAGCTATAATCGGAGAACAATTATGAATTTAACAACAGTTCTATCAGAAAGGATGTGATCCCTGGCTTTTTCTCTGCCTCCCTGCCCCCTGCCCTCACATACTGGGGACTAGTTGGAAGTCTAGGGCTGACTAGTTGCCGTGAGTATTGATGGGGGAGGGGGCAGAACAGGTTGAGTTTCCTTAGAATCGCGTGGAACTCAGCTGTTTGTGACATCTTCCATTTCCCTGGTTAGGGACCCAGAGGCAGTGGGTGGCCAGATGGTGGCTGCGGTTGGGAAGCTGGAACTCATCTAGGGTCTTCTCCAACCTGCCTGGACTGTTTGGCGGGAAAGAAGCCAGGCTGTGCCGTATGAGCCTGTTCCTTGCCTTCCTCTCTGCCGGGGACTGGTGAGCAATGACGTGGCCCCACAGTGGGTAAAGGGCTGGGAAGATAAGTGCGGCTGGCACAGAAGGATGGGACTATTTAGGCTTGGTGGTCAGGCAGATGTGGGTTTAACCTTTGACCTCACCACTCCCTCATTTTGTGACAGTGGCAAGCCTATGGATTTCCCATTTGTAAAAATGGATGCATCACTTTAGCCTGGGCTCTTTTCATTGGACAGTACAGAGGTCCACTGGAGCCAGTTCAGGGTAAAAGCGGTGTCTATCGTAAGATACAGAAACAGGTCAACATAACCTAAGGACAGAAGCTTTTATAGAGCTGGGCCTTGCAGGGACTGCACTAGAGAGACAAGAGCGGAGTCCCCTCTCTCTGAGTCAGGGGTCCTCCCCTCTGCTCCCATTTCTCTCCCTACCTGGCTTCCTCTGTTGTCTGGTGCATGTGGCATTGGCGGCTTCCACGGTGTCTACATCTGTGTGATTGTCCAACTTCAGTGTCCCTTCTTGTTTCTTAGTTTAGATTTCTGAAATAGAGGACCAGCTTATCTTTCCAAGGCAAGGCACACATTTTAAAGCTCCCAGCAGAGTCTGGATGAGCCACTCCTGGCCCAGTGGGCCATCTGGTCTGGTGGGCTGAGGCCAAACCATTTGATAGGAAGAGGTGGGACCTGGATATTAAGCATTTAAGAGCATCAATCAGAAGAACTGGCGCTTCCCTGTTATGTTGTTGGCTTTTTCACTCTGCAAGAGGGTTATTTCATGCCTTTTTAAAATTTTATTTTAATATGTTTTTATTAATTTCAGAGAGGAAGGGAGGGGGGAGAGAGAGAAACATCAATGATGAGAGTGAATTAGTGATTCACTAATCACTCCTGCACACCCCACACTGGGGAACGAGCCCGCAACCCGGGCGTGTGCCCTGACTGGGAAACGAACTGTGACCTGGTTCAGAGGTCGATGCTCAGCCACTGAATCAAGCTGGCTGGGCCATGCCTCCTCTTTGCTCAAGCCTGCTTCCCAACTCCCAGACTTAAAGCAGAAGCCCTTCGTTTTCACTGAGAGAATAGATGCCTCCTGTTCCCACCAGAACAGACCTGCCTCCTGTACCCGTCTCCTCCACCTCCCCTCTCGCTGGATTCGAAGTTGTGCCTGTGCTTCTCTCACAGGCGAAGCTGTCCTACGGAATCCCTCTCTTTTTCCACATCCCATTCTGTGGACCCTTAAACATCTCCTTTCTCTCTCGGCCCCACGTTCTTCTGGGAGAAATTCAGACCCGGGACTATCGGAGTGCTCCTCGAAGTGTCAGCGTGCGGACCATCGATCACAAGTCGTTAGGAAATTAAGGAGTGCGCTCCTGAATGTAAATCAGCAGTGTACTCTGCATAATTTAGTTCAGCTGACATCCTTTTAGGGGCAAAACTTTCTCAACGGAGGAAGCAGTGTGTGCTTTACATTCTGGCACGAGCTTCTCTTTCAGACAAGTAACGCTCTGTGGTCCAGGCCTTTAGTAGCCCTCATCTGAACCCTCACTCTCATTCCACTGATGTCACTCAGGTCACATCTCCACGTGGCAAAATCCTCTAGGTGCCTCTTCTCCCCGGACTCCTGTGCTGGCTTCCCTCTACCTGTCCTCTGACTGTCCTCTTGACTGCAGGGCCCTCGCCAGGCCCTTTCCTCCTTCTGCCTGCCCTCACTGAGCTCACCTCGCCTTTGGCTGTGACTTCTTAATACAGATCTGCAGCCCATACTGAGCTCCTGACTCACTGAGCTCCTCATAGCCTTCTTGATATTTCCACGGCGATGTCTAATAGGTGTCCCCACACATGGCTAGGTATGAACGGAGCACCTCATGCCCTTTCTCAAATCCACACCCCATCCTCCTCCATCTCGTGAGACAGCATCACCACTCACCAGTTGCTCAAACTCCGAACCTTAGGTCCACCTGCGACTCCTCCTTTTCCCTCATCACCATGTCTGATCTGTCAGGAGGTCCTGTCAGTTGTACCCCCCAGATATGACCTGACTCCACCCTCCTCTCTATCAACACTCACCCTCCCACCTTGACCTGCTTCAAGAGCCTCCCTTTGCATTCCCTGTGCCCTACTCTCCGGACACAGGACGTGTGCTTCCTGGGGTGAAGCCCTTCCGTGCCTCACGCTGCTCTTGGAATAACACCCTACTCCTCACCGTGGTCTGCGAGCCCCTGGATTACCTGGCCCCTGCCACCTCCAGATTCATTTTAGTTTATTCACAGGCCTGAAGGGGAAAATGGCTACAAATCAGAGAGCTGCTAATGGCTTGCATCTTTTAAAATGGTTTTGTGAGGATGTATTAGGGAGTCCTTCCACCCCCGCTGCCTGCTGCTCTTCCCTAACTTTCGTCCTGGCTGGTCCCTTTCCTGCTCCTCACGTGTCATATTGGGTGGGCTCTCCCTGACGCTCTGCCCTGGGGAGAGCAGGGCTTGAGGCCCACAGCACAGGTGAGGGAGGACGGGAGGCCATCCACATTAGCCAAAGAAGAACCCGGAATTTAGACCATGTGTCCTTTAGATCCTGACCAAACCTCCACTGTTGCCAGCAACTCAAGGCTTTTTTCCGAGCCTCCGGGAACTGCATGTTACAGATGTCAAGAGCTGGTCATCACGTCAGCTGGGGCCTGTGAATGTCAACCACACCCACGTGAGAAGACTCGGGCAGCAGCGACAGGAGCTGGGTGGAAACAGGGCTGGTGCTGCTAGCCAGCATGCCAGGGCCTTCTTTACTCTGGGTGCCTGGGGCTGCCTGCCTACGGCCAGTCCTGTGCCAGTCACTGTGAGGTCCTCCGTTTATTCACAGGCCTGAAGGGCACAATGGCTACAAATCAGAGTGCTGCTAATGGCTTGCATCTTTGAAAATGATTTTATGAGGATGTATCAGGGAGAAAGTGGGCTGTGGCTCAAAGCTTTGGACAAGGGAGGCTGCTCACTGCTCTGTGAGAAGCCACTGATAGTATACAGAGACGGGTCGACACTGACAAGACATTTTTCCTCTTGCTCCTTGGTTTTCTCATCCCTAAAGTGGGGTAATAAGCCTGCTCTGTCTGACTCACAGGCTGTTGGGGGAAGTTAGTAGTGTCAGCTACGGTGGATTGGTGCCTTCTCTGTGCCACGCACCATGTGGCCCAGATTCTTGTCTCAGCCTCACCATGGTCCTGTGAGGTGGGACGGGGCGCTGTCATTGTACCTCCTCCCAGGTGGTAGTTGAGGCTTAGAGAAGCTCAGTGAGCTCTGCCCAGGATTATAGAGCGGGTGAGGGGTACGGAGAGGAAGCGGCTCTGTTGGGCTCAGTCGGCCTGGACTGCTTTTCTGAGGGTGGGTAGACACCACCTGTGCGTCATCCTTCAGAAGAGTAGTTGTTCTCATTGTTCAGGTGCTGACCTTGAGGCTGAGTGAAGTGAGGTGACCTGCCCCAGCAAGGGGTACATCCTGAGTTTGCAGCCAGCTCTGTCTGAAGTTCTTTGAAAGATCTGAAAAGGAGAATTGGTAAAGCCAGGGGTTTCTACACCTGTCAGGTCTTAAGAAAGTAACAGTGGGTATTTTTAAAAGCCTAATGGAAATCACACACTTGCTCCAATGGGGTCACCCTGACCTTTAATAGTTGCTTTTGTCCGGCATCGTGTCATCCCAAGGGATTAAGTAATAGTAGTCATCTTGCACATAAGAATCTCTGCCTGATTGTGGATAACACAGAAACAGTTCTGGGGTCCATACAGTAAGAGATTAGGATCGTTCTGCCCACAGGAAGGTATCGTATGAGACCTTTCCCAACTCTGGGTTCACATTCCACAGTCTTCCTCTTCCCACAGTCACTCAGATGTCAATGTCATCCTCATCAGTGGGTCAGGCCCCCCGCTGCCCTAGGACAAACTGGGCACACAGCATCCTGTTACAAAGCCTCTTTGTTAGAGGAGTGGTGGCACACACTGCTCTTCTGCCTCTGAGAGCGCCTACCTCCATGCTAGTCTCCCGGGAGAGTAGGATGGACATTTGTCTTTATTTTTCTGGCCCATATCCAATGCCCACTCCTTCAAGACTCCACCTACGATGGAGATTGGAAGGCTGGGCTGGGGGCATGCTGGACCTCGGCGCCACTGGTCAGGTGCACATGGGAGCTGGTGATGCTGCAGAATTCATCCTGGAGGCAGTGACAGCAGCTGCGTCAAGTTTCCAAGGGTAGAGGGAGTGGCCTCAGGGCCTGTGGCTCCCATGTCCAGTGGTGCTACAACCTGTGGCATCCTCGTGGCCAGTAGTGTGAGTTGGGCTCCGGTCTTGCTCATTTCCTGAGTCTGGTCCTCCAGCTTTTCTGGGATCCTGGGACGTGCTAGAGTCTTTTGAGCAAACTCCTCAATTTACGTCAGCCAAAGTGTATTTCTGTTGCGTTTTAAATATATATATGTGTGTGTGTGTGTGTGTGTGTGTGTGTGTGTGTGTGTGTGTGTGTTCGCAGTGGGAGCAGCCGCTCATCCCATTCAGCTGAGCGGCTCTCCCACGGTGGTAGTGCACTGACCACCAGGGGGGCAGCTCCTGCATTGGGCGTCTGCTCCCTGGTGGTCAGTGCGCATTATAAAGACTGGTCGACTGGTCATTCTGATTGTTCCATCGTTTGGTTGCTGGGTTTTATTATATAGTATAGGATACACATATATGTATACTTTTCTAATTGATTTCAGAGAGAAGGGAGAGGGAGAGAAACATCAGTGATGAGAGATCCATTTGATTGTCTGCCTCTTGCATGCCCCCTACTGGGGATCGAGCCTGCAACCCGGGCATGTGCCCTTACTGGGAATCAAACCATGACCTCCTGGTTCATAGGGCGACGTTCAACCACTGAGCCACATGGGCTGGGCGAGCACTCTGTTGCTTTTTAAAGCTAAGAGTCAGACTTGTATAGAGCTGTTGCTCTGTAGTTTTCCTGGGTTTTATTCCTCCCCAGGCCCCTGTCTGCACTGCTTCACCACCCGAGCACCCTCCCTGGGCCACAGAACTTACGAGAACCCTGAGCTAGAACGCTAGGTTAGGTGGTGGCAGGACCACAGGCTTAGCCGTCTCCGTTCATTGGCTGACTCAGATTCCACTCTGGAGGGCTGGCGTGGGTGGTAAAGGAACCAACGGAAGATGGGAGACGTTGGTGCCTCCAAGCCCTCTTCAGTCCCAGTGAGGCTGCCCTGGCCTGAGATCAGGCATCCGGGCAGGTGGTCAGCCATGGGCCTGAAGTCTGCAGGTTGTCTGCGGTTTGATCCTGGAGCTTGGCTGGGGAGCCTGGAATCTAGCACAGCAGAGTAAGCAGGTAGAGCCTTGGAAAGGAGAAATGTGCTCCCCTCTCCTGGGAGTGGAGGTAGTGAGGTGAGTGCTTTTGCAGTGATTGTGTTTCTGTGGAACTCAGGGCCTTGCCCAGCCACCCGAGGGGCTGAGAGGTGCTATCTCAGCACAACTGTGACCCATTCACAACACACCCGTTTGTGCCACTGGGCCATGCCGGTGGCAGTGTTACCCTGGTATATCCAGCTCCCCGCCCGCCCACACTTAGGGGGGCTGACGCTGACCTCTGCTGTTCTTAACTCCTTATAAGTTGCAGATATTTTCCCTAGCTTAGCATTTGCCTTTAATTTTATGATTTCTCTTTCCTTTCACTCCATTTGTTCTTGACCATTGTTCTCTCTGCAGCAGGTTCTGTGCCTTGACCAGAGCATTGTGGCCCTTGCTTCAAAACCCTCTCTGGACACGCCCTCCCAGCATCCCCTGGGAAAGATGCGGCAGCTCAAAGGGAAGCCCAAGAAGGAAACGTCCAAGGACAAGAAGGAGCGGAAGCAGGCCATGCAGGAGGCCCGGCAGCAGATCACCACGGTGGTGCTGCCCACGCTGGCCGTGGTCGTGCTCCTGATCGTGGTGTTCGTGTACGTGGCCACGCGCCCCACCATCACCGAGTGAGCGCCGGAGGCGGGGGAAAGCTGCAGAAACATGGCTTGCGTCCTCAGAGATTTTCCTGATGCTGAGCTCTGAGCAGGAGCACCTGTCTTCTCTGCTCTTTGACTTGATTAAAGTTTTTCCACTTTTCTTGGGAGGGAATAGGGAGCGTTTTATCAGTGAATGTGCCATACACCTTATGGTCCACTTCATGTGCCTTTCAGACTTCAAAGCGGTGTGTGTGTGTGTGTGCGTGTGTGTGTTTCTTTTTCTCTCCTAAAACCCGTGTGCAGCTCCCCCTGGTGAGAGGAGGGGCGTCGGGATCATGAATGAGTTGGAATCAGTGCTCACCCCACCCCCATTGTTTCAAACATGACTCTTCCCACATGTGTCCACAACTTCCAAAGGGACTGTATTTCTTCTCCGTGCTTAATGTGATTTTAAAGATGTCGACTCAAAAGTGAAATATTTATTTTTCGAATAAAGGAGATGATAGCCTTTAACCACTGGATGTTTATCTGGTTTTGCCAGAGGCGCTGTCTGTCCCCGGGGCTCCCACTCAGGCCCTTTGCCCTTCTCCCTGCACACTTTCTCCCCAACCCACCCCCACTCCCTGCTGTGAATCACTTCCAGGAAAATTGTGCTTTTTGACCAGATCATTTTAAGACGGAGAGAATCTGGAGGGGGCAGCAAGGGTGTGTTAATTGGTCTGTCTCAGCAAAATAAGAGTTCTAATTGGAACGGTGCTTTTTACAGCACGTAGCAAACAGCGAGGAAGACATGGTCCTGGAGGGGAAGGTCAGGTTGGGTTCTGTTCCTGCTGAAAGGATGCAAATTGTTGGGTGGGCCACTGAGTGTCTGATGCAGGTTGGCCATGCTGGCAGGGGGGCTGTGTTGTATCCTAAAGACATTGGTAGCTCTGTCCTGATTCCTGACGGAGCAGCCCCTTTTTGGAAGTCAGATTTCTGGGACTCTGCCGAGTGCCTGTTCTGTCATTGCTGATTACAGAGAGATCTGTGGGGCGGGGGCTGGGGCGGGGGAGCGGGGAGCTGTTCTAATCTCGGAGGCTGTGCGATGCGCTCCTGGATGGACAGGCTGTTCCTGAGAACGTGAGGCCTCTCCGAGTGAGTCTCAGGAAGACAAACCAGCTAGTGGAAGGAAGGACTCTTGCTGATGCTCCGAGATCCTGGGCTTGGCAGGGCTGACGGGGCTCTTGAGCCTCCTAGTGGGAGACACCGTGCCCTTAAGTGCCTGTGGCCCTGGAAAGAGATTCACTGAAATGATTGTCAAATGCAGAGGCTGATCGCATAAAGTTCCTCTTAGGTTTCTATTTCCATCCCCTTTATGTGGTTCTCTTAGGAGCCTCAGGGCTTGTTGGTTTCATTCAGCAACATACACAAAAACAGCATACTGCAATATCTGGCATGGACCCACTGACCCACTCCGCAAACCCCACCCTGGGCCACTCCTGCTCATCCATCTCGACTGCCTCGCACCCCCAGACACTCAGGTGCACACCACATTGGATTATTTTGCAGCAAAACAGGAGATGGGACTTAAACCCAGCCAGTCTGGTTTCAGAGTTCATGCTCTTCAGCATTAAGATCTACTGTCTCTTCGTACTGACTTACTCCACTCTCCCAGTCTACAGAAACCTTTCCTGCCCAGGTGTGAGCGAACTCTTTTGTTTGGGGATTATGTATTCCCAAATTTTCATGGGTTTGTAATGGGCCCCTCCCCTCTGGCTGATTGACGATCTCTGTTCCCAAGTTTGACTGGCAGCAAGCACGTTCCTGACTTCACCTTGACTCACTGAGTGTGTGCTCATCTTCTGAACCTCCGGCCAGTCCCTTCCCCAGTAATCTGCAGGGAATGGATCGGTGGTTCCCTGAGGAGTGTGAAATTGCAGCTTCCTGGTGAAGCTGCCCAAATGACATGACTTTGCTCCTTTACTATTATTAATAACTAGCTAATTACAGTGGTATCAACATCATGCCTAGTACATTTTAGGTGCTCAATAGCCATTCCCTCCCTTCTTGTCTGTGTCTTCAGCTCGCAGAACATGCATCCAGGCCTGCCTCCCAAGGCTTTACTTGCCAGGCTCAACACACCACACCACACATTGTATAATAGACCCTTTAGGTGCCTCTAGGTCTTATTTTCACCCCCTGTTTTCCTCTTCATTGTCCATCAGGAGGCCTAGGAGATTTGAACTGGGTTTTCAGAAGGCAATTACTAGATGGGCTTGGTGAAAGCAGGCTGAAAATGGGCGTTTAAAAGGAATACAACTTTGACATGAACCACCTCCTGGCAGGGACCAAATGCCAATTTACTGTGAACTTGCTGGGGGGAGTTTAACAGTTCTCAGGCTAAACAGTAGTCCCATGTGGATGGACTGGGTAATTTTTTGTTTTGAGACATTAGCTTTCAAATTGGTACCAGTTATTCAGTGGCTGCAAGCAAAACTGAATAATTTACTAGCAGTTTCACAGAAAGTCATGCTGGGTTCTGCTGTAGGATATGGGGCTCTTGGCTTTCAGAGTCCTCATTACTGAGCCTAACATTTCTTGAACAAATTCCAAAAGAGGAATCAGGTTAGAAATAGGAATAGAAACCATTGTTATTCATGTAAAAGGCGCCACCTGATGTGTTTGTGTATCTGTTGATTCTGAAGCCAGCAGCTTAATTTCGACCCTTTCAGTTCAAAGACAAGAGCAACACATGCCCATCATTCCTTCCTGCATCCTTCATGAAGCAACAGGAAGGAACCTGCAGCCAGACTCAGCCTGTAAACTGAGATGGTAACATCTGCCTCGGGGTTGTTAGAAGGATTAAAGAGATGACTGTCCATCCCTTTTCCCCCAAAGGATTTCACATCAATTTTTACTCACTAGTGGTAGAAAAAGAAGGACATTTCTTGAAATTGTGGCTTTTAGATGTCTTTGTGTAAGTCTGCCATCATATGCGTGTATATGTATGTGACATACACACACACATTATAGCTCTGTATTGAAAATGTCCCATGTGGTCTGACACCTAAAGGTGTGTCTCTTACTTTGAATGCAATTTATTTTTTAGGAACCACGTCTAATTCTGTTCTCAACAATATTTATCACAGACTTGCTAAAGCTTCAAAGTGAGATACAGAATCTTAGGATCAGGGAACCATGAGTAGCTTCCTCTCAGTCCTTCCAGAATGTGTGTACTAGAATTGCATAAGGGTTTGCTCATCTGGATTCCTGTCCTGCTCTCCCCCATGCTTCAAAGTAAGTTTTGCCTCCCTCCCTCTATCAGGCCTGATGTTTTCTTATGGGTCTTTTTGTTTTTCGGTAGCCAGTCTGTCCTCATCTATGAGTATTTTGAGTATTTTCTCGTCATTCTGCAAGCATAAGTCTCTGACGTTAGTGTATTTCAGTGGGGTCATCTGTATTATCTCCCTGCCTGCTGGAAAGGAGCCAGTCTTTTAAAAAAGCATTTAATCCCTTGAGCTGTTGGGTAATAGAGCAAGGAATGGAGAGAAGAATGAGCATGTGGATGCTCAGCCATGCCGTGATGAAGGCTCACTCCTTTGTTGTTCCCTTCCTTATGGTTATATGAAGGTTGTCTGTCTTGGGACCCCCCCCCCCCCCCCCCCGGCACTGAAACTTTTCCCCTGGCCGTGGTCATGCTCCTGATTGTGGTGAATACTCCTTTTTGATATAAGGCACAGCTGGCCACACACTGAACACCTCATCTCTTTCAGAACGCATATTAAGCCTTTTGGGATTAGGCCTAACTCCCAAGGCATAACTCGTTTGGATTGGAATAAGTTAACACCCACTATGAAATTCTTTTGCAGTCTCTCCACCTTGAAACCCCTCTACCTCTAGCTGCTCTACTAGCTCAGTGGAGGGTCTGCCCATCTATGTCATCCACCCAGATTTGCCATAGCCATTGAAATTCCCTGTCTCAGTCCTCCAGGTTGGGTTTTAAAAGATGTAGCAATATACATTGAGTGGCCAGGTTATTATGACCACCTGACGTTTGTAGGCAAATTAGCTGTATACTGCATCGTATGGGATATGGAAGCCAAAGGCCTGTTCGAACACCTTTGCTGTCTGCAGTTACCAAGATAAAACGTCTCTGATTCGCACAGGAACACAAGGATTGGACAGTCGAGCATTGGAAAAAAGTCATGAGGTCTGATGAATCACATTTCCAGTTGCATCATGCAGATGGCAGAGTGAGAATTTGGCAGAAACAGCATGAAAGCATGCACCCCACATGCATGAGTACAACCCTTCAAGCTGGTGGGGGCAGTGTTATGGTTTGGGGCATGTTTTCCTGGCATGATTTGGGCCCTTTAATTCACGTGGAACAACTTCTGAATAGCACACATACCTAAGTATCATTGCTGATCAAGTTCATCCTATCATGTTGATGGCGCATCCCAATGGAGATGGCTTCTTCCAACAAGACAATGCGCCATGCCACAGTGCTCGGTATTGTGTAGGAGTGGTTTCAAGAATGTGAGGGAGACTTTACCTTGCTTAGGTGGCCCCCACAATCACCAGATTTCAATCGAATTGAGCATTTGTGGGACGAAGTTAAAAGAGCCATCAGGCAACTGGTTCCACAATCATCAAATCTCACAGAACTGGACAGTGCTATTCATCAGGCATGGTGTCAGATTCCTCGCATCACCTTTCAACATCTCGTGGAGTCAATGCCAAGAAGGATCGCTGCAGTATTGAAGGCAAAAGGTGGCCCAACGAAGTACTGATGGGATGGTCATGATAATCTGACCACTCGGTGTATATAAAATATGCATTTAAAGCAAAGGTGTACTGATGATTGAACATTTAAGAGATGGAAAAAGATATGTCAGGCAAATTGGACAAAAGCCATGGTGGCAATTTTAATATTAGCAAAACAATTATAAGATGAATATTTCATCAGGTCAAATGATGACATATACTAGTAACATAATACATGATCTTACGATTGTGAATATATATGTTGCTAAAATATAGCCTCAAAATATACAAAACAAAAACTATAGAAGTAGATCAACACTTTTAGTTGGAGGTTTTAAGATACATAAATAGCCGAGAAGAGCAAAGATTAGAATATTTGAATGATAAAACTAACTTGATCTAGAAGATAAATATAGTTCTTTTTTCTCAACAGAATAAACATTTTTAAGGGCATACATGGACTAAAAAGTAATAAAAATTGGCTTACAAATTTTTTAATTTGATGAAAATTATAAACTCACGGATTCAAGAAGTTAAACAACTCCAAGCAAGATTAACACACACACACCCCCCACACCCCACATCCCACATCTAGCTACCTCAAAGTCAAATTGCTGAAAGCCAAAAATGAAATGTAGTGGAGGTAGAAGTTAGGCCTCAAACTTCTCTTCTATTGCATTTAGTACTAGAAGAACAACGCTGACAATTCTCAGGAGGAAAAAGCCTGACCTAAGACCTTTTTTGTATTTTAACTTTGTATATTGTTTACTTAATAAAATTTTATAGTGTAACTATGTGCCAGGCAGTGTTCTTGGCATTGGAGATACACCAATGAGCAAAACAGACACACATGGCAGAAACATTAGTAAACGGAGACTTTTGTTCACCATTTTCAGCTCATGAAGAGGAAGTGAATAAAGGATACATGTTTAGGAGACCCAAACAACATCATAAAAGAGATCTGACTCATAAATGTCTGATTATGTCCCTAAAAACGTTTTTTTCAAGCTCTAGAAATATCATAAAAATTATTTATTTGCTTATTTAATGTTTGTCTACTTCCTCTAAATTATGAGCTTTATGAGATGGGAAGGGACCTTGTCTGTCTCATTAACCCTATTTCCCCAGGGCTAATAGGTGACCAATAAATATTTTTGAATAAGTGAAAGAACACATTCATAAAAGAAAAATACAAATGGCCAGTAAACCCATGGTCGGGAAAAAGCACAACTTTATAAACAAAGGTATTTCTGTTCAAATAGTAATAGAATACCATTTTACCTATCAAATTGGCAAAACTTTCAAAAAGTTACATGCTCTCAACCCTTGTTTTGTACACACTGAGTGGCCAGATTATTATGATCTTTGAACACATAATAATCTGGCCACTCAGTGTATATCCTATATAATAAAAGGCTAATATGCAAATTGTCCCCTCGACTAGGAGTTCAACCAGCAGTCAGGCCGGCCAACTGCCCATGTCCTCTCCCCCTGGCCAGGTTGGCCAGACCCTACCCGTGCACGAATTCATGCACCAGGCCTCTGAGTGGCCAGATTATTATGCGTTCAGAGATCATAATAATCTGGCCACTCAGTGTATATAAATGCATACCTAGATAACTGTCAACTCTGCAAAATATCAAGCAACACAGATAGCAGAAATCATTCTTTCAGTTTCCAATCCCCACATGCGAACATCCAAGGTGAACCATGAATATCAGGAAATGTACTACTTGTGTATGTCACAGCCTAACTGCCTCTCTATTTCCGTGGGTGACCTGGCCCCAGGCAGGATGGCATGACATCCTGATAGACCCACAGCAGAGGTTGACCTATTCCTACATGGCCCCCAGGCGCTCTCTGCTTCGCTGTTCTTGCCCATCGCTGAGAGTCTATCCCACTCTGCAGCAATCAGTGGAGTATCTCCCCCAGCCTGGCAGTTGTAAATTTGCTACATGGGACTCAAAATACATTTTTACATAGCAATAAAAGTGCATATTTTATGTTTAGATTTACAGACTGTTCCACAATTTTAGAAAGTCAGAGTCAGTCTATTGAATTACTGGTTCAATCTTCTACCTCTTCCTGCAGCACCCTGATAGATGCTGATTAAGTATCTAGCATTAGAAGAACTTATAACTATCAAAGATGGGCCCTAAATGCTAGTATCAGCAAAACAAAAAGCAGAAGATTCCACATCCGAATAAGGACATCTTACTGTACTTCCAAGCTAGGCTCGGGATTTGACCCCCTGCCCGCTAGTCTAACAATCTGCAGTAATGACAAGAACTAATCTCAGCTACACCTAGAATGATGATTTGAGTCCATGTGCATGAAGTGGCCGTGGTCCTGGGGATATGTCATCCTAGTTCTTCACTGGATAAGAATGTTATGTTAAACCCTTGACATCCTGACATGTTGGCTCAGACTATGATTATTTGAATAAGGATCTCTGATCAATGATGGAGAAATGAACTCATGACACATGCTCCCGGTGGTGATAAAACAATAGTAAAGGAAAAGGAATTAAATTCCCAGGGGGGAGAGAAAGTGAGCATAGAGAAGAGCAACAACAAAGCTGGAAAGCGAGTGATTGGTAACTGGCTGAGCATACCTGAGAATGTTGAATTATAAGCTATCAACAGAGCACCTAAGAATCAATCTAACTTCAACTCAAATCTCCATAAAGCTCAAGAGTTGATATAACCAGGTTCTTCTGGAAGTAATTGTGAAGGTGGAGCTAGAAAAAAGGAGATTGCGTGAAAGTCAGTCTACACAAAGACCCCAGACTTTCCCTCCAACCTTCTTAGGAGACGGTATCTTGGCTGAGGGCACCAGGTGTAATTGGAGGAAGAGGTCTTATACTAAAAGTATGAGGCTTTGGTGATATACACATCAAATGCTGAGATCCCAGCCTGTTCCCACACCTAGCCCCTGAAGGATTAGAACCTTCAGATAGAAAGTAAAGCATCTTCTGCAGATAATTCAATAGGCCCGGGAGGAAAGACCTGGAGACACTAACATTGTGGGCTTCCCAAAGAGATGATCTATTGGATTAGCCTTCAGTAAAGACCTGGGACAGTAAAACTCTACCAAGACTTACCCACCCATGGGCACAGAACTTTTTAGTGCCCTGCCCCTATACAATCAGCTAAGGATCACAATGCATTTTTTTAAAGAGGCCAAAATAAAGAAATGGTTTAAAAGCAATGCAAAGGAAACAGAGTCTGTATGTAATGACTGAATGATGATTATAATATTGGATCAATGTAAATTTCCTAATATGAATGTGGGAATATAGGTGTTTTAAATATGGTTAAAAAATTTTGTGCTGCACAGTGGACAAAACTGAGATTGTAAATAGAAATACTAAGAAAGTTAAAATCGATCTATACAATTCAAACAGAAACATGTTCAAGAAACAGTCATATTTATGTGACCCACAACAGAGTTGATTGAAACAAATACCATCCTGGAAGTGAGGATCCGGGATGTAGGAAGGTAAGAGCAGTGCACAGCTGGAGAAGAAGAGCTCACGGTGCTGTTATGAAAGCAACAGAGAAAGAGGATGCTGAAGATTCCAAAGGTAGAAGAGGTTACATCCTCACTGCTCTTCTCCCCTTCACGGTAGGGTTGGGAGTAGACACGTACCCTGCAGAAAGCCACTGCATTATTTTAACAACCAATGACTGAAAACACAGTGTAAGACCTCTGACTGTGTGTAGATCTCTGTATATTTTTAGCTTCAATGAATAAGAACTAATTTAGCTTCTATTATAAGAACTAATGAATGAACTCCCAGTGTTCCTTGGTGTTTGCTTTAGACTATAAAACTATGACAACCTGTGGGCCAAATCCAACCTGGTACCTGTTTTTGAACAGAAAAGTTATTTTATTTTACTTTTTTACAATTTTATTTTATTGTTTAAAGTAGTACAAATATAAGTAGTACATATGTCTCCCTTTTTTCCCCATTGAGAAAAGTTATTTTTAAAGTTAACCTTTTCATTTTGAGGTAATGGTAGAGTCAAATGCAGTCAAAAGTCATAAGAGAAATCCTGTGATCCTTAAACCACTTCCCCCAATATTAACCTCTTCAAACTATAGTACAGTATCTTAGTACAACCGGGATATGGACAGGGGCACAGTCAAGGCACAGGACAGATCTACACGAGGGCGCTCCTGTTTCCCTTTATAGCCACAGCTGGTCCCCTCTTGCACCTACCCACTCATTGTCCATGGCAACCACTAATCTGGTGTCCATTCCTATAATTTTGTCATTTTAAGAATGTTACATAACAAAATGTAATCATTTAAGCTTAACTTTGTCCATTCAGCATAATTCTCTGGAAAGGCCTCTAAGTTTTGTATGAATTAATTGGTTTCTTTATTAATGAATACTATTCCATAGTGTGATGTACCATTTTTTTTTCTAACCATTCACCTCTTGAGTGGTTAAAACTCTACCAAGCCTCACCCATAGGCACAGGGACATATGTTTTGTTTCCAATTTGGGGCCACTATGAGTAGAGCTGCTATGAACATTCTCTTACAGGTTTTTGTATGTGTGAACACGTCTTCACTTCTCTGGGATAGATGCCAAGTGCAATTTCTAGGTCATATGGTAGCTGCCAGACTTTTCCAGAGTAGTGGCACCACTTTACATTCCTACCAGCGATGTGATCCATTTTCTCTGTGTTCTTGCCAGAATTTTGTGTTGTCACTATTTTCAATTTGTAGCTATTTTCTAGATGTCTAGTAATATCTCATTGTGGTTTTAATTTGCATTTCCCTAACATCTTTTTATGTGCTGATTTGCAACCTGTATATTCTCTTCAGTGAAATGTGTCCTCATGTCTTTTACCCATATTCTAATTGGATTATTTTTTGTGCTTTGAGAGATTTTTATACATTTTGGATATATAGTTTGCAAATATTTTGTCCCAGTATCTTTTATCATTCTGCTCACAGGGTCTTTGGTAGGACAAAAGTTTTCAATTTTGATGACTTCCAATTGATCAAATTTTCCTTTTTACGAATTGTGCTTTTTCTTTATGTCTAACAACTCTTTGTCCAGCCCTTGGTTCCATAGCTTCTCTCCTATGTTTTTGTCCTAAACACTTCATAGTTTTACATTTAAGACCATGATCCATTTTTTGTATAATTGACTTTATAATTTGTTAGTTACCCAAAAAGGTTAATTTTTCTATAAAGTATGTATTTCATGAAGAGGCTGGGTATACAGAGCAGCCCCTAAATGCTGAATGAGCAGAGGGGTCAAAGAACAAAGCAGAAAAGTCCAGCATGCCAGATTAAAGAGTTTTAATAGGGAACTTGCAGAAACGCATTCTGGATAACCGCAGGATAAAATGGATGCCTGCACCATTCACAACCTCCCCCACCCCCACCCCCACCCCCAAGACTCCTGTTTTATTCCCCTACGACATGGGCCTACCTATTCCTAAAGGGATGCAGGGGTGATTGAGGAGAACAGAGGGAGATGCCGGGCCCTGGTGCCAGGATGACTTAAAAGATAACTTTGAAGGCTCCTTTCCCCAGGGAAAGGACTGAAGGTGTAGGAAGGATTAATGGGGGTAGTTCTGATTAACCTGGAGTCTTTCCACACATTTTAGAGTCTACCTGTGGAAAAGGGGAGGGCATTAAGGGTTCAGGTGGACTAGTTTTATTTTTTTATTTTTATTTTTTAAAATTTATTTTATTGATTTTTTCACAGAGAGGAAGGGAGAGGGATAGTTAGAAATGTGGATGAGAGAGAAACATTGATCAGCTGCCTCCTGCACACCCCCTACTGGGAATGTACCCGCAACCAAGGTACATGCCCTTGACCAGAATCAAACCCGGGACCCTCTAGTCTGCAGTCTGACGCTCTATCCACTGAACCAAGCTGCTTAGTGCAAGTTGAATTAGTTTTAAAATGGAATCAGCTTTTGAATATGGAGTCAGGTCTATCTATACAGGATGATACTGATATGTCTTATGTCTTGCTTGCTCTCCCTATATATTAAGTCTTAAAATTGGGTAGATTGAATCCTTTTTATTCTTTTTCAAAAAAATTTTTTAGCTATTATAGTTCCCTTGCTTTCCATATAAACTTTAGAATGATCTTGTTTATGTGTTCCAAGAAATCCTGCTGAAATTTTGATAAGATTTGTGTTAAACCTATATATTGATTTTAGGAAGACTGAGATCTGTTCTATATCGAGTCTTCCAATCCATGGTATATCTCTCATTTATTTAAATCTTCTTTGATTTCTTTCATCAGCATTTTAACATACAACTCTGCACGTGTTTTCTTCAATTTCCACCTAGGTATTTCATTTATTTGCATAATTATAAATAGTATTGTACTTCTAACTTTAATGTCTATGTTCATTGCTGGTATATAGAAATACAATTGATTTTTGTATGTTTATCTTGTATCCTGCCAGCTTGCCAGACTAATTAATTCTAGGAGTCATCTGCAAATTCATGTCATCTGCAAATAGGGAAAGTTTTATATCTTTATTTCTGATGTGGATACTTTTTATTTCTTTTCTTTGTTTATCACACTGGCTGGAACCTCCCTTACTGTATGAGTAAAAGTGGTGAGAATGGACATCCTTTCTTTCTCTTGGTCTTAGGGAGAAAGCACTCTATTTTTCACCATTAATTAAAATGTTATCCAGCCCTGGCCAGTGTTGCTCAGAGGTTGGAGCGTTGTCCCAATAACTAAAAGGTCACGGGTTCAATTCTTGGTCAGGGCACATACCCAGGTTGCGGGTTTGATCCTCAGCTGGGACATGTACAGGTGGCAACTGGTCATTGTTTTTCTCTTAATATCGATTTTTTCCCCCTCTCTCTCACCCTTTCTCTCTCTTTAAAATCAATAAGCACATCCTCTGATGAGGATTTAAAAAAACAAACCAAAAAAATGTTATCCATAGGTTTTGTTTTGTTTTTGTGTATGTGGTTTGTCTTTTTGTTTGTTTGTTTTGGTAATATTCTCTATCAAATTGAGATAGAGACAAAATGTACAACATTTATGTTAATCCATATTTAAATATTTGTTAAAATTTTCTAGTGCAACCATATGGGCTTGGATCTTTTCTTCCTTCCTTCCTTCCTTCCTTCCTCCCTCCCTCCCTCCCTCCCTCCCTCCCTCCCTCCCTCCCTCCCTCCCTCCCTCCCTCCCTCCCTCCCTTCCTTCCTTCCTTCCTTCCTTCCTTCCTTCCTTCCTTCCTTCCTTCCTTCCTTCCTTCCTTCCTTCCTTTCTTTCTTTCTTTCTTTCTTTCTTTCTTTCTTTCTTTCTTTCTTTCTTTCTTTCTTTCTTTCTTCTCTTTCCTTTCTTTCTTTTTTATTGTTTAAAGTATTATATGTGTCTCCTTTTTCCCCGATTGACACTCCCCCACCATTCCCACCCCCAAAGGCAGGCCCCCAGTGCCCCAGTGTCTGTGTCCATTGGTTATGCTAATATGCATGCATATAAATCCTTGGGTTGATCTCTAACCCCTCCTCCCCTTCCTTCTCTCTGAGTTGGATGGTCTCAGTGTTACATTGTCTCTAGATCTATTTCTGTTCATCAGTTTATGTTGATCATTATATCCCACATATGTGTGAGATCATGTGATTTGTATCTTTCTCTGACTGGCTTATTTTACTTAGCATAATGCTTGCCAGTTCCATCCATGCTATTGCAAATGGTAAAAGTTCCTTCTTTTTTACAGCAGCATAGTATTCCATTGTGTAGATGTACCACAGTTTTTTTTAATCCACTCATCTGCTGATGGGTACTTAGGCTGTTTCCAATTCTTAGCTATTGTAAATTGTGCTGCTATGAACATAGGAGTGCATATATTCTTTCTGATTGGTGTTTCTGGTTTCTTGGGATATAGTCCTAGAAGTGGGATTACTGGGTCAAATGGGAGTTCCATTTGTAATTTTTTTGAGGAAACTCCATACTGTTCTCCACAGTGGCTGCACCAGTCTGCATTCCCACCAGCAGTGCAAGAGGGTTCCTTTTTCTCCGCATCCTCGCCCGCACTTGTCATTGCTGGTTTGTTGATGATAGCCATTTTGATAGGTGTGAGATGGTACCTCATTGTTGTTTTGATTTGCATCTCTCGGATGATTAGTGACTTTGAGCATGTTTTCATATGTCTCTCAGCCTTCTGTATGTCCTCTTTCAAAAAGTGTCTATTTAGGTCCTTTGCCCATCTTTTGATTGGATTGTTTATCTTCATTTTCTTAAGTTGTATGAGTTTTCTATATAGCTTGATATCAGGTATTGTGATTCCTCCAACTTTGTTCTTCTTTCTCAGGATTGCTGTGGCTATTTGGAGTATTTTTTTTTTTATTCCAGATGAATTTTTGGAGAGTTTGTTCTAGGTCTGTGAAATATGCCATTGGTATTTTAACGGGGATTGCATTGAATCTATAAATTACTTTGGGTAGTATGGACATTTTAATGATGTTGATTCTACCAATCCATGAACATAGTATGTTCTTCTATTTGTTTATGTCTTCCTCTATCCTTTTTTTCAATGTCCTGTAGTTTTCCAAGTAGGGTATTTCTATTTCTTTCTTTTTTTTTTTTTTTGGTAGTTTTTAAATTTATGAGTTCAATTTCCTCAATAGTTTTAGGATTATACAAGTGATCTATTTTATATTGAATGGGTTGTGATAACTGGTATTTTTCAAGGACTTGGTCCATTTCAACTACGTTGTCAAATAAATATTTGTTTTCATAGCATTCATAATAGTGTTGTTCATAGCATTCCCTTTATTATCATTTTGGGTTTTTTTTTAAATTTATTTCTGAAGGTTCTGCAGTAATATCCCCTATTTCATTCCTGATATTGGTAATTTGTGTCATCTTTTTTTTCTTTGTCAATCTTGCTAGAGATTTGTCGATTTTATTGATTTTTTTCAAAGAATCAGCTCTTTGTTTTATTGATTTTCTTTTTTGTTTTTTTCTGCTTTCAAACTCATTGATTTATTTTCTTTTTTATTTCTTTTCTTATGCTTACTTTGGAGTTATTTTGCTCTTTTTTTCTAGATGCTTGAGATAGGATCTTAGATTATTGACTTGAGACTTTTAACCTTTTTTTACAATATGTTTTTATTGATTTCAGAGAGAAGAAGGCAAAGGGAGAGAGAGAAACATCAATAATGAGAGAGAATCATTGATCAGCCTTTTGCATGTCCCAACTGGAGATTAGCCCACAACCTGGGCATGTGTCCTGACTGGGAATGGAACTATGTCCCCCTGGTTCATAGGTCTACACTCAACCATTTATATTTAATATAATTATTAATCAGGGCTTAAGTCTGACATTTTATTTATTTTTATTATTTTCATTTTTAATTTTTCTGTTTAGTTTTTTCTGCTTTCTTCTTAGTTACTTAAACATTTGTAGAGAATTCTATTTTGACTTATCTATAACAGTTTTTACTGTATTTTTTGTAGAGCTTTTTTTATTGGTTGTTCTAGGTGACATTACATATACATAACTTATCACAGTCTTCTAGTATAATTTTATCAGTCCCAGTGAGGTATAGTAACCTTACCTTCCTACTGTCCCTTTACCCATAATTATAACTTAAAATTATGAAATAATTATAAATTAAATATTAATTCTACATACACTTAGAATCACATAATAAAGTATAATAATTTTTCTTTAACCAACTAGCATACTTTATAAAACAAGAAGAGAAAGGCAGTGTATTGTATTTAACCATATTTTTATTCTTTCTTGTGGTTTTCATTTCTCGTGATAGTCCAAGATTTCTTCTTTTATTTATTTACTAGTGACCCAGTGCATGTAATCATGCACATTGAATGGAAATTAATTAGAAAGTGGTTAGTAGGGTGGGACTGGGCGAGATGGGCTGGACATGCTCTGGAGCTAACCTCCTGCAGAGTGATTGGGGTCCCTCTGGCTCTCCGACATCCCACGAGAGGCCCCGGAGTGTGAGAGGGCACTCTGCAAAGTTGCTGTTGTACAGAGTATGGAACGCAAATGCAAGTGTGCAGTAAACCAGATTCAGGGCCGACAGTGCCCCAGCAACAACATAACCATGGCTGAAGGTGGAATCACATGGCCCCACAAGGAATTGGGCTCCCTCCTCTCTGGTTTTGGGGTGCATCACCTGAGAACCGCTGCTACCAAGTCACTGCAGCTGGGCAGCTCCTGTGTTGAGCATCTGCCCCCTGGTGGTCAGAGTGCATCATGCCCTCTGGTGGTCAGTCGGATGGTCAGACACTTAGCATAGTAGCCTTTTATATATATAGATTTTGTTAAGAGAACTCTTTTAGCAGTACTTTTAGGGTACATCTAATGGTGACAAATTATCTTAGTTTTCCTTCATTCAGAATGTCTTGACTTCCTCTTCATTCCTGCAGGATATTTTCACTATGTATAAATTCATGATTATGGTTCTTTTCTTTCAACATTTGAATATATTGTGCCATATACTTCTGGTCTCCATGGTTTCTGATGAGAAATCTGTTTTAATTAAAATTGTTTTCTCTCTATAGTTAAGGTGTTGTTTCTCTCTTGCAAGTTCCAAGATTTTTTTCTTTGTTTTAAGTTTTTAGAAGTCTGACTGTAATGTGTCATAATGCGGATTTCCTTAGGTTTATACTACTTAAAATTTGCTTAGCTTCTTGGGATGTTTTCAGGCATTATATTTTTGAATACTTCCTTACCCCTGCCCTTTCTTTCCTCTTCTTCCAAGGCTCCAATGACATAATTGTTAGTTCCTTTGTTACAGTTTCATGCATTTCTGAGATTCTGTTGATTTCCCCCTATTCTATTGTCTCCTGTTTGTTCAAATTGAACAATTTCTATTGTTCACTGATTGTTTTCTCTGTCTCCTCCAGTCTATTGTTGAGCCTATCCACTGAGTTTTATTTAATACTAGAGGCTCGTTGCAGGAAAATTCCTGCAATACGGCTTTCTATGGAGGTCTGCTTCCCTCCCTTCTTCACTGCCCCACCTGCTTCCCTCCCTTCTCCACAGCTTCGCAACCTTCTGTAGCGCTTGGCTTCCTTCTACGCTGTCTTCAGTCTTTGCTCTGCACCTGGATATGCAAATTAACCACCATCTTGGTTGGGCTAATTTGCATACTTGCTCCTGATTGGCGTGTGGGCATGGCTTTATGGGTGTGGCTTGTGAGCGTAGCAGGGGTACAGTCAATTTGCATGTTTCTCTTTTATAAGATAGGACTAGAGGCCCATTGCATGAAGATTCGTGTAATAGGCCTTCCTTCTCCTGGCTGCCGGCACTGGTTTTCCTCCTGCACCTGGGACCCAGGCCTTTGCTCTGGCCACTGCCTTCAGTCTTCTCCGCTCTGGCCAGAGCACTGCTCCTGTAGCTTCCTTTGCCCTGCTCTCGCCCTCATAGCAGGCACCCCACCCCACAGCTCTGTGCCTGCATATGCAAATTAACCCTGCAGTTTTATTGGGTTAATTTGCATACTCACTCCTGATTGGCTGATGGGTGTTGTAGATGTACAATCAATTTGTATATTTCTCTTTTATTAGTGTAGATCAGTGGTCAGCAAACTCATTAGTCAACAGAGCCAAATATCAACAGTACAACGATTGAAATTTCTTTTGAGAGCCAAATTTTTTAAACTTAAACTTCTTCAAAATAGACTTGCCCAGGCTGTGGTATTTTGTGAAAGAGCCACACTCAAGGGGCCAAAGAGCCGCATGTGGCTTGTGAGCCACAGTTTGCCAACCATTGGTGTAGATTATAGTTTTTAGCTGTAAGATTTTCACTTGGTTTTGTCTTCTATTTCTTTGCTGAAACTTTTCAGTATTTTTACTTTTTTCAGGCATGTTTCTAATTGCTTGTTGAATCATTTCATGGTGGTTACATTAAATCTTTGCCAGATAATTCTAACCTCTGTGTCATCTTAGTGTTATCCCTATTGATTATCTTTTGTCATTCAACCTGAGATCATCTATATTCTTGGTATGACATGTGAGTTTTGGTTGCATCCTGGATATTTGGGGTATTATATTATGAGACTGTGGATCTTATTTAAAGTTTGTGTTTTAACAGGCCTAGTCTGACGGAGTTCAAGCAGAGAAATGGGGAGCGGCATCATTACTGCCAGATGGTAGTGGAAGCTGTGGTTGGCTTCTCATTACTGCAGGGTTGGGGTGGGAGTTCTAGCTGCCCAGTAGTAGATATTTTGCTAATATCACTCTGGCTGAGAGGGGCCTCATTACTGCTGCCTACGTGGACTGTGTCACTGTGATAGGAAGGGAGAGGTGGCCTCATTTCCACTGCGGTTATTATCCTGACTCTCCACTGGGCCTCCACTGACACCACCCTAGTGGTTGCCTTGATACTGCACAGTTTCCACTGATATTGCTGAGTGTGATGCCTCATTATCTGCTGGCAGGGATAAAGGTTCTCTCCACTCAGTCTTCGGTGAAGAGTTTAAGATGAGGGGGACATCTGGCCTGGTGTGGGTGGGAGCCACATTTTTTTCTGTGGCATTTGGATGAATTAGAGTGGTTATTGTCTGAAAGTTTTCTGCCTTGTTATGCTGCCTCTTTCCTTGTCTTTTGTCTAAAGAGTATGGGCTTTGCTGGGCTTTTTGTTTGTGCCCGCTGCAGTTTCAAGGTGGTCAGCATTTTCAGCTTCAAGTCTAGGACATGTGAAAGTACCAGGGCTCCTGTGATGAAGTATTACAAACTGGGTGGCTTAATGCAACAAACCCCAAATTAGAGTTGCCTTATACATCCAGCATAGTGTTTTCAATGGAATAAATGTATTCCTCCCAAATGAAGCTGTATGTTTGGCCATTAAATCCTATATTCTCTCAAGTGATTATATTTTAATGTTAAAAATAGTACTATGTATTTATTTTCCAAACTCAGGCTGCTCTTGACTCATGCGACTCATGCTTTTTTTTTTTTAAAGTCATTGTAGCCAAAACCAGTTTGGCTCAGTGGATAGAGTGTCAGCCTGCGGACTGAAGGGTCCCAAGTTTGATTCTGGTCAAGGGCATGTACCTGGGTTGTGGGCACATCCCCAGTAGGGGGCGTGCAGGAGGCAGCTGATCGATGTTTCTCACTCATCGATGTTTCTAACTTTCTCTCTCCCTTCCTCTCTGTAAAAAATCAATAGAATGTATTTTTAAAAAGTCACTGTATCACAATACATATGAAAGGCTATACATACTTAGATATACAATTTAATGAATTTGGAGGTAAGTATATACATTAATGAAACTAGCACCACAATCTGTGCCATAAACATATTCATTATCTCCAAAAGTTTCTTCCTTCCCTCTTTACTATTTTTACTGATGATTATTTTAGAGCTTCGTGTGTGTCTATATATGTGTGTGCATGTACACACACATATATGTACACTTATTCTCCCAAAATTCTTGGCTGTAACTCTTGTTAATAAAAACCTTTGGTTATAAACTAAACTTTGTATGTAGTAGACTTTATGTTTGAAGCTTAAGAGGTGTTTTAGTTTAGTTACTCATAATTTTATCCATCAAATTCATTTGAGAATGACTATCAGATAATTTATCTCAACCAAGATGTTTCAGATTGAAAATGGTTTTAGCTCAAACAGAACTTACTTTTGGAATATTGTCCTCAAGCTGATGAAAATGAGAAATTTCAAAGCTGCGATGTTCTTGTCTTTAGAAACAGCAAAACAAAAGAAATTATCCCAAATGGGGAGAATGTTAGCTCAATTCCATTGTTTTATCATTTTAATGTATAACATTTTCTGATGAAGAGAGGTCTGTTGTGCCCACCTCAGGTGCAACATAAAATCTACTTAGTGTGAGCCCTTTGGCCTCATCTTATATAATAATTTTTAAGGCAGTTCACCATCCCCAATAGAAGGCATATTGACCAGTTAATTAAAAAGTCTAATTCTTGATTTTGTGTGAAGCACACAGAGCCAAATAAATTTTATCTCTGATGGGTTCTTCCTATTTGTGGCGCAACCATATCATTTCTGTGTGAGTAAAAAACATTTAGGAAATCGCACACCAGGCTCTTCCCATCTAGCAGAGGTCTGGATTATCAGCTGTCAGCTGCCAGTGTCAAAACAAGTGTGGTTCATTCTAACCCCTTAGGTCCTTGGGCTTTTTGGTTTTCTCCTTGGTAGTAAGGGAGGAAAGTGTCTGTTTAAATTAAGGGCAGCCTCTGTCATTGGGTGCCTTCCCAAGAGGGTTTATCTGTGAACACCATGCTGAGTTTTCAGGCAGCGATTCTTAATGGGTCTATTAAAGAAGGAGAGCCCTGGTCTGTGGGCAGCATCCCTTGTCCTAGCAGCTCGGACTCCAGGGAGGGACAGGTCTTTGAGAGGAAAAAACTTTGATGGGCTGTGGCATAAAAAAGAAGGTTGTTTTTAGTGGTGACTCTCAGGAGGTGTGTGTGGGGTGAGGGGGAGGGGGAGAAAGGGGAGAGAATCTCTTGATTTTTATGTTATCTTTCCTTTTTTTGTAATTTCAATTTTATTTTTTTAACTTTTAATTTAAAATATATTTTAAAAAATAATACTTTATTGTTGAAGGTATTACATATGTCCCTCTTTCCCCCCAGAGGAGTCATTTTAAAAAGCCCTATTTGTTTAGAGGTGGTGTGGCCTCATGTTAGGAGCATGGACTTCGGAACCCCACAGATTGGCCTTTTTTCACATAGCTGACCTTGAGATGAATCACTCTGTTTTTTTGAATCTCAAAATATATTGGGCTTACTTCTTTAAGGGGTTATAATAAATACTAACTTGAATTTAAAAGCCACAAATCACTGAAACTGACTAAAGAAGAAATAGGAATCTGAACAGACCTATAACAAGGGAAGACATTGAATTAATAATTAATTATTAATAATAGTGTAAGTTCCACCAGACATCTGAAGAAGTAATGCTAGTTCTTTAGAAACTCTTTCAGAAAATAGAGGAGTAGGGGAAAGTTCCCAGTTCATTCTATGACAGAATTAATCCTGATATCAAAGCCACACAAGGAAATTACTGACCACTATCCCACAGGAATATAGACACAAAAATCTTCAACAAAACATTAGACTTATGTTTTGTTGAAGGGGGATCACTTTATAAGTTATGTAAATGTCTAACCACTGTGTTGTATACCTGAAACTAATGTAATATTGAATATCAACTGTCACTGAAAAAATTTAAAAAACGTAATAAAAATAGTGCAGCTCTTATAAATAGCAAAAAAGGGTAGTAAACTGAACCCAGCAACATATAAAAAGAATTATACATCATGATCAAATAGGATTATCCCAAGAATATAAGATGAGTTTATACTAAAAAATAAATTAATATACTACATTAGTAAAGGATAAAAACCACATGATCATCTTAATAGATGCAGAAGAAGTATTAGACAAAATCTAACACCCACTCATAAAAGCTCTCAACAAAGTAGGCATAGTAGGTGGGAACTTCCTCAATCTGATAAAAAGCATCTACAAAAAACCTACAGCTAATACCTTACTTATTGGGAAAGACTGAAACCTTTTTCTTGAGATCAGAAACATGATTGCTGTCTCTGCTTCAATTTAACATTTTATTGGAGTTAATTAGTGCAATCAGGTAAGAAAAAGAAATAAAACAAACCTGAATGGAAGGAAGAAGTAAAAGCTATCTTTATTTAAAGACTGTATGATCCTGTATGTAGAAAAGTTTTAAGAAACATACACTAGTAGAATAAATGAGCTCAACAAGGTCACAGAATACAAGAACAATATACAAAAATCAATTGAATTTCTGTATATTAGGAATGAATAATCCTATAATGAGATTAGGAAAGCAATTTCATTCCTAATAGTATCAAATAGAATAAAACAGGAATAAATTTAGCAAAAGAACTGCAAGACTTGCATATTGAAAACTGTACAGTATTTCTAAGAGAAACTAAAGAAGATCCAAATAAATGGAGAGATATTTTATGTTCACTGATTAATTGGAAGACTCAATATTATTAAGATGTTAATTCTCCCCAAATTGAGGTTCAATTTGGAGAGAATGCCATTTTGGAGAGAATTGCCATTCTTATAAGCTTTTTATTTTCTTTGCAAAAATTGAGATGCTGACGAGATAATCCTAAAACTTATGTGGAAAAACAAAGGGCCTTAAATAGCCAAAACAATCTTGTAAATTGGAGGATTTACACTTCCCAATATCAAAACTTACTGTGAAGCTACAGTAATTAAGACTCTAGGGTACTGGCATAAGGACATACAGATCACTGGAACAAAATTAAAAGTCCAAAAATAAACCCTTATATTTATGGTCAATTGATTTTTTCAACAGAAGTACCAAGACAATTCAATGGGGAAAGACTAGTCTTTTCAAGAAATGGTGCTGTGACAATGGAATATCCACATGTAAAAAGATTAATCTATCTAGGTTCATGTACCATACAAAAAGCTTCACTCAAAATGGATCATTAACCTAATGTAAAACCTAAAACTGTAAAACTTTCAGAAGAAAATATAGGAGAAAATAATTGTGACCTTGAGTCGGGGAAAAATTTTTTACATACTATGCCCAAAGCATCCTATCTAATAAAAGAGTAATATGCAAATTAACAATCACTCTGCTACACCCACAAGCCACACCCACCAGCCAATCAGGAGTGAGCATGCAAATTAACCCAACCAAGATGGCTGTGGCCATGGAGCAAGCAGGAGGCTTGGGTTTCCCTGGCAATGGAGGAAGCCAAGCTTTCCACACACCCTGGCCAACCCAGGCCTCCACTCAAGGCTACAAAGTTTCAATTATAGAAGATAAATAAATCCCAGATACCAGGGCCTTCATTTGAGTAACCAGGGGGCGTGGCCAGCCTGCAAACCACCACAGGCCCCTCGCCCATGCCGCCCCATGCCCCAAGGGAACCCCCACCCTGATCCGGGACACCCTTCAGGGCAAACCAGCTGGCCCCCACTCGTGCACCAGCCCTCTATCCTATCTAATAAAAGAGTAATATGCAAACTAACCATCACTCCAACACACAAGATGGCTGCCCCCATGTGGACACAAGATGGCCACCACAAGATGGCCAGCAGGGAATGGCAGTTGGGAGGGACCAGGCCTGCAAGGGAGGGCAGTTGGGGGTGATCAAGCCTGCAGGGGAGGGCAGTTAGGGGTGACCAAGCTGGAAGAGGAGGGAAGTTGGGGGTGACTGGGCCTGCAGGGAAGGGCAGTTGGGGGACCCAGGCCTACAGGGGAGAGCAGTTGGGGGGGGGGGGGACCAGGCCTGCAGGGGAGGGCAGTTAGGGCTGACCAGGCCTGCAGGGGAGGGCAGTTAGGGGCAAACAGGCTGGCAGGGGGGTGATTAGGGGGTGATCAGGCTGGCAGGCAGAAGTGGTTAGGGGAAATCAGGAAGGCAGGAAGGTGAGCAGTTGGGAGCCAGCAGTCCTGGATTGTGAGAGGGATGTCCGACTGCCCGTTTAGGCCCGATCCCTACCAGGATCGGGCCTAAACGGGCAGTCGGACATCACTTGGGGGGTCCCAGATTGGAGAGGGTGCAGGCTGGGCTGAGGGACACCCCCCCCCCTGCCATGCACGAATTTCGTGCACTGGGCCTCTAGTAATCTATAAAAGAAAAAAATCAATGAATTGTGCTACAGCAAAATAAAAAATATATGGCTTCAAAAGATACTATTAAGAAAATGAAAAGATAAGCAACAGTCTGGGAGAAAATATGTACAAATCATATACCTGATAAAGGACTTATTTTGAAATGTATAATGAATTCTTTTAACTCAATATAGAAGAAAAATTATTATAAAATGGGCTAAAGATTTGAATGGACATTTCACCAAAAAAGATTGGCGAATGGTAGATAAGTATACATAAAGATGCTCAAGATAATTAGTAGAGAAATACAAATTAAAACTAGGATGAAATACTGCATCACACACATTGAAATGTTTATAATAAAAAAGAGACAATAGCCCAGCTGTGTGGCTCAGTGTCAACCTATGAACAAGGAGGTCATGGTTCGATTCCTGGTCAGGGCACATGCCCAGGTTGTGGGCTTGATCCCCAGGGGGGGTGTGCAGGAGGCAGCTGATCAATGATTCTCTCATCATTGATGTTTCTATCTCTCTCTCTCTCTCCATCTCCTTTCCTCTCTGAAATCAATAAAAATATATATTTAAAAAAAAGAATGACTCTCTTAAAAAAAGATAATAAGTACAGGAGAGGATATGGAGAAATTAGTACCCTTATACACTGCTGGTGGAAATGTAAATGGTACAGTTACTTAGGAATACAATTTGACAGTTTCTTTTAAAAGTTAAACATAAATTTACTATGTGACTCAGAAATTCTACTCCTAGGAATATACTAACAAAAACAAAACATCCACACACAGACTTGAATATAAATGTTCCTAGTAACTTTATCCATAACAGCTGCTATACTGGAAATAAATGTCCGTCAGCTGCTGAAGGGGTAAATCAAATGCCTTTTATTTGTATAGCAGAATACTATTCATCCATAAAAAAGAACAAACTTTGTATACATGCTACAACCTGAACCACAAAAACAAGCTGAATGAAAGAAGCCAGATGCAGAACCCTACATATTACAGGAATCCACTTATATGAAACATCCAAGTAACTCATAGGGTCAGAAAGTAGCTTAGCAGCTGCCAGGGGTTGGGCATGGGAACAGGGAGTGACTGCAAATGAACACTAGGGGTCTGTTTAGATGAAGGAAATGTTCCAAAAAAGCGTTTGCACAACTTTGTAAATTTAGTAAAAATTATTGAATTATGCCCTTGAAATGGGCGAACTTTATGCTATGTAAATATTTCTTATTAACAAATTTTAACGGTTAAACAAATTAAATGGTTAATTTGTATTGTAGTGGCTGGCGCATGTCCTTCAATAAATGATAGTATTATTCTTTGAGGATGTGTTTCATTGTGAGCTCAGATCTGATGCCTCAGAGGGCAGGGATGGCAGGAAGTGCCAGCAGCTAGCACTTACCCAGTTCTCATTGTGTTCCAGTCGCCTTGCTAAGTGCTCTATGTACATTACCTCCTTTCATCCTCCTAGCAGTCCTCTGATGCAGGTCATGGTATTATGCCTGTTCTATAGATAAGGAAATGGAAGCTTTGTAATGGGCTAAGGCATGGAGAACCCCTTGCCTCCAACTCTTCTAACCTGTTCAAATGTATGAGAACCTTTAAGACCTAACTAATCTGGCATGGGTCCAGCTTGGTGTCTGAGCATCTCCTCATTCTATGCTTGGTCCTGCTGAATCTTTCCCTGTTTGAAACCTTGCTATTGGAGATGAGCTGGCAGTTCAGCTGTGTGATCAGATTCTTGGTCACCATAACAGGAATTATCTGCCTAACTCAGACTCATGTTCATCCTATTACAAGACTGTGACTGCTCTTGTCCATGTTGGGGTATGGTGATGTGCACCACTTCTGAACATGGCCTGGTGATTTCTGTGACGCTGGCCAAAGCTTCTGCCTGACCTCCCCCCGAGAGGTCCTGGAGGTCATGAAAGCTTTCCTCTCAGTTTTCCCTCAACCAGAGTTCAGGAGGCCCATGGTCCATTCATTATTCTCCTTGGGCCACAGTGTAGCCTCATTATAGGAGGAAAGAATTTGGAATGTTTTATCACTTAGGATTTAGCTCCTGGTGATGCTCCAGTCTATGGGATTCAAAGGGTTGGGCAGAGTTGCAGTTGCTAGGTGGGCTTTAAGTCCTTGGGCCCGAATCCCTATTATACTTCTACCGAATTGCTCTAGCCCTGGGGTTCTTATGGTTTCACTAGGGGCCCAGCGCACGAAATTCATGCACTGGGTGGGTGGGGGGGAGAGGTGCCCCTTAGCCTAACCTGCAACCTTTCCAATCTGGGACCCCTCGGGGGATGTACAACTGCCGGTTTAGGCCCGATCCCTGAGATAACAGGATGGGGAGGGGATCACTCCACATCATTGTTAAAACTTCCTGGGTGGGCTCAAGCTGGCCAGAGGTGCTGAGGAACCAGGGCAGGGAGTACACGCCATGGCTGCTGTGGAGCCTGACCTTCAGACCATGGGGTACTCTTTAGTAATATAACTGCAATGTAGCAGTTTTCCTTCAGAAATTAGTTGTAAGTTACTTCTGACATGAAACCTACCTTAGACATTTCCTTTGCGGTTTGTAAAGATTTTAAACAAAATCCATTTACTTCCCTGCCCAATGGGAGAGGTTTGCTGGGCAGTGTTGCCCAGATAACCCAGCCCTGCTCCTCCCTTCCCTCCTACCCCTCCCCTACCCCTTTGCCTTTGCCCTCCCCCCGCCCTTCGCCCCCCCACCCCCCCGCCCACTCCAATCACTCGGCTGGCGGTGAGGGAAGTTCCAAGGCTGACTCCCTGAGGCTGCTGGTGGGGCAGGATCACTTGCTGGCGTGCGGACGCTTCAGAGGCTGAGACCCTGAAGCTGAAGGAGTGTGTGTGTGGGATCACTCGCCGGGGATGCGCAAGGTTCTGAGGCTGAGACCCCGAGGCTGCAGGTGTGTGTGTGTGTGTGTGTGTGTGTGCACACACACACATTGGGCTGGGGGTGTGGACCCAGGCTGCGCAGCGGCCGCTGGGGACACGCCCCCAAGGCCAGCAGCCCCACGCTGTGTGTGCCGGGCTGGGGGGCATGGACCCGGGCCACCGCTTGGCATCGGTGCACGCGCAAGCAGCCACCCTGCCTGCAGCCACTCGGCACCTGCACCCATAGGCCTGGAGTGGCTGGGGGCATTCTGGGACCCCGGCCGCTTAGGGCCTATGCTCAGGCCTACAGGCTAGGAGCAGCCTGGGTCCTGAAGGTGTTCCTGGGACCCAGGCCACTTGGCGCCTGCGTATGCAAATTAACTGGCCATCTTTGTTGGGTTAATTCGCATACTCACTCCTGATTGGCTGGTGGGCATCACGGAGGTACAGTCAATTTGCATCTTTCTCTTTTATTAGTGTAGATTGGCTCTAACATTAAGCACATGGCTAATGTTCTATAATAGATTCCTATTAGACATTAGTTGAAATGCATAAAAGGAGTGTGTAGATGCTCAGATGGTCCTATGTGAGGTCAAATATGAGTGAAAACCTCCCCCATACCCACCGGCATTCAGACAAATTAATAGTTTGTGCACTTTTCTGCAGCTGACAATTTGCTACATCTAGTATTTTGTCATTGTAACCTAAACTACCTCCAACTTCTACTCTGCATCCCCCATGTCTAGATTCAATCCACTCACCGATTGCTATTTATGAAATAGCTCCCATGGCCAGGATCTGGGCAAGGTGCTCAGGGGAGGCTTAGAAGCCTAAGAATACCCCTCTCTTCTAGGAGCTTTCAGACGGGTCGGGGAGACAGGAGGCACATATATAAAGAGGAAATTTACGTTAATTGAGATAACAGGATGGGGAGGGAATCACTCCACATCATTGTTAAAAATGCAATTGATTATAGATTGCTTCGGTCAGATTAATGTTTGAGGCATAGCAGGGACCTAGACGAACTCATCTCCAGGACAGGCCTCCATAATTAGGCAGTGGAAACTGCTTAGTGTGATGGTGGTCCCAGAGCGGAACGAGATGGTCAGAGGCAGGTTGGGCTGAGTGTCCAGGTGATGGTAAGGGAGGACTCTGAGGTCCACTTAGCCAGAGCAGCTCTGTTGACAGATAAGAAGACTTGCCTATCATTTTGTTTTAACTGACATTTGGGGATTATCTGTGATTTTCCAGCAGCCCTTCTCTCCCAAATCTGTTTAATTCCTAAACCAGTTAGTATGTTCCTGGATCACTGTGAAAAGTATATATTTAAGCCATCATGAGGCAAAAGTTAACTCAGGGCACACTTCCTCTTTGAATTGACTTTCAGTGTTCAATGGCCTGTTTGGGCTTTCTCCTATTCCCCTCCTTCTACTCCTTCCTTCGTGTTGTAGCTAGACTGGCTTTTGTGGTGTGCAGGAGGCTATAGCCATTGGCATGGTTTCTGTAGGAAAATGAGTTCTGTGCTAATAACAGAGCAAATCTGCTTCTCCTTCAGTCCCTCCCACAATATCATCTGGGGCAACTACTCTGTGGAAGCCCTGGTCTGTGGCGGGCAGGAGAGAGGAGTGGAGTGGGGATGGACAGCAAGGAGGCCTCCCTCCTCTCCTCCTTTCACAATTCAACCAGAGCTGCTTAATTTTTATCTTCATTATAGTTTGGGTTCCAGCATATGATTCATTTGGAACACCAAATCCTATTGTTAAGCAAAATATATTGAAAACCACTGTTTTGAGAAAGCTGGTGTTAAGTAGAATCTAGTGATTTAAAAGAAGTTTGCTGTGGACTTGAAATAATAATCCGGAGGAGCAAATGTACTGTTAGTCCTGGACAGCCCCCAGGGTCATGATGTCTTGATGGCTAAATTCTAAGAACACAGTAGCCCAGATCTTCATTTCACCACCCAGCTTTCAATCCTGCCTAAATCCTGAAGAGAGTGCAGTGGCATCCAGATTGAGGGGATTATAAAGATAGACATATTTAAACTTTTGCCTTGTTTATATTTGCATTAAGGATACAAAGTTTTTATACTTTGTTTAGGGACACCCTTTTCCTGGACATTCTTTTTCTTACTGTCTTCTTTAGATAACACTGAAAGTTATTTTCTTTGTTTTCCAGGCTAGAAATTACTAAGTAACTGAAAAAGTATTTTGATTTTTCTTATTTTTCTCACGGGGAGCTCTTTTGGGCACACTAAAGGCTTTGTACTCCTCTGATGTTTTTGTCATGAAACATGGCTCCTGTAGATACAGCCTTATTCGCCATCTGCTTGCTTGTGATAGCTGGAGCCAGGCATCAGAAGCCGGGCATTTCTGCCTCCCTTGCTGACCACGATTTTAGAAGGTTTCTTAACAGCTTGGTTTCCAGGAGTAAGGACACTAGCCTTGTTGACTTCACAGGCTTGTTTTGGGTTGAAATGAACAATGCTATGCGAAGGCTTTTTGCAGAGATCAAGAGCTATACAAATCCACATGGTCGAGTCCCCTGCAGTGATCAGGGCTCTGCAGTTTTCACACAACAGTGACACCTGTTATCTAAAGACATCTTGACTTACTTTTCAGTACACTGAGGCTTAATTTCTTTCAAGAGAAAAAAAAAACTATAAAAGCTATGCGACTTACCTGGAGTAACAACATAGGGTTTTTTTTTCATCTTTATATAAATGTCATTTTTAAAGAAAGAATAATGGATTATCATGAGCGCATATTTGTAATGTGAATTTTATTGTTCACTACCATGCTATTACTGTTCTATAAAGATTTGACATTTGTGTTTCAAGTCCATAGAATTTTACATTCTTTTATTAAAAACAGGTATTACAAACAACAATGCTTTATATCTTCTTTATCTTGTTCATGTCCATGAAGTGATAGTATTGACAAGAAAGCATTAATATTTGGCACACATATTGCAGGTGTGTGGACAGCACATTCCATTGTGTTGAAACAGAGACATTACAAAGATGAGTGCAGAAACAGTAAAGCTAGGGTTTTTTCTTCCTAATATAGTTTTAGGATGTTTACATACCTCAAAATACTTAATATTTTTCATTTTTAAAAATCCTTGAGTTTTCAAACTAGTCCAACTGGGCTGCACTTGACTCATTTACAGTTGGAATAAATACAGTGCTGCCCTTTCCCTCCTTCTGTGTGGTTACAGAGGAAGTGGGTTTTCAGTGTACATGATTCAAGTGGGAATAAAACTGCACATTTAATTCCAAAATATCCCTAGACTGGAAAAAAAGTGCTCTTTTGGAGTAGTGATGTTTATTTCATAGTAATTCTATAGCCAAACAATTTATTATGTTAATGCAGATATACAGATAGCATAATCGAACAAAATACTTACTATTTTCAGCTGCCTTACAGAAATGATTTACTCAAGAAAACAGAACAAAATTTCTCAGTTTCATTAATCAGCTTTGTAAATATTTTGCCAGAGCTTTTCTTTTGTTGGGATGGGGGAACAAATAAAAAAAGTTTGAAAGCTCATATGTGTCTAGTTTGTTTTAGCTTGGTGTATTTATTGAGAGTAAATTCTGTATGTTTTTGCAGTTCATCAATATGTGTATTTAAAAGTTTTTCAAGTTCTTTTGCTCGCTTCTCTTCCTCCATGAGGAAATGCTGTGTGGCCAGGGAAGCTGGAAAGGACGTGTCTGGGGGAGACTAAAGGAAGAAAGACAAGTTAACTGAGGAACACAGAGCCTTTTTAAATCTTCATACTTCCAGGCATTCTTCAGCCCTGACATATTGTCAAACACTGCAACCCTTAATGAAAGAACATACCTTAAGCTGAATTTCCTCTACCAGTGTAATGCATCGGCAAGGAGCTAACACATCACAGCTCTGTTATATAAAAAGTCTCTAGAAGTGAATATTAGTGTCCAACTGCAGATGCAGAGAGAACACAATTGCCATGAAACTTACCTAAAACGTACTCCACTAATTTGCAAAACCAGTGATTTTCATCTGAAAATAGGCAACCCTAAAAAGGCTGAAATAAGATTCTAGTAGAATGGGACGAAGAAAGCTTATTGAGGAAAATAATTAAGGATTACTTTAAAAGGGGCTAACTGCTGCTAGGGAGTTAGTTAGGTGAGGAGGGTGGAAGAGTGGCTTCTAAGCGGGTCAGGCCTAATGCTGGGAGGGATCTTGTTTGCCCAATTACAGCTGAGAAAGCCTCAGTGATGGGTGCCCAGTTCCATCCTTCACGTGATAGGGAAGTGCTCATTTAGCTGTTTGTGGCCTGTTTAGTGCTTACTTTTATCCCCCATCACACACATAATATCTGTGGCTGAAGAATAAAGGGTAATATTAGGTAATTTTATAGTGGCTCATTAAAAATAATTTTTAAGTTAATTAAAAAATAAATTGGGGGAATTTGTATTTAAACGTTCTAGTTCTGTGGTCAACTTTGGTTTTATTAGGAAGAATGGGACTTTATAAAGGGTTTGTAGAGTCAGCAGTTTGAATGCAGGTAAACTTTGTCATGTCGGGGGTGGGGGGTGGGGGAGGGGTTAGTTCACAAGTCTGGCCTCCGCCAAAGTGCATGGATCTTGGCAGATGATAGTGAAGTACCACCACTTATCTGAGAAGTGGCCCCAGCTGTAGCTGCTGGGCCAGACACAGTACCTTTCCTGCAATAGAATATCACAGCCTTGGGTACGTGGCATGCTGCTGCTCATCTGGCAAATACATCCTTTTAATAATGAGGAGCAGTTAGCACTCACATGGCCTGGCCTAGACAACAGTGTACGTCCTGAAGCATAGCCACTCCATCTTGTCCCTGTAACCTCCCTTTTGTAAGAACTGCTGTTTAAACTTTTCCACTAAACACAGATGGCCCTTTGTTCTGTTAATTCCAGGAAGTAATCTTGCTATTCTGGGCTTCTGTAAGCATGCTTGCTCGAATAATAGGGAAAATAAGCTCAATTATCTGGTCCTGCAAGCCACTCCGCTGACATAAGGGTCTGGTCTGTCCCTGGTTCCTCCCATGCTAGGTGTCTTTTAGTTATCTGAGATGTGTTCTGCCCAAGGTTACAAGCTTCCTGCAAAACATCTACTGAGCATACTGCCCCCAGCCCAGTACATGGGGCTCTTTGTAAAGCCTGCAAAAGGTCCAGAAGCCCCATATTTAGAAGACAAAGAAACCGGGAGGGTATGCAGTGGTTCTCAACCTTTCTAATGGTGCGACCCTTTAATACAGTTCCTCGTGTTGTGGTGACCCCCAACCATAAAATTATTTTCGTTGCTACTTCATAACTGTAATTTTGCTACTGTTAATGAATTGTAATGTAAATATCGGTATTGTCCAATGGTCTTAGGCTCTACAGCAGCAGTTCTCAACCCGTGGGTTCTCAACCCACTAGCAGGGTTGCCTAAGACCATCGGAAAACACAGATATTTACATTACGATTCATAACAGTAGCAAAATTACAGTTATGAAGTAGCAGCAAAAATAATTTTATGGTTGGGGTCACGAGGAACTGTATTAAAGGGTCACGGCATTAGAAAGGTTGAGAAACACTGGTATAAAGGGAATGCTTCCTCCATGTTACTTTGTTCAGACTTTGGAGGCAACTCCTCTGAGACCACTGGCGTAATAAAGACTCCAAATTTGGCTTACTGACTAAGGCGTCCTCTGTTCAGCTCTCTGATTTCCAATATAACAGTCCATGTTTTCGCCCCACTATTGTGTTATGTTAATGATGCTGTCACAGTAAATTCTGAAGGAGCCTGGGCCACCTGAACATTCCAAGGACTACAGACTATAAGACATCTATCATATATTAACATTAACATCATGCTAAGACCTGATGAGCAAGAAGTGGTAAGCATGTAGAAGGCTTGGCAAGACACACAGACTCCAGAGAGTAAAAGACAAACCTCACAAGCAATTCTGGGGATTCACCCAGTGTTTTCAGGTGTCCAGTGATATGGAGCATAGCTACGTATCTCCTCTTAAGCACAAACTAATGCACCTTGAATTCTTATCACTACGAAAGAAGCACAAGGAGCAGGAATCTAGATGGGTGAGGAGATGGTGTGTATCAGTTAAGTCCTTGAGACCAACTACAGCATCAAGGAAAGTAGTTTATAGCACTCACCAGATATTATGACCATCCAGAATCTTGGAGAAGCTATGCCTGGAAGGAATGAACAACATGGAAAGGATGCTGAAGGCTCCCCTTCACCAGGTGGTACATCTATCCTGTAGCACTGGGGGGTGTTGACTGCTAATAGCTCACAGCTGGCCACTTCTCTGGAGACCTGCCCTCGGCTGCACTGGGGCCTCCTGCCTCATTGCAATCCCTCCTTCAGTGAATTCCCTCTCAGAGGCAAGCCTGGTTGACACAGGGACACAAAACACCAGACTTCTTGTCCTCCCAGGGAATCAACTCTGTTGTGTAATCCATGCTCCAAGCTCCTGGTGAGATCAGGCTAGACCAATCTTAACTGAGACCTCATTCTTATTTAGCTTTCCTTCCCTCCTCTCGTCTACTTCCCTCCCACTTCGGCTGAGAATACTCTCTCAATAAATCACTTTCACAAGAATCTCCACCTCAGATTCTAGGGAACCTGACTGACCACAGGCAGACAACATTCTAGATTCTCGTTTGAGTGACTAGGTGACATCAATGCCACATATTGAGAAAGGAAAACAGTAAAAGGAGCCCATTAAGGATAAAGTCTTATTTATTTGTGATTCCCAAGGTTCTAGCACAGATTCTGAATTTTGAATTAATATATGAATGGAAAAAATGCATTCTATTTTGAATAAAGCTGAGCTAGAAGTGTCTACTAGGTTATCAAGTAGACAGTGGATGTATCAGTCCAGATCTCAGAAGGTAGGTCTGGATCAGAGATATACATTTGGAAATTATAATGATTAAAGCTATGAGTCTGGTTGAAATCATCCAAGATATGCAAATAAAGGAAGTTAAAAAACAGAATCCTGGGCAACACTTCATTTCAGGCACCCACTCCCATGGTCATGTTTTGGACATTGATGACTGCATTGTTTACTAATCAATATTTTACGCAAACCACCTATTATCCTTGTGGTTTACTTAGTCTATAGCAAATACCACTATGGTGCAATATTGGAAACTTTCCCTTTGCAACTGACAATGAGAGAAGCGTGCTGGAAATACCAGTTTTACTACTCAACATTTACCCAAGGTCCTGATCAGTACAATAAGGCAAGAAAAAGAAAAAAAGTATAAAGATTTGAAATAGGAAAACAAACTGTCATTATTTTGATTCCAAATACAAATAAATTAGAAAGAATCTCCAGGCCTGGATTATATGTATAAGTTCAAGTGAGTATTTCCATGGGGTAAAAGATTGAGAATCCTACCTTGCACCATATGCAAAAATTAATTCCAGATGTAGATCTAAATATGAAAAGTAAAGAGCTAAAGCTTCCAGAAGGAAACACAGGATAATATTTTTATAACTTTGGGATAGGCAAAATTTTTAAATAGAACACCTAAAATATTAACTATAAAGAAAAAGATTCATAAGTTTGCATTAAAATTAAGAACTGTGCTCATCAAAAAATACCATGAAAAAAAGGAAAAACAAACAAATGGGATAATACCAAATTTAAAAAAGCTTCTGCACAGCAAAAGAAACCATTACCAAAATGGGAGAATATATTCCCCAATTTTACATCAGATAAGGAGTTAATTTCCAAAATATATAAAGAACTCAGACAGCTTAGCAAAAAGAAGACAAAAATGGGCAAAGAACCTGAATAGACACTTCTCCAAAGAGAACATACAGATGACCAATAGACTTATGAAAAATGCTTAATGTTACTAATCATCAGAGAGATGCAAAGTAAAACTACAGTGAGGTATCACCTCACACCTGCCAGAATGGCTACCATCAACAAATCAACAAATGACAAGTGCTGGCGAGGATGTGGAGAAAACAAAACCCTAGTACACTGCTGGTGGGAATGCAGACTGGTGCAGCCACTGTAGAACACAGTATGGAGTTTCCTCAGAAATTTAAATATGGGACTGCCATTTGACCAGTGAACCCACTTCTAGAAATATATCCTAAGAATCCCCAATCACAAAAAATATGTCCACCTCTATGTTTATAGCGGCATTATTTACAATAGCTAAGATTTGGAAACAACCCAAGTGCCCATCAGTAGATTAATGGATAAAAAAAAGGTGTGGCACATTTACATACTGGAACATATGGGGCTATAAAAAAAGAAGGATCTCTTACCCTTTGCATCAGCATTGATGGACCTGGAGATTATTATGTAAGTGAAATAAGCCAGCCAGAGAAAGACAAATATCACATGATCTTACTTATTTGTGGAATCCAATGGAAAAAATAAACTAATGAACAAAATAGGTCCAGCCCGGCCCTCGAGGCTCAGTGGTTGAGCATCCACCTGTGAAACAGGTCATGGTTTGATTCCCGGTCAGGGCACGTGTCCAGGTTGAGGCATGCAGGAGGCAGCCGATCAGTGATTTTCTCTCATCATTGATGTTTCTATCTCTCTCTCCCTTCCTCTCTGAAATCAATAATATGTATTTTTTAAAAAATACGCCAAAAACAACAACATATTAAAAAACAAAAACCCAAAGTAGGTCCAGAGGCATGGATGCATGGAATAGATTGACAGATCTCAGAGGGGTAGGAGGAGAGATTAACCAAAAAATTTATAAGCATATATGCACAGCCCATGGACATAGACAACAGTCAGTAAAGGTCTGGGGTTGGGCAAATTGGGGACATCAAAGGGGGTGGGAAATTGGGTACGTCTGTAATACTGTCAACAATTTAAAAAAGCTTAAGAGGCAAGTAAGATTAAGTGAGAGAAGATATTTTCAATACATACAATCAACAAAGGGCTTATATCCAGAATATATAAAGAACTTCTACAAATTAATAAGAATAAATATAATCCAATAGAAACTTAGGCAAGAAAATGGAACAGACACTTCACAGTGGAAGATATCAGAATGGCCAGCAAACAAAAGAAAAGGTGCTCAACCTCAGTAGTCACCAAAGAAATACCAATTAAAACAACAATAAGATGTTACTAATCACTGACCATAAAAGCTAAATGTAAAAAGACCAATCACTCTCATATGTTAGAAAAAATATAGAACAAAGAAAACACACATTATATCATGTGTTAACTCAAATAGTTAGGAAAGCAGCTTGGCAGTACCTCCTAAAGCTGACCTTATGCATATTCTGTTACTTAGCAGCTCCACTCTTAGGGATATACCCAATGGAAATGATATACATGTGCACCAGAAGATACATACACTGTTTACAGTAGCATTATTGTAATAGCCCCACACAGGCTATAAATGTCTGTCGACAGTTGAATCATTGTAGTATCATTGCATACAGAATTTATATACAATGGAATACTATAGACAAACAAAAAATAAATAAACTATAGTATGTAAAACAACATGGATGATGAAGCTAATAAACAGTGTTGAGCAAAAAAAGCCTGAAGCAAAAGAACATACTATTTATATAAAATTTACAAATGGCCACAACTAACAATTATATTACAAGTCAGGATAATGATTATCTTGGGAGCAATTTGAAGGAGTGACTGGAGGGGGACAAAGGGCGGGCGGGGGGGGGGGGGCGGCTTCTGGAGCGCTATGGCTGTCCTATTTATTACCTGGGTGGTAGCTTCATGATAATTCATCAAGCTGTCCAGTTCTGATTTGTGCATGTTTCTGTATGCATGTCAGAGGAATAGAAAAGATTTTTAAACAGACACAAAAGATCACCTGTAGCTCTTTAAAATATAGAGATCCTTGAGGACTCATGGAATGTTCAGGGGTGAAGTCACAGTAATTCTGGCCTGCACTAGAAGTGATTACCATTGATTGACATATTTCATGGAACATTATGACTCTCTTTTCCTTTTGTAGATAGGCATGGTCAAACCACTCAAGCAGCAACACCTTTCTAACAACTCTGTACACATCAGTATATTGGTATCAGTGTAAGCGTAATCACCCTCTAAAGAAAAAAAAATCCAGCACCTGCAACTCACCAGTGGGAATACTTCTTCATCACTAACCAAAGGACTTGTCATCTCTTTAATCTGAAATGGCAAAGGTGGCAATGGAGGCGTTGCACTTCTAGTTGGCTCGCAGTCTGGGCTAAGACTGAAAAAATAAGGACTGGTTGTCATTGTTGCTACCAAGGACACCGGTTTGTTTATGTAGCTAAGGGTTTTAACTTCTCTGATGTCTAACTGGAGGAAAATACACCAAATGTTTGGCCTTGTTATCTGGGTATTTCTTTGATAAAAAGGCGAAGTGATTGAGCAAACAAAACAAAACAAAACAAAACTTATAGACCCAGATAACAGTATGGTGATTACCAGAGGGAAAAGGGGTTGGGGGCAGGTAGAAAAGGATATAGGAGGGATAGTGATGGAAGACTTGACTAGGGGTGATGAACACACAGTACAATATACAGATGATATATTATAGAATTGTACACCTGAAATTATATAATTTTGTTACCCCATTAAATTCAATTAAAAAAAAATTCCAAACTGGGAGCAGACAGAGGCAGAGTGAGATAAAGGCAATGGAAGAGGTGCAGAACTGGAGGAAGGGGTGCCAAAGACGGGGACAGACAGAAAGAGTGTAAGTGACAGAAGATGAAAGGGAAGAGGCTGCCAAGATAAGGGACCAGTACAAACAGAAAAATAATTAAGGGCGATAAAAATAAAAATATATATAAAATACAAAAAGGTATTTCTTTGAAAAGAATTTTCCTAATGAATAATTTCTACTTCACTTAAAAGACTTAGAATGATTAATAATGAAGCAGAAAACTTTGTACAATAATCGATAAAAATATTCTGTCATCCTTATGCCTACATTGGTTTCCTCTCTGTTTTACTTCTGTATTCTTTGCCACTTAATTAAATAACATGAAAACTAGTTTGAGAAAAATCTCAAAACAGCTAACAATACTGCCCTTGACAGTTTTAAATAGATAATTAATTTTTTTCCTATTTTACTTAACCTCACTGGCATTCTTAACAGAATTACACTTTTAAAAAATTCTAGAACAAGTCATTCTCATTCCTATAGGAATTAATACTTTAGAGCATCTTTTCAATTTAAATAATCTCCTAAGCTTCTCCACACTATTGACCTTGAGCAGGTGCTTTTATCTGTTACTTTAATGTATCCATGTATAAAAAAGGTGTTTATGATAATTGAATTCCACAAGTTGGATAAAAGGCACAGTTCAGAATTTGCTGTTTGTGTTAAAATATATGGTCAAAAATGAGACTGAATAAAATACCAGTGAGGTTTTAAATATTGGTATGCTGACTAAACAAATAACAAAACAAACAAACCAATTTACCTTAAAATTTTACCCAAAACAAGTCTTAACAGTAAGGGCTGTTTGGAACTAAATAAATATATTTCTGTGTGATAATTCATAAAAATGGGGTTTAAATTTAATAAAAATCATCAAAGACCATGAAAACATAAAAGTCCTCTCAATTTAAAATTATTTTCTTTTACTATTAATTCAATCTCTCCACAGGTATTGATGAACCATTTTCAAAGCTTTCCTATTTTAATTTCACACAGTTCAAAAATGTACGTAATTTGTCCCTGTTCTCATCCAAAGGCCATCTATACAGACTTGTATCCTATTATGCAAACATTTTCAAAGCTATGGAAACAAACAGCAATAAAAGTTAAGTGAGGCATCTGTAAATTAGTCCATAAAAACAAACACAACATGTGTTCCATTTTTACTTATCTTGAAATACATCTTTTTTAAAATTCATTCTCCCAAACCATAATTACCGTGGAAACAAAACAACAAATGAAGCTGAAATAACATGGTTTAAGATGTGCATAATCAGATGAAACATCCCACAGTCAAACAGAATTATAACAATTGCATAGTACACCTGCATAGAATCTTCAGCCAAACCATTGGACTGAAGCCACCATTTATACTTCAAAGCACAGTAGCAAAAGTGAGATAATTATAGAAGTGATTCAAGAAATCTCTCTCTCTGTAATCTCAATTATACAGAGATTTCTGGATAAGTATTTTTTGTCCTAAATTATCTAAATAATTATCTCAATTATCCATTTTCCTTTGGATGCAGAGATACAGTTTGATGGTGTTAATGACTAAAATTGGTATAGGAACATTCTTTTTATTGTAAGATCAATGAAATGCAGAGATTGAAAGGAAAGATTACATTATGAAGTAAAGTGCTTTTGCTTTAAATCATCTTTATAGCTGACATGTTCTTCTTCTAGAATCCAGCTATTCAAATACTTCATAAAACCACCTGGCATAAAATGCTAAGTAGATCAATGTAATAGCCATCTTAAAAATTATTTCAATTATCGTTTCCACAGGCCCTCTTTAAGGCCTCTGCCTGCGGTTGCCAGGAGGGCAGGATCTGATCAGAGCGTTGGGGAAAACTGGACCCACTTGAGATTTGAGTCAACTCGTGGCACAGTTTTCAGAGCTGTCTGCCTGCACATCCAATCCTGGCCCTGCATCAGTGTTCCCCAGGCTATAGGATAATGTGCCCAGCATGGAGCAGGAGCCCTGCACAGCTACGCTGATTACCTGCTTCCCGCCTCACCTGCTAGCACTGCACACAACGCTCCCCATTCTATGGACTCCTCATTATTTCCTGGCCTAGAATGGCTCAGCCTGCTATGTCTTGCTTTTATGAGTAACACCATGGCACAGAATTTTCTCACCTTGCTTTGCTTCTAAATGACTGTTTCTTGATGAGGGATCCTGTGAGAGTGGTTATGACAAACCTGGTGATATGGGTTTTTAGTTTTAGAGACTTTAATTAACTAGACTTGAAGCTATTTCAATGGTTAATGTTTGTGGTTACTAAAATTTTTCCAGTACATAATTTCACTTGTAAGTATATATCTTAAATAGAGATAAACCTCCACTTATTACAAAATTGACTTGCCATTAAAACTTGTTATATATATATTTAAGAATATATTTTTATTGATTTCAGAGAGGAAGGGAGAGGGAGATAGAAACATCAATGAAAGAGAATCACCGATCAGCTGCCTCCTGCACGCCCCCACTGGGGACCGAGCCTGCAACCTGAGCATGTGTCCCTGACCAGAACCGACCTGGGACCCCTCAGTCCGCAGACCGACACTCTATCCACTGAGCCAAACCAGCCAAGGCAAAACTTGTTATATATTAATAGCTCTGGATACCACCCATGACTCCAAATTAGCTTACCAATTATTCTAAGCTTCAAACTTTAACTTAAAAATTTTTTAAAAATATTCAATACATCCTCACCCAATTCAATTACATTTTATTTATAAATGTTTTTAAAGTGCCAAATTACTGTGTTATTGAAAAGAAAATCCTTTGGGATATCTTAAAATGCTTCACATTTTAAGTGGATGAGCATGAAAAATGTATCACTTCTAACAGGAGTGAAAAGAAACAACAAAACCTGACCTGCCTGAGTACATCAAGGTTTATTTTCATACTGTATCATACAAATTTTTTCTGTTAAAAGCAGGAAGTGGCTAAACATTAGAGTACAGGCTTTAACATTTTGTGGAACATTATCTTCCTATATTTTTACCTAAAAGCCTTTTCCTTTCTCAACTAGTTTAATAAGATCTTTTTGCATCAGCCATTGATATGTAAATACTAGAGGCCCAGTGCACAGATTTGTGCACTGGTGGAGTTCCTCGGCCTGGCCTGCGGGGATCAGGTGGAAACCGACTCTCCGACATCCCCTGAGGGGTCCTGGATTGCAAGAGGGCACAGGCTGAGGGACCCTACCAGTGCACACACTGGGCCTCTAGTATTGCATATATGATATTTGGTTAATTTCTTCCTGCCCTCCTCCCTTCCCCCGTCCCTCTGAGACTCATCAGTCTGTTCCATATTTCCACGCCTGTGGTTTCTGGCTCCTGCCTTGAGCGTGTGCCCCCTGGTGGTTAGTGTGCATAATAGCTACCGGCCAGTCGGCCGCTTGGCTGGTCGCTTAGGCTTTTATATATACAGATAATAAGAAATTTTGGATTTTTTTTATGTCTAACAAATAGATATATAGCTTTTACTCTCTGACTTGGCTGAGCTGTGCTGTGAGGAAGAGAAAGAATACTTCATGTTTCACTTGCTAACTTTAATGGTTATGTGCTGTACAGTTCTCCACTGGTGAGTTCAGTGTCTTTGCATCTCAACAACTCTCCCCACAGTGACTTTTACATGGTGATAATTTATTCGGAACATTTGAAATGCTGTTTCTGTTAAAAACCAGGTCACTGGAGAACATTGAAATCAGACAAGGCATTAAAACAAATTTAATGAAACTTGCAGCAAACGAGAATGGCAGGACGCGGGCTTTGCAGCAGGCACGCTGGTCCACACTGCTTATTAAATCATCTCCTGCTGAGCACTTTACCTCTTAGGCTGCTTTCTAGGTCCCCTACTGCCTTGTTTTTGTCAGTACCTTTCGCACATTCTGTACTGCTCAACAAAGAGAAAAAAGGGGCAATCCAAACAATAGAAAAACTTTAAAAAATCATAAAAGGCAGAGGACCTGTCTTTTTGTTTAACTAACAACACCTTGTACCTTCATCTAAGGCTTTCGAAGTTGTTTCCAACGAACAAGGTTAGGAAACCATGTCTGCACTTAATGGGTGCTCTGTACGGACCAATGACTTACATACCTAGGGAGACCCTTTATAATATCTCAGGGGCCTGCTTTTCTCTCACAGTGAGAAAGCTATAGACGTGGGTCATGATGAGACCCATGGAAAAAATGAATCCACAGATTAGGGAAGCACTTTGTAAAGGGTCTACTCTATATTAGAGACTAGATTCTTCCACCCAAAGCAAGATGTGCCCATGTTAACTGGCCACCATAACTGAAAATCAGTCCTGTCTTGGGGGGGAGGCGAGCAGGTTCAGCTTTGTAACTAATTTACTGTAGCAGTCTACCCATTTCACTGTTATATTCTGAAAGCTTTTGACAACACAGAATTTCATATAAAACAATGTATCTACACTATTGTATTATCACTATACAATAAAATTTAAAATGAAAAGAAAGTGTGTAAAGGTATAATTTGAATTGTTTAAAGATAAATTTCAATGCTATGTTCATACATTTATACCCTTACGTAATGGAGCCAGCATACCTATATTCATTTTTTCCCATTTTTATTTGGTTTTGATAGGCATGTTGCACTGGTTCTTTGTAGGTGGTGTTGTTAGCCCACACTGGTTTTCCACTGGCATGAAGTTTTGCAAGATCACTTCGTAGCCTTTCATTTTCATACTCCAGTTTGTTAATGGACGTGTACCTTGAATGTTCCCTGTTAACGCAGTCCACGCTCTAAGAAGAAAAGAAACCATCACTGAAAAAAGTGTTCCTTGTAAGTGATGCGTATTTTCTGTGCGTTTGGACCCCTGTATTGGAAAGACCCTTTCATTTGAGTCAAGTGATGTGGTTCTATTCTGTGTCCCTCCTAAATGCTATTTCCCACCCTCGCCTCCTCATGACACAGATACACAGTGAAAGCTGCCGCTGAACACATTGCAATAAAAGCAATGCATATACTATGGCCCATGTTCCAATAGAGAAAGAGGCTTACTCATGCACCGCATTCTCTGTCTCTACAGCAAGTTGGCTAGATTTAAGTGATTTGTGTTTATAGGGTGTGCCTTCAAGTGTTGATTAATAATGCACATTAATAGTAATGTCCCATTATTAATTGAAACATAGATTCAATTTGAAATTTTTTTCTGATTAAAGTAATACATGTCATTATAGGAAATCCTATATTGATTCCCCACTGTTGGGTGATGCAACAGGTTATATACTAAATCTGTACAGACTGGGTTCTGATTCTGGACCACTCTACACCCATCATCTAACAGTTGAGATTGTGCAGTACCACACAGTGTTGAGCAATGTAGTTACATGATCAAGTTTTACTAACTGATATGGGCAACCCAATTTTAATATGTCTTCAGAAGAGAATAGAAAACATATTTAAATCACAACATGAGAGGTTTGGAGCAAGAAAAAAAAAAGGATTTCTGATGCTCTTTGAATTAAATGCTGTAAGAAGTTTCCTAGCCAAGGTCTAAACTTTTCTTCTCCCAAAGTCTTAAAAAACATTATATATTCTCACATAAACATCCTTTAAATGACTCTACATTGTCTTCCTTGTCCTGTGATTCAAATATCTGTAAATTGTGCAGTTGCTGATTAAACAATAGTTCTCTACTGTTGGAATACTTTAGCATAAAAAACATACTGTGTATGAGACATCTGTTCTGACGCTCCAAATTCCTATGGTTAAACGCCTGTAAGACTATAGATGAGTAGTATGGCTTAGAACTTTCATTTAGAAGTTTCTAAATTTAAGGCTTGCAGTGCATTTCATGGGATGACACCTTAGGTATTAAAATTCAGTATATATTAGGTATTCAAAATGTTTACCTATTTGTTTTGGTTTTTGTTTCAAAGGATAAGCCTTCTTACTACATTTTCTGTTTACTACCTAATGGATTAGAGCATCTTATAAATATTTAGAAAGGTCTCACTTTTAAATGAAAGGAAACACTCCTGAGGGCAAACTCCCCCAAAACAATACAGAAAGGGCGATAAGCTTACATGGCTTTTGGCTACAGTGCCCTTTGGGAAGGAAGGGCCATCAGAGGATTTCTCTGATTGTTAAGCCCTTGCCTGTAGTATGTCTCCACAGAGGTATACCAGTGCAGATATGAGAGTCATGTGAGTCTGCTTTAAGAGAGAAAGGATTGTGTGTTCTAAAATTAGAGTAAATTTGTTATAAATATAAAGGAGGCAGAGTCCTATAAAATATTGCAATTCACAAGGAAAATATTCATCTGAGCAGATCTGGTTGGAGGAGGTTATGGAAAAGATTCAGCATGTTACTCCTAAAAAAGATATCTACTATTCACAATGTATAATCCTTGATGCTCTGCTGCTCAATTAGAATTTTCTTCAAGTGTTTTCTTATTAAATTACATTTTATCTGTGACTCCTTTTGGCCCAGTGTTAAACTAATTAAGGATAATAATAATGATTTATTAAAAAGCCCACAACTTCTAAATTTACCATATTTAAACAAGTGTTGTGAGCATGGCCTAGAAGAACTACACAGCTAATGCATTTACATGATTTATATTTAAAAGCATATTCTGCCCTGGCCAGCGTGGGTCAGAAGTTACAGCATCAGTTCGTGGGTCTTGGGTTCGATTCCTGGTCAAGGGCACATACCTGGGTTGCAGGTTCTATCCCAGCCCCAGTTGGGGTATGTGTAGGGGGCAATCAATTGATGTGTTTCTCTCACATGGATGTTTCTCTCTCTCTCCCTCCCTCCCTCCTTCCCTCCCCTTTCCCCCTCTCTTCCACTCTTTCTAAAAGCCAATGGAAAAATATCCTCAGGTGAGGATTAACAAAAAAGTAAAATAAATAAAGACATATTCCATTTTCCTTGACAACAATGGTTTTTGACTGCTCTCATTTCATGTTTTTCTTAAATACTTCTCTGGCAATTTCAGGAATATATCCTTCACTAGATGGTTATCATGTGAAAATAGGCATTGCTTAAATTCTACCTCTGTATTTCTGATGTGTTATTTTATAAGCCCCTTATCTCAATTTCTTTTTTCTTCTTCAAAAATTTAGGATTCTACAGTTTTAATCCATTTCTTTATTCTTGAAACAGCAAAACCCCTGGTGCCTATACACTAGCATTAGGCCAGTTGAAGTAACAAGGTGTCTGAATAATAGTATTTTGTATGTGCACTTATTTTAAATTCATGTATGTTCAAAAATAGTAGTTAGGCTAACAAGGAATTTATACAGAACTGGTTTTAATCATATTTTATGGTTAGTATGCTGACTTTCATACTGCTTTAGATACTTCTGAGGGTTCTTATTTTTTTATGCTATTATGTTATTTAGAAAATTTTATGGATAGTGAAAAACAAATTAGTCTTAAAAATTACCCTAAATTCTGAGTTCTGATTAAATCTGGTTTTATGACACTTTCTTCAAAAGAGAGAAACTTTAATAACTATAAGAACAGGTCAAGTAAATATAGAATCACAGAAATTACCATGATAGACTTGATTCTTAGTTAGCCGCCCCAGGGCAGAATAAAGTTAAACACCTCCCTTTTCTCCATGCAGTTAAGTTTTTGCACAAATTCCAAGAATCTCACTGAGACCTGAGGAAAACCCGCAGACCAGGTGGTCTGTCCATCAGCCCAGCCTCCAGAGGAGAGGGGCTGGTGCAGGCCTACTGTTCCTGCCACTGTGAGTGCCTTTCTAAAGTCCTTTTCCTGAGCGTCAGTTAGCAGGGACCTTCAGTCCGTCGAGCAGGGAAGCTCCCAAAGCTCCAGTTACTTAGAAGTAACTTACCTTAATAGCAGTAACTTCCCTTGTCCAGAAAGGAAAAAAACACTATTTTAATATTACCCAAATACCACATATGTTAAAAGACATGAAAATGATGATGTACATATTTCTTTTCTTGTCTGATGTAAAATTTCAGCACCAATGATTTAATTCTGCATTTACTTGTTCATTTCAATTATTTCAGAAGATATCAACTAATAATCTAACAGTGGAATGAATTTAACACGTAACAGATAGGAGTTTTCTTCATGACATCTTTAAACTGAGTGCTAAATAAGTGACATAATAGATTGTAAACTCTTAAAGAGCAAAGAATTCTACTAAACTCTTTTTTAAAAATTTAATAGACAATTGAGATTTTTCTCTTTGGGGAGTGGCCTACTTCAGTTATCAAAGTCAATTCTAAATCTTCACATACAAAGAATAGAGAGCAGGTATAAAATCAACCTCTTTTATGAATTATAGTCATACATAAAGTATGTACAACTAAATACTGTTTTAATAAGTAGCACACTGAGTGCCATACATCAATGGTATTCTATTTTATGATATTCAATTAACCAATCTTTAAACAAATGTATATTGTATATGTATGTGCTAAGTGCTACAGAGGTAATTAAATATGAAAAAGAGATCTTACATTCATGGAGAATAAAAAATTGAGAAGTTTAAACTAATATGTGTGAAAAATAGTGAATAATATCAAGTATTACTGTGAGTTAAATTACGTTGCACCGAGTAGGAACTCAAATGCTTTTTAATCAAGGAATAGCAACAACTATTTGTACTGAGATCACGTAGGAAGTGAGATAAAATGAGGCTTTTCTGATCTCTTTAATGATATTAGCAATGGTTTCCATGGTAATTTATTCATGCTTCTTAGACTACAGGTGAGATTCATAAATCCACAAATATTTATTGAGCCCTACGCTATATCAAACCCTGTATGAAGTATTAAATATAATCCACTTCATTTCTAAAGAATTCTATGGCTGAAGAGACAAAAATACATATATAAAAAAAAAGACAATTCAAAATATTTTACAGCTAAGAGTGCTAAAGAAAGTCAAAGAAAGGAGAAATAAATGGAGCCTAGACTGGTAGGAGAAAAATACATGGAAGAGTTAAAATTTAATCTAGGTTTATAAATCCAAAAGCTATTACATTAAAATACTAATAAAAGAAATAATCTCATTGTGTGTCAGATTTAAGAAAACAGAGGGAGAGTCCTAAATTGTACAAGCTGAGGAATAAGAAAGGAACATAAACACAGAATGTAGAAGAGATGAAAAGAATTGTAGGATATTATTACCTTTGATAACAAGGAAACAAATTGGAATGGATAAAGATTTCCTGGAAAAATACAAATTACAAACAAAACAAAACAAAATAAAAAACCTAAGGAGAAGGGAATATTGAAAACAGCAAGTATCTTAAAAGAGAATGGAAAAGTAATTGAAGAGTTACTGCATTGAAACTTCAATATCCAGATGGTTTCACAGCTAAATTCTAACTTTTAAAGAATTGATATTTCTAATATTACTTGAACTCTTTTAGTCCACTCATAAAGATGGAACGCTCCCAATTTATATTATAGAGTCCACATAATGTTGAAACAAGTAGGAAAAAAAGAGAACTATATACAAATACCATTTATACATACAGATCTTAATTCCTAAATAAAATATTATTATATAGAATCCAGTAATACATCAAAATTGTTCAAGTACAGCTTTTAAGGGTTGTATTTTGCCAACCCCTAGTACCTCAGAATGTGACCTTATTTGGAAATAGGATCTTTACAGAGCTAATCAAGTGAAAATTATGTCATTAGGGTAAGCCCTAATCCAATATGACAGGTGTTCTATAAAGAAGGAAAATTTGGATACAGAGAAAGACAAGCTAGAAGGAAAGATACGAAGACATGGAAACAGGACAGCCATGTGAAGACAGCGGACTGGAGAGATGCATCTGTAAGCCAAGGATTGCCAACGATTGCTGGCAAATCAATAGAAGCTATAGCCAGGCCAATAAAACCCTCCCCTCCAGGTTTCAGAGGGAGCATGGCCCTGTGGACACCTTTGGATTTCTAGCTTCCAGAACTGTACAATAAGTTTGAAGCACCCAGTTTGTGGTACTTTGTTACGGCAGCCCTAGCCACTGAATCCAATGACCAACAATGTTTACTACAGGAATGCAGAGGTGGATCAATATTAGGAAATATCTTCCAACCATAGTCTGACATATCAACAAATTAATGAACAAAAACCATATCTATACTAATAATAGAGGAATATGCAAATTGTGCGGGATGCTGTCATAGTAACAGTAACAACCAGCATGCTGCCTGGGGTGACAAGGCCGGCAGGGGGGTTAGTGAGGGACAACCAAACGACTGAACAGCAGGCTGTGTGGGGCGACCAGGCTGGCAGGGGTGTTAGTGAGGGACGACCAAATGACTGAACAGCAGGCTGCGTGGGGCAATCAGGCTGGCAAGGGGGTTAGTGAGGGATGACCAAATGACTGAACAGCAGGCTGCATGGGGTGACCAGGACGGCAGGGGGGACAGTTGGGGGTGATCAGGCTGGCAGAGGGGGGGAATTGGGGGCAACCAGGCTGGCAGGGTGGCAGTTGGGGGCAACCAGGCTGGCAGAGGGAGCAGTTAGGAGCGATCAGGCTGGCAGGCATGTGAGCAGTTAGGAGCGAGTGGTCCCGGATTGTGAGAGGAATTTCCAACTAAATCGGGCCTAAACCGGCAGTTGGACATCCCCCGAGGGGTCCCGGATGGGAGAGGGTGCAGGCTGGGCTGAGGAGATCCACCGCCCCCCCTGAATGAATTTCGTGCACCAGGCCTCTAGTGATGTCATATATACTGAAGAGGCATTTAATAAAAACTAGCAGCAAATCTTAACTCTAAGTTAAGGATAAGGATAGAAAGATATAATAAGAACCATAAATCAAGAACAAATATTATCTTAAACAGTAAAACACTAAAACAATTTCATCTAAAATCGGGAATTAGACTAATCACTATTATTATTATTATTATTATTATTTAAAAATATATTTTTATTGATTTCAGAGAGGAAGGGAGAGGGAGAGAGAGAGAAATATCAATGATGAGAATCATTGATTGGTTTCCTCCTGCACACCCCACACTGGGATCGAGTCTGCAACCTAGGCATGTGCCCTGATTGGGAATCAAACCATGACCTCCTGGTTCATAAGTCAATGCTCAACCGCTGAGCCATGCTGTCTGGGCAGTATTCACTATTATTTAATATGAATTCACAATATGACAAAAATAACTAATGTGAACAATAGTAAAGATAAAACTTTTGTTGATACAATTGTATATATCTCAAAAAACTTAAGAATCTCAAGGAAAATGCCTACTAGAACTAACAGATAATTTGGCTTTTTATTTTTTTCTATATTAGCAATAAATTCTTATGTGTGGAAAAAAATGTTTCACTTACAACGGTGACAAGATTTATAAAATCCTGAGAAATAAATTTAAAATAAAGGCACAGAACCTATACAAAGAAAACCATAACATATTATTGAAGAGGATAAAATAAGAAATGAAAAAATGGAAAACCATGTCATATTCTCGATGGGAAAATATACTATCATAAAAATATCAGTTCTTTCAACATTAATATGTAAACTTAATTCCAAACGGAATCCAACAGGAAATTACCAGGAGAAACTAGATAAATTGAACTTCACATTGATATAAAAGTTTAAATTGGGTTTCTGTTTTCTGTCACATGCAATATTACAATTCAAATGGATTAAAGACTTAGATGAAAAATGTAGATACTGTGTAGTCATTGGAAGAACCTTGTTATTAAAGGAAGGAAATTCAGAAGTTATAAACAAAAAGATAGACATGTGTGACAAATAAAAGTTTAAAACTTTTTGTATTTACAAAAGGATTTGTAAATAAACTTACAAAAAATACATTTAGAAAAGTGCTACTATAAACTGACAAGAAAAAGATAGCCCAACAGAAAAGTGAGCAAAGACTACAGTTAATTTACAGTATATTGCCAAACAAATATAAAAAAATATGCACACTGTAGTTAGGGAAATGCAAATTAAAGTTCTATTGAGAAATCACTTTTACCAATCAAACTGACAAAAATTTAAAAGAGCTATAACATATACTGTTGGCAAGGATGAAAGAAAAAAGTAAAAATTTAATTTGACAACAAATGTTTTTTAAAAAAATATATTTTTATTTATTTCAGAGAGGAATGAAGAGGGAGAGAGAGATAGAAACATTAATGATGAGAGAGAATCATTGATTGGCTGCCTCCTGCATGCCCCCCACTAGGGATTGAGCCCACAACCTGGAGATGTGCCCTGACCAGAATGGAACCATGACTTCTTGGTTGACACCACTAAGTCATGCCAGCTGGGCAACAAATGTTTTAAAATTAAAACATACACATTCTTTGAATCAGCAATTCCATTTTTATGGAGTTATTTCAATATATATGCATAAGGATGTTTTCTACAGTATTGTTTTTATTTGTGCAAATGCCCAGAAACAGAGTTGAATTGTGAATGAATTAATTCTGAAAAATAGTTGAATAAATGTTGATACATTCCCATCATGAGATATTAAGCTGTTATACAGAATGACACAGTTCTAAACCAGTAAGGATTTGCAAAGGATATTATTGTTGAGTGAACAAAAACAAGACACAGAAAAGTATGTATAATGTAATCTAATTTTTTAAAAAGGTTAAAAACCCTAAATAGGTATATGTATATATTTATATGTATGTATACTTACACACATATGTGAATTCATATATATAAAAAAGTACAAAATAATACCTACTGAATAGTTAACGTGTTATCTGGTAGATGGGGTATGAGGTGGTATAGAAACATGGAAGGAGAAAGGAAGAAGCAAGAAAAAAGACTGCACTAAAATCATGAGTATATAAGTTATGATTCACTTTATTAAAATTATATATTTTACAAGTAAGTATGTATTTTTTCCTAAGAAATTAGGAAAAATCAAAAGATGTTTTTCTACTGACTTGTAGAGATCTTTATGATATATTAGAGGGCCAGTGCACAAAATTCGTGCACAGGGGGAGGGTGTCCCTCAGCCCAGCCTGCACCCTCTCCAATCTGGGACCCCTCGAGGGATGTCCGGCTGCCCCTTTAGGCCCGATCCCTACTGGGCCTAAAGGGGCAGCCGGACATCCCTCTCACAATCCAGGACTGCTGGCTCCCAACTGCTCACTTGCCTGCCTTCCTGATTGCCCCTAACCGCTTCTGCCTGCCAGCCTAATCACCCCCTAACCACTCCCCTGCCAGTCTGATTGATGTCTAACTGCTCCCCTGCCAGCCTGTTTGCCCCTAACTACCCTTCCCTGCAGGACTGGTCACCCCTAACTTCCCTCCTTTGCTGGCCTGGTCACCCCTAACTGCCCTCCCCTGCTGGCCATCTTGTGTCCACATGGGGGCAGCCATCTTGTGTGTTGGAGTGACAGTCAATTTGCATATTATTCTTTTATTAGATAGGTGAGAAGCCTGGTGCATGGGTGGGGGCCGGCTGGTTTGCCCTGAAGGGTGTCCCGGATCAGGGTGGGGGTTCCCTTGGGGCGTTGGGTGGCCTTGGTGAGGGGCCTGTGGTGGTTTGCAGGCTGGCCACGCCCCCCAGCGACCCAAGCAGGGGCCCTGGTATCTGGGATTTATTTATCTTCTATAATTGAAACTTTGCAGCCTTCAGCGGAGCCAACCCTCCTTCTCCCTCCATGGCCACAGCCATTTTTGTTGGGATTTATTTATCTTCTATACTTGAAATGTTGTAGCCTTAAGTGGAGGCCAAGGCTTCCTCCATTGCCGGGGGCAACTCAAGCCTCCTGCTTTCTCTAGCTCCGTGGCTGTCACCATTTTTGTTGGGATTTATTTATCTTCTATAATTGAAACTTTGTAACCTTAAGCAGAGGCCAAGTCAGGCCAGGGAAAGTGGAAAGCTTGGCTTCCTCCATTGCCAGGGAAACCCAAGTCTCCTGCTCTCTCCGTGGCTGAAGCCATCTTGGTTGGGTTAATTTGCATACTTGCTCCTGATTGGCTGGTGGGTGTGGCTTGTGGGTGTAGTGGAGGTACAGTCAATTTGCATATTACTCTTTTATTAGATAGGATAGTCAAAAGGAAGAATAATGTATAGTATACATTTATTTCTGTAAAAGAACACTTGACTCATCCCTTGTACATGTGTGCCTGAGCAAAGAAAATGCTACAGAATATTATACTGGATCTCTCAGGAGTCCAAACTAGGACTGGGGATAGAAGTAGGAATAATTAACCTCTTCTTTATACATCTTCGCTTTATACATCTTCGCTTTATTTCATTTAAAAAACCAAACACAAATAAATAAACAAAGCTAAATGCCTACAGGAGTCAGAGTGAAGCAGGCTCAGTGGGGGCTGTGAAGACATTTTTTAAAAGAACACAAACCATTTTGTGAAAGAAAAAAAATGACACTCATGGGGGCAGGAAAGTCCTGGGTATCACGAAGATTTTATGTAACAGCTAGGGAAACCACATATACTTTACTTTTTATCCATCTATAGTACTCTAATCACAGGACCCATAACCGGGCCCAAAGAGGGGGTGGAAAGCTTCCAGAATGCATCTACTCTTTGATGCTAGAATATGGACTATTTGTTATGAGAACAAGTACATACTACTACAGAAATACCACACCAGGGCTTCAGAAGGGGCCATGGGCAATGCCTAATCCAACTTCCTCATTTCACAACTGGGAAAACCCAGGCCAGGTTAAGCAATTACCATACTCATCTCTTATCTTCCCCCTTCCCTGAATAGTAGAAAAATATTTTATTTCAGGATTTTCCTTTAGAGCAAATTAGTAGTAAAGAAGTAACAATGATATTTCATTAGTTCAATAAATAAGCACTATCCTATTTACATATAAAAACCAACCCTCAACTGTTATGTTAAACAGTTGAATAGAAAGGCACAGAGACTATTTAAGTTGCCTTGTATAAACCTGTGGAGCGGTTAAAATCACAAGGTCAATTCTCAGTCATTCACTTACTCATCCTTTTTATGCAACCAACATTCCCTGAACACTTACTATCCCCCTGATGCTGTGAAGTGATGGTGATACAAACGTTAATAAGACATGGTCCCTATTCACCGTCCAGTGGGGAAGTGAGAAACTGCAAAACAAGCCAGACCAAAACACAAACCAATTTTGGATGGAAATTCATTCTGACTGGAATTTCAGGGGGGCTTCATCAAGGGGAAGGTTGATGCTTGAGTCGCCATATAGGATGTTAAGATTTCAGAGGCAATAGCAAGATAAAAAGCAAGGAAGTTTGAGGAAATGATCAGAATTGAGCCCAATCCAAGACAAGAATAAGGGAGAAACCAGACATTTAACTATTTTAGCCTGAAGATAAAAGTAAGTTTAATCGTTGTGCAAGATATTTGGGCCCTGCAGGAAGTGCTCAGCAAGTAATCTGAGTAAACCCTGACCAACCAAGTCGTGTCTGTTCAATTTACTGAATGATTTAATCATATTACCATGTATCGTCCAGGGTCTAAATCTCCCATCATTCCTTTTAGATGTGTGTTTTCAGTCCTGACAGCTTTATATTTCATATCTGAGACCTGAAAGGAGATTAGTAGGTAAAAGTGAATGTAAACTTCATAGTGAAAGCTCATGATTCTATTACAATTAATTTTACATTGTTAATATGAGTATTTCCTAAGCGGAGGGAAGGGAACACTTCTTCGGCATGATTATCAGAAATCAGGAATTCTCATTTGGTTCTCTTGCGTTTGGTAGGCCCCACTTTACACTCCTTTTCTGATCAGTGCTAAGCTAAAAATAGATAACTTACAATAACGATTCATTTACATGTTTCTTTCCAAGTCTCAAATTCCTTTTCTCATGGCTATTTTCTATTGTAAGCAAATTACCACCTGAAAATCACAATTTTAAAAACATGTTTGAATAACTGTCCATTAACCATCTTTACTACCTGATTAATTTTTACAATATGCAAATATGACTTTCATGGTTAATTTTGTTCATTCTGATATTTTTTCAAACTTTCCTGTTTTTTTGGGTGGCTACTTCATTTTGTCTTCTAATTTAATTTTTCCTCAGATTTCTTCCTACTTGACAATACTTAGAACACAATATTTACCCTTTTATTTATCTGGGATTCATTTCTAAATAAAACAATTCCCTTAAAAACACTTACTTCTGTAAATTACAAAATATGTTCCCCTTGACAAAGCCTTAAAAAAATATAAGAATATAATGGTGAAAGTAAAAATTCATAATTTAATGACCCAGATCACTGCTAACATGTGTAAAATATCCCAGGTACAACCAATGCTACCATCCCATCCATGCTATTTTCCTGTGTATTGTACATATTAATCGGCTTAAGGCTTATAATTGAGCAGAGGCTGAATCTTTTCTTGTTTTTATAATACACAGGTTTAAATAGCCATGCTATTTCTGAAGTGACCCTTAAATGCCTTGAAAGTTATTGAATGGGACTCAAATCCTGTAGACTTGGGGTGGGGGAGAAGGCAGATAAATCCTATGCTTGGATTAGCAGGTTATCAGTTTGATGATGAATAAGGGGTTAAGGGAATTTCAAAATAAATAGGAAAGAAGGGAGGAAGGGAGAAGAGGAGAGAGGGAGGGAGGCTTTGGAAGTTACTTGCAGAGTTGTAACAGCAGAATGTTATAATTGCTGCTTTTCCCCCATGAACCATGCTGTACATTGAGTCCATGTTCAGTAAATATAAACTAGTTTTCATGTTTCAACATCCATTTTTTTTTAAAACCTTAAAATAAATGATATAAAATGAGGGTGAGAAGTATCCAGGAAATACTGGAATAGAGGCTTTTTAGAAGGATAAAAATGTTAATGGAAGGAAACTATAGAAAACAAATTCAGAAAATCTTTGACTAGAGCTGTGGTCGGCAAACTGCGGCTTGCGAGCCACATGCGGCTCTTTGGCCCCTTGAGTGTGGCTCTTCCACAAAATACCACGGCCTGGACGAGTCTATTTTGAAGAAGTGGCATTAGAAGAAGTTTAAGTTTAAAAAATTTGGCTCTCAAAAGAAATTTAAATCATCGTACTGTTGATATTTGGCTCTGTTGACTGAGTTTGCCAACCACTGGACTAGAGCATACTGTGGGAGGTGATCAAACTATGGGTCACAGAACATTTTAGGATGAGATTTAATGAAATTATCTTGCACTGTCACTTATTTCCCTGGTCCTTTTTTGATGACACTTTGCATGATCTCACAAAGGTTTTATGTGACAAAGCATTTCTGTGATGCTAGTCTCAGAGACAATGCCGAGAGATGCAATGCTTCTATCCGTCAATAACGAGGGCCGCTATCTGCACTGAGCAAGAGAGGGGCCTGGACAGGGCTGTCCTCCGCTCCCATACCTGTTGTTTTGCTAACATTTTTTCCTTGATTTGTAACTCCATCTTTAGCTGTCTCTCCAGAAGGGCAGCTTTCCTCATGATAGTTGCTATAGTGATCTCCTTCTGATGAAGCTCCTCTGTTAGGTCAGAGATTTCGTTCCGCATTCTTTCCTGCTCACAGCTATGGTGCTCTTCCTCCTGGTAGAGATGGCTCCTTATCTGCAGCAGATAGGGTCCAGGGAACATTTACAAGTCCTGTTATTTATGAAGCAGCTGAAAGCTTGTATTGGTCGCGTTCAGTCTTCTTACCCTACCTTAAAACGTAGGCAGGCCCCACCCACCCCCATTTTCTGATCAATGCTAAATTAAAAACAGATACAACAATGATTCATTTACTTTTTTCCTTCCAATTTCCAATGTTCATTTCTGACTTCTATTTTCTATTGTACATAAATCATCACCTACTGCTGACATTACTTTGATAGGAAGGTGAAGAAAGTATTATCAGACATTTTCCTCCAGCTTTCATTGGTATACAAAAAAACTGCACATAATTAATGTGCACAATTTTGTGAGTTTGGACCCACACTCATGCTACTATCACCACAATCAAGGTAATAATCATATCCATTAACTGCAAAAGTTTCCTTGTGTCCCTTAGTTATTTAATGTGTGTGTGTGTGTGTGTGTGTGTGTGTGTGTGTGTGTGTGTGTGTGGTAACAGCACTTAATATGAGATCTACCTTCTTCAGTGTTTACCTGCACAACACCTTACTGCTAACTATAGGCACCGTGCTGTGCAGCGCATTCTGGGATGTAACTCATCTTGTAAAACTTAATTGTATGCCCATTGAGCAACCACCTCAGAGTGCTGGGGTGGAAGAGCCCTGAACCCACGATCCAGAGCAAGCATTTTTTAGGGAGAAAAATGGGCTGAGAGAGGGTAAGTGATTTGTTCAAAGTCATAAAGCTACTGACAGAGCCAGGACTACAACCTAGGACTCCTGGCTTTAAATTCAGTACTTTTTTTAAAAAACTAAATTGTGCTGAACTTTTTGTGACTAAATTCTATGTTTTTCAGAATCATGTTATGATAAAATTCAAACAATGTATCCATGAAAACATATCACCTCCTTCCGTAGCCTGTGGAGTCTCATATTCTCAATCTCAGCTCAGGATCACCTTGGACTCCTCCTGCCCTCATCCTCCCCAAATCCATTCAGGCAGCAAATTCTGTCTCTTCTGTTTCACTCTCTCATATCTCACCCTTCTTCTACCTAGTCCAGCCTCTTACTGTCTTTGTATATTTCATTCACTGGCTCTAATTCTTGGGGTTCAGAGATAAAATACACAGTCACTAATCTCAAAAATCACAGTCCTTTGGGAGAAACGAAAAATTAACAGTTATAACACAGTGTCACAATAGATATAAGCAGTCTGTGGTAGAGGCAGAACGTCGCAGAGGGGTACTTAACCCAGCCTGGGATGCCAGGGCAAGATTCCCAGAGGAGGGACATCAGACTGATATTGAAGGGTAAATGGAATCCAGATGGAAGACAGAGACGGAGAAGGCTCCCAGGCAGAGAATGCAGCCCAGGCACAGGGGTGAGGCACCCTCGGAACCCAAAGGGGCCTGGAGTGGCTGGGACTGGGCGTGCTGTTAGGAGTCAGGCTGCAGAGCCATGCAGAGGCGTCCACAAGAGATGCAGGTGAATTTACCGCAGGGCACTTCCTTTAAAGTGGATATTTTTTCATTTAGTCTGTAAACATTTCAGGATATCTCTGTAAAAGAACAAGGGCATCCCCTATTGCCCTCTCTTTTTAAAACATAGCCAGACTACCACTAGAAAGTCTTAAAAATACTAACAATTCCTCAGTATCCTCAAATATCCAGGAAGTATTCAAATCTGAAATTGTATCAGAAGTGTAATGCATTTTTGAAAGTTTACTTGAATTGAGATGTAACTGAGCCCCGCCTTGCGACTAGGTCCTCTCTTTTTAAAGCCTCTCTTTTTGTATGTGCTTTTGTGTGTTCTAAGTGCTCTACATACATCATCTCACTTAATCCCCACGCATCTCTCTATTTGGCAGATTAGAAAATTAAGTTCACAGAACTGCTCGCAGTCACATTCTGGTGACAGGCAGTCTGATTCCAGGACCAACACTGTGCTGTGGACCCTCTGGGAGCGGAGCCCTGGAAGGTGGTTCACACATGGAGAGCTGGAGTGGGATGCCCTGACGTGGAAAGTAGGCATGTCCCGCAGGCAAACCTGGTCCAGCCCCAGGCTATGCTACCAACCCTTATCTGATTCTATTCTTATCACTAACGCTTTCAGAATTTCAGAGTTGATGTGATCTTAGAAATCACATGATCCAACCCCATCACTTAACAGATAGAAAAAAAGACTCAGAGGACAAGAAACTGGCTGAATCTAAGTTATTCAGCTCCTCGGAGTAAAAGAGATGAGGAAAGTGCAGTACAGGTGCCTCATCCTGAGGACAATATTACAAGTCTCCTTTCAGATCCAATCTTCTCTCTCCAGGCTTTTCCTTATCATTTTTTTAACTAGGTTGTTCTGTAGTTGGTCCCAGTTTGAATTTTGCTGTTTGCATCCCTGTGGTGTAATATACATGTGTTTTTTTTAATGTTAGAAAATGAATATGCTATAATGAAAATGGAGTACACTGTTTTTCCCATTTACTTATTAAAACAACACGCTGTACTGCAAAACTTCCTTCTAAATGAGATTAACTTGCCTAGCTATAAATAATTTTTGGCTTTATTAAAAATGTCAATTTTATCAGAAATAAATGACTAAAACTAGTTCTATGTTAAAAAGTGAAGATACATAATATATGGCACTTGTTGGTTTTATTACCAGAGAATGAAAATGCTCCCCACAAACACTTCCTGGGAGCTATAGCTGTTTATACACAACTCCTTTGTTACCTTTCCTGCACGGCAGAGCATGACTACAGGCCTCCCAGAGCCTATGAAGAGATCTGTGCCTTGTATTCTCTCCTTCAATAGCAAAACAGTGTGAAATCAATCTATTCCTTATATTACAAAGTTTTATTACTCTTTCTAGATCTATGAGGTCAAGAACAGTGTAACTACAATTTAGGTGGCTTTAATCAACATTTTATCATAATGTATCCACTGGAGACACCAGAAAGAACAGTGTTTTAAAGTTATAGTTTTACATGCCAGTAAAATCAGTTTTATGGGAATATGTGAAAAATATAAGGAAAGTGGCCATTAATTCACATCACCTTTCCTACCCATCATAGTTGCCTCACAGTCAACTCTCTGGGAGACAGGATTTATCTTTCACATCATCGTGTTTCCTACAGAAAGAAGCAGAATAGCTAGTAGTCCTACTAGATGCTCAGTGAATGTTTATTGAATTTATACAAACAATAATTGAAGTTATGACCCCATACAATTATGGGAGATCTGAGCCTTACATATTAATGAATTCATTCTCTAATAGTTATTTTCACTTATTGTGTGTCTGGCACTGTGCTGGTAATTCAAAACTACACCCAGGTTTTTCCTACTTTTATAATTTGTTTAGATTATACAGCATTGGATATTCTGTGTGGTCCTCAAACCTAAAGAACCAGAGAAGTGAGTAGTAGTTGTGATAAACTCACGGAAGAGAGCCACTACTGGATTTTCCTAGAGGGAGAAGAGAGTATACTTTTTGTAGGATTTAAGAACCACAGTGCCCAGGTCTTACTCATCCTTGCATTTCTAGCTCCTGGGAGAGCACTTGGCACATGGTAGGTGTTCAGTGACAAAATGTGGGTGTAACCTATACCAATAGCAGCCAATGTATACCAGGTGCTTCCTCTGAGCTAGGCAGGCCCTGTTCTAAGCACTTCACATGTGTTATTATTTTGTGGATTTTAACTTAGAGGAGGAGTATGAACTCTGAGCCAGATCACCTGGATTCTAATCTGGCCTCTGCCAGATTAGTTGTATAATATTGGGAAAAATTACTTAGTCTTAGCTTTCTCAAATATTAAAAGAGAATAATACTGGTACCTACCTTATAAGATGGTTGTGAGGAATAAATGAATTAGGATTTGCTAAGCCTTTAGAACAGATCCTGGCACATGGTAAGTGCTATTTAAGTAGCTCATTTGAGCCTCATCACAATCTTAGGAGGTATGTACTAATGATCCCATCCCCATCCCCATCTTAGAAATGGGAACCCTGAGCAACTTGCATACACAACTCCCACGCTTACGCACTAACATGTGGCTGATGCCCATCTGTGGTCTCATACTTCTTGCTATAAGCTCTCTCTCATGGAGCTACAAGCCCTCCACATTTCACAAGCAGTCTCCTGTGGCAGAGTGATATCCTAGTGTTTGTGGTTTTTATAGCAGCACACAGAAGAATGTCAGTTTTAGCAGCTTGGAGAAGAATATAGAAGGAAAAAGAAGGGAATGAGAAGGAAGGCTCCCCCCGCTCACACGGGAAAGACTGCCTGGAAGAATGGAGCTCATTTTTTCCATACCTTAGTCAGTTCTTTCTCATGATTTGGTTGATCTGGGGTCAGTGAAAACAGTTCTTTCCTTTTCCTTTCTGGTTCTTTAATAGAAGGTGAATAAAATGATTCAAGTCTACAAATCCAAAGGAACAAAAATTAAGTTAATTTGATTAATTATATTATATTGCTAATTTAGACCATCAGATAGATTATTAGTTTATTGGAAACATTTCAAGGTACAGAAATTGCAAGTTACAATACATTCAGATCTCATAAGTATTTACATATTTAACTGAGTGCAAATGTTTTTAGCTGAAAAAAAAACAACAACACCCAGCTAGCAATTAATATGCAATTTTAATTATGCATTAAAAATTGGCAGAATACTTGGTTTGCATATGGATATAAGATTTTTGGATGAGGAAAAAGGCCTGTCTGCTATAATAAAATAGCTTGAGAACCATCAGAAAAGGAAATACACCTGAATTGTTTCTACAGCATGGAAAGAAACTATGTCAGCAGGAATCTGAGGGAGAAACCGCTCCATAAAAGTGTTCCAAAATGATTGAATCTGACAGGCTACTCAGAGAGAGCTCAACTACATCTATTCTTTGGCTGTTCAATTTATAAAATGGAATTGCAACCACATATGGATATAGAGAGCAAAAGCGAGAATTAGTATAAAAAGTACAATTTCCATAGGAAGTGTGGAGTAGTATAAGCAGGTAATGTATACATCAGGGAAGTTGGTAAAATAAAATCATTAAAGCAGATTAAATAAAGATAACTAGGTGAGGAAAGCAGTGTGTGTTCTATTGCCTGACTAATCTGGTAGAGTCCAGGGTTCTGAGAAATGTACCCACTTGTACAATTTTAGATTTCCAAAGAACTTTGTAAAAGGGTCCACAGATCAAAAACTTAAGTCACATAACCAAAACAAAATCTGAGAAAAATAACTAATGAAGAGATTAAAAATAAAGAGATATTTTAAAAGGTGCAAATTTATAGTGATATCCTTGAGATACATGTGTCTAGACTGGATGTGTGTGTGTGTTTTTTAAAAAAATATATTTTATTGATTTTTTACAGAGAGGAAGGGAGAGGGATAGACAGTTAGAAACATCAATGAGAGAGAAACATCGATCAGCTGCCTCCTGCACACCTCCCTCTGGAGATGTGCCCGCAACCAAGGTACATGTCCTTGACCAGAATCGAACCTGGGACCCTTCAGTCCTCAGGCCGACGCTCAACCCACTGAGCCAAACCGGTCAGGGCTGGATGTGTGTCTTTAAAATCAAATATACAGTGTCCAAAAAATGTATACACATTTAACACTGATAGCTCAATTTATGTTTCTTTCCTTCCAGATTTAACCCATTGGAATTAATAATTATTCAAAGTATATATACAGTTTTGGGGGACATCCTGTATGTGTTGAGTATAGAAAACAGAATATGGAGTATATTTGCTGCTATAATGTCCTCCAGGGAAAAACACTGTCAGCATTTTTGTGTGTATTTCTTTTTTTTTTACTATGCATGTGTATACATGCATACACATTTCCCATCCAATTAGAATGTACTGTACATATTATTTTCAGTCTTCTTTTATTAGTATTTTTCACTCAGTAATATGTTGAGAGCATTTTACCCAGTATTCTCCTAAAATGTTATTTCAAGATCAATCTTAACATTTTTTTATTTGCTATGATTTTCAAATTTCATTTGAAAATGAGCATTCCTTTTTTCAATTCTTCCTAAGCAATTTCAGGGAGTGGAATGCTAAACTGAATGGTAAAATCCTCATGATGATTTTGTAAATTTGAGTGAATAGAACAAATATCAAATTTCAATGTGGACAAGTTCATACAAGAGAACAATAGTCATGCTAAAGTAAAATGGTAATTTAAATATATAAGGGAACTAACATTTGTCACGTAGGAAAGGAGTGTTGGAAATATTTTTAATAATTCTCAGAACATATCAGCCCAAGATGCTTCAACAACTGAAAAAAAGAAAAAGCTAACAAAATCTTAGCACTATTGAGAAAAGTTCTGATCATGAATCAAAACATTACAATGCTACTTCGTAAAACTATTGTATGTCTACTCTCAGGGGCTGCTTCACCTTAACACAACTATAAAGAAGAAACAGAGTCCAAATGAAATAAACTAAAATAATACAAAGGACAGGACCACATTCATATGAGAACAAATTAGGATGAGAAACTTTCAATGGGAAAGATGAAGACTGAGAAGACTATGCTCAAAGTCTAAAATAAAATAGAAGCTGTGAAAGTTAAATAACTGTTCATCAACTCTCAGAATACTAGAACTGAGTAATATGATTCAAATGAGAAAGATGTAGTTTGGAGAGCAAAATAAATACCAACATAAATAGAGGATGGCAACTAGGCATAACAAAAGAGTTGTATTGGCCAAATATGTGAATAATTGCAAGATTTTTAGCTTAAATCATGAGTTGAAGGAAAGTTGGCTCTGCTTGGAATTTAGCACTGGCCTGTAAGATAGCTCCACTTCACAAAAACAGGAGACTTGGTTGAGCAGGTTGCTGTTCTAGGAAATTTATGTTTTTAGGTACATACATTCCTTGTGTGAAGACATTTCTTGCCAGTTCACTACCCTGGAACAGTGCCTTGCACATGATATATTTCCAATAGATTTATTGATGATTGGTGATGATGATACATAGCTTTTATACAGAGCACTCAACAGTGCTGACTGCCTAATAGGAGGCATTCTACCATCCTTGGTGAGACATACAATAGGTCATTTTTAAGAATCTTAATTTGCCATTTTTTGTAAAGGGTAGACCTCAGGCAGGCAAATATTACAACTTTGAAGAAATAATTGTTACCTTTAAAACAATGTAATCATCTTTCAATAAAATATCCCTCACCATTTGGCTATTCAGTTTTTAAAATCCTATCATTAGTCCTGCAATAGCCTTCAGAATTGAGAAGGATTCAAGTTCTAATAAGAATTAGAACATCAATGAATGGTTGGAACCATCACACTGTCTATTCACAAGCATAAATATTTAATAATCACCGGCAGTCCATTTCCTTTGTGGTTATGGAATATGCAATATCTGTCTGATTTTAAAAGAGGAAAAATATTTCTAACAAAACACTTTAATGGAACTGATAAGGTGATGAGTGTGGAGGCAAAATTAAATACAATATTTATAGATGAAAAAGTTAACAAGTTTATAGGCAATCAAACTAAAGGCATTTCAAAAATATAAAATAAATCTTATTTATATTTATATATAATTAAATACCAGCTTTATCGTATTGTTTCAATAACATCCTGAAGAATAAAAGTTATAAGAAAATTTCTGACTCACTATAACACACACATATGCATAAACCAGAACATGATATACTTTCTAGGTAATACAGTAATTTTGAAGATAAAATAACCATTAATTTGATTGTTAATATCTAATAATTAACAGCATGTTAATATAAGACTTTTAATTCTAGTTTCAAATATAAAATTCTTAAAAAGTCAAACAGTATATTTTGAGCAGTTTCTCTCAGGCTGCTGAATATAAAGAATTACCTTTTTTTATTTTCTTGAGCATTTTGGCACTCTCCTATCTTTAATAATTCTCTGTGCAACTGCAGTCGTTCCATTTCTATAATTCTCAAGAGATCATCACGTGACTGTAACTCACTTTTCACCTCTGAGAGTCCTGCTTCCATGGCCTCAATAAAAACATCAAACATTTTCAATGCTCATATTTGGATGTCATGATGTATAATAATAGTTTAAAATGTTTAACATCTATGAACCAGCCTAATTTAAAATGAACTGATTGATAGTCCTTTGCTGGCTCTGCCTCAGAGAATTCATTCCTTCATTCATTTTTTCAACAAATATTTACTGAGCTCTATTATGCACTCAACACTGAGGATACAGACAGAGAATCTGTCCTCAATGAGCTGACAACCCAGTGATAATGACAAAGAATAATAAAATAATCACACAAATATGGTCACACTGTACATTACTTTGAAAGAGGAAAATATATAAGTATGAATAAAACATCAATGCATAAAATGTGGATAAATGCAAATAATTCCCAATTGAAACTTGATAATAGCCAAGAAAAATATAATTTTAAAGCTGGCCAACAAAGTAAATTATAAATCATGGTTCCACTACTGTCCAATGGTAGCCTTACTTTAGCTGCTAATTAGAAACACCAGCAATCCTATGAGTCCAGTGTTTTGTTTTGTTAGCAGGAGAGACTTGGGCAAGTGTAAAAGCTGTTCGGAGAGAGAAGGGGTAATAGTACTGGCATCAGGTTCTTCATAAGGTGGGTGGGATGGTTCTCAAAACTCAAGTGGATGTATTGCCTAATGCAAATACCTCCATATTTCCTCTTTTGCAATAGGAAAGAAGGAAGATGGAATCTAAACAAGTTCATGCATTTGGACATGGCAAGATAAGACGGTGGCTACAAGGTGCCTTCTCTTTTCCTTATGAAGGAAAAAGGAAGAAGAATTGGAGGTGGGGGTTTGGGAGTGATTTTTGAGAGTGAGAAAGGTTTGAAACCGCCTGCGTTGGGAATGGGAGAGTTAGCTAGTTGGAGCAATGCAGTAGGATTCCTGGCAGGGTTGAGTTCTCACGTGAGGTTTGTGACTGTGACCTGCTGACGATTTTCTCCACCAGTACTTGACTGTTCCCTGGAAGAGAGGAAGGGCAGATCCTTCCATATCATCATGTCTCTTCCACTGAATTATACAGGGAAACAAATATTTATTAAGTGTACCTGACCCTGTTCATGAAATCCATTGCCATTTTTATAGATGAGGAAGTTGAGGGCCAGACTTGGTCCAAAGTTACACAGCTCCTAAGTGACAGACTTTGGAATAGAAGTTCAGATTTTTTGTTTGCTATCCAGCCAGAACATTGAAGACACAAAGATAATTTGTTTCACACAAAATGAAATAGATCTGTAGCTTACTGGTAAAGACAGAGTGGGGTGTGTTCTGAGGGCAGGAGGTTTCTCTGCTAATAAAGGCTGTAGAAAACACTATAGATATTTTTTAAAGTCAGTTGTTCAATAATTCTTAATATATATTTGATAACAGATTTATTCAAATATAATCCACATACTATAAAATTCATCCATTTAAAGTACACAATTCAGTGGATTTTAGTATATTCATAAATTTGTGAAAGCATCACTACTATCTAATTCAAGTACATTTCTATCACTCCCAAAATGAACCTAATACCCATTAATAGTCACTCCCCTCCCCTCAGCCCCTGGCAACCACTAAAGTATGTTCTGTCTCTGTGGAATTGCCTATTCCGGACCTTTCATACAAATTAAAACACACACTATGTGGCCTTTTGTGGCTGGCTTCTTTCACTTAGCATAATGTTTTCAAGGTTTATCCATGTTGTAGTACTTCATTCCTTGTTATTGGTCAATTATATTGAATTGTGTGAATATACCACATTTTATTTATTTATTCAGCAATTGATGGACATTTGGGTGTTTCTTCTTTTTAGCTATTACGAACAATACTGCTTTGAAAAGATATGTACAAGCTTATTCATAAATTCTTATCCAAAAAATCCTAGAAATATAATGGTGTACACAGTATAGAACTTATGCGTTCCCATATAAACTTTTTTTTTTTACCAAAGCCTTAAAATTTACATTATTTTACAGGAGATCTAGAGACCTGGTTCAGTGAAGGACTTAATTGCAATATCTTAGCCCCAGAAGTTCCTGGCTGGCTCTGAAAAAAGTATCTATACTAATAATAGCCTAGGTGGTGTCACACCCTCATGTTGTCACAAGATGGCCGTCACAAGATTGCCGTCATAAGATGGCTACATGCACAGCAGAGGTGGGGCCCAGTGGAGGAGGTGGGTCAAGGCAAGGGAGGGCAGTTGGGGGTGATCAGGCTGGCAGGGGAAAGGAAGGTGGGGTGATCATGCCAGCAGAGCAGCAGTTAGGCGTCAATCAGGCTGGCAGGGGAGTGGTTAGGGGGTGATCGGGCTGGCAGGCAGAAGCAGTTAGGGGCAATCAGGCAGGCAAGCAGGTGAGCGGTTAGGAGCCAGCGGTCCCAGATTGTGAGAGGGATGTCCGACTGCCAGTTTAGGCCCGAACCCACAGAGATCAGGCCTAACCTGGCAGTCGGACATCCCCCGAGGGGTCTCAGATTGGAGAGGGTGCAGGCTGGGCTGAGGAACTTCCCCCCCATGCACAAATTTTGTGCACTGGGCCTCTAGTCCTATATATTAAAGAACTAATATGCAAATGGTTGTCACACCCTCATGCCCTTGCGCTGGGGCCGGGAACCTGAGGCTGAGCTGGGGAACCTGAGGCTGTGCCCACCACCCTGCAGGGCTTGACAGCAGTGGGGCCAGCTGGGTCTGGGTCTTGCATGATTTTGAGGTGACTCTGGGTCCTGCAGTGCGCCCCAGACTCTGACAGGAAGGAGATTTTCATATGCATTTTACTAATTTTCTTTCATCTCTGACAATTCTATTATGAGAAAGGGCAAATAGCAATATTAAAATATTTCTTCTAATTAATCCCCTTTAAATGTGCATGGATTTCATGCACCAGGCCACTAGTAAGAATATATTCAAATAGGTGATTTAATAGTCTTATTTGGAAAAAGAGCCTGTTTCAAACAGTGGGACTTTTAGATAAGTTTAAAATTTTAAAATAAACAAAAGAAATGTGGAACAATAGATTAGCAAGTAGTAACACAAATTAATCTGATGTGAGTGTCATCCATTACTTTGCCCAGTTGAAGACAACTATCTGGGCTCTTTGCTTTGCAAATTTGCCACCAGGGAGCAACCTAACATGGAGCTGCATGTAGAAAAGTGGCCCTGCCTCCACTTGGGCAGTGCGGCACAGGCGTCTCCAGCCGCAGGCCAAGGAACTGCAGTGTCACCTCGGGCTAGAGTTAACAGAAATTCTGTAAAATGTCATAACAATGGAGTCCATTTGTTCACTGTTAATGGAAATAGTACCTGCAAGAGCAACACTTGGAGATATCATTAAGAGGGAAAAATGCTTATTTATTGTGATCTAGCTCTACAAGGAGGGGGATTTATGTTAAAATTGAATTTCTTCATAATACAAATCAACAGTAATGATTTGATACATTTTTCTTATATGATTAAATATGAAAAAGTTTTATTATAATTGACAACAGAATGGAAATTGTCTTAAAAGAGGTCAATTTACCTTTTTGATAAAGTGAGAGTTGTTTTTTGACTTATGCAATATCCCTTTGAATTCAGTGTTAATAATATCAAATTGACCTAAGAATTAGTGAATTTATTTAACTGAGAAGTAGTTTTTAAGTTGGCATGCTTTTGCATAAAAGTTAAATCAGTTATTTTCAATGTGGATGCACATATTCAGGAAAATGATATTTTGGTAATTGTTTCAGATATTAGAACACTTTCAAGTTTGTTGGGAACAACTAGGGTAAGTAAAGCTACTTTTTTAACTGTCAACTTTATGAAATTTAAGTACAGATGAGGTATTTCAAGTGAAGACTTACTATCTAAATTGAGATATGTTGTAAGTGTAAAATACCCACCAGATTTTAAAGATTTAGTATGAAGAGAAATGGGAAATATCTCATTAATAATTTTTACATTGATTACATGTTGGAATGATAATACTTTAAATATATGTTTGTTGGAGAAAATATATTACTAATATATATTAATCTCACCCATTTCTTACTAATTTTTTTAATGTATCTACTAGAAAAATTCAAATTATATTGTGGCTTGCCTCATATTTCTACTGGACAGTGTTGCTATATATAGTATTTGATCACACATTAACAAGCAAACAAAAAGGGGTCAAGGTTTTCTTGGCATAAATATTTGAAAAAATTCAGAACAATTTATTTCTCATTAATCACCAATGGGAAATATTGCACACTTTATAAATGTCAGTGTAGTGCAGCATAGTGATTAAATATATTCAGTGAAATTCATATGTATACTCACACATTTCAGTGTTGTAGAAGGACAGTGAGAAGATGTGATTCATGTGAAAATTCAGATGCACATGGCATTAAAGTGTGTTATAAACTAAAGAGAATTTTATATGCACTAAGTGACAGTAATTCAAATTGAAATTGTTTTTTTAAATTCATGTGCAAGATGTGGAACACTGGCATATGACAGTTTTGCAAAAAGAAAAACTTCTTTCTAACTACAGCACTGGTTACAGTAATTACTTACCTCTAATTATTGCCATTTCGTAAAATACACATTTTGTAAAACAAGCTTAAGGCCCATCTGTTTAGTTAGTCATTTGCCTAATGGTTTGAGAGAAGTTGTGATTTTATTTTTTATTATTATTTTAAAAATTTATCTTTGTTGTTGAAGAGCATTACAGATGTTTCCCTCCTCCCCGCCCCCTGCCACGTAATCCCCCACTTCCCTGCTCCCATCCCCTCCTCAGGTCTTCACCACACTGTTGTCTGTGCCCATGGGTTGTGCATATATGCATATATGTTCTTTGGTTAATCTCTTTCCACCCATCCCCCTTTTCCTCTAAGATTAGTCAGTATATTTCATAGAGAAGCTACGATTTTAAACCTTCAAATCAGCTACTAAATAGCAAATAATTGATATCTTATCACTTAATATTTATTCTAAAGCAAAAGAATGAAACATAAGTAAAAATTGGAAATAAAATAGAGAAATGTCCAAATGAAAGCATTATTTTCATCATTTTTTCTAAATGCATCAAAAATAGCATTCTCCTGGGAGTAGAGATTTTATCTGGAATTTTGAAAAACCAAATTGCTTCTTAAAAACGTTTCATTAGAATTAAATTGTGTGTGTGTGTAACATATACCCTAGAATAATTTGGTTTATTTTTTAACACATGCAATTCTTTTGTAAAATATAAAATTAAAATTCTTAGTTTAAATTTAATAATATTCCTAGATCCAAGGGTAATTAAATTATTTTTTTAATGAATAAATGTTTATAAAAATAACTCTGGTAACTTTCTCATAGAAATTGGTGGACAATAAATCAATAGTAACAGTCACATTAAAATTTATCATTAACCATGAAAAACATCACAAAGTAGAATTAGAGAATTACTGGTGATGAATCTGAGAAAACTAACATTTCAAAATTTAAAGCAAAGTTTCTCAGCCCAGCACTATTTACATTTTGGTCTGGATAATTATTTGTTATGAGGGTTGTCCTGTGCATTGTAGGATATTTAGCAATATCCCTAGCCTCTACCCACTAGATGCCATTAATATCCCTTTCCCCTGTAGTGACAACCAAAATGTATCCAGGTATTACCAAGTGTCACATGAGGAGCAAAATCACCTAGGAGAGAACCACTGATTTCAAGGAAAATTATAATGATTAGATAGTTAATACTGTTATTTTATAACCTGTAGTATAAATACCCATAAAATGATATTTCTCAATTATATTGACTTCTCTGAATAGTTGGGTTATTTTGTTAGGATATATCCAGGGACATTTAATAAATTGTTAAGTACATTAACATATGTATACATAAGGAAAAGTCAAAGTGGGTAGCATGGACTTTCCTTAGCCCAGACAACCCACAGAGCCTTCTCAGGAGTATATGTAAGGCCCTGGAAGTTTGAATAAATCTTAGGTTGAGGGGTGAGTCATATCCTGTTGATCTTGGCTCAGGAGGGCAAATCAATGAAATTATATTGCTAAAGGCCAAGATGGCCTTGGCCATCTGGTGGTTTGAGTTCTCTCACTTCCTGCTACATGTTCAGACTTTCAGGTTGCACCTGCTCTCTTCCTGTCAGTAGGTGTGCATCAGTGTGATAAGTGTGAGAAGCACAGGTTTAAGACAGTTACCTGGGGAGAGGGTCGAGATTATAATCTGAACTGGGGATGTTAATTCATTGATGTTTCTCAATGTACACTCTTCCTCTCTTTGTAACATACTTTTACAAGACTCTGCAATTTACTTTCTGAAGAAATATAAATGATGGAGTACTGAGTTGTAAAAGGGTGGGATTGCTCAAGGAAAGCATTACAGAAAGTTAGTCATGCTTCCCAGAGGTGGGTAAGAGCAGCGACTTCTTATCTTTTTTTAATTCACATTAATAAAAGAGAAACATGCAAATTGACTGTACCTCCGCTATGCCCACAAGCCATGGCCACCAGCCAATCAGGAGTGAGTATGTAAATTAACCCAACCAAGATGGCTGCAGCCAAGGAGCGAGCAGGAGGCTTGGGTTTCCTTGGCAATGGAGGAAGCCAAGCTCCCCCCCCTTCCCGCACCACCCCTCCCCCCCCCCCCCCCCCCCGCTCTGGCCGGCCCTGGCCTCCGCTCAAGGCTACAAAGTTTCAATTATAGAAGATAAATAAATCCTAACAAAAATGGCTGCGGCCACAGAGCTAGCAGGAGGCTTGGGTTGCCCCTGGTGATGGAGGAAGCCAAGCTTCCTGGCTGTCCCTGGCCTCCACTCAAGGCTACAAAGTTTCAATTGTAGAAGATAAATAAATCCCAGATACCAGGGCCTTTGCTTGGGTAACCAGGGGGCATGGCTGTCCTGCAAACCACCACAGGCCCCTCGCCCAGGCCGCCTCATACCCCAAGGGAACCCCTACCCTGATCCAGGACACCCTTCAGGGCAAACCAGCCAGCCCCCACCTGTGCACCAGGCCTCTATCCTATCTAATAAAAGAGTAATATGCAAATTGATTGTCACTCCAACACACAAGATGGCTGCCCCCATGTGGTCAAAGATGGCTGCCCTCATGTGGACACAAGATGGCTGCCACAAGATGGCCAGCAAGGGAGGGCAGTTGGGGATGACCAGGCCGGCAGAGGAGGGAAGTTAGGGGCAATCAAGCTGGCAGGGAAGCAGTTAGGCATCAATCAGACTGGCAGGGAGTAGTTAGGGAGTGATCAGGCTGGCAGGCAGAAGTGGTTAGGGGCAATCAGGAAGGCAGGCAGGCGAGCAGTTGGGAGCCAGCAGTCCTGGATTGTGAGAGGGATGTCTGACTGTCCGTTTAGGCCCGGTCCTACTGGGCAGTCAGACATCCCTTGAGGGGTTCCAGATTGGAGAGGGTGCAGGCTGGGCTGAGGGACACATCCCCTGCATGAATTTCGTGCACTGGGCCTCTAGTTTATCTATATTGTTGAAAGTATTACAGATGTCCCCTTTGTTTGAGAACAGCAATCTCTATTCTAAAAGTGAGCCACGGCCTGAAAGCTGAACCTCAACCTATAAGAGGGAATGTTCTGAGATGCTGTAATAGATGCAAACAGGATGCTTTTGAGGGTGTTTAAGAGGTGCTATTGTTAGTGAAGAAGCTGAACCTCACTGAAGGGTAGAACCAGAGTTATGAAATATGTTCCAGGCAAACTAAAGATTTCTATGGACCAGTGCCCAAAAGACTTCGAGAAGAGACAAAGAGAACTCTTCAGTTTGTGCAGGATAACATGAGACATAGGGGAGAATATTCAGGAAGCATCCAGAAAAATAATCTATTGATTATGATCCTGGTGCAGACTCTCACAGTACAAAGACAGCTGCATAATGTAAATTTCAGAATCTCAGAGGGAAGGTAGGGGAGGGTGGAAGGTAATCAACTAAGTCGTCTTTAAATCAGGGCCAGAGTCATGGGCAGTTGTCCAGTACCCAGGAAAATGAAGGGGAAGTAGCTCTGAAAGGGAGAGACCCTTCAGAACACCAGCAACCATGAAAACCCAACTTCAACAGGACTAGGTACACTGACGGTGGAGCGAAACACTAGAAACCACCTAGACTACTTCTAGAGCAGGAACAAGGGCTAATCTCACTTCTATTATAGGGAGGCCAGAGAAAGCATCAGGAATACCTTGTCTATGCCTGGAAAATGTATGGCTTCCTGGTGTTTAGTATTTGTAGTTTAGCTTTGTTTGTCTGTTTACAACTGTATTCTAATTTGTATTAGAATAACAAACCACTCCCAAACAAAGCTGGAATTTGGGATGGGGGAGATGTACTTCTCTTAGAAATGCCGCAGAATAGAAGCTGGCAGCCTTGTGTTCTGTCTCCTTGCAAATTGGGGAAAGGGGACATCGGAAGAGTAGATGCTAGCAGAGAAAGAAGTTAAAGGACTAACCACATATATAATCCCCTATATAATGGAGCAGGATTGGGGGGATGAGGGGTGGCCCAAGACTAATAAATGACCCTGGGAGTTGAAGTGGCAGGAGATTCTGAGATGGAGTATCTTAGAGAAGAAAGTGGAGTCTGCTCAGATAGTGACCTGAAAAAGTATCCTTGGCATGGGGAGGGGATGAAGTGGGATTAAGAAATAGGCCAATTGAGGAGAGGCTGAGCATTTGGAAGTGTGAGATAAGACCTAGAAAGGGAGAAAGAACCACAGAATGTCTCATGTACATGGGATACATATTTAGTTAAATTGGTAATGACCAATTCTGATGAATGCGGTATAACTTCAGTGGTTGCAAAAAGTAGAAAGACAAGAAAAGATATTTTTGAGTTAAGAAAATTAATGCTTGGAAAAACCATCAATCACATCTGTCAGTGTGGAAGTTAACCAAAAACAAAGAAAGAAACAAACAAATTCCAGGCTACTGTTTGGTAAATGATGATGGTAAGGTTAACCATGATAAATTACAGAGTCACCCCCATGCTTCTTAGTGAGATTATTAGAGTATTGAACCTTTAGTATTTTCCTGGATCTCCAACCCAGGATTCCTGTAAGCCAAAGAGGCACAGGGTCAGAGAGTGAACAGGGAGGACAGAGGGTGGTGTGTGGTTAAAGGGCTCTGGTTTTTAGGTCTAAGGTCTGTAAGTGGCCTCTGTTACACTGCACTGGTAATAAATCATCATTACACCTCTGCAGAACCAAGGTGCTCTAGTGGGTAAAGTACCTATGGGATTAATGAATTTACTCATCAAGTGATAATTCCTTACTAAGAGGAAATAGGAGCTGAATTTACACATGCAATATAAAATTAGCTTTGAGTTATCATTTATACGAATCATGGGCAAGATCAGTTGCAAATAAATATATATTCACCTGGCACTGTCTTTGGTACATTTTCAATTCCTGTAAGAGCTTCTGATTTTCATCTTGTAACTTATTCCGGCTTAATGCTATTTCACTCACAGCTGATTTTAGTTTTTCAATAATGAATTCATCTCTTCCACTCGTTTCACAACTAGCATCTGGTTCACAAATCAACCGAGGAATTTCAGAGCTGCTGTCTCCTTCCATGCACTGCTTTTTACCATTTAGTTGAGTTTGATAACTTTGTGCCTGTTTCTGGGGAAGATGAAAATTGTGAAAATTAAATGGAGAATATCATATGTAAGTTTACATAAAGAATGATAGAGCCCTGGCCCGTGTGGCCCAGTTGGTTGGAGGTTGTCCCAAATACCGAAAGATTTCAGGTTCAATTCTTGGTCAGGGCACATACCTAGGTTGTGGGTTTGATCTCCAGTCAGGGCATGTATGGAAGGAAATCGCTAGATATTCTCTCACACCAATACTCTCTCTCTCTCTCTAAAACCAATAAACATATCATTGAGTGAGGAAGCTCAACAATTATTTCTAGAATTTTTATCTAGCAAAAGAATAACAATATCTAAAGATTTTTTTAAATTTCAAAAACTTTAATAAAGACAAAAAAGACACTTCCAAAAATAAATGCTACACCAATGAAAGCATATAAAAAAGTGAAAGATATTCATGAAACAAAACCCCTCACTATCAAAATATACTACCATCTAAAATCTAATGATGTTGAATGTTCAAATTCTGGGAGAATGTAGCTTATAATAATATAACCAGTAATGTAGTGTTCTTCATGATATGCCTGTTTCAAGACATCCCTTAATATAATTACTTTTTAAATCTATATTTTCTTTAACATCCATTTCACAATTCATTTAAATATTTTCCATTCATTTACAAAAACACACTTTCTAACAATGGGTTATTCTGTGTTTTAATAATAATGAACCATGGTAAACTACTTCAGTGATTTAAATGCTTTGCTAATGACTACAGCCATCACAGATTCTTGCACACTTATACAGCTACTGCATAATCAGAAGAGCTAAAGATTTTTGTTACAATATTATAATAGCATAAAAGTAGAAACAACCTGAATGTACATCAATAAGGAAATTATTGAAAAAAATATCTATTACATACCATGGTATGAATGGTATATCTACTATATACTATGAAATACTATGCAGAATTAAGTAGAATTTTACATGGTAACTCAAAATAATATCCATGGATTATTTGTTAAATAAAAACAAAAAATTTAAAAGGAAAAAAATGTAACTTCCACACAAATACATTTTTTACATGTTTGTACAAACAAAAGAAAAAGTAGTAAAGATAAAGACCTAAATGTTAATAACAGTATTTATATTAAATGGATAAAAATAGAGTAGGGAATGAGGTTTTTTATTTTACTTTACATTATTTTATATTGTTGAATTTGGGGAACATGTATGACATGTAATTCAAGTAACTTAAAGAAAGAACGAAAAATAAGTATATCAACCAAACAATGGTTTCTTATTGGCTTTTTTTTTTTTTTTTTTTTTTTTAATCCTCACCCGAGGATATTTTTCCATTGATTTTTAGAGAGAGTGGAAGAGAGAGAGAGAAAGACAGAGAGAAATATCCATGTGAGAGAAACACATTGATTGGTTGCCTCCTGCACGAGCCCCAACCAAGGCCCAGGCCAGGGAGGAGCCTGCAATTGAGGTACTGGCCCTTGACTGGAATCAAACCTGGGATTCTTCCATCTGCAGGCCGACGCTCCATCTACTGAGTCAAACCAGCTATGGCCTTATTGACTTTAATAAAAATTTGAAATTCCTTAGCCAAGCATTAAAGATGTATTACAATCTGTATCAAACTCACCAGGCTTACCACCCACTACCCTTCCCCACCTCCCACGTGGACTCCCAGACAACTGACTTATTTTCCATTCCCAAAATTTGCCTTTTGCTCTCTTGCCTCAGTGACTCTGCCCCTGTTATTTCCGCCACCTAGAATACATTCTGTCTTGTCTCAGAACATATCCATTCTTCCAGGTTCAGGCCCAGTCCAACCCCTGCTCGAGGATGTTTCCTGGCTGAGTTCAAATTTTTCTTACTCCTTTGACTTCTAAAAGGATTTTGATTCTTTCCATTCATTTGTCATTGTTATCTGTAAATCAGGACATGAATTATCTGTGTCTAAACTGTAAAGTTCTTGAGGGCCCAGACAAAGCAACCCTAGACTTTCTAAGTGACTTGTCCACAGGCATGCAAAAACATACCATAGTGACAATGGGCACTTTTAATAGCACCATCTTTTGAGACATGTTAAAGTAAACTCATCGTTATAGATATTTCATGCACTTTAACCAATGTTAGACCTGTTCTGGTTATTTTCTATTAGTTGGCATTTCTACTTGTAAAAAGATTACAAGCTGAATGGTAAAGATAGCAGTATTTAACTTCTAATTTCTTCTCATGTAGAGGATAGTATTAATGTACCTGAAATTGATTGCACTTCTCAGACAATATTTTTTGTTGAGCATCTAAAGAAACCAGATGAGTCTGATATAGTATCTCTTGCTTGTCCCATTCTCTTGATTTTGTTCTAAATTCCTTTAAAAAAAGTGGAGGGACAAACATAAATTGGAGAAAATTATTCATTTTAAAGCACAATGAACAGGGCTTCTTTCATTTGTACATCTTCATTTTGAGAAAAAAATAAGTGCATTTTCCCCCATTAGAAAAACAAAAAAGTATCAAATCACTCATCTTGGATTTATTGCTAGATATATATTAATTTTTACTAGAAATTTGTATAAAAATTAAGCATTTTATTTGGGAAAAAAAAAGATTACTAATAAGGAAGTTTCAAGCAACTTTTTGCATCTAGTATTTCCTGTGCTAACATCAGAAGTGTTTTCCCTTTTTTTGTTCTCTACTCTCAGTCACCAAACCTGCTCCTTGTTTTTTCTATGGGACAGGGCTTGGACTGATTTAGTCACTGTCCCTGTGGCTTTCAAAACATGAAGCCAAGATCAACTCATCCTTGGGAACAGACTCTCAGGCCTCATTTAGGCAGCACCAGCTGGGCTAGGCTGGGGAAGAAGTGTGGAACCAGCTTGATACAGCAAGCTCAGTTCTTCAAGTTTTTGCTCAAATAGTGTACTCAGGGAGCATGATTATCTGTTCACAACTTAACTCTAGGATATGGCTTTGGGAATGCCAAAGAAAACTTCACTGCTCCTCAGTTTTGCCTAGGGTTGGCCATTGTATCTTATCTTCCTATCCAGGCTATAAGCAACTTAAGGATAAGGCCTACTAATTTCATTACTTTTGTATTCCTCATAGTGCCTGACAAAGTGCCAGACACCACTTACATTCCATGAACATACAAACAAAAGCATGGTATTAATAGTTCCTAGGATTTAAGCATGTCTCACTAAATTCTGCAAAGAAAGCAAAATGGTTGGAAACAAACTCTATAGCTACTAAGTCTTTGACAATATATTATGCATATAGATACATGGCATGAATGTGTTGATGTTTTCAATGATCATTTCAGTAATTTTTATTAAGCGCCTAGTGCCAACCAGGTACTGTGAAGAGAATTTGGAAATATTTCATGATTAAATTTTTTCCAAGAAATCAAGGATTATGTAATAAAGTAGGGAAATATACATGTAAGTAAATAATTGCACAGTATAAGTGCAATATCAGTGGCACATAAAAGCCATGCAAAGGATGTCGATTATTTCAGCCATCTCCAACAATAGGTCAAATTGGAATATCTCATTTGGTCAGAGTGATTGGTGTTATTTTGGAAGATGGCTAAAATAGCTGGGTTGGCTATGTTGGAAAGTAAATTTACTTATTTGGAGAATGAAAGCTAAATTTTGTTTAAAATGAAAAGGAGATAGAATTTTATATTTTCCGTAGAGATTTGATTTTAAAGGACATTTGGGGAATTTTTTATTTTATAAATCCACAAGTTTCAAAATAATCAGTGAAGAAAGCCTATAAAGTAGGAGACTTTTATAGTAACTAAAGGTGACCTGAGATTGAATGGTGGTGATAAGGCTGGAGAAATATGGGTAGACCCCGTTTTAAAATATAATAATACTTTTTGACAAATAGACTACAGTTGATGCTTGAACAACATGGATTTGAACTGCTTGGCCCAACTTACACATGGATTTTTTTCCCCAATAAATAATGTAAATGTATTTTCTCTTTCTTATGGTTTTCTTAATAACTTTTTCTTTTCTCTAGCTTGTATTGTAAGAATACAGTATATAATACATATAACATATAAAATATGTGTTAATCAACTAATTGTGTTATCAGTAAGGCTTTTGGTTAACAGTAGGCTATTAGTTACATTTTGGTGAGAGTAAAAAATACATGAATTTTTGGCTGCATGGGGTGAGGGTCAGTACTTCTAACTCCCTAGTTGTTCAATAGTCAATTATATATTAAAGTAAACAGAGACAATTTATTTAAAGTTATTGACTTTGATTCTGACATTCGACAACTTAAAATTTGGTACATGAAAACAGTATCCTTAGTAATAGTGACAAATTTGTAAAACTTGGTACTAGTAGAAAATAGGCAATATTTCAAATCAATACAATGCACAAAAATTGATGTTTACTTTTATCCTAGAAAGGAGTCTTTGAAGTTAGAAGTCAAAATATTGGCAAGGTAGATTTAGATATTTCATATCTTTCATATAATACTAATATTTAGCATCACCTACCAACAATCTCAATCTTGAAAATATGTATATCCTAGCATGCTTTAGGAGACAGGAGCAACAATCTCAACCACTTACAAATTCTACAACGGATAGAAATGAGGCCAAGCAAGGCTAGAAATGTGTCACAGACATATCAGCAGGTCCTGGCTTCCTTGGTCTTACAGCTGTATTGGCTTCAAGATTAGCTAATAAGCACCAACTATCCAGTACCTATGGGGCCTGAAGAGACCTGGAGAGCTTTATGAGGATTTTTGTAGGGACTGGTGGTCAGGTCAGGTTTCAGAAAGCCTGTAGACTTGCCTGAACCTTCTGAGGAAGTTTTCTGTGGCTGGAAATCCTTTTCTAGGTTTTTAAAGTTGAGAGTGGGTCAGAGCTATTAAAATGAGAGTTTCTAGTGGAAGCTACATTATTTTATTTATATATTATTTTACATATTTATACACACACACATATATATATACACACACACATATATGTATATATATTTTAATCCTCACCCAACGATATTTTTCCATTGAATTTTAGAGAGCGTGGAACAAGAGGGAAAGATAGCGAGAAATATCAATGTGAGAGAAACACACATCAATTGGTTGCCTCCTGCACGTGCCAACCAGGGCCCAGGTCAGGGAGGAGCCTGCAACCAAGGTACGTGCCCTTGACCAGAATCAAACGCGGGACCCTTTGGTCAGCAGGCCGATGCTTTATCCACTGAGCCAGGGCTATACACACATATTTTAATCCCTCTACTAAACATTGAGAAATGGAACAAACATTTCCTTAGTAATTACTGTATGTCAAAGACTCTACAGATCTCCACCTATAAGATAGTTTTAACCTTTTATTGTGAAAATTTTCATTACTTACATAAAAGTAGAAAGTATAACCAACTTCCATGTACCCTTCACTAGTTTAATTACCATTGGTTTGGTCTCTTTTTATTTCACCTCTCTCTTAGCCCTTTTTGGTTGGGAGTGTTTTAAGACAATATCCAGACCTCATGTATTTTCACCCCTAAATGTTTCAGCACACATCTAAATTTATACATATGTATACTTATATATATTTTCTTTCACAACCACAATGTCACCTATAAGATATTTTCGGCTCCATTTATTGATGCTAAAACAGAATCTCTGTGAGGTTCACAATGTGCCCAAAGGTCACAGGGCAAACACTAGTCAGTTGTGACCTGCTTTAAGCTGTAAACTGTCCTGTTCTACTGGAGCCCGCTGCTTCCCATTGCTCTATTACTCTAGCAGCGTATAAATGTTTGTCCCAAAGGAAAAATCTTAGATGCAGACTGAAACTGGAACAGCCCATCTCCTAGATATTAATTTTTCACATGGCTCAAGGTAAAAAACAGTTGTGTGAAGTGCTTCCATAATTATACAAATTAAACTGAATCTACATAGTGTGCCTAAATTTTTTGTACAAATACAAATGTCATATTTTGTAACTAATTTCCATTATAATTTTATGATATATTTTATGTAAGTATTTAGTTTCCTAAATGTAAAAAGTGTACACATAAAGTGGTTAATACTAATTGAAGGTTTTCTTTGTCTGAACAATTTATACGAATGTGGTTTTCCCACAAACCCTCATGAGAGTCAATCAGATGGATCAGCAGTGGCTGGACTGCTGCGTTTTCCGGGAAAGCACAGGTGCTGACAGTGCCCATCTTTAGCCGTCTCCCATGAGACTAGTCTGTTTCTAAAGCCAGTTCAGTTACCCAAGAGCCAGGGGTTATGCACGCTGCATTTTCCTAGAGGCTCAACTGTACTTAGTGGTAGTCATTTTGTATTAAAAGTGTCATGTTCATTCTTTAGTAGAATATAAAATTTGCAGGAATTTAAAAACTCAAACCCCAAATTTCCAACAATGTTATTGTAACAGGCTGGTTTCAGGGCTGTAATCCAAGATTTTTTTTTCTTCTCTTAAAAATATTTAGGAGGGGAGAAACCAAGATGGCAGCACAGGTAAACACTAAACTGCTGCCTCGCACAACAATTTCAAAACTACAACTAAAAGACAAAATGGACATCATCCAGAACCAAGGAAGGCTGGCTGAGTGGAATTTCTACAACTAGAAGGAAAGAGAAAAGCACACTGAGACTCAGAGGAGCTGCAGGAGGCAGAGGTACTGAGATGCGTGCGTGGAGAGGACTGGCAACTGAGTGCGCAGTTGGCTTTCTCAGGCGGGAGGGAGACAAAAACTCCCAATTGTGCTGAACTCCAGTTCTGGGCAAGACTCTGGGGACCCAGACTCATACGGGGTGAAACTGGACTGTCAGGAAAGAGAAAAGCACACTGAGACTCAGAGGAACTGCAGAAGGCAGAGGTACCAAGGCGCGTGTGTGGAGAGGATGGGCAACTGAGCATGTGGTTGGCTTTCTCAAGTGGGAGGGAGACAAAAGCTCCCGACTGCACTGAACTCCAGTTCTGGGCGAGACTCTGGGGACCCAGACTCATTCAGGGAGAAATTGGACTGTCTGGCATCAGGCAGAACTCAAGGGCGGCCTTCTCTGAGGTGCTTGCAGCAATTACCACAGGACGCTGAGACACAGGGGCCTATTAGGGCAGGGCTGATGGGAAACCAATGATGTCTGCTCTGTCCTGAGACTCTGCCCCATCCAAGCTGAGCACAGAGGCTTTTGCAAGTCTTGTCTCATAAGGGTGTCTCCAGCACAGAAGTTCTCCCAGTGTAGATTCAGCTGATCCTCACAGCCAACTGGCCTGGAGGTCAATTCCTCCCAGTTATACCAACAACAATCAAGACTTAACTACAACAAGGCTGTGCACACAGTCTACAAAGGGGTGCACCAAGAGTGTCCACCTCAGGTAACTAGGGAGGTTGAGCCACTGGGCCACATAGGAAACCTAGCACACAAAGCCACTCTATCAACTCAAGGAAGCAGCCAAAATGCAGAGACAAAGAAACAGATCACAAATGAAAGACATGGAGGAAACCAAACGACTAGATATAGAGTTCAAAACCACGGTTATAAGGTTTTTCAAGAATTTTCTAGAAAAGGCCGATAAATTTAGTGAGACCCTCAAGGATAAGAAAAAGGACCAACTAGAAATTAAGCATACACTGACTGAAATAAAAAATATTATACAGAGATCTAACAGCAGACTAGAGGATCGCAAGAATCAAGTCAAAGATTTAAAATACAAAGAAGCAAAAAACACTCAACCAGAAAAGCAAAAAGAAAAAAGAATCCAAAAACATGAAGATAGTGTAAGTAGCCTCTGGGATAACTTCAAGCATACCAACATCCGAATTATGGGGGTGCCAAAAGAAGAGAGAGAGCAAGATACTGAAAACCTATTTGAAGAAACAATGACCAAAAACTTCCCCCACCTGCAGGAAGCACGGAGAACCCAAAACAAAAGGAATCCAAAGAGGACCACACCAAGACACATCATAATTAAAATGCCAAGAGCAAAAGACAAAGAGAGAATATTAAAAGCAGCAAGAGAAAAAGAGTTAGTTACCTACAAGGGAGCACCCATACGACTGTCAGCTGATTTCTCAACAGAAACTATGCAGGCCAGATGGGAGTGGCAAAAAATATTCAAAGTGACGAATAGCAAGAACCTACAACCAATATTACTCTACCCAGCAAAGCTATCATTCAGAATTGAAGGGCAGATAAAGAGCTTCACAGATAAGAAAAAGCTAAAGGAGTTCATCACCACCAAACCAGTATTATATGAAATGCTGAAAGGTATTCTTTAAGAAGAGGAAGAAGAAGAAAAAGGTAAAGATAAAAATTATGAACAACAAATACATATCAACAAGTGAATCTAAAAATCAAGTGAATAAAAAATATCTGATGAACAGAACAAACTGGTGAATATAATAGAATCAGGGGCATAGAAAGGGAGTAGACTGACAATTCTCGAGGGAAAAGGGGTGTGGGGGATGTGGGAAGAGACTGGACAAAAATCATACACCTATGGATGAGGACAGTGCGGGGAGGGGGTAAGGGCAGAGGGTGGGATGGGAACCGGGTGGAGGGGAGCTATGGGGGAAAAAAGAGGAACAATTGTAATAATCTGAACAATAAATATTTATTAAATTTTAAAAAATCACATTATCCCTTTCCAAGAGGAAAGAAAAAAAAATTTAGGAGGAGCCATGGCTGGTTGCTTGGTGGTTCGAGCAACCTGTGCACTGAAGGGTCTTGGATCTCAGGTTCGAGGGCATGTACCTGGGTTGCAAGTTTGACTGTCCCTCTCCCTCCAGTTGGGGCATGTGCAGGAGGCAACCAATGGATGTGTCTCACATTAATGTCTCTCTCTCTCTTTCTCTCAACCTCCCTATCTTTGCCCTTCTACTATCTCTTTAAAAAAATCAATGGAAAAAATACCCTCATTCCTTGGGTGAGGATTTAAAAATATATGTATTTAGGAGGAAAGTTTAAGAAGGATTGGTAATTGAAGAATGAAATGATAAAGTATCAAACCAGGCAATGAAATTTAGATAGAAGGAAGAAGGAGATGAGAGGCACTGGACAAAGGAAAGGGAAAACCTGGGCTGGAACATGAGGAATAAGAGAAAGGACTAGATGGGAGATTCCTAAGAGCTTCCTGTCTGGGTGATTGGGAGGTGCAGTACACCATCAACAAGGGGGAAGAAACTGAAATCCTTGGCCGGGGGTGAGTGGGACCTGAGGTTTGGGCTTGAGAACAATGAAAGAAATTGAGTGAGATAACACGATAAGGGTCAACTGGAGGTGAATTAATAAACAACTGAGCAGCACAGGAACTCATCTGATGTCAGGGAACAGGATTTCATAGTAGAATCTCTATTTGCTGTTCCATGAGCTGCAGGTGGAATGCGCAAGAACACAGGGAAGAAAAACAGCTGGCTTATTTTTTCCCAGGCACGAAAGTTAAGGGGATAAGAATGATTGCATCTATGACATAGTAGACCTTTCAAGGGACCAAGGTATTAAACATTCTAGGTCCGTGGTCGGCAAACTGCGGCTCGCGAGCCACATGTGGCTCTTTGGCCCCTTGAGTGTGGCTCTTCCACAAAATACCACGGCCTGGACTAGTCTATTTTGAAGAAGTGGCGTTAGAAGAAGTTTAAGTTTAAAAAATTTGGCTCTCAAAAGAAATTTCAATCGTTGTACTGTTGATATTTGGCTCTGTTGACTAATGAGTTTGCCGACCACTGTTCTAGGTGATATGTGGTGGCTAAATTGGAGTGGCACTACCTCTTTAAAGAAAAAGTCCTGACTCTTCACACTCTCTTCTGAAAATTGTTGTGGGGCTTCACTGGGATTTAATACCTGATAGTTAAGTAGGAATTAAAAGATTTATTAGATATTCGCTCGAACAGACCCCAGGGATGTCCTTCAATTTCACTCAGCGTCTGCAGTTTCTTTTAACTTTTTTTTTATCTTTCCAAAAGTGCTGATATGTGTACAAGTTGAATAAATCAAAGTGCCTGAGTGGAAGTGTATTCAATGAGAAGTTGATCTATAATGGTGTTCGTTGCCATAGCTGCACATGCCGTGTGTACACTAGAGACAAACAGCCCCTCCCCGCACCACCATAATGAAAATCAATCTTTAATACATGTGAAGACACTAAGAAAATATAGCTTACCTCTAATTTCTGGTTCAAATTACTTGGTTCAAAGGGTGTTTCTTCTTTGACATGTGGTAACTCTTTTCGTTGAAATTTATTTTGTTTCATCTGGTGTAATCTCAGTTTTTCAAAGCTATTAGTTAGTTTGGAAAACTGTAAATAATAGAGAATGCTAACATGTTACTATTATTGGTAATTCCTAACTTGATTTCACCAGAGTTCTTTTCTCATGTACCTCTTTGAAAATTTAAGTCATGATTAGAAAATGCAGTAAAGCTTAAATATCCCAATTAGTGCAAACAGAACCAGTTATTAAAACTAAGTTATTGAAGTGTAACACAATTCAGCTCCCAGGTAAATTTGGGACTTCATTAACTGCACAATTAAACAGTGACTACCTTGATAAATGTTTTGTTCAGTTTGGCTTACCCATATGCAGTAAAGCTCATGATTTTAAAAAGTCAAGTTTTTTCCTTACTTTTATTTAGTGCCATCTTATGCTGCCAGTATCTCAATCTAGAAAATAGCCAACTTATACTTTATTCAGGAAAATGGGATACTGAATTTAAAGATAGAAACAACAGAAATTACTTACTCATGTTGATATAAGATTAAGGAAATTTAAATATCAAAATTGGTATATTTCTCTTACCAAGAATTCTTTTTATAATTTAGACTATTATATATTTTTTTCTTTTTCTACTGTCAAATAATAAGTTAAAAGCAGCATGGTTTATCAACAGCTGTGAGCAAATTTCTGCATGTTTACAAAAGTTATTTTTTTGTTTTTACTTTTTATTTACAAATAATTGTAGATTCACAGGAAGTTACAAAGATATTACAGAGAGGTTCTGAATCCTCTTCACACAGTTTCTCCCAGTATTTACACATTAATGAACTATCCTATATAATAAAAGGCTAATATGCAAATTGTTCCCTTGACCAGGAGTTTGACCAGAGGGCAGGGCCGGCTGGCCAATTGCCTGTGGCCCCTCCCCCTGGCTGGCCCCGCCCCTAGTCAGGGCAGGCCAGCTGGACCCCACCTGTGCATGAATTTGTGCACCAGGCCTCTACTGGTACAATATCAAACCCAGGAAATTGATATCAGTCCAATATATGTGTGTAGTTCTATGCCATTTTTACCACCCATGTAGACTTGTGTGGCCACAACCACACCCAAGATCCATAACCATTTCACCACCACCAAGATCTCCCTGGTATCCTTGTAGTGACCTCAACCCCTTACCCCCACCTCTAACCCTGGGTAACCACTAATTTGTTTTCCATCTCTATATTTTGTCATTTTGAGAATGTTATAAAATAAAATCAAACAATACATGGCTTTTTTACACAGCATAATGCCCTTGAGATGTATGTGTACCAATAGTTCAATTATTGCTCACTATAATCCCATGGTATAGATGTAACCACAGTTTTTTTAACCATTCACATATTGAGCCATTTGGGTTATTTCCAGTTTGGGGTATTATAAACAAAGCTATGGACAATGATGCCTACTTTATTGAATATTAAGTAATCACTTCTGCTTTCTTTTTTCTCATATAATTTAAAAAATTAGATAGAATTCATCTACCATAAAATTCACCCTTTAAACTATATAATTTATTGATTTTTACTATGTTCACAAAATTGTGCAACCATCACACTAATTTCAGAATATTTTCATTGCTGCAAAAAGAAATGCCATACCTATTCATAGTGACTACACATTTAATCCTTCCCCAAGCCCCTAGTAACTACTAAAATCCACTTTTTGTGTCTATAGATTTGCTTGTTCTGATCATGTCATCATGATGGAATCATCCAATATGTGGTTTTTTGTGTCTGGCTTCTTTCTCCTAGCATAATGCTTTCAAGGTTCACCCATATTATAACACAGATCAATAAATACTTCATTCCTTTTTATGGCTGAATAATATTCCATTGCATGGACTTACCACATTTGTTCATCTATTCATCCACTTATGAATATTTGGGTTATTTCCACATTTTTTTGGGATATTGTGAAACATGCTGCTCTGAACATTTGTATAGGTTTTTGTATGGACATATGTTTTTATTTCTTTTAGGTATATACCTAGGAGTATAACTGCCACGTCATATGGAAACTCTAAGTTTAACTTTTTAAGGAACTGCCAAATTGTTTTCAAAAGTGGCTGAATCATTTTCCATTCCCACTGCAATCTATAGGGTTCCAATTTCTCTATATCCTCATTGCACTTGCTATTGTTCATCTTTTTTGTTATAGCCACCCTAGTGGGTATGGAGGGATTATCTCATTATGGTTTTGATTGGCATTTCCCTAATGACTAATGATGCTAAGCATTTCCATGTGCTTACTGGCCATTTCTATATCTCTTTTGTAGACATGTCTATTCATATCTTTATTTTTAAATTTTGTCATTTGTCTTTTTATTGTTGACAAGTTATTTTTAGATTTTGGATACTGGTCACTTATCAGAGATATAATTTCCAAATGTTTTCTCCCATTTTGTGTGTTGTCTTTTGACTTTCTTTATGGTGTCCTTTGAAGCACAAAGGATTTTCAATTTTGTTGAAGTTAGGTTTATCAAACTTTTCTTGTGCTTTTGGTACCAAATCTAAGACACTGTTGCCTAATGCAAAGTTAGAAATATTTACTCCTAATGTTTTCTTCTAAGAGTTTTACAGATATTTTTTTACAGTTAGGTCTTTTATCTATTTTGAGTTAATTTTTTTATGGTTTAGGAAGGGTCCAACTTGATTCTTTTTATTTTGTGGATATTCAGTTGTCCCTTTCCTGTTTGTTAAAAAGATAATAGTCTTTTCCCACTGAGTTATCCTGACACCACTTTTGCTTTCTTTTAATTAATATTTGCCTGGTATGTTTTTCTTTTTACTTTCAATGTATACCCATAGTTCTATTTGAAGTGAGTTTCTGGAATAGAGTATAGGGTTGTGTCATATTTTTAAAATTTACTCTGTCATTCTCCATCTTTTAATTGGTATATTTAGACCGTTTCCATTTAATGTAATTATTGATGTTAGGGCTTAAGCCTGACTTGTTTTGTTTAATTTGTTCGCCAGTTTTTGGTTTTGATACCGGAAAACCTGGGCTTGGGCTGCCTGTTGCTGTGTCCAGTAACGAAGGCAGGATTGAATCATATAAGGCAGTGATCGGCAAACTCATTAGTCAGCAGAGCCAAATATCAACAGTACAACGATTGAAATTTCTTTTGAGAGCCAAATTTTTTAAACTTAAACTTCTTCTAACGCCACTTCTTCAAAATACTCTCACCCAAGCCGTGGTATTTTTTTTTCCCTTCTTTTTTCTTTCTTTTCTTTTCTATTTTTTAAAAAATATATTTTATTGATTTTTTACAGAGAGGAAGGGAGAGGGATAGAGAATCAGAAACATCGATGAGAGAGAAACACCAATCAGCTGCCTCCTGCACACCTCCTACTGGGGATGTGCCCACAACCAAGGTACATGCCCTTGACCGGAATCGAACCTGGGACCCTTGAGTCCCCAGGCCAACACTCTATCCACTGAGCCAAACCGGTCAGGGCTCTTTTTTGTAATTTAATAAATCTTTATTCAGATTATTACAATTGTTTCTCCTTTTTCCCCCCATAGTCCCCCTACAGCTGGTTCCCACCCAACCCTCTGCCCTTACCTCCCCTCCACTGTCCTCATCCATAGGTGTATGATTTTTTGCCCAGTCTCTTCCTGCACCCCTCCATAACCCTTTCCCCCTGAGAATTATCAGTCCACTCCCCTTCTATGCCCCTGATTCTATTATATTCACCAGTTTATTCTGTTCCTCAGAGTTTTAATTCACTTGATTTTTAGGTTCACTTGTTGATAGACATGTATTTGTTGTTCATAATTTTTATCTTTACCTTTTTCTTCTTCTTCCTCTTCTTAAAGAATACCTTTCAGCATTTCATATAATACTGGTTTGGTGGTGATGAACTCCTTTAGCTTTTTCTTATCTGTGAAGCTCTTTATCTGACCTTCCATTCTGAATAATAGCTCTGCTGGGTAGAGTAATCTTGGTTGTAGGTTCTTGCTGTTCATCACTTTGAATATTTCTTGCCACTCCCTTCTGGTCTGCATAGTTTCTGTTGAGAAATCAGCTGACAATAGTATGGGTGCTCCTTTGTAGGTAATTAACTGTTTTTCTCTTGCTGCTTTTAATATTCTCTCTTTGTCTTTTGCTCTTGGCATGTTAATTATGATGTGTCTTGGTGTGGTCCTCTTTGGATTCCTTTTGTTTCGGGTTCTCTGTGCTTCCTGGATTTTAAGTCTATTTCTTTCACCAGGTGGGGTAAGTTTTCGGTCATTGTTTCTTCAAATAGGTTTTCAGTATCCTGCTCTCTCTCTTCTTCTGGCACCCCCATAATTCGGATGTTGGTATGCTTGAAGTTATCCCAGAGGCTCCTTGCACTATCTTCATATTTTTGCATTCTTTGTTCTTTTTGCTTTTCCAGTTGAGTGTTTTTTGCTTTGTATTTTAAATCTTTGACTTGATTCTTGCGTTCCTCTAGTCTGTTGTTGGGTCTCTGTATAATATTTTTTATTTCAGTCAGTGTATGTTTAATTTCTATTTGGTCCTTTTTCATATCTTTGAGGGTCTCGTTACATTTATTGGCCTTTTCTAGGATATTCTTGAAAAGCCTTATAACCGTGGTTTTGAACTCTATATCCAGTTGTTTGTTTTCCTCCATTTCTTTCATTTTTGATCTGTTTCTTTGTCTCTCCATTTTCGCTGCTTCCCTGAGTTGGTAGGGTAGCTTTGTGTGCTATGTTTCCTATATGGCCCAGTGGGCCGGCCTCCCCAGTTAACCTAAGGTGGACACTCTTGGCACACCCCTTTGTGGACTGTGTGTACAGCCTTATTGTAGTTAAGCCTTGATTGTTGTTGGTATCACTGGGAGGAATTGACCTCCAGGCCAGTTGGCTGTGAGGATCAGCTGTGTCTACACTGGGAGAAGTTCGGTGCTAAAGACAGCCTTATAGGATTAGACTTGCCAAATTGCAAAAGCCTCTGTGCTCAGCTTGGATGGGGTGGAGTCTCAGGGCAGAGCAGACAGTCTTGGCTTCCTGTCAGCCCTGTCCTTGCGCACGCATTTCCAGACCTCTACCTTTCCTGGCTCCTGAGTTTCCACCTGATAGTCCAGATTCTCCCCATAAGAGTGTGGGTCTCCAGGGTCTTGCCTGGAACTGGTGATCAGTGCAGTCAGAACTGGGGTTCAGTGCAGTCAGGAGCTTCCAACTCCCTTCTGCTAGGGAAAGCCTGTGGCAACTTCCACAGTCTTTGTGTGCACTGGCTTGTGCGTGCTTACAGACCCCTGCCCGCGGCGGCTCCCCCTCCGAGTGCCTTTCTCTCTACCTGACAGTCCAGACTCCCCCCAGTATGAGCCTGAGTCCACGGGGTTTCGCCTGGAACTGGGGTTCAGTGTAGTCGGGGGCTTCCTTCCCCCTCTCGCCAGAGAAAGTCAGCCAGGCTCTCAGCTGCCCTTCCTCTCTGCATGCAAGTCTCCGTACCTCAACCCTTTGCTGTTCCTCCAATTTTCCATGAGCTTTTCTCTTTCCTTCTAATTCTAGAATTTCCACTCAGCCAGCTTTCCTGTGGTTCTGGATGGTGTCCCTTCTGTCTTTTAGTTGTAGTTTTGAAATTGTTGTGCAAGGCAGCAGTTTAGGTGCTTACCTATGCCGCCATCTTGGTTTCTCCCAGGCCGTGGTATTTTGTGGAAGAGCCACACTCAAGGGGCCAAAGAGGTGCATGTGGCTCGCGAGCCACAGTTTGCTGACCATGGATATAAGGCATTTATTGAGAAGGCTAGCCAACCAAGAAAATAGGGTACTTACAAGCCTTCAAGTCCTGCCTTACAGTAAGGTGCAGGGGTCAGGATTATAAAGGGGAAGAGGCTAGGGTGAGGCTGGAACAGATGTCAGCTATTGTCTTAGTCATCGGGCAATGAGATGATGTTTTGACTCCTGGTAGGTCAGCCTGACCATGCTTATTGGTTCTGCTTGCTAGATTCACAGCTGTGTCACTCCTCAGTCGATTCACACAGGCCTTAAAAAGGAAACTTAAGAGAAACTTACCCCCCCCCCCATTCACATATGAGAAACTTAACCCCCTATTCACATAAGTATATGTGTTCTAAGATTTAAAATAATATGATTATTTTTCAGGTTAATTCAGGTGCTCTATCTATAATTATAGGGGCCCCCCTATCAGTTTCTCTCTTTTAGTTTTCGTATCTCCATCTGGGTTAATTTACATTTTTTTAGAATTCTATTTTAAGTTTCCTATAGTGTTTTGAATATAACTCTCTGTATAGCTTTTTAAGTTGTTGCTCTAGGTATTATGTCATATGTACATTGTTAACACAAATCTCTACTGGTGTTGCGATTTTGCCAATTAATATGAAGTATAGAAATGGCATTTCTCTTTATGCCCCTTTACCCTGATCCATTTATAACATTATTGTCTTAAGTATTTCCTCAGCATACATTAAAACCACATTAGACATTGTTTACATTTTTGCATCAGCTATCAAAAAATTTAGAAAACTCAAGGAAAGTCTATTATATTTAACCATGTTTTTACTCTTTCCAGTGTTTTGTCTTTCTTCCTGATGTTTCAGGGTTCTTTTTCATTTCGTTTCTGCTAAAAGAACTTCCATTAGCCATCCCTTCAGTGTAGGTATATTGGTGACAAATTCTCCTAGTTTTCCTTCATTCGAGAATGTCTCAATTTCCCTTCATTCTGAGACATAGATTTCCTGGACATAGAATTCTGGGTTGATATTTCTGTTCTTTCAGAAATTGAAAAATATTCTACGTCTTTCTGGCCCATGGATTAGGATGAGAAATCTACACCTGAATTGGTTTTTCCCTACAGGTACAATGTTATTTCTCTCTTGAAGCTTCCAAGATATTTTATTTGTCATTTAGTTTTCAGAATTTTGACTATGAAGTGTTCTTTTGGTGGAGGTGTCTTTTCACTAAGCTTCTTGAGTCTGTAAGTTTATATCTTTAGCCAAGTTTTGAAACTTTGCAGCCATTGCTTCATTGAATACTTTTTCATTGCCACCCTGCCCTCCTCTCCTCCTGGGACTCTGATGACACCGATCTTCAATCTTTTTGTATAGTACTATGTATTCTGGAGGTTAATTTTCTGTTAACCTATTTTCTCTCTGTTGTTCATATTGGGTAATTTCTATTTTGCTATTTTCAAGTGATTGTTTTCTCTATCTTCTCCATTCTGCTTGTAAGCCTATCCATTGACTTTTTTTTTTAAGTTTGGTTATTGTATTTTTTCAGTTATAAAATTTATAATTGGTTGTTCCTTATAGTTTTATTTCTTTGCTAAAACTTTCTACTTTTCCATTTGTTTCAAGGGTTTGTGAATTGCTCATTGAAGCATTTTTATAGTAGCTGCTTTAAAATCCTTGTCAGATAATTCTAACATCTGTTTCAACTCAGTATTGGCATCACTTGATTATCTTTTCTCATCTAAGTTGAGATCTTTCTGGTTCTGATAAAATGAGTGATTTTTTAATTGAAACCTACACATTTTTGGGTATTGTGTTATGACACTCTGGATGTCTGGATTTTATTTAAGTACTAGAGGATGTCTGGATTTTATTTAAGTACTAGAGGCCCGGTGCACAAAATTTGTATACTGGAGGGGGGGGCGGGAATCCCCCAGCCTGGCCTGTGCCCTCGCACAGTGTGGGAGCCCTGAGATCGATTGTCCCAAAGAGGTAGACCCCGCCCACCCATCCCGGGTTCCTTGATGGACTGCCCCAAAGAGGTAGGTCGCAGCTGGGGGTCCCGCCTCTGCACCCCGTAGAGCCGGGGGACCTCCAGGCCTCGCCACGTGGAGCTGTGGGCCCCACCTCTGCACCACGCACGCAGTGTCAAGCCCCTGCCCACCCGCATGCACGCAGCACCACCAACCAGCTGTGTACACAGCCTCCTGGCGATCACTGGTTGCAGCATGAGGGCATCGCAGCATGAGGGCATCACAGCATGTGGGCGTGACGACCACATAGGCTTTTATTAATAGGATTGTGTCTTAGCAGTCCTCTTCTGATAACATTCCAGCAGGGAAAATGGCATTCTACGTCATTACTTCCAGCTGGCAGTGGAAGTCCAGGTCTTGGCTTTAGTTGGTAACTCGGGAAAGGTGTTCCTTATTGATGTTGAGTGGCAGTGGGACTTCAGGTTGAGGCGCACAGACACCTTGTTACTGCTTCTCACATGGCCTTCAGGGATACTGTAGTGAGGTTAGGTAGCCTTGTTACCACCGAGGGGTGGTGAGCAATCTGACTCCTCATTAGGCTTCCCCATACCACTCCAGAGAGGAGGAGGTGGCATGCGTCATCACCAGCAGATGAGCATAGGAATCTAGGCTCTCACATGGTCTCCACAGACACTATGGGTTGGGGGGGCTTTGGTAATGCCCAGTGGTAATGAAATTTCTGGCTCTTCATTCAGTCTTCTTTGATACCTCCCAGGCAGAAGAGGGTCTGGGTTGGGCTAGTCTGTTTACTGAGTCTCTGCTGGTGGGATGGGTTTTGGGGTTGTAGTCTTTTTTCTGGCGTGTTTGGCTGCAGTAATCATGTTTAATCTTGCGAGGATATCTTTTCACTGGTCTTTTGGCTGAAGAGAGGAGTCTTCTTTGGGGCTCTTTTTGTTTGTTTGTGCCCATTGGAGTGTCTAGGTTGTCAGCTTCTCTGTTAGTCTGGGACATAAGAGGCCAATAGAAATGCCAGGGAACTCACTATCATGTTGTTCCTTGGGTCCCATGGTCCTAATTGTCTGTCTCTTCTCTTTCCTTCTCAGAGTCTTCTTATACTGTTATAAATAATGTCCAGGGTTTCTAGTTGCATTTAACAGGACAGACAGGGAAAAGTAAATCTCCTCTATGTTTATAGAAGTGGAAATCTCAAAAAAGAATTTATACATATCACAAATTTATTACGGTTAGAAGGAAAAGAAAATATCCCCTTAAAAAAAAAGCAATTTCTACAAGAAAGCTTTGGCAGAGTTGAGCCATTCAAAGGCAGAGTGCAGTAAAGTGTATCCTTAAGGTATTTTAGAAAAATGAAATTGTAAATAAACGAGGAATTTCAAAGAAGGAAGCAGTAGAGTAAGCTAGCAACAACAAAAGCATGCTTGCCACAAGACAGAATTTTCTGGTTAAAAAACGACATATTACCAGCTATTATACAGACCAAGTCAGTACATAGTACTTTCTTCTCTTTGTCTTTTTACTTCCTTCCCTCTTTCTGTCTCTTCTGTTCTCCCTCCCTCATTCTCTTCTTTCCGTTCTTTTAACCAGAAAAGAAAAGAGAAGCAGAAAACAGCAGTGGAAGCAGATGGCTCAACAATAATGTAATGTTTCCAAAGTGTGTTCTATGAAACACCTGGTTACGGTGTTTACGTTGTAATACTGTGCTACAGTGTTATTAGGCTTGGGTTTAAAAATAAAAAGGGCTCCATGGTCAAATATGTTGGGAGAATGATGGATTAAAAAGGCTACATGCATGTGTTCAAAGCAGGACTTCTCACAGCATCTAATATGCTAATATGCACTGAGACTATCCAGATGCAGAGGAGTAGACATTTCTTAAACTCTCAGTATTAGCCTTTCACAGGACAAATTTCTGTGACATTGCAATGAAGATATTTGTTGGTTAGCCAGCAGTCAAGCAAAGCATCAAAAGTCTAGGATTCATATACTAAATGATTGTTCAATACCTGTAAACAAGGCCCCAAACATTTTAACAACAGGCTTAAAAAAACATGCAAGAAATTAAAGATTTGGCAAGCATGACTGAACTAGTGAAATATAATGTAGAGATCATACTCAACTTGTATCTATATATTTTCAAACTTATTCCAGATCAATTATAGTGATTTCATATTTATGTTGCAATTTTAGAGGTTTATCTTTATAGAAAATGCAAGGTTGATTCACATAAGTGTTAAAATGTTTAGTTTTAGCAAGGAAAAACCATGTTTCATAACTCAAGCTACCACCTAGTGGCAGCTATTTAAATTGCAGGCAAAATGTCTAAGACTGATAAGATCATACCTATTATGTGGCATCAAATGTTTCACATTCCAATATTAATGGCTGGTAACCTCCCTAAAAAAGATACTTAAGGAAGAGCATTAGCTGGTTTGGGCTCCTTTAACTATATTATCATTTGTGAAATCTTTGCACTCCAAAAAATGTTGGTTGTAAAGTACAATTTCATGATCAAAGCATATTTTCCATTGATTCATTTACAAAGTAAGCAAGGATGTATCATCTACTAGACCTGAGATGCTCAGATGATTGTCACCCTATGTGTTATCTGGGTTGGGGAGAGAAGACTATTCTCTAGCCCAGAGGGAGATATGGGGATAAATAAGAAGGAAAGCAGTATCCCTATCATCACATGTGCAGAGCCCTATCATTTCTGAAACAGCCTCTCAGTAACAAAGTAATAAAACCCAGTTTTGTTCTTTCAATGATCTATTTCATAATAGCAAATGTGCATATTTTAAACTGCCATAAAAAAAGGATTTCCCTAGGAGGGAGTAATGACTCCAAAATACTAATTTTGTTTTTAGTGTTGTTCACATAGCAATATATTATATAACTAGAGGCCTGGTGCACGAAATTTGTTCACTGAAGCGGGGGCATCCCTCAGCCTGGCCTGCACCCTTTCCAATCTGAGACACCTTGGGATCAAGGCCTAAACTGGCAGTCAGACAACCTTCATGTAATCCGAAACCACTGGCTCCTAACTGTTCACCTGCCTGCCTGCCTGATCGCCCCAACCACTCTGCCTGCCTGCTTGATCGCCCCTAACTGCCCTCCCCTGCTGGCCTGATCACCCCTTACTACCCTCCATCGCTGGCCTGATCGCCCCTAACCACCTCTGCCTCAGCCCCTGCCACTGTGGCTTTGTCTGGAAGGAGGACTGGATGACTGGAAGATGTCTGGTCTATTTGGTATAATTAGCATATTAGCCTTTATTAGTATAGATTAATCAACAAGCCACTTGATAAACAGAAAGCTATTAGTCTAGCAGTGTGCTAATAGTTAACAAGATACAGAGCTGACAATCTAGTAAAAGACAAAATCAGTGCCTGTGCAGCAATGAAAGACAGGGCCCAACATATAACCTTTAGTTAAAATATAAGAACTTTTGCTTGTACTTAAAACAATCCATTTTAATAAAATCAACACAATTTTTATAGGTCAAAACATATATCAAAATGTGTGATATTAAATGAACGAGTCTCCTTACTTGAGCTTTTAGGGTTTGCAGTTGTCCTTCATAATTCTGTGTCATTGCTAAGTTACATTTTTCCAGACTGTCCAACTTCTGTCTAAGTAATCCCACCTGCATTAAGAATAAAATTTAATTTTGATTTTACTAAATTTTGCCTAACAAAGTTAAAAAATGTGCAAAAGAGAGGTACAATTCAAATAAAACTGCTGTGCCAAACCAAGGATAAATATTTGTACTAAAGTGCTTAACATAGCCATTAATAATTAAATTCACGAAAAACAAACATTGCTGGCGCTATTCCACTGGGCACACGTCGGGACAGTACGGTCTGGGTGTTTGACAGAAGACCCTCATCACTTCCCATTTCATAGTAAGGTGTGCAATTTACTTTGCACTGTCTTTTTGGCAGGCTTACGTTATCGGTACGCGGGCAGAAGCTCTACTGACACTCTTCAGCTCTTCCTTTAAGCCCCACTGCCTTCCATTGGAGCTCTGCTTTGGCAGGACGACGGAATAATTGTTACATTTTTATAAGAACTAACATATGAAAAAAAAAGTGCTTAATAGGATTTGGCTTACAGAATTTGTCTGCTTGAAAGCAGGGGGGTGGGGGGGGGGCCGCATCTGTTTATACATCTGTGTCAGTACAGGTGTGGCAGTGAGAGAATAGGCCTTGCACATGTACTGTGAAGGGAAACCAGAGCCAGTAACTCAGTTAACTACACCAAACAATTACATCGTTAGCTATGCCAGAAACCAGATTCCGTGAGAGGCCTAAAAGGTAGAAAAGTGGCTGCTGAACACATTGACCATCTATGATTAGTAAACATTTCTCTTCTGCCTCGCCCAAAAGAAAGATTCACAGACACGAAGGTCCACCTTAGGTAAAGCATGTGGTTTTCCTGAACTCCTCTGCAGGCCTGAGCGGGTCACACATTCTGCCACAAGCTAAGCAGCCTCCCAGGGGCTGAGGGCACGCCTCTTGAGTGGGTGCCAGGCACACACACACCCCTCTCCCCACACCACACACAGGAACACACATACACACACATCCTTCACCAAACTCTGACATTTCACTTCTTTTAGAACATACTAGTATTTTTCTAGTGGATTAGAAAGTGCAAATGCTCTTGAACTCTGCCTTGTCCAAGGACCCAGCTTTGATAACTATGTTTCTACAGCAGCAAAAGCACTCACATGTTACCTTGCCAGCAATATTCATTGCACCCACGTACTGAATGTTTACTTCTCTGGATGGCATTGATACTATATTTCTGTCTGCATCAGCACATTTTTATGGGTTTAGGGTCTGTCACTTATTTTGATAGAACACATTTAGCACATTATGACAGAATTTTGAGCAATAATTGCTATTGCTGATGCCGCATAAAAACTATGTGTAATGAAAAACAGTCTGATAGATTAAATACTATTTATAATAGTCCGAGGAATTAACGTTTATTAATACAACCATTCAGTACCTCTTGACCCTTCTGATCCAAACAAGTCTGTGCATTTGCCAACTCTTGATCCCGAAGATCTAACCTTGTCTCCAAAGCCCGCATCTTCCTTTCCCAGTCTAATTTCTTGTTGCTGACCATGATGTCAATTTGTTCCATTAATTCCTGAAGCTCAGCCTCACAAGGAGAAGCTCTGCCAATTAGAGAAAAGTAAAATACATTTTTAAAAAGCTAAATGTGAGGACAAGAAAATATTATTACCTGGCTCTAAATAAATCATTATTTACTCAAATTGTTAAATTATGTAAAATAGGAAGAAGTCTGAAAGCTAGAGGTTTTTTTGTTTTGCTTTGTTTTGTTAATCCTTACCTGAGGATATTTTCCATTGACTTTTTTTTAGAGAGAATGAAAGGGAGAGAAGGGAGGGGAGGGAGAGAGAGAAACATTAATGTGGATGTGAGAGAGACACATCGACTGGTTGCCAGGGATCGAACCTGAACCCAGGTATATGCCCTTGACTGGGAATCTAACCCACATTGTGTGGATCATGTCAGAAATAAGTTTGCAATGAAAGCCAGCTAGATAAATAAATAAATAAATAGCATTTTTAGAGCATACAAATTCTAAGGAAAATTCTCATTATGAAAAGTGGTTCCAGGTTCTTACATGTGAAAATCCATGTACATGTGTATATCATAACTTGAGGTTTGACAGCAGGCAGACTGGGACTTCATTTGTGCCTGTCAGGGGAAGAAGAACCAGCCCAGTCAAGGCAGGGCCAAGTTCAAGGGTGCCTGGTTACAGGGCCGCTGCTCCAGGAGGGGAACTTGGTGTGATCTGGTTAATGTCAGTTTGGAAGAAATCTGATCAGGCAGGTGTGGGCAAAGCAACGGAAATCTTTAGACAATGGGGATACTATTAGTCAGAGGTGGCAGTATCTCAGGTCTCTGAGGGTCTGCAGTGTTTGAAACAAAACCCTTGGCAATAACTACAATTATGGAGACTGAGAGTTTGTGAGAAGAGAGATTGCTGGGTGCTTCCAGGAAGGGTTCTCCTTCAGAGAAGCTGAAGCATAGCCCAGCCATCCAGCACACACATGCCCATGTTAGAAAAGCAAGTTATCTGGCATCCATGCAATGCTGGTGATGGACTTCTGATATATTTGTACAGTAGCTAGGGGAAAGTCAGGCGGGAGAGGCAGGTGCAAAATGACATTTCCTCCATTTGATTTCACCAAATCAGAATTTTAGGGTAATTAAGGATCATTTAGCATTTTGAAAATACTGAGGCCCAGTGAGGTCAAAATCACACATAAATTAGTGGCAGAGCCAGAACTGGATTGTAGGCAGCTGCTTCCCATCTTCAGACCCTTCCTGCATTCCACACAGGAAAAGACATGCTGTTTTTAATAAGAACTTGCTTGAAATATATAATGCAAATTAGCTCCATTGCAATAGGGTTAGGACAGGTATTAGAACCCAAAGAACTCAGAATTTCTGGAGTTGCTTTCTAAAATACCCAGAGTCAACCCAGACAAGGGATGTCCCGCAGTGGTTCTCAACCTTTCTAATGCCGCGACCCTTTAATACAGTTTCTCGTGTTGTGGTGACCCCCAACCATAAAATTATTTTCGTTGCTACTTCATAACTGTAATTTTGCTACTGTTATGAATCGTAATGTAAATATCTGTGTTTTTCCGATGGTCTTAGGCTCTATAGCAGCAGTTCTCGACCCCCAGGTTGAGAACCGCTAGCAGGGTCGCCTAAGACCATCGGAAAAACACAGTAGCAAATTTACAGTTATGAAGTAGCAACGAAAATAATTTTATGGTTGGGGGTCACCACAACATGAGGAGCTGTATTAAAGGGTCACGGCATTAGAAAGGTTGAGAACCACTACATGTTTATTCAATAGCAGAGAGGTTTCAAATACGAAGTGCCAGCCTTAGCATTCCTGGGATAAGGCCCAAAGACTCTCAAGTTTTACTTAAAACCTAAAATAAATTTGAGGAAAGGAAGTACTAGTTCCTCTATAAAAAACAATAGAACAAAAAAATAGTTTTCACACCATTTTCTTTTTTATAACTGTAAATATACTTTGCTCATTTTTTTCTGCTAGTATAAGCTCTGAAAGGAAAGGACTATATCAGTCTGTTTATCACTATCTCACCAGAACTCAGCCCAGTGCCCGAGCACGTAACAGATGCTCCTTGCAAAATGAACAAATGAGTTCTTTTCATCACTATATTAAACTATTTTAATTGATTTCAGAGAGGAAGGGAGAGAGAGAGCTAGAGATAGAAATATCAATGATGAGTGAGAATCATTGACCGGCTGCCTCCTGCACACCCCTTGGCTGAGCCCACAACCAGGGAATGTGCCCAGACCAGGAATGGAACCTAGACTTCCTGGTTCATAGGCCAATGCTTAGCCACTGAGCCACATCAGTGGCATGTAGAAATGCAGCATGTTAATGGAACTAAAATATAGGTCCAAAAGAAAGTATGACATAATATAAGCTACTCAATTAATATTGTTGAATGTTTTGTTCTCTGGTTAAGACTATACTATGCAAAAGTTAGGATAGTACACTCTTGGGATGAAAGGACTTTTACAACCATTAGTCCAACATCCCATACAGTATCTGCAAATGTTTCTTTTCTTTTTTTTTTTTTTTTAGGTACAAAATTTATTTATTTATTTATTTTTTCTTAATTAAATCTTTATTGTTCAGATTATTACAGGTGTTCCACTTTTTTTCCCCCCATAGCTCCCCTCCACCTGATTCCCCACCCCACCCCATGCCCTTACCCCCTGCCACTGTCTTCATCCATAAGAGTAAGATTTTTGTCCAATCTCTTCCCGCAACCCTCACACTTGCTTCCCCTGAGAATCGTCAGTCCACTCCCTTTCTATGTCCCTGATTCTATTATATTCACCAGTCCATTCTGTTCTTCAGATTTTTTATTCACTTGATTTTTAGATTCACTTGTTGGTAGGTATGTATTTGATGTCATTTTGTTGTTCATAATTTTTATCTTTACCTTTTTCTTCTTCTTCTTCTTCTTAAAGAATACCCTTCAGCATTTCATGTAATCCTGGTTTGGTGGCGATGAACTCCTTTAGCTTTTTCTTATCTGTGAAGCTCTTTATCTGACCTTCAACTCTGAATGATAGCTTTGCTGGGTAGAGTAATCTTGGTTGTAGGTTCTTGCTGTTCATCACTTTGAATATTTCTTGCCACTCCCTTCTGGCCTGCATAGTTTCTGCCGAGAAATCAGCTGACAGTCGTATGGGTACTCCCTTGTAGGTAATTAACTGTTTTTCTCTTGCTGCTTTTAATATTCTCTCTTTGTCTTTTGCCCTTGGCATTTTAATTATGATGTGTCTTGGTGTGGTCCTCTTTGGGTTCCTCTTGTATGGGGTTCTGTGCGCTTCCTGAACTTGTAAGTCTATTTCTTTCACCAGGTAGGGAAAGTTTTCTGTCATTATTTCTTCTAATAGGTTTTCAATATTTTGCTCTCTCCCTTCTTCTGGCACCCCAAAAATTCGGATGTTGTTTCGCTTAAAGTTGTCCCAGAGGCTCCTTACATTATCTTCATATTTTTGGATTCTTTTTTCTTTTTGTTTTTCTGGTTGGATGTTTTTCGTTTCCACATATTTCAGATCTTTGGTTTGATTCTTGGGGTATGTTGATCTACAGTTGAGTTTCTGTATATTCTTTATTTCAGACAGTGTATGCTTCATTTCTGACTGGTCCTTTTCCATTTTTTTGGCATTCTCATTAAGGTCCTTGAAGGTCTCACTAAGCTCCTCAGAAGTGTCATCAAGTTTCTCGGCAGTTTTTAGAAGATTCTTGAGTAACCTTATAAATGTGATTCTGAACTCTATGTCATCCAGTAGTTTGCTTTCCTCCGTTTCTTTCATTCGTGACATGTTTCTTTGTTTCTGCATTTTGGCTTCTTCCCTGTGTTGATGGAGTGGCTTTGTGTGGTAGGTGACCTATAGGGGGCAGTAGCTCAGCCTCCCCAATCACCTGATGTGGATGCTCTTGGTACACCCCTTTGTGGGCTGAGTGCAAAGTCTTGGTGTAGTTAAGCCTGAATTGCTGTTGGTACGCTGGGAGGAATTGACCTCCAGGCCAATTAGCTGTGAGCACTCCCTGTATCTATAATGGAAGAAGTGCTGCGCTTATGGGGCAGGACTTGTTTCAGTGGGGCTTTGGTGCTCACTGAGTCTGCCTCTTGAATGTGTCACTTATGGATGTGAGGAGTTGAAATCTGTTGTCTCACACTGACCACTAGGTACACTGGCTTCTGGATCTCCAATGGGGTGCAGGTCAGCTACTGTCTGAGGCCACTCAGCAGGAGCTACAGTGAGAGCTGCAGTTTTCTCCTCTTTGCTTGGGGTTTGGAGGTTTTGGAGCTGTCTGACCCGGGCTGCAAGTTTTCTAGGTTAAGCTGCAATAGGGCAGGCTTTCTTATGCTAATTGAGCTGCTTGGAGCTTGGGTGGGTTTGTAGGTTGTGTGGGGCGGGGTCTCAGAGCGTCACTAGGTTAGGGCGTGGCAAACAGCAATGGCTGCTAGTAAGCCCGCTCTGTGTCCCGACCGTGTCCTGGAATCCTGTGCCCCAGTGCCGTAGACAATTATTCCTGCGCACAGCTCTGCTAGCAAGCCACTCTCACTGGCAGACAGTCCAGCTTCTCCCCGTAGGAGTTTGGGTCCCCCGCGTCTCCCCAGAGACTGGATTTCAGAGTAATTGGGGGCTTGTCTCCTTCGGGTTGAAAAAAGCAACGCACCCAGTCGTCCGCCGCCAGCCCGGATCCCGCGCCTCCGTACCTCAGCTTTTCAGCGCTCGTGCACGTCTCAATGCTCTTTTCTCTTTCCTTCTAGTTGTAGAACTTCCACTCAGCCAGCTTTCCCGTGGTGCTGGGTGATAGACGTTTTATCTTTTAGTTGCAGTTTAAATTGTTGTCGGAGGTAGCAGTTTAGGTGTTTACCTATGCCGCCATCTTGGATTCCCCTCTGCAAATGTTTCTTAAGAGAATTGTCTATCATACCCCACTGATCAGATTCAGCAGGTCTAGGACAGTGCCCAAGATATCGAGTGATTCTGGTGCATGTTAAGGTTTGTGATCTATTTTGCAATAGCTCTGCCCAAAGGTCATCCAGCCTACGTCTGAATTCTTCCTTTAGCAGGTAACCACTGACTGAGATCATATCCGGATGAGTTTTTAAAAGTTATTTCCTGTACTAAAGAACTCTTTCATCCACTGGTCCTAATTTGATTCATCGGGACTATTCAATATAGTCAACCTTAGAGTGCTTGAATAACACAGTTACTAGTATGATGAATACAGTTACCAGTGTACCTCCAGGTTCTGCTGCATCTCCTCTCCTCAGTGCTCCATATTAGAGGCTGAACATACAGACCATGGTCAGAACACATGACAACAGGCTCAGACCCATAATCTCTACAGCAACGGTCCTAGAATGGTCAGGACTTGGTCAGTGACTGACAGCTTCCTTAAAATTTTGCCCCCACTTCCAAATCAGGACCAACTGGAGAAAGCTAAATATGCTCCCCAAATCAGTCATGTAAGATGCCCCACTTCTAACATCCTGCCTCCTGGTTCTCTGTGCCAACAGCCTCCAATCGGAACATACCTGAAGCCTTTTGTTCACCATAGAGCTTTTCTACTTTCCTGCTTGCCTTTGGGTCTCTGCCAAATGCAAGTGATGGTGGCTGATTCTCTTTCTCTAACAAGCTCTGAATTACTGGTAAATAGGCTTCATTTGTTCTCATTTGGGTGGTCTTTGTTTATTCCCTTCAATTGCCTATAGAGATTTTTTCCTCTACCACTCACTACCTAGCATATTACCTGGAAAATACTAGATGCTTAATATACATGAGTTAAACGAGTGAAAGAATGACTATGGTAAGACTTTCAGACCCTTCATAACTCCTAGTGGCTCTCCTCTGAACATGTTCCCATTTGTCGATTTCCTCCCTGAAATATGCCACTCAGAACTTTATGTATGATCAAAGCATGATCTAATCAGCTTGGAGAGGGACTCTCACAACATTTGTTTTAGGTGCTGTATACTTTTATTCAAGCAGATAAAGATCAGTTTGAATTGGGGAGGGGAGATGGGCAAAGCATACTTTTCAAGGTGCTTTTATCCTTGTCTAAACACCTCATTTCTTTCCCATACATGCTATGAGTAAAGCCGCCTAGTCACTATCTTGTGCTTGTTTAGTTATGGAGAGTGCACCAAGGGCAGGGCTTTATATCTTCCTTATTAAAATTTAGCTTGATAGTTTCAGCCTCTCAGTGTGGCTCGTCATGACTGGTTCTTTAATGAAGCAAATATTCATTAAGTGGCTGCGGTCCACAGTGTGAGGAACTGGGAAGGTAGAGACACAAGATCAACTGCCTGTGGGTAGACACGTACAAGGCAGGCAGGAACAATGAGAAATGGATGAATAGAAAAGGAATAGAAGGCAGGTACTGAATTCAGACTTGGATGGTGGGCTATCACAGCTGCCTTCTTAAATGAGGTAACTTCTGAGCTTACATTTTGAGCTCCTGTTTCTGTCAGATTATATCCACTATATCTCCCAGTTTGTGTCAGCTGCACATTTGATAAACATTACTTGTTTTATATATACACTAGAGGCCCAGTGCATGAAAATTTATGCACTTGTGGGGGGAGTCCCTCAGCCCGGCCAGTGCCCTCTTGCAGTCTGGGACTCCTCGGGGGATGTCTCCCTGCCGGCTTACAGTAGTCAGTCATCCCTCTGGCAGCCTGGATTGTGGCTGCGCTCGCAGTGGTCAGCCCGGCTTGAGGCTGAGCACAGCTCCCCCTGTGGGAGCGCACTGACCACCAGGGGGCAGCTCCTGCATCGAACGTCTGCCCCCTGGTGGTCAGTTTGTGTCATAGTGACTGGTTGTTTCCAGTCGTTCCTCCGTTAGGGTCAATTTGTATATTACCCTTTTATTGTATAGGATGTGTTTTTTATAAAAGTGGTTGTACTAGTACAATGTCATGAAGGAAGAGATGGAGGACAGAGCATATGGCATTCCACTACCATGCCCTTTAAGTGGCAGTGATCCACTGATTATGCCTTTCCTTATAATCAGATGCAAATCCATTTAATTAACCTTATAATTCCGCCTCTCCCCATAAAAATGTCATGAAAAGCTTGCAACATATGATGCCAGAGCCCCAATACAACTCTTTCTGTGGGTTCCCTGGTGCACAGCACATGAACCCTGTGAACCAAGGTGGGTCTAGTGTGCTGTGGGCAGGTGTGTGCGTGCTGCGTCCTGGCGGCCACTGCTTCCTCTCTGGGGGGTCATAAACCACTGATAATCTCTTCCAGAGTTTTAACTAAGATTCCTTTTTACATCAAACTCATTTTTGGGTCAAATTTGATATCTCATTTAAACTTTCAATTGTCCTACCTACTTGTATAACTGCCTCTCCTGAGTTTTTAGAGATAATTAATAGCAGCAGCTGTCTCAGTAGCATCAATATTTGCTCCTAAATCTAGTGAAATATCAAATAAAATACAATGGGCTTAGTTTAGCCCCCTTCTCAGATCTGGGCACTAACATTATTTCTGTTTTCATTTGTTTCATCCATAGATGCTAACACTATGCTAATTATTTTCCTGCACTTCCTTTCATGGGTCCTCACAACATCCCATCAAATACCTTATTATTCCAACTTTAGAAAAGTTGATTGAGGAGCTAAAAAATAAAAGACACCCTCTGAATCTTTCAGCTCTGGAGACTGGGTGAATTGTGTCTAATACATTATACTAAGACACACACACTATGGCTCTTACTATTTTGGGGGTTTGTGTCTAACACACTACACTAAGACAGACACACCATGGCCCTCACTATTTATTGGGTTCATCCTCGGGCGCAATTATCAAGAGAAGGATCCCGGGGTCAGGCCAGAGGTCTAAATGCCTTAAAACAGAGGGGAGGGGGCACACTGAGACTTGTTAGCGTGATAACTAGTCTGGTGAGCCTAGAGTTGAAATATCACGATATCAAATTTGGAGACAAAGACAGTGCAAAATAGAAAGCTGATGATATAAATGGAGATAGTAGTGGCGAGTATGTGGGAAGGGGCAGGGGAATGGAATATGGAGAAAGTCATGCCTAGTGAAAAGGCCGGGGTAAAATGCATGGGCCTATGTGTCACGCCAGAGTCCTGTAACATAATGGGCTTACATGCAGGTTCCTATAAAGCAAGACTTCGTCAGACAGGTAGCGCTGGTGACCAGATAACCTGCTGCTGAAACCAGGACAATTTTGAAATTGAAAAGGGTGCTTATAATAATTATGCCAGGAAAACAGGTGTAAACAGTGATTGTTCTGGGAAAACTGGGATGTAGGTCAGCCTACCCATCACCAATCTGGAAAGTAGAAGTGGCTAAAAGGTCTGTAAAAAATTTAAAAAATGAGTTCAGTTGGGGACATGAGAGATGTCTGAGTAGAAATGGATCTTCAGCTCAGGAAAGAGAAGAGGAAGATTAAAGGACAAACATGGAAGTGAGCATAGAGGAAGGGGAGGGAGAGAGGAAGGAAAGCAGAGAGAAAAGAGCAAGAGGAGATCATTTCATGGGACAAGGAAGAGTCTAAGGAAATGAGTTTCCAAAAGGCTGATGAGCAATCATATTAGGGCTTAACTTTTTTAAAACAGTTTAATGAAATTCATTCTAAAATGTTTGCATGTATATCTGTCTTAGTTATATTATTCTCCATTTGGCTATAAGTATAGTTTAACTTTTCTGCGGTGGCTCACACACCTTGTGCTGCACATCACATCCTGTATCACACCAGAAACATGAACATAGCCCAGGGGGAGGACTCCAGGAGGAGCCCAGAACCACTTCCACAGACACGTCTGTGACATCAGCCTGCCCTTTAGTCACTTGCCTCCTGAAACAGTACAGTGAAAGTTATTACTCTTTGACTTTTAGGTCATAGTTTCATGGTTACCCTTGTTCAAAATTAATTACAGAATTATAGCTAAAGTGGCTTTTCCTCAAACACTTTTCTTGTTGTACAAAAAGGTTATTTACTTCATGTTAGTGTTTGCTCACTTACTAATAGCAACATTACAACTCCTATTTTTATTGCATATTTGAGATGGTGGCTCATAGTCAGCCCATTCTTCTCTCTCATTTGCAATAACCTTAATTTGGGGTGTGGAGGAGATAAAAATCCCACTACCCCACAAAGCAAGCTTAAATGTACTTATAAAGGCTTCATTCTAAAGCCCTAAAGCCTTCATCATAATCATCAAAGGAAGACTTTTATAGAAATAAAATGCAATGTGATAGCTTCCAAACCTCTACCAATATTTTATTATAATTCTAGACACATACAAATTTAAAATTTCCTTTTTTATTTCCTGAAAAGAATGGAAGACCTGTTAAAATATCTGCATTACAGGCAAATATTTTCTATAATAACTATCACATTCTAAGTAACATCTTGGTTCACCGATTGAATGAGGTGAGAAGACAGTGAAATATTAGCAGGCACTAACCTTCTTTCTTCAGGGTTATTTTTATAATTATCTAGAAGTATAAATAACTTCACTATCCTTATAAACATATATCTGAAATATTTCACATTACTACATAAAAAGATATGCAATTAATAACAAATAAATGTTTATCTACATGTGCATTAGGTTGGATTCTATAAACCAATTGCTAGGACAACTAAAATTCCCTCTTTCCAAAAGGTCTATATGATGAGAGACTGCAGTGTTAGTGCATGTGAGGATAGTCATTTTACCATTTTCTACTTAAAACTAGAGCCAGTTATTTCACTGGATCCTTACAGGAAAACATTAGGCAAACATTGATAAAATGTTATTTACTTCATGTTAGTGTTTGCTCACTTACTAATAGCAGCATTACAACTCCTATTTTTATTGCATATTTGAGATGGTGGCTCATATGCTAGAAAACTAAGAAATATAATGTTTCCCAGATATTGGAAATTTCTAATGAACCTTCTGATGCCAACTTGTTCTGATAACTTTCAAATCTGTACCTTATTCTTATCTCTTATGTGGCTAGATGCCTACCCAACATTCATCCTTCCTTCCATACTAATGGAGCTCAGATGTTATTCAGAGTGGAACTGTGTCCAGCTAAAACACAACCACATTTCTCAGTCTCCTCTGGGCTAGGCCTGGCCATAAACAAAATCTGGCCTGTGAAATATAATGGAAGTTGCTGTGAAGCTTTTTAAAAGAGGGACACAGCCGTTGTTGTTAGTGTCCTACACATTCCTCACACTCACCACTTCAAGGCACTCAACCTGATGTCTAGTGGACAGCTTAATTAGTCTCTCAAAGGGATCTTTCCCTTCATTTCCTTCCCTCCCCCCACTCCCTTCCTCCCTTTCTTCCTTCTCCCTCTCTCTCCTTCCTCACTTCCCTATCTCCCCCACTCCCTTCCTTCCTAGTTTCCTTTCTCCCTTTCAAAATCACTCACTGATTTTCTATAATAACTTAGCACTGTGCTAACATTTTAGGATCTACCTTCAAAGTTGGATTTTACCTCAGGTCCACTTCACCTTTTTTCTTCAGAGGCACAAGATATTAGAACTTATAAAATTTGATTACTCTGAAGAGGAATATGTGTGTGTGGGTGGGGATAAAATATGATGGGAGAAGAAAAATGGGGTACAGTCTGGGACATTTAGAAGGCAAGAGAATCAATAAAATTAAAAAAGAATTTTCAGTGTGCAAAAATAATATATTACTACAATTTACTAAACAACCAATATATTGACTTATATTAGAACTATTTTACAAACTATAATTAAAACTGTATTTAACTCATAAAAACATATAACCTGTTATCAACTAATATACTTTAGAGTTGGAAAGGACACTTTTAAGATTAAGAAAGACACACACAGAAGAGTAGTGCTTTAAAGTATTTTTTCTGAATTCAGATGTAAGAAGTTATGCTTTAATATTCATTGCTTTGGTTCTTTGAAAATATGACTTTCACAGCAGATAAAAAATTTGGCAGATCATGTAACAGTACCTAGATTTTTAGGAAAGATTTGACAAGATTCAATGAATGAGATCAATGGCTAAGATGTAAGTCACAGAATAAAAAGTAAATGATTCAGTAGAGAAAAATGAGACTTTTGGTTGACGATGGATGAATACACATTTTATTCCCTTCCAAAATCCTAGTAAAATAAAGCAAGGAGGTATTTTCAACCTATACAGTTATACCTACAAGGACAAAAATAAAAGGAGCTGAGAGTAGAGGAAGCCCAGAAACAATCCAAGTAGGTATTTCTGGAAGTAGGGGATAAATGCTGGCAGCCCAACTTATATCATCCAATCAGGAGAATTTAGAAGAGTGTTTTCTGGCTCTGATCAGCCTGAGGCTACTCACTGAAAGAGACTAGACTGATGACCATACAGTAAAGGGGTCTTTGACAGTAAAGACCCCTGTCAAAGCGCCCTGCCAGGTATATGGAGCTGCCTGTCAGCTTTCAATTCTACCACCCTTCAACAGGAACAAGCAGTCAGGGACCACAGCCATTTGAAGAAAACCATTCACACAACTAGGTCAAATACAAACAGAAAGACATTTTTTGAAGTAAATTATGCAGAAAAAAGAAAACTTCAAACATTTGCAATTAAGATACTAGAGTTATCAATACCAGGAAAAACAAAATGTACACGAGATGAGAAATAATCACAGTGTACTATATGGCTCAGAGGTAAAGATCATGCTAAAGTCATTATGAGACAAACAGAATATTGACCCAACCAAGATCATAATGTATTGGAAGAATGGAAGAATCAGAAGTGTGGCTGTGTGTGTATGTGCGCGCGCGCGCGCGCGCGCGCGCGCGTGTGTGTGTGTGTGTGTGTGTGTGTGTGTGTGTGTGTGTGTGATGAAAAATAACCACTATGGATGTCAATAGATGATGTCAAAAACTGAAAAATCAAGAAGTAGCAATATAAGCATGTTATTTAGAGAGATGGAGATAAATACCAAAAGAATTAGCCAAAAGGAAGTGCCTCTGGGGAGGGAACAGGAGATAGCTGGTTTTTGGTAACTGATAAAAAACAAAATGACTTTTTAAACTTCGTATATGTGTAACTAAGTAAAGAAAGATCTGGATAAATGTTCTTTTTCAATTCATATGTGCATCCACATATATAAGGAAATTGACTTTTAATATTTTTAATTTTAATTATTTATTTTTAAATTTATCTTCATTGTTGAAAGTATTACAGATGTCCCCTTCCTCTCATACCCACCCCCCAATGATCACCTCCACTCCTACCCTACCCCCAGGCCTTCACCACACTATTGTCTATAACAACACTCCAGAATTTGTACATTTGGGGATTCTACTAGTATGTATGTGTTTCATTGACTTTAGCATTGCTTAATGCATATGTGGAATTGCCATTTAGGAATAACCATCAGATATAGTGCATTAAATATAAGCTTTAGTAATCTTAAATATATTAGACTGTATTACACCTTGGCTGGCGGCTCTGCCTGAACCCTTAGGCAGCTGCAGATGCACTGTAGTGGTGGGCAGATTTCTCTGGAAAACCTACTTGAATTCTCTTGTAGAGTAGCAGAGCCTGGGAGAAAATGGGGCTGTGGAGCAGTTGTTAGAGGTTGGGGAGAGGCACAAATTGAAGAGTGTGAAGAAATACACTGGAGGCATACCCACAGAATAACTGATTGTAACAACATTGCTAAAAGGATCAAGAGATAATTTCAAACAATCTTATTCCTATGTTAACGAGTCAAGGGTATATTGCATTGCTTTAAAATAAAACAATTTTGAGAGCAAAAGGAACAACAAAATAAGCATACAAAAAAAGAAATACTTGGAAATACAAAAATGGTTGTCAACACTAAAGATTTCAGTCAGTGGTGGTAGAAAAGAACCCCGGGATGAAATCATTGCTGAAATAAAAATGAGAAAACTCAAGAAATTCCTCTGTGACATAGAGAAAAAAGACAATGATGGAAATTAAGAGAGAAAGAAAAAGATATAGATATTCTGGGAGATAGGAATGAAACAAGACAGTGGAGACTAATATCAAATAAATAGAAGAAATTTGAGTCTGAGCTGAAGAAATTTGAATGTTTAGAGTAAAAGAGTTTATCACGTGCTATGAAGGATTATTAAGAAAGGATGCATACCTAGAAAGTTTTCCTGACAAATTTTAAAATTCTAGGATAAACAGAAGTCCAAAAACCTCTGGACATTAAAAAGAAAGAAGGAAAGAAAAAAAAAAAAACACAAAGGAAGGAAAGAGAGTGGACTTCATTGGCTTTTCCACCTGCAACACTCAATTCTTCAGGACAATGGGAGTCATGTTAGAGTTTGTTTTAAAAGTAAAAATAAGACATTTGGACATAAGTTGAAAAGTATATCACCTGCATTCATTTTTATGAAAAGATTGCCTAAGGATATACTTCAAATTAAAAGTAAATTCAAAAAATTTTTAAAATTAAGAACAGGGAAGGTTTTGTATATAAATAATAGTAATAACAATGCAATTAAACTTATAGCTGTTAAAAAGGATTCTTAAAATAAGAAAGGAATAAAATAACAATTAACAATATCCTATGTATAATAATGTTTATAAAAATTAATAGCAACCAGGAACTAGAACTCCAGATTATTTCTTATAGGTGGGATAAGGGAATGAGGAAGCAAAGGCATTACTAAAGGTTAAGTCTTACTATGGTTGAGGCAATTTAAAGTTATAGTTAAGAAAGAAACCAAGATGGCAGTATAGGGAAACACCTAAACTGCTGCCTCGCACAACAATATCAAAACTACAACTAAAAGACAAAACGGACACCATCCAGAACCACAGGAAAGCTGGCTGAGTGGAAATTCTACAACTAGAAGGAAAGAGGAAAGCACATTGAGACTCAGAGGAGCTGCAAAAGGCTGAGGTATGGAGACGCGTGCACAGAGAGGACGGGCGGCTGAGTGCACAGGCAACTGAGTGCATGGCTGGCTTTCCTAAGCAGGACGGGGAAGCTCCCGACTGCGCTGAACTCCAGTTCCGGGCAAGACTCTGGGAACCCAGACTCATTTGGGGGGAATCTGGACTGTCAGGAAAAGAAAAAGCACACTGAGACTCAGGGGAGCTGTGGAAGGCAGAGGTCCAGAGGCACGCGCACACACAGAGGACTAATTGCTGAGTGCACAGGCGACTGAGTGCGCGGCTGGCTTTCTAAAGTGGGAGGGAGACAGAAGCTCCCGACTGTGCTGAACTCCAGTTCCGGGTGAGATTCTGGGAACTCAGACTCATTTGGGGAGAAACTGGACTGTCTGGCAGTGGGCAAAACTCGAGGGCGGCTTTCTCTCAGAGGTGCTTGCAGTGATTACCGAGGGACACTGAGACCCAGGGGCCTCATAGGGCAGGGCTGACGGGAAGCCAAGGCTGTCTGCTCCACCCTGAGACTCTGCCCCATCCAAGCTGAGCCCAGAGTCTTTTGCAATTTTGCAAGTCTTGTCTCATAAGGGTATCTCCAGCACAGAAGTTCTCCCAGCATAGACACAGCTGATCCTCACAGACAATTGGCCTGGAGGTCGATTCTTACCAGTGATACCAACAATAATCATGACTTAACTACAACAAGGCTGTACACACAGTCCACAAAGGGGTGAACCAAAAGTGTCCACCTCAGGTTACTGGGGTAGGCTGAGCCACTGGACCCTATAGGACACCTACCACACAAAGCTACTCTACCAACTCAGGGAGGCAGCAAAAATCCAGAGACAAAGAAACAGATCACAAATGAAAGAAATGGAGGAAAACAAACAACTGGATATAGAGTTCAAAACCATGGTTATAAGGGTTTTCAAGAATTTCCTAGAAAAGGCCAATAAATTTAGTGAGACCCTCGAGGATATGAAAAAGGACCAACTAGAAATTAAACATACACTGACTGAAATAAAAAAATATTATACAGAGATCTAACAGCAGACTAGAGGACTGCAAGAATCAAGTCAAAGATTTGAAATACAAAGAAGCAAAAAACACTCAACCAGAAAAGCAAAGAGAAAAAAGAATCCAAAAACTTGAAGATAGTGTAAGGAGCCTCTGGGACAACCTCAAGTGTACCAACATCAGAATTATGGGGGTGCCAGAAGAAGAGAGAGAGCAAGATATTGAGAACCTATTTGAAGAAATAATGACCAAAAACTTCCCACACCTGGTGAAAGAAATATACTTAAAGTCCAGGAAGCACAGAGAACCCGAAACAAAAGGAATCCAAAGAGGACCACACCAAGACACATCATAATTAAAATGCTAAGAGCAAAAGACAAAGAGAGAATATTAAAAGCAGTAAGAGAAAAACAGTTAGTTACCTACAAGGGAGCACCCATATGACTGTCAGCTGATTTCTCAACAGAAACTATGCAGGTCAGACGGGAGTGGCAAGAAATATTCAAAGTGATGAACAGCAAGAACCTACAACCAAGATTACTCTACCCAGCAAAGCTATTATTCAGAATGGAAGGTCAGATAAAGAGCTTCACAGATAAGAAAAAGCTAAAGGAATTCATCACCGCCAAACCAGTATTATATGAAATGCTGAAAGGTATTCTTTAAGAAGAGGAAGAAGAAGAAAAAGGTAAAGATAAAAATTATGAACAACAAATACATGTCTATCAACAAGTGAATTTAAAAATCAAGTGAATAAAAAATCTGAGGAACAGAACAAACTGGTGAATATAATAGAATCAGGGGCATAGAAAGGGAGTGGACTGACAATTCTCGGGGAGCAAGGGGTGTGGGGAGTGCGGGAAGAGACTGGGCAAAAATCATACACCTATGAATGAGGACATTGGGGAGGAGGTAAGGGCAGAGGGAGGTGGGAACCAGGTGGAGGGGAGCTATGGGGGGAATAAAGAGGAACAATTGTAATAATCTGAACAATAAAGATTTATTAAATTAAAAAAAAAATAATAAAATAAAATATCTCCATGGGGGGAAAAATAAAGTTATCGTTAAAATTCAGTATGCCAAAAGAGAAATAAAAATTAAAATGTATGTAAAAAAGATAAATTAATAACTTATAAGATGTAGAACTTGTAAAGGAAAAGAAGGAAAACTAGACCAGACTAGCAAATGTCATGAAGTTAAAAAGGCTCAAATGTTAACAATAATGATCATAAAATTCTCTTTTTTAAAGACAATGATTTTCTAATTGAGTTATTTATATTTTAATCTAATCATAGTCTATATATAAGAGACACAATATGATATAAAAAGGAATGAAAACAAGGGGGTGAACTAGAGTTGTCAATATCAGTACCAGGGAAAGTAGAAGATAAACAAAATAACATTAACTGATACTTGTGAGATATTTTATAAAAAAGCAAAATCCTATAATATACCAGGAAGATATAATATCCATGGACCTCAGTACATTGAACAGAACATGAAAATATGTAAAACAAAAACTGCTTGAGATACAAGAATAATTGGATAAAACTATAATTATAGTAAAGATGTTTCTTAAAAAATTTTGACAGATCAAATAGACAAAAGTAAGGTAATAATGGATTTGAAAAACATAATTTAAATGTAACAATAATAATTAAAAGGTTTGATTATATATGTATGATCTTCTTTATTCTTTTTACTTAACCAATAGAGAATATACATTTGTTTTCAAATGCCCAAAGAACATTTATAGAGGTTGATCATCCAATAGATCACAAGAATAATCTTAATGAAACTGAAATATCATCTAGGTCAGTGGTCTGCAAACTCATTAGTCAACAGAGCCAAATATCAACAGTACGACGACTGAAATTTCTTTTGAGAGCCAAATTTTTAAACTTAAACTTCTTCTAATGCCACTTCTTCAAAATAGACTCACCCAGGCTGTGGTATTTTGTGGAAGAGTCACACTCAAGGGGCCAAAGAGCTGCATGTGGCTCGCGAACCATGGTTTGCTGACCACTGATCTAGGTCATAATCTATGATCATGGTGGTAGGTAGATTAGAAAGTAATAACAAAAAAATAATTATCTCCCCACTGGAAGTTGTATTCCCTAAATATCTCTTAAGACAAATAGTAAATCAAAATTGAAGTAATAGGCTATTTAGAAAATGACAGTGGGAACACTAATCCTATGGTCCATAGTAAAGCTGTACGCAAGAGGAACTTGAGCTTTAATTTTTTTTTTTAAAGAAGTCATGAAATCCAGAGTCATGAAAATAATTGAACTGTAATTTTCAACTCAAAATTCAGAGCAAGATAAATAAAATAGATCATAAAAGGACAAATTAATTAGTAGAAATTCATGAATAACAAAACAAAGCGATATATAGATATTCTCCCCCCCCTCTCTCTGCCCCCCCCTCCCCTCTGTTATAAGGAAATATTTATTGAATGAGAAGGTGCCAACTAAGAAGAGAGCAGACTTAGTGGTGCTTCAAATCCATCTCAAAAAAAGTAGAGTACAGGCTTCTTTTATGTCAAGGGAAGGGGGAAACAGGAGTGGCAAGAGGTGACTGACTACAAAAGACATCTGGGTGCCAGCAAGGGTCCAAGGAAGATTGTACCTAGTCTGTGGACCCTAGTTGATGTGAGTTCGGTCATGAGCTTCCTGCAATTCCCTGATAAACAGTACATAGTTCCCTTATATCCTGAGATAGTATGTGTTTTTTTTTGTAAAACTCAAGTCAAAAGCAGAATCCCTCTAATGATTAATTATCTCTATATGCAAGACTAAGCAGAAGCTACTGAACAAAGGCTTGGAGTTGGAAAGGCCTACCATTTCACTCTGTTTCAATGCCCCCTTTTTTCTTGTCCATTCCTTAATCAGAGGAAAATAAGGCAAGTGGGTCTAGGTTCAATTAAGAGAGAGGATTAGCTTTAAGATGGAGTCAGATTTGCCTGCCCATTGTGCCCGTCTTATCCAGCTCTTACAATCTCACACACCAACCTCTCCCACAATGGTCCCTGAGCCATAGAGGAGGCATTCTGCATGTTTCAGACAAAAAAATAAAGAGTAACTTCTGTTATTGTGTTCCCCAGGACCCAAACCTTGATGAGCTGGCCACTGCTCAAACACTTCCTAACAAGTAATGTAAGGTGATCCTATTGTCTAAGGACCTCCATGTCAAGGATTCTAAGGTGTGTCCGATTTTTTTCAGTGAAGTGGGTGCTCAAGTCACTAGAGATTGCGGAAGGAATATCCCAAGTGAGAAACACATTTTCTAAGTTTCTTTCCCGTTGAGAGGGCATCAGTCTTGTGGCAACGGAAAGCTTCAATTTATCTGGAAAATAAATGCACAAAAACAAGAACATACTGATAAACCAAACTAAGTGGCAGCTGAATGAATGGATTTCGTCCACCTGTGCCACAGTCTGATACCCAGATTCAGTCATTTTAGTGTGTCACTAAGTTTGATGACACACATCTTATGTCAGGATATCTCATATTTCTAGCAATTTCACATATATATTGTGTCCCAAAAATGTATACACACTTCGAATAATTATTAATTATAATGGGTTAAATCTGAAAAGAAAGAAGCATCAATTGAGCTATCAGCTGTGAAGTGGGTACACATTTTTTTGGGACACACTGTATTTCTGGAACACTTATATACTTACTAGAGGCCTGGTGCATGAAATTCGTGCATTGGGGGGGGGGGTCCCCTTGGCCCAGCCTGCACGCTCTCCAATATGGGACCCCCAGGATCAGGCCTAAACCGGTAGTAGGACATCTCTCTCATAATCCGGGACCACTGCTCACCTGTCTGCCTGCCTAATCACCCCCAACTGTCCCCCTGCTGGCCTGGTTGCCCCCAACTGCTCCCCCCGCCGGCCTGGTCACCCCTCACTGCCTCCCTCTGCCGGCCTGGTCGCCCACCACTGCCCCCTCTTGTGCCAGCCTGGTTGCCCCAAAATGCCTCCCCTTGTGGGCCTGGTCACCTCACACAGCCTGCTGCTCAGTCATTTGGTCACTGCTCACTGACCCCCCTGCCGGCCTGGTCGCCCCACGCAGCCTGCTTCTCGGTCATTTGGTCACCGCTCACTGACCCCCCTGCCGGCCTGGTTGCCCCACGCAGCCTGCTGCTCGGTCATTTGGTCACTGCTCACTGACCCCCCTGCTGGCCTGGTCACCCCACGCAGCCTGTTCGGTCATCTGTTTGGTTGTGATAGTTGCTTAGGCTTTTATATATATATATATAGATACCATATATATATATATATGGTATCTATATATAGATATATATATATAGATACCATATATAAATAAAAATATATATATAGTATCTATTTATATATATAGATACCATCTATATATAAAAAATGCACAATGTTATTTTTTATTTGTTAATGCTTGCTATGTATATTCAACACACAGAAATTAGCCTAATTAAATATTTCTGTTTTGTAAGGAAAGAAACCAAATCTTTTGAGGTGTTCCAGGACCCTTCCGGAATACCTCAGTTATTCCCAGGTCAAGACTCCATTTATAATTTAAATTTTGCAAAATTTTAAATTTTGAGACATTTTTTCAAAAGCTATCAAAAAGTCTGGACATGGTTCTTTTAAAAAGGCCAATAAGATAGATCATTTATCCATTGGATAATTAGTTACGTTCTGGGCATATACTCTAAAAACAAATAAAAAGGACAAACTCACTTAAGTATGACTGTTTTTGATTAGGAGTTTAGATGGATTATTGTGGAACAAATACAAACACCTATAATTGGGAGAAATCATGATATAAATTAAAATCCAGGCCTGTGATAACCCGGATGTCAGAGAATAACGATTCACCTGCATTATAAATGTTCTGTGTAAAAGCCACCACCTTAGGCCTTTGCACTTTCTGTCCCTGTGGCTTGGAATTCTCTTTATCCAGATACAATCTCTGCTCAAATGGCACCTTGTTTGGCCACCCCATTCACACTCTCCTCTCCTCCTCAGCTTCTTTTCTTTTCTTTATGTCACTGTATGAAACATGTCTATATCTCCCACTGACGTGCAAGCCCCTTGGAGCAGTGGTCTCTATTTTGCTCACTGCTGTCTTCCTGGTGCTTCCACCAATGACTGGCTGATGGTAGACTCTAGATAAATATTTGCTAAACAAAAGTTGCTCCACAAAACATTGCTGTGTATGGAGGTGACGTGGTTTGATAAGTACCTAACAAATCCCTGATGAAGGACGTTTGTCTTCATGATCTACATTTTTACATACTAGTATTTCTCAGTAGCATGTGAGACAGAGGCAAAGCCGACTTGGCTCTCCATGCTTTGGAGACCACAGTGGACAATGTCTGATCTCATGTCTGCTGTGATGAGTGAAGCAGTTCCTCATGGAAACTTCCAGTAATTCTCATTCGCTTCTGGTTTGTAATTATATTGTACGCAAACAAACTCTATGGTTCCTTACTAAACTCTAAGTTCTTTAAGGTCTGTTTCTTAATGATCTTTGTATGGATCATAGTGCTTAATGTTGTGCCTGGCATACATTTCCTTAAGAATGAATGAAGAGGAATTGCAGTGAAGTGATAGTTGGTACCCAGCCTTTGGTTCAGGACCGTCAATCTGCATCTTAGTTCTCCAAGCAGGAGTACTGTCATGATGGTGGGCCCAGAGAGAGATATCATGCAGTGAGAATGGCTGCTCTGCCCGTCCTGGTCTGCTTATATCTGGACTTGTACATGAAACAGAAATGCACTTCAATCTTACTTACACCACTGCATTTGGGGGTGTCTTTATTATAAGAGCTTATACTTTAACATGCCCAATTTCTTAGTTGTGAAATGACAATGATACCTAGCGGGACAGTAGTAGTATTCAGTAGGATGTTCATTAAAAAGTGATAGCCGGAATTATACAGACTTGTGCAGCTTTCCTTTAGCCTGATGTCAGTCATGGCCTGAGCAGAAAACCTGAAAGTGAGATACCTGAAGTGGTCTGACTAGTGCAAAATCAGTCACAGTCAAGATAGGCACAATAGTACCTCCTTCTCCCCCATACCTCCTCCCCATTCAGCTCTGGGGTCAGCCAGTGGTCAGTTAGCTAATGAAACAATAGACAGAGAAACCTTGGTGGTGCTGGTGGCAGGGAATAGGTGGGAATAGATATTGGTGAAAAGGAATTTAAATTTTTATGATGGTGAATGTTATACCAATTCTATTCCTGATCTTTAGGAAACTTTTGGTAAAATATCCAGTCTTGTTGCTGTTTTGAGGTTATGCTTAAGTGCTGAGTTCAGCCTTAAGGACAAACGTGGAGGATTGGACTATTGGTATAGCAAGAAAGGGGCAAGTTGGCTGGGAACTGCTGCACTGTGGAAACCCAAGAGCACATGGGCCCATGTGCACAGCCAAAACACTAAAAACTCACCCAAAGTTGGAAAACGGTGATTTCCACTGCAGATCCAGGTCTAAATTGGAGACTCAAACTATAGATCCTTAAAATCACTTGAATTTCTCCCGCATCCTCCTCACCAAAAGTAACTGGCATATCCTTCTATTAATACTAAATTTCAAAATTCACGTGTCTACCAGGACATTTTTGGCATAAGTCAAGTACTAATTTGTTAAATAGAAATTTCTCAGCACTTACCCCTCTGTATTATGGGCTTGGTTCTCCATGTCGAGAAACTGCCTCTGGTTTATACTTCTCAGTGTTTAACCTGTAAGGGGGAAAAATGGTCTAGATTCCTAAAATGATAACCGTTATTAACCTAGAAAGCAAGAATTGCTTCTGATAAACCATTTAGTATGAGTTTTTCTGAATGTAGTGCTATTGGTTTTACAAAATGTAGAAACTTGCATGTGTGTGTGTGTCTCCCCACGCATGTGTGACATTGGCTTAGTGATGAGTAGATAAACGGGATACTCAAAGTAGCATTCGCTACAGAGCAGCTTGGTGCCAGGTCCATGAGATGAGTAAAATAGAATTCCTATTTTATTCCAGCTAAATGCTCTCAAACTTCCCTTTCTTGTGGATCCTCTAAAAGTTTGCCATTAGTTTTTATTTGTAACAAATAAAAAAATTGAGTAAATTTTTTATTTGTCCCCTTCTGGGTTTTGTCAGAGATTTAAAATAAAAAGACTAGGAATTCCCTAAAATTAGGAATCTCACAATTCCTCAAAGACTCTGTAGGCACCTGCTCACCCTTGGGTGTTAGTATTTGCCCAACGTTAAAAAAAAAAAAAAAAAAAGCTTTTTCCAGCAACAACGTTTTCCTGAGGATAAATGGACAAAGTATTGAAAAGGACTTCAACTCCTCTGAATTACTGGATAAAATTCAATTAAATAGCATTTAAGGTGGCAGAAAGAGGAGGATGATTCCTGGGCTCATGTCACTCTCAAATCAAAGGATTTAAGAGGAACCCTGGATTGTGGGTGGAGAGGAGGGGCGAGGAGCAGGGTAGGGAACGCCAGGTGAATAAATTCATTTTGTAGGTCTCAAATCCTTCACTTTAACATCAGGGGAACTGAGGCACAGAGAAGCCAAGTAATTTACCCAGGGCCACACAGCTGGAACCTAGACCTTCCAATTTAGGGAGAAACTCTGCTGTGGATGTGCATGGACCATCCCTGCAGCCCGGGCTCCCTCCACCCATCGCGCGCCCCAGCAGCGACCCCCGCCTCCTGCCGCGACCCGCGCTGGGTTCAAGGCCACCCCCAAGAGGCAGCCGGCCTGTTGGGGTTCCCCACCCCTCTTGAGCACGTCTGGCCGATGGGACGAGGGTCGGGGGGCGAGGCGGAGCCCGGGAGGCCGGGGCGGGTTACCTGCGCTGCACTGCGCCGCACTCTCGGGACGGGTCTGAGGGCCAGTAGCAGGATCGCGGGGTCCCCGCCCGCCCCGTCCCAGGTTCCCCGCCACTGGCTGCCGCGCTCCCGCCGCCCGGGCCTTCCCGCCGCGCGGTCTCGGCCGTTGTGGCCTCACCCTCTGGGCCCTCGCCCGCCGCCGCTTGGCCACTGGTTGCCATGGGGACTCGACGCCGGGGGTGGGATAGGTGGGGGATGGGCGCACCCGCGGGAGGCGGCGGCGGGAGCTCCCCCGCCGCGGAAACCTACCCCTCGGGCGCGTCCTCCTGCCCCCCAGTATTAAGTCTGTGTCTGCTCGCTAGACGAAGGGCTCCCTGAGACCACATTCTAGTCCTTTCCTACTTGTGGCTCCCTCTGCCTAGTCAGGTGCCCGGCACCCAACATGGGTACGAGAAGTATTTGTTGAATGAATGAAGGAAAGGAACAAAATGTAAACAGCGGGGGTGGAGGGAGGGTGGTGGAATCTGCATCCAAGTGTCTCCAAGTGTCTAAAATGCCCCTGGCTCTCCTCCTTCTTAACGACATTTGAAATGGTTTGAAAAAGAAATAAACTTGGGGTAAAGGGAACTGTCTTTTCTAGTCATCAAAGTGTCTTCCAGTTGGATTTCTTTTAACACAGCACCATTCAGTGCACAGCTACTCTGGTCGCGATAGCAAGAGCAGCTATACCTGTCTTTCCCATGCAGCTCATAGAATAACTCTGCAAGTTAGATGCCTTAGGAGAAGCCGACAGTCTTGCCTCCCTCTCAGGGAGAAGGAAATAGCTCCTTAGTGGGATGGAACACAGAGTGAGTGATTCTAAATTCTTTCCATTTCATCAAATTCCAAGAATAATTGATGACAGAAGCTCTGTCTCACAGTCCTGATTTTAAAGAAATGATAGGAAAGAATATGTACATATATATGTACGTGTGTGTGTTATATATTGAGCGATATTTTTAAGCACTTGAATTTTGTGTTTGGGGAAAATATATATATTTTTAATCCTCACCTGAGGATATTTTTTTCCCGTTGATTTTCAGAGAGAGTGGAAAGGAGGTGGGGAGAGAAAGAGAGAGAGAGAAACATAGATGTGAGAAAGACACATCAACTGGTTGACTCCCCCATGAGCCGCCAGTGCTGGGGATTGAACCTGCAACCCAGGTACGTGTCCTGGACCAGGAATTGAACTCGTGACCCTTCTGTGTGCAGGCCAGAGCTGGAAAATATTCTTGCATCTATTTTAGGAACAGAAATCCTTTCCAATAATACAGTCAATTAATTTCTAATTCCTAAAATCTTCTATTTGCACTCCACTTTCATAACATTAACAATTTGCTACTTTAATATATATATTGATTTCAGAGAGGAAGGGAGAGAGAAACATCAGTGATGAGAGAAAATTATTAATCGGCTGCCTCCTGCACGCCCACACTCGGGACCAACCTGCAAACCAGGAATACGGCCTGACAGGAAATTGAACCATGACCTCCTGGTTCATCTGTCCAAGCTCAATCATTGAGCCACACTGGCCAGGCCTTTTTAGAGAGAGAGAGAAAGGGAGGGAGAGAAGTGGGGAGAGAGAAACTTCCACGTGAGAGAGACACCTCTATAGTTGCCTCCCGCAACTGCCCCAACAGTCTGTGGGCCAACGCTTTCACTGCTGAGCAAAACCAGCTAGGATCTTAGTCTTCTTCTTTATTCTTGTCTAAACTGAGTGGGTCAATATATTTATCCTGACCGGAGGAAGGCAAAATGGAACTAGGAGCAAAAGGTAATGAAGTTTCAGGATGCCCAGTATCACTCACATTTAGCTTTTTTTCATTGGTAAGTTCATACTTTCATGTTCATTAGTTCTTTAGATGCTCAGAAGTACCAGGTGACACTAGTGTAACAGGCATTACAGCTTCTTTTAAGCAGATTAGCAATCTAAGGTTAGAGAGAATAAAGGATTTGTCAGAGACAACACATCTAGCTCAAGTGCAGCTAAAAATCAAAATCATCTTACTGCAAGTCTAGTGCTTTTCAAATTACCTCAGATTTCATGTTGAGGAGGTTTCTTCAGCAATCAGAATCTTGCAGAGGTAACTACAGATGTATTTAAATCCACATTTTCACAAAAAAGAATGGGTGTGGGCAGGGCTTGCAAAGCGTAAGTATGTGAGAGAACACATGCTGTGTTGGATTTAAGAAAATTTAAATATAGAGCAGAACCCCACATCCCCTTCAATTTAATAGAAATAAAGGCTTTCATTTCAGGTTGAAACTTAAAGCCTGCCTATATCCCCACCCCGGAAGTAACTGCAAAGAGGAATTCACCCTGGAATGCACCTATTATTAGATCTCTTCAGGAGAAATTAATGAAGAAAGCAGAAAGTCCCTGAGTATAAAGGAGAGGAAGAGTGTGACCAGGGTGCTGGTGAGAGCCCAGTCCTGAAAGAGAATTGGAGGACACAGTGAGGTCAGAATAAGACATAAAATATAATCAGAAATGGCCAAAAGAAAGTATATGATACATATATGGCTGAGGGATGAGGAAAACCAGCAGAAACAATTCTCTGTCAAAATATTGCAATCAGACAAAGATTATAAAAAATATTACTAGTAAGGTTTTAGAACAATAAAAGACAAGATCGAAAAAAATCTGCAGGGAGCACTAAATATAAAAAATAAGCTGGCATTGGCTGACCAGTGTGGCTCAGGTAGTAGAGTTTCGTCCCCTGCACCAGGAGATCCCCTGTTCAGATTCCCAGTCAAGGCACAGACCCCGAGTTGCAGGTCGATGCCCAGTTGGGGGATGTGCAGGAGGCAACTGATCGATCTCTCATTGATGTTTCTTTCTCTCCCTCTCTCCTCCTCTCTCTGAAGTCAATTAAAACATGGTTAGAAAAATAACCTAGCATATTTAAAAGAAACCAATGGAAATTCTAAAACTAAAAAAATTACTGCCCCAGACGATTTGGTTCAGTGGATAGAGCGTCAACCTGCTGATTAAGGGTCCCAGGTTCAATTCCGGTCAAGGGCACATGCCCAGTTGGGGACAGCCAATCAATGATTCTCATCATTGATGCTTCTATCTCTCTCTTCCTCTTCCTTCCTTTCTGAAATTAATAAAAAATACATATTTTTAAAAATTAAATTACTAATAACCAAAAATTAAAACACAGTAGGTATGTATAACATTATACTTGATACAGGTACAGAGAGAAATTGTGAACTGGAAAACAGATTAAAAGAAAGTTTCCAGAGTATAGGGAAAGACAAAATAATGACAATATTTTAATATGAAGTTTTGCAATATCATTACTATTTAATAGAATTATTTGTTGTTAAGAAAATAAAAATAGATGATATATGTGGAAGTAGTACATGCCCTGGCATATAGTGGGTACTCAAGAAGTATTTGTCAAATTTGAAATAAAAAAATAATAGTTTTGCAAATCATCTTTGTCACTTGTTATAATTTCCACTTCTCTGTCAAAATGTTCAAGCTTCTCTTTTAAATTTTTAAACATATTTATCATAGTTATTTTCTATTTTGTGTCTTATAGTTCCAATCTCTGAAATGTTTGGGGTTTATTGCTGATAGCTCTTTACTCATTCATGTTGTTTTGTTTTCTTGTGTTTTACAATTTTTGACTACGAGATAATTTTTGGGAGGAGTAACTTTATTTCTGACATATTTGAGGCTAGGAATGAGGTTGGGTTCTTCCAGAGAAAATTTCGGTTTGCTTTTGCGAGTTGCCTCAGGGTGTGACCAACCCCAAATCACTTTACATTAAATTCTTCACAGGATATTTTTTTCAGACAGTGCAGTTAATATAATGAATGAAAAATAAGTATTAGGTTCAGCTTATGATACAAACTCACAGAGAAAGAATGTTTCTTCACCCAGTGCCAAAGTCAATATGGGCATGTTTTCTGCTATTTCATTTTTATGACTTTTTTAAAAATAAGATTTTTATTTTAGAACAGTTTTAGATTTATAGAAAAGTTATAAAGGTAATACAAGGGGTTCCCACACCTAGTAGACCTTATTAACAACATCTTACCTGAGTATGGCCCTTTGTCACAATTAATAAGCCGATGTTGATATGTTTTTATCAGTAACTGGAGTCCATTCTTTATTCAGATTTCCTTGCTTTGTTGTCGCTGCAGGATCCCCTCCAGGATGCCACATTACATTTCCTTATCATGCCTTCTTACCACATCTTGGCTGTGACATGTCTCAGCATTTTCTTGTTATTATCTTGACACTTTTGAGAAGTGCTGGTCAGATAATTGTAGAATGTTCCTCAATTGGAGTTGGTGTTTTTTTCATGTTAGTCTGATTATGGGTTTGAGGGAAGAGGATCATCCTATCAACATGATTGATGACTGTTGATGTTGATCTTGGTCACCTGGGTGAGGGACTTGTCAAGTCTCCCAATGGAAAGTTTCTTCCCCTTCCATTTCCATCCTGTCTTCTTTAGACGGATGTCACTACATGCAGCCCACACTTAAGGAGTGGGGAGTTATGCTCCATCACTGTCTTTAGGGTAGAGTATCTATAGAATTAGAATTTTTTTTGCATGGAAGATTTGTCTCTTCTCTCCCATTTACTCATATCAGTATGGATTCATGGATATTTATTATATATTTTGAATTTTAATTGAAGGCTACTTTGTTTCTTAAATTGTTCCAGCTTTGGCTATTGGGAGCTCTTTCAGTTAACTCCCATTTCTCTTTGCCATACCCTCTTAGCTGTGAGTTTTAGTTTAGTTTTTTTATGTACCTCATTACTTTCTGATATTATAAGATGCCCCAGACTCATATTTTATATGTACAGTTATTGCTTCAGTCCTAGAATCAGCTATTTCTTCAAGGAGTCTAGTTTCTTTTACTTAATTATCCAAATGCAGCATATAGGTACAGCAGTATTAGCATTGTTAACCTGTACATTATGGGAAACAACCTTATCAATTAGAGTACAGTTCTTATGTGCAGTTAATTTTGCCTTTGGCCTCACCGATTCTACTCATTTCCAAAATCATTTAGGTGAGTACCTTTTCTCCCCATCTCTTTCAATAAGGTTATTTCATATATTTGTAATACAGTTAGATTCTTTTGTCACATATTACCTCCCACCCTGGGATCCTCCAATCCCCTAAGTAATATTTTTTAATATGTATACTTTAAGGTTCACTCTTTGTGCCTCATTTACTTTTTTTTTAATCCTCACCCGAGGATATTTTTCCATTGATTTTTAGAGAGAGTGGAAGAGAGAGGGAAAGACAGACATATCTATGTGAGAGAAGCACATTGATTGGTTGCCTCCTGCATGAACCCCGATCAGGGCCTGGGCTGGGGAGGAGGTATGTGCCCTTGACTGAAGTTGAACCTTGAACCCTTTGGTCCGCAGGCTGACGCTCTATCCACTGAGCAAAACCAGCCAGGGCTATGCCTCATTTACTTTTATAGTGAAGGTAGCCTTTATTGGATCCCAGTTTTATGCTGAGGTCTTCTGTTGGAATCCTCACCTGGGCTGGCCTTGGGCTTTCTATCCTATTGCCCTTCTGCATGTAGCCATCTATATATATAAAAAGCCAGCGACTAGAATGCTGTAATGATCGGCATTCCCACCCGATCGGGGGGTGGGGCCGGCCAACCTCCTGCAGCCCCTACCCCCAGCCAGCCCCACCCCAGATGGGCCCCAACCACCCAATCAGGGGCGGGGCCAGCTGGCCAACTGCCTGCAGCCCCTACCCCTGGCTGGCCCTGCCCCCAATGGGTCCCCACCACCCCTGATTGGCCCACAGGCCCTCCCCCCAGCCAGCTCTGCCCCCAATCGCCCCCCCCACTCCCATCAGGGGCAGACCGGCCAACCTCTTGCAGCCCCTACCCCCAGCCAGCCCCACCCCAGATGGGCCCCAACCACCCAATCAGGGGTAGGGCCAGCTGGCCAACTGCCTGCAGCCCCTACCCCTGGCTGGCCCTGCCCCCAATGGGTCCCCACCACTCCTGATTGGCCCATAGGCCCTCTCTCCAGCCAGCTCTGCCCCCAATCGCTCCCCCCCCCCACTCCCATCAGGGGCAGGGCTGGCCAGCCAATCACCCATGGTCCCTGATCAGCCCCCCCACCCCATTCGGGGGTGGGGCTGGCCAGCCAACCTCCCGCCATCTCCTCCTGGGACAGGGGTGTCCCTGATTTGCCAATTGGGGCCGGGCTGGCCAGACCCCACCTGTGTACAAATTTGTGCACTGGGCCTCTAGTCATAGAATAAGAGAAACACTTAGAGCAAAGTTACATTTAGTATCCACCCCCTTGTTAGAGTTCTTTGCTTCCACTGAGTTTTGAAATTGATTGGTTCCATTCTCTCATTCCAACTCAGCAATGTATTTATACTTTACATACTATTTTTTGTTTAATGAGTGTTGTTCAGGGTATTTAATCAAACATGCTGTTAGAAATGGAACTTCTTTCTATATTATTTTAAAATTTCCCATATTCCAGGATATATAAATGTCTTTTAAGTTCCCCATCTCTTTATTTGTGGAAAGGGTGAAATTTTTGAATAGATTAAATAAATAATACTCCAAGATCAGACTCCCATTTGCTATAAGTTATTGCCCTAGCCGGCTTGGCTCAGTGGATAAAGCGTCCCAGGTTCGATTCCAGGCAAGGGCACATGCCTGGGTTGCAAGCTTGATCCCCAGTAGGGGGTGTGCAAAAGGCAGCTTGATCAATGATTCTCTCTTATCATTGATGTTTCTATCTCTCTTTCTCTCTTCCTCTCTGAAATCAATAAAGAAATATATATATTTTTTAAAAAATTGTAATGTTAGTGAAAAATAAAAGAACACACCATAACCATTTATAAAATAAGAGAATGTGGTCTTAAAACATATTTATAACACAGAATTTTATATTATGAAGTACGATAATTGTTATTTGTTGCTGTTTAATTTTGTTACAATGATTCCTATTCATTGAGAATTACTTCCTGTGCCTCTCTGAGTGTCATGTTTTCTGGTTTTCCTACAAGCAATGGTTAATGTGCAGTTGGCTGAATAAAACTGAGCTAGAGATATATGAAGAAGTACTTTTAATAAATATTAATGAATAAACATTCTGTCACCACCGTGAACGACTGCAGCACCTGTTTTGGAGAGATACCAGTGTTTTGTCCATTTTAGTGTCACCCTTCAACGATCATGTGGAACAACACACAGATTGAAGAGAAATGTCTCGTGGTACCCTCATTATTTAGATTTGTGTTGCAAGACTGCTCATCATGTCGCCACCATTGTGCCTCTTTTTGTCCCTGGGATAAGGCCTGCTAGCATTGTTGCCAGTGCTGCTGAACATGGGTTGTTATGCCTGTAATCAAACGTTATTCTAGGAGGCATCCGAGTTAAACATTGAGGGAACACGAGGTTGCCACATTCAATAAGAGACAAAGAAAGCCCAGACATTATTTTTGCTTTTGCTTTTGCTGGACTGTAATGATGAAAACTCTTAGACATGGCTCAGAAAAGCAAGCAGTGAAATGCGGACCATGAACTCTAGCTCTGGGTGCCCTCATTACAGTGCCGCCAACTCCCCGGTGGTTGCATTCTACAGGGCTATGATTCTGTGCAAGGCTTGTTAGGAAACAACTTTTGACAGTTTAGGGGAGTTATTTTCTCTTAAAAATAAATTTATATCATTCTGATGGAACATTTTGGAATATCGTTGGAAAAGTATACTCACCTTCTGTCTGTGGTGACCTCAACAGGCAGAAACCCAAATTATCACTGAAAGTTTTTAAATTGCTTTGTGAAGAAGGCATCAATCTCATTATCCTGAAGTTGCATTGAAATTCATTATGCAGTTCTACTTCTGAACGGACTGGGAGAATTTTCTCAGCTTGACATAAATCCTTAGATGGTAGAGACTGATAATCATTGTGAGAAGAAACCACATTTTCTTTTTCTTTTCATAATTAAACGTTTTGATTGCATTTTCTCATGTTAACTGGGTATGAGTCACTTTCTCATTGATGGCTGAATTAAGTTTGTAAACCATGAAGGAAAGGAAAATGTTTATTCTCCTGAAAAAGAATCAATAGCAATATGCAGTGCCTTTTAGGCAGGAAAAACATATACTAGTAATGTCAATGTTCATCATTTTAAATTTTGGAATTCTTTTCTTGAGCCCTCCTTTTTCATTGCACATACAATATCAGAAAACAACTATACAAATGATTTATATCTAAGAAAGTCAGCTAAACATTATTGAAAGAATGTGGCTTTGAATTTAGACAAAGAAGAGTTTGAATTTCAACTCTATTGTTTAATAACTATATCTGTGGATAATATCTTATTAAATACTAGAGGCCCAGATCATGAAATTCGTGCACGGGTAGGGTCCCTAGGTTTGGCCAGTGGAGATCAGGGCTGATCAGGGCCGATAAGGGCCTTCCTTCCCCAGCTGCTGACTGCCCGCTGGGGCCTTCCTCTGTTCCGCGCCACCCCTTGGTGGTCAGTGCACATCATAGCAAGTGGTCGAACTCCTGGTAGTCGAACTCCTGAGGGGAAAATTTGCATATTAGCCTTTTATTATATAGGATTAGTTTCCTCATTTCTATAGTGGGAAATAACAATACTTATAAGGCTATCTATAATAATAAAAGCTTAATATGCTAATTAGACAGGACATCCTTCCATATGACCTTCTGGATGAAGCTGGGGCTGCGAGGGAAGTCTGGGTCCTGGTTGCTGGAGGGCAGCTGGTGCCAGCAGCTGGGGGAAGGAAGGCCTACTCTTGTATGAATTTTGTGCATCAGGCCTCTAGTAGTAAATATTAGATTAAGTCAGTATGTATATAATGCACTTATCACATGGTAGGTACCCAAGAATAGTTGGAATTAGCATCCTTTTATTATTGTTACTAATATTATTATTGTAATTATTAGTTGTTACATAACTATTCTGCTATGTTGAAAATATCAGAGAGAAAAAATATATGGCCACTTTCAGAAACAGATTAGCCTGAACAAGTTATAAGATAAAGTTTAGTCATAGAACACTTGAATGCTATTTGAATAGTGATAAAGGGGGAGAAAAAAGATAATTCAATTCATTGGTTGCTAAGATTTCCTCCCCCCTCCCCCAATTAAAAGTCAATTTTATGGGATTAAATGAAGACTTTCTCTATATCTGAATTTCACTTATTCTATCATTCATTAATTCAAAAACTGCATGTTGTTGTAATATGAAATGAATTCTAGGCATTGTAGAAGAGGAAAGACTAAGGGATAGAAGAGTGCAAAGAACCTTATCTAAGATAAGCAAGGTGTTGTTTTTAAACCATAAACAAAAGAGATGCTCACCCTCACGAAAAATTAAGGACTACAAAGTAATAAAAAACATCAGATATTTTCTCTCATATGGTTGAGAAGAACTAGGAAGACATTTCAAATTGGCAAAGATATATAGACACTCTCATCCACTGTTTTGGAGAACATAATTGTTACATTATTTGGGGGAGGTAATTTAACAATATCTAAATGTAAAATGTGTATAGCCAGAAATTTCAATTTTAAGAATTTATCCTACAGAAATAATAGATTGAGAACATAAAAATCCTATATAATAAAAGCCTAATATGCTAAGTGTCCGGTTGTCCAGTCGGCCACTCAACCAATCAAAGCATAATATGCTAATAATATTCTAAGACCACTCAACCACTCACTATGATGTGCACTGACCACCAGGGGGCAGACGCCCCAACTTGTAGGTTAGCTTGCTGCTGGGATCTGGCTGATAGGGACTGAAGGAGACAGGCCAGACATGCCCTGGAGCCCTTCCATGGTCCCTCCCTGGCTGGCCAACTTCCCACGTTCCTCTCGGGCCCCGATTGTGGCACTGGTGGGATCCCTTGGCCTGGCTGTACCCTCTCACACTCTGGGACCCCTCAGTGAATGTTGGAGAGCTGGTTTCGGCCTGATCCTGCAGACTTCTAGTATACATATAAAGAGGCTTATTGCAGCATTGTTTATAATTGCAAAAGAGGAACAGGAGAGAGCAACAGAAGAGTACATTAGTTATATATTACTGTGTAACAAGTTATCCCCAAAACAGTCGTTAAAAACAACATTGACTATCTTACAGCTTTTATAGATTATAAATTTGATTATAGTGTATCTGGATGATTCTGGCTCAGGGTCTCCCATTCCAGGACTGCAGTCATTGGAAAGCTTGTCTGGAACTGGAGTATACACTTCTAAGATGCTCACTCACATGCCTGTTGGCAGAGGACCTCAGTCCCTCTGCACATGGACCACATGGACCTCTCCGGAGAGCCGCTTGAGCATCCTAATGACACGCAGCTGGCTTCTCCCAGGGAGAGTGATCTAAGGGAGCAGGAGGAAGCGCGAATGCCTTTTATGACCTCGTCTCAGAAGTCTTACCTCATTATTTTCTACAGTATTCTATTCATTAGCACCAAGCCACCGTGTCCAGTCTAAACTCAAGGGAAAGCGAGTTAGGCTCTGCTTTTTTGGGGGAAGAGTGTTGAATGATTTGTGTACATACTTTAACACTATCCCAACTTGTTCTCTGGTCACAGATCATTAAAATTCTTTGTACATGGAAAATCTACCCATCCCCTCCCAACACTACCCCCTTCCCCAACCTCAAGTCTTACCCCTTCACAGCATCAGCCTTAATCCGATCAAGGTGTGGATGAGTTTTCTCAGGAGTCCTTGCTTAAGCGCAGCTGCTTGAGTGCAGTTCCTTCTGTCTCCAGCCCAGTGAGATGAAGAGACAAGTTGTTTGCTCATAGATGCACCCAACAGACATATGTGGAAAAGGTACAGCATAACTGCTTCAGACATTATTTCTCAAAAAGAGGAAAATGGGAGGCCCAAAGCAACCACTGTACTATAGCAATTCTGAAACCCACCCAGGTAGATGTTAGAAGTTTCTTGTTTTGGCCTGACCGGCGTGGCCCAGTGGTGGAGCATCCACCGGTGAACCAGGAGGCCACTGGTTCAATTCCTGGTCAGGGCACATGCCCGGGTTGCAGACTCAATTCTCAGTGTGAGGTGTGCAGCTGATCGATTCTCTCTCATCAATGGGGGAGGGTGGGTGGGTGAGAGGTAATCAGCCAAAGACCTTGCATTCATATATGCATAAGCCATGGACACAGATAATAGGGTGGTGAAGGCCTGGGGCAGGCTGGAGGGAGTCAATGGGGGAAATCGGGGGGCATGGTAATACTTTCAACAATAAAGATTTATTTTTAAAAATGATGTTTTTGTCTTTCCCGCTCTCCCTCTCCCTTCCTTTTTGAAATCAATAAAAATATTTAGCAAAAAAAAGAATTTTCTTGCTTTGAACTCAGTTCTACTCTTTTCTAGGAATAATTCTCTATGGCTCTTGGCTCCACCCGTTGGGTTCTTGGTTTCATCCTCTCATTAATCCTTTATTTTCCTTGAAATGTAGCCTTTTTGGGATCTGTGTAGTTTTCTCAGCAAAAATTTGGTCTTTTTGTGTATGCCAGTGGTTCTCAACCTTCCTAATGCTGCGACCCTTTAATACAGTTCCTCATGTTGTGGTGACCCCCAACCATAAAATTATTTTCATTGCTACTTCATAACTGTAATTTTGCTACTGTTATGAATCATAATGTAAATATCTGTGTTTTCTGATGGTCTTAGGCGACCCTGCTACCAGTTCTCAACCTGTGGGTCAAGACAGTAGCAAAATTACAGTTATGAAGTAGCAACGAAAATAATTTTATGGTTAGGAGTCACCACAACATGAGGAACTGTATTAAAGGGTCACGGCATGAGAAAGGTTGGGAACCACTGGTGTATGCTATCTCTGTCTCCTTCAGTCTTAGCTGCTGGTATTTCTTTAATGATAACTATTCTTAGAAACTTTCTGAGTCATATATATAATCTTATTGCAGTTTACTTCATTAGGCAAAAGTCACACCCACAAATCTCTTTAAGGTAAGTTCTTCTCTGTCTTGGCCTTGCACTGAATGAACTGTTTGTTGTAGGACAATATCCTAAAGTTTCTTTGGAGCTCTATTATTTGACTAGACCATTCCCTGAAGTCCAGAAAGATCTGACCCTTTTTGTGGTCATAAACAAGCTCTTTCTTGGCCACACCCTTTGACCACATTTTCCTGGCAGTGACCCGGGATTTGATCTTTGCTGGGAAAGATCTAAATTTCTTAATTTTAGCTTTGTTTGCCACCTGGAAAGGTTGGGAATTTTCAAAACCACCAAGTTCTGGTTTCACCAGTTTTAGCAATCCTTCCTTTAGTTTTTCTATTTTCTCTCACATTTTCTTATAACCAGAAAGAAAAAGAAAAAAGGAGGTGGCACCTTCAGCATTTTGCCTGGAAATATCCTTCACTAGATCACCTGACTCATTTTCTGCTTTCCCCATTACCACAGTATGGCTAACAAGGATTCTGCCACCACAGGACAAAGATTCTTTTTCCTCACTTTCCTTTAAGCCCTTCCCCACAGCTGCTCTATGGCCATCAGGCATCTATTAGCAGTTTCTTTAGGCGTTTACTACCACTCTTCCTCAGAGCCCTTACAGCCTTTGCCCACTACCTAGTCCCAAAGCAATTCCACATTTTTCAGGTATTTATGATGACAACACCTGACCCCCAGGTACCAAAATAAGTATCACTTATCTGCTGCTGGTAGCAAATTACTCCAAAATGGCATCTTGCGGTCACCATTTATTATATCACAGTTTCTGTGGGCCAGGAATCAGAGAGCAACTTAGCTGGGTGTCTGACTCAAGATTTCTCATAGAGATTATGATCAAGACATCAGTCAGGGCTGCAGTCATTGGAAGGCTTGACTGAGGCTGAATGTGCCACTGCTAAGATGGTTCACTCACATGCATATTGGCAGAGGGCCACAGGTCCTCACTGGCGGTTGGTAAGAAGCCTTACCACATGGGCCTTTCCTTGAGGCTGCTTGAGTGTCCTTGTGACACCACTGGTCCTCCCAGAGGGAGTGATCTGAGAGAGAAGCAAAGGAGGTGCTACGATGCCTTCTGTGCTCTAGTCTTAGAAGTCACACATCGCCAATTCTGCCATATACCATTCATTAGAGGTGAGTCGCTAAGGTCAGCCCACACTCAGGAGAGAGGAATTAGATGCCACCTTTTGGAGAGAAGCATCAAGAACTAGTGGACTTACTTTATTTTGTGAATGTACTTTAAAATTGCCCATTCAAGTCAATGAGTTATGTCGAAATCACTTAGAACAAATGTTGCAGTCCAGAGGAAGCTGATATCTAAGCTCACAAGGACCAAAGCAAAGAAGTAAGTCAATTCATGCAAAGGGTAAGATTTCCTTCTCTTTTTATAGCCAAATAATATTCCATTGTGTGAATGGACCACAGACTTTTTATCCACTCATCTTCTGATGGGTACTTGGGTTGATTTCACATCTTGGCTATTGTAAATAATGCTGCAATGAACATAGGGGTGCACACATTCTTTTGAATTCATGTTTTGGGTTTCTCTGGATATATTCTGAAGTGAATCGCTGGTGGGTCACAAGGCAGTTCCATTTTTAATTTTTTGAAAAAACTGCATACTGTTTTCCACAGTGGCTGTACCAACCTGCATCGCCAACAATAGTGTACAAGGGTTCCCTTTTCTCCACACCCTTGCCAACACTGTTATATGTTGATTTATTGATGATAGCCAATCTGACAGGTGTGAGGTGATATATCATTCTGATTTTAATTTGCAGCTCCATGATGATTAGTGATGGTGAGCATCTTTTCATATGCTTGTTGGCCATCTGTATGCCATCTTTGGAAAAGTATCTATTCAGGTGCTTTGCCCATTTTTTAATTGGGTTATTTGTTTTGTGGTGTTGAGTTGTATATGCTCTTTATAAATTTTGGATATTAACTCATGTGCTGTATCATTGATGAATATATTCTTCCATTCAGTGGGCTGTCTTTTCATTTTGCTGATGGTTTTCTTTACTGTGCAAAACTTTTTAGATTGATGTAGTACCATTTGTTTGTTTTAGCTTTTGTTTCCCTTGCCCTATGGCCTAGGACATATAGCAGGGGAAAAGTATTGCTACAAAAAATGTCTGAGATTTTACTGCTTATGTTTTCTTCTAGGATTTTTGACCCTAACATTGAATCTTTAATCCATTGCTATTTTATTCTTGTGTGTGTTGTAAGAAGGAGGTCTAGTTTCTTTTCTTTCTTTTTTCTTTTTGCATATATTTATATAATTTCCCAAACACTGTTTATTGAATAGACTATTTTTACCCCATTGCATATTCTTGCATCCTTTGTCAAATTTAATTGACCATAAAGACGTTGGTTTATTTCTGGGCTCTCTATCCTGTTCCATTGATCTATATATCTGTTTTTATGTCAATACCATGTTGTTTCGATTACTGTGGACTTGTAATATAGTTTGATATCAGGTGTTGTGATGCCTCCAACTTTGTTCTTCTTTCTCAAGATTGCTGTAGCTATTCTGGGTCTTTTATGATTCCATATAAAGTTTTGGAATATTTGTTCTATTTCTTTGAAATAAGCCAACAAATGCCATGTGATTTCAGTTACATGCAGAATCTAATGAACAAAATAAACTAACCAACAAAATAGAAACAGACTCATAGATATAGAGAACAGACTGACAGCTGTCAGAGGGGAAGGGGCTTGAAGAAGTTGGGTGAAAACAGTGAAAGGAATAAGCAAAAACCCAAACTCATAGATACCGACAACAGTATTGTGATTACCAGAGAGAAAGTGGGATGGGAGGAGGTAGAAGAGGGTATAGGCGGGATAAATGGTGATGGAAGGAGACTTGACTTGGGGAGGTGAACACACAATGCAACGTACAGATGATGTATTATAGAACTGTACAATGAAACCTATATAATTTGTTAACCAATGTCAACTCAATAAATTAAATAAAAAGTGTAAGTTGAAAAAAAATTACTCAGAAAAATAAAATTTAGGAATGGGAGAAGTAGATCAGGAAACTACCTTTCGATTATGAGCCTTTCTATTGGGCTTCCTAATTATGACTATTTGACTTTTTAACCATGTATACATATATAAAAATAAAAATTGAAACTAGTGAAAGAAAGAAAACAAAGAGACAATCCTATATAATAAAGAGGTAATATGCAAATTGACCATCACTCCAACACACAAGATGGCTACCCCCATGTGGACACAAGATGGCTGCCACAAGATGGCCTGCAGGGGAGGGCAGTTGGGGTCGATCAGGACAGCAGGGGAGGGTAGTTGGGAGGGACCAGACCTGCAAGGGAGGGCAGTTGGGGGTGATCAGGCCAGCAGGGGAGGGCAGTTAGGAGTGACCAGGCTGGCAGAGGAGGGCAATTGGGGGCGGGGGGACCAGGCCTGCAGGGGAGGACAGTTGAGGGGGGACCCAGGCCTGCAGGGAAGGGCAGTTATGGGTGACCAGGCTGGCAAAGGAGGGCAGTTAGGGGGGACCAGGTCTGCAGGGGAGGGCAGTTATGGGCAATCAGGCCAGCAGGGGCACAGTTAGGCATTGATCAGGCTAGCAGGGGAGTGGTTAGGGGGTGATCAGGCTGGCAGGCAAGTGAGCGGTTGGGAGCCAGCAGTCTTGGATTGTGAGAGGGATGTCCCTTGAGGGGTCCCAGATTGGAGAGAGTGCAGACTGGGCTAAGGGACACTCCCCCCCCCCTACGAATTTTGTGCACTGGGCCTCTAGTAAGAACTATATTTTGGAGAGTATAAATGCATCCCACAGGCACTACCTCTCCCTTCTTTGTCCATGAGAAACATTACTAATTGTTAATAGCTCTCTTTCCATCCATAGCCTAGAAACAGACTCATAATCTATTTCTAGGCTTATAAGAGTTGGGTCTTTAGTGAGAATTATTGGCCAGTTTTGGCCTAAGAGGAAATACTCAATCTCTTATAGGCCTGGCCCTGGGTTTTTGAATCTAAGTGAAAACAAATCCAGAATCTGTTTTATGGTATACCAAATTGGAACATGTATCCTGTATAAGTAATTCTGAGAAACACCTCAATTAAAGTATGTAAATCATCACCATAGAGCTCTATTATTTCAGTGAAATTGCTACAGTTGAAAAATATTATTTAGGTTTCTAAACACTAAGATGAAGACGTACTTTGAAAGTTTATAGTACTATGATTGATAGAATTTAATTACTTCAGAATTTTCAAAGTAGCACAAATAACTCCACTAGAGATATTGGCATAACACTGTTATAAGAAAATCATGTTTCTTGAAGTCAACGTATAGTTAATTCACATTTGAAGATGAGGCTACTGTGACAACATGACAATTTAATGAGGTTTGAATAGCTTCATAAAAGGGATTATTAAAAGCAAGAGAAAAGAAATGCTTTGTGACAGAAAAATAGAATACAAGACTTAGCTAGACAACTTTTAACAGTCATTTGTAAGGCCTTTTTGTCGCTCTTTTATCATAGTTTTCATTCTTTTTTTTCCATTTCTATTACTACAGCAGTGGGATTATTATTTGTTCTGTGATGAAAATCAGTTTCTGTACAAGATTGAAGGAGCATACTTAAATCTATCAAGCACACCAGCTGTTAAAAATCTCCTGGCATTTTTCAATGGCATTTTTATATTCCTTGGAATTTTATTGTCTCTGCCTCCTCTTTATATTAATCACATGGCAAGTGTGGAAGGGCAAAAGTTTGTAGCTTGAACTTTCTGGCTCACAAAGTCTCAGAGGATGTTGTATCTCAGATCCTGGAGAGGAAGACCTAATGGTGTGTGGTAAATCAGATATGGGCCAATGTGGGCAATGGTACAATGTTAGACAAAGCATCAGAAAACTGAGGGTCTCAAATTCTACCAAGCCAGTGGAATGACTTTGAGGAAGCCACTATGAATCTCATCTCTTTCATCTGTAAAATGAGATGATTTGGTTTAATGATCTCTAAGATCCTTTCCTGCATTCAAATTCCTTAATAGTGATGCGACATGTTTTACTCTTGTAGGATTTCTATGGATGAGTGTTTGAACATAGAAAGTATGTAGGTAGGGTGGCCTATATTCTCTTAGGGAAACCAGAAAAAGTATGACCAGTGTTAATACCAGTGCCAGGATAAGTGCAGTGTACATACGAATCCATTTGAGTAGTTTAAGGTTGCTATGATTATGTAGAGTCAGGGAAAGGTATTAAAAAGCTGAGTATCATTTAGAAAATATCTCCGTAGGGACTATCTATGCCAAGAATAAAGCTTTAAGAAAAGTGAAACAATGAAATCCCTAAAGACATGAAGTGGCTCATATATTCTTTTATTTGTTTGTTTGTGGACAAGGTGTGAAAAGGAAATATATACATTTTGGTAAGGAGATGTAACTTGGTTGAATAAGATATGGGGTAGCAATTCAGATCACAGCCTTAGCCTTACTTCACACATTTGGGCAAATTATTTTTTCTTTATTTCTGGTTCATCACCAATTAAATAGTTAAACTTTGAAGGTTTGGTGTTTACATTTTAGCACTTTATAAAGGAATGTAATGGAGCAGAGTGATTAGAGGACCAAGACCTTAGAGTCAAACAGAACTGGATTTGAACCCCAGCTCCATGACTTTCCTCTTGTGTATTCTTGGGCAAATGAAATCGTCTCTCTAAGCTCAGTTTCGTCATCTCTAAGGAGAGAGCATATCTGTGGTAAAAACCTTCCATCTTTGCCTTCCTGACATTTTTTCACCTTCTTTTGGAAACCCTCTTTCCTGTAGGGACACTTTTTCCATGTGATTAGTTCAGGTAGGGGCTGAAACCAGTCTGCTCTATTCATGTGGTTGGGTATGACCCGGGCCTGGCCAACTGTATTACCCTTCTCCCTAATCCAGCTCAACTTCAGGGAGAAGCATATGACCGAAGTCAGCCAATCAGACAATTCTCTGGGTTTTGACTCCTAGAGCCAGGGGGAAGATGCTTCCTTTCTATTTGAGTTACTAAGTGGGTAGAATATAAGTTTGAGTTTAATGAGGAGACTTTTGGAGAGATAAAGGTTGGGATGGCAGGAATCAGAGCAGGGGACAGATGGCATCAAGGGCAGGTGAAAGAAATGGCCAGGACATTTTCATCTGTTAAGATTTAGTTTGTTTGCACACACAACAACAGGAAACACAATTCTTGAACAGGATAGAGACTTATTTCTTTCTTACATAAAGTAGCTAAAGATAGGCAGCCTGGGACTAGTCAGGTCCCCCAGTGGTCAGAATAGAAGGCTCTTTCTTGGTCACAGTGTGAGCCTCACTTGATATTGTACAAGATCGCTTCTGGAGACCAAGCCATTGAGTTGGAGGTCCAGTAAGCAGTTTGATGGAAGGGGTCCATGCAGGGTCCATTCAAGTCTTATTGTCTAAAATGGGTTCATTTCCCCACACCTAGCTGCAAGGGAGACTGGAAAATGTGTGGGCAGCAATGTATCTACCTAAAACCCAGCATTATATTACTATAGAGGGGATAAGATGGGTATTAGGAAAAGATTAGTAGTCCCTGACACACTCCTGGAGGGAAGAAGCAGCATGGCACGGATGAGGCTAAGAGCAAGGCAGTCTGTCATTGCCAAAAGAGAGGAAGCAAGAGCTGCTTCACTTGCACTGGCAACAGCATTCACAGAGACAGACCGCATTCATGCATCCAACAGTGTATTTGCTGTGTTCCAGAAAGATCTGTATGCATATGCATACACACACACACTAATGTGCACACACTACACAGTGGATCAAAAATATTGTCTTGCAGTTCTAAATAGTTAGGTCACAGAAATTAACAATAAATATGAAGTAGACTTGTCAGTTTTAAAACTCAGATGATTCAGCTATCTCTTTAATAATAATCAAACCAGAACATCCTATAAACATTTTCAAACACAAACTCCTTTCTATAGTCCTTACAAAAGTTTTCAAACTCAGGGGAACTGAATATTCTAGGACAGTGGTCGGCAAACTGCAGCTCGTGAGCCACATGCAGCTCTTTGGCCCCTTGAGTTTTTAGCAAAGGCCAGCTTAGGAGTACCCTAATTAAGTTAATAACAATGCACCTACCTATATAGTTTAAGTTTAAAATTTGGCTCTCAGTTGCACTATTGATATTTGGCTCTGTTGACTAATGAGTTTGCTGACCACTGTTCTAGGATGTAAAAAGGATTTTTGGAGATTTAGAATATTTTAAGAGCTAAGAGTTAAGTATTTGAGGCGATAGCCAAACTAAATTTAGCCGTTCACCTATTGTTTCAGACAGTGTGTATATTTGTTCGTCAGAGACTGGTTTTCGGATTCTCAGGAGATCAGGTCATTAACAAATATTCCAGAGGCTTTTGCATCAGCGAAGGACAAATGTTAATTATCCGCAGACTCACTATGCGAGGAGGACAAGTGCCAGGTGCAATTCTGCAGATGCAGCCTCTAATTTACCAGAATCATGTCACAATTCCTTCACACTAAGGCAGTGTGTGTGCAAAATCTGCTTGAAACTGGACAAACATATGCTGGATGGCTGCTAGGTAAGCATGTCTCCCAGGGTAATATATTATACCTAGCAGGTATAATTTATTCCTGATCTGCAAGAATCATTTGGCATTATCTCTGGGCATCCATGTCAAAACCTTGAAGTGCTAGAGAATAGACTAGAATGAAACTCACAGGCTTGCCAGAGTTGACAGAGCATCTCACATTTGATGCTCATACATTGTCAAGTATGTGCTAATGCAGTGGTCGGCAAACTCATTAGTCAACAGAGCCAAATATCAACACTACAATGATTGAAATTTATTTTGAGAGCCAGATTTTTAAAAATGAAACTTCTTCTAATGCCACTTCTTCAAAATAGACTCGCCCAGGCCATGGTATTTTGTGGAAGAGCCACACTCAAGGGGCCAAAGAGCCGCATGTGGCTCGTGAGCCACAGTTTGCCGACCACGGTTAATGAATTACAAGTGGTGATACACAGTCTTTGCATGTTGTGATAGTAATTCAAGACTCCAGAATTCCAAAAATGCACTTTTAACATGATTCAAGCATATAAATATTAAGGAGGCATTAACCTTTATCAAAATGATTTTTTTCTTGTGTGAAAAAAGATCAAAATTTAACATAACAGGGCACACAGTTTGACTTTGCTGTAAAGTGGTAGATGAAAAGAACAGTATTCACCTCCAAAATTATTCATGTAAAAACGGAGACCTTTCCTTTATACTTCTTTGGTAATGGCAGGAGTGGAAATGGGAGCTGGGGGAAAAAGAGGAATATTGCAAGTAGTGAGAAAAGAGTAAATTGAAAGACGTCAGTTCTTTAAGTAATATGCTGCTTGTCATTTTGAATAACAAAAACCTGCAGGCACTAAATAAGATGAGCATTCCAGAGGTTTCTCAGCACAGACAACCTACCAAGTTTGTGTCAGTTTGGAATCAGAAATGCAAACATTTTGTTCAAATGATTTATTTGTTTTCTAGCCATATGGCGTCAAGAATGTTTTCAAGATCAAATGAATATTTTGATGAGTCAGAATGTGGGACTTCATGAACCGGCCTCCTTGAGGCTGATCGAGAAGCAAATTGGAGCTTAGCTCAAGTCCTCCGACCAGGGATATGCTTACATAGCTGTCAATTCCCCTTAAAATAGCACTTTTCTTCCAGCAGGATTCGTAACTGAAGTCAATCAGCTTTAGGAGAGCCCAGACCTGAGAAAATAAAATAACAAAATTACTTACGTTGTCAAAATCTTCAATTTGGGAAGCTTTTTAATGGCTGCATCAGCCCCCACACCATTAGGGTAGCAATCACATTGAACTTGTCCACTGCCATGACCCCATTTTCTGGCCCAGTGCCTAGCTCATAGCAGGTACTCAGTAAATATTTGTTGAACAAAAACATAGATATCAAGGGTCACATGATTAAAACTGCCTATTAGAATTAACTTAGGAAACATCTCAGGGAGTATTAAGCAGTAATTAAAATTTTATATTATGACCTATGTTCCAGAAACTTCTTAAGGGACTTGTGAATTTGTAATATGCTAAGCTCTCATTTTGTAAAGAATTTCTGTGCTTTTGGACTTACATACAAATAAATAATTGGGGGTATTTATTAACTCTGGGCTGTAAGAAATGAATCCAAGTTGTAGTAATACTGCTGTAATTAGCTAGTTAGTCACAATAGGAAAGGAGCAAAGGGGAAAGTCAGACGTTATAGGCATGTTGTTTGGGCAGCTTCACCAGGAAGTTGCAATTTCACACTCCCAGGGAACCATCTGCTCTTTCCCTGCAAAACACTAGGGGAAAGGGTCCAACAAAGGGAGGCAGATGCATGAGCAGTGAAAGTGGGGTGACATAGGGAAGGTACTTGTCTGCAAGTCAAATCTAGGAACGGAGATTATTTGCCAGGGTAGGCAGGGCCATTGCAAGCCTGTGAAAATTTGGGGATATATATCCCCCAAACAAAGGAATTTTCTCTCTTGGCTTCCTTGCATTCACCTGTGTCCCCTCTAAGCCATGTGGCCCCGTGGACCCCACATGCAATGGACTGATGGACTGTAGCAGGGAACACAAACTAAGCCAGCCTGATGCTGGACTGGACTCTGCTCTGGCATGGAAAGGAAACTCTGGATGCTGGCTCTGATTCTAGCTCTGCTGAAGCCAAAGTCATACTTGTTCCTTGGCGGGATCAGGGGAAATAGGATATTAGAAACCCAGGCGTGTAATTACATAGAAATAAATCTTTCTACACTATCTCATCCTCTTGTGAGGGGCCCCTGGAAATCCTTATTCCAGCAGTACCCCAAGAACCCCACTTCCACTGATAACAGAAGGTGTTTCCTATGTTAAAACAAAGAAGATGTGCTCTGTGGGGGAATAATATAAATTGTGGGACACTTTAATTGTGATTACATGAACAATTTAATGGTATAGCATGCCATGGAAGAATAATACATTTAATACACCAATTTTATCTCTTCCATTTGAAAGGGAATTCCTTTCATGAAAAAAGCCTTCACAGCAGCCATGAAAGGGGCACAATGAGTGTGGTCAGAGCATTGAGGGCTTTCATGTCCCATCATACTGGATAGCATTCAGCTTGGGCATAAACTCCGATTAGAGTTCCCATGGATTTATTTGGGAGAGAAGGGGAAGAATGAGTGATGGTTTTACCTCTAAATTAAAAAAGTGCCCTGGCTGGTGGTTAAAGCATTGTCCTGCATACTGGAGAGTCATGGGTTTGATTCCTGGTCAAGGGCATGTACCTGGGTTGCAGGTCAAATCCCTAGCCCTGGTCGGGCATGTGTGGGAAGCAACTAGTTGATGTGCTTCTCTCACATTGGTATTTCTCTCTCTCCCTTCCTCTCTGCCTCTCTCTATATATCTCCCTCTCTCTCCCCCTCCCTCCCTTCCACTATCTTTAAAAATAAATATCAATGGGAAAAATATCCTCACTCCTCAGGTGAGGATTAATAAAAACAAAACACACACACAGACACACACACATACACACACAGTAAGACATCTAGGCTGACTTTATACATCTTTATTTGAGCTTTCCTGGTTTGTAATTGTAAAGAATGTCTTGATATTTGCTGTTATGAATGTTTAATACTTAATGCAATTTGTAAATGGTTGTTGTGACTGCTAGTTACCACCTACTATCCTGTATAATAAAAGCCTAGGTGGTGTTGTGCGATGTGGTCACAAGATGGCCACCACAAGATGGTCACCACAAGATGGCAGGGGAGGGCAGTTGGGAGCAATTGGGTGCGCTCAGGCCAGCAGGGGAGCAGTTAGGCATCAACCAGGCCGGCAGGGGAGTGGTTAGGGGGTAATCAGGCTGGCAGGCAGAAGTGGTTAGGGGCAATCAGGCAGGCAGGCAGGTGAGTGGTTAGGAGCCAGCAGTTCCGGATTATGAGAGGGATGTCCAACTGCCGGTTTAGGCCCTGTGGGATCAGGCCTAAACCGGCAGTTGGACATCCCCCAAGGGGTCCCCGATTGGAGAGTGTGCAGGCAGGGCTGAGAGACACCCCCTCCCATGCATGAATTTTGTGCACCAGGCCTCTAGCATTATATAAATGAGCCAAAGATGGTCTCTGGGTATTGCCCCCTAGTTTATTATTGCACTGAAGGTTGGGATCTATTAGTTCAAAAGCCTATCAGAATCAAACTCAAAACTTTACACATTCAATTCTTTTTAAAATAGCTAAACAAGAATATTTTTTTCCATTTAGAGCCTACCTGCTGTGCATATCCTGTGAAACCTAACCCCACATGTTTAGGCCATTGATAAGATAGAATTTGTGGTTATAAGACCCCGAGCTGCTGAGGCTCTTTGTAACTCTCTGACCCAGAGACATATGACCTAGTCACATAAGCCTTCTCTCCAACCCTTCTCTCCCCTTTGATTTCCCTTGTTTCTCCCCTAATGGATGGGCCCCCCACACTGTAGCTTTTGGACATGTTTATGCAGTGGGAGACTTCTCCTCTCATGCAACCCTGTCCAAGCATTATCTATATGAGGATACAACAAGAACATAGTCATCAATGAGCCAGACACCAAATCTGCTGGAGCGTTGATCTTGAACTTCTCAGAATCCAGAACTGTGAAAAGTAAATGTTTATGGTTTCAGCTACCCAGCCTGGGTATTTTTGTTGTAGCAGCCCAAACAGACTAAGGCAACAGTCATCATAGCAAAAAGATTGCAGCCAAAGCTCGGAGAAGTGAGAGCATGAGGGATATTTGGGGAATAGCAAACAAGCTATAGTTGATTGAGCCATGGAGTACATGCAGGGAGAGAGATTGGGAGGAAAGCTGGAAAAATGTGCTTGGGTCACATAGAAAGCCCTTGAACACCAGGGCACTGAATGCCATTGATTTTGGCCAGTAGTGAAGGGTCCCATAAGTGGCTCTGGAGTGAGACAGTGATGTGATCAGGAGACAGTGCAAAGTCTGGTCTGAAGAGGGGAAAGACAGGAGCTTCAAAGGATTTCACTCCCACGGCTTTGCAGTAATCCAGCAAGATAATGAAAGTCTGAACTAAAGTGGTGGAGAAGGAAGATGCAAGAGACATTCAGAGGTTATTGATCTTTCTCCAACCATCATACAGATGATACCATCCTAAGTGACTCATTCCTGTCTATTTTTATCATTGATGTTATAGATACCTAGAAGCCAAGAGGTATTGCTTATAAGCATGATCATATCTCTTCACATTGAACACATCAAAACACTAACAAAAAGATTCTGAGCTCCCAGAAATACACAAAGTGCAGAGGTAATTTGCCAAACTGGTAGAATCAAATGCTTTAATAGAATAAAAGCAAAATGATTAACTACAGAACCTTGTTGGCAAGAAACAGCAACTTTCCCAAAATACAGTTAATTAAAAATGAAATTCATAAGTTCGTGTGTTGATTTAGTGGTATCTTTCTATAAAATACATTTGTAGTTGTTTTTTCAAAATACCTGCTAGCCTCATAAATTAATAAAATTTAGATAAAAATGTCACTGGGAAGAAAATAATCAAGCGTAGTGGACTTCTGCAATGTATGTGAAGCAATTATCTCGAATAACGTTAATTGCTCAGGTGCTGTTAACAGTGCCCAGGCAACTGGAACGTTCAAACTGCAGCCACAGAGGAGAATGGTTTCCAAAGTTACTTTAAAAAAGCATTTGCTATTGTCTTACTGGACTGTTTATCTCTTCTCCATTCCTTAATCTATTCCTTCTCCCCCAAATATGGGGGAGTTCTTTTGCTCCTGGAAAATCGCCCCAGCTCCGGGGAAGAAACAAGTGGCCTATACCAGTGGTCGGCAAACTGTGGCTCTTTGGCCCCTTGAGTGTGGCTCTTCCACAAAATACCACGTGTGGGCACGCACGTACAGTGCGATGGAAACTTTGTGTCCCATGTGCAGAAGTCGGTTTTTGGCTCTGAAAAGAAATTTCAATCGTTGTACTGTTGATATTTGGCTCTGTTGACTAATGAGTTTGCCAACCACTGGCCTATACTATTAATGCTTTCCATCGCTCAGCGTTTCCACTCCCACAGTAAATGGTTCAGCACTCCTGACCGGACCTGGGGAATCTATGGAGGATCACTATCTTTTGCCTTCTAACAATTCTGACTTAACTTGGGTTTAATAAAAACATATATTTTATTTTACAACAAGCGTCTAAAGGTAGAGCAATCTTAGCCATACCATGATAAGGACTCCAGTTTCAGCTTTGCTTTCTCCATGGCTTGTAGTGTCCTCAGAATGTTTTTCCTCTTGACCACAAGAAGGCTGCCAGCAGCAAGTAGGATGACACATATTTTGTCCCATACCATGCAGGTGAAATAGAGAGGAAGCATATTGCCCTTTGATAGAACTGAGCTCATTAAGATCATATGCTCACCCTGAGCCAATAGCAGAAGAGAATAATATTTTCCTGATTAACTTAAGCTTTGAGTCCTGATTCAATCACTTATAAGAGGAATAAACATACTACGATTGGGTGATACTAGTCGGGATCCATGCAAGGAGCTAGAGGTTGTATGGATACCCCCAAAAAATGTTCTCTTAGTAACACTTCTTAGAAGTGGGGAAAGATGAATGCTGGTGCAAAAAGATGCTGAAATGTACTAGTATGTATCATCTGGGACAACATAACCAGTGAGTTGTAAAACAGATTACTCTTCAGAAATTTCAAGGTAGATGGCAGAGATGTCAGGGAACTGATTAGACGAGTCATTCCTATGGCAGACTTGAAATGGGAGAGGGTAGAGATAGAGAGAGGATTTGGTATGAAGGATTTTTAAAGAAAGAGACACTGGTGTCCTGTGAGTCTTGAGCCCCCATCCTAAGGGGACAGGGTGTCTACTCTTAGAACAAGCTGAGTCAGAAGGGCTGCAGAGAATCACTTGGGTAGCTTGCTGTTTCCCCTGCAGTTAGGGAATCAGTATGGATGGGGCTTGACTCTTGTCCTGGAAATCTAGAGTCTGGAGATGGGCTGTCAAGCTGTTTGGGTGGCAGAGAGAAGGGGGGTTGCTGCTGCACTATAATGGACCTGCACTCACAGAATTTTCCTGTGGCCTGGTGTGGGCTTTATGTGGGAATCTGAGCATCCATAGGAGAACATTCTTCGTTCTTTTCCATTAAGATGGGAATAACGATGAAACTTGAGCAGAAATGAAGCTGAGGTGGATCACCCGTCCTGTAGAGCTTGTAGAAGAAGGAAGTGCATGAAAAGCATGCAATTTGCTCAAAACAGAGAAACTGCAGGTGAAAGATGACAGAACACCCCCCCCCCCCCCGAAGTGAGTCAACCTTAAATATCTGCCAGACCCAGGAAGTGTGACGTCATCTTACCACACTACTGGTCAAATAAAAACTCTCCCCTTTTCTTTCCAACCTCTCTCATATCCACTCCTACAGGGGTCATAAACTGGAAAGCAAGCAGGATAAAGAAGAACAGGGAGAGAAAGAAGGACCACACCTTTAACCCCCTGCAAGTGGCCAGCCTATAGCAGGCCTCAGCTTCACTGTGAGGAGGGAGAAGATTTTAAATTTAAATCAAGTTTAAAGAGCATTTTAAGCAATCGAATTGACATTGTCTTTGCAGCTGAAGGTGACTTTTGAACTTGATGTTAGTTAAGAGAGACCCCAAATCATAGGCTTTCTGGGACTTTTCATCCTGGAACCATTTCCCTTTGGCCATGACCTGCATGAGCAAAAGGGATCCTCTGCGCCATACATTTCAATGACGAGAGCTCAGTGACCAGACTCTGGGACCTCTGCTACAGCTGCTAAAAAAAAAAGTATCTTGATGACGGTGCTTGCAAAAAGCAGCAGCAAAAGTGTGGCCTTTCGTGTATGTTTGCTTCCTCCTAAATCTGGCTCAGGGGTGTCTGCCCAACAGAATCTAGATCAGGTGCAGAATTCAAGCTGATGAGAGTCTGAGCAGTCTTAGCTTTCTAGGCCCTGGCAGGCAGCAAGCCCACCTCTCTCAGGGATCCAGGGAGTCAGCCTTCAGTATCTGGCATAGTGCCTGCACCACACACCTGGGGATCTATCTCCTGAGTACTTTCACTACATGCATGTATTTACTCAAGGGATAGATTAGGGAATTGCTTTATAGCCTCCCTGTGCATTTGGAAGCCAGCTACTCACTGACATCCAGGAGTGAGCCCCAGATCCAGGTGACACCCAGGGATAATCCTTTACTGTCTCCTGCTAAGTGGCCACTTTTCCCCTGGCCCCACCCTTTCCTTGAGCAATGAAGCTTCTCCCCACAGGTCTCTGTTGACATATGACCCATCCTTTGGAGTCCCCCAGGAGCCTTTCCTTGGCTCTCCAGTCTCTTCTGAGTTCCCTCTTTTCTGTGATTTCCAGCCAGAACACCATTTTACATGCAATTGCATAAGCCTTGAATTCATATACAAAATTTTTCATTCATTTATCCATCCATAAATGTATGAGGACCCTATACAAGATGCTTTGCTAGGTGCTAGGAGGTGAATATGACAGGCATGGTTCCTGCCTTCTTAAAGCTTGAGTGTGGAGGATATAGACATTAAACAAGTAAACAAACTTATAAATATAGAGTCACAGAGTGTAATAAGAGTATGAAAGTAAACCTTCAGATGTGTTGGGAGGGTAAATCCTGGTTCTACCTTAAGTTGCACTATCAGAGAAGGTGTCTCTGAGGAAGTGAAACCTAAAGCAGGAAGCAAAAGTAAGGATTAGCCAAGTGAATGTAGGAGGAAAACATTCCCACCAGAAGGAATCATGTATTTAAAGACCTGGAGTCAGGAAAGAGATCCGAGCATTTAGAAACGGAGAGGACAGTATGTCTGGGACACTGTGGCGTGGGGCAGGAGTGGGATAAAGTTAGAAATATAGGGGCTTCCAGGTTGTGTTAAGAAATTTGGATTTAAAGTTAAGGATATTGGAAAAGTTTTGAAGAATTTGTGGCAGAGAAGTAATTTGACCAAATTAATGTTTTAATGTTTTAAGAGAATGCCCTAGTTTTTCAATGGAAACCAGATATAGAAAAGAGAGAGAGAGAGAGAGAGAGAGAGAGGGAGAGGGAGAGAGAGAGAGAAAAACTAGGGAGCAATTACAAAAGCATAGACGAAAAGTCACAGTGGTTGTTACTCATGGTGGTTGCAGGGGAGTTGGAAAGATGGTTTATAATTGGGATCATAAGCTTTGTATCTATTGTGCATGCAGGGCATCTTGCTTGGTGGAAACCTATAGCTGTGCTCAGTTAGTAAATATAATGAATCAATAAAGTAATTGGTTAATTAATCACATGCTGTTTTAATCTTTTAGAAAGAGAAGCTGACCTATGCTGTTAACCGGATCAAATATTTCACAACAGGAAGCCATTGCACAGAAACATGGTCAATCTGGTTTGTTGGCTCAGAAGATAGACTTGTTACAGGAGTCAGTTTGTAACTTTGGCTTTATTAACAACTAAATAATACAGAGTTGTGTTTAGTCACTATACTAGGTTAACTCTAGCATCCCCAGCACTGCTACTGATGGCTCCTCTGACATGTAGCGCTGGGAACCCCATACAGCCATTGCCATGGCCACCATCATCCCCAGAATGGCTTCTGGGTAATCCTTGCTTCTTCATAATGCTGGCTTCTGATTCAAAGTCCAGGGTGCACTTCTGGTTAGTGGAGTGTAGCTCGAGGCTCATGTCCTTGAAAGGTGGAAAGGGAGCTTCCAGGGTTGGAGGCAGGCTGTGCCTCCCACCAAGATTTATAGAGTGCAGAATTTTCCAATCATAGGAATAGGGTTTAGATATTGGGATCCTTAAAAAAGACAAATATCATCAACTATCCACATCAGTTCATAAAAGAAAAATCATTTACTGCCAGACTATAAAAGGGGTCAAATTGCAGTATATAGGACAGCCTATTAATGGAATACAGTTTTGTTTTTATTTTTTAAAAATATGTTTTTATTGATTTCAAACAGAGGAAGGGAGAGGGAGAGGTAGAGAGAGAGAGAAATATCAATGATGAGAGAGAAACATCAATTGGCTGCCTCCTGCATGCCCCCATTGGGGACTGAGCCAGTAACCCGGATATGTACCCTGGCCAGGAATCGAGCCATTACCTCCTGGTTCATGGGACAACTCTCAACCAACTAAGCCACATTGGCCAGGCTGGTTTTTTTGTTTGTTTGTTTTTGCATTCTATTTTATTTATTTATTTATTTATTTATTTATTTATTTTAAATTTCTTTATTGATTAAGGTATTACATATGTGTTCTCATCCCTCCATTAACCCCCAACCTACCCCCCCCCCCCCCATGACCTCACCCCTGGTGTTTGTGTCCGTTGGTTAGGCTTATATTCATTCATACAAGTCTTTGGTTGATCTCTCCTTTCCCCCACCCTCCCCTACCTTCCCTCTGAGGTTTGGCAGTCTGATCGATGCTTCTCTGTCTCTGGATCTGTCCCTGTTCATCAGTTTATGTTGTTCATTATATTCCACAAATGAGTGAGATCATGTGGTATTTATCTTTCTCTGACTGGCTTATTTCGCTTAGCATGATGCTCTCCAGTTCTATCCATGCTGTTGCAAATGCTAAGAACTCCTTTTTTATTGCAGTGTAGTATTCCATTGTGTAGATGTACCACAGTTTTTCTAATTCACTCATCTGCTGATGGACATGTGGGCTGTTTCCAAATCTTAGCTATGGTAAATTGTGCTGCTATGAACATAGGGGTGCATATATCCTTTCTGATTGGTGTTTCTAGTTTCTTGGGATATATTCCTAGAAGTGGGATCACTGGGTCAAACGGGATTTCCATTTTTAGTTTTTGAGGAAACTCCATACTCTTCTCCACAGTGGCTGCACCAGTCTGCATTCCCACCAGCAGTGCAAAAGAGTTCCTTTTTCTCCACATCCTCACCAACACTTGTCTTTTGTTGATTTGTTGATGATAGCCATTCTGACAGGTGTGAGATGATACCGCATTGTTGTTTTGATATGCATCTCTCGGATAATTAGTGACTTTGAACATGTTTTCATATGTCTCTTGGCCTTCCTTTTGTCCTCCTTTGAAAAGTGTCTATTTAGGTCCTTTGCCCATTTTTTGATTGGATTGTTTATCTTTCTTTTGTTAAGTTGTATGAGTTCCCTGTAAATGTTGGAGATTAAACCCTTATCGGTGATGACATTGGCAAATATGTTCTCCCATGCAGTGGGCTTTCTTGTTGTTTTGTTGATGGGTTCTTTTGCTGTGCAAAAGCTTTTTATTTTGATGTAGTCCCATTTGTTTATTTTCTCTTTAGTTTCCATTGCCCTAGGAGCAGTATCGGTGAAGAAGTTCCTTCGGCATATGTCTGAGAGTTCACTACCTGTGGAATCCTCTAGTATTTTTATGGTTTCCCATCTTATGTTTAAGTCCTTTATCCATTTTGAGTTAATTTTTGTGTATGGTGTAAGTTGGTGGTCTAGTTTCATTTTTTTGCATGTATCTGTCCAATTTTCCCAACACCATTTGTTGAAGAGACTGTCTTGACTCCATTTTATGTTCATGCCTCCTTTGTCAAATATTAATTGGGCATAGTGGTTTGGGTCAATTTCTGGGTTCTCTATTCTATTCCATTGATCTATGTGTCTTTTCTTGTGCCAGTACCAGGCTGTTTTAAGAACAGTGGCTTTGTAATACAGCTTGATATCTGGTATTGAGATCCCACCTACTTTGTTCTTCTTTCTCAGGATTGCTGCAGCTATTCGGGGTCTTTTTTTATTCCAGATGAATTTTTGGAAAGTTCGTTGTATGTCTGTGAAATATGCTGTTGGTATTTTATTGGGGATTGCATTGAATCTGTAGATTGCTTTGGGTAGTATGGACATTTTGATGATGTTGATTCTACCAATCCATGAACACGGTATGCTCTTCCATCTGTTTATGTCTTCCTCTATCTCTTTATTCAGTGTCCTGTAGTTTTTCGCATATAGGCCTTTTACTTCCTTAGTTAAGTTTATTCCTAGGTATCTTAATTTTTTTTGGTGCGATGGTAAATGGGATTGCTTTTTTAGTCTCTCTTTCTATAAGTTCACTATTGGTGAAAGAAATGCCATAGATTTCTTGGCATTAATTTTGTATCCTGCTACATTGCCAAATTCATTTATTAACACTAATAATTTTTTATGAAGTCGTTAGGGTTTTCTAATGTACAATATCATGTCATCTGTAAATAAGGACAGTTTTGCTTCTTCTTTTCCAATTTGGATGCCTTTTATTTCTTCTTCTTGTCTGATAGCAATGGCTAGCACTTCCAGCACTATGTTGAATAGGAATGGTGAGAGTGGGCATCCCTGTGTTGTTCCTGTTCTTAGGGGAAATGGTTTTAGTTTTTGTCCATTGAGTATGATGTTGGCTATGGGTTTTTCATATACGGCTTTTATTATGTTGAGGTATGATCCTTTTATTTCTACCTTGCTGAGAGTTTTTATCAAGAATTTTGTCAAATGCTTTTTCTGCATCACTTGAAATGATTATGTGATTTTTATCTCTCAATTTGTTTATGTGATGTATCATGTTTATTGATTTGCGGATATTGTACCATCCTTGCATCCCTGGGATAAATCCTACGTGATTATGGTGTATGATCTTTCTGATGTACTGCTAGATTTGATTTGCTAGAATTTTGTTGAAGATTTTGTCATCTATGTTCATGAAGGATATTGGCCTGTAATTCTCTTTAATTGTGTTATCTTTATCTGGTTTTGGTATTAGGGTGATGCTGGCTTCATAGAAGGAGCTTTGAAGTGTTCCTTCCTCTTGAATTTTTTTGGAATAGTCTGAGGAGGATAGGTTTTAGTTCTTCCTTGAATGTTTGGTATAACTCCCTTGTGAAGCCATCTGGCCCTGGGCTTTTGTTTGCTGGGAGCTTTTTGATGACTGCTTCAATTTCATCCATAGTTATCAGCCTATTGAGATTTTTAGAATCTTCCTGATGGAGTTTTGGAAGGTTGTCTGAAAACAGACTTCCATGTGCGCTATGGAAAACAGACTTTCATGTGTGCTTGCCCAGAATCAAAGTCAGGTGGCACTGCCGCCCTGCGTGGGCTTTGGGTTTGGTTGCCCAATGTGTTGCGGGGAGCAGATTCCAGTCTCTGTGTGTGCGCAGGCTCAAATTCTCGTAGCAGTGCTGTGGACTGTGCGTGTACTCCCAAACTCAAATTCCTGTAGGGGCGCTGCAGTCCCTGTGCGCACTCCCAAGCTCAAATTCCCGTGATCCTGTGGGGAGGGGGATAGGCTCTTTGACTCACAGAAATCTGCGGCTGGGAAGTCTGAATTCTTGTTGTCTGTTGGTCTGAAGCTGTGGTCGCAGTTCTCTGTGCCTAGTGGCTGCAGGGTCCTGGTTTGTGTCTGAGACGCAACTGGGTGGTGCTGAGGCCAGGATCCTAGTCTCAAGCAGCTCTGTTCCTCAAGATGGGTGGTCTCTGTGCCCCTACTGGCTGCTCAGAAGTGTCCGCTTTATGCGTGGGGCTCCACCGTCTAAGACTGCCCAGTTTGGCAGCCCCTTGGAGGACCTGCAGAATCTAACTATCCCTAGCTCATACACACACACACACACCCCACACGTCTACACTCTCCTCTATGGTTCCCTCACTCTCTCACACTCTTTTCCTCCCTACCTTCTTGCCTGTTGTCATCTTCCAATCCCAGGCTGTTTTGTTTTTAAGTAGAAAATTCGCTGTATTGTCCTTCCTATTTTATTTTTTTACTAGAGGCCCAATGCATGAAGATTTGTGCAAGAATAGGCCTTCCTTCCCCTGGCTGCTGGCACCAGCTTCCCTCTGACACCTGGGACCTGGGCCTTCGCTCTGGCTGCTGCCTTCCACCTTCCCTCCACCCCCACCACCCCCCACTTCATAGGAGGCATCTTACCCCACCCTGGCTGCTCCGCACCTGTGCACGCTGCCCAGAGGCCTGGCCTGGCTGCTACCATCTTTGTCACATCAATTTGCATATTCCCTCCTTATTAGCTGTGGCCACCGCCATCTTTGTTGTGGAGTGATGGTCAATTTGCATATTCTGTCTTTATTAGATAGGAGGATTGATGGCAAATCTCTTCCTTGAGGCAGCTTGGTCCAAAACAGAACTGTTTTGGAATGTTAGTAGATGTGGGCTTTGGAGTAGCAGACTTGGTCTTTGAATTTCAGCTCTACTACTTAGCAGTTGTACAATTTCAGATAGGTTAAATCTGAGATTTTAGGTTATCATTTGTAAAATGAGAATAATAATTCCTAACTCTTGGAGTTGTTGGGGGAATTAAATGAGATAATATATGTAAGTGTTTAGCAGGAAACCTAGAATGCAGGAGCCAGGGCGAGGTTCTCCTCTTCTGTTCTTATCATCTTGTTCAGTAGTAGTGTCTGCATCCTGTGCTAGAACACTAGACTGTCAGCCCTTCGCAGGCATGAACTGAGCTAATAATTTTTACTGTTGAACCTCTGGTACCTAGGACAATGCCTACCTAATAAGTCCATAATAAGTGCTAGTGACTGCTTGCCAAATAAACAAGTAGTTCTTACTTAAATTATTACTAATTATATGAAGTAATAATGTGAAACACATGACATCATTCTTGGCACAAGGTAGGAATTAAATATGAAATCGAAGCAGTAAAAACTCCCAGCAAGCAAAAGTCCTGGACTGGATGGATGGCTTCACAGGTATTTAATATAAATGTGAGTTACCAACTTTAACTTCTAGTAATAGTCAACTAGGTTGTTGGGGTAGGAACCACCCCCCCATCCCCCTGAAACCTCATAGATTATTTTAAATTGTGGTAAAATTCATATAATATAAAATTTATCATCTTAACTATTTTTAAATGTACAGCTCAGTGGTATTAATATGTACATTTATATTGTTTAGGAATCATTACAAACATCCATTTCCAGAACTCTTTTTTTTAATTTTAAGATTTTATTTTTTAGAGCAGTTTTAAGTTAACAATGAAATTGACTAGAAGGTACAAATATTTCCCCTACACCCATACATGCATAGCCTGCCCCATTATCAACATCACTTATCAGGTGGTACTTTTTTATTTCTAAGAATGAATATATATTTATACATCATAATCACCCAAAGTCCATACTTTACCTGATACTTGACTCTTATGTTGCATATTTTATGGGTTTGAACAAATATATAATGACATATACTTATCATTATAATATCATACATTGTATTTTCATTGCCCTAAAAATCCTCTGTGCCCTGCTTATTCATTTTTCCACCACCCCATCTGCTTGCCACCCCAACCCTGGTAACCACTGATATTTTTATTGTTTCTATACAGGGTGAGGCAAAAGTAGGTTTACAGTTGTTTGTATGGAAAAATAGTACAATAATGAATAAATAATAATGCAAGAATAGCCTCTGTGTTTCCTATGCTCACAACTGTAAACCTCCTTTTGTCTTTTCTAGAATGTCATGTAATTGGAATCATATAGTATGTAGCCTTCTGAGATTGCCTTCTTTAACTTAGCAATATGAATTTAAGTTTTCTCTTGGTCTTTTCATGGCTTGATAGTTTTTTTTTTTGGTACTGAATAATATTTCATGTCTGTATGTATCAAAGTTTATTTATCCATTCACCCTACTAAAGGACATTTTGGTTACTTCCAACTTTCAGGAATTATGAATAAAGCTGCTATAAATATCCATGTGCCGGTTTTGTCTGGACATGAGTTTTCAGCTCATTTGGGTAAACTCTAGGAGTGTAATTGCTGAATCATATGATGCAAGTATGTTTAGTTTAGTAAGAAATCTCTGAACTGTCTTCCAAAGTGTCTGTGTCATTTTGCATTTCTATCAGCAATGAATAAGAGTTCCTGTTGCTTCACACCCTTGCCAACATGTGGTGTTGTCCGTGTTCCAGATTTCAGTCATTCTAGCAGGCGTGTGACATATGGAGCATCTTTTCACCCGCTTATTTGCAATCTGTATATTTTCTTTGCTGAGTTATCTATTAAGGTGTTTGGCCCACTTTTAAATAGGTTGGTCATTTGCTTATTGTTGAGTTTTAAGAGTTCTTTTATAGGATAACAGCCCTTATCAGATGTGTCTTTTGTAAATGTTTTCTCTGAGTCTGTGGCTTGTCTTCTAATATTCTTGATATTGCCTCTCACAGAGCAGAAATTTTTAATTTTGATGAAGTCTCAGCTTATCGATTACTTCTTTAATGGACTGTGTCTTGGGTGTGTTTTTTAAAATATATTTTTATTAATTTCAGAGAGGAAGGAAGAGGGAGAGAGTGATAGAAACATCAATGATGAGAGAGAATCATTGATTGGCTGCCTCCTGCACGACCCCCACAACCCGGGCATGTGCCCATGACCAGAATCGAACCTGAGACCCTTCAGTCCGGTGCTCTATCCACCGAGCCAAACTGGGTAGGGCTTGGGTGTTTTATCTAAAACAGAATTATCATACCCAAGGTCATCTAGGTTTTCTTCTACATTATCTTTCAGGAGTTTTGTAGTTTTTCATTTTACATTAATGTCTATCTGGGATCCATCCTGAGTTAATTTTTATAAAGAGTATAAGGTCTGTGTCTAGATTCATTTTTTAAATGTGAATGTCCAGTTGTAGCATTGTTTTATATATGGGCCCTGGTTTTATTAGTCTTTTCCAATGGGGATAGAATTCATTGTCTTGTATTTGAACTAGGGAACCTAAAAAATGCCCCCCTCCATAAACAGGGACCTGAAGGGCTACATTCTTGGGGTAAAGGTGAAATAGTCGTCATCCTGGCCTCAGAGGTAGATTTACCATGAAGTTAATGAAACTTAAACTTTAAGGCTCCTCATTTACATCAATGTCTTCTAAGGCCCAGGGAGGGCCTTGGAAATCTTTAACATTGAGAATAAAGAAAGGTTTCCATACTCCTAAGGGAAACCTGGTTGTTCTGTAGCCTGACTAGCAAAACGCTATCAAATCTGGTTTTAAATTCCTGTTCAATTGTCTCACCGCACATCCTTTTGAAAGTCAGCCAGACAGTGTCAGCCACTCACTCCTGAAAGTTAGCCAATCAGAGACTCACTCCAATGAACATGCCTCTGAATGTCAGCCAGTCAACAAGAGTACCACCCAGTAACAGCTTCTAAAGATAAGGTCAATCCTCTTGTACGGAAGATCACCAGTGCTGGAACTCCACTGTTACTAAAACCCCCTGTAGCTCAGCAGTCTGCCCCATAAGCAGAGGCTGTGCCCGAGTATAGTAGATAGTAGGCAATAAATTTAGGGGTGTGTGCACGCGCACACACACACACACTTTCTTTCAAATATTGAGTGGCAGTTTCATCCTTTAACAATGTGATCATATGTTTTTGTAAAATCTGTAAAAATAAGATATTTTGACTGTGAGCAGATTAGATTGCTGTCTCTTTTTGGTCTTTTTCCTCTTCTGGCAAGCTTTCTCCCATGTTGGGGCTTTGAGTGGCTCCACTGTTTCTACACATAAAGCTGTGGTAGTACTCAGACCCTAGGGATGGAAGTATGTATGTAAAGTCATGATATTTTCAAAATGCAAATTTTAATAAACTATGCCAGAAGGATTACAGAAAGTTGGAAAAATATTTTTTATTAATTAACTGCCTGACAACCTAGAGCACTACATCCAGTAAAAAGATCTTTTAAGAATAAAGGTCAAATAAAGATATTTGCAAGCAAAAGAATTCAGAATTTATCACTGTCATAGAAGGAATGAAGAATAAATAAAATGAAAAAAGTATGAGTATAGGTAAAAGAATATTAACTGTATAAAACTATAATAATATAGCCTAGTGAGATTTTTAAATGAATTAACATATGAAGCCACCACAATACACAAATTGGAATGTGTTCCATTGACATATGTTCTAAATTTCTTGAATTATCTAGGAAGAAAATAAAGGTGTTGGTTTACTTTAGATTCTGATGAATACATGTATTGTTGGATACTGTGGTTTGTAAGGCAACTCTCCCCAATAGAACTTTCAGAGATGATGAAAATGTTCCATTAAACTGTTCAATATAGTAACCACTAGAAGCATATAATGTTAGAGCACTTGAAATGAGGCTACTGTAACTAATGTACTACATTTTTAATTTTAATTTTAATTAATTATAATATAAATAGCCATATGTGATTAATGGCTACTGTATTAGAGAACACAGTTCTAGGTTAACCATGAACAGAATAGAAACAAACTGTCTAAACTGAATATTAGTAGGAGAAAAATGAAGTAATAAGTGTTCCATTGATCCACAAAAGGTAAGAAAGAAAGGAAAGAAAAAAAACAACATTGAATAGGATATATATATTAGAAATGAGAAATTATATTTTTAAATCCAAATATATCAGTGGTCATATTAATTATAAATGAACAGAAGAATGCAATTAAAAGGCGAAGATATTCTGGCTACTCTTTTCAGGAGACACATCTGAAATCTAAGGTAAACGTTTAGGAAAATATATATCTTACAGAATTACCTACCAGTTAAAGTTGCTGCAAGCTACATTAATATCAGAAAAAATAAACTTTATGGTGAAACAACTACTAAAATAAGGAGTGATTTTATATTGATAAATATATTCAGTTCTTTAGAATATCTAGCAATTATAAAAGCATATGATCAACAAACATCTCTAAATATGTAAAGCTCAAATTGGAGCATTCTGAGAGAATACACAAAACTACAGAGTCGACCATTTTAATCCACTTATCTTGCTAAATAAGCAAACAAATAAACCGACAAGCAGAAAAAGCAAGAATATAGAAGATTTGTATAATATAATGGATTAAATAGATTTAATCAAATTATATAGTACACTGCAGAATGCTACAGCTATTAGATATTCATATAGGAACTTTCATGAAGAACTTCATACCAATGAAGTTTAAAATTTAGGAAAACAGGGCAATTCCTAGAAAAAAATGTTACCAACTTACTAAAAAAGGAATGGAAGTCAAAACCTAAATTTAGATGTGTGATCAAAAGTTTCCCACAGACCAGCTGGTGTGGCTCAGTGGTTGAGTGTCGACCCATGCACCAAGAGGTCATGGTTTGATCCCTGGTCAGGGCACATGCCTAGGTTGCAGACTCAATCCCCAGTATGGAGTGTGCAGGAGGCAGCCAGTCAATGTTTCTCTTTCATCAATGATTCTTTCTGTCCCTCTCCCTTCCTCTCTCTCTAAAATCAATAAAAACATATATTTTTAAAAAGTTTCCCAAAAAGAGAATTGCTGGCCCAGATGGCTTCACTGGTTAAGTTCTACCAAACATTCAAGGAAAAAATAAGTCCTATCTTGCACAAGATTGAAATTCTAAAAGAGCGTACACTCCCCTATGGTTTTAAGAGATTAGCAAAACTTTGAATCCAAAACCTGACAAGGACAGTATGAGAAAAGAGAATCACAGTCCAATTCACTAATGAAGTTTAATGTAAACAAAATATATAATGGATAAAATATTATTACCAGATTGGTTTATATCAAGAATGAAAGATTGGTTTAATAATAGAATACCAATCTAATATTATAGAATATCACTTCATATGATCATCTCAATAGTTGCAGAAAAAGTATATAATAAAATTGTTTTCTAATAATATTGAAACTGTTAGTAAATTTCCATAACTTATTATTTTCTCTTCTTAAAACTTTTGAGATTGAAAGAGAAATTCATTCTGGTAAAGAGTATTCTGATAAGGAATAGCCACAAAAATCTTTTTAATCCTCACCTGAGGATATGTTTTCATTGATTTTAGAGAGAGAGGAAGGGAGAGGGAGAAAGAGAGAGAGAAATATAGATAAGTTGCCCTCTGTATGCACCCTGACCAGGGATCAAACCAAAACCTGAGTATGTGCCCTGACCTGGAATCGAACCCATGATCCTGTGGTGTACAGGAGGCCACTCCAACCAACCAAGCCACAGCAGGCAGGGCAAGGGGTTATTATTAATAAGAAGTATTAGCAAGCTAGTTGGATATAAAAATCTTACAAAATCAATACATGCCAGCAGTGGAACTACAGAACAGCCCACTGTCTATTAATAACAGAATGGATAAATGAATTATGCTATAGTCAATGGTTTATATATAGCAATAAAAATGAATGAATTATAGGTACATGCAAGTTTGTGGATGAATTTTACAAACATAATGTTGAACAGAAATGCAAGACACAAAAGAATCATAACATACATTATGGCTCTGTTTATATACAGTTCAAAAATCAGACATAAATTATGCTCAGTGAAAGAAGCCAGTATATACTGGGTGGTTCCATTTATATAAAAGTCTACCAAGGCCAAACTAACGGATAGTGATAGAAAGCAGATTGGTGGTAGCCTGGGGCTGGGCTGGAGGATTTACTGCAGAGGGACACAAAGAAACTTGGGGGGGTGATGGAAATTCTATCTCTTGACTCAGGTGGTGATACTATAGGTGTAGACATTTGCAAAACTCACTAAACTGCATGCTTTCAAATGGTGCATTTTATTGTACACTAGAAGCCAAAATTCCTGCATGGGTGTGTGTGTGTGTGTGTCCCTCAGGCCAGCCTGCACCCTCTCCAATCTGGGACCCCGACCCTGGTGAGATCAGGCCTAAACAGGCAGTCAGACATCCCTCTCACAATCCAGGACTGCTGGCTCCCAACCTTCACCTGCCTGCCTTCCTGATTGCCCCTAACCGCTTCTGCCTATCAGCCTGATCACCCCCTAGCCACTCCCCTGCCAGCCTGATCAACGCCTAACTGCTCCCCTGCTGGCCTGTTTGCTCCTAACTGCCCTCCCCTGCCGGACTGGTTGCCCCTAACTGTCCTCCCCTGCAGGCCTGGTCCCCCCCAACTGCCCTCCCCTGTAGGCCTGATCGCCCTCCACTGCCCTCTCTTGCAGGCCTGGTCCCCCCGCAACTGCGCTCCCTTATAGGCCTGGGTCTCCCCCAACTGTCCTCCCCTGCAGGCCTGGTCACCTATAACTGCCCTCCCCTGCAGGCTTGGGTCCCCCACAACTGTCCTCTCCTGCAGACCTGGGTCCCCCAAACTGCCTGGTCACCCCCAACTGCCCTCCCTTGCAGGCCTGGTAGCCCCCAACTGCCCTACCCTGCTGGCCTGGTAGCCCCCAACTGCCCTCTCCTGCTGGTCTGGTCACCCCTTACTTCCCTCCCCTGCAGGCCTGGTCCCCCCCCAACTGTCCTCCCCTGCAGGCCTGGTCACCTGTAACTGCCCTCCCCTGCAGGCTTGGGTCCCCCACAACTGTCCTCTCCTGCAGACCTGGGCCCCCCAAACTGCCTGGTCACCCCCAACTGCCCTCCCTTGCAGGCATGATCCCCCTCAACTGCCCTCCCCTGCAGGCCTGGGTCCCCCCCAACTGTCTTCCCCTGCAGGCCTGGTTGCCCCCAACTGCCCTCCTCTGCCGGCCCAGTCACCCTTAACTGCCCTCCCCTGCAGGCCTGGTCCCTCCCAACTGCCCTCCCCTGCAGGCCTGGGTCCCCCACAACTGTCCTCTCCTGCAAGCCTGGGCCCCCCAAACTGTCCTCCCCTGCAGGCCTGGTCATCCTTAACTGCCCTCCCCTGCAGGCCTGGGTTCCCCCCAACTGCCCTCCCCTGCAGGACTGGTCGCCCCATCTGTCCTCCCCTGCTGGCCATCTTGTGGCAGCCATCCTGTGTCCACATGGGGGTGGCCATCTTGTGTGCTGGAGTGATGGTCAATTTGCATATTACCTCTTTATTATATAGGATAACATATGATATAACAAATTTTAAAACAAGCTCAGTGGTAAAACTACAAGGAAAATAAGAAAATGATTATTCCAAAAGCCAGGCCAGTGAATTCCTCCAGAGAAATGCATAGGGCAACTTCTCAAGTCTTGGCAATGTTCTATTTCTTGGCCTGAGTAGTGACTATGTTAAACTTTACTGTATAGGTTTTTTTTTTGTTGTTGTTGTTAAACTATAAACATAGGGTGTCACCAAAAAAGTATACACATACTTTGAATAATTATAAAGGCAGTGTTTATTAAAATACAATTCATTTTCAAAATTGAGCTGTCAGCTGTTAAAGTGTTTATATGTTTCATGCACTTTGTGTGTATGTATGTGTGTATGTATGCATATGTTTGTGTAATATGTACATGGTGTACAGTGAACAAACCATGTTAGCAGTGACCATGTTGATGGACGATCTGAAGCACATTTGTTTAAAACAAGTTATGCCAAATGCCTTATTTAAAAAGTATTTTGTTGCATTCAATTTCCTTCTGGTGTAAGTGTGGGATTTGATCCCCACTTCAGTGCTGACTACAAAAGAAATTTCTCTAGATTTTGAGGAGACTCAAGTTAAGAGAGGTTTAATACCCCTAAAAAGCAAACTAGATCCCTGGTATGATAGTTTGACTCTCAGATATATACTTTTCAGACAAGGTTTTTCTTCATGCTTTTGATTTTGATTATTATCTATAATAATAAAAGCATAATATGCTAATTAGACTGGATGTCCTTCCAGACAAAGCTGGGGATATGAGGGAAGCCCGGGTCCTGGGTGCCTGCCGGCAGCCAGAGGGAGGTTTAGGTTCCGGGTGCCAGAGGGAAGCCGGTGCCAACAGCCGGGGGGAAGGAAGGCCTACTCTTGCACAAATTTCATGCATCGGGCCTCTAGTTTAGATATATAAAAGGCTAATATGCAAAGTGTACCCTCAGGAGTTCAACTGGGAGACCGGTAGTTTGATCGCTTGCTATGAGGTGTGCTGACCACCAGCAATATATCTGAGAGTCAAACCACCATACCAGGGATCTAGTTTGCTTTCTAGGGGTGTTAAACCTCTCTTAACTTGAGTCTCCTCAAAAATCTAGAGACATTTCTTTTGTAGTCAGCACTGAAGTGGAATGAAGGAAGGACCCGGCCGGCAGCTAGAAGGCCCCGATGGGCCCTGATCACCGGCCAGGCCTATCAACCCTACCCATGTGCAAATTTCATGCCCTGGGCCTCTAGTCATGTTTATATTCTCAGAAAATTGACATATTTTCCCTCCAGGAGTTAGTTGCTGACTTTATCAGTTGGGTAAGTTGTTTTATGCTCTGTTAATAAAAAATGCTAAAATCTCAGAGGATTAATAGAATACACATTATTGCTGAGTCATGCCAAGCCCCCTTTTGGTCTGTGTGCCTTTGCAGACATATATCCTCCATGTGGTGCAACGTTACCATGCTGGGCTGCTTCAATGTCAATGTCAACATGCACTTCCATGATCAGCAGAGAAAGGAAGACACTGGCAACAAAATGCTTCCATGTGGAATGGATCATGCCATGCCTTACACTGACTAACACAAATCCTATGTTCATTTGTTCCTTCAAAAAGCCCAATTCTCCTGTAAGCCCAGAAGGAGAAGAGAACTGATATATTAGTGAGCAGCATAATGTCCACCACAGTTACATATGAAGATTAGGCCAAAATAAAAATTATATTTTGCAAAACTGAATTGATCCCCAATTGAATGAGAAGCATACTGATGATAATAATATCTTACTTTTGTTTAATACTTTGGAATTTATGAAATGTTTTCCCAATATATTTTTATTCATTTATTCTGCAGATTTTTTGAGCACTGGTTATGGGCCAGGTAGAATGTTAGGTATAGAACATGTGAATAAGATATAGGCTCTGCCTTTCCACTTAATGATAACATGGGGTTAGCTATATATATAAAACCCTAATATGCAAATAGACCAAACGGCAGAACCACCGAACAACCGAACAACCAAATAACTGGTCACTATGACGTGCACTGACCACCAGGGGGCATTGGCAGCAGGCGGCAGAGCATGGAACATGGTGGGCATCAGCTGTGGCGGGATAGTGGAGCAGGTGAGTGGAGGTGCCAGACCAAGGCAGGGTGCCAGTCGCTATCATTGGGGAAAGCCTCTGATGGTTACTGAAAATTCTTTGCTCCCATGCACTGAGGTCCTGCCTGGTGCTCGCACCTGCTGTCGGCACCAGAGCCACCACTCGCACCCACTGCTGGTGCCCGGTGCTGGCTCCTTATCGCCCTTGAGTGTTTCTCTGCCTCCCCCTGCTCCTGAGGGGTGATCGGGGCAGCAGCCGCTGCTCGCACCTGCTGCTGGCATTGGCCCCAATCGCTTCATGCCATCCATCAGTGGGTGCAAGTGGGGCTGGTGCCATCAGTGTGTGGGAGCTGCGGAGGCGGGAGTGGGCTGCCAGCAGACAGGGGACTGGGGGCTGTGGTGGGAGGGGCTGGGTGGGGGTGCAGAGGATGGGCCAAGACCCGTCCCTGTGCCCACCAGAGCCTTGCAGCCCATAGTTCCTTTCAAGGTGCATGAATTCATGCACTGGGCCCCTAGTTGAAGGATAAAAGCCTGGGTGGGCACAATGATGGCTGAAAGGAGAGCATTCTCATCACCAACAGGGATAGAAAGGGAGACTTCTTACATGAAGTGATACTTACTTAGCCAGTGTTTCAAAGATACATAGGAGTTTATAAGGCTAATAGGATGAGGAAATGGGAAAGACAATTTAGGGAGTGAGAAAGGCATGCACAAAGGCACAGAAAGTTATCTTATAGGCTCTTCCTGAACTCCCAGGAATTAGATATGTAACACTCTCCCAATTTTATGAATAAAGAAACTGAGGGACAAAGAAGGGAAATGGTTTTCTCAGCTTACATACCTACTTTAAGGCAAAGTAAACCCCAAGCCTTTTAATTCTAAATCCTCTGTTCTAAATACTTGACATCTTACAAGTGAAAGACACACTTTTAAGTAATGGACATATATAACTCACTCAAAGTATCTTGATCCTATTCATGTCTGGCATAAAATGAGTAATTAGTAAAGGATGATAAAATGTAAAGCTCTAGATGACTCTGCCTTGTAGGCACAAGCTATTTCTGCTCCATATGCCCAGAAATCATGTCCCTTTCTCTTTTTTTAAGATTTCTAAAAAGTTTTAAAAAAATATCTTCATTGATTATTTTAGAGAGAGAGGAAGGGAGAGGAAGAGAGAGAGAAACACTGATGTGAAAGCAATAGAGCAATGCATCTATTGGCTGCTTCCTGCAGGCCTCCTACTGGGGATTGAGCTGACCAGGTATGTGCCTTAACCAGGAATCGAACCAGCAACCTTTAGGTGCATGGGATGCTGCCCTATCAACTGAGCCACACTAGCCAGGGCCATGTCTCTCTCTCTCTCTCTTTTATTGAGATATAATTGCATATAACATTATATTGGATTCATGTGTACAACATAATGAATTGATATTTATGTATATTGCAAAATGATCACCTTAAGTCTTATTAAAATTTGTCACCATACATGTTTACAATTTTTTTTCTTGTGATGAAAACTTTTAAGATTTACTCTCTTTTCCAATATGCAATACAGTATCATTAATCAGTCAGCACGCTGTACTTTACATTCCCATGGTTATTTATTTACTAGAGGCCTGGTGCATGAAATTCGTGCACAGTGGGGGGGTCCCTTAGCCTAGCCTGCACCCTCTCCAACCCAGGACCCCTCGGGGGATGTCTGACTGTCTCTCACAATCCAGGACCGCTGGCTCCTAACCGCTTGCCTGCCTGCCTGCCTGATCACCCCTAACTGCCTCTGCCTTGCCCCACACCTGGGACCCAGGATTCCCTCCTCTAGCTGGCCGCAGGCACCCAGGCCCCGGGCCAGCTTTGCCCGGGCTGGTTGCAGCTGCAGGGGACTGAGGGCAGGTGGCTTCACCTGGGCTGCAGCCGCAGGTGCCAGCGCTGGCGCTGGCGCTGGTGCCTGGGACCCAGGGCGGGTGGCTTGTCCCTCTCCCAGGCTGCAGGCATAGGTGCTGGCACCTGGGACCATGGGGCAGGCAGCTTGTCCCTTTCTCGGGCTGCAGCCTGGCTAGTTCCCATTCCTCTCTTGTGAGCTCATTTGTGCCTGGCTGGTCCCCATCCCTCTCCAGTGTTGAGTGTCTGAGCTATTAAGGTGTGATGGCGTGAAGGTGTGAGGGTGTGACAACCATTTGCATATCAGCTCTGTATTATATAGGATAACTGGAAATTTGTACCTTTTGTGTCTCTTTTTAATCATAATTTCTCTGGTTCCAAGTACAGAATCTGATACATTATAGGTTCTCTATAACATTTATTGATCAAAGGAAGGAAAAAAAGGAGGGAGTAAGCAAGGATGGAAAAAAAAGGAAGATGGTAAGGAAGGAAGGAAGGAAGGAAAAAGGGGGAGGGAGGGAGGAAAGGAGAGAGTGAAAGGAAAGGAGGAAAGGAGATAGGAAAGAGTCTCAAGTGAAGTTCCTCTGCTTTATTTATTTATTTTTAATCACTAAAATAACCCTTTAATTTGCATTCACAGAACTGCCAGGTTTTTTTCTAAGTGTTAGTTTTTTACTGGCATAGAGCAGTTAGGACCTAGAGGTGGGCAGGGAAAGAGGCCAGTGTAGTGCTTTGAACATGGTAGGTACTCCCTATGTGTGGGTTGAATGACTGAATGGCAAGATCCTGTCTGTCATTATTCATTTGAAATAACACATCTGTGTGGCTTAAACCTTCAGAGACTGGAGATTTATTACACATTAGCGATTACTTCAAACATTGGAGATTAATGAGGCATGGGAGATTACTCCAGACTTCAGTGATCTCAGGAGTTTAGTAAACACTGCAAGCTCTTCAGTCAGAACTGCAAGGTCTGAGGAGGCTGCAGCCGCCTTATTTATAGAAACTCTCTTCTGCCCTTTTGTCTGTGAGAGAAGATTCCAGAGATGGTTCGGGGTGATTGCACACCAGCGCTTATCCCAGTGGTCCATCAAACTGCTCCAGCCAGTCGCCTTTAGGAATAACCATCTTTGTGTGGCTCTTCAGAGAACCTTGGACCTAAAACATGGAAACTGAAGGGCTACCTGTCAGTCCATCAGCAGTGGGTTTTAAGAACTTACTATGCATCCAAGAGTACACCAATTAATGTGACATGGATACTGGAAAAACAAACATTAGGCACATTCCTTGTGCACACCGGATGGGGAAATCTAAGAGAGTAATAAAAGAAGTTTTGAATCAAGTGCCAAATAATTGGGCAAAGGGTCTATAAGAAGGAAAAGCCCGCAGGGTGCTGAGAGCATCCAGGAAGACTTCCTGGAGGAAGCAGGGGCTGAGATTCTGGGTTTGGAAGTCAGTCCTGCCTGGGACTCCTGGGATCTAGGCACACGGTATTTCACCACCTGTGAAGCACACACATGTATTTCCTACGAAGTTATAGGCCTCATGACATTATGCGTGGGCTGCTCACTCTGCCTAGGATATTTCCCCTCTATTTTTCTGCCTGGCTCAATGCCTCTTCAAGGTTCAGCTCAATTATGGTTTCCTTTGCCAGAGCCTTCTCCTACTCTTTGGGCACCTGGGCAAACGTCAGCCCTCCCTGCTCTGTACCACCACAGCCTCTGTACGTGTCTGTAACGCAGCACTAACCACACTGCCATGGGATGAGTAGGTGCGTGTCTGCTTCCCCACTCCATAGTGCCAGACAAGTCATGAGCTCTCAGTAAACATTGTTCTCCTGGGTGGTTGATAAATTAACTGGAGGGGATCTTCCCCATGAGAAAGATCTAGTGAGATGGGACCAGACATCAAAGGACCTTATAAAAGACAAGCAAGGGCGGGGGAGGGGGAGGCGGGGGTCAGGGAGGAAGGAAAGAAGAGATATGTTCAACATTCAGGGAAACACGAGCTGGAGCTGGGCGTTTATTTAGAGAACCCAGAAAATAAAAGCCTTTTATAATCCCACTTCTTAGAGATATCATTACTATCAACATTGCATACAAATACACTGGCAAATTTCCCTACAATTTATGTTCCCACTCATCATGGAGGAGAGTGTTCAAAAATCCAGTCCAGGAACAAATATTTATTTGTGTGCTTAAGAATTGCTGTATTATGGTAAACAAACAAAAAAGATATTATGCCTGCCTTCCATGGATTTTATAGGATAATGTGTAAAACAGCATCTAAAAAATTATAAATTGTTATGTAAATTATTCAAACACGCAAAGATTCATCTCCATTGCTGTGGATGTTTCAACAGAGGCATGGTATGATGAAAGCAGTATTTGGGATGATTTTGTTGGCAGCAGAAGAGACTGAAAAGGACAAATGTTGTGAAGGACCTGGGCATGGGTGATGGCAGTGGGATGAGGGGGAAAAGTGGAACCAAGAAATACTTTAAAGCAAAATTTCTTAATCTGTAGAACACGAATCCATTTTGGGATACAAGGATATACTTTAGGACTTTTGAGCCCTCACATTTAAACTTTATGTATATTTCCATGGGCAGTAAGTTTTATAGGTTTCACTAGCCTCTGTGTAGGCAATATAGCAGAATGTTGTTCTTTCCCAAAGAATAGTTTATTTATTTTTAGAGAGAGGAAGGGAGAGAGAGAGAGAGAGAGAGAGAGAGAGAGAGAGAGAGAGAGAGAGAGAAAGAGAGAGAGAAACATCCATGTGAGAGCGCAACATTGGTCACCTGCCTCCTGCACGCTGCCTATCAGGGATCGAACCCGAAACCCGGGCATGTGCCCTGACTGGGAATCAAGCTGGCAGCCTTTCCAGAGCAGGGGACGATGCCCCACCAGCTGCGCCGTGGCAGCCAGGGCTAGCAGAGTGTTTTAAGATCACGGACAGGCTCAAACACCATCTCTATCACTAGCTTTCAAAACGTAGGCAAGTTACTTAACCTTCTCGAGATAACACAGCGACAAAACAACTATACTGTAAAGTGCCTAAAACCCAATTTTAAAAAGTTCTTTAAGGGTCTATTACCCAGAGGATAAAAATCAGTACTTTAAAGGAAGAATAGGCAAAGCTTGATGTCGGGTTGATAAGGAGAGGAAGAAAGGAGGAGTAGGAGAAAAGGGAGTCCAAGATTTCTGGTGGAGGAGCTGAAACGGATTGATTTATTCTCAGAGCATGAAGGACCCTATGGCATGCTCCTGTGGGATAGGAGCCAGGCCCGCTGCACTGCACAGTAAATTTTTAGAATATAAGGCGGGCCCAGATTATAGATTTGCTTTAGAAATTTTAGATCACTGTGCTGGTTATAAAAAATGTTGACCCCTGTTTTCATTGAATACTAGGAACAGATGCTGGTAGAATGGGAAAGGGAGAGGGAGAAGAAAGCTGAGTGGGCGAATGGGGCTGGGCAAGAAGATTTTTAAGGACCTTTAGATTCTGAGCATCTGCAAGGAGACTCTACTCATAGCTGCTGATGAAATTCTTACACTAGGCTGGGAGTCAGACATTGTTTGCAAAAAATAACACACATATAGACTGTCCCCCCAAATGTATACACACTTTAACAGCTGATAGCTGTTAAATGAAAATGAAATGTATTCTAATAAACACTGCCTTTATAATTACTCAAAGTGTGTGCACATATTTTGGTACACCCTGTATAGCTGCAGAGAGCTGGCCAAGAGTCAAAGAAGTTGTCGAGGATCATACAACTTAAACACGTGTATCTCATTGCCAGCCCGCACCAACTGTAGTACACTGTGATTCCTGTTTGTTACTGTTGTTTTCCTTTTCCTTTCATTTTGAGAACAAATTTAAACTAGAAATACTGTAAACTGACCATTAAAATTATTTTTGCTATATTTCCTTCATTAGTTAATATTTGTGTATATCTTTTAATTATCTTATGAATAAGGCAGGATTCACAAAAAATAGAAATGACCCGGGCCCCTCTGGTTTTCCAAGCAATCTAGAGATCTACTAAGCCACTGTGAGAGATGGACTGGGGACGGACGCAGAGGGCGAGGGGAGCACAGCCTTTGCAAAGGACTCCAAGAGAATTTCTGCTTTAGTCATACCTTGAAAACTATAACAGAAAGAAAAAAAGAAAGAAAAGCAGGTTATTTCCACTTACCACAGAGCAAATGTTTGTCTTCAATAAGGCAGGTCACAAGTGCTTTTTGAGAATCTTTTATTTACTTGCCTTGGAACTTGGAGAAATAGAAAGAAATTAAAACACATGGTTTTCTATTCTCAAGCGTCCAATCTTGCTGTGGCATCAAGATGTATATCCAGGAAATGATTGGGAAAGAAAAGTAGATAAATACCGGAAGTCTCTCAGGATGCTATTTTAGTGGTTCTTTCCTTTTATGGTCAAAGAGGACAGTTTATAATAACACCTTTAATTATTTTCAGCCCAAACCATATCTTCCAGGCTTATGATGCCAAGTGCATCCCATTTCATGCAGAAATGGGATCTTCCAAGAGAAAAGGTGGTTCCTTGCATCCTACGTAGCCAGGATTAACATTATATGACCCTGTTACCCAGCCAAAATGGACTGAAACAGAAATCGGGTCAAATGTAATTGCCAGGAAAAAAAAGTAATTGCCAGGAGCTGAATATAGTAATAAAAGCTATATATTTAATGAGCACTTATTGTGAGCCAAACACTGTGCTAAGGCCTTTGCTTGATTGTTTTATTTAAGCTTCACAACTGTTCTGTCAGGTTGGCAGGAATATTATCAAATGCATCTTAATAAGAATACACACAGAGGTACCCCGACAGGATGCAAAAAGTTCTCAATAATCATCCAGCGTTAACCATGCAGCTATCCTGCAACATCGTAACTGGCCACATGTCACAGGGTAGGAAGTGGGGTTGCTGGGGCTTGAACCCAGGGCCTTTCTGTCTGCCTGACTCCAGAGCCCTTACTTTTAACCCATAGCCTGTGTGGTCACTTCATTTGCTTAATAAAAGTGCTCCATACTGGATGGCTATGATTCAATCAAATCGTCTCCCTTGGAAAGGTATGGTGAATGGGGCACACACAGAGAGAAAATATGGAAGCAACAGAAATATAAAGAAGCAGAGGTAGAGAGAAGAAATATAAAGAAGCAAAGGTAGAGAGAAGAGGCTTAGGACAATAGGCGTTAGCAGGAACCAGGAAGGGCGAGATGTGGCTATGTTCCCAGGGCTAAGGCAAGGTCACAGGAATGCTGGGCACACTGACTGACCCCGAGGGATTCAGCATCCCAGCTCTCCTTAGGCCTGACGCGTGATATTTCCTCTCTGGCCCTTGTTCCCCGAGCAAAACTAACTAACATGGAAATGATATTTTGCTTGGGCAAGAATCAGGCTCCTAAATAAATTGTCACCTCAGAAAGTCAACTCTGACAACATGCTGGCACTTAATTAAAGAGCAACATGGAGCGCTCTTTAATTAATAGCAGAGATTACCAGCCCTTTGAGAGAACTTAGGAGCTGATCTGACTATGAGTTGAGACCTTCTGAAAGCTTACTTGAAGCAGTTTCCAAGCCTGTCTGAGAGACTTATTAGTTTTCCAGACCTTCAGCTTCTTGAAATTCTCACCCAGAATTAAATTAGGCCACCGTTGAGTCAGGATTTAGTATTACAGTGTTTGCTGTAATGGAGTGAGTCATATAAAGAGCATCATTTAAAATAATAAATTCCTTTTGTTTCACTGGGAGGTGAAGTCCAGTTTTCCAGGTGAACAACATATGCTTCCTTTAATTATAGAGAGAATTTTAACCACAGAGTGGGTTTCCTGCCTTTCTTGGCTGCCGGGAAACTCGCAGACACCCTATCACGTGCAAAGGCAGTAACTAATGAATCCCACGTGCCTGGGGCCATTTATATATCTGCTCTTCCAACTGCTTTTTGTCCTCATTTTTTTTTAAATGAACTATTTTATGTATTTTACTGTTGTAAGGTGTCCCCAGACACGCTTGAGAGTCGTAGGTTGAACCATAGTCAGTAACTTTTAACCTACAAAAGGAGCAGTTCCAGATGTTTCAACCGATGAATCAGAAGTAGATGCAAGCCGGACACAGGTGCATGGGGAGCTGGCCCAAAGGGCAGCTGGCCACTTTTAATGGTGAGATGCTATGGTGGGGCTCTAGATGCCTCTTCTTTTCTTCTTTCTGCTTTTTGTGTTTTGTGCATTTTCTGTTGCTTCTAATTTACTAACCAACATGGATTCCTTCCTCCCCTTTGCTCCTGTCACAGATTGTGCCTCATTCCCCTGGTTCTATTACTCTGCATTTCCAACCCTGGGTTGCACTTAAAAAAAAAATCCACTCAACCTGGCACATAGGAGGGACTCAACAAATGTTTGCCCAGTTGAATGAATAAATGTACCTATGTCTGGCTTAACCAAATCAGGACATAATTTACTTACAACATTTTTAAGTAATTGATTTTTTGAAAAATAAGTGAATAAAGCTTCATAATGGCTTCTCGTATTTTACCTCTTGTCTTCTATGAATGTGCTGACCTTTGGATGACATACACTCTTAGATTATATCCAGGTGACATTTACATTTCCTTTCTGTTCATTCTGCTCCAGCACTGGCTTTTAGCATTGCATGACTATGGCTCTAAGATCATACTTGGATGTGCTCCAGATTTCTTAAACCGAACAGAAGCTATGTTCAAAGGACGTCCTTGACTCTTGTCCTTTCTGGCATGGAACTGTTTCTTTAATGAACCCAGTGCCATTGCAGCTCTGCGGTGGGTAACTTGAGGGCATTTGGACTCAGCTTTCCTCTGTGTTTTACGTCAGTCAGCCTGTGTAGAGTTTACAGCATCCCTTTAAGAATGACCAGTTTCAGTTCATAATGGTGCCTTGGGCCTGAAAGGCATCAACAACTTCAGTCTCCCGTGTGCATGAGGCAATTTACTGTGCATGCAGGTCACCTGGGAATCTTGTTAAAATGTGAATTCTGATTCACTTGGTCTAGGGGTGGGGCCCGAGGTTCTGCATTCTAACAAGGTCAGAGTTGGTGCTACTGGTCCGGGAGGAGAAGGGCTGTAAGCCCTCTTGTGTAGGCCTGGGTATCCTAAGTTCTCCAATTTGCAGTCTGAAGAGGGTGCATCTCTAGTCAATGCAAAAGTTCCACAGGCTGGTGGCATCGCATCTGAGCATGACCCCAGGTTGGATGAAGCTTTTGGTGGTTCTCCAGCCCCTTTCATCCTTCCAGATGCCCTCCCAAGGTGCCTCGTGGAGGCCCGGGATTCTCACTGCGGCACCCCAACTGGGCATGGCTCTTCCCTATGCTCCAGGTTGTCCTACCATGCCTCCAATCAATTCAAATTCCCACTTGAAGCTAATGTGAGGAACCAATGTCCAATAATGTGTCAATAGAAAATAAGATTTGGCACGCTCTTCCTCCAGGGAGCACACTCTTGCCATTCCCTTCTTCCCCTCTGGCCCCACCCCTTCCATATCCCCTAACCTGTAAGGGACACCATGAGACTTGCAACCAGGGGAGCAATGGGCAGCAGCAGCTCATCCTGGGCTAGCCTCTGAACCTGACTTCAAGGCCTCCTTTCTCCCCTATTCTCTGATTTCCCAGTGAGCGAAGGCAGCCCAGCCTAGGCTCTCCTATTGCTTCCTCTATGCCCTTTCTTGTTTCACTCTGCTGGATATATATTTTTTCCTGTGGTCAATAAATTCTTGCTTGCTTTTCTAAAAGAGAGAAAAAAGAAACAATGTGGAAATTTCAATTTGAAAACCAGAGTCGTTGGTTTGCATCCTTGCTCTGGCATTCACCAGCTATGCATCTCAGCGAGTCATTTGGTGCCTGTGGTAGGCTGAATAATACCCCAAAGATCTCCACATCCTAACCCCTGGAACCTGTGAATGGTACCTTGTCTGGCAAATGTGATGACCTTGTATGCAGATGTGATTATGTGGGGATCTGAGATGGGGAGATTATCCTGGATAGGTATGCCCAGTGAGATCACAGGAATCCTTAGATGAGGGAGGCTTGGAAACAGAGTGGGAGAAGGAAATGTGAAGACAAAGGCAGAGAGAGGAGTGATGCAGTGACAGCCGAGGCAGTCTCTGGAAGCATTAAGAAATTAATACACTATTTCTATTTCTTAGTCTGCAAAATGAGCTAATGAGAGCAAGGCTAATGGCTGCACTGAGGTGAGTTTTCAAACTAAAACTGTGGCTCTCAGACCTTACTGGATGTAAGAATCACATGGGAGCTTGGGAAAACGGAGATGGTTCTACCCCAGAGCTCTGATAGTATATATTTGGATTTATGAACCTGCATTTTCAACAATCACCTGAGTCTTTCTCGGACCACACCTTCAGGTATTGCTCCAATGTGTGATTACAGATGAGAGTTCACACCCCTTGGTGGGCCAGTGGAGGAGATTTGGGGAGAAAGGAAACAAAGGTCTAAATCACCCCATGGGGCGTCTCCCAGGAATGAGTGAATCTTTGCAGAGTTCCCTGAAATTGCAGGGGTTGAACATATCATTTCGGAGATGGCATTCATACGATAATAATGATGATTTTCTGTTCCGTAGCAGGAGGTGGCAGTAGCATGTGCAGGCTGTACTCACAGGGTCTGGATTCTCCCTGACATTCAGAGATATGGCATGTCCCCGGGATAGCTTGCCTGTCATTCATGTTCAGAACACATTGGTAATTTCTGATTGAGAATACCTGAACCAAGTGCATCTACACTAATAAAAGAGAAGTATGCAAATTACCGCACATCCACAATGCCCACCAGCCAATCAGGAGTGAGTGTGCAAATTAACCCAACAAAGATGGTGGGTGAATTTGCATATGCAGGCATGGAACAGCCAGGTGTGGTGGGACACCTGCTAGGAAGGGGGTGGCAGGTGGCGGAGGGAGCTACAGGAGCGGCATTCCGGCCGGAGCAGAGAAGACTGAAGGCTCCGGCCAGCTCAAAGATGGAAGGCGGTGGCCAGAGTGAAGGCCTGGGTCCTGGGTGCTGGCAGCCAGGGGAAGGAAAGCCTATTGCATGAATCTCCATGCAACAGGCCTCTAATCTTATCTATAAAAACAATGCTCAGAAAAGAGGACAAACATTAAAAAATAACAATAAAGAAAGCTTAGTTGAGGTTACTTTGTGCTAGGCACTAAGATCCTGTTCTGCAGGAACTCACAGTGAGCTGGGTGTAGACAGGTAGCCATCACAGGGCCCGGTGCAAAGGGTCAGAAAGACTAAAAGAATCTTACAGTAGAGGAATAAGACTAGCTAACACTTAAAGTGCTACTAATAATTTTAAAGAGCTTAATCGAATGCCTGTACCTTTGTTTAAATATGCCATCCATCAGTGTTACATGAGCCCATAGGGGATAACGAATTCTGCCTACAGAGAGTGTGATGATTAATTTTATGTGTCAACTTGACTGAGTCACAGGACGCCCAAATGTTTGGTCACACATTATTTTGAGTGTTTCCGTGAGGGTATTTTTGAATGAGTTTAACATTTCAATTGATGGACTGACTAAAGTGGATTGCTGTCCCTGGCCATCCATATCCAATCAGCAGGGCCTGAGTAGAACAAAAAGGCTCACCTTCCTCCCCAAAGAGAGAGTTCCTCCTGCTTGACTGCCTTTGAGCTGGGACATTGATTACCACCACCACCACCACCACCACCCCCTTCCCCCAACACACACACCCTCCCGCTGGCTCCAGGCTCAGATGGAAACATGGGCTCCCCTGGGCCTTAACCTCCACAATTGTGCCTTTTATAATAAACCACTTTCTCTCTATATCTAGTTACATCTTTTGGGTTCTGTTTCTCTGGAGAACTCTGATTAATACAGACGGTTATCTGGGAAGTCTTCACAGAGGAGATCACTTTTCAGGGAGCCGTTGAAATAATAGACAATCTATTTATAAATATCTCATGTTATAATTATAAATTCCTCTAGCATTTGTTCATTTCAACATGTATTTAGGGTTGAGATGATGTAGTGAATGCTCACTGCATGTCAGGCACTTTGCTAGGCACAGAAGTGGGGTCAAAGGCCAAGACATCAGCCCAGCCCTCTGGTGAGGAAGAAAGGCTTCAAGGCCGAGCACTCAAAGCAGTTGTCACAGGTCAAGTGACTTTTCAAAGCAGCAGCCCGATTCTTTTAAAATAAAAACATCCTGCCCAGTTGGGTTTGTCAGGTCAAATGTTGCATAGGACATGTAATCATTTGTTTTGTATCTGAAATTCAAATTTACTTGGGCATCCTTTGTTTTTAATTGCTAGATCTGATTACTCTATGTCCAGTTCATCCCTCCTCCCCCCACCCCCCACCCCTCACCGCCATGTACAGAATGGTATAGAGATTGGGAAGAGAGGGCTGTCCTTGAGGCCTAGAGAGAGGCTTAGAGAGAAATACCTTTCTCTACACTTCTGGAATATTGCTTTCAGCCCCACTCTCTCTACACCCCTCTCCCCACACTGCCCCCATCAGCCCAACTCCTGGGACTTTCGCTGCACACATTGCCTTTCACACTTGCTGAGAGTGTATCTCATCTCATATATGATACTAGAAGCCTGATGCAACAGATAGGGTCCCTAGGCCTGGCTGGCAATCAGGGCCGATCAGGTTCCCCGCCTCCCCACCTCCTCCTTCCCTAGCTCCCTTAGCACTTGCCGCTGATCACCCGCCATGTTCTGCACCGCCCCCTGGTGGTCAGCGCTCATCATAGCGAGAGATTGAACTCTGGAGGGGACATTTTGCATATTAGCCTTTTAGTATATTGGATGGGAAAGCCCTGATGGGACATACAAGAGTGGAGACCTGCATGGCCTGACTCTGTGCTTTTCCCAAAGCCCCACCTGTGTGCATTACCGGTTGAGGTACTTTTAGTTAGTTAAGCCCAGGGCCTGGGTGGGAAAGATGCCAGCACTCCTTAGGGCTGTTAGAGGAAAGAGGAAGTGAAGGTTAGAGCAGGGGATTTAGAATGAGCCACCTGCATTTGAATCGTTGCTCTGTCATTTACTTGCTCTAGGAACTTGGCAGGTGACTTAACCTTCCTAAGCCTCCATTCCCTCATTGCTAACATGTGGAAGCTCACTCCACTGTGAGGACTAAATAAGGACAGTCTGGTATGTACTCAATAAATTGTAGTGGTTGTTAGTGCTTCTGGGTCTCTTTTCATTACTTTTCATTACATCTAGTTCATTACTAGTTTTTTGTTTCAAATGTGCTGCTGCAAACATTTTTGTGTGCAAAAGCTTTGGATTTGTTTCCTGGAGTAAATGCCTAGGGGAAGCATTCATTTGTCAAAGACTATTGGAGGCACATGGCATAGATGCTGAGCACACGCTCTGGAGATCAAATCCCAATTGCTCTACTTCTCAGCTGTGTGATTTGGGGCAGGGTCCATCTCTCCTCTGTGTGGTGGTGCTATAGAATTTAAATTGGCGTTAGTGGTTAGTATGAGTTTGTGATGGATCATAATATATAAGGGCAGGGTGCCTTCGAAAACTGTGATAACTTGATTACCATATTAACGATCCCGTCTGACTAAGAGCAGACCCATATTCTTTGTCTATGATTTTATTAAAAGTGTTTTCACATTCTTTCTCTGCTTTCCTTTATCTTAATTTTGTTTTTATCACACATATGTTTATTTTACATCTTATCTGTCTTTTCAACTATAAAATCTTCTGTTGCTCCACTTGCCTCATGAAAATGGCTCTAACTCGGTCATTCAGGAAGTGAATGTGGAAGATACGTAGGAAATAGGAAACCTTTTTAGTATTTTCTATGTATCACCAGTGATAAGAAAACTGAGGGCAATAGCAGGAACCAGGGACTCTGTGATCCACAGTAAGACTGGCTTTGAATGTGAGGTACAATTGTTCACATAGTGGCAAAGGACGTTTTTAGTAAAAGTAGAATCCGACAGGATTCAGGATCAGGACGTTGTTTTGCTTGTAGCATAGTCTTTGGCAGGTCTTCTGGTCAAGTAATTTCCAGACTACCTTTTAGAATTTTGCCTTCTGGTCCATAAGCTGTAACCAAATGAAGAGCTCTGTAGAGAAGACACCTGAAAAAGGAAAGGGGGAGGGTATTGTAACTTGGGCAATATAGACAAAAAGAAATAAATAGAAAATGGGACTAATTGCCCAATGGCACATACTTCTACCACTGTCTCTAGAGTACACTGCCCTCAAGGATAGGCATTTTAACTTTTGAGATCAGTGGAAATGGATGTAACGATTTCTCCAAGACCAGTTGGATTCCACTAGGCCTGTGGAATCGGAGCTGCGGAAGTAGGCAAGCCTGTCTCAGGGTATCACTTGAACAAGATGGATGTGAAAGAAACATCTCCTCCACTTCTATGGAACTCTTCTCCTGCCACACCTCTCCAAATATTGTTCACTGGATTCAGGGTGACCTCTCACTGCCCACCCTCCCACCTCTGCCACATCACAGAAAGATGCATAGTTCTCACTAGTTTATTTTCTCTTCATACCCAACCAGAAGAGCAAAAGTCCAATTTTGAATGGCTCACAGTTTTTATCTGTTAAGGAAGATAAGGTTCATGAAGCACACTGTTTACCTGGCTGACTTGAGTTACCTGGTTCTTAATAGTTTTAAGTCCAAGCATACTTACTACTTGAATTCCACACAGGACAGCATGCATTTACTCCTCTTTCCAGGGTTTACATAAAAAAACAATGTTAGGGACAGGAAAATTCCCAAGCATAGGCTGATACCCATTTTACCTGTCCTCATTCCGCAAGGTTAGATAATCCCAGATGAAATTTAAAGATATATTCAAAACAGACATCTGTTAGCTTCTCTCAATTTCAGTTTCCTCACCTATAAAATGGAAATCAATAGCCATGCCTATCCCCACCCACCAGAGTTGTTAAGTGACATAATGTATACTAAATTATTTCATGAACCACTAAAGTGCTTACAAATATTAGTTAATATTTTTATTAGCTTCAAAACCTAAGCCCTAATTCCACTCAGTACTAACAGAAACAAGAAAAAGACAAATATTCAGAAACACAGTAAGGATGAAAACAGCCAAAGTAATTAACTGATGTTCATTAAATACACATATATTACAAAATTTTAGATATTAATTCTACTAATTTTTAAAAATTCATCAATTTCATTTTAAAACTTTATTAATTTCATTTTTCTATTTTCCCTAAGTTTGTTTTGCTGTTCTCTTTTTCTAATTTTTTGGGTTGAGTGTTGATCTGTTTCCATTTATTATTATTTCATAATGAAGAGTTTAAAAATAAAAATTTACCTTTGAGTATAACTTTGGCTGCACCTCAAATCTTTGATATGTAGTGCTATTACTGCTATTTTCTAAGTAGTTTGGAATTACAGTTTGATTTCTCCTTTGATCTGAGTTCTTGGAGAGAGTTTTAACATTTTCAGGGAGTTGGAGTTTTTTTGTTTATACCTCTGTTAATAATTTCTACCTCTATTGTATGTTGATCAGAGAATATTGGTGGCAAATTTTCTGTTTATTTTTGGAATTTACTGAGATTTTCTTTGTGGCTTCCTGTATCATTAACTTCTGTAAATAATTCTGGGAGCACATGAAAAGGATAAGTGTAGTATTCTAATTTTCTTAGGTGTAGAATTCTATGAATATACTTATTACATCATTAATTAAATTATTTATCTTCTCTGTGTTAGGATTTTTTTAAATGGGTGATCCATATATGACCTTCAGAAGATCTATGTGTCCTTTTTTTTTTTTTAAATATGGAGAAGGTTCACAACTTTTTTTCAAGTTCTCAAAGGGATCTGTGATCCACTCACCCACCCCAAAATATAAAGAAAATGCTTTATGTCTTACTTGATCTGTTAAAAACCAAGAAAGGGAAGTTAAACTACTTAATAGAACTTAAAATAAACATTAAAATTATTCTCAAACAAATAAATTTTTAATTATTTTATTAAAATACAGGATTCCCAATAAATAGTTATATTGTATTTGCTATTTATCCACCCTGTGAATAGTGCTAACTGGCCTTTGCTTGTTTCATTCTGGGTCCTGGAATGAGACTCACAGCGGGCTGGGCTTCTATAGGAAACCAGAAAAAGTGCCAAGTCACTTATCAACATTTATCAAATCTGAAACATATCGGTCACATATGTTCATTTTCCTGTGAGTTTGCACTCAGTCTTCTACAATCTCCTCTGACGAATTCTCCATCTCTTTTCTGAATACTTCTCACTTGATGCTCTCAGGAGACTCAGTCCCATTTGGAAAGCTAATCATGTCCTTAGGGTGACTCAGTTCAAAGTCACATACTTCCTCGAGTGAGGCAACAAAGTATGCATCAATTTCTAGGATGGGAATGACAACCACTTAAAACCCGACAGCCAAATTATGGATGTACTTGGAACAGAAGTATCTGCTTGGCAAACAAGTCATGCATTTTTAAACATACATGAAGAATTTTAAGTCCACCTTAAAAGAAAGACTGAAGGGGTCTTAAAAGGAACAGTGAGGATTGAAATTGTAACTTATGCTCTACAAAAGTCCCTATGCCTAATCCTAAAAGGTACTAGAAATTCTTAGGGCTGACTTATCCATTAGGTACATTTTCATGCTTGATACTTTCAAGGCCCATGAAAATGTCTAATTTTGTTTAAAAGCAGAAGGAAAATGACTATAATAATAATAATAATGAATATATAATAATGAATCCAGCCTGGATTATATTTGTCTTTATACCAATGCAGTAATAATATTATATGTATAACTATACACACACACACACACACACACACACAATTATAAGTCATTATGAGGCCTTGGGAATAATTATCCATTCAGTATGGTGATTGGTCAGTATCTGAGCAGAGAAGCCTTGTTTGATGTGTGTTTATGCATATTTTTTATATGCATGGTATTGAAGCATTGTTTAGAATAGATTATATTTTCTTAGCAGAATGGAAACCAAGGCTGTGTAGCCTTTTATGTCTGTGCTTCTTTCTTCCTGTTTGCTTTGCTCTGGCTCTTTCTCCCCATGAAGTTCTTTTACACAAGGCCCAATAGTTCCGCCCCCATTTAGCACCAGATCTACCACTGACGTTGGATTTTTGTGGATCTGAGTTCAAATTCTCTGCTGGAACATCTTTTAGTCAGGTGTTCACTATATATCCAATTAACTGTAGCTAGCTAATCTTTCCCCCTCTTTTCTTCCCCTACACTCCTGCATGCAACCTCTGTGATATGTATAGCGGCCCCTTCTGCAAGCTGTATTGGAGCAGCTAATGAAATGTCTTCTACCATATAGTTTTAATATGACTTGATTACACTCCTACAGTAAAGTAAAAAATCACATGAAGAAAGAGCCTAGCAGAAAGTAGTGGTCTTACTATAATTATGTTATTATACTTTCTCATGCCCTTAATTGTCATTTTGCCACATATTCAACACAGGGGAAATGGAAGGCTCTTCCCCAGGAAATGCCATTTGCAGAAATTGTGTCTAATCCAGGCATTGCTCAGTGAAGAGCCATATTGCATAATCAGGCAGGACTCCTGCCTGAAGACTGAACCATTCTCTGAAGATGAACAGACACCCCACAGAGGCGCTTTTTGCTGGATGAGTGACCTATCTGAGTAAGTACCCACATCACATACACTCCTGTCACTTCTGGATTGTAATAAGCCCTCTTCAGTAATGATTATATATTAGGAACATCTAGTAGATGTGGCTTTAATAGCAAGCTGAATTTTATTTAATTATCACAGTGTCACACACCTCTCTACCTCTATAGAATTTTAATACTCAATAAGCACAATATTGTTTCACTATAAAGAAGTATGATTGGCATAGCAATGTGGTATTACCAAGATACATATTGTCTATCTCAAAAAAGATGAGCCCTGAGATACAATAAAAAAACAAAAACAAAAAAAAACAACAACCCTATTTAAATTGAAGAACAGGAAACCTTACAGTCTTTTTAAAAAAATGTATCTTTATTGATGAAAGTATTATAGATGTCCCCTTTTTCTCCCCATTCACCCTTTCCACCCTGCTCCCGCCCCCTCCCCGGGCCTTCCTCGCACTATTGTCTGTGTCTATGTGTTATGCATATCCTATATAATAAAAGGCTAATATTCAAATTGTCCTCTTGACCAGGAGTTCAACTGGGAGTTCCACCAGGGGGCCAGACCCCACCTGTGCACAAATTCATGCACCAGGCCTCTAGTATGCATGTAAATGATTTGGTTAATCTCCCCACCCCATTTCTGTGAGGTTCGTCAGTCTGTTCCATGTTTCCATGTCTCTGGATCTACTTGTTCATCAGTTTATTTTATTCATTAGATTCTACATATAAGTGAGATCATGTGATACTTATCTTTTCTCTGACCTGCTTATTTTGCTTGGCATAATATTCTCCAGTTCCCTCCATACAGTCTTTCTCAATAGAAGAAAGCTTGGAGCAAAACGACTAATCAATGACCATTGTTTTCCTTTTAATATTATCTTATTAAGAGAGAAATAGAAAAAATTCTGGTATGGATATTGTATTAGCCAGGGTTAAGTTTTTAAGAACAGAAACTATTCAGCAAGTTTAAGAGAAAGGAATTTATTAAAGGGTGTTTTGTGGTTTACTGTACCACTGGGAGACAAAGAATTGCCGCTGGGCTGATCCTCCAAGATCAATTTCCAAGACCAAACTGTGGAACTGGGTCAAAGGAGCAGTTGCCTCTGCCATGGTCAAGAGGCTGCAGATTCAGGAAGCTGATATCCCAGCTGCTGGCTTCTGCACCGTCTGTTTCTCTGCCAGTGCTACTCTCCATATCAGCCAAATAATGTGCCATCTTGTCTCTTGTCCCATGTGGCTTAGTTCTAAATCAAATTCTCACTTGATTTCATTTCATTTGTGAAGCTATAGCTGCAAGGAAGTCTGAGAAGTGTAGTTTTTAGCTTTCTGGCCTTTGCATCTTAAAAGGGGGACAGAATGGGCCAACTGAGCCCATTTAGAATACTCACCAGGGGTATATAGTTAGGTGATACTAAAAAGTGAAGTAACACTGAAGGTGCAACTCAGATATGGTCATCTTTTGGTTTTAGGTTTCCCCCCTTTCAGGACTGGACTTGTATTAATTGCAATCTTTGGTTCATGGTACACTCCCACCAGTGATCTATGTACAAACACTAAATTACTTAATATAATAAACATTATGGACCCGCCCACTACCAAAAGAAAAGCTAGATCTGTGATGATAACCTACATCTAATCAGGCATCCCCCAACATACCTAGTTAACCATCATCCTGGATTTCATGTTTTGTTGCATTTATATGTATTCTTCCAAAATACCTTTTTATTTTAGAGGTTTTTTTAAAAAATAAATCTTTATTGTTCAGATTACAGGTGTTCCTCTTTTTGTTTTCCCCCTATAGCTCCCCTCCACCTGATTCCCCACCCAACCCTACCCCATGACCTTACCCCCTGCCACTGTCTTCATCCATAGGAGTAAGATTTTTGTCCAATCTCTTCCCGCACCACTCACACCCGCTTCCCCTTGAGAGTTGTCAGTCCACTCCCTTTCTATGTCCCTGATTCTATTATATTCACCAGTCCATTCTGTTCTTCAGATTTTTTATTTACTTGATTTTTAGATTCACTTGTTGGTAGGTATGTATTTGATGTCATTTTGTTGTTCATAATTTTTATCTTTACCTTTTTCTTCTTCTTCCTCTTCTTAAAGAATACCCTTCAGCATTTCATGTAATCCTGGTTTGGTGGTGATGAACTCCTTTAGCTTTTTCTTGTCTGTGAAGCTCTTTGTCTGCCCTTCAACTCTGAATGATAGCTTTGCTGGGTAGAGTAATCTTGGTTGTAGGTTCTTGCTCTTCATCACTTTGAATATTTCTTGCCACTCCCTTCTGGCCTGCATAGTTTCTGCTGAGAAATCAGCTGACAGTCGTATGGGTACTCCCTTGTAGGTAACTAACCGTTTTTCTCTTGCTGCTTTCAAGATTCTCTCTTTGTCTTTTGCCCTTGGCATTTTAATTATGATGCGTCTTGGTGTGGTCCTCTTTGGATTCCTTTTGTTTGGGGTTCTGTGCGCTTCCTGGACTTGTAAGTCTATTTCTTTCACCAGGTAGGGAAAGTTTTCTGTCATTATTTCTTCTAATAGGTTTTCAGTATTTTGCTCTCTCTCTTCTTCTGGCACCCCAAAAATTCGGATGTTGGTATGCTTTAAGTTGTCCCAGAGGCTCCTTACACTATCTTCATATTTTTGGATTCTTTTTTCTTTATGTTTTTCTGGTTGGGTGTTTTTTTTTTTTCCTCATATTTCAGATCTTTGGTTTGATTCTTGGGGTACGTTGATCTACAGTTGTATATTCTTTATTTTAGACAGTGTATGCTTCATTTCTGACTGGTCCTTTTCCATTTTTTTGGCATTCTCATTAAGGTCCTTGAAGGTCTCACTAATCTCCTCAGAAGTGTCATCAAGTTTCTCGGTGGTTTTTAGAAGATTCTTGAGTAACCTTATAAATGTGGTTCTGAACTCTATGTCGTCCAGTAGATTGCTTTCCTCTGTTTCTTTCATTGGTGACATGTTTCTTTGTCTCCGCATTTTGGCTGCTTCCCTGTGTTGATGGAGTGGCTTTGTGTGGTAGGTGACCTATAGGGGGCAGTAGCTCAGCCTCCCCAATCACCTGATGTGGACGCTCTTGGTACACCCCTTTGTGGGCTGAGTGCAAAGTCTTGGTGTAGTTAAGCCTTAATTGCTGTTGGTACACTGGGAGGAATTGACCTTCAGGCCAATCGGCTGTGAGGACTCGCTGTGTCTATAATGGAAGAACTGCTGTGCTGGAGACACGCTTATGGTGTAGGACTTGTTTCAGTGGGGCTTTGGTGCTCACTGAGTCTGCCTCTTGAATGTGTCACTTATGGATGTGAGGAGTTGAAATCTGGTTTCTCACACTGACCACTAGATATACTGGCTTCTGGATCTCCAGTGGCGTGCAGGTCAGCTATTGTCTGAGTCCACCCAACAGGAGCTACAGCGAGAGCTACAGTTTTCTCCTCTTTGCTTGGGGTTTGGAGGTTTTGGAGCTGTCTGACCCAGGCTGCAAGTTTGCTAGGTTAAGCTGCGATAGGGCAGGCCTTTCTTATGCTAAAGAGAAAGCTGCTTGGAGCTTGGGTGGGTTTGTAGGTTGTGTGGGGCGGGGTCTCAGGGCTTCACTAGGCTAGGGCGTGGCAAACAGCAATGGCTGCTAGTTAGCCAGCTCTGTGTCTCCTACTGCGTCCCGTGCCCCAGCGCAGTAAACAATTATTCTTGCGCGCAGCTCTGCAAGCAGGCCTCCCTTACTTTCCGACCCGGTGGCAGACAATCCAGCTTCTCCCTGTAGGAGTTTGGGTCCCCCGCGTCTCCCCATAAACTGTATTTCAGAGTAATCGGGGGCTTGTCTCCCTTTGGGTTGAAAAAAGCAACGCCTGCTGCCAGCCCAGATCACGCGCCTCCGTACCTCAGCTTTTCAGCACTTGTGCACGTCTCAATGCTCTTTTCTCTTTCCTTCTAGTTGTAGAACTTCCACTCAGCCAGCTTTCCCGTGGTTCTGGGTGATAGACGTTTTGTCTTTTAATTGTAGTTTTGAAATTGTTGTGCGAGGCAGCAGTTTAGGTGTTTACATATGCCGCCATCTTGGATTCCTAGTCCTATTGTAGAGTTTTGATACTGTTATAAAAATGGGATCATAACTCTATGTAATCTTTTGGCTTAACCTTTTGCTTTGAAAGTTCTATTGTTAAATTAATCCATATTTTTGCATTTCACTGTAGTTCATTTCAACTGCTGTGCTCTGTGGCTGAATATGACAACATTACATTATGTGAATATTCATCCATTTTTCTCTTAATGGATATTTGGACTGCTTCAAAGTTTTGATCCTGGCAACAGCTCTGCTTTTCTTTCATATGTAAAAGAATTTGTTGGGGGTATTTATCAAAACTGAAATTACTGGGTCATGAGATCATGGATTAGAGTTCCTTATGCTGAAATTCATCAAAAATATATAATGTTCAGACAAATCTGGTTTAAAAGTAGTGAACTAACACAATCATCAAAGAGTATAAAGTATAGAACTTAGAGATTGTTTTTTCCCCCTCTAATTGGAGAAACAATTAAAAGCATATTTTTGACATTTTTTATACCGATTCTTTACTGAAATACCTCTTACTCAGAGACCCAGCACACCCTTCCCTCTTGGTTGAGAGTGGCCAGCTAATTGAAGTTTCTTGATATTTCATAATCATCCTTCTTAGACCACAACCTTAGGACCCTGATCTCTATCACAATCCTCAAATCTCTTCTTGTTCACACTACATTCCTCTTAGCCACGGAAGCACAAAGCCAGCCTACAACCCTGCAGGGAACTCTCAGGGTTCTAACCCCGTTGGCAGGAAATTGATAAGGACATAGAGCGTCCATTAAACTCAGCCTGACAGTGTAACAATCATTAGGGTGTGATCAGACTTTGGATTTACCCCAGACTGCCTAAGCTACAGAAAGAACCCTTAAATTCCATATCTGTCACAGAATAGGTTCCCTGGAAAAAAAACCTCTGAGAGAAAGAGTTATGTGCATCTGGTTTATTGGGAGGACTCTCAGTTACAACAGCTGTCAGGGAGTGAGGAAAGAAGGACGGAAAAATAGGGGAAGTTGGACTGCAAAACAGTTGCAACAGAGGTCTCAGCTGAATTGCTGGGGAGCTCTGGTGCTGAGATGACAAACTTTAGCTGAAGCTCTTTCAATGCCGATTCCTCTTGGCTTCTGGCTTTCAAGGATATATATTTTTTAATGGATTACCCTTCAATCAGATAATAATGTATGCCTTTTTTTCATTCCCACTGCTTTAAGCCTGGTCTATGTCATTATGATCTCTCAAGCCTAGACTATTGCAATAGTCTCTTACCAGTGAGCTTCCCTCAGGTTTTTCTCAGTTGAAATCTTTGACACGGAGCGGAGTAAGATCAATGGACTAGAATTGCACTATTTAATGAGTAGCCATTAGCCACGTGAGGAACATAAAGCATGCACAGATGAAGCAACTTGAATTAACTAGAAAACAGTAGATCGAGCAAATCATGTACTTAAAATAGCCTATAAGAATGTGATTTGAGTTGAATGTAAAGTGCAGAGAAAAAAGGACTCTATTCCACACATGTGTACAGAATTCAATGCCAGGGCTCAGAGGGCTGTTTTATGGCAATCCGCTTGTCTTGCCCAACAATGTATACAGATGGAGGCTTAAGAAATATGTTCTCAATTCCACAACAGTAGCATGTACAAAGCTCATCGGTGGTTAAGGAATACACAGGGGGTCAAAGTCAGATTCCTTTTACAGAAATACTTGAAGTGATAATGTTCGAAGTAAAGAGCACATGAATCAAAATTTACTAAAAAATTGCTCTCTGGGTTTCCTTTCCTTTGAGAAGGTAACTATCAGACCCACATAGCTCTCTTGGCTTGTGCAAAAGGTAATATATTCCCTGAAATTCATACAAAGGCGATGGAGCTATCTCTAGGAGGTGGGGGTCTCAGGGTAAACCACAGTCTGTGGGCTTCCCCACAGCCGGAATGTTCATGCCATTGAACTCTGGATAAAAGAAACTGAATTTTAGCGTTTGAAACAGGAAACTGAATGGCAAGATGCAGCCTGAAGAATGAAGGGTTGAGGATGTCAAATGTCTGGCTACAGTCCCATTTACTAATTAGACATTTAGACTAGGAGATGTAAAGAACTAGTAAGATGAATAGAGTCCAGTAGGTCAAACAGAAGAGAGAAGCAGTTGAGAAAATAACATACAAAGCCTCAGATGCTGAGCTTCTGAGTAAGGAAGGCACAGAGCATAGTCAGGGCTCAGCCAGCTGTAGCGAGCATGTCCCAGCTAAGGAGGGCATGGCCTCTCATACCAGACAGTTGTTGCCAAATGGAAATGCAGATTTTATAAGAGAAATATTTAAAATCTGGATTTTTAAATTGGAAATATCCCATTTTTAAAAAGCCATGTAGAGCAGGGGATATTGTAGGGGTGAGGGAGGAATATAGCATATTTAACTCTGCAGCTATTTTCAGAGCTAATGTCAATCCCCAGGAATTAGGTATTTTAGTGTCTGTTACTTGGCAATCTATTAAGGGGGGGGGGCGCAGGGGGAGCTTTTATTAAATCAATAAAGTCTTTTAGTAAATTTTTATTTTATTATCTTACTCATCACAACAGTTCTATTTATAAAACAGTAAAATGTATCTGTATGAGCCAAATATTTCATTTGTGATTTCATTGGTAAAGTTTTATGTGCATACTAGAGGCCCAGTGCACAAAATTCATGCACTCAGGGCGGGGGGGGGGTCCCTCAGCTTGGCCTGTGCCCTCTTGCACTCAGTCTGGGACCCCTTGAGGAATGTCTGACTGCCAGCTTACGAGGAGTAGGCCTAAGTTGGCAGTCAGACATCCTTAGTGCTGCCTCGGAGGCAGGAGAGGCTCCCGCTGCTGCACTCGCCAGCCATGAGTCCAGCTTCTGGCTAAGCAGTGCTCCCCCTGTGGGAGCATACTGACCACCAGGGGGCAGCTCCTGCATTGAGTACCTGCCCCCTGGTGGTCAGTGCACGTCATAGTGACTGGTCATTTCACCATTTGGTCAATTTGTATATTAGTTTTTTATTATATAGGATTATTCATTCAGCATTCATTCACAAAGCTTTACTGATATCTGCTTCTAATCAGACAATATACCTATCAGTTCATGGATCTCAGGCAATGTTTCTAAATCCCCTCTGCACAGGTCTGTGGTACCCAGGCTGAGAAGCATTGCTTTATAGCACCTTGTCATAGCAATGTCTCTATGCTGTCACTGTGCTGAGAACTTCACACAAGTAAATGAAAAGGACACAGATCTTGCCACACCAGAAAGAAAGGACCAGATGCAAAGTGATGTCTACGCACAGAGATACCTAGAAGGGACCAAACCCAATGTATTTCTCTCAGGATATTGTCCCTTTTGTTTCTCTAGCAGCTGTTACTTACATAGGTTTCATCACAAGCACTGGGCATTGCTCTGGTTCTCAAGTCTATCTTATTTTTGTTTATTAATTTAATCTTCTATTTTGTCAAAGTCTTCTCCAAATCTGCCCCTTTGTGTAGTGTAGCCTAGGAGGTAAGAGCATGGGCTCAGAGTCAAATTTTTACTCATGACTTCAACTAGTAACATATCTCTTATGTTAGTGACGATCCTTTTCTGGATGTCAGCATCGAAAATCCTAGCTAAAACTATTTCGCTCATGAAGCTGGGAGGTCAGGATGCCTGTGGTCCCGGCACAGCTTCATCCAGGTACGGCATCATCCAGGGTGTCACACAATACCTCTGTGCACTGCTCTCCTCCATCTCTCACCTTTGCTTTCTTCTCCCCCCGCTGTGGAGCCCGGATTCTGGAGGGAGAAACTGGGTGACTGCCAGGGTGCCTAGCATCCTGCCTGTGCTGTTCCCTATCTGGAGTGTCTCCGTTTTCTCTCATCCTGCCGTCAGATTTTGTACTTCTGAGTTCCGCTCCAGGCACTGCGGGGCCCCGTCGGTGCCAGCCCACTTTGGATGAATTGCTTTCTATAATCCAGCTGATTGAATTTCAGAGTTCTCAGACATTGTGCCTGAGATGGCTGAAATGCCAGACTTTGCACTGTGACTGCCCACATTTCATCATGTACACTTCTGTTCCTCTGGTTCTCATCCTTTTCACTGTGGTAGAAACCCACATGGTGGCAGGCTTCATGTCCCTCAAGCCTGAATGTGCTCTGATGAAACTGCTCTCTGCCCAGGAACACCTTCTGTAAAAGATCCTATAATCCAAGAAGAGTGTTCTCATGAGCTTCCCTAAATTTAAGTGGAAAAAGAATACTGCATACAAGCTATGGCCTGAAGATATCCTTGTTGGTCAGAAATTGATTTTCTTATGATGTCATTGTCATATATGTCCTAGGTACCAACCCTGCCTAAATCCCTGCCCTCTGGGTTAAAAGTTCTCCTTTTACACCCCGGGCACATACCCAACACAAATCATTTACTTGTTTACTGAAAGAGGTGTACAATAATGTTCAGAGTGTCACTATTTGTAATAGCCTCAAACTGGAAAGAACCCAAATGTATACTCATACAATGGAACGCTATACATCCATGACTGTGGCCAAACCATGACTACACCAAACAGTAGGAATGAATCTTGCAAGCTAATAATGGGCAAAATAAGCCAGACACACAAGAAGGTGTAAAGTATGATTCCACTGACATTTTTTCAGGTAGAGAAAAAACAGGTCACACTTCATGAGATGAACACTTTTATTTTGTGTCTCACTGGCTTTTTATCCGGTTGCTTTTTTCTCAGTGCTCTGCTTCTCCCTGTGTTATCTCAGAATTTCTGAATGTTCTCCTCTAACAACCAACATCAACCCAGTAAACTGTGCAGCAGTCAAGAACCTTGATATAGAAGTGGAGGCACATGATCTCAAGGCATCCAAGGAAGCCGAGATAAAGCAGGGAAAAGCAGGAAGCACTGGAAGATTTTACAGTGCTGGGGGCTGGGGAGAGGGGAGAAGGCCGGAGCTAAATTGGCATGCTAAATTTCAGGTGTTAGCAGAATACTGAATAGGTATGTTTGCAGGCAATTCTAAATATAAGAAATGCTTAGAACAGTATGTTAAACAGAATAAGTGCTACCCAAAGATCATTCAAATGAATGAACAGAGGAGAAATCAAGTATTTGCTATCATTAAATGTAGAACTTTTGAGAAATCATGGAACCTTAGAATTCAAAGGGATCCATACAGTCTCTTTGTTCCCCTCAAAGTGGTTTCAGCTTGAGCATCTCAAATCTCAGGTTTAAATTAGGAGCCAGTAAGAAAGAAAGAAAAAGAAGTAAACACTGATCACAGATTTTTTTTGAGGGGGAGAGGGAGGACAGATCTTTCTAAAATAATGAATAGCTGAAAGATAGTTTTTAGCAAAACAAACAAACAAACAAAACAACCAAAACTATGATGGGAGAATTGGAAAGGACATCAAAGAGGTCATTTATCATGTCATCTCTCCTCTGGCTGTAAAATACAAAAATCATTAGTTAGTACCAACAACATTCTACATTCGTACAGTACTTTTAGCTCCCCAAATCATTCAAACACATCTTAACTAATCTTCACAAGGAAGTAGGTATTCTTTTCCGAGATGAAAAGAAGTTACTAGCCCAGAAGTACTGGGTGCTTTTTGACTTACAGAAGTTCAGTGACCTTAACAGAAATAGGAAATGTCCTTATAAAGAGAGCTACACCAAAGTGCATTCACTCATGGAATGAATTCATACACAGAGAGTTGTTGAGAATTAATTGGTACCTTGTATTTTTGAAGCTTTAAATTCACCAGTATCAATTTGGACAGATACTTTCTCGCCCCTTCCCAAGATGACAGCAAGGGCAGTCACAAAGGGACTTAGGATGATTATCTAAGGGGGGAAGGGAGGGAAATGGAGAGTGGCCTCGCCCTGGAGATGACTTATCAGGGACTGGGAAGGGTGATGTGTCTGTATGTTCTGGGACTCACCTTGGACCTGTGCACACCTGTAAGCAGTATTCGAGAGGGGCAGGACTTAGATGGGAGGTGCTGCTGGCAGGACTGAGAGTAATATAGCTGTGAGAGGTGTAGCTATAACCTCCCCAGAGCAACAAGCCCAACTGGTAACAAAGGACAGAGCTTGGTAGCCACCCTGGACAGCACAAAAGGCTGCAGTAAGGGCCAGAGGCCTTTCCCTCAACTGCATAACCCTCAAAACTCTGGATTGGGCTATGAACCACAGGAGGTAGAAGAAAATTTAACAAATAATGAAAGAAAATTGGGCTTGTTGCTAATCTTGGGAAGCAAAGATTTGATTTGATTTAGGAACATAAAGACATATGATGTTTCTTCCACTTGATGTGTCATGGAATAATCGTACTTGGGTTAGACTTTATTCAATAAGCATTTACCGAGCACCTTCTGTGAGCCTGGCTTCATGGCAGGTGTTGGGGATGTAGTAAGAAATAAGACAGAAATGATCCCTGTCTTTGAGTAGCTTGTTATATCTCTCAGGAAAGATAGATGATGAAATAAGGATAACAAGGCAGTATGCTGAGTGTTATGGTAGATGTACAGGGGTCTGCAACGCTAGAGAGCAGGAGTGCATAACCTCATCTAGGGGTCAGGGCAGACAGCCCCACAGAAGCCACATTTATGCTGAGATCTGAAGGATTCTGTCCTGTGCCACATCACTACCACGCTACACATTTACATGGCTACACAGAGTTTGCTATTTTCAAATCTCTTACTCACCATTGAGCCCCTGGAGGTCTTGGAGCATGATGTAAGAAAATTGTTTTTTAAATCTTTGTGTCCCCAACCCCTCTTGCAGAACTCCTACTAGTAGTGGGCTTTTTGTGCATGGCTGCTAAGTGGGGGAAAAATGAAGTGGATGAGGGAGGGAGTGAGTGAATGACTGGTGTCCTAATTGCACTATACGGCAGAAATGCTAGCGTTCATCTGCAAAGGGCCCAGGCTGGATGCTGTCTCCTAGCTGGGCAGTGCCACTGCAATGCCCTTTTCCATGCAGCCCATGATAAGCATTAGCTAATTAAGGCTATACTGCCACTGTGAGGACAATCCAGGTAGTGCCCGGATTGGACAGGACACGGATGCCCACTTTGCTTAGCTTCAGGCTGGTAGCACTAGCACTGTAGGCTCCTTGATAAAGGAGGTCCCCACACCCTATGGTCCCCTTTGCTCAGGCAGCAACCAGCCCTGCAAAAAAGGGCATAAAGTCTTCCCTTAAAATGGCATGCCAGGTAAGAAAACAATTGCGTTTTATGGCATGATGTTGGGGACACAGAGAAATGGTGTCATGTCCTTTCTTTATGTGTAGGCTGGAAAGCAGACCTTCAGACCCGCCCCACTTCTCTCATTGCCCAGGTTGATCATTATCTTAGTTCACTAGAGGCCTGGTGCATGAATTTGTGCACAGGTGGGGTCTGGCCAGCCCAGCCCTATCGGGCGTGGGGCCAGTCAAGGGGAGGGGCCATGGGCGGGTGGTGGGGGCGGCCCCTGCCCCCTGATCAAACTCCCAGTTGAACTCCCGGTCAAGGGGACAATTTGCATATTAGTCTTTTATTATATAGGATACTCAAAAACAAGCCACAAAGCAGCTGGTCTGTGCTTTTCAAAAATATCACTGTCAAAAGAGACAAAGGAATGCTGGGGAAACATTGTAGATTAAAGGACATTGAAGAGCTATGACAACTAAATGCAAGCCACTATTCTCTACTGGGTGCTCCATTAAGGGAAAAAACCATATAGTTATAAAGGACAGCTGGTAAAATTTGTATATGATGCGTGTTACATAATAGTGTTATATCATCATCAAATTTTCTAAATGATCATTGTTCCATGTGAAAGAATATCAGAGTTTTTAAAAGATGGATATGGTAAAGTGTTTAGGAGGTGGAGGCTAAGACATGGAATTCAGTGTCAGGTGCTGGTACCCCCTTGAGAGTTATCCCGGGGGAGCTTGGAGAATAAGAGTGTCACCCATGAGGGAGACTGAGAAGTGGCAGCCAGGCAGGTAGAAGCCAGCGCACCATGTCTCAGGAGTTAAGGACAGGATTTCAGCAGGAGGCCACGGTCAACAGTGTAAAATGCCCAAGGAGTAAAGCCGACACCTGAGAAGTCCACTCTATTCGGCAGGTAGGTGATCCTTGGTGACCTGGGCCATAGCAATGTCTGGGGAGAGGGGAGTGGGGTCAGTGTTCAAACCCTGCTGTGGTGTGTTAACAAGAAGTTGTGGGGGTGCAATGTGTTGAGTCTGCTCTTTGACAAGCCCATCCCGAAAGGTAGGAGGGCAATACCATGGAATCCACAGGGACAACTGGGTGAAGGTGGGTTTGTTTTTGAGTTTTAAAGCTGAAAGGGATCTGACCATGGATAGAAGGAGTTTGCAGAAGCAGAAAAGGGAGATGCTTCAACTAGCAATAGCCCAGGGGAACCAGCAGGAAGGGGATGTGGACACAGTGGTGGAGGAATAGCTTTTCCCACAAGTGGTCTGGGGGCCCCAGGGCCCTCCCTTACTTCCTAAAAGGCTTCTCCTCTCCTCTCAGCTCTCTGAGAGTGTCCCCTTCTTCCCTGATATCTCCCCGATGAGCCACCCACAGCATCCTGCAAAGCAGAATACTGATGTGGGAAGAGCTCAGAATTTGGAGTGAGAACGCAGCTTTGATTTTTTTTTGTTTGTTTGCTTGACTTCCTGAATGTGTTAGCTTTCTCAAGAAGCAATTTCCTCATCTTTAAAATGAGGAAAAAAAAAAGTACTCTATTTCATAGGTTTTTTTTTCTTTCTGAGAATAAATTATGATAATATATGAAAACATCTTACAAACTCTAAAGAGAAATGTGATTAGGTAGCTTTTGGTTTTCATTTTGCTGTGTGTGGGGCTGTTTCTCTGTTTGCATCCATTGTGGCAAAGGTTCATCTAGCGGTTATTTGTCAAAGGCTCCCCATGTGCCAGGCCCTCTGCTCTTCCAAGCCGAGCCCACAATGTTCCAGTGCCCGGGAGACCTGGCCATTGCCCAGAATGTACTGTAGTGGTCACTGGTCCATGACTAGGCAGCTCACACAGGATTATGTGCTTGTTGCTGTTTTGGAGAGAGAACGGAAAAAGGTGCATGGACACAGGCACGGACTCTGTGGTTGGGAACTGTGATGGGTTGTGCAATGCAGGTCAAAGGGAGCCAATTGGCAATGATCTCGGGAGGTGTTGCTCAGAGCAGCTTGTGTTAATTAATTTCCCGCTAGGTGGCAGCAGAGCCCATAGTGTTAGCTCAATCTTCGTTTCTCTTGAACAAAGAGTGTTTGAGAATCTTCTGAAAGATGCTGCTGTTCTGAAGGGAGTAATTATTGCTAAATGATTATGACATATGGCCTTGAGGTGTCATGGTTGCTCTCTTGAGCTAGCTAAACTCCAGACTTTCAAAACGGATTTTAGTTTTTTGATATTCTAAATCACCTGAACTTATAGACACAACAATAAAAAAGAGCTAACATATGAAGCATTTGCTACATGCCAGGCGCTGTTACAAGTGTGTAGGGCCCGAGGCTACCCCACTTCTTAGGGGTTTCACAGGGACTGAAAGGGTTGTTCCTGTAACCGTAACACCAGCAACGTAAATGTGTGCTCATAGCTTGAGGTCCAACTTATTAATAGTTTAGTCAAAGGCCTTTGACAGGGTTTCATAGACAATGTTCGGCTATAACTGGTGTTTCTTGGAGCATTTATCTTTTTTTTTATTTTTTTCCTCTTAGACTCATGTCAAACCTTGGCTGGGTTGCTGCTTCTCTCATCTTGAGAATGTCTGGTAAGTTTCTGGGCGACCCCAGGGAGTCCTTGTTAAGGGATGACGCTGAAAAGCCCGGCAGAATGAGTTTGGCCCATCATGGTTCCAAGCCTCAACCACCAGAAGGGAGTGGGAATTAGGGCTGGTGTCTGGCATGTACTCCAGGCCCGGTCCCTGGATGCTTGGCTGAGTCCTGGGCGGAGCAAGGGCTGAGAAGTAAAATGACAGGTCTGTCTGGAATACGCTGATGCAGAAGCAGGTCTGCTTTGGTTTCCACTATAAGATTATCACCTAGAAACCAGAGAGCCATTCTAGCTGGCTCCTATAATGCTGCCTACACAGTTTAACAATCCTCAATTATTTCTATCTCTGAAAGAATGCTATTATGTACATGGACAAAATTTTAGAAGTTATAACAGGCCATACAGTGAAAAAGTAAGTTTTCTCTCCCACACTGTTCCCCACGGGAACCCTGTCACCACCGTTACCAGTTTCCAAGCTTCGGCACCTGAGAGAACTTCTGCTGGGCAGAGTCGTGGTAGAGATGCTGGCTCGTGACCTGGCAGCGAGGGTGGCTCAGACAGTGGAGTTGGTTAGGCACATATGGCAGCGCCTGATGAATCTCAGGGGCTACGAGATCAGAGTATGTGGGAAATGAGCCAGGGGAAATTGGGAATTCGTGACAAGATGGCCTTATTAGTACCCATAGACTGGGAAATTTGGTGTACTCCAATTATAGAAGTGGCACATGTTATCAAAGGAAAGTTTAAAAATACAGAAAAGTAAACCCCCTTATGTAAGTGCATAAATATACACATATAAGTGCACATACATATATGCATATATGCACTTCCATATATGTATACTTACATACTGTCTATGTATATCTCTCCATATAAAAGTTTAATACGCAAATGGTCCCTACGGGAGTTTGACTGGGAGACCAGGATTTCAATTGCTTGCTATGACGTGCGCTGACCACCAGGGGGAGGTACAGAATGAAGGAAGGCTCTGGCTGGCAGCCGCCAGCTGGGGAAGGGAGGTCCTAGCCAGCAGCTGGAAGGCCCTGATCGGCCCTGATCACCAGCCAGGCCTAGGGACCCTACCAGTGCATGAATTTTGTGCACTGCACTGCTAGTATTTATATATGATGCAGTTCTTCCCTGCCATATGGAGCCCAAGCCCCAGGCTCCAAGTCTCATAGCAACCCAAGAGTTAGCAAACAATGTCTCCAAGCACGGGAAGCTGAAATTCCAAAGGTCACCAGGGACTGTCCCCTACAGCGCCAGCTGGAACCACAGGAAGGCACAGCCACTGCGGAGTGGAAGCCAGCCTAGGCAAACATATGATGGCCTCCGACCCTCATTCATGTGAGCACTGGAACCAGAGCTTAGCTTCACTCAGACATGCAACCTTTCCATCTCTTTCTCTTTTTCTCTACCATAAAATATTAACCCCATAAATCGTTAAGCCCATGAGCTTTAGAGTCAAACATGCCAGAGGTTAAGCTGTGGGACTTGTTAACTGTTCTGAATTTCACTTAAAAAAAAAATATCTGAAAATGGGAATAATAATACTGATTTCACAGCACTGTTGTATTAACTGTCTCATTGCCTAGAACCGTGGTTGGCAAACTGCGGCTCGCGAGCCACATGCAGCTCTTTGGCCCCTTGAGTGTGGCTCTTCCACAAAATACCACGGCCTGGGAGAGTCTATTTTGAAGAAGTGGCGTTAGAAGAAGTTTAAGTTTAAGAAATTTGGCTCTCAAAAGAAATTTCAGTCATTGTACTTTGATATTTGGCTCCGTTGACTAATGAATTTGCCGACCACTGGCATAGAATGTAGTAATCACTCAACACTTGGGCTAGCACAGAGAAAAATCTCCTTAGGAAGACTCTTGAGTGAGTGAAAGTGTTCCTTCTAAGGCTATGTAATGATCACTCAAGGTCACTGTGCACTCAAGGTTACTGTGCTCTTTTCTCTCGAGGTGGTAGGGGGACTAACTGTCCCAGGTTGCCCAGGACTGAGGGTTTCCAAGGATGAGGGCTGTTAATGCTAAAAGCAGGAAAGTCCTGAGAAAATCAGGACAAGTTGGTCACTCTTAATTACGGTGCTATTTGTTCCTTTCCTATTTTTATCTGGCCAGTCAGGCTTCTCCAAAAGACAAAAACTGCATTCAAAGAAAATCATTAAAGACCTGCTGATTGAACAGATGTCATCATCTTAATAATAATAATAATCTATAATAATAAAAGCATAATATGCTAATTAGAATGGACATCCTTCCAGACAACCTTCCAGATGAAGCCAGCGCTGTGAGGGAAGCCCGGGTCCTGGGTGCCAGAGGGAAGCTGGTGCTGGCAGCTGGGGGAAGGAAGGCCTACTCTTGCATGAATTTCGTCCATCGGGCCTCTAGTAATATTTAGAAGGGAACCTAAATCTCGCTGGGATGAATTTAACAGACGAATCAGAGCTCTAAAACTTAGCACTGGGAAGCTGGCTGTTCCAGTGGAGAAGGAGGTAGAAAGAGAAGCTGGGGGACTTGCGGACTTCAGGTAGCACCTGCTTGGTGCTCTGATCCTCACAGGAGGGTGTAGAGGGGCCAGCCCCACCTGAGGTGTGAGCGCAACAGGAAAAGGTGCAAAAGTGAGGTGTCTGCTGCCCTCTGGAGAGGTGGGGCCCTCTGGAGAGGTGGGGCCGGGTCTGGAGGGGATGCTGGTTTTGTGGGCTGCAGCCAGGGCAGTTGCTGCCCATCTGTACCCCAGACTGGGCCCAGATAAGTCATCGCTAGACTGCTCTCATGGGTAGGAGTAACCATGGCTGAGGTTATTTAGAGGGATCAGGGTCCTCCAGAGGGATCCCTGAGCTGTGGCACTGCTGGGGATTGGAAGGGGGGAGGAACCAAGATCAGAACAAGGTAGGAAATAGAGGTCACACAGGGCACAGTGGGAAATAGAGGTCACAGCTTGGTAAACTCAAAGAGTTCGAGAGTAGGCTGTGGTCATGGCTGAGGTACAGAAGCTTCTTCTTACTGGATGCCAGGCAGGTTGTGGTGGGAATGAATGAGATAATACAAATTAATAAATAGCACTACTCATGGCACATAGTCACAACTTACTCTATGGTAGCTATTATTAGATTGCACCTCAAAAATTATCAACTAATATCCCCTGGCATGTAAGCAAGAGACTGAAGATTAAGAAATGGATTTCTTTCCTGTGACTAAAAGTTGTGAAAGTTGTGTTTGTTCCGCCAACATTTTTCATTGATACAAACAAGCAGGTGGGAAGATACGCATCCAGGTCTACAGTGGCTGTTGCAGAAACAAGCCGTGGAGAGACCTCTCACACCACCCCCACCCACAGCGGCATCATGACCTCAATTTACCCCACAGACCAAAATCCCTAATTCTGTTGATCTATGAAGAGACAACTTATCTCTAAGGATTCATTCCAGACTTATAGAAGATATATACAAACCATCATATGTTTTTTCTAATTTTGTTTTTATTGTTTTTGTCAATCTTACCTAATAATAGAAAAACATGTAAACTGACTGCCCCACTATGCCCACAGCCAATCAGAGTGAGCATGCAAATTAACCCAACAAAGATGGAGGTTAATTTGCATACATACCTGGGTCCCGGGAACCTCCTCAGCACCCAGGTCACTCCCAGCCAGCCATCAGAGCGGGGCAGGCCTTCCCAAGCCTAAAGCCTGGGACAGAGGGGCCGAGCCTGCCACCAAACACAGACCATATGGAAGTCAGTGCTGGGTTGCCCAGCTGCAGCTTGGCGACCCAGCACTGACTGCCCAGGTGGCTGCGACCCAGAAAGTGAGTCAGGGTCTGATCCGCAGCCTCAGTGGAAGCTGTTGATCAGTGTACTTACCTCTCTCTTTCTCTCCCTCTTTCTTTCTGATCTACACCAGCAGCCAGGCTTTTCTTTCTCTCCCCGCCTCCCCCCTGGGGCTGCTGTTAAGTTCCGCCTCTTTGATCAGACCCAGAGATAGGTCTGGAGATTCTGACTTCTATAGGAACCGACCAATCAGAACCAAAGATGGGTGCTGTGGGGAACCAATGGCTGCCTAGGAGGTGGAGCTTCTGATGCTGACTGGCATAGGAACTGACCAATGAGAACCAAATCTGGGTACTGTGGGGAGCCAATGGCTGCCTAGGAGGCGAAGCTTTTGACGCTGGCATAGGAACCAACCAATCAGAACCAAATTGGCCAGCAGAGGAGGGCAGTTGGGGGGACATCAGGCCTGCAGGAAAGGGCAGTTAGGGGTAATCAGGTAGGCAGGTGAGCAGTTAGGAGCCAGTGGCCCCATATTGTGAGAAGGGTGTCTGACTGCCAGTTTAGGCTCAATTCCTGGGATCAGGCCTAAAATGGCAGTTGGATAGCCTGCAAGGGGTCCCCAATTGGAGAAGGCTGAGTTGAGGGACGCCCTCCTCCATGCATGAGTTTCGTGCACCGGGCCTCTAGTAGTATAATAAAATGAATGAAAGAGGGCCATGCATGTACTCATGGTTACAACGTGTCACTAAACAAAGATATTGGATAGGCAATTAGCAATATCTGCCCTAACAGGGTACCAAATGATTAGTTTTCAATGAGAGATTATTGTCAGGATACTGGAGTTTTTATAATCAGGGCTAGGTAGTTTCCATGAGCCAGATCCCCGTTGGGGTGACTGCCTGGCTTTGCTGACACTGCTCCCTGGCCATAGCCAACTGTCTCAGGGAGGGAAACAGACACACACTGGGCTGGGATTTGGGGACTGGGTTGAGAAGCACATAATACCCTGGAGCAAAGCTGCATTAATGGCTGTGCCCCCTAGAGCAAGGGTTTGTGAATTCCTAGGGCACCAGAACTCCCTGAGCTCTTCCTCTTCTGAGCCTTTCTTTTCTTTCTTTCTTTTTTTTTAATTATACTGCTTCAGAATAAAAAAAAAAGTTTTTATTGATTTTAGAGAGAGAAGATAGAGAGATAGAATCCCCTACTGAAGATCAAGCCCACAACCTGGTGCGGGTGGGGGCGGGGGTGGGGGAGTGGCATGTGCCCTGACTGGGAATCAAACCCTGACCTCCTGGTTCATGGGTTGATGCTCAACCACTGAGCCACACCAGTCGGGCCCCAGCCTTTCTTGCTCATCTCTCCCAATGACTCTCTCTGAGCTGTTCCAGAATCCTTCTCTAGGTGCTGGCCTTCACTTCATCTCTCTGTTTAAGCTAAACAGAATCCACTTCTATTCTTTACACCCAAACTCTCTCAGTCAATTCATCTTCTTACTCCGTTTAACAATTTAGAAATACTAGGCACTGAAGAAACCCTTCCCTGCTGAAAATCCTTTTCTCTGAGTCTTTGCTGACTTTCTCTTCTTGTGGCTTCTTCTCTGTAGCATGTTCTTTGTTTCCACGTTACTCCTCTTCTTCCTCCACACCTTGGTGAGAAGCTTCACAGAATGTTTTGATTGGGAATCTTTTTACGTTCTCATGTAGCCAACAAAAATTTGAATGAGCCAGAAACCCTGTCCCCTCCATTCCAATGACTCCAAATAGAGTTGAAGTTCTAGACATACATTTATGATTGTCTGGTGCCCATCGTCACCTAAGGTGACCTATTGTCATCTCAAATGCAGTGTGTTTACAACCAGACTCATCATATTAGCTTTCATATGATTATTTTTTTCTGTTTTTCCCACCTCTACAAGAACAGCACCAACCCTGTAGGATGGGCTTAAATATCAGAGTCATCTCTAATTCCTCCTTCCCATCTGGCCATGCATGGACCCCACTGATTCCAGCTCTGTGGCTTGCTCCACTCAGCAGCACATGCCACAATCACCCCTACCTTTCCCCCGGGCCTGCTTACATTTACATTTACAGTTCACTTGTTGTTGCAGGGGCTTACTAACTCAGCCCTCCACAATCAGGCTATGCTCCGCCCAGTTATTTTCTACATCGCTGCCCAAGTCTTCCCAAAACTCTGTTCAAATCACAATATTTCTCAGAAGTGAAGCCTTTCTATTAGTAGTTCTCACCTGGGAGGTCCAGCAGAATTGCCCAGGAGGTTTGAAAAAGTGCAGTTAAGACTTATAACTCAGTCTCTGAGAGTGGGGCATGGGCGTGTGCATTTGAGAAAGCTCTCAAGGGATCCGGAGGTAGAGCGTGGTTAAGAGTCATTGCTGTAATGGAACCTCAATAAGATCTCGTCAATAAGTCTCAGATTTCTCATTGCAATATTATAAGCAACTTTGGGTTTGTGCTGTATCTCCCTTCATTCCTTACATATTCCAAAGTCTGGCCAAATGCATTACAATATTTACTGTTTCCTGAATGCCTCCTGACCATCACAACTTTCGTTCGTCTTTTCTTACTACGAGTAATACTCTTCTCCATTTCGATTTCTCTCAATTATACCTTATATCCAAGTGCAAGCTTAAATGAGGCTAATTTAGATCCTGACATCGTAATTTTCATTAGTTTTTTTTTTTCCTTTTTTCTTGCTAACAGGAATACCATTTCTTTTCCATTTCTATTTCTCTCAATTATACCTTTTACCCAAGAGCAAACTTAAGGTAAGCTAATTTAGATAAATACATTTAAAGTACAGAGAATCACTCTTGAGTCATAATAAGCCTTCTATGAAGGCTAATTAATGTCATTATGATGATGATAAATAATAAATTCTACCTCCATGAATCCGTACCATCCCCTAAGTCAGAACTCTCTCCTTCCTCTGTGTGTTCATTGTCCTTGTTTCCACTCCTTTTAGGATGTGTACTTACAGGTTCTGCTGCATTCTACAGCTATTTTTGCACCTGCCTTCCCTCTCCTGGTGAAGGGCAACTTTGTTGTCAAACTCTTTCTTGGTCAGAGATTACATCATATTCAAAATTCTACTTAGACTTGCTTGCAGTATATGCCCAACAAAGTTTTATTCTATTAGATTGGGTTCTCAATGACCTATGCTAACTGCCACCCCGGCCAGATCCAGATGTTCAAGGATATTTCCAGCCTCCTTACCCAGCATGTTTTGTCTCAGAGCTGAGCATAGGAGAAGCCTACCTCTGAGTTCTTTAAATCAAAAGTCCATTCATGTGGCAAGGGAATTTCCAATTAGAGCTGGGGAAGAAGACATTAATATCGGAGTGCAGACAGGACACACTGGTCTGTTTGCCATTGGAACATCTGGGTGGCCTGGGGCTGCTTCGGACCTCCCACTGTTTGCCTATGCAACACTTATGGCTGATATTTGCTCTCTGGTGGTTTCTGAGCATTGTACTAGTAAAGAGAAGACAATTGACTGGGTGGCAATAAATTGGGATCACTGCCTTGGGAATGGAGTTAGTGACAGCCACTTCTTTCAACAACACCTAAGTGCCAAAAAAGAAGGTAAGGTGTGAGTCCTGAGAGCAAGTACTAAAAATCTCAGGATGTGCCAGATTGATCCTGAAGTGACTGAACAAAAGCTAAGGGGTTGATTCAGTAAATCCCTAACAGAAGGCAAGAGCGGGTGTCTCAGTCAGCAAGTCATGGCCTTGGTCAGCTGAGGAGAGTCAGGCCTCTCCTGAAAACACCACCCTGAGACAGTGGGTAGGCATCAGACCTGCCTGGACACTGAGGATGATACCTGTCCTGGGGATTCACACTGCTGCATCCAGTGCTTTCTGTCCCCTCCAGCCAAGTGGAAATCCCAGGACTTCTCCAAGTCCCGACTTTCTCTATAAGGCTCACTAAGAGGTGAATTCCTTTGCGAACTATTCTTACTGTCCTCCAAACCCCATTGCTTTCTCCATCCCCAGAAACGCTCTAGTCTTCTCTGAGATTTAAGGAGAATTCATCACCAGCTTAACTAGAAGGTATCTCTACTTATTCGTAACCCTTGTAGCATTGAGAAGTGGTTTAGTCCAGTTGACCTTTGGCATTGTGTTTTACATGGACTGTTTTATATTCCCAAATTGATTGGGTATAGGAGCCATATATTATTGCCCTTCTTCTATCCACGACTCGATTATCAATGAATACTTAGGTTTTGAAAAGTTTATTTTGTATGTAGAAACATCTTGGTTTTGTTCTGAATGGAAGAGCTATTTACTTCAGCAAAAATTACCTGGGCTTTCCCATCATTTCTGAACATAACAAAAAAAAAAAATCTATTGTAATCTGGAAAATACATCAGACTTCTCAGAGGCATAGGGGCATGGGGCCAATATTTTAGCACACAGCATGATGCTAGAAGCCCAAAGTATGCAGTGCAAATAAGAGAATGAGTAGAAGTTTTGAAATCTATCAGATCAGAGTTGGGGTCCTGGTTCTTATTGATTACTAGAGGTCCAGTGCATGAAATTCGTGCACTCGGGGTAGGGGGTCCCCCAGCCTGGCCTGTGCCCTGTCACAGTGTGGGAGCCCTGTGATCAATCACCCCAAAGAGGTAGGCCCCACCCACCCATCCGGGGCTCCTCAATGGATTGTCCCAAAGAGGTAGGCCGGAGCCAGGAGTCCCGCCTCTGCACCGCACGGAGCTGAGAAACGGGTCCCCCAGGGCCCCCAGACAGGCCTCACCACGTGGAGCTGGGGGACACCCAGGCAGGCTCTGCACAGAGCACACAGCTTCAAGCCCAGCCCCACCCACCTGCGTGCGCCCGCTGTGCACGCAGCCATCTTGTGATGGCATGAGGGCATCACAGTGTGATGACCACTTAGGCTTTTATTAGTAAGGATGGGACTTTGAGATGCACTTCTTTCCTGAGCATGTTTGTTTATTTCTAAAATATTGATAACAACATCTATTTTGCAGGGCTGGTGTGAAGATAAAATGTGATAACATATAACAAGCACTTAGCATGAAGCCTAGAACAGAGTAAATGCTCAGTAAATGTCTCTCATGCTGAATGGGCCACTGATGTTGTTCTAAGCGATGCCAAACCCTAATTCTAGGACAAGAGCATGGGACTAGTTGTGAGAAAAAGAGGAATAAAGAATCCTAGTGACTGTGCCTGGTGCCAGATGCCTGGAAAGGAGTGTGGTGAAGAAATAATATCCTGAAATTGAATTTGACTTCTTCAGAACTTTTCATGTTCAGTGTAACCAATTGTAAACTGTATCCTCAGCCTGAAAATATTTCAGTGAATTTGGGAAACTGCAGAAGAGCATGTCCCAAAATTTGGTCCATGGAACACCAGTCTTAGTAGTTAATTCATGAAAAAATAGTTCTGATGCGAAGTCAATAATTCATAAGCTTTAAACTGCACCCGCTCTGAGTTGTGTAGTGAAATCTTGGGCCATGCCTCCCCACGCCCAGAACAGGACTCATCCCTTTGTCCAGCATATCTGTGCTGTAAACCAGACCTGCCAATTAGTCATCTCCGTTATCAGATCACCTGTCCCGGGTAGCAGTGCTTGTGTCCCACTAATCTTTAGCTTACTTAACAGTGTCCCCACAGCCATTCACATAACTTCCATGCTATTATTATAATTGTCCCATTTTATTATTAATTATTATTATTAACCTCTTATTGTGTCTAACTTACAAATTAAACTCTATCATAGATGTATGTGTAGGAGAAAAACTTAGTATATATAGTATCTGTGGTTTCAGTCATGCAATGGGGGTTTTGGAACTTGCTGTGGATAAGGAGGTACTACTGTCTGCTGTTCTGCTGTTTTAGAATATGGTATATAGGAGAGCAGCCTCTCTTTTCTTTTTCTCTTTTTTTAAATTCTTTGACCATTCAATTGTTACAACCTGGAATTCAGCCCAACCTGGACTGGAGGCTTCATTTACTCCAGGACATTCCTAAAGAAATCAAGCTGTGGAGCATGCATAGTGACCAAGAGGTACTGTTTGGTACAGCATGAGGCTGTAACTTAAGAATTCACTCCAGGAGGCACCTTCTTAATGTGGAAAAGCCACATCCCTCCATGAATGGAACATTTACTCTGTCCCCATCCCTACTGTTCTAGCCTGAGTCCAGAATGTATGAGGCCAAGCAAATTTTACCCATGGAGCTCCGTATTTCAGAACTAAGTTGTGGTAATTTACATGAAAATGAAGCTATAATTAAGAGCTTTGTTTTTTTAAAAAAACCTGAATGTTGTGATATGAATACGATTTTTAAAAAATATACTTTTATTGTTTTCAGAGAAGAAAGGGGGAGAGAGAGACACACACACATCAATGATGACAGAGAATCATTGATCAGCTGCTTCCTGCATGCCCCTCACCAGGGATTGAGTCTGCAAACTGGGCATGTGCCCTAACCAGGAATCGAACTGTGACCTCCTGGTTCATAGGTCGACCTTCAACCACTGAGCTACACCAGACAGCTAAATAATATTTTTTATTGCCCTAAAAAGTCACATTTGAATGATCAGTAATGCAGGTAAGATCAAGCTTGTTGGATGGTAAAGAGTCTTTTGATACAATGAATGGAGGTCCAAAGAGCTGACCAGAAGATGAATTAGGAAACAGTTATACCATGCAAAAGGAACGGTTCCTTGGTCAATTTCTCACTTCTCTGACTTAACACAAAGGCTAATCTTTAAGAAATCAATCACTGACCTAATTTATTATAAAATAGATGCAGTCTATTGAGAAAAGTCAGGTCACAGTGCTTAGCTGTTTTTATGAGGGGAAAAAATCAAACAATGAGCAATTCTGTGTTATTAGGACTAAAAAGCAAAATCGACAGGAATGGTACCATATAAATGGAGCTTGATGTGACTGGCAACCAGCCTGGCCTTAAAGAGACAGGCTGGTGACATTTCCTCTTTCCAAGGACTTCTTGTCTTAAAAGCTCCCGGAGGACATGAGCTGGAATGGAATCCTGGAACTGGGCTGCCTCCTTGCTCCCGAGTGGAAGCTTTCTAACACCGATGTCACTTCTTTTTATTACCAAAAAGCAGGTTATATGTTTGTGTTTATTTTCTCTAATGAGGTCCATTGGGATTAGCGGCTTTTAGGCCGATTTTCCTAGTGAGCTTTGGTTTTATTTCATCCCAGTGGGGCTGGCATTACTTAACAGGATTATTGACTTGTGAGCAGGATTCTTGAATCACCATGGAGAGTGTTCCAAGTAGCAGGAATCATGAGATTCTTCCTGCATGACACATGTTTCAGGTGACCTACTTACCGTAAGTAAGTCACATTCTCCCTTTGAACTGTGATGAAAAGGAGGCTACACAAAAGCTGACAGGTACAGCCTGTTAAATCCAATCCCAAAGCAGGCTTTGATGTTAAAATGAAAAAGAGAGGACTTAATTCATTTACTCGTGAGGATCACAAATTCATAGCGTCCACAGAAAACCCAGACTCGGTACTCCGCACCACAATAGTTTTATTAGAAGACCACACAAGTTAAGTAGTTTCCTTGTAGGTTAATGTTTAATACATAATGCTTAAAATGGGAAGAAGCACATTTTTGAAAGCGCTTCTTTTCTTTTGAGTTTTTGGAATTACACCAGGGATTTACATAAGTACAAGCTTTAAAGCCTATTTCCCATTTATGTTAAATACCAAGAAGTGTAAGTATCAAGTGTGTGCTTCCTAGCACTTACCATAGTTGCGTTTTCTGTTGCCTTCGAAGAGTAAAATTGTCAGAAGGCAGGACTGAATATGTTAGTGGGGGATATTTATGTCAGTGTTAAGCTCCAATAGTGAAGCTCAATTGCCTGATTTCATGATGAGTTTCCTATTCTTCCCTTAGTGGTAGGAGAATGAATGAATAGGCAGATGTGGACAGTGCTCTAATGGCTACATCATACCGCCAACCTGGGATGGCACCCACCGCCTGGGGCTGAGAGGCACAGTGGCTTAGAGCACGTGTCCCGGACTTGCCATTGAATTTGGTTCCCAGCTGTGGGATTCTGGGAAAGTTGCTTAGATTGTGTTCAACTGAAAAATGAGGTAATACAGTACCTACTTCATAGGGTTATTGTGCAGGATAAATGAGGTCATACTTAGCATGAGGCCTGGCTCAACGGAAGGTAGATTTCCTCCTTATCATATTTATTAGTATACTACTTTTAACAAAATTAACTGGACCATTGTGGTGTGAGAACTCTTATTTTCTTAACTTTTCGATATGACTACAAAAGAAAAGGTGAAGAGCAAAAATCTAGTTAAGGGGACTAAATTGAATTAACTTTGCTCTTATCATTTTACCCCATTGTTAAGCCCAAACTGTGACCCACTGCCAAATGACAGAAAAATGCAGCCTCCATGGACGATTTTCCTGGATAATTTACAATCCGATGGCCCATTACTAGGACAGTATATCCTCAGTGGGACCCTCCTGGGACTGACCAAGGTGAAGGGAAGATCAGAGGACCGGTTTGCAGAAAATTCTGTTCCCAATTTAACAACCATGAAGAAAGGATAAGAGGCTGCTGGATAGGCAAAATGAGTGACATATGACACGGGACCCTCACTTGCTACCCATGTACCATTCCATCCAGCATTCTTATTTTTTTGCTCAGTGGTTTCGGTTTTTGGCCCAAATCAAGGCATCAGCTGCTTCCGTAAATTGCTGTCCTTCCGGGCAATTATTGGCCTCTATCAGTAACCATTCCTGACGAAGTCATTGAGGTGGTGATGAGGGCTGATGAGATTCCAAATCTGAAGGACTTTCTGGGATGGGAATGTCATTCCCTATGGCCTGAATACTTGTTTCTGGACACAGTATGGTTGAATCTTGACTCTACTATTGCATTTTGAGCAAATTGCTTAACTTCTCTTAAGTTCAGTTTCTTCACTTGTAAAAATGGAGATAATCGTTGAAGTTCTTTTTTAGAGAAATAAATGAGGTTATTTGTGAATGTGCACTTATAATTAAGGGTCTCACTAGGAAACAGCATACACACGCATACAAAGTGCTAATGGAGGGAGTCAGGTAGAGGAACTACTTACAATGACGTTGGGCTGGTTTTAGGAAAATCAACAGGGGGTGATGCGGTGCCCTGAGCAGCCAGTGGGGAGGAAAGACATTCCTACCCCTAGGCCTGGAGAGACAACAAGAAGGAATGTTTGCAGGAGCCCAGGGGAGGGCTGCCTGCAGAAGCTGTGGCTTCCATAGAGGAATACAGCCAACCTGCAGTGGGGTGGGCGCCAGACCTACTTCGCCTCTGTGCTATGACCTCTTCCACTACCTCCAGTGGAAGCCAGAGCTCAAGGAAGCCCATTGAAGCCCTCTATACAGGATAGCCTTCTGGGCGCAGAGCAAGATGGAAAAGGAGTGAAAGTGGATCTGGAGGGGAATTGGAAGTCAACTGGAAAACATCATCACGTGCGTGGCATTTTCCCTGCCACATAGACAGTACAGTGGACCCCTGAACAACATCGTTTTGAACTGCACGGGTCCATTTGTTTGCAGAATTTTTTTCAATAAGTCTATTAGAAACAATTTTGGATAATTGGCAATTTGAAAAAACTCGCAGATAAACCATGTAGCCTAGAAATATTTTTAAAAATTAAGAAAAGTTAGGTATGTCATGGATGTATATGTAGACACTAGTCTATTTTATCATTTACTACCATAAAATATACACAAATCCTATATAATAAAAGCCTAACATGCTAAATGTCTGGTTGTCTAGTGACCGGTTGACTATTCAACCAGTCCAAGCATAATATGCTAATGATATGCTAAGGCTGCTCAACCACTCACTATGACGTGCAATGACCACCAGGGGGCAGATTCTCTGACCAGTAGGTTAGCTTGCTGCTGGGGTCTGGCCAATTGGGACTGAGCAAGATAGGCCAGACACACCATGGAGCCCTCCCGCTGTCCCTCCCTGGCTGGCCGGCCCCGATTGGCCCCAATTGGGACTGGGTGAGATGGGGCCGGACACACCCTGGAGCCCCCTCACGGTCCCTCCCTGGCCCTAATTGTGCACTGGTTAGGTCCCTTGGCCTGGCCTGCACCCTCTTGCAATCTGGGACCCCTTGGGGGATGTTGGAGACCAAGTTTCAGCCTGACCCCACAGGCCACTCCCCTCAGGAGGGTGCCAGATGCAGGGCTCACAGCTGGTGAGTGCTGCTGCGGCAGTGTGAGCCTCTCCCAATGGGGACTGATTGGGTGTGAGCTCACAGCAGGCGCAGAGGGATAGGGATGAGCAGGTCCAGCAGGTAGGAGCTGCAGGCAGCATTGGACTGCAGGTTTTGGCCCGATCCCCACAGGCCACCCAGAGGGACCTCTCCCCCCGCCCCCCCCCCCCCCCCAGTGCACGGATTCACTCATTGGGCCTCTAGTCTATTATAAAGACTTAAAATTTATCAAAACTTCAAACAAATACAGACCATGCATGGCGCCACCTGCAGTTGAGGGAAATATAAACAAGTGTAAAGACCCAGAATGAAATCAGCACTGCCTGACATGTACCGCAGCACACACTGTACTACTGTAATAATTGTGTAGCCCCCCTCCCCCCATTACTATTGCAGTGAGCTCAAGTGCTGCGGGTACCCCATTAAGATGCCAAGTGATGCTAATCATCTCCCCGTGTGCAGTTTGTCTCTCCAGGAAAGTGCATGTTGCAGTAAACAGCGATCTCTTGCGGCTCCTGTGTATTTTTCATCCTGTTGAGTGCAACACTGTAAACCTTGACTAACACCATGGGAGCCATACAAAGTGGCACTAGTGCTGCTGGAAGTGCCCCTGAAAAGCAGAGAAAAGTCAGGACATTGAAGTTGAATTGCTTGATAGGTACCGTAGATGGAGGTCTGCAGCTGCAGTTGCCTGCCATTTCAAGATAAATGAATCCAGTGGAAGCACCATTGGAAAAAAAAAAAAAAAGGACTTCATGAAGCTGTTTCTGCAGCTACACCAGCAGGTGTGAAAACCTAGCACATTTTGCAAAATGCATTTTTATCTTTATTGAAAATGCAGCTTTTATGTGGGTGCAAGATAGCTATAAGAAAGACATACCTATAGACTCTTAATATGATTCAAAGAAAAGCAAAGTCATTATATGACACTAGAGGTCCGGTGCATGCATTCGTGCACCAGTGGGGTCCCTGGCCTGTGGGATCAGGCTGAAACCGGCTCTCTGACATCCCCTGAGGGGTCCCAGATTGTGAGAGGGACCCCACCAGCGCACAATCGTGGCCGGGAGAGACATGGGAGGTTGGCCAGCCAGGGAGGGACAGCGGGAGGGCTCCAGGGTGTGTCTGGCCCATCTCACTCAGTCCCGATTGGCCAGACCCCAGCAGCAAGCTAACCTACTGGTTGGAGCATCTGCCCCCTGATGGTCAGTGCACATAATAGCAACTGCTCAACTGGTCAGCTGTCTGCCCCCAGTGGTCAGTGCACATCACAGCGAGCATTTGGGTGGTCTTAGCATATCATTAGCATATTACACTTTGATTGGTTGAACGGCCAAGAAGTCGACTGGACACTTAGCATATTAGGCTTTTATTATATAAGATATGGAAGTACTAGAAGGAGAGTGAAGGATCTAAAGCTGCAGAATGAAAGGCCAGCAAAGGATGGTTTAATAATTTTAGAAAGAGTTTTGGCTTAAAAAATGTCAAGATAATGGAAGAAGCTGCTTTTGCCCACCAAGAGGCAGCAGACGAGTTCACATATGCCAGTAACAAAATCATTGGAAAGCAAAGATATCTGCCTAAAGAGGCCTTTTTAAAATTGAATTTATTGGGGTGACATTGGTTAATAAAATTATATAGGTTTCAGCTGTACAATTCTATAATACATCATCTGTATATTATAGTGTGTTCACCACTCAAACTCAAGTCGCCTTCCATCACCATTTATCCCCCTTTTACCCTTTTCTACCTCCCCTGACCCACCTTATCCCTCTGGTAATCACCATACTGTTGTCTGTGTCTATGAGGGTTTTTCCCTCTACACAGATTTTTCCTATTCTGGGGGGAAAAAGCCACAAAGGAAATTTATTAGTAAGGATCACCAATGCCATGAAAGAGAACCCTGATAGAGAGAACATAATGGAAGTCTGGGATGATTACCCCATTGGAGATGCCATCATTTTTATAGAAAAAGGAAAAAAACCATCAAGCCTGAAACAGTAAGTTCCTGCTGGAGTAAACTGTGTCTAGATGTGCATGACCTCACAAGATTTATGACAGGGCCAATCAAACAAATCACAGGAGAGATTGTGGATATGACCCCCCAAAAAGCGGGTGTAAAGGGTTTCAAGAGTGGGATCTTGGAGAAATTCAAGAGCTAACAGACCCCACCCAGAGGATTTTATAGGAGACAACTTGATGGAGATGAGTGCTTCTGAACCCGTGACTGGACGATGAGAAAGATGTAGATGCAGCGCCAGAAAACAAATTGACGTCATACAATCGGGCAGAAGGGTTTTGATGATTCAAGACTGCTTCTGACTTCTTTTACAACATGGATCCTCCTGGGATAAGGGTCTGACACTACAGTGGAAGCAAACAGTGGAAGAAGAATGGGTACCATACAGAAACATTTTTAGAGAAATAGAAAAGCAAAAATGTCAGACAGAAATGACAACGTATTTCTGTAAAGTTACACTGAGTGTGCCTGTCTCCACTCCTTCCTCCACCTCTTCCGCCTCTGCCAGCCCTGGGTCAGCAAGACCACCCCCCCTCTTCCTCTGCCTACTCAACGTTTAGACAATGAGAATAAAGACCTTTATGATGATCCACTTCTATTTAACAAGTAATATATTATCATAACACAGTACAGTTAATAAACTTACTTGTTGTGTGTGGTGTGTGTCTTCCTGTGAAAATCTAATGAATGTGTGAAACTTTTTGTGTTGTCATCATGGCCTGAGTATTCATCATGTGCATGACTTGCATGGAAGTGCATAGCCTGGCCTTACAGAGGCATAAGGTGAATGATATTTCATATAAAAATAATGTGTTAATTTTCTTATTATTTTATAAATTTGCTTTCAAAGAATTACATTACTGTACAGTATGCTGCCCCCTCTCTCTTAAATGGAGAAACTGTATCAGCCTATCATCACAGGTAAGTGGTATTTTTTAAAAAGTAACAATGTTTCCAATACTGTATTATGAATATGACTGCAATACTGAATGCCATAGAAATTTTATAATGATTCTTTTTTATTTGTGTAGAGGCTAAGCTACTGTAAAGCAATCATATTCATCACACTAGGCTCCCATAAAGCAATCATAATGCTGCCTTTTTTTTATCAATGCATGAATCATTATACTTGTAAATGAATATGGATTTCTTTTTCACATTATATTTTCATTTTTGATGTCTATGTTAATAATACATGTAATATGTACAATGTTTTATACAAGACAGTATTTATGTAGGTACTGACAGATAATTCATCTGATAAGCAGGTGACATAAACTTACAATGTTGGCAAATACAGTAAATGTATATCCTCTTCCTTGTGATTTGTCTTAGTAACATTTTCCTTTCTCTAGCTTACCTTATTGTAAGAATAGAGTATACAATGCATATAACATACAACATGTGTTAATCAACTGTTTATGTTATAGGTAAGGGTTCCAATCTACAGTTGGCTATTAGTAAAGATTCTGGGGAGTCAAAAGTTATACACGGATTTTTGACTGCATGGTGGTTGTTGCCCTTAATACCCTCATTGTTCAAGGGTCAACTGTATTTCCTTTCCTGTATCTATGAGGGTATATGCATCAGCTTTCAACTCCTGCAGGGCATTCTGTTGAGACAAAGACACAGAGAAGGATACAGCTTCTCTCCTGCAGGGACTCACAGTGTAGCCTAAGGCCCAGACAGGGAAATAAGAATTATACTAGGGGAGAAGTGCTGTAACAGAGAAGTGAACAAAGATGGATACAAAGAAGGAAGTTGCCCTAGCCCAGTGGTCGGCAAACTCATTAGTCAGTAGAGCCAAATATCAACAGTACAACGATGAAATTTCTTTTGAGAGCCAAATTTTTTAAACTTAAACTTCTAATGTCACTTCTTCAAAATAGACTTGCACAGGCCGTGGTCTTTTGTGGAAGAGCCACACTCAAGGGGCCAAATAGCCGCATGTGGCTCGCGAGCCACAGTCTGCTGACCATGGCCCTAGCCAGTTTGGCTCAGTGGATAGAGCGTCGGCCTGGGGACTGAAAGGTCTCATGTTCGATTCCGGTCAAGGGCATGTACCTTGGTTGCGGGCACATCCCCAGTAGGAAGTGTGCAGGAGGCAGCTGATCTATGTTTCTTTCATTGATGTTTCTAACTCTATCCCTCTCCCTTCCTCTCTGTAAAAAAGCAATAAAATATATTTAAAAAAAAAGAAGAAGGAAGTAACTGAGATATAATCCAGGAAGTTTAACTGAGGAAAGGAAAGAAAGGAATTACCAGGATTCAAACAGCTTGATTCTTGATAATGTCTCTGTCTCCAATTTACAAGATCTGGCAGTAAATATCTTCTCAAGTAGTGACATATGAAAACCACAGTTCTCTTGACCTTATGATCATCCCTATCACTTGGCTTATCTCCGCTGTGAAGGCTCTGAGCATGGCTGCCCACCTCAGCCCAGGCTCAGGCCTTTCTCCTTCCACAAGGCCAGATCTGCTTTTCCTGATGCTGAGATTGCAAGACAGTGACTTTTGATCCCTGTTAACACTCAACGGATAATGTTCCTCTTTCAAGATACTGTCTCAAGTGTCCTCATTACAATGGGTAGTTTTATGGGCAGTGGCCTGAGGCTTCTCTCCCACAGATCTCTCACCAGGTGCCCCACCCTGACTGGTGTTAGGGACTATTCCTCAAGTTATAATCCTGGATAGAGTTGTTTTTTCTCTTCCTCCCCTACATCTTTGTTACGTGTCAGGAACATTTTAAATAAAACCTTTCTTTCGGGTTTGCTTGTATAGGTTTGCGAATGATTGAGGGTGACCTAAAGGAAAACAAAGGGTTTTGGCAAACCATCATTACCGCTAGTGAAATCTACAAAGGATGCAGCAGGAGGGCAGATATATAAATACTATGTAATTGTATACCTTTTTAAATCCAGGGATTTTAAATATTTAACACCCTTACTATGTAGTTACATCAGTGATCCTAGAAATTAGACCCCCCCCCCAAAAAAAAAACACCCACTTTTCTAAGAAGACCCCTAACTGAAATGGAATTAAAAAAAAGAAAAAGTGTTGTCTGGTGTCCTGACTTTAAAGTAGTATGAAATGAAAAAAAAGAAAAAAAAGAAAGCAATGTCAAAAATTAAAATCATTTTCCTTTCTATCAAAAGCTTGCTTCATCCACTGATTCGTCAAGTATTTATTGGCACTCACCTGTGGGCCCCAGCTCTGGCTGCAGGTAGAATTGCAGCTTTGCCACTTAGGAGCTTACTATCCTTGGACGAGTTATTTGGCTCTGTGTGCTGTAATTCCCTCTATAGAATGGATAGAAACGTGAGAATCATCTCACAGGTTTCTCATCAGAATTAAATAAGACAATGCATACATAATGCTCAAGAGTGTTTGACACCACATCAGTATAATTACTCCTAACCTTTATTTTCTTTCAGCCTTGCGGCTTAACGTCAAATATCTTTGAAGGACATTGAAAAATCCTTAATGTGACAATTTTGACTACATTAAATTCTACCGAATGCCTCCTATATCTCTATATCGGGGCATAAGGAGACCGATAACCCAGGGGTAGTCTGAACTCCGGTAGGGACAGGGGCAAATCCCCTCCCGCTTTGTATCCTCCAAGGTGTCTGTCTTAAGGATTGCTGAAGCCCTGCAAATGGATGGGCTCCTCCGATTTAAGTTCGAAGTCATCTTTAAAGATGCCCCTCTCCGCCCACGCCCAGGTATCTCCGAAACGCCCCTCCCCTCACTGGGGTTTGCTACCCGGGGCCCTTCCCCGACAGCCGCCTCCAGGGGGCCCCTCGCGCCCCTGCGCTGGGCGGGGCGGGCCGCCTCATTGCGCATGCTCCAGACTGGTGGGCTGGGTGCGTGGGCAGTGGGCGGGCGCCGGCGCAGGTCCGCTCGCTCGGCGGGAGGCCGTGGTCTGACGTTGGTCTCGCAGCGGCGAGCGCGCGCACCGGGCGGCGGCGACCTGGAGACCCCGGAGCGATGGAAGCGGCGGCGCCGACGGCGGCCGAGGCGGCGGGGCACGAGGAGCTAGGTGGGTGCTGCGTGCGGGCTGGGCGCGGGCCGACATGGCGCGGGACTGCGCGTCCGTGGGATGCGTGGAGGCTCCCGGCCTGCACTTGGCCTGGGCCGGGGAGGCGGGTGCGAACTCCGGGGCCGCCGCGACTCTGCCCCACGCGTGTGGCCGGCCGCATCGGGGTTCAAGTTGCTAGTCCCTGGACAGGGAGAGAAGTACCCGCCCCCCCCCCCAAAAAAAAAAAAAAAACAAAAAAAAAAGAAAGAAAAGAAAAACACCTGGCTGCTTCTGTGTGTCAGGCATTGTTTTAGGTACGGGTTTGAATTTAAAACCCAGCAAGGCAAACCTTCCCCGAGACATTTGGGACAAGCTGAGGCTTGGGAGGGTACTGACCTCCATGTCAGGGTCTACGGAAGCGTCAGGGTGTGTGTGTGTGTTCAACAAAGAGAAGATAGGAGCCTTTGTAGATTTAAGGAAATATATTTTTATTTGGGCTCATCAGAGGACATTGCCCGGGAAGAGTTTCAAGAAGGGGATGTTTATATAGGCAGGGGCAAAGACAAATACAGCTAAGCATCAGCAGTGCTAGTTAGTTACATTCAAGGATGAACAGTTTTACATCAGGTGGGGAGAATCTACAGGTAAGGTAGGGTCGCGGAGCACTTGTAGTCAGGAGTCTTGGGAAGCAATTACGTTTAAGTTTTATTAGGATAAAGAAAGAACAGGCATTTCCTTCTATAATTATTTACCTTTTTAATTGGAACTGTTTGCGTATCTGTGGCTAGCCCCACGGAAGGCCTTGATTAGGATTTACTGTGTTCCCTTGGTTACCAATCAATCCAGTTGGAGCAGCAGCTTCAGTCACCCTTTCTCAGTGTGTGCGCTGGGGGTGGGGTGTGCTGTGTGTACACATCACGGCCAGCCAGGGAATGTAATACACTAATGGTTTCCATCTGTCAAAGGGAAAACAGAAGTAAAGATATTGCTCCTCTTAGTTAAATGCATTATACTAGTATTTAGGGATATTTTTAATTTGATGCTAAATGATTAAAAAAGTTGAGTTTTAAAGAAATACTTTATTACAGTAACCAGTTGGTAGACATTCCTGTAATAATGTGCAGGGCACTTCAATTTGATATCTTTTAAGTTATAATAATGGTAGAAATAAACTCAGCATTTTATTGAATGTTTGTTATGGATGGCATAGTGTGTTAAGTGCTTTACATATATGCATTATCTCCTTTAATCCTCACAACAGTGGGGGTGAGATAGGTGCTACTGTTATCCCCATTTTATAGATAAAATAATTTAAATTCATTAATGGTAACCCAGATATGAACCCAGGTTTATCTAACTTTTCTTTTTTCTTTTTATTGAATTTGTTGGGATGACACTGATTAACAAAATTACACAGGTTGGTTTCAGGGGCATAATTCTACAACATTATTCGACTTTCAAATTCATCAATAACTTATCTAGGTGAGGATGTGGGGAAATGTGTATTCTTGTGCATTGTTGGTAAGAGTAGTATAATGCATTTATCCTTAAAAATGCACAGCCTGACTGGCTCAGTGGCTGAGTGTTGCCTGACCTAGGAACCAGGAGGTCACAGTTCAATTCCCACTGAGGGCACATGCCTGCATTGTGGGCTTCATCCCCACTAGGGGGCATGCAGGACGCAGCTGATCACTGATTCTCTGTTATTCTTGATGTTTTTATCTCTCTGTCTCTCTTCCTCTCTTAAATAAAAAAAGAAAAAAATATAGACTATATATATACAATATATACACACACACACATATATTTAAAAAGGCACATATACTTTAATCCAACAATTCTACTTCTAGAAGTATTTCCCAAGAAAATATTTCCCCAAAATAACAAATATTCATGTCAAGAGGGATGTCTATTACAGTATTTATAATAGAGAAAAGCTGGTGACTATCTAAATATTCAATTAAAGAAAATTGTTTAGGTAAATTGTGGTATGGCCATAGAGCCATGTTCTGAATAGCCATTAAAAGTAATATGGGAAGATATTCACCATATATATTTTTATTAACTGAAAAGAAAGGTTCAAGATTATTTTAATTAAAAAAAAATTATGTCTGTTTATTAATTCAGCACATTTATTGAGCTGTTCCTCTGTGCCAGGCACTGTGTTAGGCATCTGGACACATTCATGAACAAAACAGATCAAGATTCCTGCTCTCATGGAGCTTATATTCTAGTAAGAGAAAGCAGACAATACTCAGTTAATTATATAATACTAAAGGCCCAGTGCACAAAATTTGTGCAGGGGGGGGGCTGGGGTGGTCCCTCAGCCCGGTACTGCACCCTCTCCAATCCAGGACCTCTTGGGGGATGTCTGACTGCCGGTTTAGGCCCGATCTCACAGGTACATCCCTCTTGCAATCTGGAACTGCTGGCTCCTAACCGCTCACCTGCCTGATTGCCCCTAACTGCCTCTGCTTGCCGGCCTGATTACCCCCTAACTGCCTCAGCTTGCTGGTCTGATCACCCACTAACTGGTCCCCTGCTGGTCTGGTGGCCCCCTAACTGCTCCCCTGCCAGCCTGGCCGCCCTTTACTGCTTCTGCCTCAGCCCCCGCCACTGTGACTTTGTCCAGAAGGATGTCTGGAAGGATGACCGAAAGATGTCTGGTCTAATTAGCATATTACCCTTTTATTAGTATAGATGTTAGGTGAAAAGTGCTGTGTAAAAATAAAAGCAGAGTAAGGGGAATGAGGAATGAGGGTGGGGCTGGGTAGTTTGTAGTATTTTATAAAGTGGTCAGGATGGACCTTATTGAAAAGGTGAATTTAGAGCAAAGATTTGAAGAGGTGAGGTAATTAGTCAAGTAGATATCTGGGGAAAGACCATTCCAGGCAGAACGAACAGCTAGAGTCAAGACAGAAATATCAAGGAGGCCAAGGTGGCCCAAGCGAAGGATCAAGGACGTGGTGAGGCCAGAGTATGTACGGTCTTGAAGGTCATGTAAAGACTTTGGCTTTTGCTCTGAGAGAAGGGGGAGCCAAGCAGGGTTTCAGCAGAGGAGTGACATGATCTGACTTAAATTCTAAAAGGATTGCTCTGGCTGCTGTGTGAAGAATAGACTGTAACGAGCAAAAGTAGAGGCCGAAGGGTATTTCAGCAATTCAAGAAAGAGATTTACACAGCAGTCCTTCACAGCAGTATTAGGAATAGTAGAGGGAGTGGAGAGAAATGGTTAGACTCTATATATTTTGAAAATAGAACCAGAATGATTTTCTAACAGTTTGGATGAGAGACAAGGAATTATTATGATCAGCTGAGATTTTACAGTGTTTTATAACATAATATGTCTTTAGTGTTTATAATATTCTTTGATATTTCTCTCTTCATGAGGAGGAGCTTAATTTCCTTCCCATTGAGTTGTGGACTGGATTTAGTAACTTGCTTCTAATTAATAGATATGGTGGAAGTGAAAATGTGTGACTTCAGACCTCGATTCTGTGCCTTGCCCCCTCTCCTTTTGTATTCAGTCACTTGGGAGGAGGCTGGCTACCAGGTTGTAAGAATATTATATTTCCTGATTGTCTACAATGACCAAATATTTCATTTAAAAAGCAATTTTAAAAATCACATGTCTGTGTGAAAAGCATTGGTGGGGGAGTTAAGATATAGGTTTCCTTAAGCTTTCTAAATAGTGTAAGGTCTGCATTTCATTTCATAGACTATGGGGAACCTCTGGAAGGTTTCTTGCTGTGCATATTTCTCCATCTCAGAAATGAGTAAAATGGTTACTGTTCCCATCTTATATAGATACTAGTTTATAGATTTAGTGGCAATAGTATCTTATTTTAAATAAACTATTTTTTACTTTCTTTTCATTTGTCCATTGCCAAAATATAAGTAAATGATTTCCTTTATTTTGGTGTTATAAAAGTAGCCAAATTGACTACTTCTTTTTTTACATTTTCCAGAGAAAAATATACTCAGGATCTCATTGTCGATTTGAGATCCTTATTAACTTATTAGCATTTTGACATATTTTCTGTCTTTTCGTTTTTATTTAACTTTTTAAAACATTATCCCATGGATGTTAGAAGACAAGAAAGGAATCATTTTAAAATGCTGAAAACAATTCTGCCAACTTAGTATTCTGTATCCAGCAAAAATAGTCTTTAAAAATAAAACAAACAAAAAAACATTGTTGTACTCATGCTGTGATTATTCAGCTTTTCCCCACTCAGCATATGATACACTTTTGCTTGTTTTACTCAGACTTCAAAACCATAATTTAATGTTATTGTAATACTTCACAAAGTGGATGCATTGTGTAGTTAATTTAGCAATTTCCTGACTGTTGCATATTTAGGTTGTTTCCAAATTTTTAACATAAATTATGTTTCAATTAGCATCTTTGTACAGAGATTATTTTCTCCATATACTAGCTTTTCAGAAGTGGAATTATCAGGTGAAAAGGATAAACGTTTCAAGGTTTCAATACACATGGCTAAATTATGATTTTTCTGATTAAAACTGGAAATTTAGGTTGACTTTAGTTTAGGAAATTAAGGTTGAAATAATTGTCTGAATAATATAAGACAGCATAGAAGCACTGCCTAATTTAAGAATGTTCCAATTGTATGCACCACACATATGGTTATAATGTATAGTGTATAATACTGACTAAAGCTATGTCCATTTGTAATTTTTCCATATATAAATAGAAATAATTAGGTCTAGGTAGCTTGACATCCATTGTTTAATAGTATTTTATAAAGTAGCATTAACTTTTACTTACAGTAATCACATAGCATTTTTCAGAGGTTTTCAATTCAGCATTTGGCCAGAAATTACAGCAAGACATTGGCAAATAATAGACTTTATGTATAATGCAAATTGGATTTTATAATTTTTAATTACTTTGTGTGATTTTATTTTATATTAGAGGCCCGGTGCACGAAATTCGCAACTGCTCCCCCCTGCAGGCCTGGGTTCCCCCCACAACTGCCCTTCCCTGCAGGCCTGGTTGCCCCCCAATTCCCTCCTCTGCTGGCCTGGTCCCTCCCAACTGCCCTCCCCTGCTGGCCATCTTGTGTCCACATGGGGTCAGTCATCTTTGACCACTTGGGGGCAGCCATCTTGTGTGTTGGAGTGATGGTTAATTTGCATATTACTCTTTTATTAGATAGGATAGAGGCCTGGTGCATGGGTGGGGGCCAGCTGGTTTGCCCTGAAGGGTGTCCCAGATCAGGGTGGGGGTTCCCTTGGGACATGGGGCAGCCTGGGTGAGGGTCCTGTGGTGGTTTGCAGGCTGGCCACGCCCCCCCAGCAACCCAAGGGGAGGCCCTGGTATCTGGGATTTATTTATCTTCTATAATTGAAACTTTGTAGCCTTGAGCGGAGCCAAGCCTCCTTCTCGCTCAGTGGCTGCGGCCATTTTTGTTGGGATTTATTTACCTTCTATAATTGAAACTTTGTAGCCTTGATTGGAGGCCTGGCCCCACCAGGGTGTGTGGAAAGCTTGGCTTCCTCCATTGCCGGGGAAACCCAAGCCTCCTGGTCGTTCCGAGGCCGTAGCCATCTCGGGGTTAATTTGCATACTCCCGCCTGATTGGCTGGTGGGCGTGGCTTGTGGGTATAGCGGAGTGATGGTTAATTTGCATATTACTCTTTTATTAGATAGATGTTTTAACTGTTAGAACTTTTACTATGTTAGGTTTTTTAAGTATTTGACTCCTTTACTAGTATCTTTCTTTCAGGCTGGCATAACACATTTTATTTATCTTTGTAGACTCAGTATTAGCTCATAAATGCTCAGAATTATTATTAGTAAATTAATTTCATGTCAGAGCTTTACATTTAAAAATTCTATGTAGCATAATTTGCTTCTGGTATATCATTTTATTAGAAGGGGAAGGAAACTACTAGTTATTGATTACTATGTGCCAGGTGCTAGGCTCCATGCTTCATATACATGTCATTTCATTATTGTGAAACCCTGTGAAGTACAAGTTACTACTCTCATTTGACACAATGCAGAGGTCCAGAAAAATCCTGGTTAAAATATAAATCAGATCATGTCATTCCTCTGCACAAAACTCTGTACTGTGATGTTGTCTAGTATGGTAGCCTTTAGCCATATATGCATTTGAAATGTGGTTTGTCCAAATTAAAATAGACTGTATATATAAAATACTGAATTCCCAGGACTTAGTATGAAAAATAGAATGTAAAATATCTTGTTAATAATCCTTTATGTTAATTACATGTCGAAATGATAATACTTTAGATATATTGGATTAAATAAAACATATTACTAATTTCACTTGTTGCTGTTTTCCTTTTTAAGAAATATGGTTATTAGAAAATTTAAATTATGTTTGTGGCTCACATTTTATCTCTGCTGGTCAACACTGCTCTAGTGGCTTTCATGTCCATTGGTGTGGTCTACAAGGCTGTATACCATCAGCTCTTGTCATGCTCTGATCCCCTCTCCATGCTCTGCACTCCCCTTGCTCGCTCCTCTCTGGCTACTCTGGCCTCCTTCCTACTTAAACACACCAGACTCTCCACATCACTAGAGTCTTTGCCTTTGTTCTTCCCACTGCCTGATTGCTCTTCTCTGAGATAGCTACAGTGTTCACTCTCACCCGCCTTCAGGTCTTCTTTAAAATCCCACTTTCTCAGTGACTATCCTTTGTAAAATTACAGGTTCGACCTTCGTGAACTCCAAATCAGCCTTAAGTCTCTATTCTAAGTGTCCCAGAGCACCCTACAATCCCCCTATAACAGAGTTTAACACATCGTATTATGCTAGTAATGGTCAATTTTACTTGTACTCATTCTCTACTAACTGATAGGAGAGATGTTAAAAATTGGTGGCTGTAAAGGATACATAGAAGTTTTGTAGTATTCTTGAAAATTTAATGTAAATTTGAAAGTATTAAAAAAGAAAAAGTTTTAAAAGTTATATCAGTCATTCCCAACTAAATAATTTTGTTTGCCTCAGCTCTTTGTTATGTAGGTTTATTGTATTTGAATGGAACAAACTTTCATGTCCTTAAACTGTCCTGTACTTCAGACTTTACTAATGCATATCAGTCATCTCAATAAATCTGAATTTAGTAAATTTTACTAGAACAGGACAGAGAGTGATGGCTAGTGTTGCTTTTCTCCTTGAAAGGAGCAAAATCATGCAAAAAATTGCTATATGTAAATGTAAATTTTGGTTCTAAAAATGTAATGGTTGGAATGGATTTATAATTTTAAGTATTTAAAAATATTACATATATATATATATATACATATATATATATATAGTATGATTTGAAGTTAACAAGATAAAAATTCATTTTGTTATTTCTTCACATTTCTCATAACTCTATGACCTGTACTGTAAACCTCATGTAGACAAAGCAGAAAACATTTTGCATTGAATACTTACGCTTTTCATTTTGCACTGCTTAGTCCAAACACAATATCCAGCAAATAAGTCTAGTTGTTTCTTTTTAAATATACTAAAACTCAGGATATTAATGTACATTAACTTATGGTAGAACTAGTAAAGATGAGTACCAGTAGTATATACTACTTAAAAATTAATTTATACCAGCTTTATTCCACTTTTTAAAATAATAGTGGAGTTCTTTGTTTTTCTCTTTAAAGATATGGATGTAATGAGGCCCTTAATAAATGAGCAGAATTTTGATGGGACATCCGATGAAGAACATGAGCAAGAGCTCCTACCTGTTCAGAAGCATTACCAGCTTGATGATCAAGAGGGCATTTCGTAAGTGTTATGGTTTATATGTTTCCTTTTCTTTTCATTCAGTATATATTTTGTAATCTATGGGCAAGGGACCGTACTAGATACTACAGAAGACACAAAGATGGAAAAGACATAGTTCCCGCCCTCAAGGTATTTATAGTCTATTTGGGAAAGAACAAATACATCTAAATTACAGAGCAGTGTATAGGAATTACTCCAGTGATGATACATATCAAAGTTTATGGATCTTGAAGGGAGATCTCATTGAGAGGAATATAAATTTTTATTTTATTAAATTTTTTTTCTAGTGTAATTTTTTTTATTGTTTAAAATGTTACATATATTAGTACATATATCTCTTTTTTTTCCCCCATTGACCTTCCCCCAGCCTCCCTTACCCACTGTCACATATAAATTTTAAGAGAAGTTGCTTCTGAAATAATTAGGAGTTAGATTGTGGGAGATAGGTAGTAAACCCTTCTTTATGCAGTTGAACTTTTAAAAACTTTTCTTACTTTATTATTAATAGATTTGAGTAAGTTCTTATTCTAGGAGTAATTAATGATTTAGCAATGTAATGTTTTAATTGATAAGAAAAGAATAGCATAGACTAAAAAATTTTAAGTATTTTTATTTCCTAAGTTTAAAGTTTGTGCTAGTCTTCCTAGTTTATTTTTTTCTTGGTCAAGAGAAAATGCCTCTTTAGAGGAAACCTTTCTTAGGTGAAACCCCTTAGGGAGTTCATAGTCTAAAAGTTAACCAGTATTTATCTTATCTGATGATACACATTGTTTTAAAACTTGTATGTTTTTTCTTTTAATTAACTTCCTCTTATGTTCCTCATAGATCATAGATCAAATATGTTTAGTACCATAATTACATAGACAATGTCAGTAAATTGCTTTCTTACCAACCTAGCTGTATAATCTTCAGTATCGTTCTGAATATTATAGCAGCAAAGAGTCTTATGAGAAAATTACCTTTTCTTTATTACTTCAACTAGAGGACTGATGCACAAAATTCATGCAAGGGCCTTGGTCCCGGCCCCCACCTGCCGCCGCCACGGCCGGAGGCCTCTGCCACCTCTGCCTCGGCCCCCACCTGCTGCGGCTTCGTCTGGAAGGAAGGACGTCCAGAAGGACGTCTGGTCTGATTAGCATATTATGCTTTTATTATTATAGATGTGTACAAAAATACTTTTACTTAAATATCTCATTTAATCTCCATAATAATTCTAGGTATTTTACTGTTACTGTATTTTTATTCTTTATTTATCTTATTTTCCTGGTCAAGTTCTTAGGTAGTGTTGAGAACTTTTTTTTGAAAATAAATTAAAACCACTATTAAAAAATTCAATCAGTTGTATTTTACTTTTAAATGGCAAAGATGGGACTTGAACCAAATATGACTTCTGGCCCATTTAACTTCTGGTTGAATAGAAATGTTGATTCCTTGCCTAGATTAATTTTTAGTTATTTCCTAATGCTAAAACCATGATCATGTGATTTTAATAGCTTTTGTTCTAAAATGTTTAAATCTTACAACTTTTGCTTTTCAGATTTGTACAAACTCTTATGCATCTTCTTAAAGGAAATATTGGAACTGGCCTTTTAGGACTTCCATTGGCCATAAAAAATGCAGGCATCGTGGTAAGACTTATCATTGTTCTCTGTAGTTACCATACAGCTATCAGTCTTAATTTACAGCAAAAATTATCACAAATTAATATCTGGCCTAGTCAAGTAAAACATGGTCAGGTGACAAACAGTAATCATTCAGCCATTGTATTGATAAAGTTATGCCAATTATGATAATAGTATCTAACCATGACAGTTAATTACTCTTTTCATTTCTTCTTAATTAGTAATATATATTACTTGACAGAAAGATCCTAAAATAGTATTTGAGTTTACAGGTATGTTTATATCTTATTATTATTGGATTTTCAGGGATTTACTAGTAAGCAGTGTACACATATCAACACATTTATTTATAAAGAAGATTATTTGTATTAGTGAACTTACAGTTTTTTAGATTCAGAATAAAATACATAGTTTTCAGATTTCAAGAACAATAGTTAAGAAAAGGAATAACATCTTTTGAAAACAAACATTTAAGTATTAAAACCAATTATTATAGTTGCAGAGACTCTAGATAGGGGAGAATTCACTTAAGTAATGAAATTATATTTAATCCTTTTTTAAATGACCAGTTTTCTAAAAAATAATTTTAATATCATCTTTCTCTGCATTTGACTTTGTTCACCCTAATCTAGAGAAACTTAAAAATTTCTAATTATAAAATGAACTTCGGCAATATTTTGTCTGTGTCTCAGCAACCCCAGAATAACTTTAATTTTAGTAATAAATACTTGAAGTTTATGTACCATTTTTTCAAATAATTATTTTCTAGGCATAGTTCTTCACACATAGTAAGTACTCAATAAGCAGTCTATAGAAGAAGTGGATTGCCCACAATCCCAGATTGATGAGTGCTGTTTTAGTCATTCATCGGTTGCCAACAGGTGGTCTGCGGACCACTGGTGGTCTATGAGGTCCGAAAGGTTGGCGACCGCTGATTTAGATAATGATTCATAGTTGCATGTAATTATTTTGGTGGGGCACTGGTAGTGATAGACTTGCGGTCTCATGTTAAATAATATGTATTTTATCCTACTTTGTTGCATCTGTCTGTACTCTGTATTCATAGGTTTAGACAGCCAAGTTGATAAGATGGAATTATATGTGGTTAAGTATTACTGGAATTCTTTGTATATCCAGTTTATTAGTTTTCCCATATAAAAATAATTATTTAATCATTTTGTCCAACAAATATTTATTGGCAAATGCGTGGTTGATTGTCTTATTGCTTATAAGGCAACTTAAATTTTGTTAAACTTACATATTTAAACCTTATAATTTTTCCCCTACAGCTTGGACCAATCAGCCTTGTGTTTATAGGAATTATTTCTGTTCACTGTATGCACATTTTGGTACGTTGCAGTCACTTTCTCTGTCAGAGGTAAATGTGGATTCATTAAGTCTATTTATTTTGAATCTGTGTAATTATTTAAATCAATAGATAAGTCTTATATTTCTACACTGCTTTGCAACTAGCCGTTGTATTTCCTGTAATCTGTTATATAGACAAGTTTAAGATAATGAATTTGGGAAATGGAAGCATTTCATATGGTTGAAATCTGGTCAGATTATAATTACTTATTTTAAAACATAGCCTTGCGCTAGCCCATGAACATAGTGGTTAGAGCAAAGGCCCATACACCAAAGGCTTGTGGATCTGATTTCAAGGACATGTACCTGGATTGTAGGTTCGATCTCCAGCCCTGGTTGGGGTTCTTGTGGGAGGCAACCAATCAATGTGTCTCTCTCACATTGTTGTTTCTCTTTCTTATGCTCTCTCTCCCCCCCTCCAACCCTTTTCCCTTCCCTTCTTTCTCCCCCCTCCCCTTCCTTCTTTCCCTTCCACTCTCTCTAAATAATCAGTGGAAAAAATATCCTTGGGTGATGATTAACAAAAAATTATAAAGTAAAATACAGCCTTATTGGCCTTAGCTGGGTAGCTCAGTTATGGTATTGTGACACACCAAGGTTGCAGGTTCAATTTCCAGTCAGGGCACATACAAGAAGCAAGCAATGAGTGCATAAATGAGTGGAATAACAAATTGATGTTTCTCTCTTTCTTTCTTTCTCTCTCTCTAAAAATAAATCAAATAAAAATATTGCCCTATTAGTCGTAGAATGGTTTCTTTTATTTAGTATAAATGAGAAAATCAGGAAAGATATATGGGGAAATGGAGGAAGCAGTACTGCTTTTAGTTATAGCTTAATGATCTCCAATTTGTTAGTAATTCAGTTTGGGGAATAATGACTTTGGTGTTCTTTGCTGTTACGTGGATTGGTAGATAGTCCAAAAAATAATATTCTTTTTTCTTTTATCATGAAATGCTTCTACTTTACAATGGACCACTTTTAAAAAATAAATATTGTCTATTCTAGTAAACTGAAATTCTTTGTTATTGTTGTTAATCCTCACCCAAGGATATTCTCCCATTGACTTTTTGTTTGTTTTGTTTTTTGAGTGTGTGGAAGGTATGGGGAGAGACACAGAGAGAGAAACATCGATGTAAAAGTGACACGTCGATTGCTTGCCTCCTGCACGTGCCCTAATGGGGCTGTGGATCGAGCCTACAACAATGGCCCTTGATTGAGCCAAACCTGCTAGGGATAGTAAACTAATATTCTAATCTTTAACTCTTGTTGTTTTAAATGTTCTTAAAACTATGGGCAAGTCATTTATTATTTTTAAATAACAATGTATACTTGAAAGAAAAGTGGGAAAGAGGACTTGGGGAAATAATACCTACCTCATGGGGCTACTTTGAGGATTAAAGAAGATAGGTTATGTGAAAATAACTGTAAAGCCCTGTACAGATGTATTAAGTAATGCTATTCTAAGAACGGAATAATTTAAGCATGAACAATGTTTTTAGGTAATTGAAATATTTAAATCCATAAAGGACAACTATTGTTACATGAATTCTACAAATATATAAACTTCAATAGTAGATAAAACTAATATATTGGTAATAAGGACAGATAAAATTTTTAAATTTCATGAGACATACTTTATGTAGATCTTGAAATTTCAAAAACTCTGTCTGGGCATAACCCTATAGTCATTAATTCCCATTTATTTGATGTTCTTTTCAAGGGAAGGATTTATGAACCTACTTGAATTATTTCTCATATATATGTATGTCATTAAATTACAGGTTTAAAAAGTCAACATTAGGCTATAGTGACACTGTGAGCTTTGCTATGGAAGTAAGTCCTTGGAGTTGTCTTCAGAAGCAAGCAGCATGGGGACGGTAAGTACTTGCTATATTATTAATATCAGGTTATTGAAATTACATTAATTTTAAGTATTTTAACCTATAAATGCTGTTAATTTGTACACAAATAAAAGTATGATAAAGTTGGGGGAATAAACATAATCTTTAGAGTTAGACAGACTTGGGATCAGATCTCAACTCTACCATTTTTCAATTTTATGACCCCAGACAAATGATTTTGTTTTAGTTTTCTCACTATCAAATGAGTTTATAATAATATTTGCTTCACAAGCTTACTACAGTAGTTTAAATAAAATAATATTTATGAAGCACCTGGCAAACTTATAATAAAAGCGTAACATGATAATTAGACCAGACGTCCTTCCGGACAACCTTCTGGATGAAGCTGGGGCTGCGAGGGTGCCAGAGAGAAGCCGGTGTCGGCAGCTGGGGGAAGGAAGGCCTACTCTTGCACAAATTTCGTGCATCAGGCCTCTAGTAAGATATAATCATGTTCAATCATTTTTCAAGTAAAAGAAAAAAGTTGTGATCTCATTATTTCAAAGAAAACTATGCTGTTTAGCTACATGCTTAGAAGACATCTGAAGTATGTATTTTAGGATATTATCTTATTGGTTAAATATAACTCTTATCATTGGTGGACATGGCTAATCAAAGTGAGATGAATACAGGCCTGGAAAAATAAGCATAGGTCATCAACAAAATGCTGAGTGTGGTACAAATTATATGTGCAGTGAAAATTAAAAGAAGAAAAAGAATAGTGTTAATAGTTTATGGTTAAATGTGGCCTTTATAGGGATTTTCAGGAGTTTAGATGTATTTATGAGCTGCTCAGAGTTCTTGAGATGCTGAGTAGGAAAAGGAAGAAAACAGCCCTAGGGATTTGCCCCAAGAACTGTATCTTCTTCCTCCTGCGTCAGTCCAAAGGCAGCTGTGTCTGTTTTTCCTATCAAAAGAATGGCTTCACATTGAAGTGGCTGGAATGATTATTGAGGGGATACTAATGTCAAAGATGAATGAAGAGATCTTAAGGGAATACTTATATGTAATTCATCAGAAGAAACCTGAATTCATTTCAGGGTACCAAGATTACTTCCAAAAGAGGTACCTGAAGAACCATGGAGAACTGTATAGATAGGGTCAGAATGAAGATAAAGGCAAGGGCTCTTTTAGTTTCAAATAGCAGAAGGAGGGTCTGTAGATTTGTAGACCAGATTATTTGACAGCTTGACGTTGATGGTCAAATGAGAGACTATAATGAATTAGTAGGTGCATGCTATTATAGTCACTTATTGTTCCCAGAACAAAATGGAGAATGTTGCCTAGCCTAGTGGCTCAGTTGGTTGAGTGTTGTCCTGTACACCAAAAAGGTTGTGGGGTTGAATCCTGCTCAGGGCACATACTTAAGTTGTCAGTCTGATCCCCAGTTGGGGCACATACAAGAGGCAACTGATTGATGTTTCTCTTCCACGTCGATGTTTCTCTCTCCTCCTCCCCCCCGCTTCCTCTCTCTCTCAAATCAATAAAAATATCCTCGGGTCAGGATGAAAAAGATTGAGAAGTATGGGCTATATATTAACATGTAGACAAATTTGTCACTTGATTAACTGCCATACCCAAAGAATGCCAATTTGATGATATTCCTTTCCCTTCCTCATACACTATTTTGTGTAGCTGGAATTTTATACACTGAGTGGCCAGATTATTATGATCTCTGAACACATAATAATCTGGCCACTCAGTGTATACCCTATATAATAAAAGACTAATATGCAAATTGTCCCCTCGACCAGGAGTTTGACCAGCAGGCAGGCCAGCCAACAGCCCATGTCCCCTCACCCTGGCCAGGCTGGCCGGCCGGACCCCACCCATGCACGAACTCCACCCTTGCACAAATTCATGTACTGGGCCTCTAATATATATATATATATATGTATGTATGTATACACACACGCGTGCGTACACACACACTGAATGGCCAGATTATTATGCGTTCAGAGATCATAATAATCTGGCCATTCAGTGTAGATATCTCTTTAGAAAATAAGGACAGAGCTAAACTATTGAAGAGGTCTCCGATGGCATAATTAGGGCCATGCTTCAGTACTCTCCTATTCCATATTATTAGTGATTTGATAGTAGAGAATGCTCATGAAGTTTGCAAATGACATGAAGCTGGGAGGCTTGGGAAATACACTGGGTTAATCTGAAAAATATCTTGAGAAGTAGAAGAGATATGCTTAATCTAAAAGAAACAATGTTTTCATTAAATCATTTTATAAGTATATACTCACAAACTGTTGAATTTCAGAAATAAGTGATGGGAAAATTTTGGCCTTTTAACTTAATGAAACATTCTTTTGCTCATTAATAATTGTAGTGATACACTGATCATAAAAGTATGCTTTTTGTAGAAAATAAATATTTTAATTAGTTTTTATTTTAAGAATGTGAAAAGAATATACACTATTGTAATGTTTTTAAGTAGTTAAAAAGAAAATATATATTGATATTTCAGCAGCTCTTATTAATACTCATTTGTGGGTTTGTCTTTTTAGGAGTGTGGTTGACTTTTTTCTGGTGATAACACAGCTGGGATTCTGTAGTGTTTATATTGTCTTCTTAGCTGAAAATGTGAAACAAGTAAGTATTTTTCTCCAGTTATTGAAATCATTTTCTTCCAATGCCATAATTATAACATCATGTTTCCTCTTTGTAAGTCATGGCCAAATATGCAAATGTGTTTCTTTCATTAACCACGTTTCTTTGTAGATCTTCCTTTAGTTGGATTTCTGCTATTATTGCAGATCTTACTTTTCTTATCATTATATCAATAATGCTTGTTCATTCGGATCACAACAGGACATAATTTACTGAGTCTTAGCTACTCGAAATTTAGGTACACAGATGTTCGGGAGCATATTCTTTACGTTGATGCTTTATAAAGACATACATATAAGGCTTTAGCCAGCGGCCTAAAGAGTGAAGTACAAAAGTGGACATTACTAAAATGCAACAATTATTGCCATGGTCTAAAAAGATGCTATTTCAGGATTGTACAGTGTTCTTTAATTTTCTCCATATGTAAATGTTTGCTTTAAGAGGAAGTGGTTTGCAGTCTTAATAAAGACTGTCGATTTGAACAAATATGCAAAGCACTGAAATAAAAAACCTCCTCTATCAAAACAGTGACAGAGCACATTTCTTTATGTGCTTTCACTGGTAGTTTGCCTTTATTATTCCTACATTACACCCTGCTCTTCCATTATTTTAATTAATAGCATTTATTATCCACATGTGTATGGTGCAATATTAGGCATTTTACATAGTAATATGTAGTATTTGTCCTCTAGGTATTTTAATGCAAAATTATAATGTGACTGTTTTCTAAAGAATCCGTATGTATACATATAAGTATATCTGACTCATTTTTCTAAGTATAAAGAGTACTTTATTTTATATTTAGACCAAGGATTGGCAAACTTTTCTGTAAAAGGCCAGATAATATTTTCAGTGTTGCTGGACATATGGCCTTTGTCTCAACTCAGCCATAAACAAAAATACATAAGCAAATAGATATGGCTATATTTCAATAAAATTGTATTTGCAAAAATAGGCTGGATTTGGTCTTTGGGCCATAGTTTGCTAAAGCCACTGGCTTAGATTTCTAATGTTGGAAAGGCTTATTGAATCAAACCCCCTTTTATAAATGAGAGACTTGATGCTTTCATTAGCATTACTCATTATAGATGATGTACTTTTAATTTTGCAAGCAGTTAATTTCATAAGTTGCATTTTTCTAGGACTACTCAGTTAAGAGGCTATTTATTGTCAAGAGCTGATAAGACATATCATCTTACCAATCATTTTTGTAGAATACAATGGAAATGATGCCTTTCTAGGATTGTGCAACATGTAGTATACTATATCTTTTTTATTATCTCCTAAGAGAGCAACCAGAAAGCTTGATTTGTATTTATGAATAATGAATAATGCTAATGATGCCTTATAATTTTATATTTATAAGCTATGACATATCATTTAATCTTTAGAACTACTCTGTAATATAATGTAAATACTATGCTCATTTTATGAATGAGGAAACTAAGTCTTGCCATATGTGAGCAATGTGCCCTAAGTCATATAAATTAGGCTGAAATCTAAGTCTGACACAGCTGCCACCCAGCATATTCATTGCTCATCACTGGACAGAACATTGTCTGATTTTAGTTGTGTAGTGTGTGACATAAAGAGTATATAAAGTACATAAAATGAATATCTGAGCTTAGGATTGGTGACGTTCTCCTACAAAAAATACTATCAGTTGCTTCCAAAGGTAAATAGAAAAATTTAACTCATTTGCACATGTGCTAAAATACCAGGTAGAAAAGTGATGCTCTGGGACAGTGGTCGGCAAACTCCTTAGTCAACAGAGCCAAATATCAACAGTACGACAATTGAAATTTCTTTTGAGAGCCAAATTTTTAAAATTTAAACTATATAGGTAGGTACATTGTTATTAACTTAATTAGGGTACTCCTTCAATCGCACTGTATGTGCATGCCCGCACATGGTATTTTGTGGAAGAGCCACACTCAAGGGGCCAAAGAGCTGCATGTGGCTTGTGAGCCGCGGTTTGCCGACCACTGCTCTGGGAGGTAAGAAGAATGCGTTATGGATAGAAAGAGGAAAGGCCTTGTGAGAAATAAAGGGCAACATGGAAAAAGACATTCATTGAGACTTGAGCAAAATTGAAAGGAATGATGACCATGTCACCTCAACAGAGCAGACAGATGGTCACTGGAACAGCAGCATCAGAGATTTCCACTCTCTCCAGAGGCGCGCTCTCACATTTGATAGCAGTCTCCGGTAGTTTGATCAAACCTTACCAACACACAGTTGATCAAATCTTACCAATTACTACTATTGTTACAGTTAAAAATGAAGATTATTACCGCCTTAATCTACATAAAATTGAAAGTGTAGTATTTCATCAAACTAAAGAAGTAAGGGTTTAGTTGCTATACAGATGTGTGTGAACCTCCTGCTCTGCAGCTGCCATATGGCTGTCTAATTACACCACCGTGGACAACTGGAGGATGAAAGAGGCATAGTGCTCCCCATGATTTAGTCCATTGTGGTTATAGCGCCTCTTAGTTCTTAATCTAAGATACTCTAGAACATTTCAGAGAGATGAAATAGTATATATGGGCCTTGTGAGAAATGAAGAGTGGGGAAGGGATATTAGATTAAGAAAAAAAAAAAGGTTTGGTATGGACTTTATTGTCAAAAGATCTGAATTCAAATCCCTGCTCTCTCAGTTTTAACTCACTCATTGGGCAAGATCCCCTTATCCCTATTCAAGTCTCAGTTTCCTTGTTTGTAAAATGGGAATAGTAATAAAAGCTCCCCTTGTTCCTTTATTGTGAGGCTCAGCTGACAAAAGAGTTGTAAAGCCTTTGTAAACTGTCAAGCAGCATACAAATGTAGGGTATTATGACTTTGATTTTAGCTTTGCTGAAAAACAAAACCTGCCTTTGGAATTTTAACCATTAGATTACTGAATAATTGAATAAAAAGTTAATAAGTAGTGATTTTTAGTCAATTTGAGCTCTAACTGGAAACAACTGAATTTAGTAATTTTATTTTATAATATTTATTTCAGTGTTTTGCATTTTGGTAAACATGTGAGATCATAGGAAGTCCTATTAGATAGCCAATCTCTGTCTCTAGAGGGCACCAAAGGACTCAAATGTTTACCTGAATCTTGCTCTAGGTATGTATCTACACTTTTATTTTATTTTTCAATCCTGAAAATTTTTATAATCATTGTTCTGCCAAAGAATACTAAATTATGAGATATTTGTGATAGAATTAATTTCAGATTCCCAAGCACCTCATGATTAAGAAAAACATTTTAAAAACAGGTTATGTAATTGCTTTTCTCTTGCCAGCTGTCCTTGTTAGCACCTAACTTTGATCATTATCTAATCTGATTATTGGAGTTACTTCTTTGATGGGAAAGTATTTGGCTCCAAATAATTTGGTTACTGAGAAAATTGAGTCAACAAATAAAATATCTTTTTAAGATCCAAGTATTGTGAATTACCAGTTTAGCTTCTCTTTCAAATTACAGAAAATAAAATATAAAGTTTTGATGGCCACTAACAAGATTAATGTGAGCTATACATTTCTTAAATGGTGCATGGTGTAACCTCACAGTCCAGTATGAGTAAGAAATTGCCTATATAATTTAAAGCTAGTAGATATATTCCCTGCAGTTGAAGATGATTTGAACATTTTAGGTGTTTATCGTGGATTATGAAGTATAAAATTGAAGTTAACACTTGAATTGTTAATCCCATGAGAATTCTTTCCTGAACTTCTGATTTGTTGGCCTGTTAATAATACTTACTCTATTTAGAGAGAGAGATGTTGGAGGGGAAGCCAGGTGGCTACTTGGGCAGGGCGGCAGTATTTTATCAGGTCAACACGTAGCTCTTACAAGCTAGATTCTGGAGTCTCAAGCCTAGGTTTGAATTCTCGAACCAACACTTACTGACTTGAAATTACAATGTAAGTAGTTGTTTTTTTTTACCCTGCATAAACCTCAATTTCCTCACCTATAAATAGAAATTAATACTATCACCCACCTCAGAGTTGTTTTGAGGATTGAATGAGGTGCTGTATAGATATGTAGAAAGTACTCTATTAAAAATACTTGTTATTATTAGTATAGGATCTGGTTCTTGAAATTTTATGTATTCAGAAACTTGATAAGCTATGCTCGAAGGTGGGTACAGTGTTGGGGGCAAATAGATTTTCACTGGTATTTAAATTACGGTAAGATCAGTCTCTGCTGTGAATTTTTAAAATTGTTTTTAAAGTTCTCTGTCATTTCATTACTATATTAGTGAGTTGGGTTATGTGATTAATTGAATCAGAGACACATTTTAATACATGGATCCTATAAATCATTGTATCTCTTTTGAAAACTGAATACTACTTTATAAAAGTGCCTGAATAAATTTTAAGGTAAAGTTGATTTATCTTAAATTTATCTTTAGCAAAAATTTATCTACTGCCTAACATATGGCCATGCGTGAATTTAGTGGATTCTTAATAAATACTTACTGATATAATGATAATGTGAAAACAATTTGATTTTTACAACAGTTTTAAAGCTACTATGATTTCTAAATTTTATTTGGGCTACTGTACACTTCTAAGAGGCACTGGAGCTTTCTTCTGTGAAGAAAGTAAGCTGAAGTAGTATACCAGTGGCCATTCTAGACAAGTAAGCCTCCTCTTTTGATGGTCTCAGAAGCAGATTGAGCCTTTGCAGAATCATGAAGCATCATGGTTAGCCACAAAGGTTCAAAATGAGAGTAAATTTACCCTCATCATTTTCTAGTCATTTTTCTGTTCACAGTATGGTAAAATTTTTTTTGTAAAGAAGAGTGTCCTATTTTAATATCCTTAAATTTAATATATATATTTCTGGGAAACTAGCATCTTAAAAAATATAAATATTGTAAAGGAATTTATCACTGAGTGTATAGATTATAAGTTGATGGAAATTTTCCCCTCTTTCTTATTCTCTTAATAATCCTGTGTAGGTTCATGAAGGATTCCTGGAGAGTAAAGCACTTATTTTGAATAGCACCAATTCATCAAATCCATGTGAGAGAAGAACTATTGATCTAAGGATATATATGCTTTGCTTTCTTCCATTTTTAATTCTCTTGGTCTTCATTCGTGAGCTGAAGAATCTGTTCATGCTCTCATTCCTTGCCAACATTTCCATGGCTGTCAGTCTTGTGATAATTTATCAATATGTTGTTAGGGTAAGTATAACAAGTTTTCACTGTCATATGTTTCTTAATAAGTAAATTTTTTGTTTACTTTGGAGCTAAAAGTAATGATGTGTGAAGACCCCTACTTCACATGTGGCATACAGGAGATAATCAGAATCACATACTGCTGATTGCACAAGTGTGTGACCTAGAGGTTTAAAGTACAGGCTTTGTAGTTAGATCTGGTATTGAAGCTTGGTAACTGTGCTTCTGGGCTTTATGGTATTGCTTCCAAAGGTAATAATACTCCCCTATTAGAGTTGTGTGATTTAGGGTCACACCTTGGTACACTGCCTAAGGACTTGTTAGTGTTTTGTTTATTTCTTTAAGACTTGAACCAATCACAAGAGATGGGAGTATAGATATAATTTTATAATTTTCTTTCACTTCTGAACCTTTTATTTGTTGCTATCACTTCAGTCCACTGACACTGCACTAGTCTGTAACCTCTTTATTGAAACTATGCAGTAACCTCAACTGATTCCATTGTTCATAACCTGGGGATTCTTAACCCACTTTCCTTAAAAGAATGTATTCAAGGGATTCTGCAAATTCCTTGAAATTATTTGTAAGATTTAATGAGTTTCTCGGTGTATATGTGTGCTTTCTCCTGGGCACCTATACAGCTTTCATTTCTCAGGCAGGCCAAGGACTCAAGAAAGGTGGAGACTCTTTTGTTCTTTCTTTCCTGATCCAATCCATCTTGCATATTGCTGCCAAAGCAGTTAGTTATTCTGAAATCTCCAGTAGCATTCATTACAGATTCTCTTATGATGGATGGATGTTTCACCCTCCCCCCGCCCCCTGAATTCCAAAACCTGTAGACTCTTTCTTATAGCATGTACAAATGGAAGGGGACAGGCAGGAATAGCTCAAGACTTCTGGAGTTCATGATCCTTAGCTGAACAAGGAAGAGTGAGTGGAGCAGAAAAGGAAGTTCCTTAAATAGAAGGAGCAGTGTGAGCATTGAATAACAGTTTAGTGTTATCAGATGATCCAAACACTTTAATATCCTTTTTATTCTGACCCTAGCTTATATTTTTAGTCCTGTATCACCATTAATCACACAATTCTACCTAAGTTTCAAATGTTCTAGACCTCTCTATTTCCCAAATTACCTGTGTGCTTTCACACTTCAGTTTCTTAGTTCATCCTCTTTCCTTGACCTTGAATTCCACTTGCAATCAGATAAGGCAGAGAACACAGTTGGGACCAGAAGAGTAGGGACTAGGAGACTTGGGGTTGCTAGAAGAAGTGGCCATTGTGGAGCCAGAGATCTTGAACAAGATGTGCAGTTTGTAAGTTTCAGGTAGTGAGAGTCGGAACAAAGCTATGAGTCAGGATCAGGTAATCGCAGCCCGAGTCAAGGCATATGCACAAGTAATAAACTTCTTACCAGCTCTCAGGTCAGAGACTAACACATTGAAAACGGTTGACCTGGGCTAGGGAGTAGCACAGCGTGATGAGGTAGAAAGTCAGAGTCTGGAGCCTGGTGTCTTAGAGACTGAGCCATGGAAATAGAAAGAGAAGGAATTTTGCTGACCATCCATAGTAGTTGATAACTGATTAAATAGCTCTCAGTCCCTGAGTATGCTTATATGTTTCCTGTTGTGGTAGGAGCCATACTCAGTGTGAACAGCCTGAGACTTGCAGATGGAAACAGGTAATAAGGAGCATTTAGCTCAGATGGAATGTGTGGGCATGAGGAAAACAACTGCTTTGGCAGTGAAATCCTAACAGCTTGGCTACATTTAACAGAGGATGCTTAAAGTGCTTACTGAAAGAATTATTCATTTTTGTAATGCATACAGGGTGGGGCAAAAGTAGGTTTACATTTGTTCATATGGGAATAACACAATAATTAATAAATAATAATATAAGAATAATATCTGTTTTGGGTGCTCAAATTGTAAACCTGCTTTTGCCCCACCCTGTTCTTGCTGCTGTGAAGCTGGGAAGTGTGTGATTTTGCTCTTTTCTTTAAAGTAAGTACAGATGTAACTTGCCTTATTTTTTTCTTTCTTTCTCCAGAATATGCCAGATCCCCACAACCTTCCAATAGTGGCTGGTTGGAAAAAATACCCACTTTTTTTTGGTACTGCTGTATTTGCTTTTGAAGGCATAGGAGTGGTAAGGATTCAGTCTTTATTATTTTTTACAATCTTAAATCAACACAAAGATTTATATAGTCTAACTGCAATTAAAAATGTATATTTTTAATTTTTCTATTTTTATTCTTAGAATATGATTTGCATTTCTTAGACATATCACTTAAACTCTAATTCTCTTTATCTTAATCTGTAACATGAAGACATTATATTAGATGATTTTTAAAATTTTATTGTGGAAAATTTCAAACCTATGGAAAATTTAGAGAATAACCTAGTTTAAAAAACCATTAACTCATGACCAGTTTTGTTTTATCTATATTCCATCTATTCTACCAAGCCTGGGTTATATTCAAATCCCAAACATCATATTGTATAGACTAGATGACTTGAAGTGAATTGAAATTGTTATAGTGTTACTCTTTCATAAGAAGAGTCAAATATAAATTCTCTCTTTAGATTTGTGCATATTATGTTTGGTTTGAAAAATAATGTCATTATAAGGGTAATTCCAAGAGTTACAGGCATCCTGAGGATTTTAAGATCTTAAATATTTCCATTCAAGATTCTTCCAGTTTTTTAAAAGCCTGGAATTGTGTAGATTTGTGGAAAATAGAATATTGCTCTCTACTCCGTAGCTTATGTTTCATAGTCTGATGGTTTCTTAGGGAACAAAACTACTTATAAACACCTGTTAATATGAAACACAGACAAAATAGATGTAAAAGACAATTTTACACCATTTCACTTGGGTTTCTGCTTTCTGAATTCTATAGAGAATTCTCACAAGTTCTTGCAGCTCCACTTATCACTGTTACAGGCAGTCTCATTTAGATTTTCATGTCTGTCTTTACCTACTAAGCTTTTGTTAACTGTTGGGTATTTACAGTTAAGTGTTTTTTTTTTCTCCTGACATCTCAAATTCAACAACTCCAGATTTTGATACATACTTTGTTATGCTTTACTTTTTCACTTCCCTATTTCTTTCATTTTACTTTCAATAGCTGAAGCTTGAAACATTGGAATAATTCTTTCCCCTCTGTTACTGGTTTCCTCATTCCAGTCAGTAATTAAGGCATGTTGATTCTTCTTCCATCTTTCCCCAAATCTATTTAGTGAGATTTTATGTAAAGCACCCACAATGCTGCTTGACACAGAGGGAGGCTTCCTAAATGCTAATTCTTCCCCTTCCCCTTTTCTAGTTTCCCCGGCACTATTCTTGATGGTAGCCCCTTGTTTCAGGCCTGAATTATGTCCAGAGCACCCAAATTGTTCCTTGTTCTCTCTTCTGTTAACCAGTTAATATTTCCATGTGGATCTGACTTACCTGAAAAGTGGAATAATATTAGAGTTACTATCGCACAGGGTTATTGTGAGGATAATGTGAGATGCTACATGCAAAGCCTTTAGAAAAATGTGTGATCCACTGTAAGCTCTCAGTAAATAATTACTAGTATTGTTACTTAGTGTCTTTTACAGTATGGTCACATCATATCGCCAAAGTCTGAAGATTTGCCTAAAAACTTTGTAATTAGCCTTTTTTTCTTTTCCTTTTCTACGTAATGAAAATTACTCATCTCACTAAATTAATAGACAGTAGATACAGATGGAAAAATATAGAAGCAATTATAGACATGTGTATACATGGGTTACTCTACATATGTTTTCTAGCACTGTCTGCTGAGAGTCCCCATAAGCAATGATACCCCAGTAGCAAAAAGCACACCAAGCACCCAGATCTTGATTTCTAAATACCATTCTCAACAAAAAAAACCAAAGTTCCTTGGAGAAATGGCTGATTCTAGGGCTGAAGCAAGGAAATTCAAGATGGGTCTGGAGCATCTTGTAGTGCCAGGAAGTATGGAAGTGCTCAAAAAAACAAAAGAATGGAGGCAGGTCAATAGGACACAGAAACCAACCTGATAGAATTTACAATGACCAAAGCTGGAACAATATGAGTAACAAAATAAATGTTTTGTATTCATACTCAAAAGTATAAATAAATACATGAATCCATACTATTGTAAATTAAGTAAGTACATAATTTAATCAAATAAGGGGGATATCCAAATAATTTATGTAACTGCTTCCTCTCCAGGAGATGTAGCTTAATCCCCCCTAGTCCCTGGATTGTGGGTTGGCTGCCTTGAGTGACTTGCTTCCAAAGAACAGAGTAGGATGAGCAGGGGAAGAAAAGACCTTTACAAGCAGAGAAACCTGGCCAGCACTGCCTTAACCAAGTGATCAAAATTAACTTCACCAGTGATAACTCAGGTTGATTACAAATGCGATGAGAAGGGCACTTCACCCTTATGATAACCTTTTCTAAAACCTAAAATCCCACTCTAGTCAAACATCATACCTAAATAGAGGGACATCATACTACGATAAATACCTAGCAGATAACTCCTCAGAACTATCAAGATAATGATGAATAAGGAAAGACTGAGGAACTCTCACAGACCCGAAGAGACCAAGGAGGCATGATGACAAAATGCAGTGGGGTGTCTTAGGCGGGATGGACACTGGAACAGAAAAAGGACATGTGGAAAGTCTAGTGAAATCCAAATAAAGTTTGGAGTTTAATAGTAATGCACCAGTGCTGGTTCTTAATTGTTAACAAATGTACTTTGGTTGTATAAAATGTTAATAAGGGAAAGTGTTGAAATTATTATTTTTTTAAACAAACAGGTTTGTCCACCAAGAGCTGATTTTAAATTTTTTAAAGAGTTTAAAAATAGGTAGTGATAAAATACTTCAACAATTATAAGTGTTTTAAAGGAAAAAGATCTTCAGATAAACTACAGAAAGATTAATTTGTATATATATGACAAGAAACTAGATTGTTTTAAATGATTTGTATTATTTGCACTCTCTTCTTAGGTCCTTCCACTTGAAAATCAAATGAGAGAATCAAAACGCTTCCCCCAAGCATTGAACATTGGCATGCTAATTGTTACAACTTTGTATGTAACATTAGCTACCTTAGGATATATGTGTTTTCAGGATGAAATCAAAGGCAGCATAACTTTAAATCTTCCTCAAGACGTATGGTATGTAGCTATGAGTATCTTACTCCTAATTTATATATTATATAGACATAGTTTGCCAATATTTGATGATAAAGGTGAATTCTTGGATTTATAGTTTAAACATATGACTTTTTACTGATTTCTTTATAAAGATATTCTGGATTACACAAATAATCTTCAGAGGAGACCATCTTTGATTTTACAGGTCTTTGTGGGATTTTTAAAAACAATAAAACATTGTAGGTTGTTCCAAAATTAAGTAATGTATAAGAGTAAAACATGGATTCTTTTAATATAGACACTTTAATAAAAAGTTTAACACTTATCCTTCTGCCAAAAAGTCCAAAACTCCAGTTCCTGATAAAATAATATAACCTGGCCCTAGCTGGCTTGGCTTAGTGGATAGAGCGTTGGCCTGCGGACTGAAGAGTCCCAGGTTCAATTCCAGTCAAGGGTACATGCCCGGGTTTTGGGTTTAATCCCCAGTAGGGGGCATGCAGGAGGCAGCCGATCAATGTTTGTTTTTCGTCATTGATGTTTTTCTCTCCCTCTCCCTTTCTCTCTGAAATCAATAAAAAAACAAAAACTAAAGATATGTATGCTTTAAAAAAATAATATAACCTGTCACTTAGGTACCCCACTATTTTACTGATCAGCTTAATATTTTATATACCCCAAATCCTTTCAGAACACAGAGTACATTATAAATAAATAATATGGTGTCTTAATATTCTCTTTAAAATTAGAACTATATTCTACTAAATGAAGCAGTATATAGTTTTTTCATTCAGAGAATGGTTTTTGGAGATTGAAAAGAAATATTGGCAAGGATTACCATGCATGCTTGCTCCCTTATTTATAAAATGGAAATAACCACTTAGTTTTGATAAATGCAGAGAATACATGCTAAATTGATATAATTAATGTCACACTGCCTCTTTAGCTGCTTGAAACCATAAATGTTAAATATCTTCTGCCTGGCTTCCTGATGAAAGGTTGTCTGCCATTCAGTAATCATTTGAATCCTGGGCCTTTAGTAGAGTCAGAACTAGTGTCAGAATAAATCTGTGTAAGAGACCATTCATGATAGAGGGAGGGTACCCAGAGTAGTTTCCAGATTGCATAAGGGGCACGCGTAGTGGGTGTATCTTTTCTGTTAATTATACTTTTTACTTTACCTGTAACGTATTTCATAAATTTCATTATGAAAGGATGAACAGATGCATATCTTCTATAAAAAAGATATAGTTGTTTAGCATTATTTCATTAACTATGTTATAGTTTATGATATAATTTTGTTTCCTTCAAATGTGTTCTTTTTTTCTTTCTTGTTAATAGTTTAATATGAACTAGAAGTTTATACAGTTTAATATAAGAGAATTAAGGCTAAAAGTTATGGCAGTATAGTCTTTTCAAATATTATACAACAAGCATGTCAGACTTGCGTCCTGTGGGCCACATGCCTCGTTTGTTTGGCTTGTGTTAGCCTTTGAGTTTGACATGCTTGCTATATAATATCTAGAAAATAGAATGGCATTTTCCTCCACATAGAATATTTGGATTAAATCTTTAAAATAATTTTATAAATAAATTAGATAACTTTAAAAACGTGTTTTTTTTTAAATTCAGAGAGAGGAAGGGAGGAGGAGAGAGATAGAAACATCATCAACGATGAGAGAGAATCATTGATTAGCTACCTCCTGCATATCCCCTACTGGGGATCAAGCCTGCAACCTGGGCATGTGCCCTGACCAGGAATGGAACTGTGACCTACTGGTTCATAGGTCAACACTCAACCACTGAGCCACATTGGTGGGGCTAGGCAAGTAATTTTAATGTCAAGTATAAAACATAAGCGGAACAATCTTAATTGTTTCCTACTTTTAGTCAGAGAAGTATTTAAAGAAAATCTTAAGGGAGAAGGGTCTGAAGTAGGAGTGTGCATGCTCATCAAATTAAGGTGTTCCTGTCCTCAGGGAATTTAACAACATGGTGAAGGCACAGTGAGCAGGAATAAGTAGGGAATGCTTTTGGTATTCACAGTTTACTCTGGACAGGGGTGATACTGTCCCTGCAGTAGCTCTAGTTGATCCTTCTCTTTTTTCTGCATCCCCTTCTCACTCTCACCTTATCCCGAACTGCTGTGGCTCTCTAGTAAGAATGGAACTAACTGCAGGTCTTCATTAAAAAGGGACTGTCAGCCCGGACCTGTATGACAATAAAGTCTTAGCCTCGTCTGGGCGCCTGCAAAAAAAAAAAAAGAACTGTTAGATCATAGTTCCTATTCAAGGGAGCCTAGCTAGATACTTGCTTTTCATTTAGAGGAATGCCTAGGGCAAGTATTATAAGGCACAAAATCTGGGAAAAACAGGAAAGGAAGTCAAGATAAAGATTCTCCTTTAAAGAACTGTTGAGTAATTTCTTTGCATTGTGGAGATAATGGCTTTTGTGGCCTGTAGCTAACTTCTTTTTTTTAATCCTCACCTGAGGATATTTTTCCATTGATTTTTAGAGAGAGTGGAAGAGAGGGAAAAACAAATATCAGCGTGAGAGAAACACATTAATTGGTAGCCTCCTGCAAGCATCCAGACCAGGGTCTGGGCTGGGGAGGAGCCTGCAACCTAAGTATGTGCCCTTGACCAGATTCAAACCCTGGACCCTTCGGTACACAGGCCAACGCTCTATCAGCTGAGCCAAACCAGCTAGGGCAGTGTTCGGCAAACCGTGGCTCGCAAGCCACATGCGGTTCGTGAGCCACGGCTTGCCACTCTGTTGACTAATGAGTTTGCCGAACATTATATGCATAATGTTGTATTGTAAAATAGATTGTTAACCATATTTTAAAAACATGTAAGTTAAAAGATAATTAGAAAAAAAGGAATGTTCTAATAAACTAATAAGAACATTCAATTTTTACCATTACATTTCAGAGCATATGAAGCAGGTATCTTCCATTTATTTTATTTCACTAATTTGATCATTTTGTATGTAAACTTTAAGCCTCAAGCTGAGAAATATATCCTGAGGTCATTTTAAAGTTTAAGGATTTATTGTTACCAGCCTTAAGGAGTTCCTTCTTTCCTCAACTATGCTGTTTGCAGTGTTTTCACATCTATTTCTGCTCAGCTTTTTTTCCTTCCTCTTGATGAATACATTCTAGGGGCAGAGTTACTGAAGTCTTTCTTGCTTGGCCACAGTTGAGAGAACTGTGTATAATCTTGACTGCTCTGAGTCTTAAGACATCAGAAATAAGCTGAAAGCCTAATTAATGTTGAGGCTTTCTGCATCAAAAGTGGGATTTTTTTTAAAAATTTTATTTTATTTTTATTGTTTTAAGTATTACAAATAGTAGTACATATGTCTCCTTTTTTTTTTCCCCCTTTAATCTCCCCCCAACCTCCCCTACCCCCCAGGACATGCCTTCACCTGCCCACCCTCCCCCCCCCCCCCCCGCCCCAGTGTCTTATATCCATTGGTTGTGCTTATATGCATGCGTACAAGTCCTTCGGTTGGTCTCTTACAGCCCTCCTCGCCCAACCACCCCTGTCTTCCCAATGTAGTTTGACAGTCTGTTCAATGCTTCTTTGCCTCTGTATCTTTTTCCCACCATTTCTTTCCTTTAAAAAGTTTTGCCTTTGCAGACTGGAAATAAACATATAATAACAAAACAAGACAAAACAAAAATATGTTTGAGTCCCAATTTCAATGTCCAACAGTTCCTTATGTGTACATGTCAGCAGTGATATCTGGATGGTGGGCACATGGTGGCAATGCAGGTCCGACCCTCTCTGGTTTGGTCCTAGGTAACCTGCAGCGGTGCACAGCTGCTGACTGCTCCCATGGCAAGGCGTTGTCAGCGTCTTCCATCTCTGGACTGTTTTTTCCTCTTGTCTTCGTGGTTGGAGCACTCCTGTCAATTCCTCTCTGTTGCAGGAATCCATCTGGTCTTGGGGTTGTTTTCTGAAAATATACAAATATATTCTCGACCACAAGTTAATAAAGGAATCTTTTCTATATAATTGATTTGGGATCCTTTTTATTTTTGTTCAAACGATTTTCTTTTGTCTTATTTAGACACCATGTGTGTTTTTAATGGCCGTCTTGCTGTTAGCATTGCAAATGAACCTTAATTTGGGAAAGTAAAAATTTTCTAGATGTAATTTACTTATAGGATATTTTTCCTTACATGATATTGCCCTACTATCCCCCCCCTTTTTTTTTATTAATGGAGGTTTTTGTAAATTTTATAATGCAGTCTTGATAACTTTAAATTAAAAAAAAATTTTTTTTTTTCCCCCACACGTATGACTGCTTTAGGTTCATTGCATATTCAGGAATTTTACCATGAGATGAACTACCAATAGAAATTTTAGTTATTACTTTAAGAATAGCTTTTTGTCCAGTACTTGAATATTCACTTATTTCAATTAGCCTATTTAAATTAATCTGAAAACTCGATTACTATTTTACTGTCAAATTTAATACTCTACCAACAATCTTAGTTTACCCTGTAAATATTAGTGGGAAGGATTATTTGCATTCTTGAGTGGGCCCTGAGCATTCCAAATGCTCAGCTGAATTTAGATATAGGGCAACTGCTGTCGGCCAAGTCTCTTGTCTGTTACCTGGGTCCCGATCTGAGCTGGGCCAAGTCTCTGTCTGTCCCCTGTATCTCGATGTGAGCTGGGCCGGGTCTCTTTCTGTTGCCTGGGTCCCGATCTGAACTGGGTGTGGGAAGCGCGAAGCAGCCATGGGGGTAGGAGACCTCCTTTAGAAGGGGGTGAGGGTTCAAGCCCCTGCAATGTTGGGGGGGTGAGGGTCTGTGCCCCACTTCTGTTGCCCCCCCCAAGTTCTCTCCTGATGGCCCCTCTGCGACTGTGCCTGTCTTAGGTTGTTCCTTTCTTGAGGAATCTTACCCGTCTCTGGCTAACCAGCCATCCTCCGGGGCCAAGCAGGGTGCTGTGAGGTTCAGTTCTGTCTCCTTGGTAGCCTATGACCCCGTGGCCTCCACACCCAGCACCTGCCTTGGGAACCCCTGGCCTGCTGGCAGGGTCCCGGTGCTGATCACATATCTCGGGGAACTCGGGTTTCTTCTCCAGTGAGGGCCCAGCTCACACAATTGGATGTGAGACAGATCCCTGGTACCAGCCCCCACGAGGCTTCAAGCTCAGCATGAACAGAAAGCTCAGGTAACAGCTGAGGGCAATTGGATTGTGAGAAGAGGGTCCCTCTTGGCACAAAGGGCAAGAGGGGCCAATATAGGATGCTCAAGTGCCTTCCCAGTGCCTTAATTCCTTCTGCAAGGGATTAAATCCTTTCATGTCCCTTTTTTTTTTTATTTTTTAATTGCTGCCCACCATTCAAAGAATTAGTTTGTAAGTTTGTTTGGGATAATTGTAAAGTATGCTGTTGTAAAATATCTAAGATTATAATGAGATTGTAGAATAATATCATGTAAGGATATTCTTTGCCCTAGGCCCTGGCAATTCCATTTCAAACTGGCTGTCAATTTCTTTTTGTAGCTTTATATAAACTTTGTCAGGGAGGCAAAAACACAAATTACTTACTTTAGTTCAAGCGGCCAAATATATTGACTTTCAATTACAATCTTTATGACTTTTGAAGGAAACTTCTCTTTGTTTCCTTCCAAAATAATTTTCAGTCTACAGAGAGTTTCATTTAAAAATTTTTGTCACATGAAACAATTTCTCTTAATGCCCCGCCCCCTTGTTGTTTGTGTCCATTGATTAGGTTCATATGCATGCATACAAGTCCCTTGGTTGATCTCTCCACCTTACCCCCACCCTCCCCTACCTTACCTGAGGTATGAAAAGTGGGTTGTTTTATATTCCTTTAAAATGAATGCTTTTTCCTCAGAAAGAAAGATAATACTCTTTCCCGTGCATAGGCCTCTTAGGGGGAAGTGGAAGTCTTAAGTGGAAGATTGTGGTGTTAGTGATATTTCTGCTGAAAGAGGACAAACGTCAGTTACTGCCCTCAGTGCTGTCGCTCATTCGATCCAATCGCCTCTCAATTTTCTTTCCTACAAAATACGAGCAATTGGGTTTTTCTTTTGATAGTTATAAAATATTCAGAAATCCAAAAAATACAATACATAATTTTATTACTTATAACCCAAGGGAGTAGGTTCTACAGTGATCCTCTGAGTCCTATGATTCTATGTATTCTCTATCATTATCAACATTTAAAATAATATCTTTTGCCAGATAAAATGAATTTTTCCAATTTATTAAGACATGTATGCTGAGTTTTGACAGGAGGCTATCTACAATACAGAAATCTAAAGATGTTGATAAAACTGAACATTGCTGTGCTCTTTTGAAGCACTGGGCATAAAAAAATAAGTTTACTTGGATAAAACAATAAACCAACTCAAGTTTATTTCCCATATTAATGCAACTTTAAAACAGGTAAAACTCCTATATAATCTGGAGAAGTTTGCAAATTGAAACCATTTAGATGGCCTCTTTTATCATTTAAGAATGATAACATTTCTGCAACCAATGACACACCTACCAAGATTTTCAAGCAACGAGAGCTGTATAACTCAGAGTTCAATCTGAAATTTTTCTTCTACATATAAATGTCTGAGATATCAAAGACATACAATATGGTCAATTTTTAAAAAGAAAGTTGTAAAAACATTAGCTCTTCCTGGGGCTCAGCCTAACCTTCAGAACATTGGCTTAGGCTAACATGACATTTTTACAGCAGTATTTCACAGATCTTCACATGCCACTGTTTCGTAGGCTTGTCAGAATGAATTGTCCACCTATTGTCTAGAAATTTAGAGATCAGCTGGCCTTTTTTTTTTTTAATCCTCACCCTAGGATATGTTTTATTTTAGAGAAAGATCAATTTGAGAGAGAAACATTGATTAGTTGCCTTCCATATGCACTCCAACTGGGAATCTAACCCACAATCTTTCAGTGAATGGGATGATACTCCAACTAACTGAGCTACATCAACCAGTGTCAATGGACTTTTTTTTTTTTTAAATAAGCAAGCATTTAATTAGTAATATACTGGCCTTAGTTTGTGTTGGATTTCTTGTCTATCTTAAAGAAAGCTAGATTCATACCAAGATAACAATGTGAATGAACCTCGAAGGCATTTTTCTAAAAGTGAAATAAGCTAGGCAGAGAAAGACAAATACTGATGGCATCACTTACATGTGAAGTCTAAAAAAAATGTCCAATTCATATGAGTAGATTGGTTCCCAGGGGCTGGTGGGAAAGCTCAGTAAAACTTTTAGTTTTAAGATGAATAAGGTCTGAGGATTTACTGTATAACATAGTGACTATAGTTGATAATAACTGAATTGTATGATTGAAATTTGCCAAGAGAGTAGAACCAAAGTGTTATAAATAAATAAAGTAAATATGTGAGGTGATGGGTCTGTTAATTAACTTGCTTGTGGGTATCTTTTCACAATGTATATGCATCTCAAATTATCACGTTGCAAACTTTAAATATATTACAGTTTTATTTTTTAGGTTGTACCTCAATATAGCTGGGGAATAAAGAATGACTAAATTTTGAATTTTTTTTAACAGGTTATATCAGTCAGTGAAAATTCTATATTCCTTTGGCATCTTTGTGACATATTCCATTCAGTTCTACGTTCCAGCAGAGATCATTATCCCTGTGATCACATCCAAATTTCAGGCTAAGTGGAAGCAAGTCTGTGAATTTGTGATAAGATCCATCTTGGTTAGTATTACTTGTAAGTATCACTACATATTTATACCATAGCAATTTTTCATTGTTGAATTTCATATACTGAAGCAACTTCAAGTATATTTTTAAATATTTTTGAACAATTTTATTCACCTAGCTGGGATACTTGTTGGTTTAAAGTTTTAATATGTGTGTGTGTGTGTGTGTGTGTGTATAAAATATATAAAATAATTAGTGTATTTCTCTATATATAAAACAGGTTGACAGGACAGGAGGAGGTTGCACGTGCACATGCACGCGCAGCATCAGGGGCGGGGTGGGGCGGCAGGGGCCTCTGAGCACCTGCGCTGGGGGAGGGCCTGATCAGCAGCGGCTGTGGCTTCTTCAAGGGCCAGAGAGCGAGGCAGGGCTGGACCGGCAGCGGCTGCAGCTGCTATGGCGCCTGGGGAGGGGAGCGAGGCACGGTCCGACCAGTGACTCAAGGGTGGGTGGCGCTGCATGATTTTGTATCTTGGCGCTGGGCTCCTAGTTCTATATAAGAAAAACCCAACCAGGTATTATCATACTTAGAACTAGTCAAAGTATTATTTTGAAAATGATATCAGTGATGGTTAAAATATATTTAAATCAAATGTGTAAGGGATCCCTTATATTGTTGATATATATTGTACTATGTTTCTAGTTTTCCTCAGGTTTTTTTCCTGCTAACTTTTATATATTGAACTCTCCATGACTTTTTATAGGAATGGGCTTTATTTTGATCTTAATAATTTCAGTGGGTTATTTATTATTTGAGTGTACATATGTGTTATCAAGATTTTGCATTAGAAATTGCTTTTACAAGTATTCATAAGGGAGACTTATGATAGGGAGTTTGGTATAGTGGAGAGTGTGAGTTGTGAAGTCACACTAACCTGATGGTTCAAACTCAGGCCTACCACTTCCTTGCTGGTGTCTTTAGGGAAGTTGCAGACCATCTTTGAGCTCCCCTTTCCTCAACTGTGGCATTTTTATAGAGTTTAAAAATATTAACAAAATAGCTAGAAGTTATTATTGTCACTATTATTATTATAACTACAAATAGAAGGATAACTAACACCAAACTAATTAATGGGATTGCCTAGAATGATACCAAGGACCAGGCTACTCGTGTTCTCGGGGAACAAGCAGCTTTGGAAATTCTGTGGAAGATATTGGTAACCATGTTGGCCATTCAAGTTTAGAGGGTGATAGAGCTTAAAATTTTGGGTAACTCTATAAATTGCATAGAGCAGTTTGGGGTGAAGCTTATGCCTAGTTGTAAAGAATTGGATGTATTATTATATTTTGTCTGAAGGAAAACCAAAGCTGGTTAAAATAGATAAAACTTATTTTCAAAGCAATCATTTCTTATTATTGGCATACAAGAAGTTTCAGGTGTACAGCATAGTGATTTATATATATTATACATTTATATATATTATGATGTGCCACCATTAGTAACCATCTGTCACCATGCAAATTTATCACATTATTATTGACTATATTCCTTCTCACTTTTTCACCCACCTCTACAGCCCCCCCAACCATCAGTTTGTTCTTTGTTTCTTTTAATCTGTTTTTATTTTTCAAAAATTCCACAGATAAGTGAAATCCTGTGGTATTTGTCTTTCTCTTTCTGACTTACTTCACTTAGCATAATACCCTCTAGGTCCATCCATGTTGTTGCAAGTAACAGGGTTCCTTTTTATTTTTTAATTGATGGGTACTATTCCATTGTATATATACCACATCTTCATTATCTGTTCATCTGTCAATGGGCACCTCGGTTGCTTCCATATATCATCTATTGTAAATAATGCTGCAGTGAATATAGGAGAGCATGTATCTTCTCTAATTAGTGTTTTCATTTAAAAAAAAAAAAAAAGAAATACTCCAATATGGAATTGCTGGGTTGTATGGTAGTTCTATTTTAGTTTTTTGAGGAATATCCATACTGTTTTCCATAGTGGCTGCTCCAATTTCCGGACTCACCAGTGGTGTACAAGAGTTCTTTTTTCTCCACATCCTCTCCAACACTTATTTGTTGACTTGCTGATAATAGCCATTCTCACTGGTGTGAAGTGGTATCTCATTGTTTTTCATTTGCATTTCCTGATGATTAGTGACAATGAGTACCTTTTCATATGTCTGCTGGTTATGTATATGTCATCTTTGGAGAAATGGCTCTTCATGTTCTCTGCCCATTTTTTAATTGGATTATTCCTTTTTTTTTTGTTATTGAGTTGTGTAAGTTCATTATATATTTTGGGTATATCAACCTCTTATCCTATATATCATTTGCAGATGTATTCTCTTTCAGTAAGTTGTCTTTTTGTTTTGTTAGTTTCCTTTGCTGTGCAGAAGCTTTTTGGTTTGATGAAGTACCATTTGTTTGTTTACCTTGCTTGAGGAGACATCTCCAAAAATATATTACTAAGACTGGTATCAAATAGTTTGCTACCTATGGTTTCTTCTGAGAATTTTATGGTTTTAGGTCTTACATTTAAGCCCTTAATCCATTTTGAGTTTTATTTTTGTATATGGTGTAAGAGAATATTCTAGTATTTCCAACAGCCTTGTTGACAAGATCCTTTTCTCTTGCAGATTGACCATATAAGTGAGGATTTATTTATGGGTTCTCTTCTTTGTCCTCTTCATCTGTGTGTGGGGTTTTCTGCCATACTATTTTAAGTATTGTAAGTTTACTAAAGGCTTGGTGCATGAATTCCTGCACAGGTGGGGTCTGGCCAGCCTGCCCCAATAGGGCCGGACTGGCCAGGGGAAGGGGCCGCAACTGATGGTTGGGGGGGCTGTAGAGGTGGGTGAAAAAGTGAGAAGGAATATAGTCAATAATAATGTGATAAATTTGCATGGTGACAAATGGTTACTAATGGTGGCACATCATAATATATATAAATGTATAATATATATAAATCACTATGCTGTACACCTGAAACTTCTTGTATGCCAATAATAAGAAATGATTGCTTTGAAAATAAGTTTTATCTATTTTAACCAGCTTTGGTTTTCCTTCAGACAAAATATAAATACTTTCACTAAGTGAAGTAAGTCAGAAAGAGAAAGACAAATACCACAGGATTTCACCAACCGGCTGGCCAGCCCCATCCCCACCCCCTGGTCAAACTCGTGGTCGAGGGGACAATTTGCATATTAGCTTATTATATAGGATAGGATAGTTTGACATCAGGGTGTGTGATATCTCCAACTTTGTTCCTCTTTCTCAAGATTGCTTTAGCTATTTGTGGTTTTTTTTGTGTGATTCCATATAAATTTTAGTATTATTTGTTCTAGTTCTGAGAAGAATGTCATTGGTATTTTGATAGAAATTGCATTGAATTTGTAGATTGCTCAGTTAAATTTATTCATGTATTTTCTTTATTTTTTGTTGCAACTATAAATGGGATTTTATCTATTTTTCCTTCTGATTGTTATTAGTATACTAGAGGGTCCCTAGGCCTGGCTGGCAATCAGGGCTGATTGGGGCCTGTTGCTGCTGGCTGGGGCCTTACTTTGTTCTGTGCCGCCCCCTGGTGGTCAGCGTACATCATAGCAAGCAATTGAACTCCCGGTTGAATTCACAAGGGGACACTTTGCATATTAGCCTTTTATATATATAGACTTGAGGCCCGGTGCACAAAATTCATGCACTGGGGGGAGTTGTGTCCCTCAGCCCAGCCTGCACCCTCTCCAATATGGGACATCCCTCTCACAATCCAGGACTGCTGGCTCCCAACTGCTCGCTTGCCTGCCTTCCTGATTGCCCCTAACTGCTTCTGCCTGCCAGCCTGATCACCCCCTAACAACTCCCCTGCCAGCCTGATTGATGCCTAACTGCTCCCCTGACAGCCTGTTTACCCCTAACTGCCCTCCCCTGCATACCTGGTCACCCCCAACTGCCCTCCCTTGCAGGCCCAGTTGCCCCCAACTGCCGGCCTCGTCACCCTTAACTGCCCTCCCCTGCAGCCTTGATCGCCCCCAACTGCCCTCCCCTGCTGGCCTTGATCGCCCCCAACTGCCCTCCCCTGCTGGCCTGATCGCCCATAACTGCCCTCCTTTTCAGGCCTGGTTATTGGCCCCCCCCTGCTGGCCATTTTGTGGCAGCCATCTTGTGTGTTGGAGTGACGGTCAATTTGCATATTATTCTTTTATTAGATAGGATAGAGGCCTGGTGCACGGGTGGGGGCCAGCTGGTTTGCCCTGAAGGTTGTCCTGGATCAGGGTGGGGGTTCCCTTGGGGCATAGGGCGGCCTGGGCGAGGGTCCTGTGGTGGTTTGCAGGCTGACCACGCCCCCCAGTGACCCAAGCAGAGGCCCTGGTATCTGGGATTTACTTATCTTCTATAATTGAAACTTTGTAGCCTTGAGCAGAGGCCAAGGCAACCCAGGGCAGGCAGAAAGTTTGGCTTCCTGAGTCGCCAGGGACAACTCAAGCCTCCTGCTCTCTCCAGCTCCATGGCCACAGCCATTTTTGTTGGGATTTATCTATCTTCTGTAATTGAAACTTTGTAGCCTTGAGCGGAGGCCTGGGCCCACCAGGGCAGGCAGAAAATTTGGCTTCCTCCATTGCTGGGGAAACCCAAGCTTCCTGCTCTCTCCATGGCCACAGCCATCTTGGTTGGGTTAATTTGCATACTTGCTCCTGATTGGCTGGTGTGTGTGGCATGTGTGTGTAGCAGAGGTACAGTCAATTTGCATATTACTCTCATTAGATAGGATAGAAACAACTGATTTGTGTAAATTAATTTTGTATCCTGCTACTATACTCAATTCTGTTAATTTTTTGGTGGATTCTGTATGGTTTTCAGTATAGAATATCATGTCATTTGCTAATAGTGACAGTTTTACTTCATTTACAATTTGGGTGTCTTTTATTTCTTTACCTTGTCTAATGACTGTAGCTAGGACTTTTAGTACTATATTGAACAATAGTGGTGAGAGTGAGTACCCTTATCTGTTTCTGATCTTAGAGGAAACACTTCCAGCTTTTCATCATTTAGTATAATTTTAACTGTGGGCTTATCATATATAGCCTTTATCATGTTGAGGTAAGTTCCTTTTATACCCACTTTGTTGAGAGTATTTATCATAAATGGATGTTGACTTTTGCCAAATGCCTTTTCTGCATCTGAGATGATCATATAATTTTTATTTTTGGTTTTTGATGTGATGTATAACATTGTTTGGAGGATATTGAACCATCTTTTCATCCTGTTACAAATTCCACTTGATCATGGTGCATCTTCCTTTTTAATCTATTGTTGAATTTGGTTTACTAGTATTTTGTTGAGAATTTTTGCATTTATATTCATCATGGTTATTCACTTGTAATTCTCTTTTTGTTCATAGCTTTGGCTGGTTTTGGTATCATGGTAAAAGTTGCCCTTGTAGAATGAGTTTGGAAGCAGCCCTTCTTCTTTAATTTCTTTGAAGAGTTTGAGAAGGTATTAGTTATTCTTTAAATGTTTGGTAGAATTCACCTGGGCTTTTGTTTGTTGGAAGTTTTTTAGTGACTACTTCAATTTCATTGCCAGTAATCAGCCTGCTCATATTTTCTATTTCTTCTTGGTTCAGTCTTGGAAGTTGGTATGTTTCTAGAAATGTATCCATTTTTTCTAGATTTTACAGTTTGTTGGCATATAATTGTTCATGATATTCTTTAATGATCCTTTGTTTTCTGTTGCAGTCTCTCCTCTTTCATTTCAGATTTTATTTGGGCTCTTTTTTTCTTGAGTTTGGCTAGATAGTTGTTAATTTTACGTATCCTTTCAAAGAACCAGCTCTGAATTTCATTGTTCTTTTCTAATTTTTTTGGTCTGTATTTCATTTATTTCCACTCTGATCTGTGTTTTCTTCCTTCTGCTTACTTTGGGTTTTCATGTCCCCTCCCCCTGGCCAGGCTGGCTGGACCCCACCCATGCATGAATTCATGCACCAGACCTCTCTCTCTATATATATACACACACACACAAACACTCACACACTGAGTGGCCAGATTATTATGCGTTCAGAGATCGTAATAATCTGGCCATTCAGTGTGTATATTTGCCTTTACCAGTGGTTTTTTCCTCTATGTATTTTCTATTTCAGGTTATTGCCTTTTCTATTCTGCATAAAGAGGATCCCTTACCATTTCTTGTGAAGCCATTTTAGTGGTGGTGAACTTTCATTTTTGCTTGTCGGGGAAGCTCTTTATCTTTCCTTGGGTTCTGAAAAATAACCTTACAGAGAGTATAGTAGTCTAGATTGTAGGCTCCTTTTTATCAGTCCTTTATTTCTTGCCACTCCCTTCTGCTCCATAACATTGCTGCTGAGAAATCAGCTGAGTGCCTAATGGGGGGTTTCCCTTGTATGAAATGTCTTGTTTCCTTCCTGCTGCCTTAAAGATTGTCTCTCTATCCTTAACTTTTGTCATAATTATGATACGTCTTGGCGGGGTTCATCTTGTTTGGGACTTTCTGTGCTTCCAGGACTTTGATGTCCCTTTCCTTCTTCAGATTAGGAAACTTTTCAGCCATTATTTCTTCAGTATACTTGCTGCCTCTTTGTCTCCTTTTTCGGGAATCCCTATGATGTTTCAGTGCTTGATGCAGAGATCCTTCTCATCTTAAGAAATTCTTTTTCATTTTGCTGATTGGGTGCTTTCCGCTACTTTTTCAGATCACTAATCTGTTCTTCTGTGTTAACTAACCTGTTGTTAATTCCTTCTAATGTGTATTCCTTTTAACTTTTTGTATTCATCTGTTTGGTTCTTTATTTTCTAACTCTTTGTTGAAGTTCTCTGAGTTCCTCTATTGTACTCTCAACTTTGTTGAGCATCCTATGACTATTTAAATTTTTTAATCTGGCCAATTATTTATCTGTTTCAGTTTATTCTTCTGTTTCCTCATTTTGTTTGACCTTTGGTGTTTGTTCCTATGAGTTAGGTGAGATCTCTCTCTCCCAATCTTGAAGAAATGGTCTTGTTTAAAAGTGGCCTCTGTGTAGACTCTGGGGTTGGGGGTGGTGGTTTCTGGGATGCTGCCTGGCCTGAAGTTGCAATTTCCAGGTGGTATAGCCTGGTGTGTTTGAGCTTTCCTCCTCTGCCAGGTGGGGCAGTAATATAGGTTTGTGCTACAGAATCCTGCTGATTCTGCTTCTGATTTAGGTAGAGCATCCTGCTGTGGGGGGCTGAGGCAAGCCCTGTTGTTGTGATTGACTGCTGCTGGTCTGGGTTGGGAGCCCTGTGTAGGCCTGAGGTGCAGCAGAACTCTCCCTCTTACTGGGGGGTGAGTGGGTACTTTCTGCTGTGCATACAAGGCTCACCCTATTGTTTTGATCTACTGTCATGAGAGCCTGGTCAGAGATAGAACACCCTGTAAACACGATCACCCCAGCACCAATATCCCTCTCTCCAGACATGGTTATCCAGGATGCATGAGCTAGGGCTCTCATGGTTCTGCTTTTGCTCCTAGTGGGGCAGCCCAGGGGGTACTTGGAGCCATGGCCTGGTAAAGGGGAACCTCTGCACCCTGTTGGGCCCGTTGATTATAGTTCCAGATGTGTGTGTGTGTAGGGGGGGTGGGGGCATAGGGGGTAGAAGGGGCTGTGCACACCTACTATGGCTCATTCTTGTTTCCTGCTGGAGATGTGTTACTGCAGCCTTGAAGGTCAACCAGAGGACCTAGTTAAGCTCCTATTGAGCTATACAAGTGCAGAGGGCATGTAAACAATGGTGCTTATCAGTTCCTTTGTTCCTGATGGGTTCTCACAGTTCCTTACTCTTCTTTGTGTAGTCTCTCTCTCCTTTGTTGTTCAGTTGTGTTTCAGAAGGAATTTCTCTAAATACAGTGTACATTCAGGGATTTGGTATCTTCATGGGAGGGGGCAAACTCCATGTCCTCTTTTACCCCCATTTTGGACCACCTCCTACAATTATTAAAACCAAGAAATTAACATTAATACAACACTACTAATTAACCTGTAGACCTTATTCTCATTTTGCCAGTTTTGTCTCTAATATCCTTTTCTGATCCATGAACCAGTACAACATCCCACTTGATTTAGTTGTCATGTCTACTTACTTTCCTCTAGTCTTGACAGTTTTTGTTTTCTGTTTGAAGTGTCAGTAATTCTGTAGAATTTCCTTCAGTTTAGATTTGTATGATGCTTTCTTATGATTAGGTTGAAGTTAAGCATTTTTAACAAGAATTCCATAGGTGATGCTTTGCACTTCTCAATGCATCACACGATGGTATCAATTATGTTTTATTAGTGATGTTAACTTTGATCACTTGGTGGAGGGTGTTTGAGAGGTTTCTCCACTATAAAGAAACTCCTTTTCCCTTTATAATTAAGTATTTTGTAGGGAGATACTTTGAAATTATCCAAATATCCTGTTCTCTATAGTTTTCGCCCACCAATTTTAGCATCTTATAGTGACTTTTTATACAACTGTTATCACTTTTGCTTAATATTGATTTTCTATTTCTATTGTTCCTTCTATTTGGTTAACTGAAATTCTGGTGTAAGGAATAGCTAGCTCTCCTAATTTATTTAATGATTTATTTATATCACACCACCTCATCTACAATGAACTGAATGGCAGAATAATGAAAATGCTTTGGAAATAAACTATCCAAACTTCTTTGCCCAAAATCTCACAGCAAAATATTAAAAGTTTTTTATATAATTCTGACAAGTCAAAGTTCAAGAAATGTCACTCACCATTTTGTTTGTCTTCCTTTTTAGCTCAACAGATTCTCCCATAAGCAGTAGTTTAGTAGTGCCTACTTGCATTAACTTTAATGTAATGTATTGAAAATATCTATAGTATTCATGTAAGTAATAAATATTTAAATAAAGACATTTCCATTTACCAGGTGCTGGAGCAGTTCTGATTCCTCGTTTAGACATTGTGATTTCCTTCGTTGGAGCTGTGAGCAGCAGCACACTGGCCCTGATCCTCCCACCTTTGGTTGAAATTCTTACATTTTCTAAGGAACACTACAATATATGGATGATTCTGAAAAATATTTCTATAGCATTTACTGGAGTTGTTGGTTTCTTGTTAGGTACCTATGTAACTGTTGAAGAAATTATTTACCCTTCTCCCAAAGTTCTATCTGGTACTCCACAAAGCCCCTCTCTAATCAATTCAACATGCTTTACATCTGGTTTGAAATAGTTGACATGGAATTATGAGTCTTCTACTTTTGTCTCAATTCTGAAAATGATTAAAATAAGAACTACTAGAATACATTGCCATATACTTAAAAATAGAACCAAACTGTTTTCTTTTGGCACAATATTGATATTTTGGCAGTAAATTTCAATTCTTTACCAACAGTGGTAAACTACTACAGATTCTTGGTTTTAAATATTAGGAATAAAATTAAAATGTTAAATAATTAAAAGACTTCTGTTATTCTTCATTCAGTCAGAAATACTTTAAGCAATATCCTTTTATCCTCATGCTACTATTTGCCACCCAGTTGAAGAGAAAGCAGGATTCAACAATAAGAGAATTAAAGGAAGTACAACTCCAGACCATCCCAGTAAATGTCAAAGCATACTTTGTGTATAATGTAAAAATACCTCGATTATTTTTTTTCTTATTAAAGAGCCAAATACTTATGATTGGCCTCTGGAAGTTTAGAAAACTCTAACCATAATGTTAGCATCAGAAATCCATAAAATCAAAATTATTTTTACAATATTCTGTCATGGTAGTTGATCTTCATAATGAAAACTACGAGGCACTCTTTACAAGATTCTGCCTTAGTGCTTCAATTACATTTGAAAGAGACTTTAAAGGTTACCCAATACAATTTCCTTATTTTTACCTGAGGAAATTAATGCCCAGAATGGTTAAGTAACTTGGTCAAGATCACTCAGCCTTGAGATCAAGAGAACTGAACTTTCGATTCCTAGTCCAGGATTTTTATTGCTCACATCACATCTATGAAAAAGAATAAATTCAGTTCAGTTTAACTTTAGTGTTGAGTCCATTTAATTATTTTTAATACTCTGAAAGCCGGTGATCTTTGAATAGCACATGTGACCTGAGCAGAAAATCAGAACTCTAAAGAGCCTGCACTTCAGCCATATTAACTTCAACAAGGAAAAAAAGCAATTAAAAAAACAAAAACAAAATAGAAACCACTTGCTCGTTTAACTGCTGGCTGGTAGAAGGCACCAAGCTCTTAATATTTCTCTTTGTGGTTTGAGCTCTTTTTATTTCTTCCTTTCGAGGTTGTTTTAGGCAGCATCCATTCTTAATGGCAGAAAATAGATACCTGACAAAAGACAGGATTTTTTCACTGTTTCCTGCCCTGTGGCTTTCCTTTTATTGATCAGAATGGGCAGAATAAACAAAAAGATATTCATGTTTAGGAAAAAGAAAGGACATTAATAAACTGTCTACTAAACATTTCTCTGTTTCTTCCAGAGAAATACTTTTCTCTCCATTCCATGTTCTTCAAGCCCAGTTATATTAGCCAAAACAAAGAAACTCAGTTGATATGGAGGATTAAAATTAAGTGTAAAACTAAGAATCCTGCTTTTTAAAAAATTTAGAATTTAAAACACGTTGAACTTTTTAATCCGGCTGGTGGTACTCTAATTTGTAATAGTATAAGACATCAAGATCACTGTCGTATATATATTCTATATTTTTATATGTAAATGTTAACTTAGTTCAAGTATATTTTGCTTATATCATGAATGAATCATCAAGTAAAATCCTAAAGAAATATCAGAAGCTTTATTTTGGTACAAATTCATATGAATCAAACTCTTTTTTAAACATTTGCATTGAGTAATACCAATAATTGTTTGTGATACTTTTGTGTCAAACAATGTTATGTTGAACATTTAGTCATATTGAGAAGATATGAAAGAAGTTATAGAAAAGTAATCATCATGGAAACTAGTGTTATATAATTTTGAATCTAAGAATAAATCAGGAGTTTTTTAAAAAGTTTAGTGGTATAAACTGACTTGAAAACCATTATTTAATAGAGAGCACTATTAAGCACTATTAAGTTTTTTGTCAGCTGTTTTTAATATTTCTAGTCTGTGAAATTTTTTTTGTACATTCACCTGTTTATTTTCCTTATGAAGTCATCTAATTCAAAGAAATTTTGATTAGTTTATCGTAGTGATAAAATTTTAATTCAAATTAATAAATGTTGAGCACATTAACCAGGCTTTCTCATGCAGTGAGTGCTTAACTGACATCCAGTACTTAATTCACTAAATTAGCAATACTTTCGGTACAAAGAAAAATTGAAGTGCAGAAAAGAAGAGGGGCTAAAAAGAGAGAAAGTAGTTTTAATTCTTAAGAGGAAACACGATTTAGATGTAAATTATAAATGCACTCTTATTTAAGGATTCTTTGATGATGTGTTTTATTTGTAAAAAATCAGTGGGCAATATTTTTCCTCTGAAAATGTAGTTTTAATGAGTCATAACATTTTCTAAAGATTTTTGGAGAAGATATTTTTATTAGACAAGCTTTTGCTTTTATATTAGGGCCTGGAAAAATGAGAGTGATTGCACCTGCCAAATTTGTGTTTGGTATCTTTGCTTCATTACATTATAGCTAAAATTACTTCAGCATTTCATCTGCCACCACCATAAAGTCCCCTTTCCTCTGAAAGCTGATCAGGTGCCTGAGAGCCTTTCCTAACTGGGGTGAGGGAAAAGAAAGCTATTCTTACTTCTGATACCCTCTGTTTTAAGTTATCATTAGTCCCTTACATTCAGAAGGGCTTCACCAGTTTTAAAATTGACTTGTCAAAACACTGGTACTCAGATATTTTTTATCAGAGGATCTTTTCCTGACTTGGCCAGACTTCTCCACAACTAAATAAGAACTAGGGTTTTTTCTTGGTTAAAGACCAATTTGTATGGTGTTAGCAAATGAAAGAGGTATTGTATTAGCAAGTGCCACATGTTTTAATTCTGTCCTCATTGGATTCTCCTTTATTAAAACCATTTCTGCCTCTCACCTAGGATGCACTTAACATTTTATAAGCATCTTATGTAATATGCATGGTGTAAGTTTCTTAACAAGGCCTAATTTCATAATATAGAAAAGCTGTCTAACTACAAAATACTCTAAAATATTACTTGAAGTATTAATTGAAGTTCTACATTAGTGCCATGTCTTGCTGTGGCAAAGCATGGGTCTTTCTATAGCTTACCTGTGGCACCTCTTCACTGTAGACATCAGTCGGCATAGCATCAGAATAGTACGTTTGTTTATTGATATCTATACCCATTGGGTCTTGGCCTCAGTTCTCCTTTCTCTAAAAGGAAGAAGATACATAGATAATGGAAATAAGTAAAATTAACACCAGTGGCTCAATGAATATTTTCTGTTGAGGAAAAAATAATTTGATAAAAATATAGACCATTGAAAATATAAAATGAGTTTTTTAAAAACTGAGTCTATTTTTAGTTTCCTGGCTCAACTAGTTTCCCCTACATACGAAAATTTGAGAAATTTTGATTTTGAAAGTATAACCATACACTTCCTAACATTAAATGGCTGTGGTTAATCTGATTTATGCCACAAGTGCTCACCAAGCTAAACAACTTTCTGCAAGTGATTGGTTTTTACCAAGGAGATAAGAAAACATGCTTAAGAAATGTCTAGGAATGCTATATATTGTTCTATGATAAATTGTAAATATTCTTAAAAATTAGCTAGTTCTTCTGCACACACATCAGTGATCTATTTGAACTAGATACTAACATACCATTTAAACTGGATCCAGAAAGATGATATGTTGAAGTAGCACTCTGAAAATTATTCCATTAGCATTTTCTTGAAAATAAATAGGAAAACACATGTTTATGCTATAAAGAAATTAAACTGAATTTTTATTTTTCAAAATTGATTGTTTGAGTGAAAACTAGATGTCATTGCACTTGAGTCAATTCTGTTTCTTTTAACTTATTTTTCTGAACAACTGTAACTTCTCAATTTTCAATAAAATATATTATTTTGCTTGCAAATGCCTTTTAAAATAAATTTGTCCTATATAAGGTTAAGAGACATTGACAAATGTCATAGCCAAAAATGGAATCAGTATGTGTAATATTCTCATAACATTTTAATAACTTTTTGTGGTTAATACTTTGTCATGTGACCTCCAACCTTGGAGCTGAATTATGTACCTCTAAGAGCAGATGTTGATTAAAAATGAAAGGACATACGGTACTCAAAACCATGACCTGGACTTCCTACAGAGTAAATGCAGAATGAGCCGTCTGCAAATGCTGCATTCATGATTTAATGTACCACTTTAAGGTCAAGTAGTAGTAGTACATGCTCTTGGCAAACAACAGAAGGAAAACAAAGACAAAATGATAAGACTTAGTTATACAGATATATAAATGCAAGGAAAAGCCCTATGGAATAGTTGCTGAAAGAAAAATTTTTAAAAAAATTAGCCACTTTGTAAAATTAATTTTAATGGTGTTTTTATGCAAAAGGCATATATAGAATGGGGTTTTTTTTGTTTGTTTGTTTTTTAAACAGATATACACAAGCTCTCAAAATTTTGCATAGAATTTGATGGTGTTCACATGTCAAGGGGTCCGCAGACCTGAGGGAAAAGTTTCTTGGGAAAGGTGCATCAGTATTTGAAGGATGAATTTGGTTCCAAGTTTCCCATAAAGGAAGATTTGAAGGCTTAAAATGTACGAGGGAATCGGGTCCTTTGGTCATCCCAGTTTTCTGGTGCCATGAAGCACAAGACCGCCATGGTACCAGGTGATAGAGTGCTTCTCAAACTAAAGCTAATATGTTAATCTTGCTTAGAAACGGAGTAATTTTGCTATATCCTCCATCCTGGATCTTTCTGTGGGCTGAAGGACAAGGACTAGATACTATCCAGCATGCACTGAGCAGAGAGGAATGGTATGGATCAAGATTAAGCAGGTCTAGAGCAGAACAAGAAGTAAACCAAAAGACTGGACAATACAGAAGCAAGCACCTTCAGATGATGTACTTATAATGTCTTGTATCTTTTAGCTCATACATCTAATAGTACTTCACAGAAGCACAGAATAGGCACTAGAAAATCTGATTTTGACACTTAAGTCTTCTCTTCTTCCCCAGTCTCAGTGTACAAAGACCAAGCTCTTTAATGTGGTTTGTTGGCCATCCTCGCCACCTGCCTCCCCCTGCAAGTTATAGCAACACCAGAGTTCTGATTGTACCACAAACATCCCCCTTATACTTTGCACTACTCCATCAACCCTCATTCTGAAACAACCCTTCTACTCCCTCCCCAATTTTTTTCCTGACCAATTCTTAGCTATTAATATTCAGTTTAGATGTCTCGTCTACCAGGAAGCCTTCCCATCCATCCATCTCACTACATAGAGTGAGTTGTGTATTCCTTCCTTCATACTAGCAAATGCCCTTGGGTTTATTATCCCTCTTTCAACATGGTTTGGTAATTAAGTATCTGTGTTCATCTCTCCATTAAACTGAGAATTCTATAAGCATGCTATATATATACTTTTTTTAATTTATTCTCTGTCTTCCCCTAGAGAACATAAACTCCATGAAGGAGGCACTTTTGTTGTTTGTGTTAATTGAAAATCCAATGCCTATAAGAGTGCCAGGCACAGTGTAGATCAAGCATGTCAAACTCATGGCCAGGAGTTTGACATGCTTGGTGTAGATGCTCTAAAAACAGTTGTTGAATGAAGTGACAAACATATCAAGGAAAAGCCTACCTTAGAGCTCTGGTATAAACATTTTGAAGTATGGGGCAAAGTCATGTTTTTGGTACTGTCCCCTTCACCCCTGTGCCTATTTGTTTAATGACTGCAGCCAACCATTTTCTGCTTGGTATGCTAGCTCAGCGGGCTTCAATATTGTAAAACAAAGACCTCCAAGTCTGAGTGTCTTATAGAAAATGCTATGAATCAACAAAGCCTTACAACATACTCAGGAGCTTCTGATGTGTGTGAAGTCTAATAAGGAAAAGATTGAAAACTTCCTCACACGCCTTTATGCCTTCGTATTTTATATGAGCAGACTGTTTTGTAAAGAAACACAACAACAAACAAAACCAGGAGTTATACTTCCTACCCATTATTTTAAAAAAATCACACATGACCTAGAATGCACTAGAAGGCAAGTGGTCCATTTTTGTCTAAAAACTACAAGTATCTGCCTAAAGTGTGCCAACAAGCCCCAATGAGTATTTTCCTGAACTTTTGATGCCTGAGAGTTCCCGCATGTGCAAGAGGCACACATGAAGCGGTTTCTCTCACAAAGAAGGGTGTTCTCTGGCTGCTCTGAGAAACCACCCATTGTCAAAGTGCATCCTAGTACATGCTATCATTGGACCCCAGGAAAGGTCATACATACCAGAAAAAAAACAAGGGTGGGAATCTGTAAGTGTTGGGAAAGGTGACTGAGATGACCATGTTTTAGAAATAACTACAAATGAAAAGTGAAAATAAGTATAGCAATGGATATCTGCAAATTGAAATTAACTGAAAATCCATTTGCTCCATATATTGTCTTTCATGTGTTATTCACTCAGAAAGCACAGTGTGTTCTATGACCACAGTTATACTTTTCAGTATAAAATAGATGATTTTTTTTTCATTGGAAAAAGACAGGCTTTTCCACAAGGAAATTTTCCACTGGAAGAAAACACGATTACATTCCTCACGGTAAAAGACTCAGGTCATCTTCTTCACTATATTCTTAGACTAGCCACCGAATGTTGATGGCTGGTCAATATCCACATTAAAAGGCAGTGCTGAGATTGCTAATAGCAATGGTATACATCAACATGGAAGATGCTCATCAAACGGGCATGCAGACAGCAGTTCCACTTTTCAGCTACCTGTATACTATGTATGAAGGAAGTGCTTGATGACCTGTGGTTGCTGTAATACAGAAAACCCAGACCACAGGAGAAGACATTTTAATATGTTATTTTAGAGCCCTTCTATAGACTGGAGGTGTCCCCTCATTTCTGATGATACCCAGATTCTTACAAGATTAGAAGAGTAGCCCCTCCATGCAAATCCACACACTGGCTTGGTTTTCAGAGATTAATTGGTAGTATGTTTAAAGAAATAGTGACAATTTAACCATGATTAACTTGCATCTATTGAGTGTACACTTTTTCAGCACATTCTGCCAAGAAATGGACAGTGAATATGAAACACTATTCCCCTACTGAAGAATCCTGGTTGGCAGAAATAAATGTGGTCTTAGGAACTGTGAAATAGGGGTAAGGAAATTTCCTCCTGACACTGATGATACTGATAAAGACCATTTCTATCATTTCAAATGTCTGGTATATCTCAGCAACACACTCAATTTTTCTGGACAAGCCTGAATTTATCACTTCAGGGATAAATTACAGCCAGTTTTCAATGGTGAGAATGAGATGTCAGGATTAAAACAAAACAAGACATGGTACAAATGCCTCCGCCACTGGCAATTTGACTCATTCCCAATATTTAATGATTTTCTTTTTTTAATTAGAGAAAGCAAAGCAATGAAATCTTGGGTATGTTTAAAAGCCACATCCAAGGGGCTGCAATAAAATAAAGAATTGCTTGATGGAACACAACTGTAATCAAAGTAGATCAGGAATTTAGTTGTTACTAGTCCAAGTAGACCCAATCAAACTGCCAGCCTTTATTTCAATTGCGGACTTAAGAATTTTCAAGAGACTTAGTCATTAAATCTCTCCATTAATTCTGGGTTCATGTTAAACCTGAATATCCAGAACTATCTGATGAAGTCATCAAATACTTGCTGACATTCCCAATCACCTATAATTATAATTTTAGTCCTATAATTTAGTAGCAATAAAGAGGCAGAAAAGAAACATACTGTGTGTAGAACCCAATGCTTAAATTATTGAGCCAAAAGTTTATCAAAAGAATACACTGAGTAAGCAGTAAGTAGTCTGGGGTTAACAAATGTTTGAGAAATGCTGATCAGAGTGTTGGTGGAATGAATGGCTGAGGGCATTTTCTGGGATGCACACATCCTGAAGAAGATGAAAGAGCACCTCCAAGGGGTTTTTCCTGGTTGTAGCCATAGAAAATTGGGAATAAGTGTTGAGACCTGGTACAAGAGAGGAAGTGATACACGTCCTAGGATTTGCATTTGATAACGACAGTGAATATGGGGATGATTGAGTCTTTTGAGACTTCAAACATAACTCATGAAAATAATCACATTAGTGTAAAATAAATTGCATGATTATTCATTTTTTCTAACAGCATGACAATGGGTCAGAAGACTTTAAATCTGCCAAATGATGCTAACAATTTTTCCTCATGACAAGAGGATTTACTCACTAAAATTTCATCCTAAACTATGCCTGAAAAATACTGCATTTTTGCATGGTATTCAAGTTACCTTCTCTCAATGATTACCCTGAGAGAGCCCATTGAGTTTCAGGAAAAAATAAAATAATTATTTTTGGTATCTATGTATTTTTGTGAGCCTGAGGTCTAGAAATTTTGGATATCCAATCTGATAATGTTATCATCATTCAATTCAGCCCCACTTTCAAACCTAACTCAATAAAGATTGCATCTCGATGAGTACAGCTAGGAGGAATAAAAGTGTTCTAATGATGTATTAAACAGGACAAGTAATATAGCTGCTATAACAAACTACCTCAAAAGTCTTAGCAGCTTTCCATAATAAAAGCTTATTTCTTGGCCATGTCACAGTGTGCTGTGGAGTCCCTCTCCTCCACGTGGGGATATAGGGATCCTTGCTTTTTGTATCTTGTGTCACTACCATACTAAACATATAACCTCCAAGGTCACTATGGAAAAGAGCATGGACAACCTTGCATGGAGTTTTGTGGCCACAACTAAAGACAGAACATCACTGCCACCCACATCACATTGCCTAAAACCTAATCACATGGCCCTGTGTTACTAATTCCAAGAGAGACGAGTCTTTCCTAGAGACTAGGAAATAGTCTTTCTGTGTGCCCAGGAAGAGGTAATGGGATTGGTAAACATCTAGCAAGTCTCAGCTGGAAATGGTAATAGAAAATATAAAAAAACAATTATACTGTTAAGATCTGAAAAGCATGTGTTTTTTAAAAAAAATACAGCAAAATACTTCAAAGGAAATGAGTTTAAGGATTTCAATTTGGGCTCAACTATAATCACCTGAGAAAATACATTCACACACTGCTATCCTAGCAGAAATCTTAGTAAAGAAGTTTAAAAAATTAGTAGCAAAGAATTCAGACATGACCACTTGGCAGAAGAAACAAAAATCCTCTCTGGAGAAAGAGAAAATAATTCCAGTATTTAAAATATTACTCAAAAATTTTAAAAATGCTATGTCTAGCACATAATCAATAACCAGGCATTTGAGAACATGAGACAATAAGAACAAATATTAGTAGAAACAAACTATAAAAACAATAGGCAGTGACTCCCTATTTTATATAATAAAAATATGCAAATTGACCAAATGGTGGAACAACCAGTTGCTATGACATGCACTGACCACCAGGGGCAGATGCTCAGCTAGAAGCCCAGCTGATAGCTGGCGAGCGCAGCAGTGGTGGTGGGAGCCCCGGACTGTGAGAGCCCTGGACTGCAAGAGGGATGTCTGACTGCTGGTTTAAGCAGGGGGATCGGGCCTAAGCCAGAAGTGGACATCCCCCAAGGGGTCCCAGACTGCCAGAGGGTCCCAGACTGCCAGAGGGCACAGGCTGAGGGACACCCCCATCCCCTCAGTGCACGAATCTCATGTGCCGGGCCTCTAATATTGGGATTATTTGACACAAAAACTTTAAAATAAACTATGCTTATTATGTTCAGGAAGATAAAGGACAAGTTTAGACATTTCAGCCAAGAGCTGGAAACTATACTATGAAGTGACAAACATTTTGAAAGGGCTTCTGCTTTCAGCTGGGATGAGATAACTAGCAGCAGACCAGCACTCCCACAAGAATAGCTAGAAAATATAAATACAATTCAAAAGGGATAACTTTAAAGCAGTGGAGGGCTGCAGAAGCAGAAAGAATTCATGGGACCAAGACTCCAGAGAGGGAAGAACCTTGGAGAGGTGAGCTGACTTCTACAGCCACTTTTTTCCTAAAGGCATGTGCTAATTCTGAGTATTGTAAGAAAGCTGCGAGCATGGTGAAAAGTCTGATGCAAAGTTTGGAAGGGATGCTGTAGGAGAGCAGAGAAACTTTTGGCAGAGATGTTGGGTTCCTCAATCACAGAACTGGTTCTCCTGTGGTCCATTTCCAGAATACTAGGGATGCATGGGCAGACTAACAAGCTTAAGGAGGAAAACTTTGGAAAGGAGTTTTTTAGCAATCCTGTGAGGCAAGGTGAGAGTTGGGGGAACCACTGGGGAAAGAGGCCATATAATTACAACAGGCTCTTATTTGAAACCAGGAGAGCCAAAGGCAGGTGATCCCACTTGGACTAAAATAATAAACCACCACTCTATCTGCCCAATGGAGAGGTAAACCCTTTCTAGAATCAGGTTATATCATCGGGAGCTCCAGCACAGTTTTATACACATCATCTGGCAACAAATAAAAAATATTAGGCATACCAAAGACAAGGCACTATAAACCAAACCAAGAGAAAAAAATTATAGAAACAGACATACAGAGGAGTCAAATATTAGAGTTGGCTAACAAGGATTTTAAAAGAAACATCATCAATATATACAATATATTTTTAATAGAGGAGGAAATGGAGAAAATAGATGAAAAGATGTAAATTTTCATTAGAAATTTGGAATATAAAAATAATTACGTTAAAATTTTAAACCTGAAAAATATTATAAAAGCATTAAATGAAATTTTTGAATTTTGGAATAAAATAACATTAATAATCCAGAAGTTGTGTTTGACAGTAGATTAAACACAGATGAATAGAAATTTTTTTAAAAAAGAAGATAGATCAGAAAAAAATTATACAGAATAAGAAATGGAGAGAGAAAAGGATTAAAAATATAAAACAGAGGGTAAGAGACACAGAGAAGACTGTGAGAAGGTATACCATATTGCTTAAATGGGTTTCCAGAAGGATAAGAGAGAAAAAGTAGGACAGAGGCAATATTTGAAGTGATAATGCCTGAGAATTTCCCAAACAGATGAGTTCAATGCACAGATTTAAAAAATGTTCTGCAAACCCCAAGTATGATAAATAAAAAGAAATCCAAACCTAGATACCTCAAAATAAAACTGGTGAAATCAAAGACAAATAGAGAATCAAAACAGTACACAGAAAAAAAAGAATACCTTCAAAGGAGAAACTATTAGATTGAATTGATTTCTCATCAACAACAAAAAAAGATTCAAAGTCAAAATAGGGAATTTTGTAGAAAGAGTAGCTGTAAGCCTAGCATTTATACATAACAAATATTCCTTTCAAGAATGAAAAGTCAAATAAAGACATTGCAGATATACAAAATTGAAAGAACTAATTGCCAGCAGACTCTAAAAACAAAAATAATTTCCCTCAAAGAGTTTACAAATACTAGAAAAAGGCAAAGATATGAGTAAATCTAAATGAATATTGCTTCTATAAGATAATAATATATTGTGACATACACTGAGTGGCTGGCCAGATTATTATGATCTCTGAATGCATAATAATCTGGCCATTCAGTGTATATCCTGTATAATAGAAGTCTAATATGCAAATTGTCCCCTCGACCAGGAGTTCGACCAGCAGGCAGGCCGGCCAACGGCCCATGTCTCCTCCCCCTGGGCAGGCTGGCCGGACCCCACCCATACACAAATTCATGCACCGGGCCTCTGATACACACACACACACACACACACACTGAGTGGCCAGATTATTATGCGTTCAGAGATCATAATAATCTGGCCACTCAGTGTATATCTATATGTTAGAGAGTAAAGAGGAAGGCTGAAAAGAAGAGAAGAGGGAGGAGAGGGAGGAAAAAGGGACAGAGAGAGAAAGAAAATTTAAATATACAATAACATATACATCAACAAAAGCATAAATACTGGGAGATTTAATAATTTAATAAAGTTAAATGACTTGAAGTTCCTTGCTTTATTGGGGAAGAGAATAAATATTAATTAACATTTAATTTTGATCATGCAAGAATTCATATTATAGCTTCTAAGAGACTAGTAAAAAGTATATGACTTACAAATGAACATAGAAAAACAAAGAACACTTAATATAAATAGCCTAATTTCTCTATAAAAAGAAAAAAATTCAGACACTAATGAAAAAAACATAAACATGTACTGCTTACCAGTGACAAACCTTAAATATATGGATGCAGAAGGTTGAATGTAAAAGGTCAGGAAAAGATGTAACTATACTAATATCAAACAAGATAGATTTTAATATTGAAAGCATTACTACAGAGGACAAAGAAATGTTTCATAATGATAGAAGGTCATTTCACCAGCAATTCTAAATTTGTATGGATAAAATAAGGTCAAAATATATAAAGCAAACCCTGGCAGAACTACAAGGAGAAATCAACAAATCAACAACAATCCAAGATTTAATATACCTCTCTCAACAACAGAATAAACAGATGCTAATCATTTAAGCTATAGAAGACTTGAACCACAAGATAAGCTTGACTTAATCGACATAGAACATGACAGCAGCAGATAGACCTGAATGGGTCATACAGCAAGTTGCAACAAACTTCAGAGTGGAAATCATGCCACAATTTGTGATATTGCAGAAAAATATATATTTGGTCATTCAGATGACCAAAACACTTCATATACATTTGGTCTTTCTACATGGTTCCTGGCTCACAACTTTCCAAATCCTTGGAATTTACTAAGCTTTAAGAGTGACAAAAAAGTTCTTTTGTTATATTAATGAGGTGACCTTTAGGGAGTATCTAAGGATGGAGGCTGGTTGCCAGTGGAACCAAAATGTAATTAGAGGATTAGAACTTTTATTCCCACCACCTGACCTGTAGGGCAGTGGTTCTCAACCATTCTAATGCCGCGACCCTTTAATACAGTTCCTCATGTTGTGGTGACCTCAACCATAAAATTATTTTCGTTGCTACTTCATAACTAATTTTGCTACTGTTAGGAATCGTAATGTAAATATCTGTGTTTTCCGATGGTCTTAGGCTCTACAGCAGCGGTTCTCAATCTGTGGGTCACGACAGGTTGAGAACCACTAGCAGGGTCGCCTAAGACCATCGGAAAACACAGATATTTACATTACGATTCATAACAGTAGCAAAATTACAGTTATGAAGTAGCAACGAAAATAATTTTATGGTTGGGGTCACCACAACATGAGGAACTGTATTAGGGTCGCGGCATTAGGAAGGTTGAGAACCACTGCTCTAGGGTGAGGAGAGGGGCTAGAAATTGAGCTCAGTCACCAATGATCAATGATTTAATCAAGCTTGCCTGTATAATGCAGCGTCCATGATAACCCAAAAGAATGGACTTCAGAGAGCTCCTGAACACATGGGGCTTCTGGGAGAATCGTACATGAAAGCTCCACACTCAGACCCCATACCTTGCCCTGTGCATCTCTCTCATCTGGCTCTTCCAGAGTTGTATCTTTACACAAGAAGCCAGTATTCTAGTAGGTTAAATATTTCTGAATTTTGTGAGCTGCTCTACCAAATAAATTGAACCCAAGGAGGTGGTCATGGGATCATCTGATTTATAGCCAGTTGGTCAGAAGTACAAACTACAACCAGAGCTTGTGACTACTGTCAGAAGTCTAAGGAGGAGGTCATAGTAACCTCTAATCTGTAGCCAGTTGGTCAGAAGGATAGGTAACAACCTGGGCTTGCAACTGGCATCTGAAGTGGGGGACATGGGAAGGAGGGGATAGTCTTGTAAAACTACACACTCTTAACCTATGTAACTTGATGCTCTTTCTGAGTAGACAGTGTCAGAATTGAGTTGACTTGTATGACACTCAGCTGGTGGTGTTGGGAAAATGCACAGGGGCTGAGAGACCAAAAAAAGAGGTTGAAAACTTCAGAACTATATCAAGGGAACTTACGGACAGAAGCAATAACTTGAGCAGAAGCAAGATGATAGACCTCTACACCCAAGAATGGCTGGGGCTTGATATATAGAGCCAAGAGGCTCGTGCTAACACAAGGTGGCGTGTAGCTGCATCACTCATGCTGGTTAAAAGCTGTTCAATACAAAGCAATAAACAACCTAATGGGACCACTTATCTATGCAAGAATATTCCCTTCAAGTTAAACAGGGTCTACTCCTGCAGGGGTAAAGTTGTGGTATTGGTCATGTTAAGTTCAGGGAATTATTTTGCTTGGTGGTATGGGGTGGAGGGACCCCCCTACACATATACACATGTTTAAATTGGTCTTGGAACCAAAAGACATACATTTTCTGACTACAGTGCAATTAAGCTATAAATAAATAACAAAATATAACTGGAATTATTTTTTATGTTCTGAAATGAATAAATATATTTCTAAATATTTAAGATGTCAAATGGTAAATTTAAAATACTTTGAACTGCATAATAAAAATAGTACCTCTTTAAACATTGGAGTATAGCTAAAGCAATCGTTAAAGAAAAATGTTCTTAAATACATATATTTGAAAAGATAAAAACTAGTGAGTTCAGGAATCATCTTAAAAAGTTGGGAAGAGAACTGTAAATGAAATATAAAGAAACAGAAGAAATGATGATGAGAACATAAATTAATGAAACAAAACAAAAAAAGTACACTAAATTAACAAAGCCAATGTGGTTTATGATGACCCCAGGAGAAGAATTTATATTCGCTACATGCCTGTGATGTGCTTTATTGAGATACTAGAGGCCCGATGCACGAAATTCATGCAAGAGTAGGCCTCCCTTCCCCCAGCTGCTGGCACCGGCTTCCTTCTGGCCGCCAGCAAGCACCTGGAACCCGGGCTTCCCTTGCAGCCCCAGTTTTGTCCAGAAGGACATCTGGAAGGATGTCCAGTCTAATTAGCATATTATGCTTTTATTATTATAGATAACTCACATACCATAAAGTCCATCTATTTAAAGCATACAATTCAGTGGTTTCAATGTCAGGATTGTGCAGCCATAATCACAATCTAAGTTTAGAACATTTTGGTGTCCACATAGAGAAACTCCATACTCTTAAGCAGTCACTCCTCATTCCTTTCCACTCCCCTTTCTCCCCCACCAAGTCCCTAGCAACCATTAATTTTTTCTCTCTCTATAAATGTGGCTTTTCCTGACATTTTAAATTAATGAAATCTCACACTATATTGTCTTCTATGACTGCTTCTTTCACTTAGCATCGTTTTCCAGATTCACTCATGTTGTGGCATGTGTCAGTAGTAATTCATTCTCTTTTATGAATAATATTCCATTGTATGGATAAACTACATTTTTGCTTATCCATTCATCAGTTTGATGACATTTGGCTTGTTTCCACTTTTGGCTCTGATAAATAATGCTGCTGTGAACACTCATATACAAGTTTTTTGTGGATTCTTGTTTCTCAAGTTGTAAGGGTTCTTTATATCCTGGATACAAGCCTCTTATTAGATATATGATTTTCAAAATATTTTTTGATTCTGTGGGTTGTCTTTTAGCTTTCTTGATGGTATATTTTGCAAATCATAAGTTTTTAATTTTGATGTAGTTCTAAGTGTTGTATTTAGGTTTATAGTCAATATTTTAGCTAATTTTTATGTAAAATTTAAGGTTTACAACAGCTCTGTAAGATGAGTACTGTTATAATTATTTTATATGAAACATAACTGTGACTCAGAGTCCACACGCGTTCCCCAAGATTAAGCCAATATGCACTGAAGCTGGCATTCAGATTCAAATTTCAGACCTGTCCAGGCACAAATTCACTACATCACAAAGCCTGCCTAATATTTCTACCATATGAAATCTCAAGTCATTTTTGAAGTTGGCATTTTATTCAAGGATATACTCATTGAATGTAATGCTGTTTCATCAGGTGTTTAGACTGGAAAAAAATAAAACAGTTCTGGAAACATCTTCTGGGGCTGGAATTCATTAAAAAGACATGTGCTATGAGATGAAAATACATATAAAAAGACCAACTAGATTCTACAGAGATATCTAATGAGTCTCAAACCACATCCCATTATACTTTATTTCTTAATTAAATGCTATGTAAGTATTAAAGTACAATGTTTCTACTGTATAACTAACAATCTCACTAATATCAAAGGACAGTAAATAGATGTCTTAAACCAACTGCTTCATGGCAGCAAGAAGCTGATGTTTTCTCTGGCTTAAGAAAACTCAAATGGAGCATAAGTGAAAAATAGTTACCAGCAGAAGGAAGAAAAAGAAATTGGGGGGAGAGGGACCCCCTTATTTTTTAAAGCAAATGATCTAAAACAATGATTTCTTTATGAAAGCGCAAGTCTGCAATGAGAATTAAATGAACTGCCATTTGGGAATACTTTTTGTTAAAACGTTTCAAAGCCCAAGGTATGGGGAAAAAGGGGGTGGGAGGAGAGGTGGGGAGAGATGCACAAAGTGGTGACTGTTTCCTTTGACACAGAAAACCTGACTGCCAAATGCTTGTTCCTTGATTAGAGGTGCCCTAGATAATTCGGCCCTCCTATAGATCTCCCAAGAGATAAATTGAAGTACCGGAAATCCTTCCCTGGGAGAAAAAAATGGCAACAATAAAAGAAATGAACCAAGCAAGGTGTGCAGACATTACAAATGCATTATCAAGGACTTTAAAGAACAATTTTGCTTTGGGCTTACTGTCGGTCAATTCAGGTAGCTTTAACAAAATACCACAGATTGAGTGGCTTAAATAAGGCCATTTATTTCTCACTTTTCTGAAGGCTGGAAAGCCCAAGATCAAGGGACCAGCAGATTTGGTTCCTGGCCAGATCTCTCTTTCTGGTTTGCAGAACAGGGGTCTTCTTAATGTATCCTCACATGGTGGAGAGAGAGTGAGCAACTCTCTGATGTCTCTTCTTATAAGGGCACTAATTCACGAGGACTTACTTCATGGCCTAACTGCCTCCCAAAGATCCCACACCTTGATATATCATCACATTGGGGATTCGGTGCTAACATATGAGTTTTGAGGAGACACATTCAGTCTACAACACTTACTAAAACATGAAAAACATGATATAAGAAGAAACAGACAGATTACTCAAAAAGAATCTGGTGATTTTCAAATAAAATCTTTCACCCTTTCTCAGAACTTCCAGTATGTGAAATTGATATAGAGCCTGTCTGATCTTAGAGGCCTAGAACCCTACGTGATTCATTCTCCTCCATTTCCAGCTAAGATACCTTTCATACAGCACACTGTTGAAAACTGTTGCTGCTCCAGAGCAAGACAATTTCTTTTATTTTTTAAGCATTAAAAATGTTTTACATGAAATGGTGTAATGATAGATGGCAGTTATTTTGTTTTTAAGAGTTGGCTTGGCAAAAATCAAAACAAAAAAAACTGGCAGTTTTACAGTGGCTTTGCAAATTAAAGAAATAAATAAATCTGTCAAACTCTTAAGGGTTGAGTTGTGGCCCCCAAAAAAGATGTTGAAGTCCAAACCTCCAGTATCTCAGAATGTGACCTTATTTGGAAATAGGGCCTTTATAGAGGTAATCAAATTAAAATGAGGTTATCAGGTAGATACAATATGACTATGTCCGTATAAAAAGGGCAAATTTCGCCAGAGGCAGACATGCATGGAGGGAAGGTGATGGTGAAGACACAGGGAGAATACCATCTACAAGCCAAGGAATGCTCAAAGCTTCCAGAAGCTAAGATAGCAGAATGGACCAGATCCTTCCCTCAGAGCCCTGAGAAGGAATCATTCTGCCAACACCTTGATACCAGATTTGTAGCCTCCAGAACTGTGAGACAATAATAATGTCTGTTGTTTAAGTCACCCTGTTTGTGGCACTTTGCTATGGCAGCCCTAGGAAACTAGCACACAAAGAGGAAATATTTTTGATGCCTGGAATCTCAAAGTCTGGGGAACACTGGATGAGCATATTCAAGAGAACAATAAGGACCATCTTTTCCCAGAAGAGGAAGACAACCCACCCCAATGGCATCCCTCTCAAGTTCCAGGCACAACGCAAGGTTTGGTTTTACTCATCTCATTTAATCCTCATAGCAGCACTAAGATATTGCTTATTAATTCAGTTCTATAGATAATAACATTAAAACGCAGAGAGAATAATGTGACTTTCTCCAAAGCCATACTACAAATCAGTGGTGAGCCTGATTAAAAAAAAGTAATGATACCTAATATTATTGAACATTTCTATATCCAGGAGCTATGACAAGGTCTTTATGTATATTAACTCATTCAGTTGTCACAACAGCCCTGTAAGGTAGCAACCATGAATGTGAGCTACTGCTCAGTCATTTTTAAGGCTTTTTAAAAATAGAATTATCATCAAGACATTTTCTCCATAGATATCTTGTGTTTCTTTCTTAGATTAATTCCTCAAGACTATAGTTTTGTTGCTATTATAACATTTTCCAGTTGGTTACTGCTAGTAAAAATTAATGCTATTAATTGTGACTTTTATAAGATTGTAGTTAAAATCTAGGCCCTAGATGAACACTCTCTACAGCTTCACTCCTTGTTCTGTAACCTTGGACAAAATATTTAATCTCAGCTCCCTGCCTCAGTTACTTTATCTGTATAATGGGGATAATAATAACACTTATCAAATAGGGTTGTTGTGATAATTAAATAAATTAATACATTTAAATAATTAAAACAGGCCTAGCTTATAAATGTTAGCTCTCAGCATTATTATTTATTGTCATTACCCATTTTACAGTTGATAAATTCTGTAAAACCTAGTTTTTTTCCTTTTTGACCAGACACTGAGGTTTTCAAGTCAGGTTGGCCTGGGTTTAAATTGCGATCCTGTCATCTACTAGCTGGGTGACATCCTCAAAGTTCCTCTCCAGGTCTTGGTCTCCTCAATTGGGGAATTTTAACTCTGTTTAAGAATAAATTAAATTTGGGGCTACTTTAGACTTTCTTAAGATTGCCAGAGCATATCTATTTTTAAGCAGTGCAGATAGAAGATAACAAAATGACTATCTAAAATGGCAGAAAATATTTTTAGTTTCTTATGGTGTGAAAAAACAAGAGCTTAGCTTTAGGCAGAAAATGAAGGAGACTGATAGAGAGGATAGAGCACAATAAATTTATTTCAAAGTACAGTTACATCTAAAGTGATTGATGAAATATACAACTTATTAATGTCTTTCTGCCATTATTAAAACATATTTTACAAACCTTAACATCTAGTTAACATAGATAAGGGTATATTTTTGAATAAAACAATTTAACATCATAGAGTTTTCGTGGCTTTGCCTTCACAAGGAGAAGGGCATCAGAGCGAAGTGTCAGTTTGATGGAGGCGGTAGCATCATCAATTTTGTCTTTTGGGGTCAGCGAGTGAGCTCTACATCTTGAGCTCTGATTCACGGCTTTGTCAGCACGGAGGGAGGCCTTTCGAGAGCATGGCATCTGCATTACCACGTATTTTCATTTATAGTTTCCCTTTGATTAAAGCTGATTCCCTTCTTAACAGGACAATCCTGTTTTAGATTACATATTGCCTTCCTCAAAGAGAGGTCTTATCTGACTTTAATATTTCATGAGCTTGCTTTAGGGATTTAATGAGGTGTTTGCAATGTTCTTAGCACACTGGTTGGCAATGAATAAACAATCAACCTTATAATTATTATACTTCCCTGGGATGTATAAAGATTAACTTTCTATCAGAAGGAACATAGAGACGATTCCATGTTAGCACCCAGTGCCTTTTAGTTTCTTAGGGAGATGCATTCTTCTACTTCTCTACCTTCCTAACTATAAGCTTTAAATGTCTTTTTTAGGTAAGTTAGTGGGCTATGTCAGGGCCCTTAGATATTTTCCAAGCTTCTATTTTTATAGTCTTATTTTCAAAAAGCAAAATAATGAATTAAAAAAAAACAACACACACACAGAAGAGGGCCAAAAGATATTTGAAACAATATTTGACAGTTTGCTCATCAACAACAGCAATGTATTTGATTCATTTCTGAGTTGGGAAAATAAGTGCCATTTATTAATGTCTGTATGCATTTGTTCTCCAGAAAAATCACATAAAAACCTTGGAACTCAACTCTGTAGGGAGCCACCAACCATCTCACTTCATCACTTCTGGAAAAGTTTGCAATGCTGCCTCCTGAATGACAAACATGAAAGAATAAATGGCATAGCCCTGGCCAGTGTGGTTCAGTTGGTTGGAGCATCATCCCATACACCAAATGGTCACAGGTTCTATTCCTGGTCAGGGCACATACCTGGGTTTCAAGTTCAATCCCCAGGCATACAGGGGGCAACCAATCGATGTTTCTCCCTCCTTTTCCCTTCCTCTCTCTCTAAAATCAATTTTTAAAAAAACCATATTTTTGGGTGAAGATTAAAAAAGAAGCAACAACAAAAGAACCAAATGGCACAAAAAAAAGTTCCACAGAGTAATAAGAACAATTCCTACTATTTTAAGCCCTGCAAAAAGAACTGCAGCTACCTCAAATTATGATGAAATATTAACTGAACTATATATATATATAAACATACATATTTATACTCCCATCTATTTTTTCAAATGATTTTAAAGTGGCTCATAATAAAGGACTTTCAAATAAATAATAAAATTGGAATAGAATAATATATGTTGGAATCAATTTTGAGGAAGTAGCATGATTAATGTAATTTGCATAAAATTTTGTTCTAAACTTCCTCAAAGCCCAAGCAAAAAGGGACTGTCATTATGAGGGGAAGGGGAGGAGAGAATCATTGCAAGGTGTTAGAACTGAAAACTGGAGAAAACATGGAGCCACTGATGGCTGCCTGGTGCTCTGCTGGACCTCTCCACAGATAAGCCCTGGAAGGTCAAGTAAAGCCCCCTGGATGCTAACTCCCAACCAATCCCACACAGACATCCATGTGTAGCTACTCACTGAAATGGCCACACAACAAATTTATCCATTTAGTTCACAGGTTATTTTGGGGTTTGGGAGACTGAAATGAATTGACCAATTAATTTTATATGATCAGAACTCGCCTGTATCACTTTGGCTGATACATCTGGTTGCATGTAACAGGAACACAATTTATCCAAATAGTCTTATCCCCCTCCCCACAAGAAATGGTTTATTTATTTATTTTTCATGGAAAAATATCGGGGGTGGGACAGAGGATGGGTCAGGCAGCTTCAGGATCACAGCAGGAATGAATCCAAGCCCTTCCTTGCTTCTCTTTCCACCATCCTTAGTGCATGGCTTGTTTCCTTATCTTTAAAAGATGGATACTTTATCTCTAGGTATAGGTCTGTGTTCTAGGTAGAAAGCAGTAAGAGGACAAAGGGTTAAGGATAAAAGCGGGGGGGGGGTGAGGAGGGGGAGAAAAGATGTATGAATTGTTGAACAAGCTTTCAAAGAGACTTATGTTCTATGTTTCTCATTAGCCCGAACTTGGTCACATGGCCTATTCTAGAAGCAATGAAACCTGGAGAAGTGAATGTTTTTAACTAGGTATCTTGATATCCTAAACAAAATAGGGCTTTTCTTGGTAAAGAAGGAAGAAAAAAATCATTATTGGATGCACAATTAACAATATTTGCCATACATCTTTTGGCATCCTTACCTTAAAAAAATAAAGTAAGGCATATCAATTTCCTTCTTCTCAAACCTCCCCTGAATTTTAGAAGGGGAGGACATGTGTATGGGTGTGTGTGTGTAGGTGATTTCTGAATATTTCATATTTTTAAAATAATTTTGTATTGATTTCAGAGAAGGAGGGAGAGGGAAAGAGAGATAGAAACCATGAGAATCATTGTTTGGCTGTCTCCTGCTTGCTCACTATTAAGGATTGAGTCTGCAACCCAGGGACTGAGTCTGTGCCCTGGACTAGGAATTGAACCTGGTTCATAGGTTGATGCTCAACCATTAAGCCATACCAGCCAGGCCCAGCACCCATTTTTAATAAAAACTCTCAGCAAAGTGGGAATAGAGGGATCATACCTCAATATAATAAAGGCCATATATGACAAACCTAAAGCCAATATCATACTTAGTGGGCAAAAACTAAAACAATTTCTCCTAAGAACAGGAAGACGACAGGGACGTCTGCTTTCACTACTCTTATTCAACATAGTACTGGAAGTGCTAGACACAGTAATTAGATAAGAAGGAAACAAAAGGCAACCAAATTCGAAAGGAGGAAGCAAAACTCTCATTATTCGCAGATGACCTGATATTATACATAGAAAACCCTATAGACTCCACCAAAAACCCCCACTAGATTTCACAAATGAGTTTGGCAAAGTAGCAGGATACAAAATTAACACCCAGAAATCAATGACATTTTTATACACCAATAATGAATTCCCAGAAGGAGAAACTAAACAATCCCATTTACCATTGCAAAAAAAAAAAAAAAAAAATTAAGGAGGAGAATCCAAGATGGCGGCGTAGGTAAACACCTAAATTGCTGCCTCCCGCAACAATTTCAAAAATACAACTAAAAGAAAAAATGTCTATCACCCAGAACCACGGGAAAGCTGGCTGAGTGGAAGTTCTACAACTAGAAGGAAAGAGAAAAGAGCATTGAGACGTGCACGAGCGCTGAAAAGCTGAGGTATGGAGGTGCGTGATCCGGGCTGGCGGCAGGCATTGCTTTTTTCAACTCGGAGGGAGACAACCCCCCGATTACTCTGAAATACAGTTTCTGGGGAGACTCAGGGGACCCAAACTCCTACGGGGAGAAGCTGGACTGTCTGCCAGTGAGGGTGGCTTGCTTGCAGAGCTGCACGCAGGAATAATTGTTTACTGCACTGGGGCACGGGACTGCCAACAGGGACTCAGAGCCAGCTAACTAGCAGCCATTGCTGTTTGCCACACCCTAGCCTAGTGACACCCTGAGACCCCGCCCTGCACAACCTACAAACCCACCCAAGCTCCAAGCAGAGGCTTTTGCATAAGAAAGCCCTGCCCTATCGCAGCTTAACCTAGCAAACTTGCAGCCTGGGTCAGACAGCTCTAAAACCTCCAAACCCCAAGCAAAGAGGAGAAAACTGTAGCTCTTGCTGTAGCTCCTGCTGGGTGGCCTCAGACAGTAGCTGACCTGCACCCCATTGGAGATCCAGAAGCCAGTGTACCTAGTGGTCAGTGTGAGACACCAGATTTCAACTCCTCACATCCATAAGAGACACATTCAAGAGGCAGACTCAGTGAGCACCAAAGCCCCACTGAAACAAGTCCTGCCCCATAAGCGTGTCTTCAGCGCAGCAGTTCTTCCATTATAGACACAGCGAGTGCTCACAGCTAATTGGCCTGGAGGTCAATTCCTCCCAGTGTACCAACGGCAATTAAGGCTTAACTACACCAAGACTTTGCACTCAGCCCACAAAGGGGTGTACCAAGAGCATCCACCTCATGTAATTGAGGAGGCTGAGCTACTGCCCCCTATAGATCACCTACCACACAAAGCTACTCCATCAACACAGGGAAGCAGCCAAAATGTGGAGACAAAGAAACATGTCACGAATAAAAGAAACAGAGGAAAGCAAACTACTGGATGACATAGAGTTCAGAACCACATTTATAAGGTTACTCAAGAATCTTCTTAAAACCGCTGAGAAACTTGATGAGACCTTCAAGGAGCTTAATGAGAATGCCAAAAAAATGGAAAAGGATCAGTCAGAAATGAAGCATACACTGTCTGAAATAAAGAATATACAGAAACTCAACTGTAGATCAACGTACCCCAAGAATCAAACCAAAGATCTGAAATATGTGGAAACAAAAAACATCCAACCAGAAAAACAAAAAGAAAAAAGAATCCAAAAATATGAAGATAGTGTAAGGAGCCTCTGGGACAACTTTAAGTGAACCAACATCCGAATTTGTGGGGTGCCAGAAGAAGGGAGAGAGCAAAATATTGAAAACCTATTAGAAGAAATAATGACAGAAAACTTTCCCTACCTGGTGAAAGAAATAGACTTACAAGTTCAGGAAGCGCACAGAACCCCATACAAGAGGAATCCAAAGAGGACCACACCAAGGCACATCATAATTAAAATGCCAAGGGCAAAAGACAAAGAGAGAATATTAAAAGCAGCAAGAGAAAAACAGTTAATTACCTACAAGGGAGTACCCATAGTACTGTCAGCTGATTTTTCAACAGAAACTATGCAGGCCAGAAGGGAGTGGCAAGAAATATTCAAAGTGATGAACAGCAAGAACCTACAACCAAGATTACTCTACCCAGCAAAGCTATCATTCAGAGTTGAAGGTCAGATAAAGAGCTTCACAGACAAGAAAAAGCTAAAGGAGTTCATCGCCACCAAACCAGGATTACATGAAATGCTGAAGGGTATTCTTTAAGAAGAAGAAGAAGAAGAAGAAGAAGAAGAAGAAGAAGAAGAAGAAGAAGAAGAAGAAGAAGAAGAAGAAGAAGAAGAAGAAGGAGAAGAAGGTAAAGATAAAAATTATGAACAACAAAATGACATCAAATACATACCTACCAACAAGTGAATCTAAAAATCAAGTGAATAAAAAATCTGAAGAACAGAATGGACTGGTGAATATAATAGAATCAGGGACATAGAAAGGGAGTGGACTGAGGATTCTCAGGGGAAGCAAGTGTGAGGGGTGCGGGAAGAGATTGGACAAAAATCTTACTCCTATGGATGAAGACAGTGGCAGGCGGTAAGGGCATGGGGTGGGGTGGGGAATCAGGTGGAGGGGAGCTATGGGGGAAAAAAAAAGAGGAACACCTGTAATAATCTGAACAATAAAGATTCATTTTTTAAAAAAATTAAGATACTTAAGAGTAAACTTAACCAAGGAAGTAAAAGACTTGTACTCTGAAAACTATAGGAATTGAAAAAAGAGTTAGAGGAAGATATAAACAAGTGGAAAAATGTACCGTGTTCATGAATAGGAAGAATTAACATCATTAAAATGTCCATACTTCCCAAAGCAATCTATAGATTCAGTGAAATCCCTATTAAATTACCAATTGCATATTTCACAGATCTAGAACAAATGCTCCAAAAATTTATATGGAACCAAAAAAGACCTTGAATAGCCACAGCATTTTTGAGAAAGAAGAACAAAGTAGGGGTGATCACAATACCAGATATCAAATTATACTACAAAGTCCTTATAATTAAAATAGCCTGGTAGTGGCACAAGCCTGGGCACACAGATCAATGGAACAGAAGAGAGAACCCAGGAATCTACTCAAGCCATTACGCTCAATTAATATTTGACAAAGGAGGCAAGAGCATACAATGGAGTTAAGATATTCTCTTCAATAAATGGTGTTGGGAAAATTGGACAGGTACATGCAAAAAAGGGGGACTAGACTACCAACTTATACTATAAACAAGATAAACTCAAAATGGATAAATTACTTAAATGTAAATCGTGAAACCATGAAAATCCTAGAAGAAATTATAGGCGGCAAAATCTCAGACATCTCTCATAGCAACATGTTTGCTGATACATCTCCTAGGACCTAGGTAACATCCTAAGAGCCAGTGATCCTGTCCACATCAACCCATGTAAATCCTTCCATAAAATTTGAGTGTCCTTTCTCTCTAAAATCTTTGAGTCTAGATTACTAATAACTGATATCAGATTTTGCCACTAACATTCAGAAGAGTTGATTTGTAATTCCCCTCTCCTACAATGTCAAGATTCCCCTGATGCAGTGGGAGCAGTGTGGGTATGTCTCCCTGTACCTGTTCTCTGGAAATATGTGTTCAAGATGGACATTATTTCTATCTCAAATATTTGGTAGAATTCAGAGGAAGGGTCGTTGTCTTACCCCCTGCTAGGGACATCAGCACATGTAAGTCCCTTCCTGGCTTCTCTGCCAACTTTTGTCCTGGCCTTTAATTTTTTCTTCCAAATATCCTCGTGACACAGTCACCTTTCCTTCTCGTCCACTAGATGCTGCTCTGCACCCACAAAAAACAACCACCATCCCTGGTTCCTTGGTTGCAGTGTGGATGAGACAGAGGTGATGTACTCCTCATTTTCTAGAAGGTGATGACGACCAACTGCTTACAGGGCTCACTGACATTATGGTGACAACATTAACTTCAATAGCTATAACTTGTCAAGTACTCAGCATGTGCAACAAGCACTGTGGGCGGGTTGTCATGTGTCCACTCCCCTGGGAACCTTGAGGGCAGTGCCCACATGACCCAGCACCTAGCACAGAATTTGGCACTGAACATGACCTCAGTTAATGCTGATGAATAAGTGAGCCAACTGCTGCAGGTTATGCACCAGGCACTTAAGATGACTGCAGCTAAAATACCTTATTCTTGGAAATGAAAACAAAAATTTAGCCATCCTTTTTAGTACATATTGCCAGCCAATTTTCCATATGGAAATCCTTAATCTGACCTCAAACTCATATCAAAAAATCAGTTCCAGGTTTATCTGTTATTGTGAATGTAATTATTCAAGGTCAACAATAAACTTTTAGAATAAAAGAAAGGAAAATGTTTTCATGATGTTGGGCGTATGCAAAGATTACATAACTAGGATAAACTGTGCTAACTATGAAAAAAAATCAACTACTTTAATATGAAAACTTTCTGTTCATCAAAATATACAATTAAGAGAATGAAAAGATAAGCCACATAGTAGGAAAGGCTTTTTGCAAACATATATCCAACAAAGGATTTGTATCTATGGAGGAAAAAACACAAGAGAAAATGGGCAAAAGATGTGAATAGACTTTTCACACACAAAAGGGGACATCTGTATTACTTTCAACAATAAGGATAAATTTTTTAAAATTCATATGTGCTCAACCCCATTAGTCTTCAATGAAATGCAATTTGACAACCCAGTGTGATACTACCACACGTCACCAGAATGCCTAAAATGAAAATGGTCAATATCTAGTGCTGCTGAGGATGGTTGGATAAATGGATATAATGCTCTGGACAACTATGTTCATATTTCCTAAAACAGGACTCCACAGTTTCCCCTCTATATCGTCCCAACACAAACACACACAAACTGGAATATTCATACCCATAGCACCACTATCCTAACAGCTCCAGACGTAAAACTGTCCAAATACCCATCAATAGCCAACTGGATAAAGTGTGGCAAATTCACACAGTGGCCACTACACAGCACTGAGAATGACCAAAGTACACCTGTATGCAACCATGTGGATGAATCTCACAAATAAAGAGCAAACAAAATCAACACCAAAGAGTATCACTGCTTGCCAGATACAGGTCCCCCATTTATCATAGGGTATACTTTCCAAGACCCCCAAGGGGTGCCTGAAACTGTGGAAAGTACTGAGCACTATACTGGTATATACTATGTTATTCCTATGCATACATAACTATAATAAACTTACGGTTTCCTTTTGGTATAACTGAATTGCCAGCATCACTATTCTTGAATTTGGGGGCCATTATTAAGTAAAATAAGAGTTACTTGAACACAAACACTGCAAACCACAACCATCTCAGGGGTGGGGAATCTTTTTTCAGCCAAGAGCCATTTGGATATGTACAACATCATTCACAGGCCATACGAAATTATCAACCTAAAAATTAGCCTGCTAGGCCGGCCAGTATGGCTCAGTGGTTGAACACTATGAATCAGGAGGTCATAGTTCAATTCCCAGTCAGGGCATATGCCCAGGTTGCTGTCTCTATCTCTAGTAGGGGGTGTGCAGGAGGCAGCTGATCAATGATTCTCTCTCATCATTGATGTTTCTAACTCTCTCTTCCTCTCCAATTTGCTCTAAAATCAATAAAAATATTTTTTTAAAAATTAGCCTTCTATATTTGGTCAAATATTTAATTAACTCACCCCTAATGCCTTGGCAGGACCAGACCTTATATGGCACTTGGGCCAGACGTTCCCCACCCCTGATCTATCTGATAACCCAGATGATGGGTGGGTAGCATATACAATATAGATATACCGGACAAAGGGATGATTCATATCCTGGGCAGGACAGAGGAGGACGGTGCCAGATTTCATCACACTATTAAGAATGTACACAATTTAAAACTTATAAACTGCTGCAGTGACTTCTAGGAATATATCCCACAGAAACACCAATCAGAAAGGATATATGCACCCCTATGTTCATAGCAGCACAATTTACAATAGCTAAGATTTGGAAACAGCCTAAATGCTCATCAGCAGATGAGTGGATTAGAAAAAGAAGGAATTCTTACCATTTGCAACAGCATGGATGGACCTGGAGAGCACTATGCTACGCAAAGTAAGCCAGTCAGAAAAAGATCACTATCACATGATCTCACTCATTTGTGAAATATAATGAACATCATAAATTGATGAACAAAGATAGATATAGAGACAAAGACTATCAAACTTCAGCTGGAAGGCGGAGGGTGGTGGTGGTAAGAGAGAAACCAAAGGACTTGTATGCATGCATATAAGCATAACCAATGGACATAGGCACTAGGGGGGTGAGGGCATGTGTCAGGGGGTGGGGGAGGTCAATGGGGAAGGAGACATATATACAACTATTTGTAATACTTTAAACAACGATAAAAAAAAGAAGAAAGCAACAAAGAGGAAATAAAAGAAAACTTATGTCTATGTAAAAAACACACACAACACTTATAAACTGTTTATTTCTGGAATTTTCCATTTACTTATTTTTGGAAAATAGTATCACATTTGGATCACAACTAACTAAAATCCCAAAACACGAAACCTTGGATAAGAAGGGGGCTACTTAATGTGATAAGCAAGTTACACACATCTCATTCGATCATTACAAAACTCCGAGTTGCCATAATTATTCCCTTTACGAAAGACCAGATTGAGCCCTTAGATCCTTTGTCTACATTCACATGTAGCAGATAATGCACTCAAATGCTTGTCTGTGGGATTCAGTCCCACCAAGATATGGAAACAGTGCCTAGCCCCTCTCTCCTGAGATTCTCAGGGGCCAGGGGCACCCCAAACTCTGGGGGTCACCACTTCCTCCTATCTAAAGAGGGCAGAGAGATTTCACCCTTGCCAGGGTTCAGAGCATAATGAGATTATCCATGTGAGAGGGCACTTTTGTCTTTGACAAAAGAACAGCATGTTTCCACTGACCAGGAGAGAAAATTCTGTTCTTCACAGTGTCATCTATTCTGATTCCCTTTTGCTTTCTAGCATCCTAGAAATCAAAACTTGGCCATGGAGTGATCTGATATCTGACAAAAGGCATCTTCTGGTTCAGAATGGGCAGGTGTGACCACAGTGCAGTTTTGGGACCACAGTGGAATGTGGGTACTGAAAGCTGTGTGGTTTCAGAGGAGCATTTTGAGGTGGTAGCACATGTTCTCTTTCTCCTTCCTTCATCTTGTCCTTTGTCCCCAACCTCTAGTCCAACACTGTTCAATAGACAAAGAATGTGACCCACAAATGGAAAGCACATATGTAATTCCAAACACATATCATACTGAAAAAAAAAACAGGCAAAATTAATAATTATTTTCTTTTGCCTAATATTTTCAAAATGTTATTATTTCAATATGTAATCAGCTGGTTGAGTGTCACCCGGTACACCAAAAGTGGTTGCAGGTTCGATTCCTGGTCAGAGCACATATGGGAGGCAACCAATTAGTGTTCTCTCTCTCTCCCTTTTTCTCTCTCTAAAATCAATTTTTTAAAAATAAATACAAATTAGCAAGAAGACATTTTACATTTTTTCTTTCTAAATCTTAAAAGAATATCTTATAATATAGAACATCTCACTTCGTACTTTAAATGCCCACCAACCACATGCAGCTGATGACTGATAAACACTGCAGCTCTAGTCTGGTCAACTCCATACAGTTCTCTATTTAATGTTCCTCAACTCATATTAAAGGTAACATTTATTTAACATTTATTGAGTGCTTAGTGTATGCCATGCATGGTGCCCAGCATTTTCACCAAAACCCTAGGAGGTAGATATTGTTATCTCTGCTTTACTTATGAGAAAACCAAGACACAGAGAGGCTAAATAATAAACCCAAGGCCACAGGACTAGTACATGACATAGGCAGAATTTGAACCAAGGCTGTCTGGCATTCCAACTCAAACATGTAACCACAAGGCTTTGCCAAGTACTTTTTATAAAATAAAACTGCATTTTTATTGCAACATCATACTTTAACATGTAGGATTTCCTTTAAAACATGATATAAATATTAATAAAAATATTTGGCTAATCCAAACATCCTATTCCAAGTTCACAGAAAAACCTATTGGTCACAAAGCATCTTGCTCATGATACTACTTACTTATCCCACTCATTATCCCAGAGGATGCAGTTTAATAAAGGCAAAATCTCAAGTTAGAGTTGCCTGCCACATTCTTTTTTGTTTTTTAATAGCCCTTTGGTTTTATTTTCTGGGGTTTTAAAAAACAGTATAGGCATAAATGTTTTTACATAATCCTCTTGCAGACATCCTTTAAAATTATTTGTAAAATAGCTTCATGTCTCTTAGTTATCAGGACCCATCAATGTCACTGTCAACTTTGATTAATTGGTTGAAAATTTCAGAGCAGAAGAAGTAGCTTATGAATATTTCCCCACTCCCTGGGAATCATAATCATCACAGAAATATTATATCCTTTCATCATAAATCTCTGGACAGTAGTTTGTTTATTCATTGTTAACAGGACAAAGAGCAGTGTCATAGAGGGTTAATCTGTGTAAACTGACTTCCACCCATAAAGAAATTTCCTGAAAATCACAGATATGTCAGAAAAAAAATAAAGAAGGAACATGACACAGACCATTCTGCTGCAGTAGTGATCATATGAAGCACATAATCTTTGTCCTCAGGGTTCTGGTGGTGTTTCTATACTACATCTGAGCCCAAACTGTCACGTACAAGAGTGATGAGCAGTCAGCATGCTAAACACACTTACTCCACACCAGATAACCAAGAGTAGTCTGATCCATAAGACTTGTTTGACATGAATATGGGCTGCATTTGGAAGAAAAGGATGGCTTGACTAAACATACACAATGAGCCCATACCAATGGTGAGCACAGCACCATATACATCTATAATAATAAAAGTGTAATATGCTAATTAGACTGGATGTCCCTCTGGACGACCTTCCAGATGAAGCCAGGGCTGCGAGGGAAGCCCGGGTCCTGGGTGCCAGAGGGAAGCTGGCAGCCGGGGGAAGGAAGGCCTACTCTTGCACGAATTTCATGCATCAGGCCTCTAGCGTATAATAAAAAACGTTGTTTTCTGGAAGTTTGCCACAACAGAAAGTCCTAAACAACTCAACAATCCAAGTACAAGGCCAGCCTTGTTTAATCTGGTGATTATTTCCCTTCGGAATTCAGAGCATGAATTTGCTTATAACAAACATAAATAGTAGCAACACATAAAACTGTGGCAAATTTTAACATTGCCCCAAACAAGCACTTTCTGGAGACACTGTACCAGTGTCAGTGATATTTGGCGCAGTAGGGTCAACATGGTGGAGAGTGACGGCAGTAATGTATGAAAATATGAGAGCAACAGCTGTCCAAATAATAAGGGCTGAAGAAAGGAAACTGAGTCCTTGCTGAATCCAAGGTCTCAAACAGGTCTTACTTGCTTATTTGGTCTTATCCTCCTTATTAAACTTTAAGTTCTGTGAGAGCAGGAACCAACAGTTTTGTTCATCATTATATTCCCAGCTCCTGTTTTAGTATCAGTCTTCAAATTTGTCCAAACCTGCTCCTTTTGTAGATCCTTGCTAGGATGCACTTACCAAAGCAGAACATTGGATCCTGAGCCTGCAGGCTGGACAGAGATGGGGCAGGCCCTGGGTGCACTACCTGGCACATTCTAATAATATGATCAACAGAGCAAGACACAGAGGCACCCTGAATGACAACAGACCTGATCCTGAAATAAGGATAACCAACAGTCCCAGTTTGCCTGCGAAGGTGGAGTCCCCTGACTTGAGATTTCAAGTGCTAAAGAGTCCTTAGCAAACTGGACAAATTAATCTTCCTACTTAAAATGGCACAAGTTGGTCAGACCCTTGCAAATGGGATAGAGCCTCCCCACCGGCTCACCTGGCCCTGCACGCAAGCACTGATTCTTCTCCATTCCAGATTGTTTTCCTCTTGTCAGGTGATCATTTGACCCTTAGTTTAAATGTTGGTCCTGGTTGATATGACTGTCTGGGTAGCACTGTCCAATGTACTCCTCATCTGCCCCCTCAACCCACTGGAGCCTCTTTGGTCTCTTACCCACACCAAAGCCAAGGGTTCTTTTGAATAAAAAATGATGTCCTTCAGTTCTAGGGGCTGAAAATCCTCCAACAATTCCCCAGTGTTCCACTTACCAGTCCATTGGATGGTACCAACTAGACAGGCACATCAAGTAGGACCAATATTTGAACCAAGAGCCAAATTATTCAAGGTTATTACAAGAGGAAGATCACCTAGGATTGAAAAGAATCAGTTCTTACATAAAGTATCAGGAATGAAGTTCTGGATAAAGAGCAAATCCCTGGGAAGCCACAGATAGGATTTGGCCTCTGTCTACTTCTTACCTGAATCTTATGCTGTATTCTCTCCATTCATTCTGCTCTAGTCTCAGTAGCTTTCTTGCTGACTTCACACCCATCAGTCTCTCTTGGGCCACAGGGCCTTTGCTCATGTTCTTCCCTCTGCCTGGAATATTATCCAGGCCTCTATTCTACCAACTGATGCCTGTTCATCCTTTATATCTCAGCTCATCTTGGGGAAGCCTTCCCTGACCTCACAGTCCATGTAACGGCCCCTCCGTTGCAGCACCTTCATAGCTCACAAATTCACATGTGTTTGCATGTACCTGATTCGTTCTCATCTCCTCCATCAGCTCCTAAGGGAATGATTATGCCTCCTTCAAATAATATTGTATTTCCAGGACTACCACCAGCCCTAGTAAATGTTCAATAAGTACTTGTTATTAGAATAAATGATGAATATTAATTATTCAACATATATTTGAGATTTTTTTTTTGAATGGAGCAAAACATTACTAAGGCTGTAAAGTTACCAACACAATTCTTGTCGAATCAATTGCATCTCAAATTTCCTCCTAGTTCATAACAATAGCTTGGTCATCAGGAGACACGTCCTAGATCTTGGATTGGAGGGAGGGGGGACTGAAGATTGGAGGTGGGTGGTAGGGAGAGAAGGACAATAAGATAGCAAAACTTTTAATTTTGATAAACAAAATTAAACAAAGAAAAGCAACATAGACATATTAATTGTTCTATAATTTCATAAAAGAAATGATTTTAACATCTAAAAAACAGGAAGGACATAAGTTCAGAAAACAATAATCACAGCCCTTCCCAGGCAAGGGACAGTTGGTGTCTTTATACTAACACTTTGCTATGGAAAATTGCCACTGGTGTATGGATTTCAATTTTGTCTCCAATACTTCCTAACTGTGTGACCTTGGGAAAGCAACTTCACCTCTCTGCTCCTCACTACTTCCTTCTTGGAGGTGTTGTGAGAATTAAATGATTTAACTTATATACTAGTAAAGCCTTTAGCACATACACTACAGAGGCTAATGCAGATGTATCACCTTGGTCATTCACTAGACAACAGCGCCACCTGGTGGCTCTTCATCCCAGAGTACAGACAAGCTGCTACTGCAGAGCAATAATGAGGCATCCATAGGCAGTGAGGCTGAGGCAGAGGCAGGGAGAAAAGCCATAAATATTGGTGGATTCATAAAACGCAGATCTTTCTATCTTCCTAAGGAGAGAAAATGAAATCTCTCTTCCTGGCCCCTCAACCATGAGGTCTGCTTTATTTGGGGTGGGGAGCTGTCTATTCATTGGGGCTGACAGGAAAGTGGGGCCTTGGCCCTGTCACCCACTGGGTGGGGTCTGGGTATGGGGTCACTGTCAGCCCCAGCCCTCCCTGCCTCTTGCTTTCCTGATAGTTCTCAAGAAAGAAAAAGAAATAGCAAACTGAGGAAGTTTTTTTATGATGTTCACAAACAGGGACACATTAAGTTCTGTGCTCTGACTGATAAGGGTCTTGCATTGTTGGAGCCATCAGCCATTGAAAATAGCCCTGTGTCTTCAGAAAAGTCCTCTCAGGAGAGTCTATGAGAGCTGAAAGCAGATTGAGCACTCTCTCTTTTCATATTTCTTCCCCAGTGAGAGAGATTGACACTGCCTTTCCTTTCTTGCCTCTGCTTGCAGATTTTCATTTACCCTGTGAACCTGGGAAGGAACCTTACTTAGCAAAAGACAGGGAAGGTTGGCTCTGGGAGTAGGCAGGCTTGTGTTTGAAACTTTGTTCTGACACTTGCTGACTATGTGACTATGGGCAAGTCACTGTGCTCCTTGAACTTGTATCTGCATCTGTAAACTGAGAATATTATATCCCTCAGGGATTTAATCTGAGACTTGAGTGTGCTAATTTACCCCACAATCTCAGATGCCTACAGGGGTCAGACAGACAGGATTAATGAGAAAAATGGGTCAAGTGTAGGGCACAGGGAGTGGTGAGGACTGCAATTAACCAGGAGCACAAACACCAAGTAACAGGGACAGCTGCTAGTCAGCATCATCTGATCCAGAGTACTCATGCATTTGATCCAGGGTATTACAGATAACCTCAAAATTCCAGAATTTGGCAGTTTTTCTTGAGTCCATGGGTGGGCTTTGGCACTGCTGGGCCTACCTGATCTGAGAGAATAGATTTGGTTAGGAATAAAATGTGGTAAAAAGAAATGCAGGCCCAGTACTGCCAGTTTTTTTCAACTCTTCAAGAGAAACAAGCAATCATCTCTCTCTCTCTTTTTTTAATTCTGGCATCAAACATTTAAAAAATAATGCACCATGATTCAGACAAAATCCTGTGTTAGCTTGTGACCTTGGGCAAGTCTCTCAACATGTCTGGGCTCTATTTCTTCATGAATAAGGAGGATAAGAATATACCCAGCTCCTGACCTTAGCAATTTATATAAATTACTTCATTTAATCTTCCCCTCAACATGATAAAGAGGTGTTACTATTATCCTTCATTTTTCAGATGAGAAAACAGAGGTACACAGGAGTTGAGTAACTTGCCCAGAATCCCACAGCTAGTAAGTGGCAGGGCTATTGTTAAGGCTTTAGAAGGAAATGCACGCAAAGTGGTCAGTGAATAATAGTTATTGTGTGTCATTGTTAGTATTATTACTATTATTAACACAAATGGTTCAAGGTCAGTTCTCATACTTAATTTGATGGTCAGAGTACATCCCTAGACTTTGATCTGTCAGATAAAGATGAAGGCCAGCTCTAAATTATGTGGTATGTATTTTTGCAGGTAGCTTTTGGATGAATTAATAGTTCCTTTTTACATAGGTACTGGGCCACCCTGCCTTTGGGTTTCCTGGGATGATAATTAGATTTAGACCCCTGGTGCAGTCGATAGATTATCATCTCAGGGTGACCAAGCCAATCATGACAATTTACAGCTTGAGTTATTTTCAAATCAATATAGATTTGCTCTTCATCGAATGGGCTGTAAAGTACGGGTGACAGACGACCCTGTAAAGCGGTTGACATAGGAGTGGAAAAATTGCAGAGGCCTGGAGAGGGGCCAGGTTATTAGGGGAGAGATGAAGTAGAAAGTGGAGGAGGCCGACCTCTGGTTAGTAGGCTGTGGTAAGAGCTGGCCACTGTTACCACTGGGACCTACTTAGGACAGAGTCTTATTGAGAGAGTTGGCAGTGAGTGAGGTGTGTTAGAGAACAAGTTTTAGAGATGGGTAGAAATGGATTGGTATTTTTTGCTGTGCAATTTCCTATCTATTGTACTATGGGAAATTGGACTCCATTCCCTGATACTTGGTTTTCTCCTCTGTAAAATGGACAATAAACTGGATTTATTGCTCAGATGAAGATGAAATGAGTCTATATTTGCAAAACACTTGTTTTTGTTTTTGTTTTTTTACAATGCAAAGCTATCAAGTTCAGTCATTAAGACGCTGTGTAGTCAGATGGACCTGGGGTCAAGTCTTACTTCTTTCACTTCCAAGCTCTCAGAGTAACTTTGGATTAAGTGGCTTGATCACTTTGAGCTTTAGTTCCCTTATATTGGACTAATAATAGAAAGCCCTGTTAAAGATAGTTGTGATCATTATATTAGATAATGCACAAAAAGATAAATTAGTGCCATGCACAGAGAGTGTGAGCTCAGCAAGAAGAGGGCATCATTTCTGTCCATGTGAATTTTATCCACCCTATGCTGGGCACAGAGAAGGCTCTCATGGAACACTGACTCAACTGCATGATGAATGAAATGTGAATAATCTTCAAGAAACAGATCATATCCTCAAACTGGGTAATTTGAGGAGAGTTTAATTTAAAAAATTAATGACACTAAAACCATATTTAAATAATAAAACAGCTGTTAAAATTACATACGCATGCATTATTTACAAACATGTCAATGGGGCATTGGAAAACCAACATGGGACTATGCTAAAGACAGTGCTGTGTCAGGGAGGAGCCATTTCCTTCTTGGAATAGCCAAGATGATTGTTTTAGCACTTCTCTTCCTAAGCCATGTGGTCTTGCAGTGCCTCCCAGTAAAATAGAAGAGCCCTAACTGGTTTGGCTCAGTGGATAGAGCGTTGACCTGAGGACTGAGGAGTCCCAGGTTCAATTCCAGTCAAGGGCATGTACCTTGGTTGCTGGCACATCCCCAGTAGGAGGTGTGCAGGAGGCAGCTGACCAATGTTTCTCTCTCATCAATGTTTCTAACTTTATCCCTCTCCCTTCCTCTCTGTAAAAAATCAATAAAATATATATTTTTTTTTAAAAATAGAAGAATGAACATCCTCACACCATTTGGTAGGGCTTGACCATGTGACTTGCTAAGGTCAAAAGAAAGCAATATAAGCTGAGGCTAGAAATGTGCTTGTGTGGCTTGGCTAAGCCTCTTGTATGTCTGTCATTTGCCATGAGAGAAGAATGTGCTCCAGGAATCAAGAAGGAAACTCATGAAGCAAATCTAAACCCAACTGGCAGTCTGGATCAAGATCAGCTGATCCCAATAGCAACAGAGATGACCTACAGCCCTGAGCAGAAAACTAAATGTTTGCTTCAGTAGCTACTGAGATTTTAAGGTTGTTTGTTAAACTGACTAATACACACCTCTTGATTAGGAGGAGCAGAGGGAGGGGCAGTTACTAGATTGGGCTGCATGATAGGAGCTGTGGCCTCAGTAGAGGGAAGAGATGGCTCATCTATACCCTCTTCCCTCCTTTCTGTCTCCTGTTGGTACCTCCCACTGGCTGAACTTAACTAGAAGTGGAGAGCAAGGGATCCACTGATAGAGCCATTCAAGATCAGGCACAGCACATGGAGGAGAAGGTGGAGAATGGATGTTGACAGGAGAATGGGAATGAGCCAGCACAATTAAAGAGGAAGAAGGATATGTGGGGCTCCTAAATTAACAAATTACTGTGCTAAGGACTTTGCACAAGGAGCCCCATCCACCTACAGCCCTTTGGGGACCTTTTCCCAACTCTCTCCTTGGTCTCCCTGGTTTTCTCTTATTCTGGCTGGTGATCGGGAACATTTTCTGGGATCTGAAGCTCAGTGGAATCATCCAGCAGGCCTCCTCAAACAATCTGACAATTCTTTCAGATTTCCCCCTCCCCCATCCATCAGCCAAACAAGAGGTGTCTCCGCAATTATTATGGTTGAGAGGGAGATTTCGGGGGATGCATTTTATTTCAATCTTTTCTTTACCAAACCATGTGTTCCAAGGTATTGTTCCCAAGAGTCCCAGGTCTCCCTTTGCTTGGGAAGCAGCAGTTTGGCACACAAGTGCAAGCAAGAGTTTTGAATTAAGAGCCAAGTGGTTGTAAAGCCCAGCTCTCCCTTTTATCAGCTGGTTGACCTTATGCAGATAATTTCACCTGATTTCTCAACCAGTGGAGATAATATCAGCACCAGGCTCCGGGGTCACTTTGAGGATTAAATGGAATATACATCAATGCCCTTAGCATAGTACATTGTTAATGCTCATTAAACTATTATTGTTACTGCAAATGATGTCAAGATGACTCTGGAATGGCGCTGGGGTGGCACAGAATGCTCTAGTTCAGTGGTCGCCAACCAGTGGTCCATGGATCTGTGAGGTCTGAAAGGTTGGTGACCACTGCTCTAGTTGATGCCACAGGATCTGGTTACCCATGCCTGGTATTGGGAGGCCTATACACAGTTCTTCTGTCAGCAATATTCCATCAGCTCTTGAAAAAGCAAAATTTCTCTCATTTCCAGGCAGGTAGAAGCTGAAGCATCCTTTAGCCGTCCAGAGCTCTGGGCTCCACTCCGCAGGGAATTTCTCCTAAGATCAACCTGTTGGTGGACTAGTGCCATCCACCTATTAAGCAGCCAATCAGCTTACTCCATTCTAGAATTACAGGTATCTCTCAAACCCTGTGATATCCTGTAATTTATGAATTCTTAAGATTGAATATACTTGTATGGGGATCAATTTAATGATGAATTTAAATCTGCCTGAAATATATATATATATATATATATATATATATATATATATATATATCCTATCTAATAAAGAGGGAATATGCTAATTGACTGCCATGCCTTCAAAGATGGTGGCGCCCACAGCTACAAGATGGCGGCACCCAGTCCCCTCAGCCCCACCGGAGTACCCCAGTTCTTTCAGCCCAGCCGGGGGGGTGGCAGGTGCACAGTGTGGTTGGACCCGCCCTCAGCCCCCCAGCCACCCAGGGCTGGCCCAAGGCACAGACAAGCCTCAGATGGTGGCTACCCAGCTGCCCAGGGCTGCCCGAGGCTCAGGTAACCAGGGCCGACCGAGCCTTGTGCTGTTGGCAGTGGCAGCAGCAGAGGTGTAATGGGGTGTCGCCTTCCCCTGATCGCCAGGTCGCCTCCCGCCCCTGAGGGCTCCCAGACTGTGAGAGAGGGCAGGCTGGGCTGAGGAACCCCGCCTCCAGTGCATGAACTTTCATGCACTGGGCCTCTAGTATACATATAAAGTATGATTGCAGAAGAAAAGTAGAGAACATCTAGGAAATTATGACTGTTAGATGGGAGAGAAGTTATTGTCTGTTTCCATACACCTATTGCACACCCACCCCCATTCACCACCAACACAGCTACAGACTCATCTCTTCACCCACCACCCACTCTATATGACACCTAATACCCACCCTATTTTCAATTCATTTACTTCTCCACACATGCATCCCCTTTTAAACTCATCCATCCACTACACTCACCCACTAACCATGGTCATCCATCTATCCATCCATCATCCATTCACTGACCACCCACTCAACCACCATCCCAGTCATCCATCTATTCATCCATTTATTCCATCCACCTATCTAGCCATCCATTCACTCCCCACTACCATCCACCATCCATCCATCCACCCACCAATTATTGACCTTTATCCATCCATTTGGCAAACATTCATTAGTTAGCCACAATGTGCCAAAACTTATATTATAGACCTGAGACACATGAATAAGACATGGCTCCTTTTCCAAAGAATTTCTCTATCCAATGTGCAAAAAATATACTCCAAAATATAAATGACAAAATACAACTCAGCTAATTTTTAATAAGAAGGCAGCATTTTGTAGTGGTTATACATATAATCTTTGAAGCCAGACCAACTTGACTTTGATCTGGGCTCTGCCACTTGCTAGATGGATATCCTTTCTCATCTGTTAAGTAGGAATAAAAACTGCATTTACTTCAGAGGATCATGGTGAACACTAAACAAGTTAATGTTAAGATAACATGTTGTAAAAGGGTCACATGCAGACATCCATTAGGAACTGAGAGTAGCCCCAACTGATAACCACCAAGACAATGGGAACCTCAGCCACAACTGCGAGGAATTGAATTCTGACAACAACCATCTGAACTTGGAAAGAGATGCAGAGCTCCAGAAAAGAGCCCACAAACACCTTGTGGTAGCATTGAGAAGACCCAGCTAAGCTCTGCCTGAACTACTCAATTCACAGAAACTGGGAGATACTGTGTGCTATTTTAAGCCACTAAATTTGATGTAATATGTGATGTGGTAATAGATAACTAAGATATTAAGTAACTTGCCCAAGGCTACAAATAACCTAAGTAATAGAGCCAGGGTTCATAATAACAATGAGTCAGAAGAGTTAAAATGAAAATGATTTTCTGATTAGCAATTGACTGGAAAAGTCAATTAATCAAAATCTCTAATTCCTGGACCTTATGATTAGTCAGGGATTTTCTGAATTTGAAATCAAGTTTTTCATGGCATTTGGGGCAAACACCATGGATGCCCTAATGCTGCTGGAGAAATGCAGTGACTGTAGAGTTGGGTCTGATTCAGATAGCCAAGTTTCCATTTTGAAAATGTGATGGGGCCCCAACCAGTTTGGTTCAGTGGATAGAGTATTGGCCTGGTGACTGTAGTTTACCCTTATAGCCACCAAAACTGAAGGACTAACTCCATGAAAGGGCCAACAGCATTCATCGAAGACATAACTACAACAGGGGTCGAACATAAGCCACAAGAAATATTCCCAGAGCACAGAGCACAGATGATCTAGAAGATTGTCCCACTGAGCCCAACATGACACCTTGAGACTCCACCCACACAGCAGCCTGTACACTGTGGTTAGGTTGAGCCTCAGCCAGTCAGTCTGTGGGTCAAGCCCACCCACAAACGGGCCAACAGAATCAAGACCCAATTATAACAGAAGAGTCCACATAATTCACACAAGGGACATTCCTAGAGCATCCAGCTCATGAGCTTAAAGAAATCTCTAGCCCTTGCTCATTTTCTTCTCCGTCTGGTGCCCCTATGATGCAGATGTTATGTTTCATATTTTCCCAGAGTTCCCTTAAACTGTCTTTGTTCCTTTTTACTCTTTTTTCTTTTTGTTGCTCTACTGGGTGTGTTTTTTCTACCTTGTCTTCCAAAATGCTGATTTTATCCTCTGCTTCATCTAGCCTACTTTTAATTCTTTCCAGTGTATTCTTGATGCCAGATATGGTATTCTTCATATCTGACTGCTTCTTATCCTTGGTTTCTATGCCTTTTTAATGCTGAGGTAGTTCCCACTAAGTTCCTTATAGTTCTCATTAACCATTATTTCAAACTCTATGTCTGATAGAAAATGTGTTTGCAGAAATAATGATAGAAAATCTCCCTAGCCTGGTAAAAGAAAAAGACACACAAGTTCAGGAAGCACAGAGTATACCAATTAAAATATACCATGAGTCCCAATCAAAATGAACACAAAGAGACCTATGCCAAGACACATCATAATTCAAATACCAAGGTTAAAGACAAAGAACCTTAAAGGCAGCAAGGGAGTGACAGTTAACTACCTACAAGGGAACTCCCATAAGGAGCAAAAGACACTATAAAAAAAAGAAACACTTCAAGCCAGAAGTAATTGGCATGAAGTATTAATTCAAAGTAATGAAAAGCAAGCACCTGCAACCAAGACTGCTTTATCCAAGAAGGCTATCATTTAAAATTGGAGGCAAAATAATGAACTTCACAGATAAAAGAAGGCTAAAGGAGTTCAGTACTACTGAAGCAGCAATGCAAGAAATGCTAAAAGGACTGATTTAAGAAGAAGAAATAGAGTGAGAGAGTTTAACATAGGCATAAAGAAAAAAAAAGGCTCAATGTCACTAATCATCAGCAGAGAGATGCAAATTAAAACCACAATGAGCTATCACCTCACACCTTTCAGAATGACTTCATGACTAAATCAATAAACAAATGCTGGAAAGGATGTGGAGAAAAGGGAATCCTATAGCACTGTTGGTGAGAACCTATACTTGGAAAATTATAAGATACTGAAGAAAGAAACTGAGGAAGATACTGTGTTCATGGATTGAAAGAATTAACATCATTAAAATGTTTATACAACCCAAAGAAATCTATAAATTCAACACAATTCCTATTAAAATATCAATGGCATATTGCACAGATCTAGAAAAAATATTCCAATAATTGTAATTAAAACAGTACGGTACTAGCATAAAAACTGACATATAGATCAATAGAATAGAACAGAGAGCCCAGAAATAAACCCACACCTTTCTGGTCAAGTAATATTTGACAAAGGAGAAAAGAGCATACAGTGGAGTGAAGATAGTCCCTTCAATAAATCGTGTTGGGAAACTGGACAGGTACATGCATAAAAATGAAATTAGGCCACCAATGCACACCATACACAAGAACAATCTCAAAATTGATTAAAGTCTTAAATATCATGAGAACAAAAAGGAAGCGCGGATTCGGATTCCGACTCGCTGTGTGCTTGCGCCCCCACTGACCATCAGCCCGAGCGGCCCTCCGCACCTGCCTGTTGTTTGACCAGTGTGCCCTCCTCAGAGGAACCAGGCCCAGGCAGGCCTGAGCGAGGAGCGCCCCTGACACCAGCTAAGGCTCTATTGCTTCCCGGGGTTATTTGGGGCAGTTGGCTTGGGCCTGCGACCCACAGTGTGCATGAACACGCGCCTCTCCACCGGAAGAAAGTCCTCGGAGGAGCTGCAGTGGGACTGTTCTTCCTAGGAGCTCAGGTGGGACTGGATTTCCCAGGTGCTCAGGTGTTCCTGCTCAGGGCCTGCCCCCTGCTCAGGGCCTGCCCCATGTGCCCTCTGCCAGGGTGGGGTACGGGTGTGTGAGTCCCATTGTGAACATGCAGAACAGACAGAAGGATCTGGAAGGGGCGTGGAAGCAACACAAAAGGAGAACCTGTTGCTGAAGAGCAGGTGTGACGCCTCCGAGTGAAGTACCTGGAGATGGGGAAAATTGTGGACGGGATTGAGGGGATCTGCGCCAGCTGCTGCAGGAGGCTCAAAAGCAGAAGGAAGTTGCCAAAGCCAGAATCCAGAAAGATAACTAAAAAGATCAACTTACTGACGACCTGAACTCCATGGAAAAAATCTTTCTCTAACCACTTAAAGCGGTTTGAAAAGCAGAAGGGGGTGGTCAAAAGCTACCTGACAAGGAAGAAGCAATGAAGAAGGGCATTGGGGATTACATAGTAAAATTGAGAAGGAAGGCCTGAGATACCAGGTGCTGACGGGCCACGCAGAAGAGAAAACTTAAATGGACAAATGAGGAGATGGCCCAGGCCCCAGCAAGGCCCAAGGGGAGGCCTTGGCCTTCCAGGCGAGCCTGCAGAAGGGGCAGGTGCACATCATTGCTGGAGAAGAACAGTGAGCAGAGGACTACAGAAAACAATGACCTTACCAGAATCTGGGATGACCTCATTTCCAAGCTGAAGAAGATCTGATATGTAGAACCCCAACCAGCAGTTGTCTTCCCTCTTGTCTATGCAACTGTCTGGCTCTGTTAGGTTTCATGTTTTTTCTTCTCTCTTGACCTCAGTTTATTTTGAAACTAGATTGCTTTAAAAATAAAGTTTTTTCTTAAATTAATAAAACAAAAAACAGAGCAAAATGGTGATTGAGATGTTGGATGTTGGCTCTGGATGACTAAGGCTTTTATGATACAATTAGCCTAATATGCTGCCCTACTCTTTTTTTTATTTAATAAATCTTTATTTTTCAGATTATTACAATTGTTTCTACCCCCCCCCCCCATAACTCCCCTCCAACCGGTTCCCACCCCACCCTCTACCCTTACCTCCCTCCCACTGTCCTCATCCATAGGTGTACGATTTTTGTCCAGTCTCTTCCCACACCCCCCACACTCCTTTCCCCCCGAGAATTAGCAATCCACTCCCATTCTATGCCCCTGATTCTATTCACCAGTTTATTCTGTTCCTCAGATTTTTAATTCACTTGAATTTTAGATTCACTTGTTGATAGATATGTATTCGTTGTTCACAATTTTTATCTTTACTTTTTTCTTCTTCCTCTTCTTAAAGAATACCTTTCAGCATTTCATATAATACTGGTTTGGTGGTGATGAACTCCTTTAGCTTTTTCTTGTCTGTGAAGCTCTTTATCTGACCTTCAATACTGAATGATAACTTTGCTGGGTAGAGTAATCTTGGTTGTAGGTTCTTGCTATTCATCACTTTGAATATTTCTTGCCACTCCCATCTGGCCTGCATAGTTTCTGTTGAGAAATCATCTGACAATCGTATGGGTGCTCCCTTGTAGGTAATTAACTGTTTTTCTCTTGCTGCTTTTTATATTCTCTCTTTGTCTTTTGCCCTTGGCATTTTAATTATGATGTGCCTTGGTGTGGTCCTCTTTGGATTCCTTTTGTTTGGGGTTCTGTGCGCTTCCTGGACTTTAAGTCTATTTCTTTCACCAGGTGGGGAAAGTTTTCAGTCATTATTTCTTCAAATAGGTTTTCAGTATCTTGCTCTCTCTCTTCTTCTGGCACCCCTATAATTCTGATGTTGGTACACTTGAAGTTGTCCCAGAGGCTTCTTACACTATCTTCAAATTTGTGGATTCTTTTTTTGTTTTGCTTTCCCGGTTGAGTGTTTTTTGCTTCTTTGTATTTCAAATCTTTGACTTGATTCTTGCGTTCCTCTAGTCTGCTGTTGGGTCTCTGTTTAATATTTTTTGTTTCAGTCAGTGTATGTTTAATTTCTAGTTGGTCCTTTTTCATATCCTCAAGGGTCTCGTTAAATTTATCAGCCTTTTCTAGGATATTCTTGAAAAACCTTATAATCATGGTTTTGAACTCTATATCCAGTCATTTGTTTTTCTCCATTTCTTTCGTTTGTGATCTGTTTCTTTGCCTCTGCATTTTCGCTGCTTCCCTGAGTTGGTAGGGTGGCTTTGTGTGTTAGGTGTCCTATATGGGTCAGTGGGTCGGCCTCCCAGTTACCTGAGGTGGACACTCTTGGTGCACCCCTTTGTGGACTGTGTGTACAGCCTTGTTGTAGTTAAGTCTTGATTGTTGTTGGTGTCACTGGGAGGAATTGACCTCCAGGAAAATTGGCTGTGAGGACCCACTTTGTCTATAATGGAAGAACTGCTGCGCTGGAGACACGCTTAGGGGGCAGGACTTGCTTCAGTGGGGCTTTGGTGTTCACTGAGTCTGCCTCTTGAATGTGTCACTTATGGATGTGAGTAGTTGAAATCTGGTGTCATCTCACACTGACCACTAGATACACTAGCTTCTGGATCTCCAGTGAGGTGTTGGTCAGCTATTGTCTGAGGCCACTCAGCTGGAGGTACAGCGAGAACTACAGTTTTCTCCTCTTTGCTTGGGGTTTGGAGGTTTTGGAGCTGTCTGAACAGAGCTGCAGTTTGTTTGGTTAAGCTGTGATAGGGCAGGCCATTTATTCGCAAAAGCCGCTGCGCGGAGCTTGGGTGGGTTTGTAGATTGTGCAGGGTGGGGTCTCAGGGAGTCACTAGGCTAGGGCGTGGCAAACAGCGATGGCTGCCAGTCAGCCATTTCTGTGTTTCCGTGTTTCCAAGTCCCCGCGTCTCACACCCCAGTGCAGTAAACAATGAGTGCTGCGTGCACCTCTGCAAGAAAGTCACCCTCACTTTCCGACCCGATGGTAGACAGTCCAGCTTCTCCCTGTAGGAGTTTGGGTCCCCAGCGTCTCCCCAGAAACTGGAGTTCAGAGTAATCTGGAGCTTGTCTCCCTTCAGGTTGAAAGAAGCAGTGCACCCAGACACCCGCCACCAGCCCGATTCATGCACCTCTGTACCTCAGCTTTTCAGCGCTTGTGCATGTCTCAATGCTCTTTTCTCTTTCCTTCTAGTTGTAGAACTTCCACTCAGCCAGCTTTCCCATGGTTCTGGGTGATAGATGTTTAGTCTTTTAGTTGTAGTTTTGAAATTGTTGTGTGAAGCAACAGTTTAGGTGTTTACCTATGCCACCATCTTGGTTTCTCTGCTGCTCTGCTCTTTATTCTGTATCCATTCTTAAATTGAAGTAAAACTCATGCTTGGCATGTCTTGTAACTCTCAGTGACAATCAGAACCTGGAATCCCTTCCAGTGGTCTTGAAAGTATTATGAGATTTGTTGGTAAAATTTTCTGAATTTGATTTGGCATTGCCATTTATTCACTGGGTAACTTTAAACAAGTCTCTTAATTTACTAAGCCTTCAGTTTCTCTTCCATAAAATAAGGACAAAAACACACACATTATAGAGTTGTGATTCATTATATAATATATGCCAAATGTGTAGAACAGTGCCCGCCCCAAAACTTAATGATTATATAAAATGCCCAGTGGGTCTAGGAAAGGAGATTTTTCTATAGTTTTCTCTCCTGCTTATCAGGGACTATCTGGGTCAGGAATCAAATCCCTAGTTAGTTATAAAGTTCTCCCTTGCCCAGCATTTAACTTACTCTCTACTTTTACTAGGGGAGTCTTAATCAATAAATAGAGCATTAGTTTCATGAGGCAGAGAATATCTAATTCATGTGTAATTCCCTTCCCTACTTTTTTTTTTTTGCAAAATGCTCTACATACCTACAATTGTATGGATTGTATGGTTAAAAATACATGTCCTAGACAGTTGAAGCAATTAAACTCACACAGGTACGTTGGTGTCATGTACTGATGGCCAGGCTGAATATGGACTCTCTCCTATGTGCAGTGGGGAGCCATGGAAGGCTTTTGAGCAGGGGAGTGATATGATCAGCCCCATCCTATATTTATAATAACAATAGTTACACTACTGACATCAATGACAATGGTACCAATTATAGGGAAATTTGAGCTCTTCCTTGGTACCCAAAACTGTGCTAAATCTTTTACACCCATCATGACATTTAGTCCTCACAAGGATCCTCTGAGCTTAGAATCCTATCTAATAAAAGAGAAACATGCAAATTGACCGTACCTCTGCCATGCCCACAAGCCAATCAGGAGTGAGTATGCAAATTAACCCAACCAAGATGGTGGTTAATTTGCATATCCAGGTGCAGAGTGAAGACTGAAGACAGCGTAGAAGGAAGCCAAGCACTGCAGAAGGGAGCGAAGCTGCGGAGAAGCAAGCAAGCAGGGCAGCAGAGAAGGGAGGAAAGCAGGCAGGGCGGGGGAGAAGGGAAGGAAGCAGACCACTGCAGGAAGCCCTATTGCAGGAATCTTCCTGCAATGGGCCTCTAGTATTAAATAATTGGCCATGTGCTGGATGGATTGAAGGGCAGAATGACTAGAGTCATTTTGAGACTAGATGCAGGCCTCAATTAAGGGAGGACAATGAAAATGCATTTGACAAGCCCCCAAGCACATAGCACACGTTTGTCAATTGTACTGGTCAGCCAGGTAACTCCTTAGTTCAGTAAAACGTTCAACCAAATAATTTTAATCCCTTATGTCAGAAGAGTCAAAGAAGTCATGGCTTATAGAGAAAGAAACTCATTAGGTTTAAAGGGAATGGTGTGACTCATTTGTAGCTGGATCATAATGTCCCCAGAGAGGACATTGTAAGGAGTGTTTGTGGCAGGTGCTTTGCACAGTGTAATGTGCAAAGTAGCTGATTTGGGGCAATTTTCTCCCAGTTAAAAGGTTGTGCCCTCCTGACTTGATTTTTTTTTTTTTTCTCTTCAGTGAAATTTGGAGACGATTCTGAATCTTCTGGTTGGCCACTAACTATTTCATTTCTCTTCAACAATTCCAGTTCTACATGCCACCACCATTCTCTCATTTAAGTCAGAAAACACTGTCATCCTAGCAGCCCTCTCTGCCCAGTCCTATCAGGTCGCCAAGCTTGCAAAAACGAATCCCCCAAGAGTTCTTATATTCATTCTCTTCTCTCCACCCCCCACTGCCACCATCATCCAGGGCACAATCATTACTCATAAAAGAACAACAGTAGTGTTCTATACTGGTCTCCCTGCCCCAGTCTTGCCTCCCCATTCTATTCTCCACATTGCAGGCTAGAATGCTGTTTCAAAGATTCAGATTTGATATGCCATTCTCTGGCTTCCAAACCCAAACCCCATGTCCTGGCATTCAGTGTTAGTCCTAACCATCCCCTCCCCATCTCCCTGTTCACAAGCTGCCACTCCTTACCTGCTCCAGCCATGCCACACCTCCATGCCTGTCTGCACCAGGCTCTCTCAGATTCTTCTGGGGAATCGAGTCCTTAGTCTGACACTGCAAAGCTCCAGTAGGTGACCCTATTTCTCCTGCCTCTCACTCCCTTTTTCATGTCCCCATCAGCATGTGGGGCTGGTAAATGAGGGTCCTATTTCCCTGGGAGATTCCTCTAGGGCTGTATCTGCAGTTGCAGCTGAGATTGATGAACTTTCAAATGATGAGGTTTCTGGGGGCATTTATTGACATATAAATCAAAACCCAATTTATGTGAAGGAAAATCCCAGCTGGTTTACATGGCAGGATTATGAAACAGTTTTTGTGTTGTGCACAGCTTCTTAAAGTCATATGATATAAAATGACTTTACCTTTCACAAAGAAAGCTTGACTTTTTAATTTCTGCTGGCATTTTCCTGGCGTGACCTTGACGCTGTGTTCAGTTTGAGCACTTCCCTTATATTTGCCTTTCTGAGGTTGCCAACTTTTGCAAGTGGTCTGACTGAAGGGAGGAAGGAAAGTGAAATGTATTGAGTGCCTGCTGTGTGCCAGGCACATTCCTACAATGTTTTATTTTAAGCCTCACAACAATCAGCAGAGTACTTGAAGACCTTATGTCACCCACATGACTGTCTTTCTGAGAGGGTGTATTATTTATCTATTGCTACATAACAAATTACCACACACTTAGCAGCTTATAGAAACTTACATTTATTATCTCACCATTCCTGTGGGTCAAAGTCCAGACACAGTTTAACTGGGTCTTCTGCTCAGGGTCTTACAAGGTTGCAATTAAAGTGTTGGCTAGGGCTGTGGTCTCATCTGAGGCTTGACTGGGGAAAGATCTGGTTCTGAGCTCATATGTTTGTCGGCAGCAGCCCTTTACTATTGGGCTGTGGAACTGAGCATTTCAGCTCCTTGTTGCCTTGAAACATGGACTTTCCAACACAGCCACTTACTTCTTCCAAGACAAAGAGCTACACAGAGTCACAGAGTCTTAAAGAAAAACAGATGTTACAGTCTTATGTAACATTATCACAGAAGTGATGTCATTCCATCATCTTGATCATATTTATTGGTTAGAAGCCAGATACAAGTCCTGCCCACACTCAAGGGGAGTGGGTTACACAAGTTGTGAGTACCAGGAGATGGGGGTCTTGGGGGCCACCTCAGAATCTGTCCCAGAAGGGTTAAGGTTACTCAGCTAGTTGTTTGTAGAGTTGGGATTTCACTTCAGCGGTCACACTCTCAACATTATGCTATCCCTTCTGCTGATTCCATAGTCTGTGGATTCTAAAGCAAAGTTGATCCTGGGAGATTTATCTTGACTGATGAAGTCTGGGTCTTTTGTTCATCTCTGGAGCTACTATGAATCATCAGCACCCAAAACATAAAAACTGGAGTAGAAGTGAGGCAGTTCTTCAAAGGACAATTGGGGTATTAGTACCCCATATGGTGAAGGGATCCTGAGGGTCTACTTCTGCTGGATCTCGATGGGATGGAGAACACACTCTCAGATAAAGTCCAAGTGACCCACTGGGCCTTGGGAAGAAATTCACGTGGCTGCTCAGGGGTAAATACCATCTCAGATCTCTCTCTTTGTGGTCACCCTTCACAAAAATGGCCTTCACCATCTGGCTTAACAGAATATTGCTGCTGTGTTTTCATTTTTCCACCAGTACTCACAGTCTCCAATTTGTTGTTTAAAGCTCTTCAAACTCTTGGGTTCTGAATAAGACTTGTGTTAACTCCCACATGGCTGTGATGTGCAGTTGTATGGGTTGTATACTTCATAAGGGTGAGTGGATCATATACAAAGCTGGCACATTGAGACTTTGTTTGGAATGGCAATGAACACACTCATATCCCTTCCCCTCCTTTTAGTAAGAACACCCTAGTTGTGTTTTGTTTTAAGATACCGTCTCCCTTCACTCTTTAGCCTCATACCACTCATTAAGTCAGGAAAAGCTGTTTTCTGCCTGGGAGATGAGGCATCTTTCCCCACTTCACATACAGAGATCCATCCAAGCTTGCAGCAGTCTTGAGGACTATTTTCAGGATACAGAACCTTCTGCTGGACTGGAGGCATGACACAATCTGCCCAAGTTGACTTTAAGAGCCAGCAACTCATAGTTGTTATTGTTTTTCATTTAATCAAAAGTATATATATTTTTGACATTCAATATTATTTTGTATTAGGGGCCCAGTGCACAAATTTGTGCACCTTGAAAGGAACTGTGGGCCTCAAGGCTGCAGTGGGCACAGGGACGGGTCTTGGCCCATCCTCCGTGCCCCCACCTGGCCTCTCCCACTGCAGCCCCTGGTCCTCTGTCTGCCAGCAGCCCCCCCCCCCCCCCGCTGCCGCTGCTCCCATGCACTGACGGCGCTGGCCCAGCTCGCACCCACTGATGGTGCAGTGTGATTGGGGCCAGCACCAGCAGTGGGTGCTAGTGGGGCTGGCACCGCCAGCAGGTGTGAGTGGTAGCTCTGGTGCCAGCTGTGGGTGCAAGCAAGCAGGGCCAGTGACAACAGTGGGTGTGAGCAGTGGGTCTGGTGATGGCAGCGGGTACGAGGGGGCTCCAGAGCCGGCAGTGGGTGTGAGCTGAACCAGCGCTAGAAACAGGTGCGAGCTCCGGGTGGAACTGTGGCACACGGGAGCAAAGAATTTTCAGTAACCACCAGAGGCTTGCTCCTATGACAGTGACTGGTGCCCTGCCTTGGTCTGGTGCTCCCACTCACCTGCTCCACCATCCCGCCGCTGCCGCTGCCCACCATGTTCCGTGTGCACCCCCTGGTGTGACATCATAGCACATTATAGTAACCGGTTGTTCCACCATTCATTCTATTTACATTTAGCCTTTTATTATATAGGATTAGTTTCAGGCATATACATAGTGGTTAGCCAATCATTACTTCACAAAGTGTTTCCCCAATAATTCCATTACCCACCTGGCACCATACATAGTTATTATAATACTAGAGGCCCAGCGCACATGAAATCATGCATGAGTAGCTCACTTCTGCTTACCTCAGCTGGCTGCCCTGCCCTCTGCCACTCGTAGCTCTCCATTGCTAGTAGCTCTCCACCATGAGTAGCCACGCTCTGCCCCGCCCACTGTGAGAGCCACTGCTCATTTGGTCGTGATTCCATAATGACCTTTTATGATATAGACTAGAGGCCCGGTGCACGAAATTCATGCATGGGGGTGTGTGTCCCTCAGCCCAGCCTGCACCCTCTCCAATCTGGGACCCCTTGAGGGGTGTCCGACTGCCCGTTTAGGCCTGATTCTACCCACGCCTAAACGGGCAGTCAGACATCCCTCTCACAATACAGGACTGCTGGCTCCCAACTGCTTGCCTGCCTGCCTTCCTGATTGCCCCTAACTGCTTCTGCCTGCCAGCCTGATCACTCCCCTAACCACTCCCCTGCCAGCCTGATTGATGTCTAACTGCTCCCCTGACAGCCTGTTTGCCCCTAACTGCCCTCCCCTGCAGGCCTGGTCACCCCTAACTGCTCTCCCCTGCAGGCCTGGTCCCGCGCCCCCCTCCCCCCCAACTGCTCTTCCTTGAAGGTCTGGTTCCCCCTCAACTGCCCTTCCCTGCAGGCTCGGTCGCCCCCAACTTCCCTCCTCTGCCAGCCTGGTCACCCCTAACTGCCCTCCCTTGCAGGCCTGGTCCCTCCCAACTGCCCTCCCCTGCTGGCCATCTTGTGGTGGCCATCTTGTGTCCACATGGGGGCAGGATCTTTGACCACATGGGGGCAGCCATCTTGTGTGTTGGAGTGATGGTCAATTTGCATATTCCTCTTTTATTAGATAGGATTATTGACTATAGTCCCCATGCTATACTTTACATCCCCATGACTATTCTGTAACTACCAATGTGTACTTCTCAAGCCCTTCTCCCCCAAGTCCCCAACCTCCTTCCCCTCTGGCAACCATCTGTCTGTTCTCTGTATCTATGGTTCTTTTTCTGTTTTGTTTGTTTATATTTTTCTTTAGATTCCACATATAAGTGAAATCATATAGCACTTGTTTTTCTCTATCTAACTTATTTCACTTAGCATAATAGCCTCCATCCATGCTATCACAAATAGTAATATTTCATTCTTTTTTATGGCCATTGTATATATGTACCACCACTTAAAAAATGTTTTTAATGATTTAGATAGAGAGGAAAGGAGAGGGAGAGAGAGATAGAACATCAATGAGAGAAAAACATCATTAATGTAACCTGCAACCCAGGCAAGTGCCCTGACCAGGGATCAAACCAGTGACCTCCTGTTGTGTGGCCTGATGCTCAACCACTGAGCAACACTGGCCAAGCTATACCACCACTTTTTTACCCACCCATCTATGAATGGGTGCTTGGGTTGCACCAAAGTTCCCTTTTCTCCATTTCCTCACCAATACTTGTTGTTTGTTGATTTAGTAATGATAGCTATTCCAATAGATATGAGGTGGTTTTAAATTGTATTTTTCTAATGATTAGTGATGTCGAGCATTTTTTCATATGTCCATTGGCCATCTGTATGTCCTCTTTGGAGACATGTCTATTTAGGTCCTTTGACCACTTTTTAATTGGATTGTTTGCTTGTTTTTTGTTGTTGTTGAGTTGTATGAAATTTGCTATCACAAAATGCTATTTTTCTAATTGTATAAAAGCAGTTATCTTAAAAAGTATATAAATAAAAATAAATACAAAGAAAAAGGGAAGGAAATGAGATCTGGAGTCCACTAAATATAAGATCCAGATAATGAGAGGATGAGCACATGGATGTTCAAATAAGTAAAAATTTGCCTATATTCTTCTGTCACATTTTTTATCCAAGCACTTAACACTATAATTGTCAGAATCATAAATATCTTTTAAATATTTTAAAAAGCTAAGCATGGAATTAAAAAAAAGTCAAGCAATCATAGATTACAAAAAAGTCCAGATTTGTAAAAGGACAGACTATAAAGGAAATCTATTAGAACTACTAAAAATAAAAAAAAATTAAAATTAAAATTAAACACTCATTTAATGAGTTTTAGCAGATTAGAGATAGGTAAAAAGTGAAACGTAACAATGGAAGGTAGATCTGACATATTTTCCAAGCTCAGGTATAAAAAGAAATGGAATATTCAAATAAAGCAGATAAGTAATATGAAACAGAATTAGAAGTTCTGATAATCTCATTTTATTTCAAGGGGGAAATGCAGACAATGGAGGAGATGAAGCATTCCAAAACCTAACTGATAATGGAATTAGTACAAGAGTCCCAGGTTCTTTCCACTAGACCACAATTTCTTATCTGCTTATTTAATAAATCTAATTGGGTTTTGTGCAGAAATTTCAAGTAAGCATTGACTTCCAAAAGTTCTTAGTATAGAACCCCAGTCATTTGTTGAGAAATGTGTAGTTGTAAATGTTGAAACCTAGTAGATGTCACACTCCAAAGAAAAAGAAGAAATATGGGTGTATTGAGATAACTTGCAATGAAACCTTGGCTAATCCACCAAGGGGTTGTCATTTTTCAGAGAATCGGGGTTTCTGTGGAAGTCTGAATAGTTCTTGGAGCAGGAATGGGCCCCTGATGAGAATGCAATGTCTGCCAGCGATGCAGGGACCCTGTGGCTCAAGTCAGGAGCCGGGGCTACCCCGCAGGAAGCTGGCTCTCTGTGTAAGCCCCCAGTTCTCCTGCATATGTTTCCTTGTCCTACAGGGAGCTGTGGAAACCCTTGGGAGCAGTTAACATAGAAGTGGCTCAAAATAATTTACGATGCTTTGCGTATAAGGTTAGCCTTTGAATAAAGTTGGGGATTATTACACAAACTCTGTGATCAAAGCCTTCAGACATTTTGGAGGCAGAATGTACTCCACTTCCAGGCACAGTTCCTGGAAAAGGCATTAAACTGCCACATTGGGGATATAAGCACGAAGTGTGCTTTTTCCATGACTGAAACTCATTAATGTTCACATCCTATCACTAGGGGGGAAAGCATTTGTTAATTAAAATAGACCAGTGAGATTTATCAACCTAGACCATTGATTTGTTTTCTTGAAGAAATTCTCCAGTGCTGATCCAAAGCCACCACCCCCCACCAAGGCAGTTCTCCTATTTTCATTTTAATTTTTACCAATATTTTATAGCTATATTAGATGTAGCTTTTTAAAAAGTTTATTTCATACAGATTTTGTTGCTCTCTCCAGTGTGTTGTATTAGCTTGTTGCCTGCAGTTTAGAGGCCCCACATGAAAATCAGGATAAAATTGGATGATAAATCATCTCCACCATTGTTTGTAACATAGTCTCTGTTTTATTTCCCTCCATGATGTCATCATAAACAAAAGATCAGATATGTTAACATTCTTGATAAACATCACAATTTCCAGGAGGCACATTCAAAGCTCTGAATATATATGGCAATTGCCTGAGTTATATACAGTGTAATACATATGTTCAGTTCTGCCCTTTGCCTATGGAGTATTTAGCAATGAACCTTGGTAAGTACCAGGGAGCCTCTTTATTGGTCAGGGTCTAGTCAAGACAGAGAAACCACAGCAATTATATTATTACTAGAGGCCTGGTGCATGAAATTCATGCACGGGGCAGGAGGGGGGTCCCTCAGCCCCACCTGCAACCTCTCCATTCCGGGACCACTTGCACCTAACTGCTCTCTTGCCTGTCTGCCTGCCTGATTGCTCCTAACCACTCTACCTGCCTGCCTGATCGCCCCTAGCTGGGCCCCTGCCAGTCTGGCCACCCCCTAACTGCCCCCCCTGCCAGCCTGGTCATCCCCTAATTGCCTTCCTGTAGGCCTGGCCACTTCCTAACTGTCTGGAAGGAAATCGGATGTCTGGAGGATGTCCAGTTGACCAGGTCTAATTAGCATATTATCCTTTTATTAGTATAGATGGAGATAGCTTAATATAAAAGATTGTTAACTAGGTAACTGAAAACTCAGAAAGAGAACATTAAGATATCCCAGAGGTAGCAAATTCAGTAGGTTGCTCCCACCCTGGCTGGGAGAACAAAGAGAAGAGTCTGTGATTATTAAAATCTGAACTAGAAGACCCCTGCCAAGCTGTGACTTAGATCTCCAGGTGGTGAGTAACCTCTCAGCTGGTGCTGGCATTTCTTGCCTTGGCAGAAGGGCCCCAGGACCTGAGACTCCCACCTCTGAGGAGGGGCACCAGTTGACGGATGCAAAGGTTGCTGCTACCCTGGAAAAAACTGCCACTGCCAGGGAAAAGGAGACATGTGGCTGGAGGACGCTGGCAGGAAGGGAGACAGGCTGTGCAAAGACCTGGTTACAAGTACCTGCTCTGGAGTCAGAAGGGCTGCTTTTGCATCCCAGCTCCAGCCCTTTCCAACTCTGTGGATACTTAGCTTCTTGGCAGGTTACTCGACCTCTCCTAGTCTCCGTTTTCCTGTACGTAGAATGGAGCTGGTACTCTTTATCTGCTATTCCACAGTGACAGCCTATGACTCAGTGGTCGGCAAACTCATTAGTCGACAGAGCAAAATATCAACAGTACAACGATTGAAATTTCTTTTGAGAGCCAAATTTTTTAAACTTAATGTTCTTCTAACGCCACTTCTTCAAAATAGACTCGCCCAGGCCATGGTATTTTGTGGAAGAGCCACACTCAAGGGGCCAAAGAGCCGTATGTGGCTCGTGAGCCGCATTTGCCGACCACGGGTCTATGTAAAGTGTTTGGCAAAGAACCTAATACACAAGCCCCCAATGAACAATTGCTGCTAATAAATGTATGAGGTTTTAAATCAATGCTTCTTATTCCAGGGTGAGAAAGACAAATACTGTATTATGTCACCTAATTGTGGAATTTAAAAAGCCAAACTCATAGAAACAGAAATAGAATGGTTGTTATCAGAGACTTGGGGATGGAGAGATGGGGGAGATATTAGTTAAAGGGTACAGACTTCCAGTTATGAAATGAATAAATTCTGGAAACCTAATGTGCAGGGTGGTGATTATAGTTCGTTATCCTGTATTATATATTTGAAAGTTCCTAAGAGAGTACAACTTAAATGTTATCATCACAAAAAAGAAATGGTAATAATGTAACTTGATGAAGGTGTTTGCTAACACTATGTTGGTGATCATTTTGCAATATATAAATGTAACAGATCAACAGGCTGCACACAAACTTACAGTATTATTCACCAACTAGTAGCCCTGCGCATGAATCTGTGTGCCAGTAGCTCTCTGCCACCCTCCTGTAGCTCTCCACCCACTGTTCCACCCTCCTGTAGTTCCCCCACGCCCCTCATAGCTTGCTGCCCTGCCCCCTCTTGTATTAGCTTTCCACTGCCCACTGGTAGCCAGTAGCTTGCTGCAGCCCTCCTGTAGCTCTCTGCCCACTGCCCCACCCTCCTGCAGATCTGTGATCTGGTCGTTACACATAGCAGCATAATGGATAATTAGCATATTCCTCTCTTATTATATAGGATTATATCTCAGTAAAGCTGGGGAGAAGACCCTGAACACATTCAAGACTGTAGCATAAATAAGTTGCCTTAAAGGCCCCATGTTTTAGAGGAATGGGGTTGAGGATCTGACCCTGCTACCAATAAACCCTGTGACTTGCCTTGACCAAGGTTTCCTTGGTCTCTGCCTGAGGTTTCCTCTCACTGAAATTAAGGTCATTGGAAACAGACTTGCTTGGGTTAATTCAGGGTATAAATTTGTAAGGTTTTTATCTTGCTTCTTTCTTTACAGAATCTAAAATCTCCAGGTCTTCCTTACTAATGTTAAAAACACCAGTGTGTTTTTTTTAAAACCTCTTTACCTGCTAGAGTGGAGATTCAATAAGGATAGAGATTTATTTACTTTGCAAATCTCTGGCTGTGTATTCAGCACCTAGACTCTAGGTCCTAGAGCAGTGGTTGGCAAACTGCGGCTCACGAGCCACATGCGGCTCTTTGACCCCTTGACTGTGGCTCTTCCACAAAATACCTCAGCCTGGGCGAGTCTATTTTGAAGAAGTGGCATTAGAAGAAGTTTAAGTTTAAAAAATGTGGCTCTCAAAAGAAATTCCAATCGTTGTACTGTTGATATTTGGCTCTGTTGACTAATGAGTTTGCCGACCACTGGAGTATTTCGTGGTTCATAGGGGAGACTCAATAACTATTTCTTGAAAGTTGAATGATCTCAAGTCTTTTATGGTCTAAAGGTTGAGACAGAAGAAACAGGGGGAGGGGGAAGAAGGGTGGTACAGGCAATAGGTTTGTCAAATGCAGAATAGGCAGAGCAGAATAAGAAGCGGCATTGGCTTGGTGGTTGAGCATTGACCTATGAACCAGGATCTTGCAGTTTGATTCATGATCAGAGCACATGCCCCGGTTGTGGGCTCAGTCCTCAGTGTGGGGCATGAAGGAGGCAGGCAATCGATGATTCTCGATCATCATTGATGTTTCTGCCTCTCCCTTCTGGTCTGAAATTAATAAAAATATATTTAAAAAAAAGAAAATGCTTAAAGAGCACTGGCTGGCATGGCTCAGTGGTTAGACTGTAGGCCTGCACACAGGAGGGTCACCAGTTCCATTCCTAGTCAAGGCCACATACTTGGGTTGCAAGTCCAACCCCTGGCCCCCGTCAGGGCGTGTGGGAGGCAACCAATAGATGTGTCTCTGTCACAATGATGTCTCTTTCTCTCGCTCCCACCCTTCTCCCTTTCACTCTCTAAAATCAATGGAAAAAAATATCCTCACTGCTCAGGTGAGGACTGAAAAAAAGAATATGCTTAAGGAGATGTTATTTGAGCTGAGCTTGTAGTATGAGTAGGAGTTTGCATGGGGAAAAGTGAGAGGGAAGACTTTATAAACAGAGTATGAGATATGCTAAGGCTTGGGTAGAATGAAAAAAGCAAAGTTCTTTTCAAAAACTGCAGACTGCCATAGTTTAGATCTGGCTGGGCATAAGACACAGCAGGGTAGCATCAGGATATAACCTGAGAGGGGGGCCAGACCTGAGAGAGCTGGTCTGCTGGCTGGCTCTCACCTGCAAGGAATGTAGAGCAACCAAAGAGTTGTGACATGGCCAGACTGGGGTGAGACCAAGCATTTACTGAGTGTAATGGGGAAATGTGGGGCCAAGCATGAGGCAGGGAGTAGAATTAGACACCAGGTCTGCCTATGGTTGAGAGGGAGATGGTAGATCTCTAACCCAACCATCTTCTGAGTTAGCAAGGTGTGTTTAATTTACTATTATCAGGGGTTTCTCTGCTACTCAAGATAATATACAAGGTTTTAAAAATCTTCAAAAATCAAAACACCTTATAGAAGAATTAATTACTGGGTATATTTTGCTAAACTCAAGTGAGATGTTAGTTGGTACTTCCATCACTAAGAGTTCCCTACTTGTAATGGGCTGAATGGGCTGGCTGGGTTTGAATGAATTTTACAATGAGTCTGGTTTCTATATTTAGGTTCTATTATATGCATTTCCTTGGAAATTTCAAGAACATATTCTTTCATCATCATTGTCAAATTGCCTGGCAGGCTTTGTATAAGTGTATATGCAAGTATTTTTTGAACTTTAAATTTTCCCTACTAGACTCCTCATTTCTCAAAACAAAACAAAACAAAACAAAACAAAAACAACCCACAAACCTATTTGCAATATAATGAGATTTTACTAGGCAAATACCAAAATGGGATCAAGTAGAAGCAAAGAAGAAAGATTTCTCAGTTTCTCATTATTCTGAGATTGAATATGTCTTTCTGGACAAAGGGGTTCATGCTATTTATTGAGTCGTGTTTTTCTTTTCCTTTTGCAAAGTCATTTGTCATTGCCGAAACCAGTTTGGCTCAGTGGATAGAGCGTCAGCCTGCGGACAGAAAGGTCCCAGGTTTAATTCTGGTCAAGGGCATGTACCTGGGTTGCGGGCACAGCCCCAGTAGGGGGCGTGCAGGAGGCAGCTGATCGATGTTTCTGACTCTATCTCTCTCCCTTCTTCTCTGTAAAAAAATCAATAAAATATATTTTAAAAAAAAGTCACTCGTCATTTTTCAGGTCTCCTTGTTCTCCCGTTACTATTTAAAGTTTTATATTTCCATGTATATAACTGTCTTCATATCAAGAAGGGAAGATTGGCCATTAGGGTCCAAATACCACTCACGTTGTTGGGTTTATTACTCACTTTATGTAAGGGGAAAGGCAGGAAGTTTATCTTGCTCTTTCAAGATTTTCTTTTTATGTGCATAATTGTGATGTTTTTACAATAAAAACGGTCCAGAGCCCTTTGTATTGAGCAGAACACATGCTCTTCCCCCAACTACAGATGAGACATGAAGAGCACCATTGAGTGGATAACAATAAGTATCATATCATTAGGGCTTACCTACCTCATTACTCTGTTTTAATTAGCCCTCTAATTACTTTCAGCTGCTACTAATGAGCTTTAAATGTGCAAAGTAACACCCTTTTATTAAGCATACTGGAAACTACACTTGCTCACCTTTTCAGGTCAGTGGAGAGGGGATATTAACAGGTTTATTGGCAATGAAAGTCATGCTGACTTTCCCCCCTGTGGATACAGCTAATCACACTGAGCTTTCATCTAACTGATCATCTCCACTCCACATTTTGACTCATGAGTTTTTTCTGTCTTCATGGAAGAAAAACCTTAATCTAATAGCCTAAATTCAGTCTGTTTAATTCCACTCAGCTCAGAAAAATCTAGATAAGTTTTAGCTGAAACCATTTTTCTCCCGAGTGAGCATCTTCAGCACACATATTCACAGTGACTGTGCAGATTTCTCACAGACTTGGAAAATCACATAAAGAACTATGACAAGTGTTTGCTTTCCTTAAAGTGCTCCCTTCTATTCCATTCTTTCAGTATTTACTGAGCATTTACTATTTGCCTTCATCACCTTGCATAGCTGCTAATTTTTTTTCAGTGGTGCTTCATTACTTACAGAATAAAATTCAAACCTCTTAGCTTTGTATTCTAGGCCCCAGCTAGGGTTATTCTATTCCCCATCTCCCCTAGATCCCACCAACACACACACACACACACACACACACACACACACACACACACACTCCAAACATGAGTCTCCAAATGTAAATACCGTTCCTTCTTTTGAACCTATGCATATGTTCTGAATACTGTCTAGAATCCTGTATATATGATTTCTCATCATTCTTCAAGGACACCTATTGCAAGGAAGCTATAGTATACTATAAATATTTCTCCAGATAACAAACAAACAAATAAACAGACTTGCAGCATTTCCTGATTTCCATAAATACTCTCATTATGGCCAATGTCAATCTCCCAATGTGATGTCACTGAATGCAGAGTTGGGAAGAGATATGCAGAGATAAGCACACTGCTACGAAGTATTTCTATCATCAGATATAATAAAACTGAACAATCTCTAGAGTATAATAATAATAAAAGAAAGAGGAATATTAAGAAATGAGGAGTCTTGAGTATTTATTACCTTTATTTTCCATATAGTTGAATTGTGTCTTCAATTTAATTTTTAATATTGGCCGTATTTAACAACTGAAAATCTGATGATTGTCTCTTGTGAGCTGGTTCAAGCCAGCTCCAGTCCACCACTGCAGTGACCCGACCACACCTCCCTAGAAATCTCCCTCTGTATGCACTTATCATCTACATGACTATTCTGCCAGTTCATTCAAGCAAATATTTATTGTGTGCCTACTATGCACCAGAAATTCTAGCTCAGGCAAAAGGCACATAGGGAAATAAAAATACAATTTCAGATGTAATAAGTTCTACCAAGAGAATACTGACTGGGAGTGAGTGGTACCATTTGTAGGAATGAGATACACTAATGGGATGAGCAGACATGGGAGGGAGGCAGATGAGTAGGGACTTGGTTTCAGATGCCTGTTAGACATCTAAGGAGGAGAAGCAATTAGACAATTTTTATATGGATTCTAGCCCTCAGAGCTGAACCAAGGCTGGGAATATAGCTATAGGGGTCATCAGCATCGATGGTATTTAAAATCACAAGAGAAGATGGAATTATTCCCAGAAAGAGTAAAGATAGGAAAGAAAAAAAGACAGAACCCTGAGATGCTCCAACATTTAGGAACCAGGTGTCATAGACTGAATTGTGTACCCACCAGAATTCATATGTTGAAGTCCTAACCCCTAGTACCTCAGAATGTGACTGTATTTGGACATAGAACCCTTCAAAAGCTAACTAAGTTAAGATATGGTTATATGTGTGGTCTCTAATCCAATGGACATATGTCCTTATAAAAAAAAGGAGGTTAGGACAACAGGTGAGTACAGAGAAACGGGGCGTGAAGACCCAGGGAGAAGAGAACCACCTACAAACCAGGGAGAGAGGCCTCAGAAGAGACCAACCTTCCTGACGCCTTAATCTTAGACTTCTATGCTCCAGAATTATGAGAAAGTAGCTTTCTGTTGTTTACCCGGTCTGTGGTACTTTGTTCTGGCATCCCCAGCAAACTAACACACCAGGCTAAGATAGTAACTATCTGCTGCTTTCCACAAACTTTTCACGCATGTTTATCTTCCTTTCTCAGCTAAACTCTTTGACAGCAGGAGCCTTGTATCCCCTCAGTGTCTGCCATGCAGTTGGGCTTATCATGCTTCCCCACCCTGGGGCTTAATTAGGTCCAAAGTCAGCAGCCAAGTGACTGGACACCTTCATACAGAGCAGAAAAGGAGCCGAGGATGCCAGTATCTCTGTTCCATACAAGGCAGCTGCCAGCCATTCATCCTCCTCGGGGCAGTGTGCAGCACTATGGGAACCTGGAATGCCTTCTATTTGCTTTGCGTCTCATACTTAATACCAAGAGCCTGTGAGCTAGTATTATCACAACTGTTCTACAGCAGAGAAAGTGAGCCCAGAGTGTGGCAGAGAGGGAGCCAGGTCTGGGGCAGAACCAAGGATGGAACTCAGATTTTCTGTCTCCCTGCCTGTTCGAGTTCCTAAGGTGGTTTTTGGTACAAAGGTTGATTCCTCAAGGGGACCTTAGGACCCAAGAAAGTATAAAATTAAAAGTACCATCAGGAGTGTGAGGCAAAGACTTCCCCAGAGAGCAAATAGCACTTCAACTGAGGAAGAAAAAAACAGTCTCAGTACGAAGTCGGAAGTAAACAAGTTTGTGTCATGCATTATTCAGAAAAGACATTCCCCTAGCATGATCCAGAGTGTCATTTCACTTACCTCGGCTGGGAACTTATCATTTTAATAATAGACTCTGAAGTTCCAGATGCAAGAAACTTTCCGCATTTGTAAACACAAGCAGAGCTCTTTTTTAAAAAATGTGCCTGAAATGCAGGGTTTGGGTACCAACAAAGAAATTAAGATAATTTGCTCATACAGTCATTTTCTTTGAGGACAAACCTTGAATACTATTTCGATATTCCTCCAAACACATACATAGTCTCTCCAGACACTTCAAAGACTGAAATATAGTTATCTAGCCTAAGTGGCCTTTCATCCTTGTTTTGGCACAGAAGGTAATTCCCACAGAGCTGGTGAACTCCCGAGTGCCTGTTTGTCCTTTGAATCAAGTCCTCCAGGCTCAGCGCTCCATTTCCTAGGCTGCGCAGTCATTCACAGGAAAGAATACCTAGCTATCTGGAAGCTGCAATGGAAAATTTCCTGTGCATAAAACTGGCTTGACTGTTTTAAGAAAGAATGACTAGTGCATTTACCTTTTGTGGTTTGTTTTTATATTTATTTGTTTTTTTCTAAAGCCACATTGGGCTTTATTTACTTGTACCCAGAAGCATCTTAAGAAGAAATATAATTTGTAAATGTTTTCTCTCTTTTAGTCTACTATTTAGTTCTGTAACATGCTATTTTCCCCCAATTTTTAAAAAGTGTGGTAAAATACACATATGTAAAAATGTACTATCTTGCCCTGGCTGGTGTTGCTTAGTGGTTAGAGTGTCATCCTGCACACCCAGGGATCCCGGTTTGATGCCTGGTCAAGGGCATGTACATGGGTTGCAGATTAGCATATTTAATCCCCCACTCCAGTCGGGGCATATGCGGAGGCAACCAATCAATGTGTCTCTTTCACTTGGATGTTTTTCTCTCTCCCCCCACTCCCTCTCCCCCCTTCCCTTTGTCCCTCCCTCTCTTCCTTCCACTCTCTCTAAAAATCAATGGAAAAAATATCCCTGGATACGGATTCACAAAAAAATAAATAAATTTACTATCTTAATCATTTTAAGTGCACAGTTCAGTGGTATTAAGTATATCTATCACTATCCATCTATAAATATATAGGTACTAGTAGCCCTGGACACGAATCCGTGCGCCAGTAGCTCTCTGCCGCCCTCCTGTAGCTCTCTGCTCACTGCCCCGCCCCCCTGTAGCTTCCCCCCTCCTCTCCCCCCTTTCTCTCCCCCCTCATAGCTTGCTGCCCTGCTCCCTACGGTAGCTTTTCACCACCCACTTGTAGTTCGCTGCCCCACCTTCCTGCAGATCAGTGATCTGGTCGTTATGCGGTTGGTCGTTACACCACAAGGTGTAATGGATAGTTAGCATATTCCTCTCTTATTATATAGGATTATATAAGATTTTATATATATTGATGTCACATCTGCAATCCACATATGTCACAGGCACCAGAAGGCGGATGGGGAAGTCTATGACGTCAGAGGGAAGCTGTTACATGAGGAGAGAGTGGACTGGTTAGGGAATTAGGGTGTCCTGGGGGGCCAATGAGTGTTTTGACAGAGGGAGAGTACAACAGTCTGGCAAGGGCACACGTGTTCAACTAAGTTGGAAATTTTCAGCAGGTGTGGCCTGAGAGGAGGTGGTTAAAATAAAACAAAGGTGAAAGTTATGGATTTGAGGAAGTCATGTAGTAAGTTGAAAAGATAGAAAAATGTTGTCCTGTTTTGGGTGACTCAGGGAGCTGTCTCTCCGTCTGGGGCAAGGAGCCCCTCTTAGGGTCCAGACTCCAGGCTCTGTCAAAGTTCCAGTTCCATCCTTTGTCTTATGGCCTTCAATCAGCACACAACATTGAGACCGTTAATGCCACCCAGGGGTGCCTCAGCTGTCCTTTTGGCGAAGGTCCAGTCTGAGCCCCCAGGAAGATGCACAGGTCTGGTGGGATTTTGGTAAAATGGCTCGAAGCTATAAAGAATTCATGTTCACGTGTAATCAAAACATGCTCCATGACACAGTGATTCCTGTGCCAGTATCAAGTGCAGTAACTGTCCTAGTGTCTGTGAGGGCTCTGACAAACTTGTCTCAGGCCTTAGGAATAACTGAAACAATGTGGGGTGAGGAAACAGGTAAAACATGAAAAAAAAAGTAATCTTGTGGGACACTTGAGGGTTCATCCAGTAGACACAGTCCTATATATGTACAACTACAGCCTGAAGAAGGCTCATATGTTTTGAAATACAATCTCCTATCTCTAAATTTGGACATAATAAGGGGTATGAAGGACTGTACGGGGTGCGAGGAAAGAGGACAAGAGGGAGTCTGACCTAGTCTGAGGAGTCTTTCTCTGAGGAAATGCTGCTTGAGCTGGTATCTGAAGGATAGGTAGGTGCTGAATAGTGACACAGGTGAAGGAGGGTGAAGAATATTTCAAACAAAGGCCAAAGCACATGCAAAGGTCCTGAGGTGAGGGGCGGGGTAAGTTTGAGGAATTTTAAATGGCTACTTTGGCTGTAATCTAATGATGACTACATAGAGTGACTAATCTAGGGAGGCGGGTAGATATCTCAATATCAACTAGGTTGTCTTTGGCTGCAAGTAACAAAAGACCCTCAGTCACTTCAGCTAAAGTCCAGAGGTAGAACAGGAGCAACTTTCCTAGAGGTCTTTCATCCCTCATCATCACATTAGCTTTCTTTTCGGACTGGCTCTCATTGAGGTGGTTGTTGACAGCTCTAAGCTGTACTCACTCCAAGAAACAGCTTCCAGAGACAGAAATGAACTTCTCTCTGAAATCTCCTTCATAAGTATGACAATCCTTCCCAGAAGCATCTCTTCAACACACACACACACACACACACACACACACACACACACACACACACACACACACACACACTACCCCAGATCTCTCTGTGATAGAACAGAGCTGTGTCGCATGCCCACCTCTACACCAGTCCCTGCCAAGGGAATGAGAATATTACCAGAATTCACTGAATCGAGTTTTGCCTTGGAGTAGGATTAAGGTTCCCTTCTGAAAAGCCAGGTATAGAGCTGGTGGACACTAAGCAAAATTGAGGCTCTGGCAAGAAATAAAGGAAAAGTGGATGCCCAAAAGGCTATCAACAGTATTTGCTATAGCTTGTTGGCCACAACAAAAACATAATCTTTAAGACAAAGCTGTTTGTGTGATCTCTCTCTCTCTCTCTCTCTCTTTTTGGGAAAGACCTCAATTAAGTGGCCATGAGGCTTAAGTTTATTTTAAAAACATTAATTTGTTCTGACGTGAAAGAATTATGATTTTGGACCATTGTGACACAAAGAAGGCAATTCTTAAAATGTTTCTACATTCACAAAATTTCTTTTAGTAGTCACGAAACCTAATATGTAAATTTTTGTTTTTTTTAATCAAAATCATAATTAAGGTGTAAATAATGGGGGAAAATGCACTAATCTTAGCTGCATAGCTTACTGAATTATACTACATGTAATACTCACACATCTGGATTAAAATATAAAACATTTCAGCCCTCTATAAAATGCTGTTGTCCTTTTCCCAGTTGATCCCCCCCAACACCTGCAAGAGCTACCATTATTCTGACTTCCATAATTATTAATTTCACCTATTCTTGAACTTCCTATAAATGGAATTATATTGTGTGTACTTGAGTGTATTCTTTTGCTGGGTTTGTTTCACTCAACATGATGTTTTGAGAGTCACCCAAGTTGTTATATAAAGCCCATCCTTCCCTCCTGAATTGTAGTGCCTCAACAGGCCTGGACATATACGATCACTATTATTAAGTGACAACTCAATAAAGGTCCCTTTAAGCATGGCTGATAGGTGGGTTTTGATGCAATTGTGAGTGGTATTTACATTTTCCAATTATTCATTGCTAGTACATAAAAAACACTCATTTTTTTACATGCTGCATTCAATAGCCATGCTAAAATAACTATTTTTAATTATTTGTCTAATTAGACAACTGGCTACTCCTTTAAAAAATAAAATGAAAAGGGCAAAATATTTCATTTAGCTCTGGCTGGTATGGCTCAGTAGGTTGAGTGTCATCTGTGCACTGAAAGGTCACTGGTTTAATTCCTGGTCAGGGCACATGCCCAGGTTTCAGGATCAATCCCCTGGTGGGGTGTGTGTGGTAGGGTTATGTGGGGGAGGCAGCTGATCAATGTTTCTCCCTCACATGGATGTTTCTCAATGTTTCTTTCTCTTTCTTTCTCTCTCCCTCTCCCTTTCTCTCTCTCCAAAATCCATAAAAACATATTTAAAAGTAATGTTAAATTTAACCTAATATATGCAAAATATTATTATTTTAAGATGTTATCAATACACTTTTATCTCATATGAAGTCATCTCAATCAGCCTAGCCTCATTTCAATTGCTTAATAGCCCCACATGACTAGTCTTGGATACTATAGTTCTAGTATATCTTGACTGGAATTCAGGATAAGCATTTTGGCAAGATACTTCATAAACAATGTTGTATACTTCACATAGTATCACCTCAGGAAGCCCAGGATGTCATGGTGTCCCATGATCAGTAGGATAAGTTTTATCACTTGATTAAGAGGGTGATCATAAGGTTCCTTCATTACAAAGGTATATTTTTACCATATGTTAGTTACAAATCTGTGGGCTGATACTTTGGCACCATGTAAATGTCCTGCTCTCCAACCAAATTTTAGCTACTATTGCTGATGCCTGCCAGAATAAATTACTATAATGGACTAGAGGCCCAGTTCATAAATTTGTGCACTGGTGGGGTCCCTGGGCCTAGCCTGCACCCTCTCACAATCCAGGACCCCTTGGGGGATGTCAGATCAGCCTAATCCCTGCAGGCCAGGCTGAGGGACCCACCAGTGCATGAATCTGTGCACCAGACCTCTAGTATGCATATAAGATCTTTGGTTAATTTCTTCACACCCTCCCCCTCCCCCTTCCCTCTGAGATTTATCAGTCTGTTTCATGTTTCCAGGCCTATGATTTCCACTCCTGCATTCAGCATCTGCCCCCTGGTAGTCAGTGTGTGTCATAGCTATTGGACAGTTGGCCAGTTTCTTAGGTTTTTATATATATAGACTAGAGGCCCAGTGGACAAAATTCCTGCACTCATAGGGGGTGTCCTGCAGGAGGTTGGCCAGCCGGGGAGGGACTATGGGAGGGCTGTGGGTCATGTCCAGCCCATTTCGCTCAGTCACGATCAGCCAGATCCCAGCAGCAAGCTAACCTACTGGTTGAAGCGTCTGCCCCCTGGTGGTCAGTGCACATCATAGCGAGCAGTTAAGCAGCCTAAGCATATCATTAGCATATTACACTCTGATTGGTTGAATGGCTGACAGGATGACTGGACACTTAGCATATTAGGCTTTTATTATATAGGACTAAGGGCCCAGTGCATGAATCTGTGCACCTTGAAAGGAACTGTGGGCTGCAAGGCTGTGGTGGGCACAGGGGTGGGTTTCGGCCCATCCTCTGCACCCCCACCTGGCCCCTCCCACCACAGCCCCAGGTCTCCACTCTGTTGGCAGCCCCACTCCCGCCACCAGCGCTCCCACACAATGATGGAGCTGGCCCTGCTCACACCCACAGCCAGCAGTTGTTGCATGTGGGGCCAGTACCATCAGCGGGTGTGAGAGGCGGCTGCCATCCCCGATTGCCCCTCAGGAGCAGGGGGAGGTGGAGAAGCCCTGAGGGACAATCGGGGCCAGCAGCTGCCACGTGCACCCACCGATGGCAACGAGCGATTGGGGCCGGTGCTGGGCGCCGGCAGCGGGTGCGAGCGGGGCCAGTGCCAGTAGCAGGTACAGGTGCCGGGCAAGACCATGGCATGCGGGAGCAAAGAATTTTCAGTAACCACCAGAGGCTCACCCTGATGACAGTGACCAACATCCCGCCTTGGTCTGGTGCCCCCATTCACCATCCCGCTGCGGCCAATGCCCGCCATGTTCTGTGCTCTGCCACCTGCTGCTGACGCCCACCATGTTCTGTGTAAGCACTCCCTGGTGGTCAGCACATGTCATAGCTACCAGTTGTTCCGCTGTTCGGTCTATTTATATATTAGGGTTTTATATATATAGATACTGGAAACCACTGATTCTCCAGTTACATTATTCCCTTTATATTCACTATTTTCTGCTTTAACTTATCCAATCCTTTCTTTTGTGAAGCTCACTATAACTTAGGAATTATTATTTACTTGGTGTTTTATGAATAACCAGTTATTAAAATATTCAAATTATTGCACATTTTAGCTCATTTCTGTAAAGCAACTGGTAAATTTGTTTTTTACTTCTTTAGACACTTGCCTAAAAAATTACTTTCCAAAAGTCTTCCTAAAGTAAAATATCAATAACACTTCAAAATAAGAACATTCCATGTCCCATAACATGTGTCTGTAACGCAGGGGTTTTTAAATGTTCATTTATTATACTGACATCAGCAGGATTATCATTTCTCCAGAATGTAAAAATATATTCCATTTTCCTCTGTCTAAATAGTAGATGGTTATTTATTTTATAAATAAAACAGTCAGTGTTAGTGCAATAATAGACTGCTACTGCCAATCTTTTTCACTCTCTACAGACAGGTATCTCCTGACAGGAGTTCCATCAGCCACTAAGATCGAGAAGATTATAATTTGTCAGTCATAAACTGACTCGTGGTATTTTGTTTATTTTGTGTTTCCTTGTGGGTGATTGTCACCCTTACCCCAAACTCATACCTTCCCCAGGCTAATAAGCTAAGAAATCAATTTCATTTTGTTTTAAAAGAAGGAGAGCAGGAGGCATAAAAACTCTCTTTCCTTCTATAAAGGCTTTTCCTTAATTAGCAGCTGCACTCATTTGACAGCAGAATAATCTTTAATTCCCCAGGCTCACCAGACAAACATGGTTGGAAGCTGCACATCTTCCCTCGGGATAAACGATGGAATTTGTAGTACAGTTAAGCAGAGCTGGAAATGTCCCTCCCATGGGCTAGTGCCTGCCTGTGCCGGGATGCATGGCAAAGCAATCTAGGTCAGTAAGAACACTCAAGACACTCCTATAATCTTCTCTGCTCTGCCCTCAGGGCTTCTTGTTCATAACATTGCATCTTATTCAGCAGAAGCGTTGGGTTTTCTCTGGAGCATCAGTTCACACTGTCCAATTGAAAAAAAAACACAAAAAACCCAATGTAAATAAACAAGCAAAACAGAAACAGACTCATAGACACAGAGAATAGACTGACGGTTGCTTAGGTCAGGGTGCAGGGAAGGAATTGGGGGACTGGGTGTAAAAGGTGAAGGGATTGAGAAGTACAGATTGGTAATTACAAAATAGTCATGAGCATAGAAAATATAGTCAATAATCTACATATATATATAGCTAATATGCTAGGTGTCTGACCAACTGATCAGTCGCTATGATGCACACTGACCACCAGGAGGCAGACACTCAATGCAGGAGCTATCCAGCTGCAGTGACTTGGCAGTGGCGGTTCTTGGGTGATGCATCCTGAAACCAGAGAGGAGGGAGCCCGATTCCTCGTGGGGCTGCACAATTCTACCTTCGGCCGTGGGTTATGTTGTTGCTGGGGCACTGTCGCCCCGAATCTGGTTTACTGCACACTTGCATTTGCGTTCCACACCCTGTATGACAGCAACTTTGCAAAGTGCCCTCTCCTCCAGGACCCTTGGGGGATGTTGGAGAGCCGGTTTCAGCCTGATCCCCACAGGCCAGACTGAGGAACCCCACCTGCCAAAGGGACCCCGCTCACTCCACAGACACCAGGGAGGGATCATGGAAGGTTGGCTTCAGGGTGTGTTCGGCCCGTCTCACCCAGTCCCGCTCTGCTGGCCACCTTCTAATTAATTTCCTTTCAATGTGCACCAATCCATGCACCAAGTCACTGGTATTGTAATAATTATGTATGGTGCCTGGTGGGTAAATATCGAGGGGAACACTTTGTAAAGTATGATTGTCTAATCAATATGCTGCACACCTGAAACTAATACAAAATAATACTGAATGTAAATTGTAATTGAAAAAAAATTTTTTTAAATCACATTGTCCAAGATCCCTGCACATGCCGCCCAGTCTGGTGTCTCTGGGATGCATGTGGGGCAGGTGGTACTTGAGCCGCAGGAAAGGCAAGTCTAAGCATCTCCTCTGTTCGACCACACTGTTGGGCAGGAGCTAGTCTTGGCGTGTAGCTGCAGACTTTATCTCCCCCGCCCTATTTAATCCGAGCAAGGTAAAAGTCCTTCACTAGTGCTGTCAGTAAAGACATACTTGAATGTACCATACAAATGTAAGCAACATATGCAATTTAAAATTTGCTAAGAGCCATATTTAAAAAGTAAAAAGAAACAGGTGAAATTAAGTATAATAATAAAGTTTACTTGATAAATATATCCCAAACATCATTTGATCGTGTAATCAATATAAAAAATCATTGAAATACTGTATCTTAAAATACGGTGTGTAATTTATATTATATCACATCTTACTTTGAACCACCACATTTCAATAGTCAGTGGCCCCATGTGACTTGTGGCTACTGCATTGAATAGCACATATCTAGATGATGGGTAAAGGTAGTCATCATATTTTCCTCTGAAGAGGTATAGACTTCCTTTGTTCCATGTGCTGATAGGTCATCAGTTACAACTTCTTATTATATTCCACTAATAAGTGGTCAGAAGTTTCAGAACCAGAGGGACAACAGAACATGCTAACATCTGAGGACTCTTACTGTCTCACCACACTTTTAATGAGCATCTACCTTGGTTTAAAGTACAGACCTGGTTTGGATCAATAGAGGGTTTTACCCCTGGGGCAAGGTCCAAGGTGATAGGAACTAGATTAGTGGTAGTTTTGCCTGGTTTTGGGGACACCCACATAAGTAATTCCAATAGGCTCTGGGTCCTTAGCGTGCCACCAGAGATTGCTAAGTTTGTACGGTGCAGAGTAAGGGGCTACAGATTGCTGGAGGCATACCTACCCTTCTTTCAGCTTCCCAGAATGAGCGTTTCCTGAGACACTTAGAGGCAGCCAGTTGGGTGCAAAGCACCTGCTTTCTGTGGGACTGTCAAGGAGTCAAGATGCCAAGAACTCTCAGGTGCATTTAATTTACCCAAAGGTCTCTGCTGGGGCAACTAGGTGACACCATAGAAAGAAACACACGTGGATGAAGTCTGTGTCTGGCTTATGTAGGTATCTGTAATTAGTGTGGTAGGTGATAAAAAGAACTAAGTATTTTGTGATTATATTGACATGTGGTTTCCCTTGCCCTGGTCAGCATATATGCAGAATAAGGTTAAGGACTTGGTGAGGCCATTTTTGGTCTTCACGACTGTCCCTGTGAACATGCTCACAGAACCACCGCCCTACCTCACTCAATGTTGCAGAAAGCTCCAAAGATCATGCGTGGGAAACAGTGCTGCTACTCGCTGTATAAAGACTGCCAGCACCAGACTGTTTTCAGAGAAACTTCTGATAACATCTTATTTTCATTTCCCACTGGTTTTGTCCCACATGAATCACGCATGCGTGTACACACACACACACACACACTCACACACATTTCCCCCAGAATTAAAGGGCCCCTAGCTAATGTATCATTGCCTAACAAAGGGTTTACCAGTCATAAAGACATGCTTTAAAGTCATTAATAATAACAAAACACATAGGGCCACCTTGCAGTCTCTTTTCCACCTTTTTCTTTATCCCTCACAGCTGTCATCACACATGATGGCTTACTGATACATGACAACATCTGAGGGCTCATTTTCCCTTTTTGCAATAATCTAACCTGTCAAAATGAACTTTGCCACTGTTCCCAGCTTGCAATGTAATACCACCATATTGCGATTATCACGTCTTAACGCTATAATACTTGTGGCCTGCAGAAAGAGATGGGTGCCGCTCTTCCTCTGTGATGCTGAAAATCTCGGGGCTGCACATGCTAGAGACGCCTGCTCTATAGTGCAGGATGCAGCGGAGCAGGCTCTGCTGATGTTTGCTCTAGTCTGTGTGGGGTCTTTGGCATCCTTCCAACAAACCAAAGCCAGAGCATCACCTCTGAGTTTTCAAGAGGACATAGCCTAAGAAAGCAAAGACTGATGGTTGCAAGCTCCCAGACTTCTCACAAAAGTGGCAGGGGAAAGATTGGACCATGTTCAAATTTACCCCACCAGAAACAATTCTATTAATATGCTCAGTATTCAACGTAAGCACTCCTTGAAACAACGATCCTTAATCTATTGTGTTACTGCCTGATAACCTCACCCCAGCTGGAAAACTAGTGCCTCCTGCTTACTGTGGAGGTGGAGAACATCATCACCAAAAAGCTGAGGAATGCCTTTAAAACGCCCGCTCACAAACCTCAGAACTTTATCTGTACGTCCAGCACCGCATTTACTCTTACGGTGTTACAGAACACCAAGTCTCTGCTACGGCTTTGTATGCTTACAGGGGTGGACTAGCTGATCTTAGCCTGGGTGCAATAGAACGCAAATACTAGCAGCTTTCCACCCCTCCTTGAGAACAGGGAAGAAAAACACGTAAATTACAGTGAATACAGTGTGATCTTTTCCAGATCAAAAGTATGTTTTTAGTACCTGCCAAATGATCATAATTAAACTGTGGGTGTGTTTCATCTCTTTCCTGAAAGTAATATAAACTTGTGCTGTCAAAATAGGGCACCATCTCACCAGTCTTTGAACTGTGGTGTTAGCAGGTAGCATTTATTCAACACCCTGCACCCTCTTGCAACAAGTGGTCCGAGTAATGTCTTTACAGTATAGAATACCAGCCATATGTGGAAACTGAATATTATTCTTAGAGCAGCATTGTAACTCTCTTTATGGATCAAGCAACTTATTCTCTTCATTGCATTGTACAAGCTCTCCTCTGTCAGCTGGCATCAGCTGATAGAGCTCTAGCATTTCAGAGCTATCATGGACCTACATAGTTTGATCCTGAAACACTTTCATAACATGGAGACTTCTCCCACGTGTCCCAGGAAGCCCAAGGCCTGTGGAAATGTGTTTAGCTTCAGGGACTAGAAGTGCAGAATCAGGGAAGTGAGATCCTATGCATGCCCACAACCCTCCCAGGACATCATGCTGAGTGGACTCTCATGCACTCACCCTAAGACTTGAATTATGGGTGCTAAATAGTCTTGAAAATCAGTAGTGATAAATCTATTTAAATATTATTAAAATTGGTCCCCAAGTTTCCCCTCAAACTTATTTTTAATATGTGCTTCATAATTTAATATGAGATTTGTAGCCTGGGTTTTTGTATAAATTCAAAGTATTTTGGGGTCTAAAACCAGAGAGATCCTTGCCCTTTACAACAAATAGCCCTCTGCTTAGTCCACAGCAAAGCTTCACATTCGTATTTCTGTGGGGAAACACATCAAAAGCACTGACCACTCAGTGTCTTTGTGGTATTGTTAGTCCCTTTGGTATTGTTTCTCGTTGTGCCATTCTGTAAGAGCCGAGGGAGAGGAAGAAGCAATGCAGACCAGTTCTCCTGCTGTGATGATGGGCAGCTGATAGAAAAATATGTTTGCAATCACATTGGTGTTTATTCTTATAAGTTACATGGCATTGGCCAAAGATATGCATACAGCTTCCACACTGAGAGGAAAATAGTGGGTTCAGATACCCGCCCCCCATGAAGGTGAACACAAAACATAGATTGAGAAGCATATCTCTTTCCAATAACCATCTATATCTTTGTGCATCTTTTCTAGGTCATCAGGAAAGGATTCTTCCACCATGGCCTGAGGAATAGGGAAGCAGTTGAGACATTTCAAGCCAACAAAGTATCTCTCATTCTAATGTCCCCAAATAAACTCCCCACACCTACCCTAGGAGGTCTGTGGATTTCAGTTTTCTTTCTGGAGAATCGAATATTATTGGAGTTATATTTTAGGTCCAGAGATACCCCAATCAGAAAGCTTCTTTCTTAGGTATTGCAAAGAAAATCAATATTATGTCATCTATTAGCAAAACTTGTGTGATAATAAGCTTATTCCCTTATTAAGTGGTTAATAAGACATACTTTTGCAGGGGAGGGGGGCAGGGGCTGGGTGGAGGTGGGTAAAGAGGGAAAGGGGGACATCTCTAATAGTGTCAACAAATAATAAATAAATAAATAAATAAATAAATAAGATTTTAAAAATTTGATTTTTAAAAAATGACATTGTTTTGGAACTGCTCTATCCATGACAGTGCTGGCAAACTTTTACCCATTCTTTTATTTTTATTAAATTTATATTTGCTGTTTAAAGTATTACAGATGTCAACTTTTCCCCCCCATTGATTCCCCTTGTCCCACTCCTGTCTCCTCCCCAGGCCTTCACCCCACCATCCACTGTTTTCTTAATCAAATGTCCATATACTGACAAAGTACCCCTACATACTGTTGACAAAACATACTAATAAAAATTACTACTCTTTTGCCCCCAGAAGTTGACAATAATTGTACTTAGAGTAGCAGCAATGAGTCTCTTAGAAGTTATTTTAACCCTTTGCACAATAATCTTGAGAGTTGATGGATTGTTATGTCAGGATCTATAGATCCAAGTCCTTTCCTTCCAAGACTGTGTCTAAAATTTGTGATATGTATGCTGATGGAATGCTTTGTTTTGTTTTGTTTTAGGTATACTCTTTCTTCTTTTGGACACTTTTATTTTTTAGTGGTACAGGAATAGGGAGGTACATTTTTGTATTGCCAGCAATGGCTAGAATCATTAAAGGTCAGTGGTGAGAACTTTTGTGTATGACTTTGTGGGAATTTTATACTCTTAAAAATAGTGTTATATTTTATATATGGTAATTTATCCTGAAATACTTAAGTATTAATAGTATGGTATAAATCCATGTGCAGATTAACCTTGTATTAATCAGAAAAAAATTGTTTAACTAAGGGTGTCACTCATCCCAACAGCAGAATTTCTCTCCTGGGGAGAGGCACATTTTCAGAAATTTGCCCCACTCCTCATTCCCTCTCTTGGCCATGCAGTATTGCTAGTTGCTGGTTTATGCACGTCTAGTGTTTCAAAGCAGCTGTTCTCATTAGTATTCACTAGGTCTGAATTGGAGTCAGAGGCCACTGTGCCACCTGTTTGCTCAGGCTCTGGTAATGAAAGGGAGGAGTCACTCACCATTTCCAAATGAGATGTGTACCTTCCAATACAGTTCATAGGACAACAAAAGCATTTTTCAGAATAGATATCTCTTTCACAATTAAAGACCTGGGACACCACCCTGGAGCTCTGCACAAAAGCTCTGTGTCTAGAGAGAAAAGAAACATTCAACTGCAATATACACCTTCCCAGTTGCCAATGGCTTCAATTCCTTTAAAATGATGACACCTCCAGATCTAGTCTCTCCAGCCAGGAACTCTCATCTGAGCTCCGGACAGATCCATTCCAGCTCTCTACTGGCTCCAGTGTCTCATACATGTTCATTATTCTCTCCCCAAACCTTCATTACTGCTGCTCCTCCTCCTCCGCACCTGTTCCACACAGCGTATCCTCATATCACCCACCATCCAGAACCCTGAGTGGCTGTGTGTACATGTGAATGTGTGTTTATTCTATGAAAACGTGAATACATTAATTCAACTGAACTTTGCTTTTCATTCATAGTGGGGGTGTCTCTGTCTCCTTCTGTCACTCCAAGGCCCAGGCAGAGACATGCCATTTTCACATGTGGCTTCCTAGGTCACTGTGGACATGGACATTCAGGCAGCTGACAAAGGCAGAGAAAATAGATTTAGCTTGTAGCCCGCAGTTTTCTGACCTTTGCTTGAGAATGTTATAAGATCAGGAGTCTTACCTGTCTTGTTCACTCTACATCTCTTATGTGGTCAAACATTCTTGACCTTTTTGGAGAAAAAAAACCCTTCATATTGTGCTTGACCTGAAATCTGCCAGAGGTGCTATTTATTTAAAGCAGGATGCAGAGACAGAAACTTCACTAGACTCTGATAGACTTGGTGAGTGCATTTAAGGCAAAATCAATTTCCTCTAACAAGTATACTTAACAGTCTAAGTGAACAAATAAAGTTTCCTAAAATAAATGTTAAACCAGTTTTGCTGTTATAAAAAATGTATGGTTAAAGTTTACAGTCCTGTGAAAGTAAATGAAATAACCCTGAGTATCTTAGAGAACTATCAACTTGCTTTTCAACACCCTGAGACTATTGGTGGGAGAGAGATTCAATCCAGAGACAGGTATGTAGCCAAGACTTACTGGCTATTACTAGGCATTAAAAAAGGGAACATAATGTGAACAAAGGATTCTTTCGGCCAACTTTCCTACTAAAAACAACTACGAATACTGCAAATATATTTAAGAAGTACCACCTTAAAAACATGGAAGAGTTGGTAAGAATGGTAGTCACTAGGAATGTTTACCAGTATTTCAAGTTCTCCTCCTTCTGAGCAAATGGTAGCATTGTACTTTCCAACCATCTTGAAGTTAGTACAGCCATGTGACTTGCCTTGGACAATAAAATAGGAGCTGAGCTAATTAAGGTCCATGTGTGATTCACCATATCCCTTCCCACTTCCAGATGACCATGCTTCTGTCAACTGCATGGATCCCTGAGTGAGACAAATGTGGAGCACACCACCTGACATGGAGATGTATATTATCAAGAATACATCTCTGTTGTGAGAAGTCACTAATTTAGGGGGTATTATACATATATTAGTATATTGTGATTAATGAATTAAATTATAAGAATTATAATCTAACAAAACTAAATTATAAAGGGGAGTGTGAACTCAGAGGGCTTAAGCAGGAATAGAGTGCAGAAGAACTTGAACTTGGTTTTGATGCTCTTGTGGTGCTGGGAATAGAGGTCAAAGTCCATGACTGTCAAAGGAGACCCCTGTTATGTTAAGCTGGGATCCTAAAAGGGCTACACATTAAAGTAAGGCTGAATCAGAAAGAAACTCACTTGCAGCCCAGAGAACTTCAAAGGAAGTTAACTTAGCATTGGGTAGAGCCATGAAGGAATTCAAAACAAACAAACAAAAAATCAACAAAACTTGTCCTTGTGAAACTGAAATCAAAACCCATATCTCTAATGGGTTTACAGTACAAATTCATAGCACATCACCTGGTAGTACTATCCTGGAAACGCTTCCTTCGATGACCTAGACAAGAAAACCCAAATTCTTTCCAGAGAAAAGATCTCTTATCCTAGACCTAAAAGAACACCACAGTAATATTTCAAAACAGTGATCAACAGACAATAAAATAAATTTTACTAAGTACACAAGGAAACAAAGCACGATTAGCGAGAGCCAGCAAAAAACAAGAGCAGAGAATCGCGAGGACTTCAGATATTAAAATGACCAATTTTTTTAAAAGAGGCTTACTTTGTTCAAATAAATAAAAACAAACTTGAAAGTAACCACAGGAAAGAGGAAAATTATAAAACATTAACTAGAAGATTACAAAAAGAATCAAATAGAACATGGAAAAAGTAATTATCAGTATTCACAACCTGAGAGGCTTAAGAGCCAGTTAGACATAGGTAAAGAGATATAGTTGGAAGGTAGGCCAGAAAAAGTTATACAGAATGAAACATAGGGATAAAATAATAGAAAACATGGAAACAAGATTAAGAGACACAAAGGACAGAGCAAGAAGTTCTAAAACATTTAATCAGGGTGCTATAAGGGAATAGAGTGGATGGGGCAGAGAAAGTATTTGTTTAGGCAATGGTTGAGAGTTTTTCATCAAGCTGATGAAAAAAAACCAGTTTACAGATTTGGAATTGTGATTCCAAAGTAGGATAAACAAAAAGAAATCCCAATCAGACACACCCCAGTGAAACTACAACTACATACAGTTTTTGCATACAAGAATAAGTCTAAAAAGTAGAAAAAAAAGATGGTTTACCTTCGAAGGAGCAATAGGTAGAACTCCACCTGAACGCTCAAGAAGCCGGGAGACAGGGAAGTGATATCGCCAATGTGCTGAGAGAAAACAAATGGCAACTTTTATACTAAAACCTGTAGCATTCACATTTAAAAAAATTTAAAAGTGAGAATAGATTGATACTTTTCAGGCAAACCAACACAGAGAGAGCTCACCAAAATTAGTTCTGATTAGAATGAAATTTTAAAGGAAGTGCTCTAAGAAGATAGAAAATCATAACAGATGAAAGTCCGAGGTACAAGATTAAAGAAAGAGCTAAGAAACAGTAGATATGTGGGCAATTTGAAATGGACATGGGCTGCATAAAACATTAATGATTTGTGGGATTTTAAAAATAGGGTGAAAAAACATAATAATGTTAAAAAACGTAATAGTGTTAAATATTAGTGCTGTAAATGAAGTAAAGTGCTCTAATGTTCCATGTGATCTGATCTGAAAAGAGGGTAACGGTTTTGATTAACTCTAAAAGTTCATTAAATATGCATGTTTTAATTTCTAGGGTGACCACTAAAAGAATAGAAACTCCCAAGCTAATAGAATAAAATGAAATTACAACAGAAAGAATCAATCCAAAAGGAGGCAAGAAAGAAGCAAAAGGAAATATAGAATAGGTGGTACGAGTGCCCCACATTGGGCTGCCAGTTGCAGGTGTACCCCCCACGTCCTGCGTGGGGTTCAGGGTTCAGGTTCAGGGTTCAGGCTCTGGAGGAGGCTGCATGCAAATGAGAGACTAGACAAGAAAATATTAATTTGGAAATATTGGGGGCCAGGCAGGAGCCCAGCTCAAGAGGAAGGACTCTGCTCTGACCTTGCAATCCCTTTTATTCAGGTTTGGGATCCACCCATAGCCCTTAGGCAGGCAATTTCCAGTACCAGGCAAACTATCTTGTCAGAAAGGATTTACATGAGACTAAAAGGTGGAAGTTGCTTCAGCTACCTTTGTCTCCACTAGATAGTAGGTGCATGGCTCTGACCCTTGCCAGAGTCTCAAGGTTGACCAGCCTTCTAGACTCCTTGTCCACCTCTTTCTGCTAGTGAAGGCAACGTGCAGCTTCCAACATCTCCTTGTTTCTTTTCCTTAAAAAATCATGCATCTGCAGACTAGAAATAAACATATGAGAAGAAAAATGAGACAAGCAATAATGGTTATGCTGAGAGGCAAATGAATCAGTCTGTAGTAAGTTTCTTTCTGGGCCAACAGTTCTTTGAGTCCCAATTTCAATGTCCAACAGTTCCTTATGTGTACATGTCAGCAATGATATTTCAGTTCTGGATGGTGGACAAATGGTGGCAATGCAGGTCCGACCCCCTCTGGTTTGGTCCTGGGCAACCTGCAGCAACGCATGGCTGCTGACTGCGAGTATGGAAAGTCGTCTTCACCATCTTCCATCTCTGGACTGTTTCTCCTCTGTTCTCAGGGCCACTGCTATCTCTGTGGCTGGAGCAGTCCCATCATTTCCTCTCTGGGATCCCTTGTTGCAGGAATCCACATGGTTTTGGAGTTTTCTGGAAATATACAAACATATTCTAGATCAAAGGTTAATAAAGTAATATTTTCTAGAAATTTGACTTGGGATCCTTTTTATTTTTGTCCAAACAATTTTCCTTTGCCTTATTTTGACACCATGTGATTTTTCATGGGTGTCTTGCTATTAGCATTATAAATGAAAAATAATTTTCAAAGTAAAGAATTTCTTGATGTAATTTACTTACAAGGTGTATTCTTACAGGATATTTTTCTACTATCCCCCCTTTTTTTGATTTAAATATTAGGAGGCTTTTGGAAATTTTACAATGCCTTGATAACTTTTAATTTTCATTTTTTGCATAAAAATATGACTGCTTAGGATACATTGCATGTTAAGCAATTTTACTATGAGATGAAACAAAAGTAAAAATTTTAGTTAGTACTTCAGGAACAGTTTTCTGCCCAGTACAACAAGGTTTTTATGAATATTTATTTTAATTAGCCAACTTAAATTAATCTGAAATAAAGTTTATTTTTTAACTTGACTTGTCCTAGGTTATAGACAATAAATGACATTAATTAAGTTTCCATAATTAGCCTTTGAGTAACTTTACATTAGCTACATTCAGGGAGGCAAAAACACAAATTATTTACTTTATTTTATGAGGCCAAATATACATACTATTAATTACAGTTCTTCAGATGTTTGAAGGAAGCCTCTCTTTATTTCCTTCCAAAATAACTTTCAGGCTACAGAGGGTTTCATTTAAAAATCTTTGTTTTTCTTTACACCAAGCAACCTACAGAGCTGCTGCTTGAAGCTGGCAGATATTGCCAGGCCAGGTCACATGAAACAATTTCCCAAAGGTCATGGTGACCACCAGTATGGATCAGATTTAATATTTTAAAAATGATCTTTAGTTTATCCTGTAAATACTAGTGAAAGAGATTTCAAAATTTTAAAATTTCTCCTTTTTATTAAATTTAGAATTATATTTTTAAAGAGTATCCCTTTAGGCTTATTTGCATATACAGAGGGATCATGGGAGGTCTCAGTAACTTTCTTAGAAGACTTAATCAAATTGCTTACAAAGACATTGGCTTATTCAAAGGGAGGGGCTGGCCTTGCTGTTTCAAGATGGCGGCCCCCATGGGAGTGGCAAGCCATGTGGCCAACATAGTGGCTGTCTAAACTGTTCTTTGACAGAAAAGATGGTTTGTTTATTCTCACAACATATGAGAATTCTCATATTTTGGGAAGAGCAACCCATCCTAAAAGATACAGTCAAAATTATATTGCAGACAAACAGAAATCTCACTAGCTGTTTCTGGTCTTTCGATATAACTTAATTTATATGAAACCTTGATTATGATTTGAAAAGCTAATCTATTAAGTAATTAAAGTAGGTATCTTTAATTAAAAAACAAAGCAAGTAAATTTAGTAAATGTTTACATCTGATTCACAAGGCACAAAATTTAAAAATGCAGGCAGCTATGGGCTTTTTGTCACTTTAATTTCCTCTGTTGGATTTAAAGAAATATTTAGTTACTTATTTTGCCCTTTTCAGAGGCCAAAACCTTTATAACATTTATAAGTAAAATATAGTTATTAATTTTTATTTGATAGATTTTTCCATGCAATTTCAACCCATATTAGATGGGTTAAATTTCAAAAATATTTCCTTTAAGAAGAGAGAATAACTTACTGAAAACATTTCAGGGCCTGTGAAAATGTTCCCAAATTTATCCCTTGGCTAGAGCCTTGAAATTTTAACTTGGAAAAAAAATCAAATATATATGATTTAAAGATTACAATACTTTTTATAATTATCTTAAGATATCAATTAAACTTTGAACTGGTCTTTGTATTTAAAAATTTCAGTTGGGAATCACAGAATTAATCCTCTTTATTTAATTAGACCAATGAGCAACATATTTTGAATTCCTAATTATCAGACAAAACACAACATTTTATTTTCTCAAAAATAAATTTCTATACTTTAGGCATTTAATTACCACAATTATATAATTTCTCCCAATTTATTTTGAACCTTAAACTTTTAGAGCTGGCAAGTCAAATATTTAGCAATTCTTTGATTATTAACACTTTATATTTTTAAGAATAAATTTCAAAAATACAAGACATAATCAATTAATAGATTCAATTCTGTCTGAAGTATAGTAGCAATCATCTCAGGTAGAAACTGCAGTTTTAACTTCAACTTTAACCCTGCTGTTTTGGGTTCTGTACTTATTTGCTTGCTAAAATAATAAAAAAGTTATTTTGATTTTCTGAACTTATGTATGCCATCCCAATCTATTGAATTCTCCATGGTTGGTGGTTTGAATATCCCATTGATTGTGATCTTACTGGTTATTGAAGCACATTCTTCTGTACCTGGGAATCAGGACAGCACAATTACCCTAAATTGCCTCAGTAGCTACAGATAATGTGTTCCAGTTGACTCAGTGTTCCCAAGACCAGGACAGCACAATTATTCTAAATGGCCTCAATGGCTCCAGATAATGTATTTCTGTTGAGTCAGTGATCTGTAGACCCAAAACTATAGTTAATCTTTATAGATAACTAACTTGCTCAGTTTCACTTCTGTAACTGCATTGTGCAAACCAGGTTCCTCATTCTAAACCCAAAGATGTAATCAATACCTTTGTGATATTCTGCCTATATAAGCCAGATGTGGCAAGCATTTCGAGGTTGCGAGATTTGGAATGTGTATGCTCCCTTATAACTGCCAGCCTTTGAATAAATGACTCCATAATTTGATTTTTGAGGCGTCATTTGTGAGATTCAGGGTACACTACAACATGTCCTCTAGGTTTTTTCATAAGGAAGCAAATTCAGATTATTGAACAAGTTTTTATCATTTAATTAACAGGCCCAGCCTAGCCGCTTGACTTTTTAAAAGGACCATAATTTTTTTCTGCTGGGGAAGGGCAGCTAGCAAACTTGTAGCCATTTAAATGCAAATTAACACATTCTTTGTCATGAGAAGCCTGATTTCAAAGGAGCCACATTCCTTAAAGATGGCTTCTGGCCTGAAACTGGTTTACCTGTCTACTGGGGAAAGGGTCACCACCCCTCTACCTCCATTAACAAAGGGTGTAGCCAGCCTTCCTGTGCTACTTTAGATCTTTATCATATATTTTTCAACAATTTTTGAGATTCTAGATCAGTGGTTCTCAACCTTTCTAATGCCGTGACCCTTTAATACAGTTTCTCATGTTGTGGTGACCCCCAACCATAAAATTATTTTCATTGCTACTTCATAACTGTAATTTTACTACTGTTAATGAATCATAATGTAAATATCTGTGTTTTCCGAAGGTCTTAGGCTCTACAGTCGGGACCCACAGGTTGAGAACCGCTAGCAGGGTCACCTAACACCATTGGAAAACACAGATATTTACATTACGATTCATAACAGTAGCCAAATTACAGTTATGAAGTAGCAACGAAAATAATTTTATGGTTGGGGGTCACCACAACATGAGAAACTGTATTAAAGGGTCACGGCATTAGAAAGGTTGAGAACCACTGTTAGAGTTAATTATAATTATTTTAAATCATTTTCTTTGGCAAATTTCTTATATCAGAGACAATTTACTGATTTTCTTGGAGGCTTTAATTTTAACTTTTTAACATGGTTCATTAGCATTTCAAAAACTACTCTTTATTATGGAAATGCCAGTCCTGTTGCTGGAACCTAGCCTGAATTCTTTCCTTTTGGTAAAATCTGCCATTTTTCTTAGGAAAAAACCATTCTTGGGTTTTTCATTTCTGTAGCCCTTGTAAAGAGTCAAGTCCAGCTTAAGACTATTAAAATCCAAAATCGGATTGGCATGCATTTTGTCCTAAACTAGCTTTCTCTCTTTGCACGTGCACAGAAATCCCAGACACATTTCTAAATTTTTATGGCGAGAAAGGAGACTTTAAATTAGCATACTGGGAGAGTAGGCATCCATATTGGCTTGCCATGTGTCTCCCTTCCCCCATATCCTGTTTGCTTTAGAGGAAGTTTTCAGTAACAGATCTGGCCGCGTATCTTTTCATGCTTAATACATAAAGACAGATCTTAAATTTTTCCTTTTTCGCTTTCCAAAGTAATTACTAGCGCCTAAGGTGACCTTTGCCAAATTTTGTATTTCCCAGCGAGTTCTTCTATAATTTTTAAACAAAACTTTAAGTATTCTCATTGCAGGAGAGCGGATAGCCCTGCCCTCTCCTGCCACCTTTTTTTTTTTTTTTTTTTGATTTTTACAGAGAGGAAGAGAGAGTGATAGAGAGTTAGAAACATTGATGAGAGAGAAACATCAATCAGCTGCCTCCTGCACACCTCCTATTGGGGATGTGCCCACAACCAAGGTACATGCCCTTGACCGGAATCGAACCCGGGACCCTTCAGTCTGTAGGCTGACGCTCCATCCACTGAGCCAAACCAGTCAGGGCTCTCCTGCCCCCTTTGAATTTCTCTGCACCAGAGGCGGTTTCAGCAGCAGTTTCATTTCTTATTACAGAGTTTAGATTCCAAATACAAATTAAGATTTTAATTTGAACAAGAAACCACATTCCTTAAGCATGCAAACCAAAAGTCAATAATAAAGTTTACTTTATAACCTAATTATGCACCTTTAGCCTGGCTGATAAAAATGTTCCCTCCCTACTTACAGATCGCGACTTCTGCAGCTGACAGTGGGCTTTGTGTGTGGTGAATTTCCCTCACCTATATGGTGAATTCTTCCCCACCTTTTTGGTGAATTTTTCCTTACTTCGCTCCAGGCAAAATCATCCCCTCCAGAGGCCCTATGTCAAAGGCGCCAGTTGCGAGTGCCCCATGTTGGGCTGCCAGTTGCAAGTGTACCCCCCACGTCCTGCGTGGGGTTTAGGGTTCAGGTTCAGGGTTTGGGCTCTGGAGGAGGCCACAAGCAAGTGAAAGAGACTAGACAAGAAAATATTTTTTTTTTTCATAAAGCTTTTATACATTTATTATATGGCAATGGTAAACAAGGGCTAGGAAGGTCAATATCAGTTGCTGATTATTTGCAAACCACCCTTACACCTGAGTCATAGTTTTTCTAACAATAGAATCCAGGATAGAGAGTTTATCACTTTGAAGCTATTACTTCTAGTAAACTAAGATTATGAAGGCTACATTCATCATAGTTATACAAGTTGTGAAACTAATGAACTAAGAATTAATATTTAACTTGCTTTTCCCAGTTATTATATATATTTTTATTTTTAAATAAATCTTTATTGTTCAGATTTCAGGTGTTCTTCTTTTTGTTTTCCCCCTATAGCTCCCCTCCACCTGATTCCCCACCCCACCCTACCCCATGCCCTTACCCCCTGCCACTGTCTTCATCCATAGGAGTAAGATATTTGTCCAATCTCTTCCCGCACCACTCACACCCACTTCCCCCTGAGAATTGTCAGTCCACTCCCTTTCTATGTCCCTGATTCTATTATATTCACCAGTCCATTCTGTTCTTCAGATTTTTTATTTTCTTGATTTTTAGATTCACTTGTTGGTAGGTACGTATTTGATGTCATTTTGTTGTTCATAATTTTTATCTTTACCTTTTTCTTCTTCTTCCTCTTCTTAAAGAATACCCTTCAGCATTTCATGTAATCCTGGTTTGGTGGTGATGAACTCCTTTAGCTTTTTCTTGTCTGTGAAGCTCTTTATCTGACCTTCAACTCTGAATGATAGCTTTGCTGGGTAGAGTAATCTTGGTTGTAGGTTCTTGCTGTTCATCACTTTGAATATTTCTTGCCACTCCCTTCTGGCCTGCATAGTTTCTGCTGAGAAATCAGCTGACAGTCGTATGGGTACTCCCTTGTAGGTAACTAACCGTTTTTCTCTTGCTGCTTTCAAGATTCTCTCTTTGTCTTTTGCCCTTGGCATTTTAATTATGATGCGTCTTGGTGTGGTCCTCTTTGGATTACTCTTCTATGGGGTTCTGTGCGCTTCCTGAACTTGTAAGTCTATTTCTTTCACCAGGTAGGGAAAGTTTTCTGTCATTATTTCTTCTAATAGGTTTTCAGTATTTTGCTCTCTCTCTTCTTCTGGCACCCCAAAAATTCGGATGTTGGTACGCTTAAAGTTTTCCCAGAGGCTCCTTACACTATCTTCATATTTTTGGATTCTTTTTTCTTTTTGTTTTTCTGGTTGGGTGTTTTTTGTTTCCTCATATTTCAGATCTTTGGTTTGATTCTTGGGGTACGTTGATCTACAGTTGAGTTTCTGTATATTCTTTATTTTAGACAGTGTATGCTTCATTTCTGACTGGTCCTTTTCCATTTTTTTGGCATTCTCATTAAGGTCCTTGAAGGTCTCACTAAGCTCCTCAGAAGTGTCATCAACTTTCTTGGTGGTTTTTAGAAGACTCTTGAGTAACCTTATAAATGTGGTTCTGAACTCTATGTCGTCCAGTAGTTTGCTTTCCTCCGTTTCTTTCATTCGTGACATGTTTCTTTGTCTCCGCATTTTGGCTGCTTCCCTGTGTTGATGGAGTGGCTTTGTGTGGTAAGTGACCTATAGGGGGCAGTAGCTCAGCCTCCCCAATCACCTGATGTGGACGCTCTTGGTAATCGGCTGTGAGGACTCGCTGTGTCTATAATGGAAGAACTGCTGTGCTGGAGATACGCTTATGGTGCAGGACTTGTTTCAGTGGGGCTTTGGTGCTCGCTGAGTCTGCCTCTTGAATGTGTCACTTATGGATGTGAGGAGTTGAAATCTGGTTTCTCACACTGACCACCAGGTATACTGGCTTCTGGATCTCCAATGGGGTGCAGGTCAGCTATTGTCTGAGTCCACCCAGCAGGAGCTACAGCGAGAGCTACAGTTTTCTCCTCTTTGCTTGGGGTTTGGAGGTTTTGGAGCTGTCTGACCCAGGCTGCAAGTTTGCTAGGTTAAGCTGCGATAGGGCAGGCCTTTCTTATGCTAAAGCTGCTGCTTGGAGCTTGGGTGAGTTTGTAGGTTGTGTGGGGCGGGGTCTCAGGGCGTCACTAGGCTAGGGCATGGCAAACAGCAATGGCTGCTAGTTAGCCAGCTCTGTGTCTCCGACTGCATCCCGTGCCCCAGCGCAGTAAACAATTATTCTTGTGCGCAGCCAAGCAAGCGCCCCTCACTTTCTGACCCGATGGCAGACAGTCCAGCTTCTCCCCATAGGAGTTTGGGTCCCCCGAAACTGTATTTCAGAGTAATTGGGGGCTTGTCTCCCTTCGGGTTGACAAAAGCAACGCCTGCCACCAGCCCGGATCACTTGCCTCTGTACCTCAGCTTTTCAGCACTTGTGCACGTCTCAATGCTCTTTTCTCTTTCCTTCTAGTTGTAGAACTTGCACTCAGCCAGCTTTTCCATGGTTCTGGGTGATAGACGTTTTGTCTTTTAGTTGTAGTTTTGAAATTATTGAGCGAGGCAGCAGTTTAGGTGTTTACCTACGCCACCAACTTGGAGTCCCTCGAAAATATTAATTTGGAAATATTGGGGGCCAGGTGGGAGCCCAGCTCAAGAGAAAGGATTCTGCTTTACTCTGGCTTTGTGATCCCTTTTATTCAGGTTTGGGATCCACCCATATCCCTTAGGCAGGCAATTTCCAGGCAAGCTATCTTATCAGAAAGGATTTACATGAGACTAAAAGGTGGAAGTTCCTTCAGCTACCTTTGTTTCAACTAGACAGTGGGTGCATGGCTCTGACCCTTGCCAGAGCCTCAAGGTTGACCAGCCTTCTGGACTCCTTGTCCACCTCTTTCTGCTAGTGAAGGCAATGGGCAGCTTCCAACAAGGTGGAACAAATAGAAAGTAAAAAAAATACTGTTTAATTTAAATCCAAATATATCAGTAATTATATTAAATGTACATGTATTAAATATCTTACTAAAAACTTAAAAACTGAGAAATTAGAAGATTAATCTTGCTTATATGAAGCCCAAGAAAGTTTGAAAATAAAAAGAAAGATACACAATGCAAATATTAACCAAAAGAAAGCTAATATATCTATATTAATATTAGCTAAAATAGCCTTATAGCAAAAAGCCTTATTAATGATAGAAATAGCATATTTTAGTAATAAACCATTAATTTACCAGGAAAAATAACAATCCTAAAATATTTTTCATCCAATAAGATGACTAAAAATGTATAAGTCAAAAATTTAAAATATAAGGATAAATATATTAAAAATTATGGCAACAAATTTTCAAATTTTAATGCAATCTTATATAACAAAAAGCCTAATATACTGTGTCCAGTTGTCCAGTCACCATTCAACCAATCAAAGCATAAATGCTAATGATATGCGAAGGCTGCTCAACCACTTGCTATGATATGCACTGACCACCACAGATCAGACAATCAACCAGTCGACCAGTCGCTATGATGTGCACTGACCACCAGGGAGCAGATGCTCCAACTGGTAGGTTAGCTTGCTACTGGGGTCCAGCTGATCAGGACTGAGTTAGACAGGCCAGACACGCCATGGAGCCCTCCCAAGGTCCCTCCCCAGCTGGCCAACCTTTTGTGTCCCTCCCTGCCCTGATGGTGCACTGGTGGGGTCCCTAGGCCTGGCCTGCACCCTCTCTAAATCCAGGACCCCTCGGGGGATGTTGTAGAGCCAGTTTCGGCCTGAGTGGTTGCTATGATATACACTGACTACCAGGGGGCAGATGCTCAATGCAGGAGTAGCCCCCTGGTGGTCATGAGTAGCTCCCACAGGGGGAGTGCCTCCGCAGCACTGCTAAGGATGTCCAACTGATGGCTCCTGGACTGTGAGAGGGTGCAGGCTGGGCTGAGAGACACCGCCCGCCCCCCGCCCCGCAAGTGCACGAATTCAGTACACTGGGCCTCTAGTTAATAATTGGTAGAAGGAACAGAAAAACATTTTATAAGTATACATGAAGTTTTATTAATACAAGCTAATAATCTAACTAATGGATATGTATATAACTCTCTACCTGACAAATACAGAATACATATTATTTTCAAGCCTACATAGAAATTTTTATAAATTGACAAAAATAGAGTTTTGTCATATGATCAATATATGTCAAAGGACTGCCCTCATTCAGAGCATATTTTCTGACTACAATGCAATAACACTAAAAATATAACTAAGACATCCTTATATTTTTAAAATTGCAAATACTTTATATAACTCATGAGTCAAAAGAGGAATCACAACAGAAATTGGAAAATATTTTTCACTGAAAATTAACAAAATACAACTTATCAAACTCGAGATTCAGTTAAAAAACAAACTCAAAGAAAAATTTATCCTTTCAATGTGTACATTAGAAAAGAAGGGACCTTGAAAAATGAAGGAGCTAAGCTTTCAAACAGCAAAATAAACCCAAAGATATTTTAAAAGGAAACAAGAAAAATTCTAACAAACACACAATACCAGAAAGATTCTTTGTAAGACTAACAAGACTGACAAGTTCCTAGCAAGATTCATAAAGTAAGAGAGAGAGAGAGAGAGAAAGAGAGAGAGAGAGAGAGAGAGAGAAGGAAATCTTGCAATTTGTAAAAATTAAAAAAAATATATTTTCATTGATTTCAGAGAGGAAATGGGGGGAGGGGAGAGAGAGAAAGAGAGAGGGAGAGAGAGAGACGTCAATGACAAGAGAGAATCATTAATCAGATGCCTCCTGCACACCCCATACTGGGGATTGAGCCCGCAACCCAGGCATGTGCCCTTGACCAGGAATCGAACTATAACCTCCTGGTTCATAGGTCGATGCTCAACCTCTGAGCCATGCTAGCCAAGCCATTTGCAAAAATTTTGATAGATCTTGAGAGCATTATGCTAAGTGAAATAAACCAAATAGATAAAGGTAAATACCAAACAATCTCACTTATATGTGGAATCTGGAACAAGAAAACCAACAGAAAACATGAACTCATACAGAGAACAGATTGCTCGTTTACCAGAGGCAGGAGTCAAAAGGGTGGACAAAAGAGGTGAAGGGTGTCAAAGGCACAAGCTTTTAGTTATAAAATAAGTCATGGGCTATAACGTACAGCATGGTGATTATTGTTAATAATACTATTTTTATTTGAAAGTTGCTAAGAGAGTAAATTTTATAAGTTCTCATCACAAGAAAAAAATTGTTACTATGTGTGAAGGTAGATGTTAACTAGACTTATTGTAACGATCATTTCACAGTATTTACAAATATCGAACCGTTATGTTGTATACATAAACCAATATATCATGTTATATGTCAACTATATCTCAATTTAAATACAAGGAGAGAAGGTACAAATAACCATAGAAAAGGATATTACTACAGATGGTACAGATATTAAAATATAGTAAGAAGACTACGAATAATTTTAGAGAAATACATTTACATCTTTATATGAAATAGACAAATTTCTAGAGAAATGCAATTTATCAAAACTGACAAAGAATAAATAAACACTTAAATTGAATAAATATTATTTAGCAAATTGAATAAGGTGGCAAAAATTTCCCACACAGAAAACTCAAGTTCAAGTTATTCCAATGCAAATTTTATCTAATATTTAAAGAAAAAGAAGAAAAGGGACAAGAAAGGGAAGAGAAAGGAGGAGGAGAGAGTGGAGAGAAATGAGAGAGTAAAAGGTTAGAAAGGAAAAAATAAAATTCTCATTATTTGAAGATAACGCATATATATTCATTAAAAATCCTAATGAAACTTACTGAAATTGATAAAAGAATTTAGAAAGTTTGCCAAATAGAATAATCCTATGTAATAAAAGCCTAATATGCTAAGTGTCCAGTCGTCCGGTCGCCCGTTCAACCAATCAAAGCATAATATGCCAATGATATGTTCAATCGCTCACTGTGATGTGCACTGACCACCGGGGGGCAGACACTCTAACTGGTAGGTTAGCTTACTGCTGGGGTCCAGTCGATCAGGACTGAGCACGATGGGTCAGACACGCCATGGAGCCCTCCCACTGTCTCTCCCTGGCTGGCCAACCTCCCAAGTCTCTCCCCGGCCCTGATTGTTCACCGGTGAGGTCCCTTGACCTGGCCTGTGCCATCTCACAATCCGGGACCCTCTTGGGGGATGTTGGAGGGCCAATTTCAGCCCCATCCTGCAGGCCAGGCCAAGGGACCCCACTGGTGCACGAATTCGTGCACTGGACCTCTAGTGAATATATAATAGTGAGTTCCATTTCTGTATATTAACCAAACAAACAAACAAAAAAAAAACAACCCACAAAAAAACAACAAAAAAACCCCAGAAGATGACATTTAAAAAAATACTCCATTTACAATAGGATCAGAGTTGTTAGTTGCAAAAAAACAGAACTGACTCCAGAGATTAGGCAGCTCACATTGATGCTAAGCTTCTAGGAACAATGGTTAAATCCAGACAGCATAACTGCCCTGAAAAAGAAAGGAATTCATCCACTACTCCATCAATGATGCAAATTCTACTCTGGAACTCAACCTGTGGCCACCCTCCAAAGCTGAAGGATTCTGCCACAGTCCTCACCAGAAAAATGTTCCCCACATGGGGCCACCTTCCACAAGTTGTTAACTTCTACTAGTAAATTACAAATCTCAGGTGGGTGAATCTGGTTGGTGGAGTCAATGTCACATGTCTGTTCCAGGTACAAAGGACACTGCAGAGCAGAATTTCCTAGGTTTACCTGCTTCACAAATATAAATATGAGCATAGTTCCAAAGACTCAATATTGCAAAAATGAAAAATTTCCCCAAATTCATGTAGAGATTTTTGTAATTCCAAACAAAATTCTAACACAGATTTTGTGATACAGCTATAGATAACTTAACAACAAGATGATGCTTAGATTTTTATGGAAATTTTAGGAACCTAAAATGGTCAAGTATAGGCTAGAGATTTTGGTCTACCAGAAATCAAGGCTAATTTTAAAGCTTAAAAAAAAAAAGAAGCAGATGTGGTTTAGGGCACAAATAGGTAAGTAGATCAATAAAACAAAGTAGAGAGCCCAGAAACCTACCTATTACTATGTGGATAGAAATACATGGTGGGAGTGGCATAGCAGACTAATGGAACAAGGTCAGTATTTGCCATAAATGGTGCTGAGCCAACTGCCTTCCCCCATACGCAAAGTCAATTCCATGTGGAAGGCAAGATTAGAAAGACGAGAGGATGATTCTTTTTAAAGGTTTTTTAAAAGTAATAATAAAAGAAAATTTTGATAAATTAGACCACACTAGATTAAGAACTTCTGTTTCTCAAAAAACAAACAAACCATGAAACAAACAAAAAAACCACCATGAAAAGAATAAAAAAGGTAAGCTGCAGAGAGGGAAAAGATATTTATATCATAAAACCAACAACATACAGAATCTATGGCAACTCCTACAAATCAATAAGAAAAGACAGACAACAACACAATGGACAAAAGTCCCAAATAGGCACTTCTCAAAAGAGGAGATCCAAATATACAATAAGCATAGGAAAAAGTGTTCAGCTTATTAGTCATCAGAGAAATGTACGTTAAGGAGATAATGTTTCATAGCTTCCCAAATTTAAACATCTTACACTCCCAAAGGATGGCCAGACGAGGGTGTATAAATCGGAACCACTGCTTTGAAAAAGAACATGGCATTTATTAGGTAAATTTGAAGATGCACAACACCTAACAGTTTCACTCCTAGGAATATTCTCTAGCAAAACTCGTGCACATGTGCACCAGGATACGTGGATGTTCATGGCATAAAAGCACACGCACAGTATGATTCCTTTATATCAAAGTCAAAAACTGGCACAACGAAATGATGTTATTTAGATTACACACATTGGTCATAACATGCTAAGGAAAAGCAAGGAAACAATTGTTCCACAACTCAGAGTGTCAATGTGGGTGGAGAGGTTTGTGATAGGAAGCGGCAGAAAGAGGGGCTTTTGGGGTGTTGACAATAGTCCCTTTCTTGATAAGAGTGGTAGTTACATGGACATTTGCTTTATAATTACCACAGATCATACAGACCTGCCTTGTGCACTATTTAGTATGTGCTGTATTTCACAATTGAAGAAGAAGCAGATCACACAGGGTTTTAAATGTCACATTTGCCTACTCTCCTCAAAGTGCTCCTCGTTCACGGTGCTCCTGTGATGGCCAGAATGTAGACATTCCCCGACTTTCTCGTCCCCTTTTCTCTGAGAAGGGCAATAAATGGCCTTACACTTGGATTCTCCAAATACTTACTTCAACAAAATTATTTTTCCCATGAAACATCATGGTAACATAGTTTCTTTTAATATTTTCAAGACTGATTCAAAGTTTGTGTTTATTTAATTCTACCGATAGCAGGTGCTCAAATTTGTCAACTGAAAAGTTTGAATTTATCATTTAATTCCACACATGCTAGGTGCTCAAATTTATTGACTAAATTATATAAACCTTTTTTGGTAAGATAAGTCTATCTCTTTCTTTCTTCTAGGAAATTTCCCCCTTGGTTTTAAGCATCCTCTGGAGCCTCTCCGGGGATTTGTAAAAGTGGTTGAAAGTACTAAACACCGGATATAAGTTAATTCCACTTTTCATAAAAGGGCAGAAATGGATTTTGCAACTTTCCAACAGGTAAGGATGAGGTGCATTCAAGTAAGGTTCTGCAAAGGATTGAATGTGAACATATAAATGTGCTTTCAGTGCTCTTCATAAAACAGGCTCGGACGTTTTCCCTGTAGAACTATATAGCAGACAAAGTTTTCTGCTGAATACCCAGCATGAACTTTTTTTAAAAACCATTTTGATATGAATTATGTAATGTACAACCTCAAACTTTACTCTAAACTGCTAGGAAACAGCTTCAGCCTCAACCTTATCAACTCTGAAAAACCCTAGTATGCATAATTGGATTCTATTTTCTGCCCCTGGCCAGTATCCCCATTCTGATTTAAAACTCCTTGGTCCTGCTTCATAGTGCATATTTATGATTTACCATTATATTGCATGCATGTAAGACACCTCAAGTCCTTACTGAAACCAGGTAAGAGTAACAGGAAGAGAAAGGAAGACCTGGATGTAAACCCAGAAGAGGAAACCATTGCCATAGGTTTTAGTATGGTTTCTTTACGGAACAAGTCGCGTTGGAAAAATCTAATTTTTTTAAATAAAGAGTTAGATTGGACCAATAAATAAGGAAGGTAAGAGGCATAGGTACCTCCATGATTTGTACCTTCTGAAATGCCAGGATACCTTTCTGGTCAGCATGAAGACATCTGTAGCGATTGCAAAGCACCAGGGAGATTCAGCCTGTTTGCCTTTAAGCCATGGTGACTCAGAGGAAGCTTCTGGGTGGCAGGACTTGTGTGTGGGCCCAGTATCTTCGTCCAGAGCGGCCTCATCGAAGTTCTGATGCAGTAAACCCATCATAATCTGGACAAGGCATGAGCTTGGTGTGAAAAAAATACTGGTTTCAAATTCTACCTCTGCCCACATATGAGCATGTCATCTTGGGAAGCCATTGCTGAGCCTTAGCTTTATATTCTATAAAATAGGAATGTTAATTACACCTTCAGGCTTGTTGTGAAAATTAAAGTCAACCTACAGAGCACCTGGCATGAAGCAGATAGTAAAAAAAAAAATGTTGAATATACTTGATTGCAGAATTAGGATCGGAAAAGATTAGACAGACTGGAGAGATGAATCGAAGCTAATAAAATAAGATGGGATAGTTTTATAATTTCAAATTTGGTTAAAACAAATGAAAATAAATTGCTAAAGTCCAGGAGGGGAAGCTAGGGAACAGCTCTCTCTCTGCAAGCCTGACTGTACTGGACTCTAACAGCTTCACTTTGGATACACATGTCAGCCAAAGCAGAGTGTGTGAGGAAGCCGGTTGTTAGCCAAAAGCAAACTCCCCATGTGTTAGCTGTGTGACCTTGCACGGCCCCAACAACGTGACCTGTGGTGATGCTCTCCCATCAGTCTCTGCCTGGAATGTTCCAGTGACGAGACACGTGGATCCTACCCCAGTACTTTGTAGCTCCTGTGCAGCCAATGGAAAGCATTTGCTAAGTTGCATCTTTCTCATTCTACTCTTCTTAAATCCATCTGTTCACAGCTTTGAGCACATCTCAGGGAAGTGTGGGTCCTCCTTAAAATAAGTTCAGAGGTAGAACTTTTTCTTGGTGAGGACCAGAGATATTTTAGATTGTTATCTCGTCTGGAATGACTAACAACAGCTCCCCATTCATGGAGAAAAATAATAAAGATCATCTCTTGAATTTATTCACTTTTGCCTGAAGAGGCCAGCAGGAACAAGAGTTGTTCCACAGTAGCCGCTTCTCCAAGTCTGAAGAGAAACGTAAAGTTGGCCTTTATTTTTGGCCCCACTAAATGAATCCATTCAGTCAACAGAATCTGGTGAGTAGCTACCGTGTTTTAGGCACCACGTTAGGAACATAACCATGAATAATGCTCTCTCTTGTCGGTATTCTTAACTGGTCATGGCCCCTATCGTGCCAGAGACCACAGATCTTCGTTAACAAGTTACTGCTTGCCCCTGAATTCATCTTCCCTCCACCCAAGGTGACATCACAAGTCAGTGCTCTGAAATCTCCCATCTGCTTGCTTTTTAACTCCTCATCTATCCTCACTTGATTGACAGCTTAGTCTCAGACTGTCACCTTGGCTCTGATGCAGAAGCCCACAGAAAGTTGCCTCTAGAGACCGCCTCTCAACCCCACACCCTATTCCACAGGCAAGTGGAACTCAGGACTGGGGCACTGCAGGCCCAGCAAGGCAGCCTCCTCCAGACCCGCACCAGCCAGGAAGGGAGAAAGAGGAAACCTGTCCGCTCGCAAGGTGCTACAGATCCACCTGCGCATCCCACAGCCAGCACAGCTGAAGCTTCCTCACAGACTCCCTGGAACTCCCAAGTGCAGAGCAGGTGGTCCGTCTGAATTCCTTGGAAATAATCTATGCAAATGCACAGTGATTTAGCTGTGGTGGAGTTAACAGGTTCCTGGGACTTGAATGGGATAGAAAACCTGTTGGATTCCTGCTTGCCTCCAATGTTGCCTGATGGTTGGCAAGCCTGAACCTGCTTCAAAGCCAGCCTTGCCTCTTCTCCTGACATCCCACAGTTGGCTGCTCAGCTAACTCCACACAGCCGTGCCCAAGCTTCCAGGTGACTTGTGCGTAAGCTCACACTAGAATTCAGGGCCCTCCCTGGGAATGCAAACTGTGACTGCATTTCAGTGATGAACTTTTCTGTCATTAACCGAACTCATACAAAATGAGTGTTATTCCCCAGGCATGAGGGGGCGGGAATGGTTCTACGAAGGAAGCTATATAGTGTAGCCAGAAGAACTAAGAGGAGAAAACTACAATTTATTGAGCATCTACTATAGGACAGGAAGGTGGAGGGGAAAGAGGGGTCGGAGAGAGAGAGAGAAACATCAAGTTTTTGTTGTTCCACTTACATATGCACTCATTGGTTGAGTCTTGTGTGTGTTCAAACCCTCAACCTTGGCGTATCAGCATGATGCTCTAACCAATTATGTACCTGGCCAAGGCTTTATCTTTGCATTCTGATTGCCTTTCACAATGTTGAACAAATAACAGGCACTTAATAAATATGTGTTGGATAAATGAAGAACAAACATAAAAGGAAAGAAACAATAAATGAAGAGACACTTTCTAATTTATAAAAATACTAGAGGCACGGTGCACAAAATTCATGCATGGGGGGTGGGGTGGGGAGGGTGTGTCCCTCAGCCCAGCCTGCACCCTTTCCAACCTGGGACCCCTCGAGGGATATCTGACTGCCCATTTAGGCCCGATCCCAGTGGCAATCCAAGACTGCTTGCTCCCAACTGCTCACCTGCCTGTCTTCCTGAATGCCCCTAACTGCTTCTGCTTGCCAGCCTGATCACCCCCTAACCACTCCCCTGTCAGCCTGATTGATGCCTAACTGCTCCCCTGCCAGCCTGATTGCCCCTAACTGCCCTCCCCTACAGGCTTGGGTCCCCCCCAACTCTCCTTCTCTGCAGGCCCAGTCGCCCCAACTTCCCTTCTCTGCTGGCCTGGTCACCCCTAACTGCCCTCCCCTGCAGACTTGATCGCCCCCAACTGCGCTCCCTTTCAGCCCTGGTCCCTCCCAACTGCCCTCCTCTGCTGGCCTGATCGCCCTAACTGCCCTCCCTTGCAGGCCTGGTTCCTCCCAACTGCCCTCCCCTGCTGGCTATCTTGTGGTGGCCATCTTGTGTCCACATGGGGGCAGCCATCTTGTGTGTTGGAGTGATGGTCAATCTGCATATTATTCTTTTATTAGATAGGATAGAGGCCTGGTGCATGGGTGAGGGCCAGCTGGTTTGCCCTGAAGGGTATCCCGGATCAGGGTGGGGGCTCCCTTGGGGCGTGGGGTGACCTGGGTGAGGGGCCTGTGGTGGTTTGCAGGCCAGCCATGCCCCGGCAACCCAAGCATAGGCTGGAAGCAGGTATCTGGGATTTATTTATCTTCTATAATTGAAACTTTGTAGCCTTGAGCAGAGCCAAGTCTCCTGCTCTCCGAGGCTGCAGCCATTTTTATTGGGATTTATTTACCTTCTATAATTGAAACTTTGTAGCCTTGAGTGGAGGCCTGGGCCAGCCAGCCTGTGAGGAAAGCTTGGCTTTCTACATTGCCGGGGAAACCCAAGCCTCCTGCTCGCTCTGTGGCCGCAGCCATCTTGGTTGGGTTAATTTGCATACCTGCTCCTGATTGGCTGGTGGGCATGGCTTGTGGGTGTAGCAGAGTGGTGTTAATTTGCATATTACTCTTTTATTAGATAGGATTAACTTTCACCAAAATAGATGAGGAATTGCATCCCCTCTTTTTAGGTGCACCTGTCCCTATTGTTCTCAGGACCTGCCATCACAGGGCTCTGGCTCCTGACAGTCCACAACTCCGGTCTCCATGGTTCCTTGGAAAGCACACCGAATTCTAAACCAACTTTTGCCTTCCTCTACTGTGATGATAAACTGCGTGCATGACATCTTAGCTTTGTCCAATCACTTTGTCACTCCAGGAAGGAAGTGAAGTAGAAAGTAATGATATTTTCCTAATGATGAGAGCCATGGTAAATGGAATTGCCTGAGCTAATCTGAGTGCACTTCTGTGTCCAGAATGATCCTCTCACATTCAATTCCATTTTCAATTCATTTTCTCTGTGTCATATTGATTCATGAGACCTCTCTCTGAGTTGCATGAAATCATGGTAATGTATCCCCTGTTGAACCAAATAATTAAAACGATGTGTCTTATTTTTTAACTGCCTTTTCTGCTATAGAAAAAGGACATGGAGAAGCAGAGAGCACCATGGAGGTAAATTCCCTGCCTCAGGGCATACCCTATTACCCAGCTAAGCCACGTCAATGGAGAATGACCTGATTAGACATTTTCTTTCTCTGATCCATACATATAAATGCAAGAACTGAGTAGCCCCCCGTCTAGTAGGAAAAAAGAAAGGGAAATGAAGGAGGGAGGGAGAAGGATTTACTGAGAGCCCACTTTGGCTGGAACTGAACCAGGCACTGTCACACAAGTTACCTCACCTCAGGGGCTGAAGGATGTTGACGGCTTGCTCAGAGCAATAGGCAGCCGGGTGGGATTCTAAAGCTAGGTCTCTGCTGCCAAAGCCAGTGTCCTGAATGCCACGCACCAGACCAGGATGCCTCCTCCAATCTTTTGGTCTCACCCTCCCAATGAACATATTCAGATACATCCTAAATTCCAGCCACAGCAGACGATTCTCCAAACAAACTAGATACTTTAAAGTTACTGGCAGATATATATCTAAAGGAAATAAAATCAGGATCCATTCTATTTACACAAATAGTCATCCATACCTGCCGTTCTAAACCTTGTGTGTTTTCTTCATCATGTACATTGGAGTTTATTCCACCTCAGATTATGAAGAGCTTTCTCTTTCCTTTATGGCAACACTGTATTGTACTGTGGGACTATGCTGAGGTTGATGTGGTGACATACACTTGTTCCCAACCTTTTTCTCTGACAAACTATGCTGCAATGATCAACCTAGTCCCTTTTGCACAAGGATGAGTGTATCTGCAGGACAACTTCCTAAAAGAGGAATCACTACATCACATGTAAGTGCATTCGCAATCATGAGAGATCTGCTAAACTCGCACCAGCTAATACTCCAACCAGCAACACATGAGAGGGCTTGTTTCCAACACTGTTGTCCACTCAGTATCATATTCATTTCCCAATCACTGTCCAACTCATAGGAAAAATCACACTATGCATTTCAGGTCTTCAGACCTTTGCGTTTGCAGTTCCCTCTGCTTCACTCACCCTCCTCCCTCTGGCAGGTGATCTTCTACCGATTCTGCACTGCCCAGAGACATTCCCTCCCTGAGGACACCTACAGTTCCCACATCACTTGATCAGACCTCTGTTATTGCTCCTTCCACGTTATTTGTTTAGGTGCCTATCTCCCTATCAATTTCTTCAAGACAGGGATCTTGGTGTCCTCAACACCCAACACCATCCTAGCAGACAGGTGCTCATTTAATGAATTTTTAAAATGCCTTGGTTGCATTTCACTTGGTAACAAAATTAGCAGACTAGATTTCTGCAGTTTGCAGTAATGTCTCCTCTCGGACATACTTGGGTGGTAACCTGCCACACTGGACCGTCTCTAGCTCAGGGTACTTCTCTGATTTGCCACTGAATATTCATTCCTTGTAGAGAAAAGGAAAATGGTTAGTAGGAATGGACTGTGGAGTTGACCATCAGACCTGACCCCATACTTCCTGGGTGTGGTCTGGCTTTGAGTTCTGAATGCATGTGAGCAGAGTTGTAAAATTCCTGTCATGTGGGCCAGGCTCCAAGGGAACTCATCCCATCCAAGTCTTAACTAGAAAGGTGTAGCTATAACATTTTAGCCATTGAGAATTTCCCTTGCAGATTTACACTGCTAAAATAAAGGATTGTAGTATTGCCAGACAAAACAAACCAGACTTCTTTTAAATGAAAGACATGGAGCTAGCTTATTCACTAAATATGAATTTTAGGGTCATGACAACAACTCCTGGCTACTTTGAAAAGGAAATTAATGTGAATTGCCAACTCTGCTCATTTTTCTCATATATAAATGTGTCTTCCTCCTACCCACCTCTCAGCTGGGTTAACTGAAGAGGAATGATGATGTATCACATCTACTTACCTAAATTTCATTTTTTCTCATCATAAGCAATTTATATGAGGACTGACATTAATTAATCCCAGCTTCATCTATCACATAGTTCAACATTTAATTTAATCTCATGCATCCAATAAAAAACTAGTATTCTGAATTCTAGAATCCTTACCTTGAGTGAAAAAGGAGGCCATAAATCTAAGGCAGCACTTATGTCTCTTCCTTTTGCCTACTACTCCATCAAATACAAGTAGATACTGGCTTTAGGAAAGTTCAGGAAAGAGAATCATCCAGATTGATGGACTTAGACCTAATGTGGCGGTGTGCTTAACCATGACCAGTCTCTCAATTCCTAATGACCCTCACAATAAGAAGTCTATCATGAGGAATATTTATCAGAAATTCAAAAAGCCTTAACTTTGAGTCAGTACTATGTAGTTCTTTAGAGTGTATTGTGATTTCTGTTTTGAATCCGCAATCCTGACCAAACACATTCTAACTGTCGAACTTTGGAGAGCCAACCAGAAACCAAGGTCTGTAGCACTTTCCCAGTTACCTGAACGGCACCAACACCTGCCTGTTTCCCCTCCTTCCAGTCTCCTTATCCAGAGCTCAGAACACCTGGCCTTCCAATGTCATCTTGACCTTGCCCCATACACTAGTCAGTGGTCATGTTATAAGTGAATGAATATCTCACCACGGCTCCAAGTGCAATTTATTAAACACTCTGTTCTTTCTTCACTGATTTGTAATAACAGTTTTTGTATATAAAATTTTAAATATATATGCCTTTGGACTTGTTTCTGTTCCACTGATCTGCTTGTATATTATTGCAGTGTGCTTCAGGTAAGCCCAGGATTAAATGGTCCATGTTATATTAAGAGAATGGTTGACCTTAATTTATATTTGTATCATACCAGTGAATACAACTTTAGTGTTCTGCGAAAAAAATTTAAAGAGGATTTGAAATGACTTTCCTTGACACCGGTCTGTTGGGATCTCCACTAGCTTCAGTAGAGCAGAAGAAAGAAAGACTGTGTGAATCTGATAACTTGAGGACATTTAAAAGCTTTATTCTTTATCCATTCCATATAGCAGGGGTCCTCAAATTTTTTAAACAGGGGTCCAGTTCACTGTCCCTCAGACCATTGAAGGGCCGGACTATAGTTAAAAAAAAAAAAAAAAACAACTATGAACAAATTCCTATGCGCACTGTGGGCCCGGGGACGAGTTGGCTGCTAAAAGCAGGACAGGCAGCGGCACCCGGCAGGCTGGATAAATGTCCTCGGTGGGCCGCAGTGGCCCGCGGGCTGTAGTTTGAGGACCCCTGCCATATAGCCTATCTAAAGATTCTCTGGAGTTGTCTGTTTATTCATACATTCAGTTTAGATTTATTATGCACTTGCTATATATTATATATACTATATTAAACACAGAAAGAACAAAATTAGCTAAGAAACAGACCTTGATCCCGAACAATTTATAGCCTCTTTAGGGAACATACAAATGTAAACAAGTTTTGTTTATAAAAGATCTGATAAAGATAAGTACAAGATACAGCAGTGGCCCAAAGTGGGAATACACAAGCTCAGGGAAGAGGAGCAGAAACATATCTGAGTACTACAGGTTAAATATGAGCTCACAAGGTGGAAGAAGGCCTGCCAGGCCATCCAACAGAGCCAACACAGACAGAGGCACAGGCCACAGCTGGCCTGGAGTCCTGAGGTAACAATGGTGAGGCCTCTTGGAGCTGGAAAACAGAGAAGATGCTGTTGATGAAGGAGGAGAGACAAGTGAAAAAACCCAAGTCATAAAGGGCTTTTGAACTTTGTAAATGTGAAGAAATGCAAGAGTGATTTTCACAGGGAGATGAAATGATCATTTTCACATTTTGGAAAAATAACTTTGGTTGGAGTATGGAAACTAGATCAGAGGAAAGTGATACTAGGGCCACAGAGAAACATGGGACTGTAAGAACAAGGCTATTATGACTTTAGCTATATAGAGAGATGATAAGAGACCCTGTGATAGGTTAAGTAGCCATATTGTTTTTCTCTTCTTCAAGCTACATTAATACTGATTCATCATTTAAAGAGAAAAATAAGAGATTTTTATTGGCAATTGGGTAAACTCGACAACAGAGTATGTACATAAACAGAAAACTGGTCAATAAAAGTTAGCTACAAATAAACTCTTGGGAAGATTTTTCTGAGTCTCATTAAAATAAGAGAAACTTCTAAGTCACTAATCATCCGAGAGATGCAAATCAAAACGACAATGAGATACCATCTCACACCTGTCAGAATGGTGATCATCAACAAATCAACAAACGACAAGTGCTGGCGAGGATGTGGAGAAAAAGGAATCCTCGTGCACTGCTGGTGGGAATGCAGACTGGTGCAGCCACTGTGAAAAACAGTATGGAGTTTCCTTAAAAACTAAAAATGTAACTCCCATTTGACCCAGTGATCCCACTTCTAGGAATATATCCCAAGAAACTAGAAACACCAATTAGAAAGGATATATGCACCCCTACGTTCATAGCAGCACAATTTACAATAGTTAAGATTTGGAAACAGCCTAAGTGCCCATCAGCAGATGAGTGGATTAAAAAACTGTGGTACATCTACACAATGGAATACTACGCTGTGGTAAAAAAGGAGTTCTTACCATTTGCAACAGCATGGATGGAACTGGAGAGCATTATGCTAAGTGAAATAAGCCAGGCAGAGAAAGATAAATGTTACATGATCTCACTCATTTATGGAATATAATGAACAACATAAACTGATGAACAAAAATAGATCCAGAGACAGAGAAACATCAATCAGAACGTCAAACCTCATAGGGAAGGTAGGAGAGGGTGGGGGTAAGGGGGAGAGATCAACCAAAGGACTTGTATGCATGCATATAAGCCTAATCAATGGACACAGACAACAGGGGGGTGAAGGAATGAGTGGGGGGGGGATAGGGGGTAATGGGGGAATAAGGACACATATGTAAAATCTTAATCAATAAAGAAATTTAAAAAAATAAGAGACTTAATCCTAGGCTACATTATAAATTCCATCCAACCTAATTTCCCTGACTGAAATTTTGAGACGGGGACATCATCATTTTGAGGTCTAAACCATGACTTTAGTTCAAAACAATGACTCTGGCCTGGCTTGTGTGGCTCAGTGGTTGAACATCAACCTGTGAACCAGGAGGCTTGATCCTCAGTGTGGGATGTGCGGGAGGCAGTCGATCAATGATTCTCTCTCAACATTGATATTTCTCTCTCTCCTTCGCCCTTCCTCTCTGAAATCAATAAAAATATATTTTAAAAAATAATGACTTTGACTTTGGTATAGGAATAACTAATGAGGCAAGCAATTCTCTTTAAGTATTCTTGAAAGAGGCTCCCAGCAGATGGGGGAAGAGTGTTCCCCACATAAGCAGCAGAGGTCTGGAAGCTAATATGTTTGGAAAACAGCTCTTCCCCATGGTTCCCCCAGGATATAACCCACTGCATTTCCTTATGAACTGAAAACGAATATGTACATTTCCTTTTGTCTTAGAAATTTGAAACTTTATCTTTATCCGAAGTTATATTTTATGTTCATTTAATATCAAGTTGATCAGTTAATATTTGGGGAGGGTCAAGAGCCACTCTTGATCTGGTCCTAACATGTGCAGTGAAGTTTCCAGCGATTCACGGCAGGTGTCATCCATCTCAAGATACTGAAAGCTCATGGGAAGAGAATTAGACAGGAAATCGGAGGCTACATCAAATGGGAGAGTCACTGGGCACGTTTGCTTCTATCTTTCCTGATAAAGGCTCTGCCACTTGTCATAGGCTATGGTTGTTGTAGTGACAGCATAGAGGAGGATGGGATGGAGGGTGAGTAGAGAGGGCAAACTGTGGCAATAAAGTAAAACATGACAAGGTAAAGAGTCTGGGCATGCTTGTTTGGACTGGGGTAACCTTGTGCAAGCCTTACGACCTCCATAGCCTGCTGCCATGATGAGGCCAAGACCTAGGATTGGTTCCTCTCCTCCCTGTCACCAGCTGGGACTGTCCCACAGTGCCTGGCTCATTTTACTCATATTTGATTATTTTTTCTTGAGGTTAGTGTCATCTCCTAATGCTATCCTGTTTCCTTCACCACCGCTCTGGCAATCCATCAATCTTTGTCTGCTTATGCCTAAGCTTTCATTAGAAGCAGGGTGCGGAGAAACCAAGATGGCAGCATAGGTAAACACCTGAACTTGCTGCCTCGCACAACAACTTCAAAACTACAACTAAAAGACAAAACGGACATCATCCAGAACCACAGGAAGACTGGCTGAGTGGAAATTCTACAACTGGAAGGAAAGAGAAAAGCACACTGAGACTCAGAGGAGGTGCGGAAGGCAGAGGTAGGGAGGCGCACGTGTGGAGAGGGCTGGCAACTGTGTACGTGGCTGGCTTTTTCAAGCTGGAGGGAGACACAAGCTCCCGACTGCTCTGAACTCCAGTTCCGGGCAAGACTCTGGGGACCTAGACTCATACAGGGAGAAACTGGGCTGTCTGGAAGCAGGTGGAACTCGAGGGCGGCTTTCTCTCAGAGGTGCTTGCAAAGATTACCGAGTGACACTGAGACCCGGGGGCCACTTAGGAAAGGGCTGACGGGAAGCCATTGCTGTTTGCTCCACCCTGAGACTCCGCCCCATCCAAGCTGTGTGTAGAGGCTTTTGCATATGAATGGCCTGGTCCTTTGAAATCTAAACTTACCTATCAAACTGCAGCTGAGTCAGAGAGACCCAGAACATCCAAAAGAAGGCCCAAGCCCCCACAGCAGCTTGCACCAATTCATAGCTGGGCTTCATCTGGGTACTTCCAAAACCTAAACAAAGAAGAGGAATCTGCAGATCTCTCTGTAGCTCCTGCTGGGTGGCCTCAGGCAGAGGCTAAATTAGCACCTCCTTGGAGATCCAAGAGCCAGTACCCAGGGGTCAGAGTAGGACCACCCAGATTACAACTCCTCAGACCCATAAGAAACACACTCAGGGGGCAGACATAGTGAGCACCAAAGCCCATAAAGCAAGTCTTGCCTCATAAGGGTATCTCTACCACAGAATTTCTCCCATCATAGACACAGCTGATGCTCACAGCCGACTGGCCTGGAGGTCAATTCCTCCCAGTGATACCAACAACAACCAAGGCTTAACTACAATAAGACTGCACACAGCCCACAAAGGGGTGCACCAAGAGTGTCCACCTCAGGTAACTGGGGAGGCTGAGCCACTGGGCCCTATAGCACACAAAGCCACTCTAGCAACTCAGGGAAGCAGCCAAAATGCGGAGACAAAGAAACAAGTCACAAATGAAAGAAATGGAGGAAAGCAAACTACTGGATATAGAGTTCAAAACCATGGTTATAAGGTTTTTCAAGAATTTTCTAGAAAAGGCTGATAAATTTAGTGAGACCCTCAAGGATATGAAAAAGGACCAACTAGAAATTAAGCATACACTGACTGAAATAAAAAATAATATACAGAGATCCAACTGCAAACTAGAGGATCGCAAGAATCAAGTCAAAGATTTGAAATGCAAAGAAGCAAAAAACATCCAACCAGAAAAACAAAAAGAAAAAAGAATCCAAAAATATGAAGATAATGTAAGGAGCCTCTGGGACAACTTCAAGTGTACCAACATTCAAATTATTGGGGTGCCAGAAGAAGAGAGAGAGCAAGATACTGAAAACCTATTTGAAGAAATAATGACTGAAAACTTCCCCCACCTGGTGAAAGAAATAGACTTACAAGTCCAGGAAGTGCACAGAACCCCAAACAAAAGGAATCCAAAGAGGACTACACCAAGACACATCATAATTAAAATGCCAAGAGCAAAAGACAAAGAGAGAATATTAAAAGCAGCAAGAGAAAAACAGTTAGTTACCTACAAGGGAGCACCCATATGACTGTCAGTTGATTTCTCAACAGAAACTATGCAGGCCAGACGGGAGTGGCAAGAAATATTCAAAGTGATGAATAGCAAGAACCTACAACCAAGATTACTCTACCCAGCAAAGCTATCATTCAGAATTGAAGGTCAGATAAAAAGCTTCACAGAAAAGAAAAAGCTAAAGGAGTTCATCACCACCAAACCAGTATTATATGAAATGCTGAAAGGTATTCTTTAAGAAGAAGAAAAAGGTAAAGATAAAAATTATGAACAACAAATACTTACCTATCAACAAGTGAATCTAAAAGTCAAGTGAATAAAAAATCTGATGAACAGAATAATCTGGTGAATATAATAGAATCAGGAGCATAGAAAGGGAGTGGACTGACAATCCTGGGAGGGTAAGGGGTGTGGGGGGTGTGGGAAGAGACTGGACAAAAATCATACACCTATGGATGAGGACATTGGGGGGGGGGGGCGGTTAAGGGCATGGGGTGGGGTGGGAACGGGGTGGAGGGGAGCTATGGGGGGAAACAATGAGGTACAACTGTAATAATCTGAACAATAAAGATTATATATATATATATATATATATATATATATTCTAAAATGCATAAAAATAAAAAAGAAGCAGGGTGCCTGTGCAAATAAGGATTGTGGTGTGCCGTCACGTGTTTTCCCTCAGCAGCACACCCAAACCTGAGCTCCAACCCCACATGATCCCCATGACATGCATAAAACACCCAGCACAGTGCCAGGGGCAGGATTCTAATAGGATTACATAAGAGAAAGAAGTAGATAAATATCTCAAAATACCAAACCAAGGGTACAAAACACAAGAGAAAGGAGAGGGTAATTCCAGGATACCTAGGCTGAAGTGCTTTGATGTGGTGTGGATTGCCTGTGGGTGTAAGAGAACAAAAGAGACTAAGGAAGAATCATCAAACGCTTTCAAAAGAACTGGAAGAAGCCTATTTTGTAAACCCAAACACAACTCTAAATTATAACAGAGAGACCTTACTTTTAGGATTTTGCCTTAGGAGTGGGGGAAACAAGGATTTTACATTCCCTTTGAATTGTGCTCCTTTGGGGATCTTTAAAATCACTTTTAGAATAAGCTTGTTTTGCCCTGGTTATGCGCATGGCTCCATGTTGGCATCTTCACATTAAATATAGGTACAGTGCAAAGAGCAATAAAACAAATACATGCACAGCTGTAATATGAGGCAAAGGAAAGTAGCACCAAGAGTGTGTGAGTGTGTGTAGGACATCATGCATGACCATTACGCTGGTCTCTGAGAGGAATCGTGTGTAGTTGTGGACCTTGAGTTGTCAGGTTTGAGTACATGCTTCTGCAGAGATCCTCAGAAAACCTCTTGGCCAAGCAAAGCGAAGTTCATTGGGCAAAGTGGGTAAGGAAGGACACCACATTAACAGTCTTAGTAGTATCTCAGAAAAGGCAAGTCAGGGAGGGTATTTGTAAGGTTTGGGAGGACTAGGTTTCAGTGGTTTAAGGTGAGTTCCAGTGGGTAACTAGCTGGGATTGGGCAAGTTTTGTGACAGCATAGTTTAGGATTAGCAAATCCTGAGAAGTAAATTGTTGTCTACTAAGAAGCCATTTGCCCAGATGGTTACAATCTATTGTCCTTATAGCAGAGCTGTTTGCTGAGATAAACTCTGCCTGAACCTATCAGTTTATAAGGATTTCCTGGAACACACCATGAAATTAGATATGAGTATAAAACCTTATCTTCCTGGGCAAAAAATTTTCATGAAACAAATGGTGAGGTTTTGTTGACACAGATGGTCTCCAGTCTCTGTTTCATAGCTAAGGTCTGAGGTTGCAGGTAGTCTCAATTTCCAGGTCAGGATGAGTTAGAAGATAACAGGAGATGAAGCTGGAAGGGTGGGTTGTTCTAAGCCCCGGTGACTTAACTGCCATCTAGCAGAATAAGTAAATAAGCTGGAATAACCTACTTGAAATCTGTACACTTTATTACTGCAATGTTGCTAGCTTTGATCATCTGCTTTCTCTTCACATCACTACTATACCAGGTAAAGTTTCCTCTGTATTTTTCCTAGAATTAGTGTCTTCTAAATGGTCCCCCACCCTCTGGTCTCTCTCCTTTCCATCCATTCTACCTCCTGCTCTCAGAGTATTCTTGCCAACATATGACTTGGGCCCTGCCATCCTCCCACTCCCACCCCACCCCCAATCACTGAGCTCTTGAACTCTAATGAGTAAGCCTTCTTCGAGGTCCTGACCCTTCCCACGCATTTCCAACCCCTGCAATATCCTGTGTGTTCATGAACACCTGCCATGCCTTCATACCTCACCCTGACGTCTGAGGAGCTGGGAGGACACTGTGGATGAGGTGGGAGGGGGTCTCCAAGTTAAGAGAGGAAGGGTGTGATTTACAGGCACACTCTCCCGAAGTCTGTGATAAAGACTCAAATATAAATCAATGCATGGTGCTTAAGTTTTAGTGGACTTTAGATTTTATTTTCTTTAAAAGTGGCTAAGCTGTGTGCTCAGTGTACTAAAAACAAACAAACAAAAACCTGGTTTTAAGAGTGTAGCCCTGGCTGGTATGTTTCACTGGTTAGAGCATTGGCCTGCACACTGAAGAGTTGTGGGTTCAATTCCAAGTCAAGCGTGTGCACCTAAGTTACAGGTTCGATCCCCATTCTGTTCTGGGCACATGGGGGAGGCAGCCAATTGATGTGTCTCTCTCACATCAATCTCTCTCTCTCTCTCTCTCTCTCTCTCTACCACCCTCCCTCCCTCCCTCCCTCCCTCCTCCCTGGGTCCCTTCCACTCTCTCTCAAAAAAAAAAATCTATGAAAAAAATATCCTCTGGATTAACAAAAAGAGAAAAAAAGAAAAAGAAAAAGAAAGTGTAAAGCGCTTTTCTTCAATCTTGCCTACCAGTTTCTCCCTCATTATATACGAAGTTCTAGGGATGGGGCGACTACTTTGTGCCAGGCCCAGTGTCAGGAACTTGACTACACACAGTCGTTCAACCCACTCCATGACCAGAAGAGTTAGCTATTATTCTCCACGTTTCACAGAAAAGGAACCTGGGTGCTGAGAATTCACATAAGCAAGCTAGATTCTCATTGCTAGAACATGACAGGTATTTCATTTCAGATCTGTTTGACCCCTAGATCATGCTATCTTGGAGGCTGAATTTGCAAACCCAAATTTCAAAGGGACCCACAGCAACTCCATCCATCTCCATTCCATAGCAGCCTGCCTCATTCTCATACACCTGCTCCTTCTTCCAGTGACCCGGTTGTTCATGTTGATCAGCCATAGCCCGCGGAGAGGCCTTTCACTCACACCTCTTCTCCCCCAGCACAGTGCTGCTACCACCAACCCTACTACTGATACTGTTCTTCTCCCGGCTGCCCCCCCGCCCCTCAAACTCTGCTAACACTATGAGCACTTTCTCTGGGTCACCTGAGCACTCTGCAGACATTATTACATTGCCTTCTGGGAAGTGGGGCAGGGGAGGGGGTTTTGAGGCATTTACAAAAGTATTTTAGTTTAAACCATTAACAGGTTGAATTCTTCCATTTTTTCCCTCATAAGCATTTGACTTCACATAGACAGAAACTAACATAACTGTTTCTGATTCTGACAGATCTGTCATCTCAGTTCTCCTGCAGCTTTCCGTTGTATCAGGAATGTTTTCCCTGAACCTCAGGCAACCACAGGTCCCACTGTACCTGGGATGGTCAATTTGCACCAATTGTCTTTACATACTCATTAACAGTTCCTTCTTTCATTTCCAAAGTATTTGATTATCCTACTTAAACCTGCTACTGCAGCTAAGGAGAAACAGTAAACATTTTGCAAGGCTGTAGGGCTCACTACAGCTGTAACTACACTCCTCTCAGAAAGCCTTTCCCAGCAGGCATCTTGGCTGACATCATGTCCCTATCACCTGCTTTCTTCTCCTGGCCCAGGTGGGGCTTTGTCCATGTGAGTGATGCTGGGTGTGTATGCACAGTGACTATCTGCATTCTTACCTGGTGCTCATGCCATTCCAAGAATGGACTTCATCCTTCTCTTCGCAGAATGAAGAAGAAAATAATGTGATCTGTAATCTGTACTAAGGAAAACAAATAGTCAAAAGAAACATGAGGGCAGAGAATTCTCATGCCCCACAGGATGAATTTTCCTGCCAAGTAAAGTCTTCCTTAGAATGCATCCGTCACCCACAATGGTGTGCAGGCTTCGTCTGCAGGGTGATGGTGGTGCAGATTTCTTGATTTGGAAACTGCAACTTGATCAATGGTTAATAGGCTTCTATTTCTTGTCTTCTTATGTGCTATTAAAAAAGATGTAGAGCTATTTGGCCATTCAAGAACAAGTACTCCTGATTAGGGATTTCCTGGTAAGAAAGCACGCCCTCAGAGATAGTCGAATTGAATGAGGAAGCCAAGATGAAAATATTTGGAAGGAAAAATTGCTTGCTGGGAGGCAATCTAAATTGATACCAGTGTCAGTGTGCCTGCCAAATGAATAGGCACGTTATGAAATATTCACACAACGGGGCTATGATTCAGACCTTATCTCAGCAGTCACACGCTACCTCATAATGGATGCATGTCTCACGAGTCTTGTCTCAGACCAACTCCCACAGTGGTGGGCAGATGTGATTGTTCTGCTTTATAGATGAGGCTTGGAGAGAGCCCATATTCTCCCATATGAACTCAAGTTAGGTGGATCCGTGTATACATTGAGGCAAGTTACTTAACTTGAGCTTCCCTTATTCCTCCATAAAATGGCAATAACAACATCTAACCCAGGGAAATGATGCGTACAAAGCGCTTGGGTAGGGCCACCCCACAGCAGACACTCAGTCAGTGGTAAGTGGCCTTGTAACTATGGCCATTTCCTTCTCCTCTCCTTCACATCACTGCCCCTCTCCCCCACAGTCCGGTTCTAGCAGGAAAGCCTGGAAAAGGGTTTTCTCCTTGCATTAGAAGTCCCTCCCTCTCATGGGACTGTGGACTGCTCAGATGGCAGAAACCACGTGTGACTCATGTGAAGTCCCCATCCTGCCAAACCCTGTGCACAGTGCTGACACAGGTGAGGCAGTTAGTGAAAGAGTCCAAGTGTGGCAGCCGCCTTAGCATGTGACAAATCAGCGCCACCACCCGCCTCTCATCCCTGGCTTGTCATTTGGCTGTGCACATTGGCTACCTGACGCAGGTCAGTGGCAGACCGCTTCATTTCACCAGGCCTTCTGTTGGCCTAGCTTCACGGTGGGGTCACCCATCGTGCACATTTTGACCTGGTGGCTTGCTGATCTCCAAGCTTCTACCTGATTATCATAAAAGAAACCGCACCAATGCTCTATGAGTGCACTTCAGATCTCATTATAATTTGTCGGCTTGAGATTTTTCAAAAAGAGGAAACAGAACTCTATTACTAGTTATAGTCTTTTCCATTGCCCACCCCGCCCCCACCACCGAAAAACCATTTTATTCTGCTGTGATTTTTTTTTTCTTTGACCACGGTTATTTAGATGTACTTAATTTGCAATACGGAAAGGTGCAGAGAAGAGTTAACATAGCAGGTCTGTGACTGGCATCCTTAGAAAGGCCTGCTTGTAAGGTTGGCTTTGGTGGCATTGGGGAATTGGTTTCAAGAGGGTTTCCACCATTCTGCACCTGGTAAGAGTGGCTCATTGAACATAAACTATTTATACAAATATTGCGGTTTATGATGAACACCAACTTTCTCTGGGGAGTCTGCCAGGAAGAGGGTGCCTGTGTGACTAACCTCCAGATAAAAATCCTGGACATCTAGGCTCAGGCTAGGTTCTCTGGCAGATAACGCTTCATGCTTGTTGCCAGAATAACTGTTCCCCATGTGACTCCATCAGGAGAGGTCTCTTGGAAATTGGTACCTGTTTTCAGCCAGATTTTCCCCATGTCGTTACTAATTTTGCTTTGTTTCATTTTCTCTGCTCTGTCCAGTTTTCTGTTAAGCCCTTCAAATAAACTTTTCATGTCTGATATTATATTTTTCATTTCAACAACCCCTTTTGGTGTAGATTGCATCTCTATACTAAAATTCGCCATTACACATGTTGTCCACCTTTCCACCACAGCTTTTAACATATCTTGTCAAAAGTTATCTTAAAGTCCTTATCTTCTGATTCCAACCTTTGCACCATCACTGGATCTTCTTCTATTGATGATTCTTCTCTTGTTCCTGGGCCACATTGCCTTTCCTCTGTGCATGTCTCATAATGTGAAAAGAACAGTCAAAACAGAAGTAGAATACATTAATCCCCAGAAAAGGACACGTCCATTCTCCTGTCAGGCTTCTAGTGGGGAAGGGGGTTGGCCTCAGTCTAATTTGTAGTGACCTGGGACTAGCCTTTGTTGCAACTTTAGTCAGATTCTGTTCAATACTAGCTGCAAATATTCTGAAGGTAGAACTACAGGATTTTCACTTGATTAAGCCACCCACTCTATGGTACTTTTTATGGCAGCCCCAGCAAACTGATACAGATAGAGAGGAAGGCGATACCTTCAAAGAAACTGTCCAGAGTCAAGAAATCAGAGGATGGATAGAGTTCCCACACTATCATAGCAAAATTGTCTTTATTTAAGTCACAGCCATTCCATGTGAGTATGTACATGGCCCAGTGTCCCAGGTTTTCCCCATTCCCCTTCCTTCTCTCAGCTCCTGGGCCATCATCAAAAACCTGTGGAAACATAAAAGGTCCCGATGAGTGGATTGTCAGTGCTGGGATCTGGCAAACCAGGAAACCGAAGAGAGCTTTTGTTCCTCCAATCTGTATTTACTGAGCTGCTCAGCTCAAAGCTAAGGATAAGGGGAGCACGAGGGGACACCTTGTTACCTCCACGACACGAGTGAAGGGCAAATCCATGCCTTTGGCAGAGCAAATATATGCCTTACCTGGTCAGCTCATGCTCTGCCCAGAGCCAGGAAAAGTGGTCGTAGCTCAAGGGAAAGCCTTAGGCCTCGTGCGTCTCTCAGATTGAGGTCTGAACTGGGATGCCTCCTTGGGCAGGACTCTCCACACCCAGCAACTGGATCCCAAGTGCCAGCAACCAGAGCTGGAACACCTACACTTCTAACCGTTTGGTCCTGACCTCCAGGGGCTGAATCAGATTCCTAGGGCCTTCCCCAGATTTCGACGCTGGAAACCTTGTTTGTGAAGCCCAGAGCATTCGCTAATGTTTAACAAGCTCCCAGGCAACAAGGTGACTAAGCACAGCACCCGGCCTGATTCCTCCCATTTCGTGGGAAGGAGAGCATCCAGCCTAGTGCCGAAAGATCAGCATCTGGGCTCTTCCTCTGGGAAGCAGCGGCTGGCTGAGGGAACTTCTCTCTCTCTCTCTCTTTGGAGCCCCTAGGCATTTTATATACTTGGGGTATGTACTCCACTCCACTTTGTTGCTGCCACACATTCTAAGGTGTATGTATAGGGGGAAGGGGGCCAAAGTGGGTGCTGCCATCAGACAGACTTGGGCTCCACACTTAGCTTTGAATTCAACAGCTCTGTGAACTCAGGAAATCATCTCACTTCCTTGAGTTTCAGTTTCTTACCAAAAATATGGATAATAATATCCTCTCAAAGAGTTAGATAAGCATTAAGTGAAATAATACATACCACACATGTACCACAATGCCTGATACAAAGCTAATACCCAATAAATGTTAGCTGATATTTTTTGTTAACATACTATGGCTTCTCAGAGGGCAGACAACATGCCCTTCATTGTTTCTGCTAGACTGGTACTCGATTAATATTTGTGGATTTGAAGAAGGCAGATAAATCTGTTGGTGCTAAATGAAGACCTGATGTCTACAAAAAGAAAGTCCATAAACACACTAGCTGTCAGAAATTCGGATGGAGCTGCCCTTCTCCCACTTCCACACACATATTCCCTTTCTCTTTTCTCCTGTTCCTTTGTGTGTATGATTGCTTCTCTCCTTCAAGGCTGTAGTAAAATAGTAAAATCATAGTAAAAACTAGTGATTACTCAGTGCTAGCCATGTGTCAGGCATTGTCCTCAGCAGTTCATCACAACTATCCTATGAGGAACCGAATGATCCCATTTTAAGGTGAGTAACTGAGAAATACTGAGGTTAGGGGACTTGTCGCAAGTCCCTCAACTGAACTTGGTGAAATCAGGCAAGGAAACCAGGCAGACTTTGTGTTTCAAGCGCATGAAGAATGATGTGTAGCTCATTTGTGCTATGTGTCCATGTATAGTGTGATGTGTACATATATACATATCACACATACTAGGTGTACCAGTTAACAATGCGGGTTTTTTTTTCAATAGATGGAGTTACACATATGTTGATATATATGCAATTTGATATGTATGCTATTTTGTTGTATTGACAGCAAGCTTCAAAACTTCTTATGTCAAATTTTCTGAAGGTGTTAACTTCATAGATATTTTTACGCTTACTACAGTGTGTGGTGGCACGTACAATGTATATATGATGGTGTGTGTGTAGGTGCGTGCATGCATGTGTAGGAAAGGTCGGGGGGGGGAGGGGAGAATGTAGACGGCTTGCCCTCTGAACCCACCCCAGCCCCCTGAGGCCCCTACACAACTACCCACCTTTCAGCTCTGCAGAGCCTGCTATTTCATTCTTGCTAACTAGAAGATATCCATTCCTGCCACCCCTCAGGGGGGAAAAGAGAAAGCAGCAAGGAGACTAAGGGATTGAGAGCACCCAATGGGAAAGAATTGGCTTCTTCTGCCCCAGGCCTTTCTTACTCTGTCTCTTCTTTAGACCTTGTAGACATCAAGTTTTCAATGCACCACTGAGAGTGTCAGCCAGGTCCAGGCCTATGCTCAGTGGGACATGGCCCCCAGTACCTGTAGTTGTCCATTGACCAGCCTGAACCAAGGGTGGTAACAGGCTTCTGTCCACAGGATAAAGTTCCACAAGCCATGTGCTGTCACACTAACAGGACAGCATAGCAGGGTGTCTGATCTCACCCTTGGAGCAGATTCACTACTACCAGTGCTGAGTTTGCCGCCCAGCCGGTGTGTCTCAGATCCAGGCTAGAGAGCGTCTGCCTGGACAGGGTGCTGGGCATTAACAACAGGTAGATCCTGGCCCTGTTGCTGTTCAGTGTGGCTGCCCCTGGAAGTGTCCTGAAAACAGAACCACGGGTTCCAGAGGACTGAGACAATCTTCTTATATTCCCTGCGGAAGTTCTGGTTTAGGAGCCCATAGATGATGGCATTGAGGCAGCTATTGAAGTAAGCCAGGAAGTAGCTTGTGACAAAGAGCCCTTCCGGCACCTGAGGAGCCATTTCTTCTGGGCTGATGGCCACAGCAAGGCCGATGCAGTTCAGCGGGGCCCAGCAGATGGCGAAGATGACAAACACCACGAACATGGTAAGAAAGCTCCGGATTTCACTGGGCCGCAGGCGCAGCCTCCTTTCAGACTTGGCCTTTCTGCGGGCCTGGAGCACCAGCAACCAGATGCGCAGGTAACAGAAGGACACGACAGCCATGGGGAGGAGGAAGTGAATGGCCACCACTGCCACGGTGTACTGGGTACTGGTCTTCTGGTTAAAGGTGCAGGAGTAGATGCGTGGGTCATACTCTAGGGAACCCACGAAAAAGTTAGGCACCAAGGCCACCACGGTGAGGAGCCAGACAAGGCAGATGTAGAGCGGGGTGTGCCAGTGCCGGTAGATCCGATTGTAGGCTACACTATGGCAGATGTAACAGTAGCGGTTAATGGCAATGGCAGTAATGTTGAAGACAGAGCAGATGACACTCAGGCCCATCACAAAGGCACTGGCCTTGCAGTGCGCCTCCCCCAGGGCCCAGCCGTCACGGAAGATGGCCATGAGGATTAGTGGGTAGGGGTACAAGGCCACCACCAGGTCAGCCAACGCCAGACTCACCAAAAACAAATTACCTGGAACAGGAAACGGGAAGCAGGAGTCAGGATGAGACCTCGCGATTTCTATTCTGTAAAATGTTCTATTCTTTGTTCAGTTATTTCATAGTAACTAACTGGGCTACTGTTAGTATTGGGAGTGGAAACCACATGGCTTTTAGAGACACGGAGTTCTGGGTTCCAACTGTACCTCTGCTCACTGTGTGACTGAAGCAGTTGCTCAGACTCTCCGAGACTCATTTTTCTCATTTGTAAACTGGGGATAATGATGCTACTTTATACTGTAGCTGTGAGAATTAAATAATGATTCATCGTGCTTGAATCATTATTTAATTCTCACGAATGGTGCTCACGAATGGTAACTGGTTTCATGACAGGAACAGATGTTCCGAGGTTTTGATCATTTAACTCTGGCAAGGATTCTGGGGAGAAGAATCTGAGAATCAGGAGTATGGACTTGCCATCCTTTCCCTCTTCCTGCCCACCTCCCGCATCTCTGACAGTTTCCTTCTGCATCCTCTCCCCACTGGTTAGCAGGCACTTTCCAAGAGTTTTTAATTCATTTTTCTAAATGTGAATTGCATTTTGCAGGTGGCATGGAAGAAAGGTTTTGAGAATGGGAACGATGGGTTCTGGTGTTCCCCTGTCTGCCTTATCTGGGGCCTAAATGAAGCCATGTTGCCATGTTGCAGACACCTGGCATGGTGGCTCAGAGTCCAATTCCATGGAGGGGAGGGGCTGTGGATGCTCCCTGTCTCACAGCATCCACGGGCCTCCCAGCTGTGCCTGCACATTCCCTCACTTCCTGAACTGCCTCCTTCCTCTGAATAGAACATTCTCCAGCATCACCAAACTCAGCCATCTAGGAAGAGCCTCAGTTAACCTCAACAACCATTGATCAGTATGTTGTAGGCATGTTCTGGGCCAGCATCCTAGGGAGGAGACAGGACTTAATCCAAAAGAACATAGTCTCTGTTTCCAAACAAACACTGACTCATGAATGAAGCACCAAAAACCTGACTGTTTGGACAACATACAGTTCCTAATGCCATTTGTTTTATGCATCAAGTGTCGTACTCTCTGAGCCCCTACTGTGAGCTCAAAAGACACTCTCCCACCAGCAGAGGCCCTCGGGGACTTAGTGGGTGCTGGATGCAGTGGGTGCTGGACACACTGTTTCAAGTCCTTTGCCCTCTTGCCACATGATGAAGAGTGGCTGACCACAGAGGGCAGGAGGAATGCATTCGCAGGGGGGATTCTCCAATGAGACAAGGACACTGATGCCCCACTGCCACTGTGCATCTGCTCTGCGCTCCAGAGGCCGATGTGACCAGCCCAGGGACCCAGGGTCAGGCAGATGAGAAGAGTCCAAAAAGCACAGCAATCAGAGAGGCCGGGCTGTGGTTTGGCTTCAAAAGGATTCAGATAAAGGGAGCCTTAGAGCCACCCGGCTGGGGGTTCCTCTGTGTCAGACCTTTAGGTGAGGTGGACTCCAACTTGCCGTTAAGAACCTACAAGGTTCTTCAGCCCTCCCCTGTCCCAACACACATTCTCACCCCATCTCAACAAAGTTTCCATGGGACATGCTCCATGTGCCCTTGGGAACCTGGAAGACCCACAGGCAGCCTTCCTGAAGTGGCTATTTTGGCCTCAGAGGTTTGGGGTCAACCCCACTCAGAATCAAGAGAAAAGAAATCTGTTAGCTGCCTGGGAGTTCTCAGGACCTAACTATACTCCTAAGTCCAGACAACTAGGTTAGGGCCCAAGGGAAACAGGATGTAGAGGAGAGAAAGAGATCATTTGGAAAATTGGAGTGTTTGTGAGGTAGTGAGTGTCCCTGTTTCTTGAGACATTCTCATCCAAATGAGGTTGATGATAAAGGAGACTCCAGCCTCATGTTGACCTACAGGATTCCGTCTAAGCTACTATTTTAGGAAATCTACTCAGTGGGATAAAGCCCCCTCGTGTTTTTTCTAGTTGATTCTGCAAGTTGAGAAATGCACATCTGAGGATTTTCCTGGGGTGGGGAGGGGCCTCCTTCTCCATTTAATTCCCAGCCTTGTTTGCTGTCTCCACTGGTAAGCTCTGTCTCTGAATCCTCCTCAGACCTCATTTGGTCCCAAAAGAGTGGGGGGATTTTCTTTCTCACAGTTCTTGAATTTTCAGCTGAACTTTAAATGTTCCTTTGACATTTGGAGGTGGCGCTGGGAGTTGGAGTGACTTAGGATAATCTCAGTTTGGCCACTTTGTGCCCACATGAACTTGGGTGAGTTAATGAACTTCTTTCTCTGTGATGATTCCTTCATCGGTTCCCTCCTTGTCTTTTGAAGGCTGCCTTCCCCCTCCTCATGCACACTCCACACGGCTGTTTTGATGAGGAAAACCGCTTCTTTCCAGCACAGGAATATTGGTCTCTGCCCGGCCTGCTAAGCAGCAAACAAGCTTTTGGTACTTGCCAGCACCTGGAGAGAATGTCAAGAGCTGCTGGGAGCCAGTATAAGCCCGTCCAGCTGTTTCCCCGGGAAAGTGAGTTAGCTCTGCCATGTTAATGTGGCTCATCCCCTAGTAATGCCCCAAAGGCCAGAAAACAGCTGGTAAATAGTGGGGAGAACACATCCAACTCCACGTGGAAAGTGATTCAATTACTCTCCCCTATTACTCTGGCTGTTCTTAAAAGGCTGAAATCAACGAGTTCATGCTGTACAGTTATCTGCCCAGATGTCATACTGTCTTCTGGCTTTCTTGACATCATTATAAGTCAGGCGAATAAAATTCTGGTTTTGTCTCCCATCTGTAAGAAGTCAGGTCCTATCTGGAAGACAGTCAAGGAAAGATCCGGTTCTCCATCCATTTCTTCCCCAGACAGGTGAGGAATCAACCAGGATGCCCTGGTCATCACCCCGTGCACAGGCTTCTGATGAAAATTATATCACAAGTCCCGGTGCGTCTTCCTTCCATTTTCCTCCATCAGACAGGGCGTATTAGCAAACACAGACAACAGGGTTCTGTTTACTAATGTGTAATTCCCTTCCACATTCACACGCAAAGCACAACCCTTCACATACCAACCATCACGATTCCCTCTCCTGTCCCCTCCTCTCTCCTTCTTTCTGGGAAACCTATTTCTTGTAGAGGACCTGGTAAACTGGGAAAGAGCCAATGAGTGCTGAGCTACCTAGTTTCCATCAAATAGGAGAATTCTGGAAGACAAAGCTACCTCTAAGCCCTTACCTCTCATCCTCGTGCCCACCCTGCATGCCCGAGAGAAGAGTTTGTTGGATTTAAATTGTCACTCATCACTGTGTAGAAATACACAGTCATTGAGTAATTTATTCAACAAATATTGCTGAGCATCTGCTAGGTACTGGCTCTGCCTATGCCAGGGGTCAGGGAAATGTGGTGAGCAAGACAGGCACACTCCCTCCCTTTACAAAGCTCAGGGTCTCAGAGAGGAGGTACTTAAATAAAAACAAGATGCAGTGAGGATTATGATAAACAAGTGAACAGATGGTCTATTATTTCTAACAGGATTAAACTTCTGGTGCCTTGAGGTCTTTTCTATCTTCCACCCATTCAAATATGTAATACATTTACAGTATTGAGTACCTACCAGGCTTGGGTAGGCACAGTGATGAATGAAAGACACGGCCCCACCGCCGAGATGCCAACTGTGCTGTTGGGGGAGCAGACACAGAAACAGTGGCCCTTCAGTGTGGTGAGAGCTGGGAGGAAGACCAGAAGGAGATGGTGGGAACAGTGGGGAATAAATAAGCTGGCGTGGGACTGGGGGTAGTGTCGGGGGATGGGGCTACTTGTGCAGGGTAATTCAAGAAGCTGGACAAAACCACCAAGACCCTGCAGCTAGCTGCCTTCATCCCACAAACAGGACCCCTCAAATAGGATCTTGTATGGGAAAGAGCATAAGAAATGAATGTGAGATAATCTTTATTAGTTTCTAAGGATAGGCATTTGAAATCATTGTGAACAGATCATTTATCAAAAACTTGATTTTCTTACAAATACTAAAATAATGTCTTTTATGTTGATGTAAGCTGTTAATTCGATTCCCAAGTTATTTGAGGGCAGGAATTGTTTTCCTCAAAAATCACATTATTTATGAAAATCCTAGAGTATGTGGATGGGTCATAAGGGCAGAACTGAAATCTAACTTCACTTTAATTAATGGAGGAAAGGATGGCAAAGCAAGCTAATAGTGTAAATAAAAATATGATAGGGGATATTTCAACTTCTTAAAAGAAGAAAATATGTTTAAGAGCTTAAGCATTCATTTAAAAAAAAAAAGGAACTGTTTATTACAAAACATTCTGCCAGAATCATCAAAAGAGATCACTTGGAGACTCTTAAAGTAGCATTTTATTACCTTAATTATATGTCATAACAAAACAACAATTGGTAAAGCATCTTAAAGTTCATGATGTGTATTTATATAAATTGACTCACGTTTCTCAACAGAGTCCCTTAATGTTCAGAGGGTGATTTCCATTTTCTAGACCAAAAATCCAACACATGAATTATGTGAATTGCCTATAGCCACACAGAGAAAAAGTGCAAAAAAAAAAAAAAAGAAGAGAAACCAACAAAATGAAATGTCAAGTGGATTAAGGGCAATGGTGTAGTTTCCTGGTCATCTCCAAAAATGAGGAAGAACAGAAAAATTCCCGTTTGGCTTGGCAGTTAGGAGACCAACAGTGATATCAGCAGGGGCAAATTCTGTTGAATGTTGGAGAATAAACTTTCATGCTGTAGGTTCCACCTTCAAGGGAAGGAGAGAAGTAGAGTGGACTTAGAAAGGTATGTCTTTTGATGGGGGATTGTACAGGGTTGTTTTTTTCGTTCTTTTCCTCTTCCTCTTTCTTTCAAATGAGATTTGTATCTGACACATAATAAGCACACAGTAATATCAGCTATTATTTAGGATTGTTGTTTTTCTATTATGATTAGTTGCCTAGGAAGAACAAGACAGAGGTCCATCCTATCATGGAGTAGGATGCAGAGTGAGTGTTGGACTAGGATGCCTGTGAGATAAGCTGTGAGAAGGCAGTGGTGAGGAGGGGGATAAAGAAGGTAAGATGTGCCTATAATATCCTTAAGAACTAAGAATTTGAAATTTACTTCCTAGCTCCCTAACTGCTACTCTTTCAGCAATAAATATGTAGAATGGTGAGACGTAAGAACAACATCAGTATCTTCTCAGTTTTGCAGTGTATCAATGCTAATACAGAATCCAACTTTCTGGGGTGGGGGAAAAGGCAGTCAAACCTGAAAGTCTTCATATCCCTGGGCTATGGATAGCTACACTGTAAGAATTAAAGAAGATTATGAGCATTCACGATTATTTGGCTACAGATGTAATTATGGGATTTAAAATGTGTTCATTTTTGCTTGGGAAGAGATAATAAGGTACTGTATTCAGAACTGAATTGTGAGGTTGGAGAGCTCAGACAACCTCAGGGAGGGACTCCACGTTAGCCCAGTTTGGTCTTCCTCTGATAACAAGCATTCCAAACTGGACAAACTCAGCAGTCCAAAGACACCTGTCACCTAGAGGCATCTCCATGGGAGGTCAGCAGTAGGACAGAGCCCCATGATGAAGTAGGCTCTCCTTACCCAGTTAACACCTGGAGGGCAAGGACTGTGGGTCAATTCAACAGTTCCTCCACACCTCTCAAGAGCCTTTGTCCAGGGCCAGCCTATTTATTTGCTTACTAGAGGCCCAGTGCATGACACTCATGCACTCTGGGAGGTGGGGGAGGAGGGTGTCCTTCAGCCTGGCCTGCCTTCTCACAGTCCAGGAGCCCTCGGGGGATGTCCACCTGATGGCTTAGGCCCGCTCCCCACAAGCCCGCTCCCCAGACAGACATCCTTACCCCTGCTGCAGAGGCAGGAGAGGCTCCTGCCACAGCTGGTGCTCTCGCCAGCCATGAACTCGGCTTCTGACTGAGCAGTGCTCCCCCTGTGGGGGCGTACTGACCACCAGGGGGCAGCTCCTGCATTGAGCATCTGTCCCCTGGTGGTCAGTGCTCATCATAGCGACTGGTCTTTCGATTGTTGGGTTGTTTAGGCTTTGATATATATAGATGTCTGCTGAGAAGGAAAGGAAAGTAGGAGACATAAAAATCAAGGAAAGTTTCTTTTTCTTTTAAACACTGAAGACCCCTGTATGTGTGTGTGTGTGTTGGCTAAAGGGAAAGAGGAAGACATTAAAAACACAGAAAAGAGAGAAGGACTTTGATGGAGGAAGGTTCCAGAACAGCATCGGAAGGAAGAGATAGTAAAAATCCAGGGACTGACATTGGGGAGGTCCAGTCTGGGGTAAGAGTAGCAGTGCCAGGTACAGGAAAAGTCCTAAGCTGCTGTCAGGAGAGCCCCAAGTGTGGCAGGTACCCAGGAAGCACACCCCGAGAAGGATGAGATGCCAACCCTGTGCCAAGTGTGCTGTGCGAGGCTCTGAGAAGACAGCAGAGTGAGCACATGCCTGGCCTGACCTTCTAAGTACAGTCAGTTCCCTGCATCTGTCTCCCCACTCCTCCCCATCTGCCTTTCTCTAGTTCTACCTCTGAAAAAGTCAACCCAACACCTGCAGCAACAGAAGCGGCAGACAGAGCAGTCCTGAAAAAAAAAAAAGAGGACAATGACTCTGATCACTTACCCTGTCATCAGGAACACCCCTGTTAAGAATGACAGGGGTCTGCCTCACAGAGAAACTGGATTTTTAATAGTCAAATAAAGGATACTGATGTCTGCTAAGAAAAATGCTATGGCCTTAATATGAACTGTGTGCCTTGGTTATCAGAAATGTGTGTTCTCATTGTCATGCCTATCTTCTTAACACCAACAATTAAGGAACCAGACTTAATTACAGAAAGGTCTGAGATAAGTGTTTCTTAAAGGAAACCCAAACTCTTTAATAAGAGAAGACCTGATTAATAGCGGAATGAGTGGTGCTAACTATTCAAAATTCAGTTTTTAAACTATATAAATATTTTAAGAGGAAGGGAGAGGAAGAGAGAGGTTGAAACATCTTTAAGAGAGAATGGTTGATAGGCTGCCTCTTGCATACCCCCAACTGGGTGGGGATCAAGCCTGCAACTCAGGCATATGCCCTGAGTGGGAATCAAACCATGACCTTCTGGTTCATGGGTTGACACTCAACCACTGGGCCACACCAGCCGGGCTCAAAGTTAAGTTTTAAAGCACCTTCTGAAATCTCACTCTGCTAACATTATTTTAAGTTAATACTATGATTTTTCATTACTATCATTAATAAAGCCATGCAATTGGTTAAACTGCATGCTTAGAGCAGTCACCAGTGTGTGAGGAATCAATGTCATGTAGATATAGTGTTAAATTTATTTTCTGGTGCTGAGTGTCCAGACTCAACAGGAGGCAGGAAGGATGGAATAGAGGATGTGCCAGAAATGTAACACGCGCATGACCTGCTCCAACCATGCTCTTAAATCACTAAGGTTTCTGTGAGCCCTGCTAGGAGTGCAGAAAAGGCCAGCAGGACAGAAGAGGGGAAGCGGCACACTCTGTCCTCAGCCACCACCTCTTTCAGGGCAGGCAGCCTGCAGTACTGAGCAGGGCCACAGCCCCACCAGGCCTGCTCTCAACACCCCATCAGTCAGGGAGAGAGGTGGCCAGTGTCAGAACCTGTAGGGCACGGTCCTGCTTGCCCTTGTCCCTCTGTAAAGGAAATGAATGGTTGTGGCTGCTGCAAGTAGACGATGTGATGGACAGTATTAAATACAGCTTTTGAATCATAACTTGCTCTTTCCTAATATACAGGCTTTTCCTCAAAGGACACAATAATATCTTGAAAGTATTCCAAATAATACTAGCCACCGCTAGTGAAAGGGCTGAGTTAGAAAGCTTACTTCCTTCTTAAGATATTGTTTTCCATAGTAGGGACATTGTTTGTTTGTTTGTTCTTTAGATAAAAATCCTAGAGTCACAGGGCCACCCGAAATGTAAACATATAGCCATTGACTAAATATGGCCATTCTAAACAGTCTAGCTCCTTAGGAACGCATGTTAAGCTATATAGTTGGCTTTCTGCTGTTATCTTTTCGTTTTAATTCACGCCAGTGTATGAGTAGCCTCTAAGGCCCAAACTGGGAAATTACAAATTGACAAACAGGGCATTGAGCTTCTTCCCAAGCAGAAATGGTCAGCACACTCCCAGGACCCTTAAGGGCTAGAGTTCACTACTCCCTCCCTCTGGTTGTGTCCCCTTGCAGACCTGATAATGGGAAAGCAGAAAGGAGAGTGGGCTGGAAGGGGGAAAATATTTTCAAGACTGCAGCACTATTTGGCAAAATCATTGTTTTAATCCTCGGTCAGTCTCACGAATGCCCTGTCTTCAGGACAAAAACAAACCAACAAATAACCAACCAAAACACACCATCTCAAAGCAATCCAGCTCCGTCCAGGCAGAGCCTGCAGATTTCTGCATTTCCCCTCTCTCAGTTGGAACTGGATCTTCAAATGGCCTGAAGATAAGTTCCTGACACAAAACCACCGGAATGCTTCCATTAATTCACTCATTGTCTTAGCAAATATTTTCTAAGCACCTATTGCTTAAAGCCACAGCGCTTGAGGGGAGAGTGAGAAGTATTCAAGATCCTGAGATCTCTGTGGCCAGAGATGGACCCAATCTGGACCGGCACAAGCTGGAGCTCCAGGGAGGGCGAGGCTGTCCAGCCGCGTCGGTACCCACAGCTCCTGTCCCCCGCCACCAAGGGCGCAAGAAAAATTTTCCCCAATCATGCCAGCACTGGTGCGCCAAGTGCGCCCTCAGCAATTCCAAGAGGCGAGTTTCAGAGCCGCACGTCGGAGGGGAAGGCAGCAACTCACCCTAACTTTTGAGTTCATGACCAAACTTGGGGACTAGATTAGAGAGAAACGAACTGGGAACCCCGGCACCGAGGAGGGACTGGGCGGCGGATTGCGAGGTCTAGGGCCAGGGGACCGCCTGAGCCCAGAAGCGGGCGTGGCGCTCACCTGCATAGTTCCGGAGCTTGCGGTTCCTCAGCACCGAGAGGATGACCAACAGGTTGCCCAGGACGTCCACCACGGTGGTGAAAACGAGCACCGAGAACAGAGCGGGCGCCACCCAAGGAGGCCGAGGGTACCCGGACGGCTGCTCGCCTCCCGCTCCGGGCCAGCCTGGGCGCAAGGCCCGCCCTCCCGCCTCGCAGCAGTTGCGGAAGGACCCGTTCTCAGGCATCTTGGACCCCGTGCGCCGCGCTCCCGCCGCCGCGCGGCCCCCTCTGGCCGCCGCAAGAGGTGCAGTGCGCAGTGGAGCGCTCCGCACCGCCCGGCAGGAGGCCAGTGGGGAGAGAGCTAAAGGAGATAATTAAGCCCCGGCAAGGGGCGGAGAAAAATGTGGGAACCGGAGGAGGATTTGGGGTGCAGGCTTTGCCGAAAGGAGTGGGTCCCTTGGCAGCTTGCTCAGGAGCAACTGCGATGGAGCTGCTTGCTCTGCCACCCAGAGACCAGCACGTGTCTGGTCCCGCTCAGACTTCTGTTTCTGAGCGCAAGGACCTCCCCCGCTTCTTCCCCCCCCTCCCCCCCCCCCCCGCCAGAAGCTGTGCGTACAGGGGGGACACCCAGGTTTGCAGACTGGATAAGGTGCTGGTGGTCCAGACCTGCTGTTGTCAGAAGGGCGAAGCGCAGCTCTAAAGAGAATGTAACTCCCAGGCTATGGGAACATAGCCCAGAGCGAAGTGGGGTGAAAGTTACACTCCTGGCAGCTGCAGGAGAGAGGTGAAGCTGTGCTGTTTATCAAGCACTTGCTGTTTATCGTGGGAGGCATTGGTGATGTCTCTTCGCTGTCCTCTTTATAAAGGCAAGACGGTACTTGGATAGATATGGGCATCTCTTTAAACATAATATGTAAACAGATGCATGGTCAACACTGGAGGTTATTGGAATGTGGGCTTTGGAAGGCTTACAACAAAAACAAGGATAAAATAGTTATAAGAGAGAAGAAACTTAGATGCCCTCTATTTAGAATGTTCGAGCATTTACCCTGATAATAATAGCTAACCTCTTTGGAGGGCGAACTTTATGCCAGGCAAGCACTGTGCTGAGCACTTCTTACATCACTGGAATCACCAAGATAAAAAGGCTGATAATCCTAAATCTGGCGGGGAGATGAAGCACCTGGGACTCTCATACACTGCTTTCCTCAGAATGCAAAGTGGTGCAGCCACTTTTAAAGAGCGGTTTGGCGGTTTTTTATGGAGTTAAGCATAAACCATCTTATCAAATATGAAATGCATAAAATGAAACATATGCCCTCAAAAGGATTTGTGCGAGAATATCCAGAGCAGCCTAATTTATAGTAGCCCAAACCTGGGAACAGCCTAAATTTCCATCAACAGATGAGTGGGTAAGCAAATTGTGGCGTATTCATACAATGGAATACTACTCAGCAAGAAAACTACTGATATACACAACCACACGGATTAATCTCAAAGTATTAAATTGAACAAAAGAAGCAAGATACAAAAGAGTACATACTGTACAATTTTATTTATGTAAAGTCCAAAAACATGAAACATTAATTTAAAGTGATAGAAACCAGAACAATGTTTGCCTGTGGGGTGAGGATTGACTGGAACAGAACACAAAATAAATTTCTGGGAGGTTGTTTGTAAATGTGGGCCTTAATATAAATTATACTCTCTCATCTCCCACCACAAATACAAAAACACAAAGGAAGAATGAGCCTTGCATAGGTAGCTCAGTTGGTTAGAGTGTTGACCAGATATACCAGGGTTTCAGGTCACATACAAGAAGCAACCATGAATGCATACATAAGCAGAACACTAAATAGATCCCCCCTCTCTCAAATCAATGAATAAAAATTTGAATAAATAAAAAGAGAAAGGAAGCTTTGGAGAGGGAGGGACTCTGATGATGTGATTATGCAGAAGATGATAATTAAAGGAACAAACTCCTTGAGAGATGAGCTCATCCGGAGAAGGAATGTTATTGTTAGGAGAGAAGCTTTCTCCCCTACAGGAGAAAGGAAGCAGAAGCCAGGTGCCAATTCAGAAGTGTTTCTAGATTGGGTGAGATGAACGAATGCATTCCTCTCTGGCTGCTATTCTCTCAGGGAGTTTGAGGCTCCCACATTAGACAGGATTCAGGGATTCAGGGGGAGAGAGTGTGGGAGGTATGCAGACAGAAGAAGGTCTGAAATGTCATTTCAGAAAATGGGGAAGTTACCTAGGTATGTCAGGAGAACAAGTGGCCCTTTGGCTTGAGATTGAGACTTTAAATGAAGATTTGTCAGGTGGTTGTGAATCAGCAACTTGGAGAGGCTCGGGACAGGCCCAGAGTAGGCAGAGGGAACTTCATTGAGGATCAGGGCTTGCCAGCCAGGAATAAATAATAGAAGGAAATGCAAGGACATGGCAGGAAGATCGACTCTCGGATTTGCATTAAATGAGGGATAATGAGAAGACAGAAGGGGGCTGATGGATCAGGAGAAAGATGTGGGATCAAGAGATTATAGGGATTGAATTCAAAGAATTGTGGTGAGTGAATCTGAAAAAAATAGATTGTGGTATTTTAGAGGGTGACTCGTTTGAAATGGAGATTTCTGAGCAGTGCAGATTCTACTGATGTGAGGGTTCTGATGGTGATTATGGGAGTGGGGCGCTGGAAAAAAGGTGAGTGAAAGCTTGTTGAAATGAGAAGCTTACAGAACTAAGTTAGGGGGTAGATTTCATGATGACCAGATAAAACACCACCAACAACAACTATAAGTCAGAAGGCAAATCCCCAATGAATGAGAAGGAATGCCCAGCTAGTTTGCAGGAGAGCTACAGGGAAGAGGAGAAGAACACAGCTGGACGTGTGAGTGTTCAGGAAGAAGGGATAGCCATACTTTCCGGGTCTTACACACACACATATATGAAAATGTAATGGTGTTTCTCTTTCAACAACCCTTATAGCAATAGATAACTTGAATACAGTATAAGTTGACCCAGTTCAGACACACTAATAACACACATTTGATTAATTGAGCATGAGACAGGAATTTGCCCTGTACTGCCCCAGAATGTGCACCTTGCCATATCCATGACAGTGTATCTCAAGACCTTTGGGCACTGAGAATTGGGATACTCTCTACATAAGAAGTCAATGCTGTGCCTTGGCACAGCTGACCAAACTGTGCCTTTAAAAGGGCAGGGAAATGATGCAGCCACTTTGGAAGACAATTTGGCAATTTCTTAAAAACAACAAATACACTCTTACCATACAATCTGGTAATTGCACTTTTTGGTATTGTCAACAAAAGGTTGCTGCCGCCAATGCTAATAGGAATCCCCAACCCAGGGTGCAGAAAAAGGAGAAACTTTGTTCAGGTAAAGTTATCAAACCGGGAATAGCAATCACTGGAGGAAACTGAAATTGCATCCCCCGGAGACAAACAGGAGGCCAGTTTACAAAGAGAAAGTGTCTGCCCTGATCCCTGATTGGTCCATATTTATGCAGACCAGGAATCCAAATTTATACAGTTTGATTGGTCCAAATAGCACTGTCCTGATCAATCAAAATCTTGCATCCTGATTGGTCATTATGGAGCTGCTCTGATTGGTCAGTAATACTGCAATTGGACAGGGCAGATCTCAGCCCATTGGTTGAAATATGATTCAAGGAACTCCTTTATGAGGTTTGGCTCAGACAATAGGAACACAATGCACAAGGCTTAGAAGTTCAGTCTATAGCTTTTCCCTGATATCAGCATGAGTGAGAGGTCTCTGTTAATATAGCTTCTAGACTCTAGTTATGAATTTGTGCCCAGTTGACTATGAGGAGTCCTTTTTGACAGATATATTACTCATTGAGGTCCACAGAATTTACCCAAAAGAGTTGAAAACTTATGTCCACATAGAAATCTGCAAACAGATGATTATAGTCACTTTATTCATAATTTCTAAAACTTTTAATTAACCAAGATGCCCATCAGTAAGTGAATGAATAAATTGTGGCACATTGATACAATGCAATATTGTTCAATGCTAAAAGAAATGAGCTATAAACCATGAAAAGACTTGGAAAAAATTTAAGTGCATATTACTCAGTGAAAGACACCAATCTAAAAAGGCCACATACTACCCTGACCAGTGTGGCTTAGTTGATTGGGCATCATCTTGTGCACCATAAGCTTGGGGGTTCGATTCCTGGTCAGGGCACATGCCCGGGTTGTGGGCTCAGTCCCCACTGGGGGGCATGCAGGAGGCAGCTGATCAATGTTTCTTTCTCACTCTCCCTTCCTTGCTCTCTAAAAAATAAATAAAATCTATAATAATAACAGTGTAATATGCTAATTAGACCGCACATCCTTCCATATGACCTCCCAGATGAAGCCGGGGCTGCAAGGGAAGCCATGGTCCCAGGTGCCAGAGGGAAGCCGATGCTGACAGCCAGGGGAAGGAAGACCTACTCTTGCACAAATTTCTTGCATTGGGCCTCTAGTATTAAACAAATAAATGGCTATATACTGTATGATTCCAAATATGTGACCTTGTGGAAAAGACAAAACTATGAGACAATAGAAAGATCAGTGTTTTCCAGGGATTAGGAAGAGGAAACAAATGAATATTTGAAGCACAGAGTATATTTAAGGGCAGTCAAACTACCCTGTATGATACAACAATGATAGATACATGTCATTAGACATTTGTCCAAACCCATAGATTTAACAACACCAGGTGTGAACCCTAATATGTCAATGTAGGTTATTGATTATAATAAATATACCACTCTAGTGGGGGATGTTGATAGTGTGGGAGGCTATACACTTGTAGGGGCAGGGGTTGTATGGGAACTCTTTGTAATTTGTTCTCAATTTTGCTTTGAACCTAAATCTGCTCTAAAAAATAAAGTCTATTTAAGAGGGGAGTGGTGGCAGAGTAAGAAGGAAGGTTATTGGCAGGGGGCAATATATCCTCAGTCAAAACAGAATCTACCCAGCTATCAAGCAGACAAATTCAAGCAAATCTAGATTGGAATGAGGACATCTGAGTTGATGGAGAGGAGTGATCAGGTTTAAAAGAGAGGGTATTACCTTCAAGGAACTGAAAAGACATCTCAGAAGGAGTAAGCTCAGGGAAGAGAAGCTAGAGACTGGGCTAAAGAAGTGGGTAGGAGCCCTCGCCAGTTTGGCTCAGTGGATAGAGTGTCAGTCTGTGGCATTTTGCTTTTATTCTGGAGAGTAAGGCTGTTTTTCTTGGGATAAATGCAGCAGCAAAACACAAACCAGTTGATCTTAAAAAGCACCTCTGCCATCATAACTCCAGTAATTTTCAAGGCACTTCCACAGACAGTAGTTTTGCCATTCCCAGTTCTTGTAAGAATGACATCTCTGTACTGTTATCTGGATTATGTCTGTAAAAGCTTGTTCTCTGTAAGCCAGTTTATTGAATACAGCCTGGTTGAGAGAATTTAGTTAGTTGGTCCATTTATCTAGTGCAATATATTGGGCCCCACCCCTCTTCCGATGATACAGTTCAAAGAGTGGGGTGACTTGATGAATTCAGGAAGTGTTATCCAATATGTAGTGCACCAGCAAACTCTCCACATCAGCTACATCTATGCTTATCTCTTTAGGAATAAAAGGAGTATGTATACTTGTGTAAGGCTTAATTAATTTAATGAGCACTTTGTGTTCTGATGTTTCACAAAAGCTCTTCAATGTGTGCCCTTATGAAAGGGTCATCCATACTGCTGCTGTGATTTGTTTTCAGAATCTTTTCAAATTCAGTGAAGTCATTATTCTGATAAGCACTTACTAAATATGTTACCGGAAACCCCCAGTTGGGCTTGGACTATCTGTTTCTGTGTCCAGTAACGAAGGCAGGGTTGAATCATACTAGGCATTCATTGAGAAGGCTAGCCAACCAAGAAGACAGGGTGCTTATCAGCATAAAATCCTGCCTTCGAGCAAGGTGCAGGGGACAGGATTATAAAGGGGAAGGGGCTGGAGTGAGGAATGCAGCTATGTGCAGGCCTGGGGGTCCACAGACGTCAGCTATTGTAGTTACCAGGCGATGAGATGATGTTGGTGAGATGATGTTTTGATGCCTGGTGGGTCGGCCTGACCATGCTTATTGGTTCTGCTTGCTGGATTCACAGCTGAGTCTCCTCCTCAATTGCTTCATACAGGCCTTGAAAAGGAAACTTTAAGAAAAACGTAACCCCCTATTCAAATATAGTAATCTTAGCCCCCTATTCACATAAGTATATGTGTTCTAAGATTTAAAATAATATGATTACTTTTCAGTTTAATTCCGGTGTTCGATCTATTAGATTATAGGTCCCCGCCCCCCTGCCCCTTCAAATTCACCATAGCGAAAATTTCTATACAGTTATGTCTTCTATGAGTCAAATGGATTTACTCCTGGTTTCATTAGCATATTTGCTAAGACCAAATACTTTAAGCAAATGACTTGTAATGGATTTCCTCATTTACCATAATTCTCAAAGGCTTCAAAAAAATCAGTGTGTGCCTTTTGAAATTTACCTTCTCTCAAGTGCATGTTGCCTTGTGGCAGGCACAGACCAAGGTAACCCAGCCTGGTTGTCTCCTTCTACCTCAGAGCAAACACAGCTATGACTACAAGCACATTGAAGAGCACTGTAGATTCCTTTTTTTTTTTAATGTCTTGAGTATACAGGGCAGGAGATTATGTACATGCATCATGACAAAAGATTTTAAGATCCTTTTAATCTTCTCCCTCTTTTTCTTAAAGTTGCTTTCCCTTCAGCAATTGTCCTGAATCTCTCTCTGTTGCTTTCTTTTTCCTTTGCCCCAGCCTTTCTCTTCCTTTCCAGATTTTCTGTGTTGAGTCCATTCTTGAGTAGAGAAATGTAGCCCTCTGCTAGCCCCCTTACCCATCATCCTCACCAGCAGAATACTCCAGTGATTCTTCTATTGCCCACTCTCTTTCTTCACCTGGAGGAAGAAAGTTCACCCTTCTTAGAAATTAATACCAAAGATATGGGAAACCTATGATTGATTTTTTACTACCCCACAAATATCCTATATAATAAAAGGCTAATATGCAAATTGTACCCTCCACCGGGAGTTTGGGAGTTCAACCAGGGGGCAGGGCCGGCTGGCCAACTGCCTGAGGCCCCTCCCTCTAGCTGCCCCCCACCCCCCCAATCAGGGCAGGCCGGCCGGACCCCACCCATGCACATATTCATGCATCAGGCCTCTAGTTGTCTTATAATGGGAAAAAAGGGACAATGTTTGAATACTGTATATGTTTAGTAACCATTATATACCAGAGACATTCTCATTACATGCTCAAGTTAGTATCTATTAGCCATCTAGGAATAAGGCAACTTAACCAAGAACAGCGTCCATTTCTTCAGGGAATGAAATCAGTTTTGCTTGACCACAAAATTATGGCTCATAAGGCACTTTATAAATATTTTGATTAGATGTCAACGATTGGGTATATGAAGATCTCACATTAAAATACTGATATCTGGCTTCTCTTGAAAAATTGGAGATTTGGTATGCCTGGCCTGACAAGGGTAATAGAAGCTGCCATCCCAACTACCTGCGATGGGCCTGCACTCTGCAGGGTACCAGAGCCCCCTCCCCACTACTACTACTGCTGCGTTCTTCATACCAAAGTAGAATCAATAGTCATCTATCATCATGCTTGTACTATTTCCTTATAGCAAACAGAAAACCTAATGTTTACAACATGGGTAAATAAAAGACGTAGGGTGCTGCGTGCTCCTTGCACCTACCCACTAGTTCCCTGATCTTACCTGGCCGCTCCCTGTAAGCCTTTGCAGTTGTGAGGCCATTTTACTGAGCACTCCTTTCCCAGCTTCTCGGTGCTGGTGCTGATGTGTGGCAGGTATCCTAGGATTAGGATGAACTGGAATGAATGGAATAAATCCCACAGGAAGCCTCAAAGAAGCTTAATGCCCACCCTACTGCACTCTCCTTCCCTCTTCCCTCCTGTGGCCCAGGAGAAGTAGCCCCTCTTCAGTCCCTCGACAAAACTTGGAGAGCCCTTTTAGGCCAGTGAATCCCAAGTCTTCTGCCATGTCAATGACTGTGAAAGCCAATGACTAAGATATTTTAAAAATGTCTTAGCAGTACTCTATCCATAAACCATGGCAGTTCCCAATTAGTGGGTTATTAAAAGCCAAGTATAAGTAGAAAAAAAAACCCAAACAGCCCAGTGTCTGGACTAAATTGGCTGATTTTGATCAGTCAATTTAGTCTAGAGATTGATTTAGGATCTTTTAAATTACTCAGCTTAGGCCCCCATTCCAGATGTTCCAGTTCACCTAACGGTACCTTTTCCAATGCAGACAGTTTGTGAGTTGAGTAATCAGATGTGATCTAATTGGTGTGCCTTTGTAAGTCTTCTCATATAAATAATTTTAAGAATTAGGGAGAAAAATTTTATGGTTTTACTATCTCTCTAGTTTTTTTGTTTTAGAAAATATGATAGTTAAAACCATTTAGCTCCTTTTCCAATACAATTGATGCTCCCTGGGAAAGACAGAGAATCCTGAGGCTGAGGTGGAAGGATGATGCTAGGGCTGGGGAAAGGAGTGTCCTCGGAGGAATATTGATTTCATTCTCGTTTATGCTGACATCTCTCTCCAGTCTACCTCACCTTTATTTTAGACCCCGTTTGGCTCCCTACGAGGTTCTAACAAATGTACACTCTCTCCCTCATTAGACCAGAACACTTTGAGGATGGACTGTGCCTTCTATTTCCTCTTTTAGCTCCATTAGTGCCTGACATGGTATCGAACATGCGTTTTTAAAAATGCTCTTTGAAGGAATGAAACTCTTTTTCTGGAGTGGAAACTGGCTGGAACACCCCCCATTGCTCTGTCCCCTCTCACAGCTCTTCCTCACGGCCCCCCCTCCGTGTGGAGGGAGACTGAGTGGCGTGCAGACACTGGAAGGGAGAGGCCAGCCCTACCTCCAGTTTTTCCCACTTCAGTTCCTGCACATCTGAGTCTGGGAGACTCAGAGAAAGGATTTCTTGCCCTCAAATTGAGGAGGAAGCCCTTCCCCAAGGCAGTAGCTGTGGCAGATGTTTCTTAGAGGGCAGGGCTCTTCCCTCAGGGAAGGAAGGGGTGTAAGTGAGCATCATCGTTGCCTGGGGGTGTGGGCTCTCTGGGAGGGCCAGCCAGCTGGAAACCAGGCCCCTGAATGCAGCCCGCTGCCCACCATGCAGGACCAACCCAGCTGTTGATGGACACCCTCAAATATCCTCACATCATACCTCAAACAAGTCGCTGGCACTTTATCCTGAATGCTTTAAAAAGGAATTTACCAAAGCCTTCCCCAATCTGCTGCTGGCAGCTATGATCTTTTTGGACATGTAAAAAAAATTCTGAGCCAACATTTACAGGGTCTGTGTGGCTGCTCTTTAAAAATCGGAAGCTCTGACACCCATGGCCTGACTCGCAGCGTGGCCTGCATGGCAGCTGCCCTCTGAGGAAGGGCTGTGCCTCAGTCCCGACCTAAGCTGGTTTACTTATTCATCATGCCTGCCTGGCTCCTGTAAGCATCTGATTGAGACCTCAAGGCTTCATTAGCTTCATAAGACATTTGGAGCAAATGCCACCCTTAAAGCAAATGCCATGAGGCTGCAGAGCTCTTTGGGTTATTAAATCCTTTCAATGATAGTATAATATCTGTATGTAAAATCCATGTGTATAAAGAGGAAAACAGCATCCAGTGCTCTTTCCACCAGCCCACACCTGCCTGACCCTCACTTCTGCCTGTGTCCCAGCACACTCCCCTGTGACTCCCATCTCACTAGCTGTGCCCACCCACACCCTGTGCCCCTGCCTCTGAGCTCATGTTCCCAATGAGCAGCTTATACTTGGCAGCTTCCCTCAAAGCAAGAGTCAGAGAGCAAGAAAGTATGCTCAGGACAGAAGCTACAGCCTTTTTAAACCTAATCTTGGAGGCAGCACAAGGCATCACTTTTGCAATATTGTATTTATTAGAAGTGAAAGGAAGAGATTATTTAGGGACATGGATACTAGAACATGGATGGCCATCTATTACACATACCTTTCATTCATTCTTCTTTCCTTTCTCTGTCGTTTCTCATTCTCTCACTGCTTCCTTCTAGTACTTAGTGTGTGTCTACCATGGCCCAGGAGTTACATCAGGCACTGGGAATTGTAGACCCTGAGAAAGAAGATGCCTACTAAGAAGGGCTCCTGGTGGCTAACTGGGCTCAAACTGGAAAAACAACAACAACAAACAAAAAACAAAAAAACAGAGCCTAGCAGCCATTTTTATGCAGGGCTCTTATGCAAACCACACTTTAGGAAGCAGTAAGCTGCCTGCCACCTTCTGGCTGCACTGTTTCCTGCCATCTGAGCCAGTTCTTACAAAGGAGTTTCTGGAATCCCATTTCAACCAATAGGACTGAAACTTTCCCCATCCAATTGGAGCTGCACAGCTCTATCCGCCCCCCCATAAACATCTTCACCAAACCATCAAAGAGGCTCAATTCCGACCAATCAAGACAGTCCCTTTTGGATTAAACTGTGAGGATCTGAAGTCCTCATTTGCATAAGGATGGACTAATCAGTGACCAAGGGCAGGAACTATCCTATCTAATAAAAGAGTAATATGCAAATTGACCATACCTCTGTGACACTCTCAAGCCACGCCCATCAGCCAATCAGGAGTATGTATGCAAATTAACCCAACCAAGATGGCTGTGGCCATGGAGAGAGCAGGAGGCTTGGGTTTCCCTGGTAATGGAGGAAGCCAAGCTTTCTGTCTGCCCTGGCCTGCCTTGGCCTCTGCTGAAGGCTACAAAGTTTCAATTATAGAAGATAAATAAATCCCAGATACCAGGGCCTCTGCTTGGGTCGCCAGGGGGTGTGGCCAGCCTGCAAACCACTACAGGCCCCTCGCCCAGGGCGCCCCAAGGGAACCCCCATCCTGATCCGGGACACCCTTCAGGGCAAACCAGCTGGCCCCCACCTGTGTACCAGCCCTCTATCCTAACTAATAAAAGAGTAATATGCAAATTGAACATCACTCTAAACACAAGATGGCCACCACACGATGGCCAGCAGGGGAGGGCAGTTGGGAGGGACCAGGTCTGCAAGGGAGGACAGTTGGGGGCGATCAAGCCTGCAGGGGAGGGCAGTTAGGGGTGACCAGGCCAGCAGGGGAGGGTAGTTAGGGGCAAACAGGCTGGCAGGGGAGCAGTTAGGTATCAGTCAGGCTGGCAGAGGAGTGGTTAGGGGTTGATCAGGCTGGCAGGCAGAAGCGGTTAGGGGCAATCAGGAAGGCAGGCAGGCGAGCAGTTGGGAGCCAGCAGTCCTGGATTGTGAGAGGGATGTCCGACTGCCGGTTTAGGCCCGATCTTACCGGGATCAAGTCTAAACTGGTAGTCGGACATCCCTCGAGGAGTCCCATATTGGAGAGGGTGCAGGCTGGGCTGAGGGACACCCCTCCCCCCACCCCCGTGCATGAATTGCACCGGGCCTCTAGTCTATCTATATATATATAAAACCCTAATATGCTAATAGACTGAACAACAGAACAACTGGTCACTATGACGTGTGCTGACCACCAGGGGATGCGCTGGACATTGGCAGCAGGTGGCAGAGTGCAGAACATGGCAGGCAGGCTGCAGTGGGATGGTAGAGCAGGTGAACAGGAGCACCAGACCAAGGCAGAATGCTGGTCACTGTCATCAGGGTGAGCCTCTGGTGGTTACTGAAAATTCTTTGCTCCCGCACACTGCAGTCCTGCCTGGCACTTCCACCTGCTGCTGGTGCCTGTCCTGCTCACGTCCACTGCTGGTGCCAGAGCCACCGCTCGCACCCACTGCCAGTGCCTGGCAATGGTCCTGATCACTTGGTGCCGTCAACAGGTGCGAGCGGTGGCTGCTGGCCCCTATCACCGCTGAGGGCTTCTCCACCTCCCCTGCTCCTGAGGGGCAATCAGAGCAGCCGCCACTCGCACCCACTGATGGCACCAGCCCCATTCACACTGCTGCTGGCACTGGCCCCAAATAGCTCCATGCCATCAGTGGGTGTGAGCAGGACCATGCCATCAGCTCGTGGCAGTGGTGGCAGAGGCAGGAGCGAGGCTGCCCTCAGAGAGGGGACCAGGGGCCGTGGTGATTGGGGCTGGGTGGGGGCGCAGAGGATGGGCTGAGACCTGCCCCTGTGCCCACTGCAGCCTCATGGCCCACAGTTCCTTTCAAGGTGCACGAATTCATGCACGGGGCCCCTAGTTATCTATATAACTCAGCTCCCTGCTGGCTCAGAGAGTTCATTTTCTCTTTTCATGGAAGACTGAAGACTGTTTTCTTGCTGGAGCTGAAACACCAAAGATATCTCACAAGAGCAGACCAGTGCAGAGTAGAGAAGACGGGCAGGCAGGGAGCAGAGCTGCCTAGCTGGAGAGGGCCTGGCTGCAGGCTGCCTCACCCAGGGCCACCTTGCCCCAGCACCTCCTAGCAGCCCTGCTGTCTCACAGCCACGCTGCTCCATAATTGAGCTGTAACACTGTCAACCTGTTTCAAGCCATGCTGTTCTTGTAGCCATGGTGTATCACAATTGAGTTGTTTGCACAGAATGAAATTTCCCTCTTCACCGCATCCCAAATTAGGGATTCCTGTTGGTGCTGAAGTGGTGCCAACAACCATCAGCTGACAGAATACAAAGTCTGAAAACACAGGTTCCCAGCCTAGTGGAAGAGAAAGGGCCAATAAAATTAACTATTTCCCAAGCTTCAATCACTCACCCATTGGCCATATACAAGAACATCCCAAACCTTTTCTTATTCAATATTTTCCTTTAAGTTGATTCTCCTCTAAAATACAACCTCACCCTAAGCTAGTTCTTCACCCTGTCTGCCCAATTAGCAGCACATAGGAAGGCTACTCAGCCTGGGGGTGGAGGTGTGGTTAACACAGGGCAGTTATTCCCACTCCACACACTTACATTAGCACCCACTTATGCCCAGCCCAAGTGATCACCAGCAGGGAGGTGGCAGCTTCCCTGAGAGGAGACACCTCTCCGTACGGTGATTCCAAGCTCTGCCTCCTTATTCTCCCCACCCCATCCCTTTACCCATGTCCCCCCACCCTTACTCCTTTTATCTCTCATGACCAAAGGAGCAAAACTAGCTTGTTTCAGCCAGGCACAGCTCTCATTCAGGAAAAAGAACTTGGCTTTCTTAATAAGAGATGGTACCTTATTGTGGGTACTTGTGACCCCTGGTGGTAGAGAAGGGAAATACATGCAGTGAAGTCAGGAAGGAAGCATCTCTCACCAAAGCCCCAGACTAGAGCCTCCACTCACACTAAGCAAAACAGTGTCTACAGGGGCAAAAGCACTGAACAAGATAAAGCACCGCCACTTCTCACCTCTCAACAGGCACCTTCACCAGGACAAAAACAGCCAAAAGACACAAATGCCCCTGTCCTACCTGCATCTTGTCCCTAGCATTTAGGGTGGGCGATTCTCCGTAAGTGGGACGTCTCCTGGTGCCTAATGTGGTGAGCACATCAGCTCTGACTAGCTGGGTGGCCTTGGGAAGATTACTTAACATCTTTGTGCCTCAGCTTCCTCATCTGTCAAAACAGGATGAAAATAGTGCCCTCTCAGAGGGTCTGAGGCTAACCTGAGTTAATATAAGACATGCTCACAATAGTGGCTGACTCACAGAATATTTAAAAATTCCAGAAGGTATCCCTGTGTACTCGGCTGGCCATAGTATTGTCCTCTTCAGGGAGCGAAGCAGAGGCTCAGAGCAGTTCCCCTCCTTCAGCATGACTTCTTTTTCTCAAGTGGATGATGGGAAATTTGAACCCGGATTAGGATTCTAGATTCAGTAGTCTCTAAGCCCTGGCCCAATAGCTCAGTTGATTCGAGCATTGTCCTGATACACCAAGGTTATGGGTTCTATCTCTGGTTAGGGCATGTACAAGAAGCAATCAATGAATCCATAAATAACTGGAACAACAAATGGATGTTTCTCTCTCTCTCTCTCTCTCTCTCTCTCTCTCTCTCTCTCTCTCTCTCTCTCTCACACACGCACACACACACACATACACACACACACACATTCTCCCTCTCTCTCAAATCAGTCAACAAAAATTTTGTGTTAAATGGTGGTTAAAAAAAAGATCCAGTAGTCTTTTCCCTATACCTGTACAGGGCCTCCTGGGAGTAGGGGCTGGCTGTATAGGGCTTCCACTGGAAGCCTCAAATCCCTGAAGTGGGTGAGCTGTACACAGAGTTGGGACATGCAAGCTAGAGCACCCACATGCCAGTGTGCAAGGACACAGGTGCAGAACTGAACTGGGGTAGGAAAAGAAGGTGGGGGCGGGGGCTGGCAATCCTTGCATTGGCTGCCACATTTGGGCACAGAATGCTAAGAGTTCCAGGAATTCTAAATTCAAACCTAGCTTTCCAATACTTACCTGGCAGGGGAGATACCATGATCATGAAGGTGGTTTTTCCCAGGGCGAGGCTTATCCATTGCATTCTGGATATTCGATTTCCCTAGATGTGGGAACTCCACTGCATAATCTATGGCAGTGGTCCGCAAACTCATTAGTCAGCAGAGTCAAATATCAACAGTACAACGATTGAAATTTCTTTTGAGAGCCAAATTTTTTAAACTTAAACTTCTTCTAACGCCACTTCTTCAAAATAGACTTGACCAGGCCGTGGTATTTTGTGGAAGAGCCACACTCAAGGGGCCAAAGAGCTGCATGTGGCTCGAGAGCTGCAGTTTGCCGACCACTGATCTATGGTAGTGGGGGGAGGGGGTGGGACTGGCTTTCCAGGTCATCTTGAAAGTGAATTTCTCAAGGTAGGATAAAACTTTTTATGTAACTATTTGCTACTTTGATATAATTGATATATTTAGATACATGCTATATGGACCTCTGCACTCTAGCCTAGAGCCTGATAAATGAATGAATAGATCTTATTCCTGGACCTCAGCATTTGCCACATGGAGTGTCTGGATGAAAAATACAGATGAATGAATGGTTCATGCACATCAATCTCCTCAATGGTGAATACATCTTATTTGATGTGGAAGTCCACTTGCCCAGTGAGTAATCTATGAAGGATGACATGTTTCTTCTCAGGGCAGCTCTTACTTGGTGCTTCCTTTCTGTAATTCAGTGACAAGTTTAAGTAACCATACAGCTTATACCTGCTGGGTGCTTATGTTCAGGCACTGCTTTAAGCCCTTTATATAGATTAATTCATTTAATATTCATGACCCTAGGTACTGGTATCTAAATATAAGTACTGGTATCATCTTCATTGTACAGATGAAGAAACCGAGACTCAGAAAAATTAAAGGACTTGCCCAACATCACACAGCTAGTGAGTAGCAAACTATAGTTAAATCCCCAGGCAGCTTGAGCTCTGTACCTTGTGTTGTGGTGTATGCAGAAGCCCACGTCCTCCTGAGCACCCCCTAGTTATCAATCGAATCCTGGAATTGACTAATATTCCCATGTCTAACTTCCACATTCAGTCTCCTCTTGTAGACTTAGGAATGCAGAGATAAGACAAAGAGCATCTCGTGGTAAAGACAGTTATTGGATTTTCATTTATTAATTACAACATCAAGGGGCCTGGATGGGAAAATAAATCATAGCTCCTAATGGTGAATTTTTCACATGCTGTGAACTTTAATTAGGAAGAATATTGACTTTCCGCAAATGCTCTAGTTTCCATTGTTAGAAAGAAAAAGCCCAAATCCCAAAGTGAAAGTAGAGAATCCCTTTCCTTCTCTCAGGCCATGGGATCGCCAGCATCAAGCTCCAAGGAGCCCCAGGTGCAGTCTAAGCCAGGTCAGAGTTGGAGATTGATGGGAGAAGGAGAAAGGAGGATATGGACTCAAGATTAAGGAGTCATCAGAATACTATGTCCCCAGATTTTCAATAGGTGCTCACGTTCTCCCATGGGGAGCAGGAGGTGGATGGATGGGTGCCATTACCAAGGTCAGGCTCAGTATCAGCTTGATCTATGACCTCCCCTGGGGACATTCAGAGCCACTGGAGGAATAGAGGGTAGTCTCACGTAGTATCAATGCTAATCAACAATTTAGATAAATATTTTTGCCTGATAAATGTTTTTAGTTTAGGATGTTATTCTCTGCCCCATTATTCATAATAGCAAAAAATGGGAAACACCTTCTGAATTCTATAACTGGCACTCAATTCTTTTTTCCTCTCCCACTCTTGTGCTGATCTTCCACTTCCAGACTTACAAACCTGCATTTCACAGGCTTGTTACAGGAATGAGATGAGATAAAATATGTATATGCTCAGCACAGTTGCCTTTTACCCCTAACCATGACTTATTGAAATGATGTAATGTAAACATTTCTGACACATGGCAAACATTTAACACATTTGCTAAAACAAAACAAAACAAATAAAAAATGCTTGGAAAATGGCTAAACTTAAAAGGACAACTCTCCCCTTCCAGGCTTTCATGGATGTGTCCCAAACAGAGTGATGGAAATAAGCCAGACAGAAAACTTGGGCTATTCCCAATGATTTCAAAGCAGGTAACAAAATCCAGGCTTTGGCACCAGCTTTCCTAGCATACAAACAAGCACAAACTTCTTGTAACAGTAACTTCCAGTTCAAAGAAACTGCCTACATTTTTGAATGGTCATTCAGAAGTCACATTTGTCCTGGACTAGCAGGCACTTTCAGTTCCCACTACTAGTCTCCAGGACTGAATCTGATCTACTCCTTGAGGCAGTCACCTGACCTTTCCCCTCTGGGTGGCCTCCCACCCTGTTGCCCGGATGGTTCTTCCCTTGTTGTCATGCAGCCTCCTTCTGTAGGTCACATGGGCCTGGACTTGGGAAGCCTGGAAGTAGGTTCTAGCTTTGTCCTGACCCTGCTTTACCAGTTGTTCTTCAGCAAGCCACTGGCCTCTCTGAGCTTCTGTATCTTCATCTGCAAAACAGTGACTCCAGATGGTCTGCCCATCACTGTGACTGTTATGTTGGAGAACCTGGTGGACTGTTAGCTCTTTCCTGAAACTTTTGCTGAACCCTCCCACTGCCTCACCCCAGTTACTGCTTCCTTCCAACATCCCCTGAGCTGTGTGTTCATCTCTCTACTAAAGCAGTTTGGATGCTGTATGTTTGGTGTCATCTTTTTTCCTTACCTCCCTGGATCTCAGTCTCCTTAGTGCCTGGAGAGAGTGGTACTCAAAAATGTTTGATGAATGAGCATTAAAAAGCACAATGCTCTAAATCAAGCAAACTTACCTATAAGAGTCCAGATATTTCAGGCTTTATGGACCTGGTGTCTGCTGGGATAGCCCCCAAGCAGCCACTGACACATATCAATGAATGGATGTGGCTATGTTCCAATTAAACCTTACATATGGACACTGAAATTTGAGTTTTATTTGATTTTCATACACATAGCCATCATTCTTCCTTTGATTTTTTTTTCAGTCATTTCAAAATGTAAAAATCATTCTTTTCATTCAGGCCAGACTTGAAAGAAAGCTACAATCATTTGATCAATTCTGTGCCATAAGTTGATTAAGTTATTGGAGGGAAGAGGACTATTGATGTATTGAAAGTTGAACTTGTGACCTTCATTTCAAGCTCAAGGGATCTTTTAAACCTTCTTTTGCTTAGAGTTCCAGCCTACTTATTACGGTTGAAAATAATCCAATTTTCCTTCAAAGGCCAAAGTAAAATGACACTCTTACCATAAAGATCTGGGAATAGCAGCCCTACCTGATTTGGCTCAGTGGATAGAGTGTCAGCCTGTGGACTGTTTGGTTTCATTCTGGTCAAGGGCATGTACCTCAGTTGCAGGCTCCTCCCGGGCCCTGGCCCTGGTTGGGGCACATGAAGGAGGCAACCAATCAATGTGGTTCTCTCATATCGATGTTTCTCTCTGTCTTTCCCTGTCTCTTCTACTCTCTCTAAAATTCAACGGAATCCTCAGGTAAGGAATAAAAAAAAAAAATGAGCTAAAAAAAAATCTGGGAATAGCAGAAGGCATTTGCATTATACTAAGAAACCAATATTCCAAAGGGATTCTGTATCTCAGTAATCTCAGGGGGGAAAGGATTGTAATGGTGTCCAGCTCATAGGGTTGTAGTGAGGATGAAATGAAGCAATGCATGAAAAGTGCTCAAATCTGTGTCAGAAGGTCAAGGCTATTTTTTTTCTTTTTGTTTTTTTATAGTGAAGCAAATTGGCGTGGCAACTGTAGTGATGATCTTTGCAGTTTACACACTCAGGCTCTTGCTTGGTTCAACTATCATCAAAATCAGCCAGAGGCATGCACCCATTATCGTCCCAATCCAGGGCCACGGTGGCTGTATGGAGTGTGGGACTCACAGCTCTGCCAAGGCATAGCTCACATGGATCCAATGGTCAGAGACAGGGCACTGTTCTGCTCTCTAATGATGTGAAAAAAAATGACAGCAATGGCTTTAGTAAAAAGACGTTGTTCTCATGTCTACAGAATCAATAAAGGCCAAGGGGGTAATTTAAATGCTCCAGATATAGTCACACTACATTGTATAGAAAAAAAAAAATGGTATGCTATAGGTGGTATTCAGAAATCTGGGGATTCAAGGTTTCAAAATCTCTTGTGATTGTTAAGTGCCAAAGATAAACAGGAGTGTAATTTGTTTCCTTATGAGAAATGCAACCACCATGGGGACTGCTTTTTCTGTTCTATTTTTCTGTGCTCTAAACCAGTATTTTCCAAACTGTATTTCTCAGTACATTAGTTCCACGAGTGGTTAATAGTGTGCCTCTAATACAGGGTTCCCTAAATATGTGGTGAATCTAAGATGAGCTTTGTTTTTACTATGAAACAGGGATTCTAGAATGTAAACTGTAGATTGCTCTCTTCACACCACTGATGAGGCTGCTGCTTTATCCAGACTAATGAAGACACAATTCCCCCGAGATTACATTTTTTATTGGCTTCTTGGGCACCTAAAAGGTACAGATTGTTGTTCAGTTGGGGTTACTTTCTCCAGAACATTAACCTCACCAATTACTAGCAATTTCTCTCATTATTTCTTCTTTTTCAGTTTCATTTTCAGAGCATTAGAAATATAGATTTCCTCACTATGGCTAGGTAGCTCAGTAGGTTAGAGCGTTGCTTCTTGTATGTGCCATGACTGGGTTAGAATCTGCAACATTGGCATATTGGGACAATGCTCTAACCAACTAACCAACTGTGTTACCCAGTCAGGGCTATGAACCTTGTTAAAATGCTACCTTATTCAGTCAGTCTGCCAGTCAGTCAGTCAATTGTTAAACATTGAGGACCTTTATGAGCTGGACATTGTTGTAGGATCTGATTGAAAGGATCAATAAATTAATGGATTTACTCATCCCTGGGGGTTGGGAAGATCCGTTTAATAATGCATGACTAGGTATGGTTATCTAGGGAGACAAGTGCCCTATAAATCAGGAAACTATTATAATATTTACATGTTGGTCTCATGAAAAATGATATAAGCAGTTTTGACTAGAACACGAATCTTGGTAATTTGCATTTATATAGCACATTATTGGCACAACAGCTTTGTCCCTTTGAGTAGCTTCATTTAAAATGGTTTTGTTTTAATTATCTCTCACACAGCAACTATAAAATGATTGTAAAACAATTTGTAATGTGTGTGTGTTCTCCATAAATGCTAAATAACAGTTAAATTGTAAGTACTATGCAGTGGAATCTGACACTTCTTGAGATAATATTTTGGTGGTTCACCTGATGTACTATCAACTCTGGAGCATTAGCATCTGAAAAGGGCAGATGTGTGTCTAGGGAACTAAGTGGGGGGGGGGGGGAGGAGGGGATGGGGCAGGGTACACCTACCTTAGGAGCATCCCTGAAGAAGGAAAACTTTGGTTTGCTGTCTAAAATTTGTCTGTGACTTACTATTAAATGCAATTATTTCCAAAGAAAACCAAGGTATTCATAAAACATGTATGTACTCATAAGGTGCTTTAAGTATTAACTAATAAATGGACACTTAATAGACATCTGAGCACTTCATTTGGTCCTTCATTAATGGACTCTGTGCAAATCCCTGTGAAACAACACTGAATGAGTCTGTCATGATCCCTGAACACCCATCAAAGGAAGTACCTGGTAACACTGACATAATGCTTTTTCTCCTCTAGTGCTCTGGGAATAACATCTATTTTCGCCAGCACTGCAGAGCTAAGTTTAAAGTTCTCAGTCTCTGCTCACTTTGAGTATAGTTGCTCTGTGAGCCTATAGTTTCACTTCCAACCCATTATCTCATTCTTTTAAGGACTAGTAGAGGGACAGGGCAGGATGGTTTCAGACCAGTTCTACGGGGGAAGACCTCACGATTCAGAGAGTATCAGTAGCTTATTACAGTGAAAAATGAGAGGCAGAACCTGAATATAAGACATCTAGAATCCAGGGAGGGCAGGGGGCTCACAAATATGAGACATCTACAATCTCATTTTCCCTACATCACATGCTTCACAATGAAAAAAGTTAGAATTGAAAACATGTACTTTTCCATTGCTACATGAATGATTGAATAAATGAATGGACGAATAGAAAGTTCTACTCTGATATCCTCGACTGACTTCTCAAATACTTGTTGTCTTTAAAGGAAGGCCCCTGGGACATTTAATTTTAACTGTGTCCTTAACGTTTCTCTTGTTACCACCCATTTTATCGCCACATCATCCTGCCTGCTTCTCCATCCCCACTGAACCAGAGGAAAGGAGCCCCCCTTGGCTCCAATTCTCCTCCTGAGATACTCCTTTGAGGAGATCCTGGGGCTAGAGGTGGGGCAGTTTTGAGAATTTCAGTCTCCCGTCTGTGCCCTGCCCTGCCTCTGAAGTTCAGAATCTACTTACTTTTGGATTTATACTCCTATCTGGCCTGTGATCCAAAGTGAGTAGAGGTTGGGAGTTTCAAAATGAACTGTAGCCTGGCAGAAAGAGATACTGCCTTTAGAGCACTGGAGAAGAAAGTTAATTATGCGAATATTACCAGGGGCTTCTTTTGTTGGATGGATGCTCAATAGAGACACCTGTGGTCAGTCAAATCAATCAGCAGGACCCATGGAGGGTGTGTGATCCCACTGCCTGTGTACTGGAATAGCCTGCTGTGTGTGCAGATAAGGGTGTAACCCTAGTTAGCCTGAGATTTCCTGGAGGTATGGATCCTTCTTGCACAGTGCCTAGCACATAAATGTTTATGGACTCAAATCAGATTGAATCAGACTTGACTGAGCCTCAGATTCCATATCTAAGATGAAGGTTCTGTACTAGAATGATGCCTGGGGGACTTCTAAAAATGAAATATGTTCTGGCTGGAAGAAGAATGTCATTTTTAGAAAAGAACATGTGCTGATTAAAATTCCAGGTCCACTGCCTATGGACTAGGTGTGTGGTTTAGACTGATCATTTTACTTCTCTGAGCCATCTGTAAATGAAGGCAAAACATGTCCATCCACAGCATTGGGGCGGGGGGGTGGGGTGGGGGGTACATTAACAAAGGAGCTCAGGAAATATTTGTTGAGTGAATGATGTTAAAATAGTTCAGAGGAACTACTTCCCATTTTGTTTTTTAAAATATGTTTTTATTGATTTTTAGAGAGAGGAAGGGAGAGGAAGAGAGATATAAAAGGTCTATTGATGAGAGAGAAACACTCCTCCCGCATACCCTGTGCTGGGGATAAGCCGGGGTTCCTGTCCCAGCATTATAAAGGGTTCAGCAATCTGGAGAAAGGAGCTGGGTGTAGATTCAAGAAGGAGTCCAAGGACGAAAGATAATTTTGAAAGCCATTGGGGGTCAGAGGAGCTTCAGCTAAAGGAGCTAAAGACTTCCCCTTGACTCAGGACCCTGCTTTTATTAAATTTGTCTTAAGGCAAGGTGGAGACATATACTTCAAAGGGTAGGGTTTACAGAAGCATTGTCAGAGTGGGGGAATAGCCTACAGCTCTTTAGGTGTTTGGCCAACAGGAGGCAGTAACATGCAGATTTAAGATGCCCTGAGCTGTCTGGCAGCAGACAATCCTATTCAGGTTTGGGGTTAGTGCCCTTCAGCCGTCCCAATAGGTAAACTATATATGTGGTTCAGCCCTTGTTGAGCCCCCCAAGCTTCACCAACCTTTTGATGAAACTCTTGTAATTATGACATGGAAGAATCGGTTCCCGGCAGGGATCAAGACCACAACCTGTTCATGTGCCCTGACAGGGAATAGAACCCTGACCTCTTGGTGCATGGGTCGATGCTCAGCCACTGGGCCACACTGGCCGGGCCTGCTTTCCATTTTTATGGGCTTTGACCAAAACTACCCATACTACAGTTTTTTCCTAAAGTTGTCAAGCTTTGGAACATTCCCTACCACAGCAAGGGTGGCTTGTGCAGAAAATCACTAACTTAAAGGCACTAAAGTATTAAGTCATTTGTCTCCTCCAGTGCTGCCACTTCAGCTCCCTGGTGCAGTGTAGATGACCCATCCCTGTTTTCCACCTTCCACTGTTCACTCAGTGGGAGCACGGATCATGGTCTGTACATGCTCCAAGACTGCACCCTGCAAGATGCTCTCTAAGCATTTGTTGTAAAGAAATAACTCCTTCTGCTCAGACTTTGTTTTTCTGTTTCTGCAGGTCTTCAAACTGGGTATCTCCTTATCCAGGTAACAGATCAGACCCTGGGAGAGTTAGCTTTCTCTACTCATACACACACTTGAAACTGGGCTGAACTATTTCAGAGCAATTATTTAGGTGGAAAAAAAATCCATTTTATAAAATAGGATAAGAAAAACTTGGTTACTAGGTGGAATTAGAAAGGGGAATCTTCCCCAAGTCTATCTCAACCTAACTGCTTCTGGAAGACACCCCTATTCTAACCTAAACTGGCCCCAAACAGAATGGTTTCATTCTTAGCAGAGACACAAAAGTTACAGTGCAGTAACTTCATCACTGTTTAAATTAGGGCTATTTGCATGGATCAACAAAAACACACTGCTGTGCTCTTCTAATTTCTTGGCATTGGGTGTTGAATGTTCATCATCAAAGTTCCCCATTACTAACTCCAGTTTGCTTCATTTTGTATGTTTCTTCTCAAATAAACTGGTATTATTGTGCAGACTCAGTCTATGTCCGCGATGAGTTTTGTGTCCTGAAAGTTGGACAGAGTGTGGGCATCTCATGGCTACACCTCTGCTCACTAACTATAGAGACCAAGGGCTTTGGTTCATAGTCATCTAGAGAGATAATTAATAGATAGGTATATTGAATTCATATGCCAATATTGGTGACATCATTTAGTCCTTTAGGCATTGACTCTCCATGTTGGGTTTTCTCTAGAAAGTCACTTCTTGTATGATGTAGTTGCCCAACAAGCACATTTTGCTAACATAACTTCATTTATCTCTGTGACTTCTCATTGCATTATGCTTGCTGTTCTAAATGATTTTATTTCATCCTAACTGCCTGAAGTTTGCATTACAGCCACTATAGATTCATTTCTAATTCTTAACCATCCCATCCCAGAAGCTCTGATAACTTTACATCTATGAATTGTAAATATCATTCTAATAAAATGAGAATTGCCAAGTCCCTTCAAATTGGTAAATATTGGGAATATTTCCCTAGCAACAGCCCATTACAGTAGGCAGGGAAAGTCATTCTACCGGGAACACTTATCCTTCAGCCTATTTCAATGTCAGAAAACCTCTTAATTAATTCTGATTATTCCTTTAGTTCTGAGTCAGCACAGAGATATTATGTAAATGGATCAAATGGAAGAAGTGTAATAATAATTCCTAATGGGGAGACCGTCTGGCTCAGAAGCAGCCTGGAAACACATTGGACGGAGAGGTATTGTTCTGTTTCTTCATTAGCAGAAAGCAGTTATTGGTCACTTACCTTGTGCCAGGCACTGTGCAGGAGGATCTCATTTAATCCTCATGTTAAGCAAGAAATCGGTGTTATTTCCATTTCATAGGTAAGGAAACTGAAGCTCAAAGATACTAAGTTCACATAGCTGGTCAGTAGTAGAGGCAGGATTTAGACTCAGGTCCATATGACTCTGAGGTGAAATTGTCTTATATATTTAATTTGCCTTTCTGCTGTTTCAGAGGCCGAAATACCGAAGATGGTAACATAGTCTTAGGCTCAGATTGGCAATTTCAGACCCAGAGCAAGAAGTGACCAGCTGGCCCTGGCTGGTGTTGCTCAGTTGGTTGGGCGCACTGAAAGGTTGCTGGTTCGATTCCCAGTTAAGGCACATGCCTGGGTTGTGAGCTTGATCCCCAGTAGGGGGCATGCAGGAACTGTCACATCGATGTTTCTCTATCTCTCCCTCTCTAAAAATCAAATTGAAAAATCTAAAAAAAAAAAAAAAAAAGTGGCCAGGCCAGCTCAAATGCACCAGTTGGGTGGGCTCTAGTGTTGGGAAGGGGTCTAAACTCTGACCCTTTAGAGTTAATGATAGAGTCTTTAGGTTGCTGCATCAAGGGCTTGACACTAACTTTGGGATAAAGAAGATGTTGAAAAATGTATGCAATCCCCATTCTGATGGCATGTGCCCCATTAAAACTCTTGCTACTTTCCTCTCTCTGACCCTCTTTTCTCCTGGTGTCAAATATGAATCACCTGCCCTACCTGGCTGAGGCCTCATCACCTCCTTCTGCAGTGGCCTCCTGAGTAGCACCCTGCCTCCACTCTCGGTCTCTCCAAGCTTCTCACCTCTTAATGAATAGAGTAATTTTTCCCATGAGGGCAATAAAGACTAATTAAGAGAGTAAGAGATTTAAGCAGAGTGATTACATAACTAAATTTACAGTTTAGAAAAATTAAACTCTGAGGAGTTAAAGCAGGATCTCTCCCCCCCACCCCTGTTCCTAATCTCTTTAGCCACCATTGTTTTCCTCCAGGCAAATTGAGTGCAGGACAATGCTCAGCTGACTCTTCCCTCAGGCGCCCTTCCTGCTCCTGTGGGCCCTGGCAGGCTCACTGTCTTAAAGACCCAACGCAATCTTCCTATGGAGTTATCCTTGCCTCCCCACACCCCCGAAATAATCTCACTCAAAGTGCTCATGACCCACTCAATACATCGAAATACAGTTGAGCCTTGAACAATGCCAGGGTAAGGGGCATCAACCATTCCCCTCAACTCACAGTTGAAATCCCCATATTAATTTTGATTCCCCCAAAACTTAACTACTAATAGCTTACTATTAATCAGAAGTCTTAATTGATAACATAAAAAGTCAATAAAAATAGGTTCAGTATGGTATCTGTATTATATACTATATTCTTACCATAATGGAAGCTTAGAGAAATGAAAATGCTATAAAGAAAATCGGGAAGAAGAGAAAATACATCGATACTATGTATTGAAAAAAATCCAGGTATAAGTGGACCCACCAAGTTCAAACCTACATCATTGAAAGGTCAATTTTAGTTTATTTGTATTCTGTCTCCCCTACCAGAGTGTGAACCCCTCAAAGACAGGGGCTATACCCCTCATATTTCCATCTACAGCTCCCAGAGCATAGCCAAGCTGTGGTCACTCTCAGATGAAGGTGGAATAAACTGGTTAAATAAATTGTGTCTTCTAGAAAGTGACATGATAAGGAAAAGATACAGACACTTAAGGATGAAGGTGGAAAATGACTACTTAAGAATGAGAAGTATGACCTAGGAGGGGGGCCTCAGGGAAACCAGGAACCCTGAAAGTCCAGACGACTGACATGACTTAGGGAGAAGAGTGGGAGAAAAATGTGAGCATCTACTGTATGTGTGATTGATCTGTGCGAAAGACTTCCTAGGGAAGGATAAGACACTTGGCCTCAGAGAAAACTCCCAACAGCCACAGCCAGACTCAATGCAGCCCAGACAGATCTTCCTCTAAGTACAGTAATCAGATTACAAACTGGACAAGTCTCAGCAGACCCTGCTATCTCTCCAGGAACTGAGGATGGCCTGTTCCCTAATTTGGGGTGCTCAGCCTCTCACTGCATTGGGCACTGCTTTTCTCAATAAATGCTGAATGAAGGAGTGAATGAATGAATGATTAGCTACCACTCTGTCTTGGAGAGTCACCTGCACAAAGTCTGGCACTGTGAAGAATTAATTCTGTATTTTCTCCCCATCTCACCTTTAAATTTCCAGTCCTCCCCCCCCCCCCCATCACCACTCTAATCTCCCAGCAATTTAATTAAACAACTAATACGAAGCCTCACCCACCCACATTTCTTCCAAACATCCAATCAGCCCAGGGAGACCTCTGAGACTTTGGCCTTAAAGTAGGGAGTGGCAATTCCTAATAAGAGCTCTGGTTTCTCATTGGGTTGTTTTTTTTGGTGTTGTTGTCGTTAATCCTTGTTTTCCCATTGTCTTTTAGAGAGTGGAGAGGGCCATCTGTGTGTTGTTGTTGTTGTTTTCAGGAAAAAAGTCTCTTTATATCTTCTGCCTATTTTTAAATTGGATTGCCTGGAGGATTTTTGCTATTAAATTGTATAATTTATTTATATATTTTGCCTATTAACTTTTTTATCAGACATGTGCTTTGCAAATATTTTCTCCCACTCAGTAGGTTACCTTTTCATTTTGTTAATGGTTTCTTTTGCTGTGCAGAAGCTTTTCAGTTTGATGTAATCCCATGTGTTTATTATTGCTTTTGTTGCCTTTGCTTTGGGTGTCAAACCTAAAAATCATCACTAAGACCAATGTCAAAAAGTTTACTTGCCTAAGTTTTCTTCTAGGACTTTTATGATTTCAAATCTTACGTCCAAGCTTTAATCCATTTTGAGTTAATTTCAGTGTATAGTGTAAGATGGAGGTCCAGTGCAAACATTGCTGGTAAGTGGAGTAAGCTCCTCTCATTAGAAATTCCAAGACCATGTCTTTGCAGCTCTGCAAAGAGCTGCAAGAATTGACCAGCATTTTGGACTATAGCAGTTCACACTGACATGTAAGAGCTCTGGCATTTTACTTGAGAAGTAATGCCTGCTGGCCTAGAGCCCCCTCATTTAGTCCTTATCATCATGTTGCAAATGGATCTAAGGCATGCTGGGCAGTCACAATTATTAGTTTCTTTGTTGACTTTCCCTGTTAGCTCTCCCCATGCCTGTCCCTGAGACCATTTGGTACAATGAAGCAAGTCTCAGACTGAATTCTCCACCACCACCACCACACACACACACACACACACACACACACACACACACACACACATTTCCATTAGCATAAAATAGTCCTATGTCTATTGTAGGGTTTGATTAAGTTTCAGCAATTTTCCTTTTCAGTCTCTGACAAGCACCTCGAGTGCAGGTACAGGACAGCGCCTGGCAGAAGGCTTAAGCTAGCCTTCCATTGGCAGATAATCCCCTGGAAGTGGCTCAACACAGGGTGGATCTCTTAGGCCTTGGCTGCCTCTTCAAAGGGTGGAGGCTGCTGGGCTCACCTGTTCATCCCGGAAGGTGCCTATACAATAGTTCTAGTCAACTCATATGTCAACGTAGTCATTTCACCAGGGAAAACCATTTACTAATATTCATTGTGACAAACAACAACCCTCTGGTGCTGACTGGAGCTCGTTAAGGTTGAGGCTTGTCCAAGCTTGTGGGGGCTACTGATTACTCAGTCAGATGCTAAATAACCACCTATAGAGTGTGTAGGCCCATTTCGGGGTCCTCAGGTATTAAACAACCACCCCCACTGTGTATAAAACTATCCTACAGACCACGGGCCACATTCAAACTCCATATGAAGTCCTTGGGCCCACTCCTTCCTGAGAGATTACCCAACCCCAATCCAGTCTCCCTTCCATTTTCCAGAAACCCTAACTGGCTACCCTGGTAGCAGGCTTCCCGCCAACCATGGGTCAGTGCTGGGGAAGCTTTTGGGCTGCCACTGAGCCACCCTCTCAGGTGAAAGCCTACCGTACCCTCAGCTTTCTCTGGCAGTCCCTGGAGGCAGAGATGGCCCAACTGTCTCAGACTCAAAAGGAAGCACCCTGGCTCCCAGATTTCTGGGCACTCTCCTCTATCTGTCCTATTCTAGCACCCTAAAAAGCTTCCTGTCTGCACTGGCCAGTGTTCCTCAGTAGTTCGAGCACCGGCCCTCATGAGGAAAGTAACCAATCAATGTGTCTCTCTCACATCAATGTTTCTCTCTTTCTCTTGTTCTCTTTCTCCCCCTCCCTCCCGCCTTTCCACTCTCTCTGAAAACCAATGGGAAGAAAATATCCCATTGCGGATTACAACAACAAAAAAAGCAGCTTCCTGTTTAGTCAGCTGTAAACTAATCTCCAGCCAATTCAGGAGGCTCTGTAGCTCCCAACCTCCTCCCTGGGTGGTCTGCGCCTGTGTGAAGGGAGCTGACACACATTGCTCACAGGGCCCAGCCCCTCAGCACTCCAGGCCGTGGCAGTGACCCTTGATCCTGCAGACTCACTGTGGACACCCTGCTTACCACACCTGCCTGAGGCCAGGAAGCAGGGAAGCCACTTACCTATCATTCAGGCATTCCTTCCCTCTTTTATCAGGTATTCACAGATGACAAGCGTGGTTGAGCTGGGTTGAACACTTAGTCCTGCCCACCCAGATATCCGCCTCTAAGGGAGATGGACAAGTGACTAGGAAATTATAACATGAATTGAGAAACGCTGTGATAGGCTAACTGCAGGAGGCTGTGGGAGAATATAAAAGGGGCAACCACAAAGCTTGAGGAATCAGAGAAAACGTCTTAGAAATACTGACCTCTACAAAGAGCATGTCCAAAGGCCCAAAGGGGAGCCAGCCTAGGAGGGCAGTACAGCTGGCCTGCAGATGGGGATGGTCAAGAACAGGCAGGTCTTTGGAGGCGTTGGTGTTGAGCTAGGTGCAGTGGTCGGCAAACTCATTAGTCAACAGAGCCAAATATCAATAGTACAATGATTGAAATTGCTTTTGAGAGCCAAAATTTTTAAACTTAAACTTCTTTTAATGCCAGTTCTTCAAAATAGACTTGCCCAGGCCATGGTATTTTGTGGAAGAGCCACACTCAAGGGGCCAAAGAGCCACATGTGGCTCATGAGCTGCAGTTTGCCGACCACGGAGCTAGGGAGTCTGGACGTGGTGGTGATAGAAATGAGGAGCCACGGAGTGCTCAGGTGAATACCTTTCCTCTCAATGAGCAGAGCAGGCTTTGAGCTGTCTCAGAAACTTCACTGGGGCCCTAATGTAAAAAGAACACAATGAAAGACCAAACCTGACACTTCCATTCACTGCTCTATGATCAGGGTACCCCCTCCCACTTTCATTAGACTGAGAGGACCTAGTAAGGAGGGCATTCATGCCGCTGGCATGGAAATGAATGAGCAAACGCTACCAGACTGAGATAATCCCTTCCTGGGGTAAAAGCAAAATTGTAAGTCTGAAATGACTCTGCTGTCATTTGTCTGAATGCAGTTGATTTTGTCTTGTTCCATTAAATCAAGTCCCAGATACTAGGAACAGAAATCCAACATGCCATTGCCTGTTCATATACACAATTAGTTTTTTTGGCCTTGGATGGAGACACACCAGCTCATGTTTACAGAGTTGTTTGCATTTGCTGATGACAACATAATACAACTGAGAAAAGTCACCCTATGGGAAAATCTGTTTTCCTTCTGTTCTGAAAAGAAAACTCACATGACATCAGACAGAGCAAGCATGTCCGGCATATGCATATAGCACAGCAGACTAATATCCTCAAAGAAAAATCTGCCCCCATCCTATTTACTTTACTTATAGGCCCACTGGAGGTTGGAAATATCCAGAGAAGAACTTTATACCTTACTCGCTTCCATTCCCATCCCCATAATTAGGCAAGTCCTAATGACTCCCTGTATTGTCTCTGCCACATTAGTTTTGTGAGATGATGGTGTGTGAAACAATGGTGCATAACTCAAATACAGGGCCAATCTAAATGAGAAACTGGCAGAGGGCTCATGGGATGATTGCATTATTCGTGAAAAGACATCAGAACAATTGGAGGATAACATTAGATTTTAAATCACAGTGGCAATTACAAGACAATTATCCAAAATGGTGTAATTGCTACGGCTTCAGTGTATGGGGCAGAACCTATGCAGTGTTCGTGCCACTTTCTCTTCACACCACAAGGAAAACAGGTCTGCGCATTGTCAGAGGAAATTCTACAGAAGAAAACATTTGTATTCTCCACCCCCCTACCCCATACAGCTAGTAACCAGAGCCTAAGTGAAAAATGGAGCCCGAGGTCATAGGTCATGCCTAAATCCTTCAGGACCCCTCTCCCTGCCCTTGCCTTGATTACTCTAAAATGTGCTGCTCTCAGTTATTCCGCCCTGCCTCTGTGTGGGTTTCAATCCAAGCATAGAACCTGAATCCCCCTTTTTCTAGATGATGTCTCTTAGCCAAGGATACCCCATATGGAGCCATGGGGACTCACTTACTTTGGAGGTAGCAAACTTGGTTTTATTAACTGTTGTACTACTGATAGCATAATTTTGTGTCTGCTATTATAAAGGTAGCTACCAGGTACTGAGTGAATATGATATGCAAATACCTTTCATAGTTTATTTAATGTCCAATGAGTCTTGGTTTTCATGCATTCATTTATTCAACAAATATTTATCCAATGTCTTCTTTGTATCAGGATCTGTTCTAAGAGCTTGCGTTGTATCAGTAACAGAACAAGACAGAGCCCTGTCTTCTTGGAGTTCACCTCATGGGAGTCATTTTGCATAACCCTCATGGGTACAATGGACTAACTATAACACTGGCAGAGCCAAATGCAAATTGGTATCAAAACATTCTCCACCTCTTTCCTAATCTCTCTCCTTTCCCTTTTTACTGTCCTTGCTTTATAACTCTGATTATTTTTCAGAGAAATTCAACAAATACTACTTGAGCACCTATTATATATATAGCAGTATTTAAAAGTGGGCATACCCTTTGATTGAACAATTTCAGTATTAGGTTTTTATCATACAATGTACTTGCACAGCATTGCTAAGATGTGTTCAATGATATAGATTGCCGTGTTGTATATGAGAGACCCAAACTGGAAACAATAAAAAATGTCCATCAAAAAGGGAACTATTAAATAAGTTAGGGTGCATCCACACATTGGAATATTATGCAGCTGCTAAAAGAATATGCTGATTAAGGGGAATGTCCAGAGACTCCCATGAAATGAAAAAGGCAAGTTTCAGAATAGTGTATACAGTTGGATCCCATATTTGTAAATTTCACATATACATAGAAGAAAGACTGGAAGGATATACATCAAAATATTATCTTGGAGAGCCTCTGGGAAGTAAGTTGGGAATAAGGAAGACTTTCATTTTCTTCTTTACTTATCTTCTGATTTAAAATGTGTACAGTAGTTAAAAATATATGAAGAACATGGATCATCTCCCTAGCCCTGGGCATTGAACATTCAGAGATGGCTAAGAAGGGATGACTTTCTGCCCTGGAGGAGTGTGATGGTTAGCATTAGGAGTCAACTTGGTTGGGCTATAGTGTCCAGGTATTTAACCAAACATTATTTTGGTCAAAAGTTATTTTGTGAAGATGTTTTTTTGGTGCAATCAATATTTACATTAGTGGACTGTGAATAAAATAGATTATCTATCTATCTATCTATCTATCTATCTATCTATCTATCTATCTAAAGCTAATATGCAAGGTGTCCCCTCAGGAGTTCAACCGGGAGACCAGGAGTGCTATCGCTCACTATGACGGGCGCTGACCATGAGGGGGCGGCACGGAATGAAGTAAGGCCCTGGCCAGCAACTGGAAGGCCCTGATTGGCCTTGATCGCTGGCCAGGCCTAGGGACCCTACCTGTGCACGAATTTCATGCACCAGGCCTCTAGTCCTCTATAATATGGATGAGTCTCATCTAATCAGTTGAAGGCCCTTAATAGAAAAATGACTGGCCTCCCCAGAGTAAGAGGGAATTCTGTCAGCAGACTATCTTTTAGATTTGAAGACAAATCATCAAAACTTAAGCATGACGACTTTGTAAAAGCAAGAAAAATACTATTTACACAGAGTGAGTAAATAGAATATAAAATAATGTCAATACTGTGATTACAACTGTGAACAATTATACAAATGAATGAAAGACTATGAGGTAATAATAGAAAATAAAAATAAATTGTTAGGGTGATAGAAGTGTGTTGAGTTCTCCCCTCCACCAATAAAAACTTATTTAGTTCTGAGAGGCATGTGCAGCTGGGGCAGGGCCTCCTTTAGAATTTAGGGGTTAATTGTGGGGTACTTATGGAGTGCTTTTCTCTTACTCTTCTTTTAGAGGGTCCAAGAGCAATAGAATTCTGAAACGTAACAAGTAGAGCATAAAGAAACTTAGAGGGGGGTTTTCTTTTTTAAACAGAAAAGGAAAAAACAAAAAAAAAGAAAAAGCTTATTTAGCACTGCAGTTGTTGCTTATTAATAAACATGTGTCAGTCAAAATGGAAAACTGGATGACATCTTTTTGCCTGAGAAGCACAGGGATGTCTACTTCTATTGGGCTTGTTTCTTATCCCTAGGCCTCCTTGAACTAGAAACTAGAATGTTAGCATGTGCCAAGCTCCTATAGTATTTGCAACTATCAGCGGCATCTCACTTAACCACTGCCCTGGACTCTGTAAGGTAGATATGGTTTGTTAAGCAGTTCTTGAAATCCAGGAGTCAGCAGCATTGGTTCCTTGTGGAGTTTCTGAGGGAGAATCTGTTCCCTACCTCTCTCCTACTTTCTACTGGTTGATGACAGTTCTTGGTGTTCCTTGGCCTATAGACAAGTCACTTTAATCTGTCTCCATCTTTACATGTCATTCTCCCATGTGTATGTATCTGTGTCTCTTTTCCTCTTCTTATAAGGACAATAGTTATATTGGATTAGGGGTCACCCCAATCCAGAGTGACCTCATTTTAACTTGCTTACAACAGCATTGACCCCACTTCCAAATAAGATCACTTTCACAGGCATGGGAGAGGTGGGGCTAATATTTCAACATACTTTTTTTTTTTCTTCTTAAATCCTCACCTGAAGATATTTTTCTATTGATTTTTAGAGAGAGTGGAAGGGAGGGGGAGAGAAGGGGAGAGTCAGAGAGAAACATCAATGTGAGAGAGACACATCGATTGGTTGCCTTCCACATATGCCCTGACCAGGGTCAGGGATTGAGCCTGCAACCCAGGTATGTACCCTTGACCAGAATTGAACCTGGGACCCTTCAGTCTGCCAGCCAATGCTCTATCCACTGAGCCAAACCAGCTAGGGCCAACATACCTTCTCAGGGAGCATAATTCAACCCACAGCAGAGGGAGTCAAACCCAGGCCTCTCTGACTCCAAATCTATGCTGTTGGGTGGGGCCCTGAGAGATCTCTGCACAATTAAAGTAGGAATTGTATAGGTACAAAATGAGGCAATGGAGACCATAAAATCATTCTCACAGTCTTGAAAATGCAGGCTGGATAACTGTTGCCTTAATTAAAGCATTACAAGTGCACCTGAAAATATTTAAATAATCACCGTTGAAATAATGTGAGAAGTGGGTAATTCAAGCACAGCAGATTACAGCACATCTTCTGTGAATGCTGGGTTCATCAAAAGTGAATTTAGTTCTTAATTTTTAACTCTATGAGTACTAATTGGAGACTAAAAATTGACAGTCTCTTCCTGTCAAGGAAAGTGAGTGTAATTTCTTGGTAACTCGAGTTCGCCTCCATTATGTATAGGAATAATTTATTCATTCCCCTCACCCCAGCACATAACATCAGATAATGAACTAGATCTACACACACACTTACAAAGGGAGCAACTGCGGCAGCTTAGTGTTAAGGAAGACATGAGATTCCATCGCAATTTGTACATTTTTCTCTCAAGTATTTTTCAACTCTGATGATCATTTCCATGATTTAAATTGAATTATTTGATCCCTATTTTTACTGGAAAGTCAAAATCAAAAGAAATAATTTAATTTGCTGACTGCACCGGAACCTTGCTCTTTACATTATCCAAACTTAAAATCTGTGCCAGAAGATGGGAAACTTACATTTTCTCATTGTTAAAATGATTGGACTAATTCAGTGGCATGCCTCCAGGTTATGGTTTCTCTAATTACCTTGTATCCTGAGTTCTTAATTAATTATATTCTGAGACGTGAAAAAGTCTCCGTGTGCTCAGAGCCCATCCTAAGCCGTGCTCTGAGTGAGGTGCGTTATTTACACAGTGCATCTCACACTGCATTTCAGTTTTGTCCCTGAAGTTGCTGCCCTTTTGGTTATTTTAATCTCATTCCTTTTAGAGTCAATTTCCTACCATTTGGAACAAGCATCTGGACGGGTAGCCTTCCCACACACCAAGATCAGGTCACCTTTCACCCATTTCCTCAGGGACAGAGTTAAACGCCATTTCTTTCTGGGTCACAGCAATGATGCAGCATTACAGGCTCTGCCGCAGGAAGTAGCTCCTGAAATTGATGAGGGGCTCAGCTTCCTTAGAGAATGACTGGATGGGAGAGACGATGAGCCTCCATACGATATTCAAGGGCATCAAAGCCCCGAACCTCCTATCTGTGCAAGACACGTTTATTTAAATGAGACGCTGGATAAGGCCCCAAAGGGTTTTCTCAGCCAGCATGACTCCAGAGAACACCTGAGCTTTAATTCAAAGAACTTTTCTTAATACTTTGAATCATTATGACTGAACTGTTTCTCCAGCAGCCACACTGGATGGGACTCCAGGAAATGATGAAAAGAAAGAGGGCGGGGAGAAAGCTCCTTTACACTGTGTGACTTGGATGAAAATGAGGAAAGACGACATGTGGCTACCATTGGAGTGCTTATTATTTGTCAGGCACTGTACTAATTTCTGTGCATGCATAGCATCATTGTCTTCTTGGATTTGACCAATTTTGTAAATGAAACAACCAAAGTACATAGTGTCTGAGTGACTCACCCAAGTCCACATGGCTGGTAGGTATCAGAGTCCACGTCAAAAACCCAGCGTGCTTCCCAGGTATCCACGGGCATACGAATCACCTGGGGGACTTGTTAACATGCTGATTCAGACTCAGTGGGTCTGGGATTCTGTATTTCTAGGAAGCACCTGGTGAGGTCGGTGCTGCTGGTCTGTGAACAGCCTCTGAAGTAATACTCTATGGTTCCTTTCAATGTTCCCTTTTCCTTTTCAACTGACAAAAGCTCATATGGAAAGACATGTTTTAAGGATTCCTTGTGGTTTGTATGTTTGTTTGTTTTTACATTGCAGAAATGAACATTCTCAAGGTTAAAGGTGAAATAACAAGCATTCAGACACACCTGATGTTATAAGAACCTCAGCATTCAAGCTCTGTGGAATGTGCTCAGGTTTTTCTTGGCAAAATCTGTTTTGCCTGGACCCTCCTGTCCAAGCATATGACTTGAGAGCCAGGCATTCAGTGTATCAGAGAGAATCCGTTCTTGGTGGTTCAGCCAGCTGGCTGTCAGCTCTCCTCTGTGTGCCCTGCCTTAGACAGGCAGAGAGAGTATCACAGGTGACAGTGTTTATAGAAGTGGAGACTCAATGGGTCAGTTCTCTGGGTGAAGGTAAGCTGCCAGAGCAGTCCCCAACCGAAGGTCTCTGGAATCTATGGAGTGTGGCTTCTGGAACATGGGCCAGTTCCATGCACTTAGTGGAGTAAGCTATCTAGTTGCTACATACTATATGGGAATGATGGTGGGGTTAGTCTTGGATGACACCATTTTGAAGGCAATTAAAATGGGAGAAATGCTCTGACTTAAAAAGTGGACATATTCTTTAACCTGAAAATTCTGCTTCCAGAAACGTATTCTTCAGAAACCCTAGCACACGTGCCCAACTGTTCCTGGGAGCATTATCTGTAATGTCCAAAATTAAAAACAGTCCATCAATAAGGGCACAGTTAAATAAATTATGGAATCACCATAATGTGGAAAACAATGCAGCCATTAAGAAGATTGCAGCACTGACCTGCGAAGGTGTCTAAGCTAGATTGTTAAGGGACACAGCAAGTTTCAGGACAATATGTAAAATAGGATCTGATTATGTAACTCCCTCCCATCTACATATGTGTCTATGTACATACATGGGGAGTCTTCATTATCTGAGCATTTTTGAAGGCACCCTACAGGGGTTCTTTATGACCTTCTTTGCCTGTCTTCATTTGCTCATTTTTGGAATAACCTTGTGCTGCTTTGGAAAGAGAGAAAGAAAGAAAGGAAGAAGGAAGGAAGGAAGGAAGGAAAGAAGGAAGGAAGGAAGGAAGGAAGGAAGGAAGGAAGAGAAAGAGAAATAAAAGAGAGAGAGAGAGAGAGAGAGAGAGAAGAAGATAAAGGAAGAAAGAAAGGGAGAAAGGAAGGGAAAGAAAAGGAGGAAGGAAAGAAGGAAGGAAAGAGAAAAAGGGAGGGGAGAAATAGCAGCAGAAAAATTAAGGGAGCACTTTTTAAAAATGTTTTTGAATTTTCTACTTTTTAAAAAAATTCCCACTTGAGGATATTTAGTCCATTGATTTTTTTTAAAAGAGAATAAGTGGAAAGGAGGGTAGGAGGAAGAGGAGAAGGAGGAGGAGGAGGAGAGACTGAGAAAAAGAGAGAGAGAGATATCCAACCTGCAACCCAGGTACATGCCCTTGACTGGGAATCGAATCTGGGACCCTTGGGTGTGTGCGGGCCAATGCATCAGCCACTCAACAGCACTGGCCAGGACTTGAATCTTCTACCTTTAACCTACTTGTTCCTACTCTGCTTGTTAGACTGTTTTAATGTTTGTGACGGTTGTTTCAAGTTATCATTTATTTTTAGATACTTAGGTTGTTCCAAATCTTCTTTATTAAAAACAGAACAGAGCAAGCATAATTGGCTGGAAATTAATTAGAATTTAAAAGCAAAACAATGGAGACAAAAATGTAAGAATTTTGAGAAATGGGCCAAAATGCTTTAAGACAAATATCTAGGTTAGAAACTGCCTCCAAAACTAGCAGTTATCCAGAACTAGTTACTGAAAATGATACTTTTTGCTCCAATCAGTATTGAATAGTAACATTTGACTGACCAGCTTGCATTCACCCTGGATATTCTGGCAGAATTGTGTTGGTTGGCTCCTCTGCTGGCACACAGACAGCAGGGACGATTTGAGAAGCAGTCCTGTGCAGGCCACGTGGACGGGTCCATGAAAAATGGAAATTGTTAATTATTGAGAGTTTGGGCAAACAGGAGTGTCCACTCCAGGTAGAAGTTTCAGGTAGAAATGCCAGAGGGACTGGGCAGAGACTAGAAGGCCCAATGCTATCCTCTGTAAGGTCTGCTTACAGGGTTGGCCCTTGGCTGGTGTCTGAGAACTTGAATTTGAGAGTGTTCCTACCACTTTGGTATCATTTATGCTGAACACCTGCATTCTTCCTGGGAGTCTGGAATGTTGGTACACCCCGGCTGCTGACAAGATCTGACTCTAATAAAACTCTCGGTACTGAGAGTGTAATAAGCTTCTTAGATTAGCAATAGTCATGAGCACAACTATATGCTGGGTCCTGAGTCCTCCTAGGGAATCGAACCTGGGAGTACTCTTGGGGACCCCTGACCCAGGTACACACACAAAAGGGACCTTTCCACAGAGACCTATTTCCAAGCTTGGAACCAGCCACTTTTTCTCAGGAACCAGCAGAGAATGAAGATTGACATGAAAAGTCTTTTCCCCTTTCCCCAATGTACCAATGCAATTAAAAAAAAAAAATTCCTTTTTTAAAGATCTATATTTTCATTGATTTCAGAGAGGAAGGGAGAGGGAGAGAGAGATAGAAACATCAATGATGAGAATCATTGATCAGCTACCTCCTGCACACCTCACACTGGGGATCGAGCCCATAACCCGGGAATGAGCCCTTGACCAGAATCGAACCTGGGACCCTTCAGTCCGCAGGCTGACGCTCTAATCCACAGAACCAAACCAGCTAGTGCCCAATGCAATTTCTTAACTGACATCTCTAGGTTGCTCTACCATTTCTGAGGCATGAATGGAACCGTAAACCAGCTCTCTTTCTGCCAAGGGTGGCCATGTAAATGGACAAATATGTTCCTGCTGCTCAATTCCTGATTACATCACTGTAGTGTTGGTTGGAAAGGCAGAAGACTTCTAGCTCTCACCTCTCTTGAAATCCTTCTCACTGAAGTTTCTAAATTCACCAAAGTGAGGAAGGATTTATGAGGTCAAGGGGATTTAGCTGGAGACATCATTGATTTATTTTTCAATCAAAAGCATTTAATGAGGGTCAGTACTGTACTGGGAACCTGGAAAATAAAGATAGTGAAGGCACAACTCAAGTAGTTTATGGTCTTGGTGGGCAGGCAGTGGTATGCTGAAAGTGGGTCATACTGGCTTGTAAGGACCACTGTTCGAAATATTGCGAGCGGGTTCACATTACCTTGGTAACTTGAAATCAGCTATGATAGGAGTACTTATATCATAGAAATTGGCAAATGTAACAAATTGGTGCTCCCCCTTTTGCATCTGGAGTTAAGCATTTAACCTGCACACCACAGTGGGGATGGCCAGGTGATCGGAGGGGTGCGGCACACCGAACTCTGCCAGCACAAGGATTTCAAGTAAGGGAGGCTGCCTTGAAGGTGTGGGGTTGTGTCTAGCAGAGATTTCTGCAGAGGCAGGACTCCATGATCCTCCTTTGTCCTAGTCTCCAGCACTGTTTTCATTTTCATCAGGGGAAAAGCCCCACAGCATATGTGTCCAGGAAGGAGATGTATGCGATTCCAGCACATGTGCACCGGAACCAGCAGAAGTCTTTCTGGGGGTGAGAAGTCTCTGAAAAAAACCCACCCGCCCTGCAGAGATGAACTGCCACCGGCCATGTGCGCCATGACTGAAGACAAATAGAAGGAAACACTTAAGAGTCAACACAATGGCTAGTTTCATTTTTTTTCTTTTTACTTGAAAACTTGTTTTAACCATCAAATTTTGTAAGTTATAAACCTGTACACTGTTGGGTTTTTGTTTTTTGGCTGTCTTTTTTGTTGTTTTTGTTTTTCTTTTCTTTCTTTCTTTCCTTCTTTTTTTTTTTTTTTTTTTAGAAAAAGAACACCAGACTAATCCTGCCAACAGCAGTATATGCAGAAACACTCCATTTCCATCAGGAGCAAGATTTACTGCAAGTGTTAGCTTTTCCCTTTGCATAAGGTTTGGTGTGTGATGTGTGTGCAAGTTTAGGTGAGTGCACATGTGTGTGAGGAAATTATATGTTTTAGTCTGAATCTGAAATGGTATAGATATTAGAGACTGAGTAACTGGGCAAAACACACTGATTTAAAAAATGCCAATAAGAATATTTGCTTGAAAACAGAGAAAGTTGAATGAAAACAGTAGAACCAAAGAATGTTTACAGTACATTTTGAAATGATTAAAAAACACCATTTTCAAACCCCAAATCCTTTATGTGATTGCGTGTCGTTACCTCAGAAGGTTGCAGACCAACAGCATGGATGACTTAGAATTGTATTCGACCCCCCAAATTAAAGCATCCTGATAGGCATCAAATACAGTTATCTACAAAAGCTTGGAAAATTGAAACCATTATATACAATTTTATAAACATTTTAAACACCAAAACATACATCTTTTACAAACCAGCCTGTTTGCAACAGGTAAATTTACAAGACAATCTCTCCAGTACAGTGCTTAGAAAGAACTGCTTCCATTCCCCACACATTTCTCACTTCCCGAAATGCAGTAGTATGGGCTCATAAAATTGTTCAATAGTAGCAATTCAGGTATTGGTTTGCTGGAAGGGTACTACAGTACATACTAATGGGTCCAAACACTCTCCAGGTGACTATATGATTCTCTAGTGCATCCTAAACATTGGAAGAGACTTATTATGGCCTTTGTGTAATATTATATACTTGTAATTATTGCTTTCATTATTACATAAGGAAAGAAAATCTTAATTCTTTTCCTATCTCTTAGCCAATTGGCTAAATAGTAACTGATGCCAAAGCCACCAGTGGTGACTTTAAACCCTAGAATTATACAACCAGAAGCTTAAAGACACTGTGGATTTTCACCAGAATAATGTGCAGTTGAACACTGCAGGACAAAACCCAGGGAAAACACAGAACCACCTGCTCACAGACCACACAAAATGATGACGCTGAAGAAATGCCTTGCCCAATCCCCATGCCCCATGGTTTGAAGCTAAAAAACATAAGACATAAAAGACTAATCACTTTATCAATATCTGTGTCTTGGAAGGGCAGCAGAGGAAAGAGAAGAGATAATTATCTGGGCGACCCTTGCAAAATGAACACTAAATCTTCCTGAAATTTCTCATATGAAAGCGTTTTCTGGACCTTAAATGATTTATTTTGCTATATCTTTCCTCAACTTCCTGACTTTGATTACGTAGACACAGCATTAATGGGGACAGTGGAGGTGGGGTGGGGGTGGAAGTAAATAGGAGATAGTTGAATATATATATATATATATATATATATATATATATATATGGCAAATGTAGGTTTATAGTTGTATGTGGAACAGAGTTTATCCTTGTACTATTTATTCTTGAATTATATATTTTCCATACAAACAACTGTCAACCTACTTTTACTCACCCTGTATATCTTAATTGCTTTTTTTGAGGCTGTATTAGTGATTCCTAAGGGGAATCCCAGGGAATTTCCAGGAATGCAGCATAAATTCCCTTTCCAGGCCTTCACACTGGTTCTCTGATAGGGAAAACAATTGCATGGACTTGGTCTACACCTATTGCTAAGTCTTCTCCAGTGGTGCTTTGTGAATGGGCAGGATGTGAGTACATGGAAAGCTGGCATGGAATGGAACTCAGCAGCCACAAGGCGCGTACAAGAAATTGAATAAACACCTACTTCATTCACCCTTTACAGCTCCAGAGCTCTGCTTCGCATGTGACAAACATCCAGTCTAACCAGAATGTGCACCATAGAAGTAAAGTGCCTACAACAGGCCATGGCATTGGCTTCCAGGGGGCGGCACATACATGTGAGCAAAACAGGAAAACACTAATTGGCTTCAATCGTTTTCACGTGGTTCAGCACAGTGACGGGAGTAGAACAGACACCAGGCCTGGTATGGGGAAAAAAAGGAAGAACCAAAATGCACCTTGTCGATCATCTTATGAACTGAGTGTCACCATAATTGATAACTAGTCTGGGTTCCATTCTGTAATTATCATTCCATCCTCATTTTAGAAAACATTCATTTGATAAAAGCAGCATTTTGATACATGTTCAAAGAAATGTGTGAATCCTGTAACTGTATGCTCCCTAGTGGAGCTGCTAGGAAACATGAGGTCATGAGGCTTCTAAAGAAATAATCTCCATGATTTCTAAGCAAGAATGGTGGGAAGTCAGAAGGTCCAGCAGATGCCAAGCCCCAGGCAGTGTAGTGGTGACCAATGTTACATGGAAAGAATATTGACCAAATGGATGTTCAGCTACTTAACCTCCTGTGTGAGGTTGGGCAAGTGCCTTCCCCTCTTTGGGCACATTCCCTCTTTTATAAAAACAGAGGATTGGACAAATTTTAAGGACCCTCCCAGATCTTCAAATCAGCAGACATTCTACCTAGTTCCAGCTGACTGAAAACCATTTCATAATCTACAGGGAAGTCCAATTTTCCAAAAAGTGAAAAGCTACATGTTCACAGGGTAATGAATAAAAACATACCATGCTTGTCTAGTATACATTTAGCTGCAGAGCTACTCTGCGGAAAACCAGGGAAGCTCTCCTGATGAAAGAGGTATTTTATATAGGTCAGAGCTAAGGGAGGGCACGGTTTTCTTGGGTGACTTCACAACCGCATTAGGTTCTATTTATTACTTCATTATGGTGTTAGTCAGGCATTCTCCTCGGAGGGGATGCTGTGTAAGCAATAGTGACTCATTGGCATTAATCTCCTTCTAATATTTCCTGGGGGCGAGAAATGAATTGTTGGTTTTACTTTGATGGTTTTTATGACATTGCATCATTAAAAGTGTAGCAGTGATTCCATTCTAGACCATTAGCTCATCATTTTCTCCATGATTCTGGCAAATGTGCTTCTTATGTAAGAAAAATACCAAAGATTTTTATCATCCAAAGCAGCCTGCATGCATTTCAAGCCCATGGTGCAGATAATGCTTCCGTGAGTAGGTCTAAGCAAGAGATAGGAAGAGGAGAAAAGCCAAAACATTTGTGAAATGTAATCGTGGACTCAGGAAGCTTGACAATGAAAAGGATTTTTTTCCTTTTTTTACAACAAACTTCAGAAACACTGACTCCTACAAAGAAGTGGATTGGACATAATTGAAACAACTAAAAAATATGTCTGAGTGGGTGATACACAGACTCAGGACAGCACAATTTCACACCAATGCCATGTATCATCAGAAACTGTGGACACAGATTTGCTCATGAAGCAGATAGTGCAAATATGCATTTACTTACCATGGCCACCACACACGCAGCCATCATCTGATTGAAGCAAACGAGGAAAGTCACTCAACGTGTCAACGTTCAGCTTCGAGTGCTGAGTTATTGTACTTCCAGTGGGATGATTCCCCTGTCAATTTTGGAAACTCAAGGCCAAAGTCCACATGTCAGATAGAGGAGAACCCCAGGGTGTAATGAAACATTACACATTTTTCAAACAAGAGTTTAGTTCCGGAAAATGATAACAAAATACTGTTGTTGTTGTTTGTTTGTTTTTTTTTAAAAAAGCACAGTTTTGCTTTAAGTAAATATAAATGGCAGTACCAAATAAGGTTAACTGAACCCGAGTAAAGTATGGCATTTGGTGTTTCTCTGACATCACAGAGATTAGAGAAACTGGAAGGTCTGCCTCGAAGGCAGAATTTTGAACATAGTCCAGAGCCTAAGACGTCCACGTTCGTGGTCCTCAAGAGCAGCCTTACTGAGTGCAAGCACGTGCTTGTACATAGGCCCAGACACACACACTATTATAATTTATACACAAAAACTAATCTACTTTTCTACAAACACAATTGGACTTATAGTGGTGATGCTAACCAATTTAGAACAACACTCAAATTGTATTTACATTATCAAGAATTGTGATTATCTGGCTGAACACTTTGAAAGTGTTATATTTGATTTTTCCCCCTAAATTTGTGAATTCTGCTTAAAACCTCTAAATATCTCCCATTCTAGAGAATAAAGTATCAAAATATTACTTTTGTCCCCCTTTTATTTCCTGATTCTCAGAAGAAATGCCAATTTCTGCAGGAGTGTTAAAATAACAGTTACAGCCAGGAATGTTTCATGGAAAGAAGATAATCACATTCTTTCTAATGCCTGAACAATGTTAGCGTCCCCAGCCCACAAAGCGGTACCCAAATATCCTCTTGTTCCTCTTCATTATACCTTTCTCAAAGTTCACAAAACCCAACTATATAATATTGGATGCTTAACACAAACAAAAATCACTAAGCATACTAAACATGTTACCTAAACCTAATTTTATAGCTGAAAATTGGGCAGCTTATAAAAAAAAGAGTTGATTTTTAAAGGCTCCAGCCCATTTTCTTGTTTGTTTAATAATATCTGTTTTTCTTTTCTTTTGCCTAAGTGACTAACTTTTCCAACAATGATAACTAGTATTTTCATTCCCTCTCCCCCACCACTGGCTGAAAATTACATGCCTCTTTGCTCACTGTTGCTAGTTATTAATACTGCAAGGGCTGATACTGGAGTACTTTCCAGGGCACAATACTGCACAAATCCATATAAGACCGACCGTGTAACTTAGGGGGTGCAATGTAGTCCCCCTTTAAAACCTCGGCGAGCTTTCTTGATTCATGAATGCAGGTACATACTGCAAGGGCGATCAGTCCCCTCTCAGAAACAATTTCTGAGCCTTTTCCTGTTCACCCAACTGACTTGCAACAGCTTGACTTGTGAAGAAGGTCCCAGTGGGAAATACTTGCATTTCCTCCTCGCTCAACACACTGCTCTGCATGGAGACACAAGCCCAGCCAGACTCCTTCTATACCAACCAGAAAAAGCACCGAGGCGCATCCCCTACACTTGGGTCTGGTGTTGAGTCTCCATAAAGGGGATGTGAAGGCTGGCGAGGCTGAGCTCGCCCACGCTCTCGTAGTCACTCATGGCTACTTCGGCATCCTCGAAGCCGCAGCTGGCCGACACATCAGGGGATGAGGTGCCTCTGGAGTTGTGCAAAGATAGAGACACACTGTCTGCTGGGCCCGCTGTCTCGGTGCCCGGGTTCATGTTGACAGCAAAAGTACTAAATTCACAGCCGGCAGGCGGGCCCACCAGCTCTGCTTCGTTGGGGAATGGGTGAGGTGGGAGGTACTGGCTGGGATGGAACTGGGGCCTCCTCCTACAGTCTGGGCTCAGGGTGCCGGCCAGTGAGACAGGCTGGGAGGGTGGCAGGGCCTCATACTGGTCCGGGAAGTCCTCCGGCAGGGGAGGGGGCAGCTGGTCCTGACTCAAGAACTCCTCTTCATGAGGGGGCGGGTACTCGCTGTCAATGTCGTAGCCGCCCAGGTAGTAGTCGCTCTCCAGCTCCCGTGTGCTGCCCTGGTGTGCAGAGCCTCCCTCCTGGTTCTCATAGTTGGGCACCTCCTCTATGTCCGACAGGCGGGCAGCCGGCATCCAGTCGGAGGTGTCCCAGTGATAGGCTGTGAGCAAAGAAGTCCTGATAGTTAATTTCCTCCAGGCTGGAGTTGGGGCAGGATTTGGAAAGGAGTAGATAAGGGACCTGGCATGCAATTCACATCTGAGCAACCCTAAGAAGCCAAGTCATGTGCATGCTTCTTTCAGGCTCAATCAGGGGCCAGCCCATGCTCTGGCCCTGGGGGAGCAAGACAATGGTAGCTCTGAGAGCTGGGGCTGCAGCACCTTACACCCAGCCATGCCATAGAGATGGCCAGCGAGGGCCTGCTGAGGATCCTAGAACCTCCACCCCATCCTCTCTTCCTATCCCTACACCAAGTGCAGAGCCAGGCTGGCAACGTGCTCCCAGAGAGATATGCGTCAGCTGTCCTGTGGACCGCAAAAGTCAGGGAGGTGTGCACGCAAATGGATGAACCACACGCAGAGGAGTAGCTGGGGGAAGAGGGATGTGGGCAGGGCTTTCATCTCCAATACCAAGCTCACAAGATACCTGGAACATGCAAAACTCAGATCAAAGGAAAATGGAGGGGGAGGACATTGACAGGGTAAGAACGAACTCAGCAATTCAGAACACAGAAATAAAATGTTATGCTGGGGTCACAGCAGAGTCACCTCGGTTGTAGTTCTGTCCTTGATCCATGACAGACACTGTTTAAACACAAAGTGAGAGGTAAAACTGATCATCCAAGCCATGTGCAGGGGGCAAAGGAGAACATTTTAGATGACTTAAAAACATGCCTCTATTTCTCCCCACTATTATCTAGGAAATAAAAAGATAAATCCCATCTACACTGGGTCCTAATTGTATCATGACACTAATATAAATTACCTGATTGAAATTGATTCCCATTATATCATAGCTTTGAATGATTTCTTAAGTATTCCACTCATAGTAGGTGCTTAGTGAATACATGTTGCATGTCAGAATGAACTTAGCATTAATCTCGATTCCAAGTATTTGGATACTCTTCTCTTGGAAGAAATTTTATAAAAAGAGCATACCATATATTTGAAAAAAATTATAAACTCGATTTTTTTTTCCAAAATTTTAAAATTTACCCCAATTCCTAGAGAAATATCCAGTGTCTCCCTTGAAAGCACCTGTGTATTGCCTCCTCTATTGCTAGCTGATCAAAATCACCCCTAGTTCAAAGTAACAAGGATGCAATATTTCCAAAAGTATAACTCTTTACACAAAGAAATGCTATGGAAGAAAAAAAGTAAATACCTTCATTTTCTATAGTGTCAACTACATTGTTGACAAGCTGAATGACAGTCACTATGGATGCTTGTGGCCAGGAAAAGAAGACAGGAGGGAGGGGAAGGACAGCTTCAGGTTAGTTATGTATTTTAAACATACGTTAATTTTTCTTAACAACAGCAATAGCAACAACAAAGGTGCAGCATGCAAACACCCAGAGCCTTCCCACAGTCCATCCAGTAGGCAGTGATCCAGTGGTCACTTTTTTCCAGGGTCCCAGGATTCTGGGAACAGAAGGGAAATGGCACACATCTGGGGCCATTCCTCCTGAAAGGCAGGATGGGCAGGGATTGCTGGGTCATAAATTCACACTTCATGGCCCAGTGAAATCAATCTAGGAAGGCAATGGCTCATCAAGATCAGGCTAATTTCTCATTAGCAACTCCCAGAAGCTCTAGAGGAGACCTCACTATTCCCAAAGAGAATTCTTTGTTGATCAGCCATGCTGCCACAACCAAATGCCATGATGGAGGATAACCTTTGCAGGACTGGTGGCTTCACTCTCACACGATGTCACCATAGCCTAGAATGACCCAAGGCCCAATTCTCTCCAGTACAGTGTAGACAGACGTCAGCATTTGACCTCTGAAATACTTAGGATCAGGAAAGGAGATTTCTGTATGCTACAGGAGTTGTATTAACACTGGGTACCAGCAACTTGTTAAAACTAATGAGAATTCCTAGTACTGCCTGCTTTAGTCAGGACCCATCCAGCATATTAAACATGTAAGTCTGAGTGTGTGACTTTAAAGCACACAGAGCAGAGCCCATGAGAATAGTCAACTTGGCATCATTGCGGGAGCTGCTGCCAGGAGTTTGGAAACTATCTGTTCTCGGTTGCTTCTCTACAAAACACAAACCGGTGACAGCTGTTCCTCTGGCTGGGGATGAGAAAAGGAGTGGGCACTCAGGCAAACAGATCTAGAGGCAGGCACCTGACCTCCTAAAAATGGTCAGAAGAAATGCACTGCTACATAGTGTGTCATCCCAGCAGCCAGATAAACGGAGGATCTCAGGGGTGTCAGGTATTGGGGTGGAAGTGATTTTAGGGTGGTGGTGGTGAAAGTGGACTATTTTATTTCCATGACTGCTATGGCCTTCAAGCTCACCTGCTCCTGTGTTTACCTGGAGGGCAAAGACAATGTTGTTTTCATTTTATACTTCTGGGCACAAAATGTCCAGCATAGGGTTCAGCACACAGAAGAAACTCAGCAAGGGTTTATGGGTTGAATGATTATATACAGTAATAAATATTCAACTTTTGCTAATCCTATATAATAAAAGGCTGATATGCAAATCAACCGAATGGCAGAACGACCAGTCGCTATGACGTGCACTGACCACCAGAGGGCAGACACTCAACGCAGGAGCTGTCCTCTGGTGGTCAGTGGGCTCCCCCTGTGGGAGCTCAGCCTCTCCCGCCTCTACAGAGTGCTAAGGATGTCTGACTGCTGGCTTAGGCCCGCTCCCAGCCATCAGTTGGACATCCCTGAGGGCTCCCGGACTGTGAGAGGATGCAGGCTGGGCTGAGGGTGCCCCCCCATCCCGAGTTCACGAATTTCATGCACCAGGCCTCTAGTTGCTTATAAATGAGAAAATGACATAGGTGAGGCTAACTATCTCTGTGGATGACTATTTGAAATTATTCTCGGTTCACCAATCTTGCTGTACTAAGACCATTTCTGCTACAAGGAGCACAACCCATCCTCCAAAGCTAGTTCCTCAGCTCTGGAAACCCAGTCCAGCAACTTCTTCATTAACATAAGTTCACAAGAGGCAGAGATAGCTACTTTGGAGTGTCAAGGAGGTCCACGAACCACATGGAATTGCATGCAACATCTGGGCGTATGTGCATTTTTCTAAGGAGCTGATGCATCGTATTCAATAGATTCTGTGAAGGCCCTTGACCCCAAGTGAACATAAGGGGGTTCTACTGAATGAAAATGTCACTTCTATGGGAAGGAGTTTTTATGAGAAGGTCTTGCCTTTTAACTAATTTCTAATAATATGGAGGTTGGATGTATAGTGAAGAGATAATCATTAGTAAAATTTTAAAAACACACAAATAAATTACACTGTTTGCTAGTGGGTATCATTGGGATGAGGCAGTTCCATCATGAACCAAATCAAAGAGGACGCATTACTGGAGGCCCAGGGTAACCTCAACAATCTCTGATGTAGATCCCCGGGCCTACTCACAGTTGCAGCTCAATATATGCTCCTTCAGCAATGAAGCCCAACAACAGAGCCAACCAGAAAGCTGGTAAACACATGCAATGCCCAGGATCAGGTCAAGAACCCAAACTGTTCACGTCCCTTTCCTCTCAACCACTGATGCCAGCCCGGAAGCGGAAGCCACCCCAGGGAGACAGATCCATGACTTCTTACCATTGTCGTCACCAGAATCCGACTGGAAGGAGCTCAGGGACTGCACTTCAGAGTTGCTGCCTTTGTTACTGCCTGCAAAGCAGGTCATCTCTCCCGGGTCATCAACTCCTTTGTCTTGGTGGACAGCGAGAGAACAAGCAGAAATGACACTGGTTACCTCGTGCGTACTTCCAGCCCGGCCACCCCTGGAGTTCACTTCTCAGAGCTCTTTCATTTGCTCAGAGAAAATAATTTAGCTCCACAGCAGAGAATTGATTGTGCCACTGGGGGCAAAGGTCCGTCTGTCAATCAAGTGATTTACATTATGGATTCAAACCCTTAACCCTTGGTAAATGAGCTTCCAAATAGCTGACAGCCCAAAGTAGCTGCTCCCTCCTCAAAGGGAAGCCTAACTGAAGAGTGAACCAGGATGAAGTGCTGGGGCTGCTCTCTGCCATTCAGAGTTCATTTAAATCATTTACATGAACCCATGTGGTGTCAACATAGGTTAAAGGAGATTCCTTTTAAAATAGGGGTATACATATTTTATAGGCAAATCCTGACTTCCATCTCTGGGGAGCGAGTGGAGTTCTCAGCACTGTCTTCTAGAGGGCAGTGTCGCATCAGCTTTGGGAATGACAGTGTTCTGCACTCAGGTAGGAGGGCAGCGGGCCATGTAGAGGTGCCCTTATCCACACACTTCCTCCTTTGCCATACAAAGACAGACTGATCTCTCTCTCTCTCTTTCTCTCTCTAGGGCTACCTTCTTATTTGGTGGACTAAGGAAAACAATAAAAACAACCTATATTTTGAAACTGTCAAGTGAAAAATGAATTAGCCACCTAGAGATTGTCTCACCAACTAACTGCCTTGCTTAACAAAGAAAGAAATGTATTTAATAAAAACCCAATAATACTTTGGGGGGAAATGTGAGATTTTGCCTGAGGTGGATTATGGAAATAAAGCTGTCACATTACGAAGTGGGTGGAGGGAAATGATCACTAGGAAAGCTTCAAATCACCCTGTAACATGATGGCATGATGGTATGAAGAGTTTGAGACTTGTGACTCAAGGAAAAGTTGCTCTTGCTCGTGGCTGGGAAAATCTCTGATTCTCCCACAAAGGGTGATGGCAGTATCGGGCACCTGCTGTCAGATGATGAAGATACAGCAAAATGATGAGCTAGATAAACAACTCATCTGAGTGGAGAGAGACACCTGCCAAGGAGAAATTTACCTCCCAACAGCCACATCACAGACAATATGAAGATGTGCCTTTGAAAAGCACAAAGTGGGCACCAGGCTTAGCCCTGAACACAAGGGAAAGAATGACAAATGATCTGTCCTGGTGAATATAGTGCTGTGCATAAAACTGCTCTCTCCATTTATTCAAACCCCACTTTTTCATTGTTAAATAAAAATGGGCCTTTCCTTTATCTAGTGCAAGCATGTCAAACTCATGGCCCGTGGGCTGCATGCCTCATTTACTAGTATTTGGCCCATTTTAGCCTTTGAGTTTGACATGCTTGATCTAGTTTGGTTGGCAAGTTTAACTTTACAGATGATTTGGGAGAGAATATATTTATGGTAAAAAGTCCAAAGACATCAACTTAAAGTATAAATATGTCTCTAGAAAACCAGAGTCAGCAGATGTAGAACAGTTGGGGCAGCATTAGAATAGAACAGAGGCCCACTTCTATCAAGGGATGCTCTCTCTCTCTTACATCCGTCTCCCTCCTTCCTGCTTATAGCTTCCAAGGGCAGTGTTGGTAAGACCACAGGCTCTGAACGCTGGGGTACCAGGTTTGAATTGTCACCTCCCCCTCTTAGTAGCTACTTTCCGTTAGGCAAGTTGTTTGGATTTAAGATGATCCCCACACTGCAGTGATGCTTTTTTTATTTTTAATCCTCACCCAAGGTTATATATTTTTTTATTGATTTAAGGGAGAGAAAGAGAGAAGGATAGAGAGAGAGGAGAAAGAAACATCAATCAGCTATGTGTCCCTACTGGGGATCAAACCTATAACCTAGATATGTGATCTGACCAGGAATCAAACCCACAACCTTTTGGTGTATGGGACATGCTCTAACCAACTGAGACACCTGGCCAGGGTTGCAGTGATGGCTTTTTATGTTTATCTGATGCCTCTGTTTTCTCACCAAATCTCTTTGTCTTGAAGCTTTGCCTTCTGGATTCTGTCTTGGTAACTAACTGAAACACTCTTGACAAGATTAAGAATCTTCTAGATACTGAGTGCAATTCAGATTTTAGCCTGTGTCCTCCTTGACAGTTTTACTGTACTCAGCCCTGCAGACCTTATTGACAGCATTGGCTTCTGCATGGCTACCCCTTCCTTTTTTCTGTGCTCTCTTTGTTGAGACACGTAGGCATCTCCTACATGTAGGCACCTCCATGGTTCTTTTGCAGGCCCAGTTTAACGATCCTTTCTGCTCCTGCTCCCCCAGGGAGCTCACCCTCCTAGAGGTTCAACCATCCTGCATTCAGGTGTCCACCTCTAGCCTCACCTATCTCCTGACACCCCTCGTGTGTCCTTTCCACTGGTCCAGATGCTCACTGCTTCTGGAAGGCCCTCTCCAATAGTTTCCTACCAAAATCTTACTCATGCTTAACAATACCAGTAGCATGCCCTTTCCTCCTGGAGGACACTCAGTGTCTCCTCAGCTGCATATGCTCGCTAGCTTCATTTGAAACCTTCTTCTTTCCCTACCTTCTACCCCAACATACATTATAGTACACCCAGGGTGTCCCTGCTACTCAAATAGAAAGCTATTTGACCTAGTAAAAAGACACAGGTTACAATAGAGCTTGTCTTAGTTTCATCCTGACTGATGTTAGGGCAGGGGAAACAATCACCATTCCTCACCCAGATGTTCACAAACACCACCTAATTAGTCTCTCTACTTTCTTCTTTCATTGGTCCTGTTTAGTCTTTTCTCCTAGGAATAGAACCATCTTTTAAAAATGTAAATTAGATCATGGCACTCAGCTGCTTCAAAACCCGCACTAGGCTTGCTGTTCAAATGCACCCACGCCCCCGGGTGCTCACCAAGTTACAACCAAGTTACATTGATCTCCTCTGTGGTCTTCAACATGAACAGGGCTTTCCCACCCCCAGGCCTTTGAACCTGTGGCTCTTCCCTTTGCCTAGAATACTGCTGCATGAGGCCACAGGGCTGGGAAACACCACCATCTGGCCCAGACCACTCTTCCCGCCTGTGGTTCACTCTCTTGTTTCATGGACCCTGCATTCCAGTCAAATAGAACAAGCTGCTTTCCTTCTGGTCACGTGGAATGACCTCCTTTCTCCAGATCTATAATCCACCAGGATCCAACTCAAATGCCTCTGCTCTTCTCAAGTCGGCACTCTGTAAGACCGGAAACACTCTCTTCCTCAGACCCTCCAGAGCGCACGCTCTGGGTACCACTCCTGTAGCTACACTGCTTGCTTTAGCGCCAATGGTGCGCTACCGTGAGAAGAGCATGGGGTTTAGGGTTTGGCGGGCCTGCACTGCAGTACCTCTCATTAGCTTTTAGACTCTCACTAGCCACGTAAGAGCCTCATTTCCCCTTCTGTAAATGGGGATAGGAACTAGAGCAGTTTTTTAGGGCTGATCTGTGAACACAATATCAGAACGTGTCATAGTGAGTGCCTGTCTCTGCAGGTTCTCTCTCCCTCCCCGAACCCCCTTCTCAAGTCCCCACACACTTGCGGCTTCCCGTGACCGCCAGTGGAATAGGTAATAGATCATGACGCATAACTTCCTACTCACTCTCAGTCCCCGCATCCCAGCCATTCTTCCGGATGGAATCGCAGTCCGAGCGGCAGGGTGACACGGCGGGCAGGTTGGGGGCCACGCTGCACACCACCACACCCCGCCTGGCCGTCAGGATGCGCGGTGACTCAGGGTGGAAGGTGGTCATCTCCTGGTGCTCGCCCCCCAGCCCATCCACGATCTTGTCCAGGTTGCTCCTGGAGTCGCTCTGGAAGCAGGGGGTGTAGGCCATGGGGCGCACCGGCACCTGCGGGGGCCCCACCTCCTGGTAGAGGTTGCGGCCGTCCCCTCCGCCCCGCAGGTTCCGGAAGGGAATGCCGTTGCTCTTGTGGAGCAGCGCAGCCGTGGCGGGGTCCTGCACCAGCGTGATGTTGTTGCGGGAGTAGTGCTTGCGGAAGACCTTCTTGCGGAAGACGATGAACAGGACCACCAGGATGAAGATGATGAAGAGGACCACGGCTATGCCGATGAGCTCCTCCTTGCCCACGTAGGCGTGGCCGGCCTGGATGTTGGGCACCACCACGGGGCGCAGCCCGCAGTGCGGGCCCACGAAGCCCGGCGTGCAGTTGCACAGGAAGGTGCCGAACACGTTGACGCAGGAGCCGCCGTTCTCGCACTCCTCCCGCTCGCACTCGTTGATGTCCTCTTCACACCTGCGGGGCCAAACACACACAAGCCCCCTCTCCAGCCTCGGACCTGACCACGCAGGCTCCTGCCCTGGCGCTCCAACTAAAACTGATGTCTCGAAAAGAAAAGAAAGCACCACGAAAAGGGTGTGATGGTGTGTGTGCGGGAGGCGGCCTGCATCATCAGCATGCATTAAGGAATTTCTCTCCCCAGTCTCTCCCAGGTAGTCTGACCCCACCCTGGTGGGGGCAAGGTAAAGGCTGTTTGGGGAGAGAAGAGAAGGAGCAAAAAAGAGAAAGAATGGATGCTGTTGACGAGGTACTGGTTTCCAAATTCTTGGGGCCAGACACATTTCAGAATTTAAATTTTGCAATTTTAGAAATGACATATAGTACATGTCTTTTATATTATGTAAAATACCCACCCCACCCAAGAAACAGGCATAGGACCCAAAATCAAATATACCAGTTGTTTCCACAGTAAAACATAATAGATATTTACACTAAATGAAAGAAATAAAGACTAGAAATAGTCTTATGGTAGCTTTGGCTGTCTGGAGCACCAAATTAGTTTGCCACCAATTTATCCACAATCCTGTCAGTTCTCTAAGCTTTGGGTTTTATAGAATTACAGATAAAGACCTGTGAAACTCTACATACCCTATATGGAGTTTCTTGAGAGGAGGAAATCTTTAGTTCTGACAATTTCCTATAATGGTTACAGTAATTTTGGGCCTCTGTGCAACTGGGGTAATGGGGTGTGATAGGTAATAGGTGGGTAGGAGCATGGAGGGCTACATGTCTACATATCTTCAGATTTTATGCCTATGTTAAAAGCTAATGCTAATTGCATCCCCAGCTGGGTGGCTCAGTTGGTTGGAGCATCATCCCTTACACCAAAAAGTTTGCAGGTTTGATTCCCCGTCGGGGCACATGCCTAGGTTGTTGGTTCCATACAGACTTGGGGCAACCAATTGATGTTTCTCTCTCTCAAATCCTCAAAAACAAACAAACAAAACATATCCTCGGGTGAGGATTTAAAAAAAAAAAAAGCGAATGCTAATGCAGATGACTAGGAAAAAATGACTAAAACATTCTAGTGAAATATAATTAAATTCTCTTTTATTCTCTTTAAAACAATCCAAGACTTGCTTTGAGTATAATTATAAGACAAATATTTAACTCTTGCTATTTCTTAGTTTGAAGTTATTTGAGAACACAGAGCCATTTTTCCTTCCCTTTTCTGTACTTCAGCAATTGTTTTTCTATATTCAGTTAAAAGGCCCCATCACCTGTATTTTTGGTAATCCACTTCTTAAAATGTAGTCAAATGTCCCTAATTTGAACAGATTGAAGGCAGGCCAGTTGGAAATTAGTCAGAATCACTGAGTATTTAAAAAATAAATGCAGCTTTATTACTTTAAATTGCATCCAAAGACTCAAAGTCAGTTAAGTATTTCCTGGTAAAGTCCTCGGGAGATTTGCTTTAATGAATACATAAGACTGATCTATAATTAGTCTATCACTTGCTTGAGATTACATGTATAGACTTTTAAAGCCATCAAGGATGGATGAAGGTGGCATTTTAGTAAAAATTTAAAATATTTCCTTTTCATTCAACTATCACTTTAATTTCCCTATTTCTTGGGGGTGGGAGAGAAAAGATTTGCAAAGGAAAGGTAGGCTTTAGTTTCTCAAAATGATCATAAAATGCTAAGCAGTAGAGTCCTGGTAATAATTTCTGGGGAAATAGATAGTATGTCTACCTCAGAATTGTATTGGAAGCATTAGGGGTCAGAGATTACTTTCCTTAAAAGAACAGTTTTCTTGGTTACAAGACACATAGTAATTATATAAGAATTTGAAAATATAGAGAAGTATAAAGTAAAATATATAAATTACCCATAACCACATTACCTAGAGATAATCCCTGTTAACATTAGTCACTTGTAAGCACTCTTTATATAAAGACTAGAGGCCCGGTGCACAAAACTTGTGCACATGAGGGGTGGGGGCTCAGCCTGGCTTGCACCCTCTTGCAATCTGGGATCCCTCTTGCAATCTGGGACTGCTGACTCCTAACCGCTGGCTCCTAACCACTTGCCTGCCTGCCTGCCTGATTGCCCCTAACCACTTGTCTGCCTGCCTGATTGTCCCTAACCCCTCTGCCTGCCTGCCTAATCGCCCCTAACCAATTGCCTGCTTACCTGATCACCTCTAACTACTAGCCTCCCTGCCTTTTTGCCCCTAACCACCTCTGCCTGCTTGCCTCTTTGCCCCTAACCACCTCTGCCTGCCTGCCTCATTGCCCCTAACCACTCATCTGCCTGCCTGATTGCCCCTAACTGCCTCTACCTGCCTGCCTGATTGCCCCTAATTGCTTGTCTGTCTGCCTGATCACCCCTAACCACTTTGCATGTCTGATCACCCCTAACTGCCTCTGCCTTGGCCCCTCAACACTGTGGCTTCGTCTGGAAGGTTGTTTTGCTGTCCAGTCTAATTAGCATATTACACTTTTATTATTATAGACTAGAGGCCCAGTGCATGAAATTTGTGCATGGGGTGGGGGAGGAAGATCCCTCAGACTAGCCTCTCCAATCCAGGACCCCTCTCACAATCTGGGACCACTGGCTCCTAACTGCTCACCTGCCTGCCTGCCTGATCGCCCCTAACTGCCCTCCCCTGTCAGCCTGATTGCCCCTAACTGCCCCCGCCCCCTGCTGGCCTGATTGCCCCTAACTGCTCCCCCCTGCCAGCCTGATCACCCCTAACTGCCTCTGCCTTGGCCCCTGCCACTGTGGCTTTGTCTGGAAGGATGTCTGGAAGATGTCTGGTCTAATTAGCATATTACCCTTTTATTAGTATATATACTAACCCTTTGTCTGTCCTATCACTGGTAAATATTTCATTCCAGTTAGTTGTTTACTGTTTTGTCTTCTTAGCAACAAGAAACGGCATAAAAGACTTGAACAATCTCACTTACGTGACTCCAGTGAGCCCAGCTTTGCAACTGCAGATGAAAGTATTTCCTATGGGGTCGCAGGAGCCTCCGTTCCGACAAGGGTTTGGGAAGCAGGCTGTGATCTCTGATTCACAGTTTCTCCCAGTGAACTGTGAGAGACAGGAACACTGATAGCCTGGGGAAACAGAGGACCTCATGAGCCACAGATGCTGCTGGTAACACAGAGTGCACGGACTTGGTTATCACATGTCCTCCTAATTCCTTCCAAACTAAATCAAAGGCAGATCCCAAATTCCAAAGATGATTAGTAAATTGATTATTTTGAACTTGAAACACAGCTTTTCACAAAAATGCCACGTAATGGTTTGGGTATCCCACTAGTCCTCAAAAATTCACCTCATTAATCATATACATGAATGCTTGTGAGAATGGTAAGAGACACCCAAGGAACACCCAAGATTCCAAGAGCAGAGACCAGGATGGGGAGGGAGATGCTACTCTCACCACACTGCTATTGTAAAGGACAGGATGCTTCCAGACAGGAGTTTATCACAGGTACCATGCCCATGTCATCAGCTTCCCAAGAAGAAGTTTGTGTATTAAAGGTGAATGTTGTGAGACCTTGCATAGCTAGCTGAACATATCTTTATTTCACTCTTATGCCTCTTTGATAGTTAGGTTGTGTATGGAATTCTAAGCAATTACCTCCATGTTACTTTTCAGAAATCCAAAGTTGTTTTGTTTCCTCAAGTTTATGTGTGAACTGGTTTCTCTTCCTAACAGCTTGAAGTGTGTTCTCTTGTCCCCAGTTTTCTGAGAGTTCACAATGATGTACTTCAGTGTGGGTTTCTTTCAATCAGTACTGGGTACTCAGTGAGCCCTTGCAATTTGGAAACTCTTGTCCTTTAACTTTGGGAAATTTTATTTATCACATTGACAATTTCCTTTCTTTGTTCTCTCTGTTCTGTCTTTATTGAACTTTTATGGTTTTCAGCTCAGATCTTTTGGATCTTGCTTGAATTTGGTCTGTCTCTCTTATATTACATCCTTGTGGGTTTTTGCTTTATTTTCTAAAAGTGTTTCTCAACTTTGGAAACTTTTGTGAGATTTTCATTTATGTTGTCATTTTCCAAGGGCTCCTTTTTGTTTGCTGACGTTTTTTTTTTTTGTTTGTTTGTTTTTAAACACATTGCACCTTGCTCCTATTTTGTGCTTGCAGTATTTTCTCTTATATCTCTAAAGATATTAATAACATTTTTATGAAGTTTTCTCCCAGCATAGTTTCCTCCAAGTTGCTTTTCTCTGCTTCTGTGTTTTGGTCTCTGTGATGGTAAATTTTATGTGTCAGACTGACTAGGCTATGGAGCCAAGTTGTTGGTCAAACACTATTCAAGATGTTGCTGTGAGGGTATCTGTGGATGTGATTAACATTTACAATCAGGTGACTTTAAGGCAAGCAGATTGCCCTCCATAATGTGGTTGAGTCTTGTCCATTTAGCTGAAGGCCTTCAGAAGGGATTTGGCCTCAGAGTACAATACAGAAATCTTGTCTGGATTTCCAGCTTTGAAGATTTCAAATTCAAGACTGCAAAATCAACCCTTACATAAATTTCCAGCCTACTGGCCTACCCTACAGATTTCAGACTTGCCAGCCCCCACAAGCCTGTGGGCCACTTTCTTAAAATCCACCAGTCCATCCGTCTGTCCATCCATCCATCCAATTGGTTCTGTTTCTCTGGAGAACCATAATACAAATTCTCTGTCTTCCAAATTAGAGGAGTTCCTTCCTTGTCTGGTAATCCTGGCTTATCAGCTCACACTGAAGAGTGGAGAGGTAAAAACTAGAAATCTGAGGGGAAGCCGAAGCACTTGAGTGAGGCTTGTTAAAGATGATACTGTGTCAGTACCTTTGAAGTGGTCAATTTCTCTACAAATTACCTTTATCATCTTCCCAGAGGGAGGGCAAAGGCTTGTTTTTAACATTGGGGGGCTGGGTGGTGGTAGAGGAAGGGTGGTCGTGGGTATCAACATCCACTGAGCACATCATACTTACTTACTCCATAAACCCTGCAAATAACCATCCAACTCTAATTTGAAGGACTCTTGGGCTAATCTCTGCTCCCCCAGTGGTCAGTGACTGATGTTGGGATTGTGTAGGTTGATCTCTAAAGGTATAAGGTAGTTAATAATCTTTAGATATAAACAGCATATGCTCTCATAAACATTTTCCTGAATCCATACTACAGAGAACTCTCCAAAACAGGAGGACATCATGATTGTGTGAGTGTTCATAGTTCAGAGAGAAGACTCATCTTCAGAGACAAGAGAGCAGTTTACATTCTAACAAGGAGGGACTCCCCAGCCTCGCTGACACAAAGAAACACAGAGACAGAGGCTCAGAGAGACACACTTTTACATGCAACACCGATGAAATTCCAGGGAACTAACTTATAAGGAAAGACCATTACTGATGCAAACTGTGTCCGCAGATGGCCAGCATGAAGTCTGAGGGCAGGTGCCGTGGTCTGAGATATGCTTGCTTCAAATAAAGCTGACGTGGGATTATTCTTTTCCAATTTGGAAAGTTGTTCCCCTAAATGGAACTGAGGATTGCTGAAAGCAGTTCGGACTGGGAAAAACTCTTATTTGTGTCACCTTTACACCACAGAAATCAGTAACTGCTACAAGTCAGGGCTTTTATTTTTAGAGAGCTGGCTTACCAGCACTCCTTGGCCAGGATAGCATACCATTTAGAGGTAGAGTAACTTGTGAGGATGAACTAGATTCCTTTTTTAGACTAACAGGAGGGGTGGGACAGCTGCAGTATAGGATTCTGGAAAGTACATTGGTGGTGAGGAAGAAGGGAAGTCACAAAGGAGCAATCTAAGGCAAGGGGGTCAGCTCAGGTACCACTCCTCCCTCTCCAGCTCCTTTTTGGCACCATTCAGGCAATTGCTCAAATAAAATATAGCAGAAGTAGTATGTGGCAAGGGAAAGACAAGGAGGGGCTATCTGGAAAACAGGGACATTTGAATCACTATCATGGAAACTGGATTCTAACAAGGGTCATGGGTTTGATTCCTTTGATTTGATGTCTCTGAGCCCTGGAAAATCAGACTTTGAAACAAGGCCCTACCTCTAGTGCACTATTTTACGCCCACACATTTCTTTCTGCTTTTTGTCAGTTTCATTATCTTTTGTGGGCTCTCTAGTGCTACCTGATGCAGCAGCCTGCCTGGGTGATTAACTCATTCACTGCCTGAGTGCCTAAGCAATAGGCGTTGGTGTGTTGGGGCCAGCTCAGGCAGGGCGTGACAGCTGACTGTTAACATTCAGGAATTTGGCAGGCCAGTTACTAAACAACAGGTAGCCTGGCATCAGCCAAGGTGGGAGTATGTACACCACAGAAATCAGTAAATGCTACAAATCAGGGCTTTTATTTTTAGAGAGCTGGCTTACCAGCACACCCCGGGAATAGGGACTATGGCAGGCCCTGGGAAGACAAAGACAGGAAAATTACAGACAGCCTGAGCACAAAGATAGCTCTAAAACTGCCCTGAGAGCAGGCACAGGGAGCAATGGGAGCACAGAATGGGGACCTTGGGCCTGCGCTGGAGAAACACATGCATGACTGGGGAGCTCTGTTCTACATTTGAGAGAACTTGCTGTCCATTTTGAAGATGATGATGATGACGGTAGCTAACACATGACATTTATTATGTGCTAAATAATTCTAAGCACTTTACATATATTAACTCATTTAATTCTCCAAAAATGCCTATGACAAAGGGACTATAATCATTCCCATTTTATAGAGGAGGAAACTGGGGTACGAGAAGTTGATTACTTATTCACAGCCATGGACCCAGAGTGGATTTGAATGGGAGCAGTCTGCCATCAGAGGCCTGAATTGTTCAGTATGATCTTGAACTGTATTTCCATAAATCACACTTCAATACACACTCTACCTGGATTTCTCTGTTTAGTTAACAGGAAACTGTGTCGGATCTGTTCTCATGATCTCAGACCCCTGGGACAAAGGAGAGACACTTTGGAAGAAATCTGGATTTTTAGAACTTTAAATTTGGAGGAGTTCTTATGTTAAGAAAATGAGAGGGAAAAGCAATTGGATTTTTAAAAAAGTGATCAGATTTTTTTTTTAATGAAAGAAGAATGATCTATTGTTTGGCTGTATGAGAGAGGCTTGTTGATCAAAATAAACTTATTCTCACAAAGTGTTATTTATGATCTCATTATCTCAGCCTGTGCACTATTATTAATAATTTTTATAATATCAGTAAGTCTGTTATAATGATCCTAACTGATCTAATGCTTTAGTGCTTTTAAATCACTTTCAGTCATTCTATGAAGGATAATAATAATCAGAAGAAGGAAAAATAAGAGGTCCATTAACATCCCAACTCCATGGGGTGTTAGATAGGTTAGTGGCTTGTTCAAGGACATACAGCTAGTAAGTGATTGAACTTGAATCCAGGCTTTCAGATTCTCAAATCTTTCTACCAGACTGCATCGGCATTGGGACTTGTCAGTGAGCCAGAGCTCATTACTTGCTAGGAATAAGAAGGAGGGGCTCGGAGTTACTCCCCACAACTCTCCAGGGAGCTGATGAGCCACACTGAGATGAGCAGTATCAGACACCCTTTCTGGGAGCCAAATAATCATTAAATAATAATGATAATGGCATAATAAAGTTTCTCCTCTTCCCAAGCATTACCATATGTTATTATAAAACACAAATAAAAGGAACCGAATTTCAAGAGATATCCAGGCATTATCTGATCACACATTATTTTCATTTTTGTAAATGTAAAAGGAAAATAAAATTCAGTGGATGACCTCAAAATCTTATTCAAAAGAGCAGATTCCCTCCCCCCACCCCCCCACCCCCCCGCCGCCCCCCGGGTTGGGGGAGAATGTCAAATAAGCAAACCATTAGCAAGAACAAAAGCTTATTAGGTGCTAGGAAAAATGCTAAGAACTTCCTATGCATTAGTCTCATTTAATTCTTAATAACAACCTTACGGTATAAATACTATTATGATAGTTATGTTACAAATGACGGGACTGTGGCTTAAATAAGTTGGCTTGCCCAAAGTTACACAGTCAATTCAGTGGCAGGAGCCACTTTATACCAGTTCTCAGATCTAAAAAAAGACAACCGTCCTCCAAATATTGAGATACATGCTAAAAAACAAAACATAACAAACAAAGAAACCTCAAAAACAATGTCAGAGCTTCTCTCCTCTCAAATCTGGCAGGATGAGAAGTGCATTTCATCGCTTTTCCTCAAAGCTGTGCTCTTGTTTACAATCCTTCTAGTTACAGTGGAGGCAGATGGTTTTGAAATCTGCATCCAGACGAATGTAAAATGCTCCCTCCTCCCCTCGCTCAAAGAAGAACATGGCAAAACCTATTAAGTGCAAAAAATAGAAGTGGATTGAGCAATTATAGAGTGTATTTGGGCCGTGTAGGCAAATAATCAAGATAATTCCTATCTTACTTCTGTGACTTCTTAGTCGTTTTCCAACCTGATTCATTCGGGTAATGGCCTCACCCCTCAGCCCTGCTCACCAGCTTGGGTGAACATCATTCTGATCGGGGTTGGCTGCCTTGATAAGGAAACATCTGCCTGCCGTACAAAGGGAGAAATAATGACAAATGTGCAATGAGCACTTGGGATCTGGAGCCGGCATCAGCCACTATGCTCGCTGAATGATGGGTTTCATTTAGAAACTCTGAGAACTTACATGGTTTGGGGAGGCTGCTGTGATTTGGGGTGAGGCCCCGGATGTATGTATATGTTTTGTCCATTACCCAGGAGCCCGGGCATGATCATGGCCGAGCTGCCTGACCTCTATCTAGGAACCCCTCTATTTTTATCTGATAACTGAGCCTCACCAATATGCATTTCATAGAGGAAAATAAGGTTTCTGGATTCATCAACCACAATAGAGCACCCACACATGAGATGCTTTATTGTTGTGACTATTATAATAACTATGGATTCTGAAGTTTTTGAGTTGCTCATAAACCAAACAATTGAAAGCAATGGGAGTTTTTTCCTCTTTAGATTGGACATTGGAAAATATTGAAATTTCTAGCCTGTGTGAATCTTGGTATGAAAAAACTAGAGTGGGGCCAGTGTAGCTACAGATCACAGCCTCTATCATTACTTTACCATTTCAATGTGTAGGCATACGGGCGTTTCTCTCTCACCAACCAAGGTACACACAATACCTAAGACCTTATAAAATAAAAACCTTTAAAGGCTGTTTTCCCCTAGGAAAACTGGCTCCCGTTTCATATCTTGTATATTGGGTTGAGCCTCTTTGAGGATCTGGGAACTTTAATGTGTGAACAACACTAAGCACACAGTAAATCCTCACCTGCTAGCATGTTCTCTGTGTCCGCATATAACCTGACTGTTTTAGGGTTTTGAGTTTCTCGATTAGTATCAATATGATGTTATTTATGCCACTACCATGAGGTTTTTGAAAATTATGAAAAAAAAGTTTAACTCCATGTAAACGCCACTCAGAAAAATAAATTTCCCCCATAAGCTGCAAAGTTCAGTCAAATTATGTCCACAGTATATTCACGGGAGCCTGGCTTTCCCCTTCTCTGCCTTCGGTGCTCAGTGGACCAGTGTGTTCAGCCTCCTTAAGCCAGCTACGAGGGGACAGGGACCACACAGTTAAGTCCATTGGTCATAAAAACAGCAATGGGACCCCAGAACTTAACATAAAGCTCAGCACAAAGCAGGCACTTAATTAAAGTTTGACTAAATGCATTTATCTAGACCCTTACAAGCCAGGGACACAAAATACTCAGTTAAACATCACCCAAAGTAGCACGGGGAGCTTTGTTGCTGACAGCACTTCTATGCCTAACTATCTGTAACATCTAAGAACTTGTGGTTTTGTGCAACTTGCTTAGAGGGACTAGGAAGACACTATTACCTTTATCTTTGAAAGGAAGTTCAGGGTGACTCCAGGCTGTTGACTGTCTGAGGAATGAAGCTCAATCTTAATGTGAAAGCAATTTTAAAAATGCAGGATGAGCATCTGACATCCAATTCCTAACTCTGACTACTTAACTCTTTTGGAATTTACTGAGCCACATTCCTGCAAACACAGAGTTTACCGAGATTTCCAAGTATCAGGGGTCCTCAAACTCAGATGTGCATGGTACCCTGGAGCCTTGTTAAAAACAGAGATTCTGGAATCTCTACCTGTGCAGATTCTGAGATTCTAACTTGAATGTTTGAGTCTCCCTTACCCCACAGACTTTGCTCTGAGAAACTGGTCTTGGTGGGAAGTTCAGAAACATGCAAGTACAATTCAGTGACCTAACAGAAGGTTCCTCTGACCCGGGCAGCAAATGATGGAGGCAAGTAAACAGATGTTCCTTTTCCCTTAACAATCAAGAGACTCTTCTATAATACAGTCTTATCTAATAAGGTCCTCTGGTGATGCACTTGCAACTCAGAGTCTGAGAACCACTATGTGTAATATGTACAAATAAAAGAGAACTAGTTCTCTTAGGTTTCGAGGCAGTTAAGAGATAGAGAGAGAAATCAGTGTATCACCTAGGTATCTTGTTAAAATTCAGATTTTGATTCAGTAGATTTGGGGTGGGACCTGAGATGCTGCACCTCTATTCCCAGTGATGTCAACACTCCTGGTCACTGGAACACACTTTGAGTGACGGGGTAAAAGCGTAGGCTGGGTAGTTCCACAAACTACCTGTGGAACTACCCAGCCTGTGTGATGCTGGGATAGTTACTTAACCTCTCTGTCTTGTTTCTTTATCTGTAAAATGTGGGTAGGGGGAGAAAAATAGCACGGATCCCAGAACATGGTTGTGAGAATTATGTCACAGTGTGTGAGCACTTGCAAGGTAAGTGCCTAGCACAGTACCAAGCACATAGTGAGAGTTTAACAAACGGTAGCTCTTAGCATTTAAAAATTTACTAACTTTTCATTTTAAGATTTAGACTTCCAGTCTCATGCAAAGCTGCCCAAATGACTAGTTTGTTTGGCCTAGAGTAGCCTCAACTAGATTTTCCGGTAATGGGCTCAAGCTGCTCAGGAGAAGGCACAAAGGACTGGGGACTCCCGATTCAGACTGTGGGTGCTCGCTGGGCTGCTCCCTACCCACTGGGTCTGGAAATGCAGGGGTCAGAATGGGACCAGACCATTTCTTCTCCACAATGGTTGCTATTTCCAGTTCATGTTATGAAATATATATAATTTGAAGACTTTACCAAAAGAGAGCTTTCCTTCTGTGGTTGCTTTACAGCCTCATATTTACACTCTTATTACAAGTCAGTGTTCTGGCCTCTGAATCCCCAGGGACCCCATGGCTTGCTCCTGGGACAGCCAGAGTCACAATACTGGTCAAACCCGCTGACCATGTCATTCCGAGCTAGCAGGCGTGGCTTCCGTGCCCTTCATGCCAGAGTCTGATTGTGCTTAGAGGCGGTTAGAACAGAATCCTTTTTCTCTGACAGAAAATGTTTCTTGCTGTGGATTGCCTGGTGTAAGAACTCTGAGTGTTCTGCAATAATGTGCTAGGATGGCCACAGTGTGAGAGTGGGCCACCAGGAGAGCCAATGAGCAACAATATTCCAGCATTCTCCAGTGGTCGAGAGAATTATTATGCTCAATACGAGTGCTGCAATGTTAAGAGTAACACATGGTCACACAGGGTTCCCACAACAGTGGGATGTTCAAACAGTTAACTTGTGCTATCAACATTCCCCTGTACAAGAAGTCACATGTTAGTGACTTCTCTCTACTCCCTCTAGCCCCAATTTCCTCTTTAAATACTGCATGCATTCTAGCCTTTGATCTGGGGAAGCAAGACTCTCTCCCTTCTATTAAACACTCCTGGTAGCCAGAAGAAATCCTTCAAGGCATGAATATTCTTTCATGAATGACTCAGTCTTATTGTCCTTTTTAAACTATCACTCATAACTAAGATGCTTTTTATTTTAAATAACCATATAATTAGCTTCATAGTTTCACAGATCTGAGTTAAAAGCCAGATTGTTGGTTCTTTCTGTTCTTGTCCCCGCTCCCTACTATTTGGCACCAATGGAGGGAATATGCAGATAGGATACAGGGACCTGGCAAAAATTATTCTAATATGAACAGATAATGCAGGCAAGGAAATAGAGTCTCTCTCCTCTTTCCTTAGAAGCTGAGGCCTTACCCTAAAGCCAGGAAGCAGGTAGGTGCCTCCTCACACATCAGAAGAGGAATCTTGTGCCTTTGATTCCACAGGAAGCAACAGAAGCCCTCTTCTTGGATTTCCTGGTGAGTGTCAGGAGTTTGCTCTCCCTGGGCTCAGTATTGCTGTGCCTAAAGAGCCCCAGGTTGCCCCCACCTGGACCATGCCCTGGGGGTTGCTGAGATAAGAACCAATGGGCCCCCTCCATTAAACAGAGGAGTAGGCTTGAGAGAAGTAAGTTGTGAGGATACTTTCTTTGCTTTAGGGAGACATAAGCCCCCAGGTCCAAAGGAGAGACTGGAACAGGTAAAGAGGCTCTCTCACTTTGGAAGAAAGAGCACCTGCTGTGGAATCCCAGACCCAATCATTGGTGGGAGTGGAGAGCAGGGGGACAAAGAGGAGTATGAGAGAGCAAGCAGGCAAAATTGACCTTGACCACTGTGGGCAAGGTTGGCCCCAGGAAAGCAAGTTCTTTGGGCCATGTGAAAAGTATATGACAGGCATGTCCTCAGTGCTGGAATCTGGTTAAACCAAAAGGGGATTTAAAAAACACAGGGAAATGCTGTTTCTGATATGGGTTATAGTCATTTCATGAACATACCTGCACTGAATACTTAGCTCAAGGGTTTCATGGCAATTAAAAAAAAAAATTAAAACGCACCCCGAAGAGCAAGATTCCATAGGCTTTTCCTTAATACAGTGATTATTATTATGTTTAAAGCTAACCCATCGTGGAAACCCATAGCTCTGCCAGAAGAAACCATGTCCTGCCATCGTTAAAAAGTATGTTACAATTTGTGGCTATGTACCTACCATTTGACATGGAGTGGTGTTCTATTTCAACGCAATTTAATTATATGCTCCTTTTATATATCCTAGATGGCTCACACTCGCAGAATTGTTTTGCCTGGTGAAAAACTGGCCATGACTTGTCATAATGGGCTGGTTTATAGAACCACTGAAGTATAGTTACTGCCCATCACTCGAGAATTATGGCACCATAACAACCCTTTATTTACATATACTGCTGAGATAGTAAAAACAGTAAATAGATTTCTTAAATCGAGCCTGCAGAAATTCCCCCCAGGGCACTCGGCCCTCATTGTGGCAGTAACATATGCAAGTCTAAATAATGCTGGTGTCTGTATTTCGGCAGTGCATCATTCCACGGACAGTTTATACCATTCTAATAATAAAATGGACTCTAAATTTGGAGTTGGGCTTCACGAACATTAGATGGTAATGTGCACAGCAGAATCTCTAAGTGATTTGTGAGGAAGGTTTAAATTTGCTAATCACAATACCGCTGGGAGAGTCTGAAAAGGGGCTGCCATAGAATCAGTGGCTGAGCCACAGGGAGGTGGCAAAGGCTCCAACCCAGAGAGGGCCTGGTTCAGTTTGCATGAACGCACACTGCATCTGGGTAATACCAGGGGTTCTTATATCTTCACACTCCTAGGACTGCAATAACCTTGGCATTTCCCTCAAACAACAGAAATCCCCTCTAAGTCCTGCCACCTTTTTTTTTTTTTTTGGCGGTGGGGACACCCTAGTTGCTCTTTCTTTCATCTTCACGATGTATCTTTGGGAGGAAAATTATTGGGGTAAAGCACGAAAACCCTCATTGACTTTATCTGGAGATTTCATGTCAATTGCTCTCTCCTTATTCTTGACTTTTCACTCCTTTATAGAGTTGTCACTAGACTCATCTTCAATACACACATTCTAAAAGCATGCTCCAAAACATCTCCACTATATTTCTACTTCTGGGTAGTGGGTTCACCGCCCACCCCACCCCTTTAGCTTCTAGTAAAGTTTTATGTCTATGTGTGAAAGGATTGTACCTGCTGCCATATGGTCTTCATTACTCAGACTGCTACCAGTTATTCTGCAGCGACATGCAGGAGACTCAAGAGGGAAACAACTTAAAAGGGGGGTCTGATTCCTCCAAGCTGCTGAGGCCTGGGGGAGTGTGGGGCGGGCCAGAGAGGGGGCATCTGTGATAGTATCTCCAGGTTCCTGTGGTCAGGGTACTACACCGCCTATGGGATGTTGCAAATAGACTGGCTAAACTGGACACTCCTGTAGTTGCCAACCACTCAGTCCCCCCAAGGGGGTTAGGAAGCTTTGCTAGCATCTTGGATGAATACTGTCTCTGAGCAAGCACTTGGGATGGTTATGCATATGAGAGCAAGGCCCCCTGCAAGTCTATTGCCCCCACCCCTCTATCCACTGCTGCCCCTGCAGGATGCCCAGGGTCAACCCAGCACACTCACCCCCAGAGGGCAGGCCGGTGCAGCTGCCCCCGTGCTGACAGGGGCTGCGATCACAGGCATCAGGGTAGAGCACGCAGCCCAGCTTCAGCTCCGTCAGGCCCACCACCTCGGCGAAGCTGCTGCGCTTGTTCTGCAGGGGCAGTTCGTTGTTGTTCAGCACCACCGAGTCCAGGCAGCCCTGGAAGCCGCTCAGCACCTGCGTGACCCGCGTGTCGGTCAGGCTGCGGACGTTCTCCGCCTGCACCAGGGCCCCGAAGTAGATGGTGCTCTCGGCGCTCAGTGTCTGGAAGTAGAGGGGTGCCCTGCGCCGCTCCACGTAGCTGTCGTCCAGGGACAGGCTGGTGAAATTGCGGTTGAGCTCCAGGAAGACCGAGTGCCAGCTCCCATCGTTGACCGCGCGGCCCGAGATGCCCAAGAGTCCGGGGCCACTGCCACAGTCCAGCTGGAACCACAGCTTACCATCCACGATCTGCGCGGGGAAGGACACCAAAGCGCTTTTTAATATACATCAGACAATACATTGTTGTACACCCTGTCCTCCAACAGGGAAGGGGAAAGGGAAGGAACATAGACCTTCCAGGTTATTACGAGCTAACGAGACATAAATGGCACATGAATTCATAGAAACACGGAGCCAGTCTTTCCGAAATGTTTGACTCATGATAGACCGGTGAGGGATTATCACAGCATCACTCATTCTCCCAAATAGATTACATCTCTGTGCTTCAGTATGTTCCACTCGCTCATTCTTAGGGACTCTCATTTCCACCTCTGTGGCTCCATGGATTCCCTGGCGTAAATTTCATAGGCTCATGCCACACAAGCATGTACACTACTATAGAAGGTGGGAGGCTTTGTGAACCAGCAGAGCCCTGGGAAGTTAGCAATGAGGATCTAACTGGGGTTTTGTCCTGCATCACCCAGGTCACCTGGAGAGAGCCACCTGGTTGACCCCTTATCTGTGGAGCAGAGGTATCTGCGGCGGCTTATTTTACAAGAAGACTAGGTCTCCTGCAGAATGTTTAGCCACATCATGCACAGTTAGCCCTGTAATGCAAATGTATAGATGTAAAAAGACTGCAGACAAAAATTCTTTTCTTTTCAGAGAGCTTGCATGAGTAATCTATGCTGTTGTCTTTGTCACTTTTTCAGTTCAACAAAATGGACTGAGTGGATATTGTAAATCATACCAGAATACTTGCTCAGTGACAACTCCTGGATAAATACCCATATTTTTATTTCAATGTGAGTCATAAAATGATCAAATGCGACTTTGGGGACTACCTTCTGCACAGTCCATCTGCTGTTATGCTCTGTGGCTACAAAGTGGTGTCCCTAGTCTATCAAGGAAAATCTGGTGGTGAGGGTACAATTCATGTAAGGTTCTGTAAAAGGAAGTAGTCAATTAATATATTACTTGGTCCATTCCCCTCCCCAACCCAACCCCCTATCTCTTGGGATAGTAACCAAATTACAAATTCACCCAGGAGAACTGATGTGGCTCTGATATATTCATACACTGAAGCTCTGTAACTAAGAGTCATAAAATTATCCCAGACTAACACTGAGCACGCTAAGTTTACCTTTTTTTTCCTGTTGAAAAAAATAAATAAATAATAGCAGCAGCACTACTGAATGAATAGGAAGCCAGAGGCCTATATGATCCTCAGCTTTTTTGAAAAGAAAACTCATCTGTATCTTCAAAATTCTAGGAGTTTGGAATTATAAGCCTTGTTTAGATGACAAACTAGAATGCTGATGCCAAAAGCTGCCTTGAAAAGAGTTAATCTTTTGCTATTTCACAAGTATATTCCACCAGGGAGAGAAAAGAATGCTTTCATATACTCTCATATTGGAAAATTATACTCTCATCCTATTTATTTTTCTCTGTCTTCAGAATAGGGTTAACCCAGGTTTAAAGGATCTTTCTTTTAAGAGAACAAAGCTTTCTCAAATCAGAGGGCAAGCTATTTTAATAGAATTTGGGGTGTGCATGAAACCATAAGGAAAGTTTATAGCAATGATCTGAAATGATGTGCCGGGTGGGGGGAAGGAGGCAATTTCTTCAGTGAAACGCGTAATTCAGAGAGTGTGGCCCTAATGTTACATAACATTTAGGCTCTTGGGGTTGTTTCAAATCAGTGATGTGTTTTAACTCAGGTCTTCTGTGGCTTGAGGCTTGGGAGACAACATATCAAGTTGTAAGAAGTCTTCTTGGAGGAGTGTAGAATTTTGAGCAAAAAAGTTTAAATTATGACACAGAGTCTTCCTGCTTTGGATCTTCAGTGTGTGCTTCTAGGAAGCACACCACTACCATAAACCTTGCAAAGGGGTGAGTACATGTTCTTTGAAAAGGGGACGTTTAACAAACCTATTTTCATGGCTGCCACTAATAGCTATCTGGCACACAGTAAGTGCTCAAAAATACATTTTGAATAAACAAATTATCATTCCAGCCCTCCAAATATTTTCTTTTTATAAACATTGCAGACCTAACACTCCTTAGCTTTCACTTTGGGTATGTCACTGAATCTCTTTGAGCCTTGGTTTCTTCATCGGCAGAAGAGTAGTCACCATGGGTATGTTTTTAAGTATGTTATTATTATAATATGTTAACTCCCTTCTTAGTGATACTCTGATGCAGACCCTTGGAACGCTGGGATCTTGGGTGGGGAGCTTCCTTTTTACTCTTCTAATCTATGTTAGAAAGATCTGGATTCCCCAAATGGCCGAATAAGTTTGAAAAACCAAAGGAGCTTTCCCTGATCATCTTCCTTTCAACCCTGGGTGTTAAGCTAGCCATGTTTGAAAATCATCAACATAAAGCAATGCATCATCTAGAACTTCTCCAAAAGCGAAAAAATGTGACAGCTCTAAATTAATAACCAAGGACTTGGGCTTTTGCTCTAACACTGGACCTAAAAGACTGGCATAGGGGAAAAGTTACTTGTATCTGGCAAATCTCTCCTGGTGACATGATATGTTTTTATTACAGGTTCAAGGACAGCCACAGAACCTACCCCACCATTTTCATTCTTGCTTTGGCTGCCAGGAAACTCAGAGTTATGGTTTCTGTTCAACTGAAGTAGCAACCCTAGACGATGTCCTGCCCTTCCCCACTTCATTGGTTGGCTCTTATTCTTTTGTGTGTGTTTTTCTTAATGGCGTTTCAATTTTATTGAATTTGAGTGTTTGTGTTAAGCCTGGAATCTCTTTTGGAAGTAAACAGGGTGTCCATGGTGAACAGATGAATGCGCCCCTTTACTGCTGCCTGGAGAGAGCAGCGCTCCCTGTCCACGAGCATTTTCATTTCTTGAGGTCTCCATGCACTTCCTTTGTTGTTTGCAAGGGGCGCCCCCACCCCACTGACTGTCTTAAGTACTTTTTAGAGAATGTGCTGTAACTGGGAAAATATAAACAGCCAAAAGTGCAATTTAAACAAAGCATCTCAGCATAGTCATTGAACCAAAGTACAAGCCACACACCGTACCTAAGGCCAATAAAATTAAATCTTGCACGAGGTTGGAAATGTTAAGCAAACAGATCCAAATCCCCTAAGTGGATATTCCTGGCGACTGTAGGAGAATATCTGCAATAGTTCAGTACAGCTGGGTCCTGCTTTGGGCCCAGTGGTTGGCAAACTCATTAGTCAACAGAGCCAAATATCAACAGTTACAACGATTGAAATTTCTTTTGAGAGCCAAATTTTTTAAACTTAAACTTCTTCTAACGCCACTTCTTCAAAATAGACTCACCCAGGCTGTGGTATTTTGTGGAAGAGCCACACTCAAGGGGCCAAAGAGCCGCATGTGGCTCTCAAGCCGCGGTTTGTCGACCACTGGGCTAAACCAACATATGAAAAGAAAACATAGAGAACAGACAGATTGGGGGGTGATTATTCACATCACAAAGAAATTAATGGGAGAGTCCCCTCAATCAGCAACCATCCCGAGTTTATTAGAGTTCCATTTATAGAGATTCAATTTACACAACTTCCAGAAACACGCTTGTTCCATGAAATACAATCTACCTTAGGAGCTAGTGCTGCCTAAAAGGTTTAATTCTTCTTTGCCATCCCCAGAGAGCTGCACATTTTAGACATTTTCCAGTGATGTGTCAAATGACAAGCTCCATTTTAGGGTCAAGCCTTCCAGGTCCAATATTTTTCTTCTTCTCAAGTTTAATGCAATTTAAGAGATTTGCTAATAGAAAGTGTTTGCCTCATAAGAATGCTCTGCACCCACCAGCCCTTTTGAAGGAGGAGAGAGGAAGGTCAGTAACACTTAAACAGGACTACCAGGAGCTGGTACCTCGAAGGACAGAGCATTTCCCAAGCAATTATACCAACCTCCATACTCAGGGCTGTTTAGAACGTGATCTACAGGTTGAAGGCAGTATACTTTGGGTCCAGGAAAGAATAAAGATAGGAGTTAAGTCTTTGAATTTTTCTTCTTCCACCATGAGTATCTGATTTGAAGTAACTGTTTTCTAAAATTGCACTTCCAGAATGAGTTTTTTATTGTTATTAATTTGGTAATCCTCACCCAAGGATATTTTTCCATTGATTTTTTTAGAGAGGGGAGCGGGGAGAGAGAGAGAGAAACGCCGATTCTGCACGAGCTCTGACCAGAGCTGGGAATTGAACCCGTGACCCTTGGGTGTGTAGGCTGATGCTCTAACCACTGAACACACTGGCCAGGGTCAGAGTGAGTCTTTTTTGATCCCCAGTCAGGGCACATACAAGAATCAACCAATCAGCCCTTGCTAGTGTTTCTCAGTGGTTAGAGCATCAGCACGCATAACAAAGGGTTGTGGGTTTGATACTCAGTCAAAGGCACATACCTGTGTAGCAGGTTTGATCCCCTGCCACAGTCAGGGTGCATGTGGGAGGCAACCAATCCATGAATCTCTCTCACATCAGTATTTCTCTCTCTCTGTCTCTGTCTCTCTCCCCCTCCCTCCCCTCGGGTAAAAAAATAACAAGAACCAACCAATGAATGCATAATAAATGAAACAACAAATTGAGTTCTCTCTCTCTCCTTTCTTCTCTCTCAAATCAATAAATAAAAAATTTAAAAATACTGCTTTCCTTTGCAGAGCTAAAATTATTCTCTGAGTTGAATGAGCAAGGACAGTGGGAGATTCCCCACAAAAGTAGCCAGCTTTTGAATTCCAACTCCCTGATCACTCACTCTTGGCCACCAAGTAATACCTGGCAATAAGACCTGGTAAAAGTCTATGTGACAGGGGAAGCCACTGGCATTCAATTCTCTCCCTCTAGGATTAAAGTCTGGGCCACCTAATCAACTTGGATGTGACCTATAAACAATCAAAGGATAGAAGCTAGGAAGGTCCACCATGACTCCAGTTAAAGCTAGTGATAGAATCCTAGGAAGGAAACATTGTCAGCCACTTCCACTTTGGTGGACACTTCCTGCTGGACAGACTATATATCTCTGAATACCTTTACAATGGGCTGGTGTAGCAACCTGGTAAGAAAAGCATTAGATTAAGCATGTCTTCCTCATTCTTATTTCTTCTCCTCACAATACTGGAGGGCTTAATCTGTCCTACAGACACCCAGAATGCATTTTTAAATTTTTATTTCTTGATTGATTTTTAGAGAGAAAGAGGAAGAGAGAGAGACTTGTTTTTCCACTTATTTATGCACTAGAGGCCCAGTGCACACATGTGTGCACTGTGGGGGAAGGAATCCCTCAGCCTGGCCTGTGCCCTCTCGCAGTTTGGGACCCCTCAGGGGATGTCCGACTGCCAGGGAGCAGGCCTAAGCTGGCAGTTGGACATATCCCCTGAGGGGTCCTTAGCTCTGCTGCAGAGGCGGGAGAGGCTCCCACCGCTGCCACTGCACTCACCAGCCGTGAGCCTGGCTTTTGGCTGAGTGGCGCTTCCTCTGTGGGAGCGCACTGATCACCAGGGGGCAGCTCCTTCATTGAACGTCTGCCCCCTGGTGGTCAGTGCATCTCATAGCGATGGGTCGTTCTGCCATTCAGTCGATTTGCATATGAGTCTTTTATTATATAGGATTCATTGGTTGATTCTTGTATGTGCTCTGACCGGACATTAAAGCCAAAACCTTGACATATTGGGATGATGCTCTAACCAAGTGAGCTACTGGCCAGGGCCAGAATGTTATTTTTTGATAAAATAAGTTGTAGTGTCAACACTGAGAACTAGGGAAAGCATGGAGATTAAGAGACTGGAGTGTAGGTCTAGGCTTTACCACTTATTAGCTGTACAACATTAGGTAACTTACTTAACCTCTTTGAACCTCTGTCTTCTCCATCAAATGGGGATGATCATATATAACAAATTCATTAATTTATTTTAATTTTATAATAAAAACCAAATGATGTGTGTAAAGCTTTTAGTACTACTGGTGTTGTCATGAAGGTACCAGAAGGCAGCTCTGAGCTGAACACAAATGGCAGACCTGCTCTAAAGGAAAACTGGCTGCCTTCTGAGGCTGGAAATTACTTAAAAAATTGGGCTACTTGTGTCAGATGGGACATATGGAATCTTCCATGGCCCAGATGTCCAACTTCTTTCTGAGCAAGGACAGAAGTCACTCTCAGAGGTCAGTGGGGATAGAAGAGTACACAGCCAACCTTTTTAAAGGACTAACCCTGCCATGGAATTGATTATGAGATACATTCTAATGAGCTGTTGAGTGATTACAGCTCCAAGGAGGCCAGCCCTTGAACCCACTCTAGAGAGAGATCCCCTGTCTGCCGAGAGTCAATTTCGAAGCCGAATATACAAAAGGAAATGGGGTGTTGGCACACTTCCCAGTTTTGCTGCTGCTCCCTCTGTCCTGAAGTCTGCTTCTGGTCTTCTGAATTTAAAAGACAAAACGATTTCAGCAGCCCCCAACCCATGAGCCAAAAGACTAACATGAGAACTGACTGCAGGAAAAGATAACCCATTTTAATTACCTTCAGAATTATGCAGGGATTTGCTCTGGTGTACATGATAATCCCATTGCTTTGCAGTGTGCGCAGACGCAGACCCAGTTTAAAGTCCTCTTCTTTGCTATGTTCAGAAAGCCGGTATTTGATGTAACTGTTTCCAGCAAAGCTGAGAGAAGTGTGCCCTGAAAAGATCATAATGAGAAGACACACAGCTTTTAACTTCCAAAATGAGCAGGGACACCTGAAATCACCCAACAACTACCAAGCAAGATGATGAAAGACCATGGGAAGTTAGTGAAGGCATTGAGGATAAACCATTTTTGATTAAAAACTGGTTCTCCATTTCAGGTCACACTCTAATTTCAAAGTGAAAACAAATATTAATTAGTCCAGATGCAAAAAAAATAAAAAAATAAAAATCTTAGTTGTCTAATGACAAAGGCAACTTGGTAAATTCTGTAACTGGAATTTTATTAGTGTCACTAAATTCCCAGTTCCCACTTTCTAAAATTATCCCTATTAAAGGATAACCCATCATGCCCACCCCCATAACTTAGACACTTAAGAACTTTCAATTCCATGGAACTATGGGAAGACACAACCATTTTCAAAGAATAGCTGTATTCCCCACATATCCTTAATGCCAAAGAGCCAAATCACGACATTTTCACTAGCGTTAGAAAAAGGTAATGGATAGAAAGGGAGTTCATGTCATATGCAGTCACATTTCTACCTTGACTATTAATTTCAAGGCTCCCCTTCTCAGAAGTTTTAGCCCTATTCACATCGCCCAATTCTGAATTTACCCTGTTTTTTTTATTGCCTCCCCAACTTTATGTTTTAACAAGCAAAGTAATGGTTGAAAAGCTTTCTTGCTGGGAGGAAAGGTGGTAAGTGTGGAAATACACTGAATGGATGATAATTGCAAACAATCAAAAGTTTTCTATATAGAGAGGAGAAAGGAGATGGGCAGAGAGTGGCATCTGAAGTTACAAGGCTTGTCCTTATTGTCACCCTATGTCCCCACTGCTATGTGCACAGCATGTGTGCTGGGGTGGGGATAGCATAAATACCTTTCAAGTCTAAGCCTTAGATGACTTCAAAAGCAAATACACTGGTGATCCCTTCACTTAATGGGCAGCTCTGTTCTTGAAATCAACTATGAAAGAGTTTTGGCTTCCATTTCTAAGAACAGAGCTTCTCTTTGCAAAGGCTAAATTTATTTCTGGAACCCACTGCTTAGCAAAGTGCCTTGCACACAATAGTCATAATCATTTTCTATTATCACTATAATTACTATTCAATCATTATTTAATCTAGTTCTTGGATTCCAAAATTGGCATCAGTGTACCTGTATTGTAAGCATATCCTTTACCAAAGAGAGTGTTTTATTGGTGCCTAAAATGAACAATACTCTTTTTAGAAGAAAAAAGAGGTAGAGAATACATGAATCAAAAAATGTATTGAGTGAAGATTAGAAACAAAGGGCCATTTGGATTGAAATAATGTAAATACTGTTTTTTTTCTTTCTTTAAGAAACAGAGGTGAGCACCTATAGTTTGGGGAACACGTAGGTAGTTAGACATCTCCAGTAGTGATGCTAACTTGGTGCTCTAGGCTTACCCCATGGAAGGCCAATTGGGCAGGCTCAGCTCTACCTTCTGTTGATCTCTGTTTTGGGACTATGGGTTTGTGTAGCCCTCTGAACATCAAAGGTCATGCCACAGACACTCTAACTCTTCTGCCAACCAATAGCCGTATATGTTCCGTAATTTCACACCCATACCATCAAGCAACATGATTGAACACACATGTCGTGGTCTCCCCATTATGTCAGGAGTCCACGGTCATGGCATGTGTTCTTCACACTGGCTGCAGCTGCCATAAATGCCGAGTATGTTTGAGGGTGGATGTCAGCTCTGGTCCATTCTGAAGGACGATATTGCCGGCACGCAGAAATGTCTTCTGAAAGGGCTAGGGCAGTGTCATTTACTCAAGGGCAAATGGCTTCAGGACTGGGAATTTAGACCCTTGTCATTGCAACCCACTCTGCACCTGAGCACTCTCCGAGCTTCCCTGGTGGACACTGGCAGAGGAACGGTCTCCTGCTGGCTTCGTAACCGACACATTGCATGTCCCCTGGACACGGCTTCTCCACGCAAGGATCATTGGACCCCGGGCACAGTCCTCCTGCGACAAAGGGGGAACATGCATGATCAGCACAAAGGGAATCACTCTACACTCCAAAAGTACAGGAATGTTCAAGAGCTGGACTCCACAGGCTGCCCGAAGCAGGAGCGCCTGGATGGGCTTCACCTGGTGTGGATGCCCATCAAACGTGCCTGTATCTGCCAAAAGCTCACTGTCAGACTCAAGTAGGTTGGGCGCAAAGAGTAAATGGGACTCCTCCTCTGAGGCTAAAATATGCTAAGGTTGTGACTAGACCAACTTCAGCTGAAAAGAAATCTCACTATATGGGCTCTGATAGTATTTCTTGGAGTGGGGTTCCTGCTTACTTGTGGCCATTTCTATGCATCACTTGAGTTTAAATTTCTTCTACACTCCTCTCTTGCCCTGGAAAACTAGGGGTACACATAGGAAGATATCAGCTGTTGTTCTCGGGGGGATGGAAAGAAGACTTTTCTAAAGAAAAGTATGACTACATGACTAATGCTAAATTGTGAAAGCACAACTAATGTTATTTCCTAATCCCTCCTTCTGCATGCTATTGTACTGATTAGCTGTAAATGTGCCCTACTGGCTCTCACAGCTAGCAGAATTCTCTCTGGCAAAGGCAGGCTTCCTTCCTACTTGTTTGATGTTCACAGCTCAGTGAGATGAAAGGTTAATCCCTCACGGAGGAAATCCTGGAAAGCAGATTAAGTGATTGAGGTAGAATTCAGGGCCCAGGTGAGTCATTTCAGAACTGCAGCGATGGCAAACACGGGTCCACTGAAGGAAGCACTCTTTTCAAAAGCCTTGGCTACTTCACCTGCAATTAGGCCACTTTCCAGCTGGTGAGAGTTTAAGTGGTACCCAGGACTGTAAAAAAGGGGACATTCAAAATAAGCCACAACTAGATTAGCCGAGGCTCAAAGGAGTGCCTCTGCGAACCTAGAACAGGCTGGGCATCAGCAGGATCTGGGCCTTTATCATAGTCCTCTCCATCCAAACTCTTTCCTCATCGTTAAGCACATTATTCCATTTTACAGTCATTTCTTTGTCTGGAAGAAAGCAAATTTTTTTTTTTTTTTTATCTTCACCCCTGGATACTTTCCCTTTGATTTTTAGTTTTTATTTTTTAAAAATATATTTTATTGATTTTTTACAGAGAGGAAGGGAGAGGGATAGAGAGGTAGAAACATCAATGAGAGAGAAATATCAATCATCTGCCTCCTGCACACCTCCCACTGGGGATGTGCCCGCAACCAAGGTATATGCCCTTGACCAGAATTGAACCTGGGACCCCCCAGTCCGCAGGCCAATGCTCTAGCCACCAAGCCAAACCGGTTAGGGCTCCCTTTGATTTTTAGAGAGTCGAAGGGAGGGGGAGAGACAGAGTGAAACAATGATGTGAGAGAGGCACATTGATTGGTTGCCTCCTGCACGTGCCCTGACCAGGACTGCAGACCTAGCCTGCAACCCAGGTATGTGCTCTTGACCAGAATTGAACCCAGGATCCTTCAGTCTGCAGGCCAATGTTCTTTCTATTCACTGAGCAAACTGGCTAGGGCGGTGAAAGCAAAAATTTAATGCTAACTACTTATAAACATTTTAAACACTGTAATCCATGAGAGGAGCAATATAAGTAGCATCAGCAAACTTAGAATTCATAAATCCTATTTTCCACTGGTTTAGAGCTCAGCCCAAAATGATACTCCTTGGCAACAGTCCAGCTTACGGAGTGTTAGATGATGAAGGGATTTTTAACTGAAACTTTAGAATGATCCCTACAAATGGTTCTAAAAAGACATAAAGTACATCTTCCTATTTGCATTAAAAAAACATCTTTATTCTTGCCACATATGTATCAATATTTATGGAATTTGAAAAAAAAACTGTTCAACTACCTTATGATCTGTCTTAAGAGGTTTTTGATAACCAGTTTTTACATAATGTTTGGTGCATCCATTCAACAAATAATTTTTCAGGGCTAATGAGGTGATAGGCCTGGACATGTAAAGATGAAAGGAAATGATTGTGTCTCTTCCTCTCCTATGTAACAACCCACAAACACATGATTACAACACAATGAGGAAACTGCTTTCATAGAGATATGTGAGTGCAATGGAAGTACCAGAGAAAGAAAAGTGTGATTCCCGGGAGAATGTCAGTCTCCAATAGAAAGGGAGCATTTCACACTCAGGCTTGAAGGATGATATCATCTGAGTAATAAGGAACTGTGTTTTGTGGGAATGAACCAACCATAGTCAGTTCCTAACTGCACTCATGTGTTTGTTGATTCATGGTAAGTTGACAACTCTACCAGCTGACCCTTTGCTGTCTCCTTGAGTGGCTTCCTTTCAGTTTCTGATGGCCTGCAACTTCCATGCTGCTCCTAGATGTTGATGGGTGAATATATGCTCAAAAAATGCACACGGAGCCCAATGCTAACCTCTGCTACACGGAGGGGCAATGTGCACAAGTAAAAAAAAAGTATCACATGACATAGCTGTAACTCTAGATTACCTGGATAGTTCCTTCCAATTAGACACAGAAAGAGTAATTTAGGATTGAAGAAATCTGTTATGTCCCATTCCATGGACACACCTCTTTCCTTGTCCTATTTTAACCAGCCTAAGGACATCCTTTCCATATACTTCTGCATTTCTGAGACACATCTTCATAATCTTTTCTGCTCTGATGCAATGGCTACATTGCTAAGAAACTTCGCATTATCAAAAATCCAGTTTAAAAGCCACTGTTTCAAAGGGGACAAGAGGCCTAGATAATTTCAGACCCATGATAGAAAAGCTATTTTCTCCTATAGGAATTATGGTAACTTAAAATAAAAGAATTATAAGTACATATAATAAAAACTAAACACTGTATTTCAGAATAAATATAACATTTGAGTATTTCTCTCTTTTATTCACATGCTTTGACCTTTTCTTTGACTGTCACTCCTGACCTGGTAATTAGTACAGGGCTTTTCATTTTATCACTTCTCTCTCTCTCTCTCTTTAAAATATATTTATTGATTTTAGAGAGAAAGGGAAAGGGAGAGAGAGACAGAAACATCAATGATGAGAGAGAATAATTGATCGGCTGCCTCCTGCAGGCCCACACTGGGGATCGAGCCTGCAACCTGGGCATGTGCCTCGACCTGGAACTGAACCGTGACCTCCTGGTTCACAGGTTGATGCTCAACCACTGAGCCAAGCCGGCCAGGCTCACTCATATCTCTTATGCTGGTTAAAGCACAAAGCCATTTAGACCAACAACTGAAGTTCAAACTTACAGCTTTTTTTCTTACTTTTTCCTTTTGTCATAACCATAGAACCCATATAATTAAATACAGTAAATTAATGAATTATGTTAGAGACAGTCCCCATTATGAAAATTCTAGGTGGAGGATATGTAAAAATATATTAATACAAACATGTGTATTCTAAAATTAATGATATGTTTGATATATAATAATGTACATTTCTATTTATTCTAGCAATTGACTCTGATAGGTTATTTTTCTTCCTTTTTCTTTTTCCAATAGGTTTTCTAAGGTAATGGGGATTGTTCTTGGCAAGCAAACTGACTCGACTCCTGATGCTTTAAAGTCCTCTGGGGCCTTGTCCCCAGTCCTGGCTGAGATGGGAGGAGCCATAAACTGCTGGACCCCAGCTGCAGCTGTCTGTTGCTCTGTTTACTGTCCACTCTCTTGTAGTTCAAGGAAGTATGAAGATAGGTTAGCATCTGGAGGTCCGTGTAAATACAATGGCTTCTTAGCTGGGGGCAGATGTGAGCATGTGCATAAAATACAGTCTAGGCCCTGGCTGGGTAGGTAACTCAGTTGGTTAGAGTGTTATCTGGATATGACAAAGTTTCAGGTTCAATTCCAGTCAGGACACATACAAGAATCAACAAATGAATACATTAATGAGAGGAACAACAAATCAATGTCTCTCTCTCTGTCTCTCTTTCTCTCTCTCTCTCTCAAATAAATTTTAAAAATGCAATCTATTCTGAGTAGATAAATATTTCTAGTTACTGAAAAACAGGTTTCCCAGAACTAAATAGTTCCCATATGCAGTGTTGTAGTTCTCTCTCTATGGACCATGATAAGAAATATATATTGTCAGAGGGACCTGATCTTTGAATGTCCACCCAACGATGTCCTGTGTCCCTCAACCTCAGATGTGCTCAGGTCTGAGTCCTGGGGACAGATTCCTGGGGATAATGAGCATCTTTCTGAGCAAAGGCTTAAAGTCTCTAGCAACATAAAATCCAGTATACTTTTAATGACGCTGAGGGGTTAACTTGTTCTTAGAAGCAATGTTTATGTCATCCCCTTTACCTACTGTCATAAAGAGACTCACAGACCCTCTCTCTGGTGGCAGAAAGTGCCTGATCAGCTTTCCAGGACTAGTGAAGAAACAACAGTGTCAGCTCCCGTTGGCTTCTGGGAAGAAGTTATCTTATTAACTATCATTAAATAATCCAGGTTTAATGAACTTGTGCTGTGATCAGTGACAGCCTGGGGGGTGGGAGCTCTAGACCTCCATGCTCGGCATCTCCAGGCACCCATCCATTTGGTGCCAGAATGGGCATGAAGGGAGAAGGGTCCCACTTTATCAAACCAGCTGACGCCGTTTGCTGTATGTCAGAGCAGGACAGGAGGAGCAGACATTTTTAGGAACTGCAAGAACATAAAGCAGGCAGAGAAAACTCTGTTCCCGTCCCAGGTCCCCTCTGTAAGGTGGGGTAGTGTAATTGACAGTGGTGCTGCGCTGACAAGCAGCAGACCTGGATTTTGGCCCTGACTTGATTGTTCAATTTATTGAGTGCATGGCTCTGAACAAGTTCCGTGATGTCTCTGGGTCTCAATTCTTTCTCAGAAAAATGAGGATAATGATTCTTCATAGAGTTGTAAGAATTAAATGGGCTAATGTACTAGTATGAGAAAGCAACTTGCAAAGAAAAACAACAACACTTAGAGTAGAAACAAATTACGACAAGGCCCCCAAACTAGGGACAGGAGCTTGCCTCAGCAACATGGCAGAGACCCGAACTCAAGTGTAATCTTTTCCTTACTGTCCTTTCTGGGTCCAATTCAGCATTCTCAACCTGGGGAGGTTGAGAACCGCTAGCAGGGTCGCCTAACATCATCGGAAAACACAGATATTTACATTACGATTCATAACGTAGTAAAATTACAGTTATGAAGTAGCAACGAAAATAATTTTATGGTTGGGGGTCACCACAACATGAGGAACTGTATTAAAGGGTCGCGGCATTAGAAAGGTTGAGAACCACTGCTCTAAGGAGAAACATGCACACAATGTAGCCATTCTCTCAGAGAAGGTTTTTCACCTTTTGAAGTTTGGCTCAGACAGAAATTTAGGTCACTCTTGACAGAGTTAACAACATGCAACTCAGTCAAACAGCAGCTTCAGAGCTTTGGAAACTGCAGGGAGGAGAAAGGTAATCCTCTTGAGGTTTCAGAAGGTTCTCGCTACCATAGTTAATGACTCTCCTCTCTTCATCTCCCCAGCATTCCCACAGCTGCCCCTGGATGAAGTCAATGCCTTCAGCTCACACATCAGTATCTAGCTGTGATTATTATCGCTGCCACTTCGAGCTGATTCAACCTCTTGATTCATGTTTCTGCCTCATTACACAGAGAATCCAATAACTAATGGTAAACAATATACTGAGAATCCAGTAACTAAATGGTAAACACCTTGAATTCATGGGCTTTGCCAAGATGTCACGTCTTGGCAAATGCCACAGGAGCAATTACCTTCCATCTTAATTCGTGGATGGCATGACATTTTAAAACACCTTCTCCCAAGGTCTTTTGGCTTTGAAATGGTCTCTTGGGGTTCTCCCAGAAGCACAGAATCATGTGTGAGGGTGTTTTCTTGGCTCAGCCATATTTTCTGGGAGATTTCGCTAAGGGCTAAGTGAAGTTTCATTCAAGACAACTTTATGTGTGAGCTGAATATCTGAGGGAATACCCAGACACTGAGAAGCTGGACACCTCCAAACCACTCCTGGCATTTTGGGATTTGGATGCTGGAGATGAGAGATCTGCAAAGACAGAGCTAAGGGATATCTCCTTTTAGATATATTTCTATATGAGACTTTTGAAAAATCAGTGAAAATTTTCCAAAATAGACAATCAGTCCATCTCCATAGACTGCCCTGATACTCTGTCTGCTTGCTTTCCCTGAGGGGGCTCAAGGGCATCTATCAATGCCCTCGTCACTTAAGTTGGTGTCAGGTTTTCTTAGTGAAGTGCCAATGTTCATTGGACTTCTGAAGTTTACCAAGGGCAGTCTCATGACATAAGAACTTTATATCTTTTGAACTTCCATTCAAATACTATGCTGGATGGCGGCTGGAATTCAATGAACCTATCTGTCACCAAAACTCAAATTTGCTCTCATTTTTCAAAGCAACTTGGCATTTTGGTTCAAGATGCTAATGATGTTAATTAGACACAAAACATTTGCATGAAAAAAAGAAGCGAGGAGAGGGATAAATATTGAGGCCAAATCTGTATAAATATTACTTTGCAGCCCTCATCATCCTGATTATTCCACCATGTGGTTAGAAAGTCCACTGAGTGGATCTTCCAATTTTCCAGGGTAAGCAAGACAATACTGTGTGTGTGTGTGTGTGTGTCTGTTGCGGGGGGGGGGCATTTATGGAATTTAATTACGTCTCCTTTCCAATAAATGAGATGCCTAAAATGCCTAATGTTTTCCTTAATAGTTCTTCACTGTATTTTTATTTAAGAGGATGCTTTATAATAAGTAAGAGAGCTATTACTATTATAACTAAAAGCTTGCCCCCTGAACCTGGAGGAAATTCTTTCTGTTTGCAAAGTTTGATTTTCTGACGACTAGCATTAGAATCACCCAGGCTACATATATAGATACTAGGCTGCGCCCGGAACCTCCTGATATATCTAAGTGTGGGGCTCAGCCACCAGCATTTCTTGTAAGCCCTGTGCATACTGCAGGCTGAGAAACCCACTGCCATCCCGAGATGGTATTGCGAGTCTGGACATTAGTCTGCTGGGAAAAATGGGGTTATTTGAATATTCCCACAGAGTACACAGCACTGGGGTTATGACTTACATAAAAAAATGGAAGAGTCTCTGTTCTTAAGATGCAGATAATAAAATAGGGGCCCCAAATGAACCTTCACTGAATCAGCATGCCCCTTGCACCAGCTGTATGGCCCTAAGCAAAGCACAGAGGCATCATATTTACAAAACAGAACTGATCATATGTCACCTGCTGAGACAAGATGACCTTTTGGGGCCCTTTTACCATTAAAATCTGGTATTTTATTTTATAGCTTAATTGTAAGAGTGACTTGAAGGTGAGAAGAGGCTCTGGGTGAACCTGAATCTGCACAGAGCTCCCATTGAGGAAATGTTTGCTTTCCAACCAAGGCTGCTTGGGGATGCCTGGGGGATGAATCATAAAACATTCCAACATTCTGCATTTATAGGGAGTAGAAAGGTTAATGGGGACCAGAGAACAGGAGTCCTGGGCAAGGACACTGCCCCAAATATTACTGCATTCATGTCTCATGCAAAATGCAGAGCAAGCCCCTCCCAATAAAAGTCAACCCACTAAATCCCTCCTGTAAAGAAATTCTGCTAAGTCTGCCCTGTCTCTTCCTGAAGAACTCATACTCCTCCCTCAAAGGCCAGTATCTAGGCGATCTCTCATGTACAAACGTCACAGAAAGCTTTTCCTGTGGCCACAACAGGGAAGCTGCCCTTTCTACTCCCTAGCATTTACTGCAACGTTTTCATTGCAAACAGGTACTTGCAAGTTGACTTCACAATAGCCAGCTCCTGAGTGCAGGGACTGCTCCTTTTTTTACTCCTGAATCTTCAGTGTGTAGGACTCTGCTGCCTCCAATGATTTTTGCTGAATGAAACCAGTTCTCAGAGCACAAGGCTTAATTAGCTGGTTTAGTTTCTCCCGAAGGGTCTGCCCTATCCTGCGGTGAATGCCTTTTGAAGTCTGCTGTGAATTGTCTCACCAAGGCCCAGGCAGAGCTCTGGGGCATCAATCAGTTTGCCTACAGAGGAACCTAGGTGAGGCCCGGACAGCTGGCATTCATAAATCCTGCATGTTGGTGGCATCTGCCAGAAAGACACTGCACCTAGCATGCATGCTTTGAGTTCTTCTGGAACTAATTTGCATATTCAACAGGTCAGACATCACTGCATCTATCCCATGAAAACAGAAACAGAATTCACTGGGTACCAAAGAGTAAGAGTCTGGAACTCGTCTGGGCTGCTGGGAGGCTGTGCAATTGTCTCTTAAAGGGAGGTATGATTTTAGCAGTCTTCCTCTGATAAACTTATTTTCTAAACTGTAACCAAAAACTTTCTACACAGGAAGAGGCCAAGGCTCTGCCTGTCCCCCATTACCTAAGGGGATGTTTCACAAAGGACCTTTCTTCTGGCCACGGTCCCTTTGGGCCAAGTTCACACTGGCTAGAAAGACTGGGTGCAATTTTCCTAGAAGAGGGCAGTGAATTTATGGCTCCACATGTCAGAGAGAGGAAAGAGAGAGGGAGCAATGCTTCTCCCTGACCTCTGTGGGCATGTGACTCTGTGCAGTTACGGCCTCTGACCAGGAAAGGTCAAGGTTCAGTGATTCTAGTTACATCAACAAACACGAAGCAGTCCATCTCTGCTGCCCCGAGGGCTGAATCCATCCCTTGACTGAGCTCCCGGACATCTGGCCTCTGTTTTTCACTAAAGCAAATCTAGCTGACGTGCCCTCTGCAATGGCTTCCTAACTTGTTTCCCTGCCTCTGGCCTGGCCCAGCCTAATCCATCCCCTCTGCAGCCAGCATGCTCTTTGTGAAAGACGGAGCTGATCCTGTCCCTTCTTCACTTCAAATCAGCCAACAGTCCCCACTGCCTTGGGATCATTTCTAAAATCTTCATCCTGGCTAGCTCTGCGTTGTCCCCGGGCTTGCTCACAAGTCGCATCCGTCATCACTCCCCGCTCCTTCCAGCGACAGGAAATCTCTTTCAATCCCCTCAGTATAGGGGGGGTTTGCCCTTAAGCCTTAAGCCTTCCTCATGCAAAGCTCCCTCCACCTGGAATGCTCTCCTTCGCCTACCTGTTTTCACATGCCTGATTCCTACTCACGCTTTATCTCAGCCTAGACATACTCCCTTTAGGAAACCTTACCTCCAGATTGGGCCCCCCCCGAAGGACTGTACTTCCCCGAACAATTCTTACTGCAGGTGCTCAAGCTTGGCCTGTTTGTATGTCTGGGCTGCTCATAAGCCATATGGGAGTAGGGCCTGTCTTGTTACCCTCATGGTTGCTAGACACATAGTAGATGGTCAGCAAATATACTGTTAAGTGAGTGAATGAACAAATGCATGCATACCAGGAACGGCAGCCTAGTCTAATTAAAATCTCAGGAGGTGAGGTGGGAGGGACTCGAAGCCACACTCACCATTACAGGTGCAGCGCACGTTCCGGTAGAAACGCGGACACACAAAGCTGATGCGAGCCGTGCTGTAGGTCATGAGTGCGTGGGAATCGAGCGACAGGCCCTGCTCACAGTGCTGCTCCTGGCAGTCCAGCCCTGAGCAGTTCTTCTCCAGAATGGCCGAGATGCGCATGACGTTCTCCAGATGCCTCCTGGCGTTGGACAGCTTCTGGATGAGGTAGGCCGGCTTGTAGAACTCGCTGCTGTGCATCTCCACGGCAAAAAGCATGTCCAGCTGGCTGGTGCCCGCCACGGGCTGGATGCTGATGATGTGCAGGCTGTCCTGCTTCTGGGTGAGGACCGCGTTCCGCAGGGTGCGCCGGAAGCCGTGCATGTGCAGTCCCACGAAGTCCTCGGGGGACACGTTCTCGAAGCGGATGGTGACGGTGTTCTGCAGCATCTCGTGCACCAGCTGCTCCACGTGCACGACCACATCGATGGGCACCTGGAAGCGGCCGTCACTCACCGACACGTTCAGGACGTACTTGCCGCTGTCCAGGCCTCCCAGGGCGATGATTTTCCCATCATGACTGTTTACTTTGAACAAGCTTTTCTGCTCTGATTTCAGGGCAAACGTGAGCACATCATACATGTCTTGGTCTGTGGCGTGGATCTTCCCAATGACTCCACCTGGAAAGTCGTCCTCCATGGTGACAATGAAAATCTCCAGAGGGATGGCCGTGGGCTTGTGGATACTTTCCTCAATGACCCGTACGCGGATGAAGGAGTGAGAAACTTGCTGGGGTTTGCCCGAGTCTTTCGCCTAAAGCAACCAGGAGGCAGAAAGGCAAGGAACAAAGAAAAAAAGTCAGAGTCATTAAAAAACAAACACAAACTCAGGAGACCTCTGCTCCTTTAACCACATTTGCTTCTTTCTCCATCCCCTGCCACTGGTCTGCAAAACACTGAAGATGTGCACTTAACTAAGAGGAGCGATCTATCACCTTTAGTCCCCACATGTCCGCTTTGTTATGGACACACTGATATGTATCAATACAATACATGGGGTGAGCAGGGAAGGAGGCTAGAGGGTGCTATGAGATCCAACATACCCACAATAGGCTGGCCTTCTTTTACTTCTGGACAGAAGCCATAAGGGAACCTCATCAACTGGTGTTCCCTCTTGGAAGAAAAATATATTTTTTAAATTTTTTATTTATTGATTTGAGAGAGAGAAAGGAAGGGAGAGGGAGAAGGGGAGAGGGAGATTTGTTGTCCCCTTTATGTATGCATTCACTGGCTTATTCTTGTATGTGCCCTGACTGGGGATCGAATCCACAACCTTGGCACATTGGGATGATGCTCTAACCACCTGAGCTACCCAGCCAGGGCAGAGACAAACTTTCTCTTCTCTTTGGATTCTTTCCTTTTGATTGGACCAGATAGCACCCCTTTGCACACTTAAGAAGCAACATTATTTAAGCGGGACTTGCACAATATTAAGGTTTAGAATAAAGAGTGGTATATGGAAGGGAAAAATAGAGAGCCTAACTAAAGCCTCTTTTGTCTTCTTTCTTTATGTCAGTTGATAGAACAACCACTCTGACAACAGATCTTTACTGAGCACCTGCCACATGCAATGTGGAGGTAGTGGGAGCTGTGGGGCTTCAATGAAGGGCAGGTTCCCATAGGCGGGGTCCCCAGGGCAGGTATCTGAGGATTCAGGGCTGACGTGGACCTTGCGAGCTGGATGGAATCTGGGGAAGTGTGTCCTTGTCAGGAGAAGGCAGCGTAAAAGCAGAGGTTTGGGCATCCCACAGACTTAAGTTCAAATCTTGGTCCTGCCGCTCATGTCTGGCTTTAAGTTACTTATCCTCTCTGAACTCCAATTCTTGTATCTTTAATATGAGTAAAATAGTAGTATTTACATCACAGGGGTCTTGCATTGTAAGGATTAAGAGACACTGTAATTGCCAAGTGCTTAGGTACGGCCTGACCCACAGAAGTGCTTGGTGTATGAGAGTTACATTTATTACTCTCATCACATGCTTTATGGAATGGAATTTGTGAACCAGAGATGGTGACCTGGAAAATTCATGGGGAAAAGGGTATGTTTAGCGAAGTAGGTTGAATTTGAAGTCAAACTGTGGAGGGTCTTAAAGGACAGTGATGAGTTTGGACTTTATAAGCCAGAGGTTGCCCACTCAAATGTCAGAGGCCAGAGAGATGACAGAAAGGCATAAAGCCACTAGGTGTAAAGTGACAGACTAGTGGGCTGCTATGGCCTGCAGACTACAGAGTCATGTCCTCCTAAAGACCCTGAAATTCAGAATCTGGAAGAGTCTGGGCCAGAATTGAACCTGCAGGCCACAAATTTTCAGGGACTGGGAAGCCCAGATGGTTTAGTTTAGGGTGGGGGTTGACACACCTTTTTTGTAAAGGGCAAGATAAGAAACAGTAGTTGAGACTTTGGGGGTTATTCGATCTCTGTCAACTGCACAGCTATGATTCCAGCATGGAGGCAGCCACACAGCATATGTAAACAAAGGGGCCAGGCTGTGTTTCAATCAGCCTGTTTGTATCAAAGTATATTATTGATAGAAACAGGTGGAGGGCATGATGTGGTCTAGGGGCTATAGTGTGTTGACCCCTGGGGTAGAGGAATGACGTAATTGAAGTGGAATGATTAATTTAGAAGGGGTATAGAGATGGATCTGAAAAGAATGTGGCTAAACCTGGAGGAATCACCCATGAGGCCTCTGCAGTAGTATGAGGAGGGGGCCATCTAGAATAAAGTGGGTGGTGGCAAAGGGAATGTAACTGATGCACACGGGGACCTTGGGAAGGCAAAAATGCAGGACTTGGTGGGTGGTGTTTTAATGTGAGGAACTGGGAGGAGAACGCTTTCTATAGTATTTTCGAAGTCCAAGATGTGAATCTGCCCTCCAATAATCAGAGAAGGTAGGCAAAGAACCATACTCGCTTCTGTGAGAAGGCACGACAACTCTCTCCTTGCCCTTCAGCATCTATACTGTGATATAAAACCACATAATATAGTTGGAGGAATGCATGGCAACTGCAGAGTTCATTCATGTGCTCAGAGTCCAAAGTCATTCATTTGGGAGGTTTCATGGAGCACAGTAAGCCAGAACTTATCAAAAGAAATGATGTACACAATTAAATGCTGTACCAATACAAAAAAAATTACTATGCTTATGATTGCCACCATTAATAATTACTTTAGGTTGCCCAATTGTGTATAAAAATAGTACTCAGCCTGGCCAGTGTAGCTCAGTGGTTGAGTGTCCATCCATGAAGCAAGTGGTCCCTGGTTCAATTCCAGTCAGGGCATATGCCCTGGTTGTGGGCTCAATCCCCAGCAGGGAGCATGTAGGAGGCCGATAGTCCATGTTTCTCTCTCATGGATGTTTCTATCTCTCTATTCCCTTTCCCTTCTTCTCTCTCTAAAAACCAACAAAAACATATTTTTAAAAAATTGTCACCCAGTTTCACTGATGGGGCCCAAATCTTGTTCTGTCAAAATTCACAAATAGGGACTTTTGGGTGCTCTCTCATTTCCTGCTCCTATCCACATGCTGCCCATCCCGGCTGTTTGTGCCTCTTTGTCCCATTTCACTGTACACAACGAGGGAGCAGGAATATAGGGGGACCACTGCCATCTGAGCGCTTGATCCCCTCCTGTCTCCCTGAGAAACTTACCAAGCAGAGGTCTCTTCAAAATCAGAGGCCATGATTTGCCTCCATCCTGTGAGGACCAAGACTGGCAGCTACCCCAAGTGGGGTGACATGGCAAACACTATTCAGTACAAAGCAGCAAGCCTCGCCTTTGGGGGTCAATTAGAACCCCAGGAGTTTTCAGAATGCAGATTTAGGCCTTGTGACTGCTGCCTGGCACGCTCTACAGGCATGTCCCTGCTGAACTACGACGCGTCCCTTCCTTCCTGTTCAATTTCACACACACAGGCCGCTTTTATTGGTGTGAAATTGAATTTGAGATTAAAAGGGGAACATGCCTGCATGGTAATGAATTATGCTGACGCGCTCCACAAAGAAAAACCACCGATGGGCCTGGGAGAGAGGCAGCCGGGCCGCAGGGGTGGGGGCGGGGGGGCGGCGCACCTGGACCCGCAGCAGGTATTCCGGAGACTCTGTGTGCCGGAAGACCACGGCTGACCGCAGCGTCCCATGCGGGTCCAACACGAACTCCTCCTCTTCGTTTCCCGACAAAATAGAGAACGAGAAGGGAGGCCCGTTGTGAAAGGAGTCTCTGTCTGTCACCACCAGCTGCAAAATGCTGGTGCCTACTGGCTTATTTTCCTGAATAAGAGAGTACATAAAAAAAGGAGATAAAATTACACCTCTCTTCACATTTTAAGAAGCCCCGTCGTTACCGCGTGGCTGAGAGTGCTGTGCTAGGAGACAGGGCATTAGAGGAAGGGATTCCCTGGGATAGTATCTCATCTTCTGAAAATACGCTGGTGTCTGAAAGCATGGTGCTTCAGCCCTCGGCTGCCTCCTACAGCTGCCTCATGAGACAATGAGCTGCAGGTGAGAACACAGGACTTCACTTTGAACAGGTCAATAAGTTTCAAAGATCTACTGCCCCACCTTGCCCTTGGCTAGGCTGGGGATGCACTGAGTTCATGCACAGCTCTGGAAATACACAGTGCTCACTGGCCTTTGTGATCACATCAAAGCTCCTCTCAGACCAAGAAAACATCAACCTTTTGGGATGTGACATAATCATGTCACAACATGATTATGCTGAGGCCCAACACCATGACACAATGTCACAACATTGGACTTTGGCGGGGGGGGGGGGGGGGGCGGTGTGAGGAAGGACATCCTGGCAACTTCCCAGTAAACATACAAAAGCTTATGCCAGATGGAAAATGGGTTTCACACCCGACACCTCAGAATTCAAGTTTTGCCATGTTTCTTGAGGAAAGAGAAGGGGGGTGGGTGGGTGGGTGGAATATTTCTCAACTTCATCAGAATATTTGGAAGCCCCGGAGTTACTATGTGAGCATTATTTTGCGGAACCTCTCTGCCTTTTCCCCAAAAATAGAAACCAAAGGATTTTGTCATCCTTTCTTGGCTCAAAGGCTAGCCTCGCTTTGAAAAGGCCGAGTTAAATTCCTCTGTAGCTCAGGCACTGGTTCCCCTGCCCACGCTGTTTAGACTTCGGCATTACCATGGTTAGGGCCTGAAGTCAGTCTCATTAGTTCAGGCCTCGGATGATACCGATTTGGGGTTACATGAGCTTGGGTCGCAGAGATGAAGACAATGATACGCAGCAGTTTGGAGGGGAGTCGTGTACTGGGCTGGTACATTCGTCTTATGTGCTGAATGAGTCTTATAAAAACCAGGTGTTGGAATAAGAAAACTACACTGGGTTGTAAAAAGGGAGAAACACCTTTTGTAGGAGAACGAGAGGAGGACCTCAGAGATCTCTTACTTTGCCCCTTGCCTCAAGTGGCCTTTTGGTCATCAGGATGGAGACATGGTCTCTGTCTAGAACCAGTCATGGAACCGCCTCTGCCCAGCGTGGATTTCGTGTTCCACACTGACAGCATATTCAGCACCACACAAAACAGAAGACTTATTGATTTGTTTGCTCAGTCTACCAAGGCCATTTCCTCCATAGGAGAGACAGGGAAAGAGAGGGAGAGAGGGGGAGAGGGAGAGAGAGACCCCCCAGGTCGCCATCGGAGAAAGAAGGGTGAAATATAACACAGGCCCCTCGCCACAGCTATGAGGCAGGGTCACTGCTCATGGCGGAGATTCTCAGTTCTTTCACTGCTGACTTCCTGTTGTCCATGTGAAACAGTCTGTCAAGGTGATAGATGTGTGTCATAAAACTGAATGGTGAGTAGGCAAAGCCCATTTTGTTTAGGGGTGAGCACACAGAGGCGGGAGAGGCAGAGAGAGCCCAGTGGCGACAGTCTCAGAGAAGAACAGTCCGAGAGGAGGAGGACTGGAGGAAGGTGCAGACCCTGCGTGAAGCTCCGTGGGAGCAGGAGAGAGACAAGAATGCACAGCTGCTGGAAAAAGCATCAGAGAGGAGAGGAAAATCCAGAGACCAGCAGGTGAAGGGATCTGGTTTCTCTGACAAGCGGTGGGGGATGAAGCAGCAAGCTGCTGGCTTTATGCGTGCCTCTCACCCGATTCCTAGCTCAGGGGTGCAGGGGAACAGGCTATGGATGGCCAGACACAAAGTCTTGAATGTTATTCCAAAAGGCCCTTCAAGATCTGGCTCACTCTCATCTTACCTTCTACCCACAAAGCCCTGGGCCCCGTGGCGGGTGATTCTGAGGCCAAACTGGATCAAGCAGAAGCTGATTCTCTAGACTATCTGTGGTCCCCCCAAGACATGTATATCAATCTTGTCTTTGCTAAGTCCTCCACACTGACTGTACTCCCGGACTGGATTTCCTGAGCCTCCCGAGGTTGGTTTCCAGCTTCTAGAAACACTGGGGAAGTGGAGGTAGCTCGAGGCCCAGCACTGCGTTAATTAAATATCTTTTGAATAAGAGAAAAACAGATGGGAAAGAGAGTCGTTCTGATTACAGAATGCCAGAAGATACTCCATCTAACTTTAAAGAGCTAGTCACTAACTGCTAGTGGATTTGAAGTGCTAAACAAATTGCTTATGGAAAAGTGGTTTTAGTGAGTAGTGGCTCTATCCTGATGCCCAGTCTCCCTTTGACTGATGACCCAGTTAGAATCAATCTCCCTCCCCTGCCAGGATAGTACAAAGTGGCTTAAAGGCAGCCTCTGTGGAAAGAAAACAGTTTTTGCCAAAGACAGATCTGAGTTCTAATCCTGACTCTACGACTTCGCTGCATGATCTTGGGTGAGCTACTTAACTCCTCAGATCTTAGCTCCTTCACTGTAAAGTGGCAGCTGAGCCACCATCGCATTTCACGGGGGTGGGGAGGGGACAGACGGTGTGTGGAAAGTACCTGACACTTGAAAGAACCCCACTGGTGATTGCACTTATCAACGTTTGTGAATCAGTTGCAGTAGAAAATTCAGACACTTTTTATACCAGCCCTGTGACTGGGTCAGTTGATATTAGGTAAAAAGCAGTAATAAATCATGCCAAGTAACAGCAGAAAAAGGACGCTGAGACAAGTGCCTGACAGGCCCGATTCACGCACCTGAATCACAGCGGTATAGTTTGCAGGTGTGAAGACTGGGCTGTTGTCGTTCACATCAGAGATGTCAATGTTGACGGTGGCAGTTGACGACATCACAGGAATGCCACTGTCTGCTGCCTGGACAAGCAGGGAGTATCCGGACACCTGTCGAAGCACGAAGAGCTGACCGTGAAGAAGTGCAGCGTCTCCTTCCTTCTGCACAAACTCAGAGGCGCTGCAGGCGCTGCTCCGCTTTGTTAAAGTTCAGCCATCTTCTCTTTGATTCTAAACCAGGGGTTCTCACCCTTGGCACCACTGGGGCCAGGTAATTGTTTGTTTTTGGGGGCTGACCTGTGCTTGTACAATGTCTAAGCAGCATCTCTGGTCTCAACCTAACTAGAAGGCAGTATCACCTCCTGCCAATTTGTGACAACTGAAAATTGACAGTCTCCAAACATATGGGGGGGTGCATATGTTCCCAGGGTGGGGGGGGCAAACCATCCCTGATTAGCATCGCAGCTCTTGGCCTTTGTTCAGACAGGACAAAGGCCAAGAGCTTGACCTGTGCTTGTACAATGTCTAAGCAGCATCTCTGGTCTCAACCTAACTAGAAGGCAGTATCACCTCCTGCCAATTTGTGACAACTGAAAATTGACAGTCTCCAAACATATGGGGGGGTGCATATGTTCCCAGGGTGGGGGGGGCAAACCATCCCTGATTAGCATCGCAGCTCTTGGCCTTTGTTCAGACAGGACCGTTGTCAACACTGATCTATCTTATCAGTTTTGATACTTCGGGAGTTAGGGGTTTATATCACCCAGTGAGGTCGTTCTGCTTGTTAGCATCACTACTAGAGCACCCTTTTCTCATATTTAATTTCTCCTTGAAGATAGTATTTTTTGGCTAAAAAAGATAATATTTAGAAACTTAGTTCAACCTTGGACAGAGGAATTTTCTGAATCATTCTTTTTGACTTAGATTCCTTCAGGGGATCCTTCTGCACCACAGGATCCCAGTGCTCAAGATGCTTTTCTGTCTCCTTGCTGGAGAAAGGACCAACTTCAAACCATCCAGGAAGATACATATTTGCTTTTCCTTAAAACATTCGTAAGAAAGAAACCGCCAACATCTATTGGCAGAAAAGTCTTTCAAAGTTCTAACGCAAATACACAGTGCTGCATTTTAGCCCCTCCCTTTTCACTCTCAGCATTTAGAACAGAGAATCTTCCTACTGATACTCATTGAGCCAGTGCCTGATTCCAGTGAAAGGATGGGTGTGGATGGGAGTGGGTGGGAGGGGAGCTGACTTAAACTAGCTTACCCGTTCCCGGTCCAATTTCTTCTTAACCTTCACAAGTCCCAAGACAGGATCCACAGCAAATTCATTGTCCCGATCGCCACTCACAATGGAAAAACCAATCTGTCCATTGGGCTGGCTATCTGCATCTTCTGCTATTAGCTTGATGGGACACAAGCAAAACAAAGGAAAGGCATGACACAAAATGTTTATTCTTAGGGTTCCAGGTCTGCACAAATGGGCCCAGCTCTGGCGGTTTTCATAGGTGCTACGATCAGCAGCAATAGAGCATAACCCCAGGAAGAGATGATGGGGTTGGCTCAAGAAGGAAGCCACTATTGCTGGAACTGCCATTTTATTTCTGTTAGTTTTTACTTGTCTACAGCCTGCTGTTAGTTAGGCCTGATTTTCCGAAGGCCCTGAGCTAGTAAGGATAGTGCCAGAGCTAACTGTTAGGGATACTCTTGTGATTCTTTTCCAGTTCTCAACCTATGCATTTTCATGTTTTGGAAGCCCAAGAAAATTCCCTCTCCCACCTGGCCGACATACTCCCCACTGTTTGCTGCTCATGTTGGCGTTGCTGGGATTTATATGTGTGGAAATAGTTTCATAATGTCCAGGAAGGAGAGAGGGCCTGGGAAGCCCACCTCTGATGTGTAAAGAATGCACACCCACAGCCTGGTGCTGGGAGAGCCAGAGATAAGGATGAGTGAAAGGGACCTGCCCAACCTAGGGATGATGAGCATGGTAAGGATGGGATTCATTGTTTCCAAAAATGTAATGTGTAAGTCCAAGAGAGCCTGTGTTCTCGAAACACATGATTTGTTCTTACTGATATTAGAAAAAACCCTTCTGGAAAGAGCTCCTCTAAGAGTGGCCTATTCATCTTAGACTTGCTCCAATTTCTCTCTCTCTCTCTCTCTCTCTCTCAAGGGGCTGGGAGGGATTTTATTCTCTCCTTAACTACCTAATAACTTATCATCTAAGGTCACAAGCTAATAGGAGCCATTATTATTATTATTACAACTTCATTCTATGGTGTGTCTTATTTTCTCAAAAAAATACACATTCCTGGGAGGACAGGGATTATCAGTCACTTGCACCTTAATATAAATGCATTATTCAAACCCTTTCTAATAGACACACTGGAGAAGGAACAGTTGAAAGACTGGTGCCTCACTAGGGGTCGTGGGGTTAAAAGGACAATGAAAGGAAAGTGTGAAGAGAATCCAAGACAGACTTGGCTCACTTTTTCACTCTCTTGAGGATTATTAGTCCCAAACATCTGGACCTCCTCTGGCACCTACCAAAATGACAGAGTCCCCAACCAAGGCATCTTCACTTATGACAGCGCTGTAGACATCTTGGCTGAACTTGGGAGGATTGTCATTCACATCGGTGAGATTGATGTTGACAGTGGCCACGGCGCTGAGAGCTGGGGTGCCTCCATCTTTAGCTTCCACCACCAGGTAAAACTTTTTGCATAATTCATAGTCCAGGACTTCAGAGACTAAAATACCCCCTTTGAAGAGAAATGGGGAGCTTTAGATTTGATTGGGGGGAAAAAATGTAAGCAGTTTCACAATCATGGAAATATTTATAACATCATTTTTAGCCAAGAATATTAGCTATTCAGGAATTTGTTTATTGAATGCCCTTCTGAAAGCACCCAGAGTCTGATTAATGCTGTCAGTTAAACAGAGCGACCCATCAGACACAACGCTGAAGGCGTCAAGTCTCTACATGTTTTTGCAATAGTTCTTTTCTCAAGCAGCCTGAAAGCCTCTGGCATTAGTTGTCCTCATGCAACTAGGCAGTAAGGGCAAGAACCACACCCCTGATAAGTGTCTCCCAGGGACTCCTCAAGTGGACCCAGGCTGACTGAGAATGAGCCGAAATGTGTGGGTGTGAGTGTATGACCCCATCCCTCGTCAGCAAGTAAATACTTCCAGAAAGCTGAAATCTCATTAAAAATAGCTCCAATGTTCCGGGCCTTCAGCTTTCTGTGCTTACCTAAAACTAGGATGGCACAAAGAGGGCAAGGATCTCAGAAATGCCAAGGGATTGTGACACAGTGGAAAGGGAAACACCTGGGAATCAGTGGCCAAATAGTAAGTGTGAGCTCAGGGTCCACAACTACAGGACAGAGATCATGCCCGTGTCACAGATACATTTAAATTAAGCAAATAGAACGGGTGAAGGCAGCTTGCTGGGTGCCTCCCATGGGAGAAGTTCCATGAGAGCTCTTTCCCTCCCATCCTAGCCCTTTCTGGTGAGGCAACCCAATCCTGCCTTCATTCTGCCATTGGTTCCTAGTCATTGTACTACCTGCAGAGCAGCTCTCAAGGGCATTGACCCTTTTTCCCACCTGAAAAGCAACCAGCAGGACCAAGGTGAGTATGTCACATGCAACTTCTCTAGGAGTGAAAGTTGCCCTTAAGGCGAGAGACAGAAGTCATACCAATTACAGGAGCCTTTTCTCTCCATAATTAAGTTTTCTTAGCAGTTATCACCCTTAGCACTTTATGTCTCGTTATCCAGTGCCAAATGTAAACAATACTTAACCATTTCCCCAAGATGTCCACATACAATATCATAATTATACCAGCTAAGACCAACACATATTTAAATGAGGAAAAGCCCCATGCCTTTTAATTTGAAGTAATGACCTTAATAAACAGAGTTACTGCTGGGAGAAGACGCTAATGTAATTCTTCCATCAATATTTCCACCTCCCTATACTTAAGGTCAGGGACTCTATCTCCTTCATTTTTTGCACCCTCCAAAGCATAGCAGTGTAATTTAGATGTTAAGCAGGTATTCCAAAGTCAGGAAGATCTGAGTTCAAGTCCTGAATCCTCTACTTACAGTAGACCCTGGGAAAATTATTTAACATCTCTGAAGCTCTGTTTTTCCTTATATGGAAAACATGAGAAATAACTAATGATGTACTAGGAATCTGGTGCATCTGCTATGTTAGTGAGTGTTGCTAATTATGGTAGCTTCTAGTTTATATTTACTGGACTATACAAATGGACTTCCTTTGTTAACTTGAGTAATGAGGGAATTATGTCCAGTGGCCGGGAAGTGTAAGACTCACCTTTCTTATTTGCAAAATGGGACTACTTTGAAAATATTAATACAAACACTGTATGAAAATACAAGGATGAATATGTTTACTCTTCAAAAAACATCTAAACTTATATTGTAAATTACCACCTTTATTTACCCAAATTACCCCTAATATTTTTAACTCTCTGATGCAAAAGCTCTGGGGGTTTCTCTTGTTTCTTTCTGGGCACCTTTTCCCTAGATCAGCGGTCGCCAACCGGTGGTCCCCGGAGCACTGGTGGTTCGTGAGGTCCGAAAGGTTGGTGGCCGCTGCTCTAGATGATGCCATATCTTCCCCAGGGTTTCAAAAGTGTGTGGTGAGAAATGACAATGTTGTGAACAGGATTCAGTTATGGTCCCAGTTCCAGCTGCCTGGGGTGCGGGTGGGAGGAACTGCAGGTCACTTATCAATGTCTGCCTTGGCAGGTGACCAGAGAGTGGCAGTCTGAGTGTGGATGGTGGTGAGTAGACGCTAATCTCCAGGAGCAGTTCCAAAACTCATGATGCAAGTTAGAGAACCAAGAAACAAACAGCAAAGAGAGAGAGAAATAAGCAAAAACTGTGCTTGCTGTGCAAAGAATACTTCCTCTCCCCAGCTAGGAAGCACAACCTTCCTGTGGGAAATCCTGGAGACAGCCTGGGGGTCAAATATCTGCCAAGAGAGCCCACAGCAGGGGCTTCCAACTGAGGAGGACATCCTTAGAAGCAGGATGCTAGAGGGCCCTCTGGGATCGGCCAGCAGGCCCTGCTATGAGAAGTCTTATTTCTGTGCCAGGGAAGTGGCAGGAGAAAGAGCCCACCAAGAAAGTGGTTAGGGGGTCGGAGTGGAAGCAGGACAGAATGAAGCCTTGAATTCTAAATAGGCTGCTGTTTACCCACCTGTCCTTGGGTTGATCCTAAATTTCCCTTGTTCATTCCCGGAACGAATGAGATACGTAATCTCAGCATTTGTGCCGATATCTTTGCTGGTGGCAAAAACAGTAAGGACTTGGGTGCCAGGGGAGGTGTCTTCAGGCACTGTCACCAGGTAGTCCCTCCTTTCAAACACAGGGGGGTTGTCGTTGATGTCCAGGACGGTGATGGTGACGGTGGCGAGAGAGGACAGGGCCCGCCCAGGGCTCTGGTCGGTGGCCTGCACGGTGATGTTGTAGGAGGGCTGCTGCTCTCGGTCCAGCAGCTGCTCCAGGATGATGATGCCGGACGACTCATCAATGGAGAAGAACCCATCGGCTGAGTCGGCCAGGGAGTACACGACCTTCCTATTGATGCCTGCGGGAGACGGCAAGAGCGTTGAGTGCAAGAAAATGCAGCCTGATGCTGGGCTTGAGAATACTGTGGCTCTGCTGACTCTGAAGGACCACACAAAGAAAAACAGCAACTATAGAATAGAAACCCACAGATTTGCTCCTATAAAGATGTCAACTTTAGTTTGTAAATATATATGCAAGTAAATTAAATAGTAAAGAAATAAATACTGGCAACAAATATCAGAAATACTTGGATATTCCTCCTATATTGAAGGAAAATATCTAAGAAGCCAATAAATACATGTGTGAAAAGATGTGCCACAGAAAGAGAAGTACTAATCAATTAATTAATCACTTCAACAAATGTTTTCCTAGAGCCTATCGGCACTGTTTATTCTAGTGCCACAGAAAGAGAAATACAAAATTAATGAATTAACCACTTAAATAAATGTTTACCTAGAATCTACGAGGCACTATTTATTCTAGATGTCAGCGATTCTAGAAATGGGCAAAAGCCAAACATTTGCTGTGGAAATTTTTACATCCCAGTGGGAGTAAATAAGAGATTGACAACAAAGAATAAAGATAAATGGCATGTTTGGGAGTAAAAAGGGAGAAAAAGAAAGCCGTAAGGGGGCATAGGAGTGCTAGGGGAGAGAGTATTTGGGAGATGGAGGGAAGAGTGGTAATTTTAAACACGGTGGTCAGGGAAGGCCTTGACATTTGAGTAAAAACCCACTAGGAGACGAGGCAGTTGTCTGCAGAAGAACACTCCAGGCAGAGGAACAGGCAGTGTGGAGGTCCTGAGGCGGAAGCCCATTTGGGTGTTTGGGAGCACCGAGGAGAAGACAGTGTGATTGGAGCCAAGAAGAGAGAAATGAAGATGAGATCAGGGAGCAGATACTGTGGGTGGGGTGGTCAGGTGGGAAGCCATTAGAGGGCTGGGGGAGTGATGTGACTTAGATTTTAACAGGTTCACTCATGATTGAAGAGCAGTTAAGAGAGGAAGCAGGGAGACCAGCTGGAGGCTCCCACAGGAATACAGGTGTGTGCTATGGCAGTTTGAACAAGGTGGTGGTGAAAGGGATGAGAAGTGAGAAGGGGTTTGGTTCCAGATCTATTCTGAACATGTAGGTGGTGAAGATACTGTTGTAATTAAGTAGTTATTCATAACAGGAAAGGAAGAAAGGTAAAGCCAGACACTATAAGCATGTTCCCAGCATTATAAACTGTTGAACAAAAATAGACAGAGGCAAAGTAGCATCGAACAGACTATCAAACTATAGCGGGAAGGTAGGGGAGGGTTGAAGGGGGTGAGAGATCAACCGAAGTATGCATGCATATAAGCACAACCATCAGATGCAAGACACTGGGGCGGAGGGGGGGGGGGGTGTGGGCAAGTGCCGGGGAGTAGGGGAGGTTGGGGGAGGTCAATGGGGAAAAAAAAGGGAGACATATGTACTACTATTTGAAATACCTGAAACAATAAAATTAAAAAAAGAGAGAAACAAAAAAACAACAATAACACACACACATACACACACAGAAAGACACTGGGGGAAGGATCCAATAAAGGGAAGATAGACACATGCCCAGTAAAGGAGGGGTGACATAGGGAAGGTACTTTCCTGTCAATCACACCTGGGGACAGAGATGATTGGTCAAAATGGGCGTGGCCACTGTAAGGGTGTGGACATTTGGGAATACATATTCCCCCAAAGGAATTCATTTAATTGTTGCGCTGGACTCTTGGCTTGTGGGGCTCTTTTGCTCCCACTCTCTTGCATTGGCCCCTGTGGCCCTCAGCCATGAGGACCCCCACATAATGGACTAATGGGCTGCAGTGGGAAACACAAGCTAAGCTAGCCCAATGCAATAATTGGACTATACAGAAATGGAAAGGAAACTCAGGACACTGGCTCTGATTTTAGTTCTGCTGAAACCCCAGCTACATTTTTTCTAAACTAGTCTAAACTAAGGGAAATGGGACTTTGGAAACTCAGGGGTGTAATTCCACAGAAATAAAGCTTTATACTATATCGCATTCTCCTGTCCTCCATCACCGTTGGCAACCCTAGCCTCCTGCTCTCTCCAGCTCCGCTGCTGCCGCCATTTCTCTTGGGCTTTATTTATCTTCTATAATTGAAACTTTGTAGCATTGAGTGGAGGCCTGGGCCGGCAAGGGCAGGCAGAAAGCTTGGCTTCTTCCATTGCCAGGGAAACGCAAGCCTCCCTCCTGCTTTCTGTGGCTGCAGCCATCTTGGTTGGGTTTATTTGCATATTCCCTCCTGATTGGCTGGTGGGCATGGCTTGTGGGTGTAGCAGAGGTACAGTTCATTTGCATATTACTCTTTTATTAGATAGGGAGATATACAAAAGCTGAAACATATCAACCAGGAACTATCCATCAATAACCAGCAAGTTAGTGACTGATGATTGGGTTGACTTCTGGTTCTGAAAACCGGTTTAACTGTTTTCATCCGAGGATCTCAGCACTGCAAAAAGGTTTATAAACCTAAATTCACCAGTTGTTAAGTTTGTAAGAATAAAATTTTAAAAGCTGTGTAGGCTGATAAAGCACCACTTTGTTCCTAAGTGCTCCTAATGAAGACAGTCAGCAGTCATGACTTCCGTTTTGACAATATCTGAAAGTGTCTTTTGTGAATCAGGGACTTGCAGAATAGAAGCACTTAGAGGGCCGAAGCCTGTGTTGTTTTCTATGGTAACACCTCACCATGGGGACAGACATTTGGCAGTAACTCCTCCACTGTACAATTTCCCTTAAGCCAAAATTCCCAGCAAACCAATGAAATAATATATATCTAGAGGGGATGACATAAATTACATTATGTGGCTTTAACCAAAAGGTCAACACTAAGAGCTTGTTCTTGGTTCCATTCCAGAGAGTCCATTTTTTCTAAAGTTTCGTCATTTACTTTAATTTATTTCTCACAACAACCACCGTATAATATATAAACACCAACCTCTGATTTTATTGGTGGTGAGATTAAAAAAAAAAAAAAAAAGGCTTTCCTCTTCTCTTGCTGCCTCTAGAAAACAGGCCCAAGAGCAGAGGTTTTCAGGATGGTTCTGGGCTATTTTTAGTGTCTGGGAGATTTACTTTTTCAGCATAAATTCCTAGGGATGTGGAGGTGAGCAAGCTTGCACCTGAAAAACAGGAACACTGCCTGGGTGTCAGAGCAGATCGCCTGCCCCAGAAGCTGCCTTGAGTGGTTGGATGGTCACCCCTCAAAGTCTCAAGAATGAATTTATGGAAACATATGAGCAATGTATATAAATGCATCACATAGTTTTCAGGTTTTTAAATCACACACATTCCCTGTGGATTTGACTTGCACCCTAACTCAGGGAAGACCGGTTTTCCCAACAATAAGATGGGGCAGGAGATTCATGCAGGGGCTTTCCTCTGAGCATTTGCTGACAACTATAAAGCGCACTCCACTGATGCATAAACCAAGGTTGATGGATTTGCCTGGCGCCACTAGCATTTTTAGGTAAGCACCAGGGCCAAAGTCCTGTTTTCCCAATGCTCCCTGCTCAATCCCTTTAAGGATGTAAATTCTGCTCTTGGACACACTTCCTCTTCAGGCCTGAAGATCATTTAGGAAGCAGGTCCTTTTGGATGACCTGTGCTGGGAGCAGCTGAGTTGGGAGAGACAGGGTCTGGATTTGCATGGTGCTGCTCCCTGTGGCAGCAAGGCCTGAAGGGAAGGTGCTCTTTTAAATGGCTGCCTGTGTCCCCTTCACTGGGACAGATAGCTGAAATCTCAAAAATATCTCCCATGTTCCCGGTCTTTAGCTTTCTCCTCCAGCCCCATTCAGAGGCACCAGACTCTGCTCAGATCCCCAAGCAGGAGATGCTGTGTTCTCCCGTGTCTGCTCAGTGGGCCAGGCCTGTTGCTGGGGCACTGTGCTTACAAGGCTGACATTAATCAGCCACACAAAGACCATGGCTCCCCTCTGGGCAGATTCTGTTCATTTAAACTCGATGACAGGATTTTTCTGCTTTACCACGCAGAAAAACCATCCCTTCCCCCCAAGTTGCTGACCTAAACTCCCCCCACCTCCCCATATGTTTTGCTTTTGACAGTATCTTGGGCATTCACACCAGGAGGGACTGGGAGATTTATTGGTTACCTCTCCTTTCTGTTACCAATCAGACCGATATGGAAGCAAGACCACAAAAGGTGGGAGGAGTGGGGGGGATCCCAAACCAATGAACCTGCTAAATGGCATCACTTACGATTTGGTGGCTCACAAGGAAAGAGCAGGATATATATTTTTGAAACATATTAACTCCAATTGAGACACAATTGTGATGGCTTTTAATGATTTCTAGAAATAAAGTCAGATGTGTAAATGCCAATTTGGAGGCTGTACTTTTGGTGTAGCACTTTCTGGGCTATGTTTCCAGGCAATGGGGAGCTGTCATTGTTAAATGAATGCAGGTCATGTCACTAAAGCAGAAATTTCCTATCCAAGGGCGTTTGATAAATGCCATCCTTCAAATCACCATCCCTTTGCTACATACCCAGCAGAAAAGATGAACCCGAGCAGAAGACTCGCTCGCTAATTGGTCCAATGCTCTTACTACATGTCACAATGTGTTACATTGAGGTATAACATTAATCCATCATTTTGTGCCTGTGTTTTTAAGTATGTAATTCTGTTCTCCAATTTGGGCCTAATTTAATGAGGACAGAGCTACTTAGCTTCTTAAAATGCTGAAATGCCAGGCTACCAAGAGAAGTATGACTTTCATTGCAAGTGAAGTTTCTGCACGTTAGCTGTGGCAAATGGAGCAGACCTTCAGAGGATTAACATCAAGTAAAAGGAGAATGATTAAAATCCCTATTTGCTCAAAGGAAGTAATAGGTAGTGGCATTCTGTATAGTGAGGCTGCAGGACAAAAATAGCACATAAAAATTCCCAGTAGGGAAGGCTGTGAAATCCTGGGCTGGATTGCCAAGGGCATGTATATTCCTTCCCTTGAAAGATTTCTAAATGGAGGTGAAGTTCCTCTCAACTTGGTCAAATGGGAAGATGGGTGTTTTGAACATGGGACTCTCAATGTGGTCCAGTCCTGGAAGACAGGAGATCTTGCTGCTAGCCCATGATCTGCCGAAACTACGCAAGTAAACCTGGACAAGTCACTTCACTGGGTCTCAGTTCTCTTCATCTTTAAAACCACAGAACCGAGGGCAGGTGATGTCTAAGAGGATCTTCCAGCACTGATTCATTTCCAAGTTAAACTAATGACACTGGTTTTTATTTCCAAAGGACTGCCCTTCTCTCCCAACCGCCCATTAAGTTGCTAGACCTGGGCAAAGGTGGGCCATATCGGCAAAGAAAAAGTCCATAGACCCCTTGATCACGATGAGCTATTGCAGTGGTCGGCAAACTGCGGCTCGCGAGCCACATGCGGCTCGTGAGCCGCGGTTTGCCACTCTGTTGACTAATGAGTTTGCCGACCACTGAGCTATTGGATTTTATGAATAGAAAGAAACTCAACACAGCGGATTCATACTATTCAGTTAAATGTTCAGAGTTCACACATACAGCTCATAGCAAGGCTCTTACACCCCAGGGAGAAATAACACCCACGGTGAGGATCATCCCCAAGGATCTAATCCAGTGTCAGAATAACTCCGCCTTATGTTTGAGATTTTAAAGGTGTTAAAGTCAGCACCAAAACCAAATGGCAAGAGTGGGCAACACAGCAAGTGCATTGAGATATTTTTCAACTTGATTTTTAAAAAACTGTTTTCTCCCCTCCTCCAAAGATCAAGCTCCCTAAAATAAGAAACCCAAAAAGAGCTTACTTTGAGGTCTTATGTTGGCAGCTGCTTTGACTCTGTCAGGGCAGGGCCCTGTCTGTGACACTCATTGCTATACCCTCCTGTGACTGCACAGGATCTGGCCTATATGCAGCACACACAAAATGTGGGCCACACAAAATTGCTATAAACTGGATTTTAGAAAAGGGTTTAAATATATATGGAATAGAGGGTGTATGCACACTTTGACTAATGATAAAGGCAGTGTTTACTAAAATACATTTCATTCTCAATATGTAATAGAATCTACAGACAAAGTGTGTACTCTTTTTTTGAGGACACCCTGTATATATCTGGGAAAGAAGTAATTTGAAACAATAGCAATAAACTGACTCCAGTAACACTTTAAATTTTGGTTCTAATCATTTTCACATGAACTTTATTGAGGGGTCATAATTAACATACAACAACATGAACGTGTTTTAAGTGTGCAGCTCATGAATTCTGACACGCCTACCTCCAAAAACCTGCATCCCTCATTGATACAGAGAACATTTTAATCTTTAAAGTTCTTCACGTCCCACTGCAGCCAGTCCCCTGATTCCGTGCCCCAGGCAACCTAACAGCTTGTTTTTGAACCAACATTTTCTCCTGCCTTCATGAATGCCTATTCTTAAGCGCTTAAAATCTCACAAGTCTATTTAGATTTCATAGCTTTTATGACCCAGGCGTGGTGATTAAGGTATGCTCTTAGTTAAACTGTAAGGATTATCTTTAAGAAGAAAAATGATAAACAAAGCTTTGGTTCTTGAATATGCCATTGCATTCCTTTGCTACGGCCTTATCCTTAAAAGACAGTAGTTACTTTTAAGAAGTGCAAGGGTTCTATCTTCCTTACAGGAAAGACTGGCTCTGACCCTTCAATTTAATAGGATGAGGCACTGCATTGAGGGGAAGTGGAGCCCAAGGACATCATCCCTAACTCTAGTAGCTCAGCAATGTGACAAGGGATTACTTACATTAATAGCTTCCTGCATGTCTTCCCAGCTCCCCACTCCCAACTGAATCCGAATCTACCGCCTGTCTTGAGGCAGGTTCTACAGCCAGGTAAGGCTCCCGTCCCCTCTCACCTAGACTGCTGCAAGACTCCTGACTACAAGCTACTTCAGACTCTACCCTCTCCTGGCCAATCTTAACCAGAGTTAAGTCCTAAAACTGGATCCAGTCTTGCTCAGCTGCTCAAGGTGGTTCCTGACTTCTCACTTCTTACAGTCACAGGTAAAAACTTCTGAAAATGGCTTTCAGGTCTTTGAGCCTGGTGCCAGCCCACTCTTTTGCAGTCACCTTCTGCTCCACTTTCGTCATGTACTGTCTACTCCATGTGCTCCTGAAGACCCACATTTACTCCTCAGGCCGTGCTCTTCCTTCTGCTCAGAAGGTTCACTTCCCCTCCTTCCTTTGTCAAAACCCTACGTATTTGCAGGGTCTCCTCTGGCACAGTTTCCTTAATTCCCCAGTTACTGCCTTTTTTTGGTCCCTTGCCATTATTTTTGCATGATCATTAGTTATATTTATGTCTTCTCTCCTACTCGATTAAGGTACCTTTTGGGCAGAGGGACTGTGTCTTATTGTCTTTGTACCCTGTACTGAGCTCAGAGTTTTGCTTAAGAAAGCAAAGCATGCTGAACTGCACAAGAAACAACCAGGGGACCAAAGCAGGTGTACTAGCATGGCAATGCAATGAATGGAGGTGATATGCATGTGCATGCATGACCACTGCAAATGTACAGTTAAAGAACTGAAGAAACTCAAAAGGGTGCAACACAGAAAAACCAGGAATATTTAGTATTAGAAATGTACGTAAAAACCTTCACAGCTATATCATAAGCTATTGTTAAATAGATGTCTGCATTTATGAAAAAAACAACACCTGGAAACTACCCAATTTTCCAAGAATGAGGACTGGTTCAATAAAATGTATTACATACATATCACAGAATACCGTTACCTCATCATATGAAAGTGTAAAAGAACATATAATGACACTGAAATAAAGGGAAGGCAAAAGGAGGTTTACAGTTGTGAGTACGTGAAGGAGTTTACCCTTCTATTAGTATTTATTAAGTATTGTGTTATTTATTACAAACAAGTATAAACCTACTTTTGTTCACCCCTGTATGTTGCAAGCAGGTTACAAAATAATATCTAGCTTATGAGCCACTTTTTGTAAAGTAAAAAAGGCAGAAGGTACTTCTTATCAAAATGGCAACAGTGGTTAGAACGGACTTGTTTTTCCTTTTTGCTTGTCCTTCCAGATTCTATACAGTGGACACAGATCATGTTTGTAATAAGTAAAATAACTATTATAAACATCACATACATGGAAAATAACTCTTTACTATCACTTTTGGAGAGAAGTCTAAATTTCAAGGTACTTCTAGGCTAATTTAATGCTCACCACACATACCAACTAGAATAGTTGTAGAAAAAGATACTTGTATATTGTGTAAGTGTTCTTTTTCTGGGTATTCGCATTCCTCATTTTAGTTTGTGCTCAGAAAGACAGTAGCTTTACTTAGAAAATCATTTTTGTTAAAAGTCTCATTATAAAGTTATCTCAAGGGATACACTTTTTGGACAGTTTTTTAACACTAAAATTAAGGCATAGAATTTTTAGGCTGGCCTAAAATTTTCCTTTCATTGTCTGTGGGAGGCAAGTGAAATCCTATTACAGTGGAAGAACTCAAAGTGACTGCTCATTTCTATCTTTAAAATATGCCTGCAGATGCCATGAAATAAAACGGAAAGTTGCCATGAGGACGTCCCTGGAATTACAGTTACTTCTCAAGTTAGAAATGACTTTTAAATAGACTCTCTATTTCTGTTTTAAGTGCCTTTTAAAAGTTTTTCACTGGGTGATGACTAACCCTGGCACTTTCCCATGGGCAAAATACCAACTCTGGGGTCTGCAGTCCCTTGTGTCTTTAAATGGTCAAAAGAAAAAAAAAAAAGACAGAAGGCAGCACCAATCACAGAGTCAGGGGAGATACTGACTATACCATAAACCTCCTGGCGACTTGCCAGATGAGCTGGCACCAGCTCTGCTGGGTAGGATCGGCGACACGCTTTGAGGTCCCATGAAACAGAAAAATGTGTGAAAGATGTTAAGGAGTTCAACCAAGCAATGAACCAAGCAGGGGCCCTTCTAAGCAAGGCGCTCTGTATACCCACAAAACTGGCCTCATTGCTGAGCGAGACCACCTCCTGTAATTTCTCAAAGACAGTCCATCTGGGTATAAATTCTTTCAACTTTGCTAGGCCCGAGACAGTTAAGTGTAAGTAAATTAATTCATCAACTAAGTGCTCAAAACTCCATCTTTATTGATGCACAGAACTTCTATGCTGCACTGCTTACCCAACAATAATATTCAAAATGTTTCCTGCATGGTTGTAACTTAGTATGATCATTGTATTGATTCATTCATTTATCCATTCAGTAAAGATTCGCAGGACTTTGTCGCAAAGCAGATATTGGGGATACAAAGAAGGATGGGTCGCTCTTGGATCCTCAAATGGCTCTCATTTCTCAGGAGACAAACATGTATATAGTTGATTTTTGGAGAGGGGTGGCCAAGGAAAATTTCCCAGAGAAGAGAAGAACTGAATTGAATCATGAGAGAAAGACAGGAGCTGTCAGGAGTACTGGAGTGGAAAAGAGAGAAACAGAATGAGCATTTCAGGTGATAGGAACACATGTGAGGGTGAAAATGATGTAACTGCAAGGTGTACTCAGAGAAGGGTCAAGGGTTCAGCCAGTATTGCTAAATTAGAAGTTTGCAATGGCAGGAGCTGAAGCTATCTATTTTCAGAGCCACCAGCAAATGATCAGTGCTGTTACAATTATAGCTACTAGTAATCTAAAACCTGGGCATACAATAATGGGTACATTTGCAGAGAGAGAAGGAAGATTGGAAGGAGCACATTGGAGAGGGCATGTGGGTGGGAACCGGTTTTTATTATATGGGAAGTTATTCAAAGAGCTCCCAGCAGATGATGGACAATATAATTGTGCTTGTCAAGGAGGCTTCACAGGGTGAAGTGAGAGCGTATATCCTGCAGCAAAGCTGATAAGCACACTCCACTGAACGTTGTCACACCCTGGGAAGGAAGGGAGCCAAAGGTGCGGGATCCTTGGATTTTGCACAAAATGCCCAGGGGGAGGTGGAAATCCCCCAGACACCCTAGCACTCCCTTAAATCCATTATTTGCATTGCTGCATGTTGGATCAGGATTGATCCAGTTGAGCAGCTCAGAGACACTACCAACCAGTGGCATCTATGGATGAGGCCAGTGTGAATGGGTGAGCTCATGGGAATGGACCAACTGTTCCATTCCCATGAGAATTCCTGCCCAAGATAGACTGCTACGATGTTTCACTAAGATATCCTTTTCTGAAAGGAATTAGCTATTTCATTTGACTAGTGTTTTATTTTATTTTTTTTTACTCTCTGCTTGGAAGACACTGGATTTTTAAGAGAAATAATAACGTAGAAGTGTCAAATGCAAAGATTCCTAAACCAGGCCAGGCATCACAGTCAAGTAGAAAAAATATATATGTAGAGCCCTACCCTAGACTTTCTGAATCAGATTTTGGAGATGGATCCCTTGCCTGTTGGTTTATTTTTGACTGTTTAATTTAAAAGCTTCCAAGGGGCTGCTGATGCATAGCCAGGGCTGATAATCAATTTGCCTGGTTTGGGTGCATTATTTTATCTGCTGTTGGAGTCTGGAAATTTGGGATAAAGTGGTAGGACCCTAATCAACTGAAGGGATCTTCTTTTCTTGTGCATGGGGAGGGTGTCACTTTGTATTCCCAAATTAAGCCGTGAGTGACAGAAGACTTCCATATTATCTCCAGTGGAACTGGAGACAAAAACTCTCAACTTCTGAGGATTCCTGCAGGAAGGACCCCAGGTCATGGGTGTGAAAGCCCCTGGAACACATGATCTAGACAGGACCCTAGGGGATTTAGGTGGACTGTCTAACTCAGTTCCCCCAACAACTTGGCAGTTCAATAGACATGTACTGGGTGGCTGGTGCCAGTGCTGGTGACACAGGTTATCTGGCTGGTGTCCCAGCTTCCCAGGAGCTCATGGTCTGGTGGGAAAAAAAATAAGAAAAATTAATATCTCAATTTTCCCAGAGAAGAGGAGTGGACTTCAGAAGGGTTGGGGAACTTATTTAAGGTCAGACAGATAGTAAGGTATGGAACTGGGATATTTAACCTGGTCTCATCACAAAGCCACTATATGAGGTAGCTTCCCAAAATGACAGGCAATGTGACACAGAGGTGATGAGGTGTCATGGCCCTGCCTTCTAGCTGCATGCACTGCAGAAGGTATCCTGATGCTGGTGGGAGGTAAAGCATCCCAGGAGGGGCTTAGAGGACCCCAGAGCCCTTTACTTAGGATCACTCTCCATTTAACATGCCTTCGAAGAACCACTTAAACTTTTTGAACCTCTGTTTCTCCATCTGCAGGTGGAGTATCAAGATCTATTCTTGCCACAGTAAGATTACATGTGGTAAGTGTTTGGGGATCTCTGGGGAAAGGCTTAAAATGTAAGATGATATTTTTTTGATATCTACAACAGACAAAGGCCTTTGACCTCAACGTGCTTGAGAGAGTGGCCCACATCTCTCCATCTTTAGGGGGATGATTTAATTTTTATAGACATTTTAATAGTCCCTAAACTGTCTTCAAAGATTTAATATTTCAGAGAATAACAGAGCTTTGGGAAGAAAAAATTACTGACCTATGCAGCTTAGAGGTATTATTTTCTAAGGTGTTAGGAAAGATACAGAATATATGATATTTAAGAGCAGATGGGCTGAATTCAGAATTGAGTCCTTCGTGAAACATCTTCTGGTAAAATTACTAGAATATAGGAGAGAGCACTGGACTGAGTGTGTGGATAGCCTGCTTTCAGGCCCAGTCCTGCCACTGACCCAGTCATCTTGGGTAAGTTTCTTTGTCCCTGGGCCTCAGTTTCCTCTTCAGATAAAGAACAAACTGATGGTTGCCAGAGGTGAGAGGGTGTGGGGGACTGGGTGAAAAAGGTGAGGGGATTAAGAAGTACAAATTGGCAGTTACAAAATAGTCACAGGGATGTAAAGTTCAGCATAGAGAATATAGGCAACAGTATTGTAATAACTATGTATGGTGCCAGATGGGTACTTTAATTATCTGGGGAATCACTGTAAATTATATAATTATCTAACCACTATGCTGTACACCTGAAACTAATATATAATAATATCAAATGTCAACTGTAATTGAAAAATAAAATTAAAAAAAGAAATATTTTAAAATAATTTTTTATTTTTTATTATAGTTGATGAACAATATTATATTAGTTTCAGGTGCACAGCACAGTGATTAGACATGTATATAACTTATGAAGTGATCACCCTGATAAATGGAGTACCCACCTGGCACCATACATATTTATTACAATACTAGTAGTCCTGCACACGAATCCGTGCGCTAGGAGCTATCTGGGCCTGGCCGCTCCATGCCCACTGCCCAGAGGCTCTCCGTGGCCCAGAGGCCCACCTGTGGCTGGGCATGGAACGCTTGCCTTGTTGCTATGGCGATGAAGCAAGCATTCCTCTCACGCTGCCCACTCTCAGCAGCTGCTCCTCGCAGGACTGGGGGACTCCGGCAGGGCTGAGAGGACTGGGTGCCACCATCTTGTGGCTAAGGGCACCACCATCTTTGTGATGGAGTGATGGTTAATTTGCATATTACCCTTTTATTAGATAGGATTATTGACTATATTCCCTATGCTGTACTTGACATCCCTGTGACTATTCTGAAACTACCAATTTAGTACTTATTTTTAAAAAATATATATATTTTATTGATTTTTTACAGAGAGGAAGGAAGAGGGATAGAGAGCTAGAAACATCAATGAGAGAGAAACATTGATCAGCTGCCTCCTGCACACCCCCTACTGGGGATGTGCCCGCAACCAAGGTACATGGCCCCGACCGGAATCGAACCCGGGACCCTTCAGTCTGCAGGCTGACGCTCTATCCAATGAGCCAAACCAGTTTCGGCTTAGTGCTTCTTAATCCCCTCACCTTTTCACTAAATCCCCCAATCCCTCACACGGTTGGAAACCCACAAAGTGTTAGTACATCTTGTTTGGAACTCTCTATGCTTCCTAGATTTGTATGTCTATTTCTTTCACCAGGGAAGTTTTCCATCAATAATTTTTCAAATAGGTTTTCAATTCATTGCTCTCTCTCTTCTCCTTCTAGCACCCTTATAATGTGAGTGATGGTATGCTTGAAGTTGTCCTAGAGGCTCCTTACACTATTCACATTTTTTGGACTGTTTTTCCTTTTTGCTATTCTGATTTGGAGTTGTATGTTTTTTTATTTTCCAAATTGCTGATTTGATCCTCTGCTTTACCTATTCTGCTGTTGATTCCCTATAATACATTTTTCATTTCTGTTACTATGTTCTTCACTTCTCACTGATTCTTTTTTGTTTACTATTTCCATTTTTATGTTTTCTATCTCTTTGTTGAAGTTCTCAATAAGTTATCTACTTTTTCCCTAAGCCGGTTGAGTATCCTTATAATCAGTGTTTTGAATTCTACATCTAGTAGATTGTCTCCATTTTGCTTAGTTCTTTTTTTTAAAATATATTTTTATTGATTTCAGAGAGGAAGGGAGAGGGAGAGAGAGATAGAAACATCAATGATGAGAAAGGATCATTGATTGGCTGTCTCCTGAATGCCCCCCTCCCCCCCCACTGGGGATCGAGCTCACAATCTGGGCATATGCTCTGACTGGGAATCAAACCAGTGACCTCTTGGTTCCTGGGTTGAAGCTCAACTGCTGAGCTACACCCAGCTGGGCTAGTTCTTTTTTTTTTTTTTTTTTAATAATATATTTTTATTGATTTCAGAGACGAAGGGAGAGGGAGAGATAGAAACATTAAGGATAAGAGAGAATCATTGATTGGCAGCTGCCTCTTGCACACCCCCTCCTGGTGATAGAGCCTGCAACTCAGGCATGTGCCCTTGACCAGAATCCAAGCTGGGACCCTTCAGTCTGCAGGTCGAAGCTCTGTCCACTGAGCCAAACTGACTAGGGCTGTTTAGTTATTTTTCTGGAGATTTGTTCTGTTCTTTCATGTGGACCATGTTTCCTCGTCTCCTGATTTTGGCCGACTCTGTGTGTTTCTATGTATTACGGTGGAGCTTCTATGTCTCCCAGTCTTGGTAGAGTGGCCTTATGTAGTAGGTGCCCTACAGGGCCCAGTGGCACAGCCACCCCATTCACCCAAGCTGGGCTCTCTAGGTGCGCCCCCTTGTGGACTATGTACACTCTTCTTGCTTGCTATTGGCAATCAATGGAAGAGATTTACCCCTAGGTGGATCAACTTCAAGGACTGGCTGAGACCTCTGTGGAGGCTCTGCTGTTCAGAGGGAGGCGCTATGAATCAGGACTTGTTTCGTGGGCTTCTGGTACCCTGATGAGTCTCCCCCTTGAGTGTGTTGCTGGAGATAGTCGGGTGGTGGTTAGGTGTGGTCTGAAGCTGTATTTCGGGTGGACTGGCTCTGGGGCTTCCTGGGAGGTGCAGGCCAAGATCAAACACAGCCTGTGCCTTGCGTTAGTGTATTCATTGGTCTTCGCTTCATGCCAAATTACCTCAGAACATCACAGCATAAAACAACAAATATTTATTATCTTATGGTTTCTGTGGGGCAGGAATCCAGGCATGGTTTAGATGGCTGTCTGTGGCTCAAGGTTTCTTATGAAGTTTCAGTTAAGCTGTTGGGCAGGGCTGCAGTTTCCCCTGAAGGATCGAATGGAGGTGGATGTAGGTCTACTTTCATGCTCACTCATCAAACTGTAGCTGTTCACAGGCCTTGGTCCCTCATCATGTAGGGCCGCCTCATAAAAGCTCAGCTCTTTCCCCCGAGGTGGATGACGAGAGAGAGAGAGAGAGAGAGAGAGAGAGAGAGAGAGAGAGCGAGCGAGCTATGCATCAAACTGTATCTCTTCCTCCAAATCATATGTTAAAACCCTAGCCCCCAATGTGACTATATTTGGAGACAGGGTTTTTAGGAGAGAATTGAGGTTAAATAAGGTCATATGGGTGGGGTCCTAATCCAGTAAGATGGGTGGCCTTATAAGAAGACAAAAACAGAGAAGACTCTTTCTCCATGTGCACACACTAGGAAAGACTATTTGAGCACACAGAGAGAAGGTGGCCACCTGCAAGCCAGGAACTTGATCTTACCAGAACCTGACGATGCTGGCACCCTGAACTTGGACATCCAGTTTCCAGAACTGTGAGAAAATTAATTTCTGTTGTTTAAGCCACTCAGTTTATGGTATTTTGTTGTGACAGCCTGAGCAGATTAATACAGAGAGTCCAAGATGGAAGCCACAGTCTTTTTGTGAGCAGTGATATCATTTGCCATATTCTATTAATCAGAATTGAGTCAGTAAGTCTCAAGCAGAGATCTGTGATTACCAAGAGGTGGGGGTCATTGGGGGCATCTTTAGAGGTTGCCTATCACAGAAGGGGAAAATTTACATCTTTATTTTCATTAACCTTCGACTTGATTTAGCATCCAATTCAATTATAAATGTAGGCAACAGATCACTGTAGTATGAGCAGTTCCTGTGATTTTGTAACCAATAGAAATGATATCTATTTTCATATTATTTTACAGTTGTTGTACATACCTCTACTTACCACTACTCCAAACTATAGAAGTTATTAGACCTACTGTGAAAAGTCTCATATTTAATATAGTAAAGCAGAAATTCATATTATTACATAACAACTTTAAAAATATTTGAACACACCTATTTCATTTTTAACCTTTTGTAGTTTATTTTATGCATTGTAAAATATCATTCTGAGAAGCAATCTGTAGTTGTCCCCAAATTGTCAAAGTATTCATGGCACAAAATGATTAAGTGTTCCTAAGCAAGGAACCCTCAAAGCCTGGGCCTGGGAATGCAGCATTAATATCCCCTGGGAATTACTCTCAAATGTAAATGGTCAGGTCCCCTCCAAGACCCATTGAATCAGAATCTGGGGTGAGTTCTAGCAATCCCCACTTTAACAAGTCCTCTAGGTGATTCCACATGGCTTGCACATAGCACAGGGCATCACCAGTCATCCCTTGAGAAACACTTGTCTAGAGTCTCTTATTCAGAGTCCACCTTTCCAACAAGCTTCCAGGTGATACTCATACTGTTGATCCAGGGAATACTTTTTGAGGACTGTTGCCCTTGACTGAAACATAAATAGTAGCTGCATATCTGTTAACCAAACCTCCCTTGGCCCTGCCACTAATTAGCTAGTAGCTCAGGGCATGTTAACTCCTCAGAGCTTATTCATATGTTAAATAGAACAACAAAAATGTATGGCAGCTTGCAGGGTTGTTGTGAGAAGTGGAAATAACATATCTTTAGTACTTGGCACATGTGTGGTATTTCCTAGAAGCTGAAAACATTAACCTTATTAGCCGTATCATCATTATCACTTAAAATTTTACTAAGCAACAGTCTTGCCTTGTGGTTGGCATTTCACTCCCTCATTTCTTGGTGACTCATTCTCACTTTCCCAGGAAACAAACTCTCTGCATTCTCCTCAGAGGGCCCAGCCCAGTTGCTGCCACATCAGTCTCCTGAGATGACAGAACCTCTCACCATATGCAGATATATGAGGGCAGATGTGTGCCTCCCACTGGGTTATCTTCAGTCTCTTCCCTTTTCATCTCCTGAGTATCAGGTTTTCCTTTCTGCTTCTCTTTTTTCGTTTCTAAGGTCAAGTGTTCTGTGTTGCTGAGGCTAACATAATCGCAATGTCACCCTCTCCTGCATCTTTGGGACCTGCTGAGGCAGTGTTCCTTCCTGCTTCCTGGCCGAAACGAGTGCTCACCAGATATCCCATGGCTGCCCCTACCTTTCCTACCTCACTCAGACTCGTTCTGGGCAATGGACAGTGACAGGGTGACGTGGGCCTCTTCTTCCCTGGCTGAAGCTGCTAAGAGCTGGTGTGTCTCCTTCTTCCCTTTCTTTCCCTGCAGTGGTAACCTTGGGAACCAAAGGTCAAGAATGTGGTGTTGACAAGATAGAGACCAGATCTCCATGTCACCTGTACTTCATATGGGAAAGAATTGAACTTTTGCTGTGCTAAGCCCCTGAGACTTAAAAAAAAATTACCCCAGTGTGGCCAAGCCAACTTGGCTGATACCATCCTCATTCTCTCTCTCTCTCCCCACCCACTTTCTCTCTCTCACTACTGGATTTTTCCCTTGTTCTTGCCCATCCAAATTCAAGCCCCATCCTTTAATACCCAACTTATATGCTAATGACACTTTGTAGACCCTTCCTAAGTTGCCCCAGTTGAAAATTCATTGCACACATATCAATGTTCCCAAAGGAACCTGTACTAACATTTTATATGTGCTGATTAATCCTTAGAAAATTCCTACTTTTGCCAATGCAACTCTATTATTATAACATTTATTAACTTATTCCTTGAATGTTCATTTGTGCTATGACTGTAAACCCCTTGGGGGCAAGACCTCCCCACTTTGTCATAAGTTGCAAACTTATCCTAATATTTTTTTCTGAAGGACTGTATTCTTTTTTTTTCTTTTTTTCCTAAGTTGAAAAACCATTTATTTCACTGGAAAGAAAAACAAAGTGATCCAACTCTTTGTGTCCACCTGCCACAAACCTTCGGGCCAAAGACTCAGAAGCAGTGACACTCTCACCAGGGTCATTCCCAAATCCAACACAATTGGAAGCAGGAGGTGAGGAGATGGCATAGCCCCACCACAGTTTCTGCACACGAGGCCTGCGAGGAACAGAACATGAATGGGAAGCTACAGAAGTATTGAAGGACAGGAAGAACAGGAAGATGGGCAGGAAAGAGGAAAAGAAGAGGTGGTCTGAACTTGGCAAGGTAAATTAAGTCCACGATTCCTGAGGGACTGAACGCACAGAGTCGAGAACTTCCCGGAGACGGGGTACCATGAAGGGCGTATTCTCATGCACAACCGCAGCTTGGAATTTCAGCCCACACACATCCCACCTCAAGCTTTAAAAGGCTGAATACCGCGCCCGATCTGCGTACTGCTCCCGCTCATACCGGGCCATGTTGTACAGGGAATTCCGCGCGGCTGCCGAAGGTTGGGACAACTGATTGTCATGCCCATAACCGTAGCCCTCTCCAACAGTGGGGACTGGGGCTGTAGCGCGACGCAGGGGGCTCCGATCCCGCCCGTAATATGAAGCGGAAGCTGCAGCAGCAGCAGCTCCTGAGGTCGGCAACAGGTGTCTATCGTAGGGATCGAGAGAGGTGGAGGTGAGGTGATTGGCCATGGCTGTGTTCTGGACTTGTGGCAGCTGGGACAAGGTCTGCTCTGCGTAATTATACGCGGAGGCAGCTGCAGCGGCCACTGCCTCATAGGACCGGGTAGCACGGCAGCGCTTGTAGTAGGCATCGAGCGCTCCGTATGCGTTGTTGTAATACAATGAATCCCCATAGCTCATGGTGTAAGGTGTACGCACTGCTCCATATTGCTCATTATATTGCTCGGTAAAGTCTGCCACTCGGCCCGAACGATCTATCGGACACTCTTTGGACCAGTGCCCCTCTTTCCCACACCGATAGCAGCCTCTCTGGTCTCCCATCCCGGGCGCAGTCCTAAGCCGGCTGGTGGACAGCTGCACGTGCATTCGTTTGCCTTGAAACTCTGTGTTGTCAAGGCCCCTGATGGCCTCGACCGCATCCTCTGCCCGCTCCATGTGTACGAAGGCATAATCTTTCACGATGTCACATTCGATGACTGGACCGTACTCCTCAAACTTGGCCCGAAGCTCTTTGTTGGTACAGGTGGGACTGATGTTGCCCACATGTAACTTGGTGGAGGTTTTGCTCTTATTCTTGCTGGCTTCCACATTGATGTTCACCCCGTGCAGCTTGTAGTGGTGCAGGTTGCGGATGGCATCTTCGGCCGCCGTTTTGTCCTCTATGTGCACAAAGCCGTAGTTCTTAATGATGTCACATTCCAGCACCTTACCATACTGCTCGAAGAGTGTACAGATCTCCTGCTCTGTGGCCTCTCGGGGCAGGTTTCCGATGAACAGCTTCACCATCTCAACACTGCCCGCACGGGAATCAGCAGGAACTCTTCCTCGCGGCGCCGATGCTTCTGAGGACTGTATTCTTTAATTTCCTATTACCTCCAATTTTTCCTCTCTCTCTCTACACCAAGTCCTACTTCAGGTCACCTATTCTGTTTCTGTTCATACAGCACCTTCAGCTTGTGCCCATGCTTGACATCTTGCCTAGCCTATCTTCCCAAAACTTAGAGAGTTCACACCTAAAATATCTCATTGTGTCTTTTTTAAAAAATTCATTTTTATTTTCAATTACAGTTGACAGCAGTATTATATGTTTCAGATGTATACCCCAATGATTAGACATTATATATATTACTAAGTGATTATCCTGATAAATTTCATACCCATCTAACATGATTCATAGTTATTAGAATACTAGAGGCCTGGTACACGAAATTGTGCATGTGGGGAGTGGGGGACTCCCCTCAGCCCAGCCTGCACCCTCTCCAATCCAGGACCCCTTGGGGGATGCCTGACTGCCGGTCGGACATCCCTCTCACAATCCAGGACTGCTGGCTCCTAACTGCTCACCTGCCTGTCTGCCTGATAGCCCCTCACTGCCCCCCCTTCTGGCCTGGTCACCCCTAACTGTCCCCCTTACTGGCCTGGTCACTCCTAACTACCCCCTATTGCCAGCCTGGTTGCCCCCTGCCAGCCTGGTTGCCCCTCACTGCCCCCCTCTGCCAGCCTGGTTGCCCCTAACTGCCCCCTCGCTGGCCTGGTCACCTCCAACTGTCCCCCCCTGCTGGCCTGGTCACCCCCAACTACCCCCCTTTGCCGGCCTGGTTGATCCCAACTGCCCCCCTGCCGGCCTGGTCTCCCTACGCAGCCTGCTGTTCAGTTATTGTGTGAGGGCTTCCCAACCAATTTGCATATTACCCTTTTATTAGTATAGATTATCAACTATATTCCCTATGCTTTTCCTATGCTGTACTTTAACTCCCTGTGACTCAGATACAGAGAACATTCTGCTCCTTCCTTTTAAATCCCAAAGCCACTACTCTAATTTTGGCCCTTGTGGTCTTCCTCAAGCCCCTCCAACAAGCCTTTCTTACCCGCATTTTAGAGACTTCTATCAGATTCACATTTCTAAAACCTAGAGTTGATGATGTCTTTTCTTTTATTTCATTAAATATTTTTAACTGACTTTTAGAAAGAGAAGAAGGGAGAGGGAGAGAGAGAAACATCAATGTGATAATGAAACATCAATTGGCTGCCTCCTGAATGCATCCCCAATGGGGATCGTGCCTACAACCTGGGCATGTGCCCTGACTGGAAATTGAACCAGCAACCTTTTAATGCATAGGATGATGCCCAACCAACTGAGCCACATGGGCCAGAGCGATTTCTTTTCAACCTTGTTTTAAGTACATGATTCCCTTCATGAAGCACCATCCTCAGTTCCCAGACTTTTTTTCTCATCTCATTTACCTCTTTCATCCTGTACAACATGACTTTCCATTTAGTTGGGTCCACCATTCTCAGCTTTATGACTTAGTCTTTCTGAATGCTTCCTATTGAAATCCTGGAGCTCTGCCTTTTAGTAATGTATGTGTATTCCTGACTCATTCCCTTCTTTACTGCGTATTACCGGAGGCCTGTCACTGCTTGTTCCTCATCTGTGCAAATCTTGCAGCTCCTTCTGTGGCACCTACTACCTAGTTACTCATTAAATATCTGTTAAATTGAATGGAAAATAGCTGTAATGTGTGTTATGAGCCTCTAAGTTCCTCTGAAGCCCCTGAAAGTACTTCTGTGCCTTGAAGGAAACATTTTACAGGAAAGAAGTGAGTTGCTCATTGGAACATTTCTTTGCTTTATGTCTCTCATCCAGAAGAGGAGAACCATGTTTTATTGTCAAATATCTGGAAATTGGACTCTCAATAAAACATGGTCTATAGCATATATTCCAGTGCAAGTTTGCATTTTATTTTCATGTCATTTTGCCTAAAATGGTCACAGATTTTAGCTCTGAGCTTTATTGCTTTATATTCCACTAGCAGTCTGGTGCACAAATTTGTGCATGGGTGGGGTCTCTGGGTGGCCTGTGGGGATCTGGCGGAAACCCACAGTCCAATGCTGCCTTCAGCTCCTACCTGCTGCTCCCACTCATCCCGGTCTCACTGTGTCTGCCATGGGCTTGCGCCCAATCAGTCCTGACCGGGAGAGGCTCATGCTGCCATAGCAGCGCTTGCCAGCCATGAGCCCTGCATCTGGCACCCTCTCAAGGGGAGTGGTTTGTGGGATCAGGCTGAAACTGGCTCTCTGACATCCCCCAAGGGGTCCTGGATTGTTGAGAGAGTGCAGGCCAGGCTGAGGGACCCCACCGGTACACTATCGGGCCGGGGAGGGACCGTGGGAGGCCTCCAGGGCATGTCTGGCCCATCTCACTCAGTCCCAATCAACCAGACCCCAGCAGCAAGCTAACCTACTGGTTGGAGCATCTGCCCCCTGGTGGTCAGTGCATGTCATAGCAACTGGTTGACCAGTTGACTGTCTTCCCCCTGGTGGTCAGTGCACATCATAGTGAGCAGTTGAGTGGCCTTAGCATATCATTAGCATATTATGCTTTGATTGGTTGAACAGTCGACTGGTCACTGGATGACCGGACACTTAGCATATTAGGCTTTTATTATATAGAATTTGCTAGAGTAAAAATCCCTCAAAAATGGGAACCTGGTAGACTAAATTGTAAGATATTAAATCCAAAGAACAAACATCTCCTAATCTTTACTGAAAAGACTGAGTTTTATAAATGCTAGGTTGAATCATGCCATCAGTTCAAGATATTTCCATTTTATAGGAAAACTAAGAACTTAATGCTAAAATCTAGACAATTGCCATGCTATTTCTTAGAACTCCTAAACTGAATATTGAAGTTATCTTGTCCACCTCTGGTTTTATTTTATTCTCGATCTAGGCAGTTACTTTCAGGTAAAGGAATATGCTTAACAAAAGAAGTTTCATGACCAAACAGCCCTGTCATTTACACAAGTGCAGCCAATGTTCTTTATGAGAATCAAAACCAACTGAACAGCCTGGATGGATCTCAAGTATGACGCTGAATGGGGAAAAAAAGCCAATCTCAAAAGGTTGCAAACTCTATGATTGCATTTAAAATACAGTTTTTGAAATAACAAAATCATGGATATGGAAATTAGCAATTGCCAGGGATTAGAGTCTAGAAAGGAAGTGCAGGGAGGAAGTGGGTGTGGCTATGAAGGGATTAATTTGTTCTTCTCCAGATAGCTTAGTTATTTTATATTTAAAAGCTTAATAAGGTCTACAAAAACTAAAAAAAAAAAAAAAAAAAAAAAAAAAAAAAAAAAAAAAAATAATAATAATAAAATAAAATAAAATAAATGAGCCATGGTATCCTAAGCTAGAGCCCTGTGGTGGATGAATGTGGTGCTGGTTACACAAAGCTGCACAGGTGACAAAGTTACATAGAAACACACACACACACTCACACACACACATACACACATCTGATTGTTTACTGTAGTTATGCAGGATGTTATCACTGGGGGAAAGTGCTATACATTCTCTTTTTTTTTTTTTTTTGCAATTCCCGATGAACCTATAATTATTTCAAAATGAAAGGTTTTTTTTTAAAACCAGATATTTCCTTGTCACTTTAGAGAATAGGCCTCTGAGATCAGCAATAACATAAACAGGTGAAGTGGGTGGGTGTAGGGAGGCTGAGAACTGCCAGATGAAGGAGGCACCTTTGATTTGGCTTCTCCCGCCGTGGGGCTGTGCACCTGGAATTGCTGAGGCTTCTGAGTGCTGTTGCTGTTTTTATAAAATGCCAGAAACTAAAGTTTTCATGTAAAAATTTCCTGACTTTTATTAGCAACTAATTCAAACTTTTTGAACACTGTATACAAGCCATACTAAATATAAGCGAGGGCTGGATTCAGCCTAATGATTCCTGTGCAAAATTAGCTTCAGGCCAGAGGTTCAGTTGGACCCTGAGATGAATTGCCCACTTCACAACCTGGTAGCCTCAGTACGCAGCTCCTGCTCCTCTGTGGTTCCTTACGAAAAACAGAGAAATGTTCCCAACAAAGTACGAGTTCTTCTCTTTCCACTGCTGAAAATGGCATAAGCCACCAGTGAAATTCCGGAGACGGTTGGCTTGATTACAGCTCAGAATCACGCTGCCGCTACTGGCTTCTGACCCAAACCTTCACACAAGCTTCCTCAGCATGGTGCCCAGGACAGAACAGGCGCTCAGTTTGTGTTTTTTTGGAAGTGTTAATTTGTTCTTCTCCAGATAGTTTAGTTCTTTTATTTTCAAAAGCTTAATAAATTCTACAAAATCTAAAAAATGAGCCATGATCTGGTATCCTAAACTAGAGTTTTCCTGAGGTTTATACCATGGCCTGGTGAATGCAATTTATATATTGGTGTCAGCAGCACTCACAACTTCTACGTCTATTTGACATTTAGTGCAAATGAGCAGAGGGAGGTGTTGATAAGGTCATTGTTCTGGTTTTGGTCCTTTAAAGACTTTATCATCTCTGCCCTGCTTAAGGCCCAGAGTCTAGCCATCCTTTCTTCTCCGATTCCCAACAAGGACAGCTGACTCAGCAGAAGTAAGAAGGGGTGGGGCTAATCACTTATTCTTCACTATACCACATGGTGAGTCAGTAACATTGCCCCACCCTTCTGTCTGAAACATCATGTGCACTAATCAGACTTCTGTCTCAGTCTCGTAGAGAGAGCACAGCACCCCCAATTCCTTCATGAAGAAAAGGAGTAGAAAGATTCCAATTTCCTACAATTGGAATTTTAATTCAATTTCATTTTAATTAAAATGTATTAAACCTTAAAATTTCATCTATGGCCCAATTACACATTGTCAAAGTCAAATTGAAATAATGAAAAGATTCATTTGAATGATTTCTGTCCTCTTCCCCGCCCCCCAAATCTGCTAATGAGAGTACAGAGAATGCTTTCTAATTTTCCTTTTAAAAAGAGCATTTGTAGGTATTGCATAATTATAAGTCAATAAGAGTCTTTTCCTGTTTATCATTTTTTATCAAGCTTTATAATATGCCGATTTTAAAGGATTGGTTCTCAGCCTAGAAAATTATGCCGATGAGGTAAGAGCAATAATTTAAAGAGTAGCCACTAATTTCTCTAAGGAGACATATGCAAAGACCCTGGACTTTACATCTGTTTTCAACTAATTATTCTGTATTTACTTTTCCATTAGTCCAGTAATTTTTCTTTTAATTCAGAATTAAGCAATAAGACACTGAATTACATAAAGGCCTGTTTAGCACAGCAGACACACCCCATCATTCGTCTGATTTACAGTTATTAAAATGCTAACCAAGAGGCTGTCTATATGCCCTCTAGTATTTATATTCCATCATGCAGTCACCTCAATAACCTATTCATTCTCAGAAGGACTACCTGGCAATTAACTCCAGTCTTTTCTAACTCACCATCTCATTATGTAAAGTGGTTTTGAACATAAACTTTATTAGCAACTTTCATTCTAATTTCTTCTTATTTAACCCACCCTCAGCCTGCCTGGAAATGTCAGTTTATATGTGACCAAAATGTTCTGGAAAATGGCAGTTTAAAACCGGCTGCACTGGACAGGCAGCACATTTCATAATTGGTCTTTGCACTCTGGGGCCCTAGCATAAATTGAGATTGTCATGTCTCAGCTGAAGCATGTGATGCAATATTTTACAGAGATGGAAATGAATTCTCCCTGCCACACAATACAGCATTTTAACTACGGTCAGGAGGAACAAGCAAGTAAGGAAGCTGTTACTTTTATTCTAAAGATTAAAAGAAAAAAAAAAACAAAATCAAAATTCTTTGTTAAAAGGTAAAGGAACTCACAGTATTGGAAGAGCAGAAATGTGTACATGTTCTTGGTAAGGAACCAGAGTGGGCTAATGAGATTATTAGAAAGAAAGCACATGAAAATGTGTTGAATCCCTGGACAGGGAGACATTCCATTGGTGCAACTGACTTACCAATGTCAGGATCCAAGGCTTGAACTCTGGTCAACAGAGCCTTCGTGGCCGTGTTCTCATAGACACAGGCGTGGTAGTGGTCGGAAGAAAACACAGGGGGGTTATCGTTCACGTCTTCCAGGATCAAGTGGATGTCAGATTGGCAGAACCTGCCACCCCCATCGGTGGCCCTGGCAATCAGGTTGTATGCAGGGACCCTCTCCCGGTCCAGTGGTGACGAAGTTTTTAACTGGCCTGTGAAAAGAAATAGCCTGCCTTTTCAAAAATTGTCTAAATTCTCTGAAAAGCAGAGGACCAATTCTATAAAGAATCCCAATACAGGAAGGACCAATGATATTGGGCTCAAGTGTCTCATAATTCTGAAAAATAGAACAAATACGATTTAAAGCATCAGGGAAAAAATTCTGATTTTTGGATGCAACAACAAACCGACGGCAGGACCTTCAAATTAATTAATGCCACTGTGAAACCTCTGGCCATCAGGGGTTCCTCCTTTTGGCTACATGGAGAAGCTCCACAGCTCCTTCAACCTCACCAGCTATGTCTCTGGGTTTCTGCTGTCTCCAGAGAAAGCACAGAGAATGGGCCAGGGTCTGAGTTCTCTGATAATCAATCATGTCAATAACCTGTAGATCCAGAAGGGACAGGCAGTCTCTCTGCTTCCTGTTACTCAACATCTTTTTGCCCCATCTTTTAGAGGAAAACAAACAATCCCAACAGAGGCTGGTTATAGCACAAAGAAGACTTGAAGGAGCCCTACTGTGCCAGGTGAACCCTGCTAGCTGGGCTGTGCAAGGGCCCGTGGTTGGTGGGGAGGGTTCCGGCGGAGAAATATTTGAGGAGCTCAGAGAAGTGGCTATTAGCAACCAACATGGAGGGAGGTAGGTATTTTAACCACTGGAACAGCTGTACTGGTACTAGGTGTCAGCGCCCTCCCTGGAGATTTTGTGGTTGTTATTTAGAATTTAATAGTTAAGCATCAGGACCTGAATAAATGCTATTTGGTGTCAAGTATGACTCATAAAGTATTATTATGCTTAAATAAAATGAGCAGGCGTTATGTGGACCATGCCAGCCTGACTCATAAAGCAGTTCCTCCCATGGTTTCCAGCACCAGCCAGTTCTCAAACACAGGCTAGATCAATTCCCTCTCCTATTCCAAAACAGCCAGTTTTTTGGTTGGGCATTCAAGACCCTCTGTGACGTGGCTGAAAGTTATTTTTCCAGCACTTTGGTCACAAACCATTCCACAGCTCCTCTCACCAGTGGCAGTGCTGTCCGTGGCATTCCCTGGATGGGCCTCACCCTCTGCTCCTGCTGCCCCTTGCAGGGTCCTGTCTTACTTACTAGGATCCTAGCTCCGTTCAAATGTCAGCTCTTCTTTAAAACAGTTTCCTCTTTCCTCTCAGTAGAATAGTACCTACTTCTTCCTCTGAGCCCAGATATATCTCCCCTGATATCTCACCTGGGTCATCATTTCATTCTGTCTATTATTATCATTATTATTATTATTAGCTTACTGGTCTGTCTTCCTCACTTGACATGGTTTGTTTTGTTCATCTTGGAGTCCACCACAAATATGCCATAAGTCCTTTTATGTTGACTAGCTACACAATACGTGTTAGCTATTGAATACATAAACATCAGGCACATATGGACAGGTAGTATATTCCTTAGTAGCTCAATGCTTCCAAGTAGAATGAAGGTGCTGTGGAAATGAGCAAGGAGGAACTCTTGGAGTCTCAATATTTTGTGGTTCAACAGGACCAAGACAACACTGGAAACATGCAAGTTGTTCCATCTGTATACTTCATTTACAAATTTCCAGTAGATGAACCATCCAGTGCATAACACTGCAATAATTTACCTCCATAGAAAATGTCTTTTCCATTAGCCCTGGCCTTCGGTGCAGGCATCTGCTGTGGCGTACATAACCTTTCAATTCATACATTTTACCTGAATGTGTAAGCAAATCTGAGGGCTCATAACTTTGGAGACAGAAATGTTTAATAAAAACCAGACAAGTATGTTAATAAGCATCAGGAAGGGACCCAAAAGGGATTTCAACAGGGAAAACTCTCCTTACTGTGCATTGCTGTCTGGTTTGCATGGCAACTTGTGTTTCTGATGTAATTCTGTTTAAACTCTTTATAGGGCAGATCTTTAACTCAATGACTATGAGAAACAGGAGACGCAAGTAGACCTGTCTGATTTACTTGATGCTAATAAATGTAAGTAAGTCAGAGCAAGTTTATAAGCCAAATAAAGTTTGTGTGCTCCAGAGCACCCATCTTCAGATAACATGTACAATTAGGCTTTTTTTTTTAAAGAATAGTTTATTGATTTTTAGAAAGTAAGGGAGAGGGAGAGACAGAGAAACATCGATGTGAGAGCACACCATTGCTAGGCTGCCTCCTGTATGTCCCCTACCAGGGATCGAGCCCAAAACCCAAGCATGTGCCCTTGACCAGGAATTGAACCTGCAACCTCTGGATGCACAGGATGATGCCCAATATACTGAGCCACACCAACCAGAGCATGTACAATTAGTATTTCTTACAGCTCAAGATAGCCAGGCGTCATATGAAGGCTCTTGTATATTAGTTAGACACTATTGATGAGACCATGTGAGAGCTTAAATTCTCTCCTGGGTTAACAATGGTATTTATGCAAAGAATAAATGTCACCTTACCACTTTCTGGATCTAGAAAAAATTCACTGTGTCCAGATCCATAGAGTGAGTATCGTATATCTCCATTGGATCCAATATCGGCATCCTGGGCACTGACCTTCAAGATGATTTTATTTGAGGGAATGTCTTCGGGAAATAAAGCTGTATATGCAACCTAGTCAAAGGTAAAGAAAAGTAATTAAATCATCAGTATTTGTGGGGCAACTGCCATAGTCAGTGTGCATTCAAATAATTTAGATGCATTCACATAATTTAGCTTCAGCTATTTTTTTCCTGTATCATAGAATCATCTTATAATATATGATGAAACATGGTATGTCTCTTCCCCTGCCCCTCCCATGCTCACTCACTCAACAAATACTGATTGAGCACTACTATGTGCTCGGTACTACTTAGATTCTAGGAGTACAGTGTTGAGTAAAATAGACAAAAATCCCTGCCCCTGTGCAACAATGATGCAGGTCTCATATTGATCACGGTCCTCTTTCTGTTCAGCACCAGTGAATCCTTGGGACCCTTCAACTCTTTAAAAAGCCACTACTAGCATTTGGCATTAGTATGAGAGATTAAGTCTATTTGCATTTTTCTAAGCTACAGACACCAATATTGTTTCTGGGTCCAGATGGTGATTAAAGGAAGAAAGGTAAATGAATAGGGATTTAATTTCAGTAAAAAGAAAACAAAACCTAGTACTGGCACCTTGCACTGACTGTCATGTTTGGTACATGATAGAAAAGCTACCTCATGATGAGCTTAGAGATTGGGTTCATTCCTAATATGGCCAATGACCAGCTCTGTAAACTTAAAAAAATTACGCTTTCTCTTTTATGAAATCAATGATTTAGACAGAATAGTCCTTTAAGACCCTTCATGATTCCTTTAAGATTATTTAATTTTAGGACTCATGGTTTTGTTTTTGTTTTTGTGGGAAAAATTATGTACCTGATTCGTGCTATCTCCTCCACTCTTTCCATGTTTATAATATTTCATCTCAGACTCCAACTCTTAGCCTCTTATATCCAATTGGAGCTCACTAACTAAGAAGGTCAGAGCAGAAATTAACTTGGCCTTAAGCAGAGAAGGGAAATGGGTTTTGATTTAATTTTAGAGAAGCAGAGTAAAAGGGAGCAATATATCTGCTACAGCCACAAATCTTACCTGATCACACACTGGGCTATTGTCATTTACATCGCTGACAGTCACTTCCACCATGGCCTGTGTGACGAAGAGCCCATCGGTGGCTGTGATATTGAGGAAGTAAGCGTCTTGTTCTTCCCTGTCTAGAGGTCTCTTCACATAGACTTTCCACTCACTCTGCACCAGCCCCAGGGCAAATCTTCCTCGGGGATTCCCTCCTGCAGTAAAAAAAAAAAAAAAAAAAAAAAAAAAAAAAAAAAAGAGAGTTTTTGAAGCTGTGCAGTGACAGTGAGAGGCCAGTGTAGGGTCATCCAGGTGCCCCGCAAATTATATCATTTACGATACCGTACAACAATAGATTCTCACTTCCTTTTGATTCTTGTGCAAGAAAGCCTGATATTTATATGTTTGGCTTGTGTGGAAAGTAAAACAATAACTTTCAAGAGAATAAAATGCACCTAGAGCTCTTGTTTAGTTCCCCTTAAGGACAATCAAATTCAAACTGTGAACAATCAATCCTTTTCTCTGGATGACACAACTGTCTTTCCACTTTGTCTCAAGAGAGGATGTAATACACCATAGCTCTTGTTACCAAGACAATTTCATTTGCTGTGGATAATCAAGGAAAGGCAGTCCATTCTATTAAAGAACCTTTTTTAATTTATGGGGGTAACATTGGTTAATAAAATGATGTAGGTTTCAGGTGCACAATTCTATAATACATCATCTGCATATTGTATTGTGTGTTCACACCCCAAGTCAAGTCTCCGTCCATCACCATTTATCCCCATACACTCTCTCCTACCTCCCCAACCCCCATTTCCCTCTAGTAATCACCATACTATTGCCTGTGTCTATGAGTTTAATTTTTCTTAAGCCCTCCACCTTTTTCACACAGTTCCCCAACCTCCCTCTCCTCTCCTCTGACAGCTGTCAATCTGTTCTCCATATCTATGAGTCTGTTTCTACTTTGTTAATTTTGTTCATTAGAGACCACATATAAGTGAAATCTTATGGTACTTGTCTTTCTCTGACTGGCTTATTTCACTTAGCACAATACTCTCAGGTCCATCCATGCTGTCACAAAAAATAAGCTTCTTCTTCTTTGTTTTACAGCTGGGTAGTATTCCACTGTGTGAATATACCACAGCTTTTTTATCCACTTATCTCCTGATGGGCACTTGGGCTGCTTCCAAATCTTGGCTATCTATATATATAAAAGCCTAAGTGACGATCTCAACCGAATGGACTATCAAACAGGCTGCATGGGGCAACTAGGCCAGCAGGGGGGTTAGTGAGGGGCAACCAAACAACTGAACAGCAGGCTGTGTGAGGTGACCAGGCTGGCAGGCGGGTTAGTGAGGGGCGACCAAACGACCGAACAGCAGGCTGCATGGGGTGACCAGGCCAGCAAGGGGGGGCAGTGAAGGGTGACCAGGCTAGCAGGGGGAGACAGTTGGGTGTGACCAGGCTGGTTAGGGGGGCAGTAAGAGGCGATCAGGCCAGTGGGGGGGGCAGTTGGGGGCAACTAGGCTGGCAGGGGGGCAGTTGGGGGTGACCACACCAGCTAGACGTGATCAGGCAGGCAGGCAGGTGAGCAGTTAGGAGCCAGTGGTCCCGGATTGTGAGAGGGATGTCCGATTGCTGGTTTAGGTGATTGGGCCTAAACTGGCAGTCAGACATCCCCTGAGTGATCCCAGATTGGAGAGGGTGCAGGCTGGGCTGAGGGAGACCCCCACCCCCAACCATGCACAAATTTTGTGCACTGGGCCCCTAGTTATAAATAACACTGCAGTGGACATGGGGATGCAAATATTCATTTGAATTAGTATTTTGGGTTTCTGCTATTAAGGAATCTTTTCATGAAAGATTTGTCATATAGCTGTATTCTCCCTATAAGGACTGGAGTTTGGGGGAGAGAAGTTTGTATAACAGAGGAAGATCCATTAGTATTAAAGGGCCCTAATGAGGGGTCATTGAAGGTGCAGTTCAAAGATAAGCACTACAATTAGATCAAATTTATCAGAGCAAAGCTGGGGAAAGCAGAAGAAAAGGAGAAGAGGTGAAATGGAACAGCTTTTGATGACACTGAAACACTGACCGTGGTCCCAGCAATACTACTTCCAGCATCACTGAATTACATGGTGACAACAGTGGCTTGCAGAAGATGGGAACAGGAGGGAAGAAAACTACTTGACCTTCCATTTCCAAAGAGGAAAATAATGTCACTTCAAACATGGAGGAAGACTGAACTAGACAACTGGCAAGGAGCCTGAAATTCAGTTAAATCATCACTGTTGCCCTGGTTTAGCCATTTAACAAGTATTTATCACCTGTTCTGGGCCAGACTCGGCTCCAGGCAGTGGTGCCACAGCAGTGGACAAGACTGACCCAAATCTCCCCTGGTGGAACTCACATTTTAGTGGGGAAGACTAATAGTAAACAAATAAATAAGGAACATATTGCATCTTGGCTGCTACTTCACTGAAAAGGTGGAGCCAACTTGCCTTCTTACAATGAATCTTTAAAAGAGCCCAGGGCAGAGCTCCTGGTCCTGCTGTGGGGATGGAGTGGGAAGGGAGGAATTTTGAAAGCCAGCCTGCGCATGGATTATAAGGCATGGTGGGGGTGGGATCAGTCCAGGGGTCTCAGGGTGTGGGGCTAACACAGCATGAATGAACTATACTAGGCAGACAGTGCAGAAAAGGAGGGGGTGCACATTCCTGGGCTTTTACTGGGAGTGACTGTGCCTCCCTCCCCCACCCCTCAGGGGACACGTGTCAATGTCTGAAGACATTTTTCAATGTCACATCGGGGTTGTGAGGTGGAGCTACTGGAATCTATTGGGTAGAGGCCAGAGACATTGCTAATCATCCTATAAGGCACAGAACTGCCACCTGTGACAAAGATGTATCTGCCCAGAATGTCAAGGGTTCAGGGTGCAAAATCTGCTCCCATGAGGCTCGGAGTCATCCCTGGGAGATCACTTTCCTCCATCACTGGCTAGGATTCAGTTAGACTGTGGTTGAATATTCAGCATGCACAAATTTAACCTAGCAGATGCTTTTGGTGCAGGCCCACGCTGTTCTTTTGTTAAATAAAATGATTAATGGTCCTTCGTTAATCTGTGGAAGCACAGCCAAGTTGTGTTACATCAAGAGCAAAAGTTAAATCTCATTAAAATCAGTTGGTGGTTGGCACTGCTAACAGTAACAGTAGCTTTAAGCTACTCTGTTCTCATTACCTTGGTAAAGTTGATAGGATGGCCCCTTTAAATCTTCCATTCAGAGACAATGTATAAATAATTAAAGCTGAGTAACAGTTCTTCCAAATAGAAGAGTATCCCTTAGAATGCTTAAGAAGCTTTTTATCTGCAACTGAATGCAAATAAAATCAAAGTGATGCTTTACTCACCTTTTTCTCTTTCCCACTATTGCTCATGTCTTTATTGCAGAAACATACATTTTAATAAAAAGGAAGTCATCAGCTAAAGCATGAAATGCATAAATAGCTTTAAGCAGAAAACATCAAGCAAACAGTTCCATGAAGAAGAAGAGTAACGTGCAGAAGTGTGGCAGTCACTAGCACGGACGCATATGCCCTCCCGTGGATCTTATTCTGCAGTGATTAATTAACTTTCTCACCAATGTACTTAAGCAGATTCTGTGTCCTGGGGGCATTCTAATTAATTCACTTTTCACGGTGAATAATGTAGTTTTTCTAAAGGGAAACCACCTGAATATAAGTATTGATGGATTCTTTAAAATCTTTTGGCACTTTGCTTATGTTCTGCCTTTGAATGTCACAACATCAAAATGTTCATTTTAAACCCCCAAAATAGTTTTAGGAAGACTGCTACCACATCACCAACCCTCTCCTCTTCGTAGTTTAAGCCGATCGCACCCGGAACGCTGCCCCTAATCCAGACACCCCTTCTTCACTCTGACATGAAATCCTCAGGCTCTCAGAGCAATGGTGACATACTTTGTGCCCTCTGGGTGACTTCATTTGTCTATCTTGGCTTTCCCATTCAATTGCTACTTACTATTTGGAAAGACAGGAAAGGGATCCAAGAAAAATGAGCTGTCAGGAGAAATATCTTTGGCTTAGGGTTATAACATTATTTTATTTTTTTAAGCAGAAGGTCAAACCTGGCTCTCTAATTTGTAAATGTGAACGTATATGTGTTTTCATTATCAGAGGAAACTTGTAAGTGAAGCTTACAAGGGTCAAGCTATTTGCTTTTATTCCCCTTAAAAATGTAGGGAAAAAATATAGTTAAAAATACATCTCTTATATATTTTTTAAAATAACAACAAAAAAGAGCTGTTATTTTCATTTCTTCAGCTGAGAAGTTTGGTTGGACTCCATTTGCAATGATAAAAAGTGACTCAAGGCCTGGGTACCGATCTGGGTAATCAGTTGCAGGCAAACCAATCAACGCCAAATTAAAGCTGAGTGAGGAACTAACAACAACCGTATCTACTCAGATCTCTTCCTCAGCCCCAGAACATCAATACTTTTAAACCCTTATCTCATCTTCCTTCTTTTCTCCTACTCTCACTGCCTGCCACCTTCCATATCTAGAAGGCAGAGCCCATAGTGAAAACCAAGGGTGGTACACTGACCTGTAATGTGGTAGCTCACTTGGCGATTGATGTCAGAAGTGTCTCTGTCCCACGTGCTGAGGACGGCTACCACCTCACCCGGAGGGTCGCTCTCCTTCACATTCCCTTGGTACACTTCATGGGCAAAGACGGGTGCGTTGTCATTTATATCTGTCACCCTGACAGAGACCAAAGCTGTGGCAGAAAGAGTGAAAGCCTCCCCGAGGTCGGACGCCACCACGGAGAAGGTGAATGAGGGGTCTGTCTCGTGATCCAGGTCCTTCAAGGTACTGATCCAGCCGGTGTTGCTGTCAATATTGAACGCTTCCATTACCTTTTCGGGCTCGGAATCTGAGTGCAGGGAGTATGTGACCTGCCCATTAGCTCCCCAATCCATATCGATGGCTCTCACCTGGGTGAGTTTGGTGCCGACAGGCATCCCTTCCATGATCATAGTCTCATAGCTTGACGTCTCAAAGATTGGCTTATTGTCATTCAAATCCAACACCTTGATGTCCACGTCCGCAGTAAATACGATGTCTACCTTGTCTAGGGGTATAGTGGCTGCTACTTTAAAGTGGAAAGCTGGGCTGACTTCATGGTCCAGGCGTTTGTCGAGCTTGATGGTGCCTGTGTCCTGTTCTATGACGAAGACACCCCCTTTGTTATTTTCTGGACGTTCCCCATTAACTGTGCTAAATTGGACATTCTGACTGGGCAAAATCCTTAGGGTGTCCACCGTGCTCCCAATGGCTGTATCTTCTGCAATGGTAAAAGAATACTGAGACTGGGTAAATGAAGGCAAGAATGTTTCAGGGGGCAAGACGTGGATGTAGACAGGGATGAGGGAGTGCTTTACTGGAATGCCCCCATCGACTGCTTTGACGAAGAAGGACAGCACTGTGTTTCGCAACTGGTTAAAAGTGCCCTTTGTGACCATCCAACCGTTGTCAGGGTCGATTTCCAGCAGGTCAGCTACAGAGACCGAGGCCTCGCTGTACAGGGAATAAGTAATCCTTGAGTTGGCTCCATCATCTGGATCCATGGCCTGCACCTGTGTGACCAAGTGGCCCCGTCCCACATCTGCCCTGACGCTGGCCCTGTATTCCACTGTCATGAACTGGGGAGCATTGTCATTTTCATCCACAACAATCACCCTCACGGTGCAGAAAGTCGTTCTTCCCCCACCATCAAGGGCCCTCAAAAAAATACTAATGTCGCCTTCCAGAGGGTTTTCCCGGTCAAGCCTTTCTGTTGTAATGACTTGTCCATTGCTGTCTATGAGGAATCGATCTTTAGCAAAGTCATTGATGATGGCATAGCTGATTTGCCCGTATGTCCCTGGGTCCCCATCTGTGGCTCGAACATGAATCACCTTTGTCCCAGCAGCCGCGTTCTCTCTAACCTCAGCTACATAGGTGCTTTGTGAAAAGGTGGGGCTGTACAGGTTAGCCCCCAGAACCCTAATATGCACCTGTGCAGTGCTAGTGAACAACCCGTCAGAGACTGACACATTGAGACTGTACAGAGGCTCCATCCGCTGCTTGCGGTGGTTGGATAGTGTGATGACCCCACTCTTGCTGTCCATCAGAAAGCTTGTCCGGTCATTCCCAGATAAAATGTTATATTCCAACCGGTCAAAGTCAGAGCTGTCTGCATCAGAGGCTTGCACACAGGTCACAAAATGGCCCCGGGGGGCTAATTCACTCACATAGGACTCATAGATGAGCTGGTTAAAAACTGGAGGGTTATCATTAATGTCTGAGATGTAGATATGAACCAGGACCTCACTGCTCAGTGATGGGAAACCACTATCAGTTGCTCTGACTTTCAAAGTGCAGTGTTGCACTGACTCATGGTCCAGCATCCTCGCTGTCAGGATTAAGCCACTGGCGCTGTCTATGTGAAAATAATCGGTGCTGTTGTAAGTATCCTGGACAATCTGATAATGAACCATTTTATTGTTTTCTGAGTCCATGTCAGTGGAAACAACTTGCAAAACAGGTGTCCCAATGAGAGATGCTTCTGTCAATGTTGTATTGTATGTAAGCTGATCAAAAACAGGGGGGTTGTCATTTACATCATTAACTAGCAAGTCAACAGTGACTTCAGCCCTGGCACCAGTAAGGGCATCACTGGCTCTTACTGTCAACTTATAAACAGATGTAACTTCATAATCCAGAGGGCTAACGACTTTCAGGACCCCAGTGTCAAAGTCTATGTTAAATTGTTTATAAAGATCCCCATCAATAATGATATATATGATGCCTTGGCCTTCTGGACTGGTGGCATTGATGCTTAGAATAGGTGTATCCATTCCGATGTCTTCGTTGATGGATGCTGTATAAAAGGGCTTATCAAACACAGGCATCGCTTTGTTGACAATAGTGATGGGAAGTTCTATGGATGTGGACAAAGAAGGTTTTCCACCATCTTTGGCTAGGATGGTGACACCATACTCGATGTTGGACAAGTCAGAGTTGAATGCTTCTTTTAAAATAACATTCCCCGAATTAGGGTTAATTTCAAAGTGGCCATAGTCATCCTGTAGGACATAGGTCACTTCTCCATTTGCACCTTTATCTTTGTCGATGGCTGTCACCCGGTAAATCGGAGTCCCAGGATCAGCATCAACTTGCACAGCAGCATAGTAAGGGAGGCCCACAAAGACTGGAGAATTATCATTTATGTCTTCGATGCTGACTCTTACCACCACCCTGGCCACGCGCAAATGGTCCATCTCACGGCTGGCTTCTACTACCAGCTCGTATAACTCCTGTTCCTCACGGTCGAAGGGGATTCCAGTGGTCTGGATGACTCCTGAGGTAGATTTTATCTTGAACTTATTTCCTGGGTTTAAGATGCTATATTTTAAGGGCTCATTAAGGCGATTTCCAATGGCATTGACAATAGCAACTTTGGTTATATTAGTGTTGTTCTCTGAGATTGAGGTGGAGTAAAAGCTTTGTGTGAAGTGGAGGCCGCTGTCCATGGCTTCTTTAACCAAGATGGTAACCATGGACGTGCTGTAGAACTTCCCATCTGAAACTTTAACTATCAGCGTGTAGTGGTCTTTGGAGAGGTTGTTGTTTTTTATGGAGAGCACTCCAGTATTTGACTCCATTAAAAAGTGATCCACGCTGCCTTCCAGTAGGCTGTATGTCAGTTCAGGGGGCACCTCGGAGTCAGGATCTGTGGCACTAACTTTCAGAACTTCCACTCCGACATAAGTAGGTAGGAGCAGGACAGTCTCAAACACAGCCTGGGTGAAAACAGGTGGGTTATCATTCACATCTGTCACCTCTATGCTGACTTCAACGGGACTCTCTGCAGTCAGCTGGGGGCTGCCACTGTCTCTCACGTGCACGTGGAAATGGAAACGGGAGATGGTTTCATGGTCCAGGGTGGCAATCGTTCGGATGGCCCCTGTACTGGAGTCCACCGTGAAGAACTTCTTGGCCGTGGACTCGACGATCTGATACACAAGCAGAGCATTCCGGTTGCTGTCAGCATCAGTGGCCCGAATTACCAGGGGGCTGTTATCTAGGCTCCTGACAATGCTATTAACTGGGGCAGCCTCACTCAGGCTGCCCGAATATTGAGAAAAGAGAAAAACGGGGGCATTATCATTTTCATCAACAATCTGAATATTGACGGAAACATTGGAAGCCATTCCTGCCATGTTCGTGGCCTGTACAGTGAGTTGGTAAGAGGAAGTTCGCTCATAATCCAGTGCCTTCCGGGTAGTGATGACTCCAGAGTATGGATTTATGGTAAATATCCCATCTATGTTTCCATCTTTGATGTCATAAATGAGGGTAGATTGACTAATCGCAGAGATCAGAATGACCGATGTTCCAATATCAACATTTTCATTTACTTCTGCTTGGTAGTCTTTGTGAACGAACTTGGGGTGAGAATTATCAGACATGGTAACAGAAATGCGCACAATCGCGGTGGCAGACATGGGTGGGGAACCCTGGTCTGTGACTTTGACTGACAAGACAAACTGACCCATAGTCGTCATGTCTGGTTCTTTGGAAATGGTGATGATGCCCAGGACTGGTTCGATCTTAAATGTGTTCCCAGTGTTCCCTACAATATGGAAATCAACGGGGAAATGAGTTACAATTGGATCATGTTTTGAACATTAACTTTTCATCTAAAGGCTACTTGACTGCAACATGGCAAGCAAAAAGCAATTTTTCATATTCATTCCATCTCATTCTGAAATAAAACCAGGGACTTCTCTTTTAGTATTCAAAAGCAACTGAAATGAGTTTTCTGATAAAACTGTGAATTTCAGATCACTATCTTCTTAATCCAGGTTAACAACAACATAGCACCGTGTACATTAAACCTGGTGAATAAAAGCTTGTGGGAGAGACTTTTCTGTTTAAACTTTCTTATTCTCAGCCTTGTGAGAAGAGGACCAGACTGGGCTGGCACAGGCTAATGCCACTAGTGAAAAGGTATTTTCACCTAAACCATATTCTATGTTCCATGTTCCGAGGAGGAGGGCTGTAGAAATTATTTTAGAACACTACCACACAGTCATTTGGTTTCAGATTATCCTAAAGGTAAGCTTTACTACATGGAATTGGTATCTTTCCATGCTATCAAAACTGCATTCATCTAAAACACTACTTTGGTGAGGGGGTTTTGCTCAGGCAGGGAGAATTCTTCCTAAGTCATGGTTGGCTTTGTAAGTCATGAGGATTTTTCCTGACTAACCGATTCTTATTTTCCCACATCCCCAAACACACACATGCACACACAGACATAAAACTAGACAAATAATGATAAGACAGTTGCTCAAATCTGTGACCATTCTAGTCGCCAAATATTTCGAAGTTTCTGGTGAAGTAGGAAACTGTTGATCATCGGAACCAGCATCCAAACCAAAACTGGAGATGTAACCCTTATGAGAATAAAAAACTGGTGCCTGCTTGGCCACCTCTGAAATGGAAAGGGCTGGGAACGTGGAAACTGTGCAAGTTTAGAGCTCTGTCTCTGAAACGTGCAGGGATGTGGGGTTGGGACTGTTGAGGAAAATTAAAGAGCAGATAATGGGGAACACATAACTTGAAGAATGTAAAGAACGTAGTTCAAAAATGGTGGATGGTGTGGAGCAGCATTCTTCACCAAGTTGCTTTTGCTTCTCTCATCAGCCTCCCTAATGCTCCTGAAGGAACACAGCTGCTTGTGTGTTGAGATTCGTTTAAATCCAAAGTTAATAATCTTGGTTATTCAATTATATTGGGGTTATTCTTTCTTTTTGAAGTACTGCAGTATGGCAGACACATGGAGAGTTTAAATGTCATCATTAAAGATAGCAGTTATATAATGTGTCCATTGAAATATATAGCAAGCACAGCTGTATACATACTTCTTGCTTCATACTTACTAAATGAACTTTTCCATGTCTGAAAATGAAAAAGTAATGTCCCTATAAATCCGTTTCTGTAAGATGTTTGCTTATTTTTAAAGAGGAAGTAAATCTAACAAAGGAGTAAAGAATTTGATTCTAGCCCCCAAATGTTGGGATGACTCTTACTTTGCCACCTAAATATGACCATCCTGTGATGACAACAAGTTCAATGATCTCATAAGCAAGCTTGCAGATTTTCAATAAGCAGAACTGTGCAATTGAGTGGGAGTCCGACCTTTGATTCATAGATCCTCACAAGGAGGCAGCAATCATTTCACTTCAGCACCTCAGAGGAGAAAAATATAGAGGTAGCTGAGCACTGGTTACCTTCCAGCGATGGTACCAGCATGCAACCCTGAATGATGAAGGCAAGAGAGCACATGGTGTCTCACGGTGGAGTTTCCAGGTAAGTCCTTCCTCACTCTAGGCACAGCAGACTTCTACATGCCCAGCAAGATACCATGGCAGGGGCAAAGAGGAGCCAGCCTCTGACCTTGAGTAGACCTTCGTAACCCTGCTGTTACATGGTTTCTGGCTGCTTGTTACACTCCTTCTCGTATGTCAGGTCCCAAGTGGGCTCTCTGCTCTTTTCCTCTTCAATGTACTGTCCTATATTCTTAGAGTCCACTCCTGCTTATTCTCTCCTGCTATACTTAAATCCTTGGAAACCAACCTCTGCTTGTTTCTTAGGAGTCTACAGCTTCTTGTAGCCTTTCGGCAACGGGCAAGAGCTGTGCTTATCTTACCATTATTTATCTGGTAAACAGCACATAGAAGGCACAAAGAAGGTGCTTGATAAGTATTTGTTCAGACTGATTGAGAGGAGAGATTTTAAAAGATTTTTAATTCTCTATCTGTATATATCTTGGGTTACAATACATCCCCATCCTAACTCAAATCTTAGTTCTGGTCTCCCCTGTACTGCCGGGTCTCAGAGCCACACACAAGCCACTGTTGGCACCAGACATAAAACCCGAGTTAAATAGAGCAGCGGTTGCCAACCTTTCAGAACTCACGGACCACAGGTAGCCCGTGGACTATCGGTTGGCGACTGCTGAAATAGAGGACCAAAGCTCTGTACTAGAATTCTGCCTCAGTCCTTCAGGACAAACTAAAAAGCTCCAGTAGTTACTTACAAACCAGGCAGGGGAATGAATGCATGGCCCGCCAGACAACAGAGTAAAATCTTGCTCATCGGAGGGCTGTGAGAGAACTTAAAATGCACACTTCACACAACCACTTGGCATTTGCTTCAAAATGCTGAAGCCTCCGGGATCCACCTCTCTCCTACCCTGATCTGGGGAGAAAATGGCCAGGTAGGACCAGTCCAGGTCAGTGTGGGTCTGTCTATCTGGGTCCATGAAGGGGCCCAGCAACCAAGTGAGATTTATTGTATCCACTGTAATTCTCATTAGCTTTGTACACATACAGTCAAAGGCTGTTTGTTTGTTTTTTTTTTTTTTTTGAGTTACCAATCATCCCTGTGTGTTTCTGGAAATTCAAGTGTTCTATATAAAAAGTGTTTTAAGGAAATAACTTTTCTCTCTAGTTTTAGTCAACTGTTCTTTCTCTATGCACAGAACCAGGCTGTCCTCTGTGGAGGTTAAAAGATATGGAAGACAGTCCTTCCAGCTAGATGGTAATTTCCTCTTAAATTACTCTTCAAGAACCTCCAGTTTGGTTTACAAATGATCTGGCTATCTGAGAGGAGTATAATAGTAGTCTTCCTGACAAATATAAACAGCAAGTAGGCACTCAGACAAATGCTTAGACAAAGTCAAGTAGGGAAAGTAGACATAAAATCCTATACCTAAATGATTACAGTGACATGAAGCAATGCATATACATGAATGAATATAGGGAAAATACATGCTAGGGGAAAACTGTAGAAAGAATATAAAGAGTTATTGGAGTAGGTGGCATTTTCTAGGATGTTACTGAAAAACTGCTTTTTTAAAAAGAAGTTTCTCCCTATATTATTTGTAGAACAAAAGAACAAGAATGAATAAACTAAGAGATATAAAATACCATCTTAAAAATTATTAATCTAGAAAAGAAATGTGTGAATTCACTGGGGGAACCTGGCTGTTATAAACCAACGTATTTTATTTTTTTGTATAGAGTTTAGCACTGACTTATGAAAAATGTGGATGCTAATGCAGGCAGTAATTTTAGATTGCAGGGATTTTTAAAGAAGGCTGTTGGCTTTTAATTTTCCACTATTTTTTAGTCCAAAACTGTCATTCTAGCATTCATATTTTTGTTCCACCAATCACAAAAATGCTCCCCGTTTACATCAAGGGAAAGAAGCTTTGCAGTGCTGGCAGGAGAGGAGGCAGCGTCTGGCACGATGCGTGACAGACATAATGTTGCAGAACATTTTGGAAATATGTGGCTTGAATATTGCAAAGAAGAAGGAGAGGAAAAGGGGAAATAGAGTAGATAAAGGATATTTGTAATTTTTAGGTTCACAGTTCTATCCTTTCCTCTCTTTTGATAGGACATTTATGTCTTCTGTCATCAATTTTTTTAGTGGTCCATCCTCAAACCATCAATAAACTATGGTCCTGCTTATAGATGTTAAAATCAATTTTTTAAAAATCTCAAATTTAACAAAACAAGAGTGTATTTATTTATTTTTAAACATATATATACACACAGTTATATATATACATATATACATATACATATATATATACATATACATATATATCTATTTTAGTTTCATATATATATAGATTTCAGAGAGAAAGGGAGAGGGAGAGAAAGATAGAAACATCAGTGATGAGAGAGAATCATTGACCAGCTGCCTCCTGCACAACCCCCACTGGGGATAGAGCCCGCAACCCAGTGTGTGCCCTGAATGGGAATTGAACAGCGACTGCCTAGTTCATAGGTCAATGCTCAAGCACTGAGCCATGCCAGCCGGTGAGTCTGTATTTATTTATCTGTTGGGTTAAGCAGGCAGTTGAGTACCTACCAACTACTCTGCTACTCAGATCACTTCCAATGAAGTGAATTTGTGTCAACGGTGGGTGGGGGCATAGGAATCTCTGAAGCCCACAGGCCACCCACTGATAAGTAAACAAAGACATGTGAGGTTCATTCACAGAGCTGCCTGGCAGCCCTCAGAAGATGGGAGACTTTGGTTTTTTTCAGTCAGTGACCATGACTTGTTGACCCATAAGTAAGACACCGAGCTTATTACACATTTCTTCTCTCTTTTCCATTCCAGAAAAATCTGAGATTGAACCTAATAAAAGGCAACTCTTTCCTTGCTGTCAATGATGGAAAACATGACTGAAATGCCAAGAACTTTATACGCCACCATCATGCAATTGGCACAGTTGCTTGGCCAAAAAAAAAAAAATCAGTTGGAGGTGTTCCAGCCGTAACCACGTGAATTTGACAAGGTGATAAATACTAGAGGGTCCGGTGCCATGCATTATGCTGCAATCAGTGCAACAGCTCTCACCTGCTTCTATGGTATAGATGAGTTCTGCATTTTCCCCTTTGTCTTTGTCCAGAGCCGTCACTTGCAGAACAGCTGATCCCAGAGCAGCCGATTCAAACACAGATGCTTCATACAGTGGGTTGGTAAAATAAGGACTGTGATCATTAGCATCTTCCACATTCACAATGACTCGGGCCAAGTTTCTTCGATAAGGAAACTCCTGATCTCTGACCTTTAAGCAAAATAACAAGAAGCAGTAGGACTAAAATCTTAAGTTGCAAAGAACTCACATGGCGATGTCTGTAGTGAAAACAAAATGACATAATGTACACAAAGTGTTTGACCCAGTCCCAAGCACATAGTAGGTGCTCAATAAATGGTAGTATTATCAAGTCAGATAATAAACTGAGAGCAGGGACCACATCCTCTTTATTACTCAGTGTTATGCCTGATGTTTGGTCTGTGTTTATGGAACTGATGTCTGGATATCACAAACACAGCAGTTTCTTCTGGTCCCCCTCACACAGCCACTACCACTCATTTGTGCAAATAGCTGCTAATTGAATGGTGGATGGAGCCTCTTCTAAAGAAGAAACTAAAAAGTGGAATTATGAATGCAATGTAGGCACTGTCATTCATTCATTCCATTCATTCACTCATTCATGCATTCATTCATCGAACACTTATTGCCACCTATTATATGTTAAGCTCCAGAATTGACTCTGCTGGTTCAATGGTGAATTAGGTGCAGTCCCTGACTTCAAGAACTTTATAGTTGACTGGGGAACGCAAACTATTAAACAGACAGCTCTACTGCCAGTGCTAAGTGCCAGAATGGGACTAGTGAGAGGCACTTCACTTTCTATTCAGCTTTTTGGAAGAGGTAACAGAAATAAGTACAAGTGGTAAAATGGTGTTGATGGTTGTGGGCATGTATCTCAGGTGAAAAGAACAAACACAGACAGAGGCCCAGTACTGGGTGAGAACCCTGTTCACTGGGAAGATAAACTGAATCTTAACTTCTAAAATGTGAGACCCCATTTTCACTTCACCAAGGAGCCTGCCTGACTGCTTTCAAGTTTCCCCTCTTTTGCATATGGCAAAAGCTTGCAAATAAACAACTCTAACCACATGATTCTGAGGCAATTTTATGTAGCAATGATCAAATGTGTCTTTTCCACTTGTTCAGTTTTAGGCACCACCATTTGAAAGACGTGAAAAATTAGAAAATGTACCGAGAAGAGCACAGGGTAACCAAACTGAATTTTGAGTTTGTTAAGGAAAGAATGAACAGAAATGACTTGAAGAATCATGAGAATGGAGTTAGTCACCAGCATAAGGTTCCTGCCCCTGAAGAAATTGTCACATCGTAACTCAAAATTCAGTTTGGTTATCCTGTGCTCTTCTCAGTACATTTTCTAATTTTTCACATCTTTCAAATTATGGTGCCTAAAATGGAACATCTTTCAAATTATGGTGCCTAAAAGCAACCTGGTGAGTGTGCTGGATTTCCCTGTCTGTAGGCTGGCCCTCACACCCAAGGCTGGACTCTGTATTTGGGGCTTACTGAAATCGAGGTCTATTCCACATGAATGCCCAAGGGTGCTGGGACTTTGTCTACTTTATATCTTTGGTGCCTAGGACAGTGTTTGGTACACACTAGGTGCTGGAGAAATATCTAATGAATGGATGAGTGGTGGTCAGAGCGATGGGTTTGACGATTCCCGAGTCTCTCTTCTGTTCTCTGGGGTCTCAGCTGGAAACCATCGCCGAGGGCACGACACTCTGGTTTCCTCTGGTCCGGAGAGGTTTCTGGACTTGGGAAGGAGGAGTAGCACTTAGAAGAATATGAATTCCAGCGGCTTGGGAATTGGTCGTGTCTTGGCATGTTTTAAAGCCCAGGAGTACACGGGATTAAGCCTCTGTTGTCCCTCCTGGTCTTAAGGAACCCAGGAGGGCTCTGTAGGCCGAGGCTGTGCAATTGCCTCTAGGGTTCTTGGGTGGTTTTAGGGACAGATTTAGATCATAAAGGAACCAAGGAGGCTTCTTGTTAGTCTTTACCTCCCAATTATGGGAACTAGGCAAACCCCACTTTAAAATGAAAGCAACGTCTACATAATTTGGAGGCCTCGTGAACCCACATGCATGTTTAAGGCTCTCTGTAGGCTTCAGTGCGTTTGAGTTCCCTTTTGTGCACTGGTATTACTACAAGGTCAATGCCGGAGCAACGGTAATAAACCAATTCTCTAAATGCGTCCAAGGCCCGGGCACAGCATAGGTTCAGTAAAGGATTACCATTGTGATTAACTTCTCAAGAAACTTCTTTTAAACTTTTCTACAAAATCTTCTGGATGTGAACCAATACTATGCACACTAAGAGATTTATGGAAACATGGCCTGTTCCTCTCTCTCAAGTCAGTCTATCGGCAGCATTTACTGAGCAGCCACTGTCTGTAGAATTCATCTCAAGTTTCATTTTGGCAAAAAATATGGAGTTGCTGGCTAACAATAGTAATTCCTCACTGAAAGAAAAAGGCGAAAATGAAGGCAGCCCTGCTGTGAAGAGACCAGGTTTCCCACTGCTTATAAAACTGATGGGCCTTGGACGTCTGGAGACTGAGGTGTGTGCCTCGAGGTGTCAGTGATCCTGCCAGGAGAGCAATTAAGCGTTTGGGCCTACCATGACGTTGAGGATGTGCTTGTCCTGGGCCTCATGGTCCAGCCGCTCGGCAGTGTAGAGCACGCCGGTGCTGGGGTCCATCCGGAATTTTCTCATGCTGGCGGCGTCGATGCTGCTGTGCACCGTGTAGCTCAGCTTGTGCTTCTCATCTCGGTCTGTGGCCTCGATCTGCAGTATCTCTGTTTCCGGGAGCACGTCCTCAGAAATTGTCACATCGTAACTCGGCTGAGAGAATTCCGGGCCATTATCATTATTATCCAGCACTTTGATAAATACCTATAGTTAAAAGAAGACAAGAGAGAGGACTAATGTCAACGCCCTCTTTCTTCCCACTCAGTCCTTGGATCCCAGCTTGGAGCAGCTATCTCAACGTGTAGGAAGTTCTTGTATGAAAATACTCTGTAATTAGAGGCTGACAGTAAACCAGGAGTTTCACAGTGTCAGGGACATACACTACAGCTGATCAATCCTCTCACTATTAACTGAACAGCTAAGCTTGCCCCCAGGGGTGACAACTCCACAGGGTCACTTGAGGCACCATGTGAGAGACCACAAGGTGACTTCAATGTGTTTCGTTCCTATTTTCTTTTAGCCATATTGTGTACTTAATATATATGTGTGTGTGTGTGTGTGTGTGTGTGTGTGTGTGTGTGTGTGTGTGTATAGATATATATACACACACACACACACACTGAGTGGCCATATTATTATGATCTCTGAATGCATAATAATCTGGCCACTCAGTATATATATATTAGAGGCCTGGTTCATGAAGTTGTGCATGGGTGGGGTCTGGCCAGCCTGGCCAGGGGGAGGGGACATTGGCGGTTGGCCAGCCTGCCTGCTGGTCGAACTCCTGGTTGAGGGGACAATTTGCATATTAGCCTTTTATTATATAGGATATACATGAGTGGCCAGAATATTATGCATTCAGAGATCATAATAATCTGGCCACTTAGTGTATATATTTCAGAGAGGAAGGGAGAGGGAGAGAGAGATAGAAACATCAATAATGAGAGAGAATCATTGATTGGCTGCCTCCTGCTGGCCCCCTACTGGGGATTGAGCTTGCAACCCAGGCCTGTGCCCTTAACCAGCATCAAACCTGGGACCCTTCAGTCCGCAGGCAGACGCTCTATCCATGGAACCAAACTAGCCAGGGCGTTCCTATTATCTTAGGTTCTTGTTGCGTGCTCCTCATAGTGGACTTAATGTGGAGGCAGGAACAGAAGTCGGACAGGAACAGAAGAGACTGAGGATGGAGGAGTGGACACAGGGGTGGCCTTCTCAGAGCAAGCAGAGCTTCTCAACTGCAGTGTCCACACATGGTGGCTCTCTTTCAGAAGGGACATGTTGAGTAAAGAATATGACAGTGAAATACGAAGTTCCTAACTTGTGTTCCTTTGTAAGTCATTTTGTTATAAAAATGTTCAGGCAGATATAAAAGTCATCGCTTAATGAACCCTCATGTATTCATTGCTCAGCTTTGACAATAAAGAATTCACGGCTTAACCTTGTTTCATCCCCACCTGATCTCCCATATTTTTTGAAGCAAATCCCAGCCACCATGTAATTTCAGTGTGTCTCTAAATGACAGGACTCTTAAATACACACAATACCATTATTGCATCTCTACAGAGAGAACTAATTCCTTATTGTCATTAAATATTCGGTTAGTGTTCATCTCTCTATAATTGCTTTTTAAAATGCTATGTACGTTTGTATTATACATATATATGTATACATATTTCATAGTTTCTTTTAATCAGGATATGCAAATAGGATCCAAACATTGCATTTGCTTGATGTCTTTTAATATATAGATTTCCCCTTTATTTCCTTGCAATTTTTATGCTGTTATCTTTGGCACTGAACAAACTGAGCCATTTTATTTTATTTTTAAAAAATATTTTATTGATTTTTTACAGAGAGGAAGGGAGAGAGATAGAGAATTAGAAACATCAATGAGAGAGAAACATCGATCAGCTGCCTCCTGCACGCCCCCTACTGGGGATGTGCCCGCAACCCAGGTACATGCCCTTGACTGGAATCGAACCTGGGACCTTTCAGTCCGCAGGCTGACGCTCTATCCACTGAGCCAAACCGGTTTCGGCAAACTGAGCCATTGTATCTTTATGGTTTCCATGGTCTGAATTTCACTCATTCCATCTCTGTGTTTTTTTTCTACAGGTCTTACTGTCCCCAGTATTACTTATACATTGGTAGTTTGATATAGGAGGCTTGATAAGATTCAGGTTTAATTTCCTCCTCCTCCTTTTTCTTTGAAAAAAATACTTCATGAGTGATACAGTGTACTTCCATAAGGAGACACATAATACCTGGTTCTCCCTCTGGTTATGTGATATTAACAGCCATTGATGATCATTGTATACATAACATTAACTCATTAAAAATGCAAAATGGTAATGTTTTAATTCTATGATTTCTTTCTCACATATTAGCTGGAGGAGCTCTAAAAAGAACTCTTTGGTTACTCTGATGTATGCTTCCCACAGGAAACAGCAGCATAAATACTTCCTTTTCCTCTATTTATCATTTCAAAAATAATGAGCTGGTTCTTCAGCTCCTCCCAAAGTGATCAGTGAAGTATTTTTTTTTCAAGCATCATTATGAACTTCTGAATTTAATCACAGCTGATATGTTTCTGTCCATTAAAGTTACTGATGCACAAATGGCCCTTCCTTGGTCAGTGAGAGCCTCTTCAAATGGACTCTTATGATATTTTGACACAACTACTGTAGTCTTTGATAGCTTACTTGCTTTCCAATAATTTCCACCAGTATTTTTTTCCAAGGTCGTCTTGTACATGTTCTAACCCCAGTCCTGAATTATCCGTTTCTTCAAAAAGTGTTGGTTACTTTTTAGTTAGAAGTGGCATTTAGAGATGACGATGTGGTACAAGGGATGTTCATTGCTGCTAGATCTGCTATTGTGTCTAGCTTTTATTCAGTGGACATAATCAGCAAAGTTTTTTGCTTCTTTGTTAATCCTCACCCGAGGATATTTTTCCCATTGATTTTTAGAGAGAATGGAAGGGGGGAAGGGAGGTACGGGGAGAGAAAAACATGGATGTGAGAGAGATACATTGATTGGTGGCCACCAGCATGCGGTCCAACTGGGGCCAAGGATGGAACCTGCAGCCCAGGTAGGTGCCCTTCACTGGAATGAACCCACAACTTTTTGGTGTGCTGCCGGCAATCTAACCACTGAGCATATGGCCAGAACAAAAGTTCTTTGTTTCTAATAATTATTTCATGAGTTGATACTGATACTTCCAATTTAAAATTATGGCATTAAGGTTTTTATTTATTTAATTTTTTTATATTTGTATCTCTGCTTTCCCATGCTGAAATTTCTCATGCTCAATGACATCATCATAATTACTCATTGTTTTATTTGAAACACAGGAACAAAACCTAAGCATAACAATGCCAACATTGTTATTATAATTACATTACAATTATGGTCATTCAAAACAATTTAGTATTATTTTGCAGTTATTTTTGTCCTCAGGATTTATTCTGCTGGGATATACAGTCAAATTAATACCTTTAAAATCACTTAGATTAGTTCTTCTCTATGTGCTAAGCATTCTACAATGCAGAGGACAGTTCCCCACAATAAAGAACTATCTGACCCAAAATGTCAACATGCCACTTCATTATATCCTGAAGGTCAGTCCACAGCAGCTTAGAAATATTCTTCCAATGGGTAGATAAATCACAGTTAATTCAATCAATACTCTACTGATGTTCATTTTAAAATGTTCCCCACTTTTGTCTTAGAATGTATAATGAAGAGCCTTGTGCCCATGTCTTTTCATACTTTTGCTAGTATATGCTAGTATTTAGAACCCTAGTTTTGGGATTACTGGATCAAAGGAGAAATGCTCATTCAATTTTGGGTGATAATTCCATATTCCCTTACCCAAAAGTTTTATCATTCGGCATTCCCAGAGCAACACAGGGTGGGGCAAAAGTAGGTTTACAGTTGTGAGTACATAAAACACAGTTTATTCTATTATTATTTATCAATTATTGTATCATTTTCTAAACAAACAACTGTATACCTGCTTTTGCCCTACCCTGTGTATAAGAGTGACTGTTTTCCCACAGCCTTGCCAACAGAGTACCTATGCAGCAAAACTTGGATTTTTTGCTAATCTGATAGTTGAGAAATGACATTTCAATATGATTTTCATTGCTTTTCTCTTACTATGAGTAGGGTTGAGCATCTTTTCCTTTTCATATGTTTAAGAGTCATTTACATTTTGTTTTCTTTTCTTTTTTCTATTCATTCATTTATTTAAATTTGCCTTTATTGTTGAAAGTATTACAGAAGTCCCCTTTGGGTTTTTTCCCACTGACCCCCTTCACCCCACACCCGCTCCTACCAAGCCTTTTCCACACTATTGTCTGTGTCCATGGACTACGCATATCAGATCTAATAAAGAGGGAATATGCTAATTGACCCTCACACCATTGCAAAGATGGTGGCGCCCACAGCCAATAAGGAGGGAATATGCTAATTGACTGCCCCACCCTCAAAGATGGTAGCACCCAAAGGCAATAAGGAGGGAATATGCTAATTGACTGCAATGCCCTCAAAGATGGCAGTGCTCACAGCCACAAGATGGTGGCGCCCAGTCCCCTCAGCCCTGCCAGGGTGGCAGGCCTGGGGGCGGGCCCGGCCACTTTGTGCACCTGCCTCCTGAGTTCCCCAGTTCCCTCAGCCCCCCAGCTTCCCAGGGCCAGACCGAGGCCCAGGCAAGCCTTGGGTGGCAGCTGCCCAGCCATCCAGGACTGCCTGAGGCTCAGGTAACCAGGGCCGGCCAAGGCTTGCACTGCCGGCAGTAGCAGCAGCAGAAGTATGATGGGGCATTGCCTTCCCACCTCTGAGGGCTCCCAGACTGTGAGAGGGGGCAAGCCGGGCTGAGGTAACCCCCCTCCAGTGCATGAATTTTCATGCACTGGGCCTCTAGTCCTATATAACAAAAGCCTAATCTGCTAAGTGTCTAGTTGGCCAGTCATACATTCAACCAATCAAACTGTAATATGCTAATGATATGCTAAAGCCACTCAACTGCTTGCTATGATGTGCACTGACCACCAGAGGGCAGATGCTCTGACTGGTAGGGGTCTTGCTGCTGGGGTCTGGCAGATTGGGACTGAGCAAGACAGGCTGGACATACTCTGGAGCCCTCCTGTGGCCCATCCTTGGCCCCCGATCATGCACTGGTGGGGTCCCTTGGCCTGGCCTGCACCCTCTTGCAATCTTGGACCCCTAGGGGGATGTCGGAGAGCCGGTTTTGGCCTGATCACTCAGGTCAGGCTGAAGGGACCCCACTGGTGCACAAATTCATGCACCAGGCCTCTAGTATGCATATAAATTCCCCTGTTAATCTCTCCACCATCCCCCCACCCCTACCTTCCCTCTGAAATTCCTGTCTGTTCTATGGTCCTATGTCTCTGGATCTATTTTGTTCATCAGTTTATTTTGTTCATAAGATTCCATATATGAGTGATAGCATGGATACTTGTCTTTCTCTGACTAGCCTATTTCACTTAGCATAATACTCTCCAGGTCCATCCATGCTGTTGCAAATGGTAAGACTTCCTTCTTTTTTACTGCTCCATTTCTTTTTCTGTTAAAATTATATCAGATCATTCTTCTATGAGTGAAATGGTCTTTGACTTTATTTTTGGAAAATATGATGATATAAATGGCAAATGTTTTCAATTTTGTCATTTATCTTTATTTTGCTCATGTAGATGTTTTGCTATGCAAAGTTTTTTTTTATTTTTGTGGTCATGTAATTGAATACATCAATCTTTTCCCTTGTTGTTTCTGGACCTTAAGTCATAGTTTAGAACATTTTCTACATTTCTAGGCTAGAGTGAACACACTCATTGTTTATAAATAACATTTACATGTTCCCTTTACTTACATTTCCATCTCTAATCCATTTGGAATTTTTCCTGGTATATTATGTGAGGAATGGATCCAGTTTTATTTTTCTCCCCACATGGCTCTCCATTTATTTCAATGCCACTTTTTAGATCAATAGTTTCCCAGAAATTTAAGAAGCCACTTTATTGTATACTAAATTTATACATTCAAATGGTGCACATCAGGCTTTTCTATTTTGTTCCATTGGTTTACCAGTCTTTTCAAGCATCACTATCAAATGTTTTAATTACAGAGGCTTTTCAGCACATTTTAATTATTTGGAAAAGCTAGGTCCTCTCTTTGTTCTTTTCAGGGTTTTCCTGGCTATTCTTGATTGTTCTTCCAAATGAACTTGACAATCCACCTACATAGCACCTGACAGAACGTGAAGCATTTTAAATTGGGGTTATGCTAAGGGAGAAATGGTTTCTTTAGGATGGAGTCTTCCTACCCAAAATCATAGTTTGTCTTTTTTCATTTGCTCAAATATACTGTTTTGTTTTTCAGAGGTGTTTTGATTTTTCTCAAATAAGTTTTGAACATTTTTTACAATTTATTCATATGCTATCTTAAATAGTCTTTTTTTCCATTGCACTATCTTTTTACTATTTTTTTTTTGCTATAAATGTAGGCTATTGAGTTTTGTAAGTTAAATTTATAACTTGTCACCTTACTAAATTTTCTTATCACTTCCAGTAGTTTTTCCATTCACTCTTTTGAGCCTTTCTGACACATAATTATGCTACATGCAATAGGTATCGTTTTACCTTTTTCTTTATAATTCCTATAACTCAAATTGTAGGGACTAATACTTACGGCATTCCTTAGACAGCAGTGGAAATAGTGACATTCTTGTCTTATTCCTGACTAATGGGCATGCCTTTTGTGATCGCCATTAAATGATAGGCAGGCATTTGGATGCATTCCAGAAAATTGTTTACTTTTAAACATACACTTAGCATGGTTATCTTCATAACTGCATGTTGGCCCAGACATGCCTTTTTTTAAAAACATATATTTTATTGATTCTTTTTTACAGAGAGGAAGGGAGAGGGATAGAGAGTTAGAAACATCAATGAGAGAGAAACATCGATCAGCTGCCTCCTGCACACCTCCTACTGGGGATGTGCCTGCAACCAAGGTACATGCCCTTGATCGGAATTGAATCTGGGACTCTTCAGTCAGCAGGCTGACGCTCTATCCACTGAGCCAAACTGGTTAGGGCCAGAGGTGCTTTTTTGAGTGAGAGAAGTAGGTCCTGGCTCTTACCTCTGTGCCAGGACCACTTGCCCATGGGCGTGACCCTGACGTGGGCACAAGCTTTGCCTGTGGTTTAAGGCAGAAAAAGGAGTGAGAAGTGTGCCTATAGAGTTTTTGGTATTGTTTTTATCTCCACTGTACTTGGAAAGTCTACTACATTCTCTGAATGTCAATTCTTTCCATTAAAAAGTTCAAGTTAACTTAGTCAAGATGCTAAAATATTTGTGTTCACAGAAGCAGTTACAGCAATGGGGGTACAGAAGCCTTTACAGCTGCAAGCCTGCCCTGACCTTTAGGAAGTTCCAAAGTCGATGTGCTCTTGAAAAGCTGGCCTCTTTCTGCTTGCTTTGTCCTGAGCCTAATCTACAGTCAGAACAAGTGTTTCTCTGTAAAAGACTTCCCTTTCCTCATTTGCTTTTTATTTCCCACAGTTGGGGCCATTTGTGAGCTCCTGGACTAACAAACAAAGCAAAGTAACTCTCAAAGATGCTGTGTTCAAAATGGTCATTGAAAGGCCTAAGGAAGTACAATGGACTCAAAGCAGGAGGAGACCTGAATGTAGGAAGTCTCTTCAGGGCTGGTTTCAATGCTGCCCACCACAAACAGTCTGGGTTTTGCAGGCTCCTCTCAACTAAGTCTGGGTGAATGCCAAGCCTGGCTTTACAAAGGCTCATGGTGGGAAGCCCACGGGGTGAGTTGCAGGGAAAAGCCTGCCTTTTACTAGAACCAATTAAGTGCTAAATTACTGAAATTCTATTCTGCCTCTGTTGGTATTTTAAAACCATATTTAAAACATTCTACCGTTGTGATTTCAAGGGTCACGCCCCTTGTATTTTCCCCAAGCTAACAAATTTTGTTTTTGAATGTATAAACATAAAAATCATGTCAGTTTTGAGTTTGTTTTACAATGTACAAACCCGTATCATCTTTGTTTCTTAATCTTTGTTATCTTTAGTTTACCAGTGTTGTGAGAATCAGAATATTTGAGGAATGTGCCCAATGTGACAATGGCAGGGCCAGACTTGAACCTGAGTCTTATGGAGCCACATTGTGAATTCATACCATTCATTCCATCACCCCATTCCATGTGCACTTGCACTCCATACACATTAATTGTAAAACACATGTGAACAAATATGGGTGCAAATATTATAGACCTTGCTATACAGAGTTCCGAATTTACAAAACAGATAACTGACATGACAGCTTTCTCTTTAGGACATCAATCATAGGGTTATTCTAAACAGAAAGTTCCCTGCTGCCCTTAAAATTAGAATTCATTTTCAAAAACTGATTGACACATAAACTGTCAGGCACAGACCTATTAGAGGCAGTGACATTTTGCCATTATTATTATTTTTTTAACAGAAAGTCTCACATTAGAGTTGGTTGCTGCCTTATTCTTTTGCTCTATGTAATTGCACTTGTCCCAGCATTTCCCTAACTTAAGTATACAAGGAAGTTTTGGGCCACTGCCCTTTTTACCTGCTATATGTGCCACGACACTACAAGAGATGAAAGAAAATCTTTGATGAGGGCAGTGTCCCTCGGGAGTCCCTTGATCTGGGGAATCATGGAGCAGCTTTGGCAAAAGTGTTGTTTTTTTTTTTTTTTCTATCCTTTTCCCTAGCACCCGCCTTTTAAGCAGGTGCAGGGTGGAGAGAAAGGATAATTCCATGTCCAAATTTTCAAGGTAAAGATTGCTTTTAAAGAAAGGAAGTTAGTAAGGAACTCGCAGCATGTCGCTGAGAGACAGAAGAGGAATGGAATTCCCATGGCTGTGGAGGACAAGGCTGACTTTAGGGATGCAGGTTCCAGACCTGCCAGCCCCAGTAAACACAGACCCTTTCTTTGGCTGAAAGCCTTGGTGGTCCATCTCAGTGAACTGGACTTGGGGGCATTAAGAATTTTGAAGATTATGTGAAAGAGGTTTTTAATCTCAAGTTTGGCTGTGGAGCATGCAAATACAGGCTGATTTTCATATCTTTATAAACCAAACCAGGACTTGAATAAGAAAAGTATATTAAAATCACAAAAACACATATCATGAGTCCCCGAATCGAACTAGTGTAACTTTTAGATTATTATTTGGGCATGGCTATCTCTGCTGTCTTTCATAAGTAACAATAGAAGCCACACATGCATAATACTGTATAGTTATCAGGTGTATTATTCCAATTTTAAGTTGAAAGGGGGGCTGTAACAATAAAACCTGCATGTGTCCAACACATCATGAAATTTCAAGGACCTTCTCATAATATTTTATTCTTACAACAACCTATAAGGCATGTAAGCCTTAGCCCCATTATATAGAAGGAACTGAGTCTCATCGAGATGGAGCTGCCTTCTGTGGTAACACAGACAGGAATTGGTTAAGTGCTGACTTGAACTTGAATCAACTGATTCAGGGTCAGTGCTCCTTCTGCTATGCCAAATGCTTCCCTTAATGCATTAAAGTGTATACTTTGTATGTATAGGTGTGCAGGGGAAAGTTCCTGAGGTGTTTCTGAGTTTGAGAAGGAAGAGTGGGTTTGTAACTCTTTACCTGTGTATATCTAGGGTGGCCACCTAACCAGTCTGTGCCTCAGTTTCTCACCAGAAAAATGAGTGTAATGGTAATAGGGTGACAGGGAAATGAAACTTAAGAATAAGACTTGCTAAATCTTATTATGCAAATATGAAGAGTTTTATATTACTATATATTTCCATCCATTGACCCTTTGAAAGAGTCATGCTCTAGATCCGATTAAATTTGCTGTGAAGATGCAGTTGCTCAGACTGGTCTGGTAGATGTTTGAGGAAAGTTGTTTAAATTCATAATTTCTCATCTTTGGAAATGTGTGTCTTTGTCGCCCGTAAGCTCGGTGGGTTGAAGAGAGGGCAGTGAGGAGGATGGGATATTATGTATGGCTGGCTATGAGACATTCTATTCTAATGGCCACAGGGGTGCCATGTTCCCAAGGCAGCCAACCTTAAAAAGCGTCCCCCTGGTAACTAGCAGGGCTAGGCAAGTTGCTCTTCCTGCCTTAGAATTCAGTTGTGCCTTTGAGAGGCAGCACAGTGTGTGGTTCAGAGATAAGGCTCTGGAATCCAACTGCTTTTGTCTGAGCCCGGATCTACCCAAGTTACTGAACCGTGCTTTGCCTTAATTTCCGTATCTGTAAAATGGGCATGACAGTAGGGGATTAGTTTGTGAATTCAAAGGGGCTTGACTAGTTCAGGGAAGCCAGATGGCAGGACTGACAAGCTCAGTGACCAAAAGAAACCACACTGGTTGGTCTGATCAGAAATTCCTAAGTGGGCAGGTCACAGCAGGTAGTCATGTCTCAGGCCTGTGGTTTCCTTAGCAAAGATCAATCTTTACTTTAAAGTGAGCTCTGTCCATTGTTCTCATGCATGTAGGATCACATACCTTCAACATCACAGAGTAATGTTCTTTTCTAGACCCCTGGAAGGCACAACAGCAGGCACCAGAACACAAGACCATAGAACTGCTCGTAACTATCCTATTCCCTGCATACCATCTCTGTGTGCTGTAATGGTTAATTATTAACAATCAGGTATGTGTTTCCATTCTGCTTTTTACCCAAACCTAGAGAATTCCCTGCTTTGCTTTCTCCCGCTCCTTAAGCTACCACCGATGGATTTCATGCACCTTCCTTCCATCTTCTTTGATTTTAATGTATGAAATAGCTGTCATTCTCCAGAGCATTTGAGGTCTTGTTCCCTGGCCTATGTCAACAGTGTGGCTCAAATAAGCTTATGAAAATTCTCTGTAGGTTTGGATGTCTCTTAGGTGGACAGTTTCCTATTTCAAATGACCAGACGTAACAGTTTAAAACGACACTCATTTATCATCTCCTAGTTCTGTAGATCAGAAGTTTGAGTATGGTAAGGCTCAACTGGGTTCTCTGCTAGCGTCTCACAAAGCTGAAAGCAGGGATGTGTTCATTTCTGGAAGCTCTGGGGATGAATCAGCTCCAATTTGGCTAAATCCAGTTCCTTGAGGTTATAGGCCTGAGGCCCCTTTGTCCTTGCTGGCTGTCAGCAGAAGCCGCTCTTAGCTCCTCAAGGCTGTTCACGTTCCTTGTCATGTTGCCGCCTCCACACTCAAACCAGTGGGAGTGTTTCAGGTACTCTCACAGTTGGAATCTCTGCCCCTTTTGCTGCATCTTTTCTGACTTCAGCTGGAGAAAGTCATCTGCTGAGGGGCCTGTGTGATGAGACTAGCCCGCCTGGATAATCTAGGACAGTGGTTGGCAAACTGCGGCTCACAAGCCACATGTGGCTCTTTGGCCCCTTGAGTGTGGCTCTTCCACAAAATACCACGGCCTGGGCGAGTCTATTTTGGAGAAGTGGCGTTAGAAGAAGTTTAAGTTTAAAGAATTTGGCTCTCAAAAGAAATTTCAATCATTGTACTATTGATATTTGGCTCTGTTGACTAATGAGTTTGCTGACCACTGCCCTAGAGTAATGCTATTTCTGGTGCCAGTCATGAACTATTTGTTCCCATTCCATGACATTATATATGTAGAAACTGGGAGTAAGTTTTTAAAACCTTGGGGGTAATTCTTGGAACACAGAAAGCACTCAACAATATTGGATGGTTTTAGGCAAAGAGAAGACTGTGTCAAAGAGCCATCAAAAATGGCCACCCTGGGAGGGAGCCTCAGGAACTAGGAAAAGTCAGAAATGCACCTCTGGTGTGCTCCAAGTCCTTGACAAGTTCTGTCTGGTTTGATCTGCATTGAGGTTACTTCAGGGATCATCTTGCACTTCCATCCCAGGACAAGTCAGCAAGTGTCCAGAACAGTCCTCCATGAAAAGCCTGGGATGCAGTGCTGAGTCACCCCCTTCCCCAGAGCACTGGCTCAGGCTCTCATTCATGTCTCACAACCACCTGGGTGGCAGTCTCCATGATACAGATGGTCACCTAGGCTAAGTGATGACAGTAATACTAGCAGCCGTAGCTAATATTTATTAAGAACTTACTGTGTTTAGACCTCATGCTAATACTCTGTATCTATAAATGCATGCAACCCACAGCAATTCTAATGATGCAGGTGTGAGTCTGCCCATTTTACAGATGCAAGGACTAGAGTGCATAGAAATTATCGACCTGCACCTGCTGGAGGGTATTCAGCTACTACGTGGAAGAGCTGGGATTAGAACACGGATTTATTGCTACCGAGCCCATGCTGTCAAATACTCTGCTGTATTACATAAAGTACAATAACATCCTTCATAAAATCAACAACTATTTTATGCAGAGGCCCTTGTCCATCTCACCAGGAGGTTTCTGCATATGTTGGGAGGCTCTGTTCTTCCATTTAGTACATTGGCATCTTTGCAACTTGACCTCCACAGAGCCATTTTACAGTCTGCGCTCACGTTGGGGAATGTTAGTAAGGAAAAGGATGTTTATTCATCACCAGATAGTGTAGCTCTGAGGCACGAGAATCCTGTGAGTTGGGAGAACAGGCCAAACCAAAGATGAAGGAAGCATTTTCATGCAGACAGAGAGCCTCGAGGCTCAGATTTATTTGACATTCGCCAAGTAGACTTCCACATGTTGTTTATGGCCGATTGAAACGTGTGTCATACCATGTTTTATGATTCCAGATGAACAAAGTAGAGAAAAGTTCCCAAAGGGAAACTGAGCAGGTGCTTGGGGGCTCCAGGGCATTTATTCAGTTATACGGTGAAGGGTATCTGTTTGATGGTGGAATCGTTACAGTCAAGGTTGGAGCATGCTTTAGTGGTTTCTAAAAGAAACCTAGGATGATTTGCTTTCCCCAAACATCCTCTTGTAAAAGTGTCCTTGATGCGGAGGGCTTTGACTGCCTCAGAGAACAGCTGCTGTCACCACTGCCAGAGGGGTTGTGGCACGTGTGAGCAGAGGCTGATTGGCAGAGGATGGTGGGGTATCCAGGCCCAACACAGCCCGGTAGACAGAGTGATGGCTTTTTGATGGTAATAATGATGACATACAAGCTTATACTTTGGAAACTGTTAGTTCTCATTTCTTGAGAGGGTCATGGCCCTGGGGACACAGAGTAACTTGGAAGCTTTTGACAAGAAAATCTCTTGATACCCTTTATTAATCCACTTAGCTTAGCTTGGCCTTACCAAGGGGAGGCTCCACGTTCACCCCAATTCTCTAACTCCTTCCCAACTTCCCTGGCAATCATTAGTCTGAAATAAATTCCATATTAATTTTAGAAAACTAGGTACACATTAGTGATCTGTTTTTAAAATCTGAATCACGGTGACCTCAGGCATCTAGTACAGCTCCTAGCACATGGTATGCATAAAGAAATAGTTTGAAATAGATGCTGTTAACTGCTTTCTCGTTGGGTCCTAATGAAATTCTAAAATACAAGTTTCATTGATAATTATTTTGGTTTACATGAATTGGTTCTGTGCTTTGGATCCAGCATGCCTGCCATATAGGTCCTGTTGAATATGTAGTGTCTGCTATCATTTACTCATTCTAAAAATACTTAATATATCTCTAAAACATCCTGGGAATATTGAATTACCATTTAATTCAATTATTCTAAAACCCTGCAGAAAAGTATGGAAATGAATAGGGTTCCATGCTTTATTTGTATTTTACTCAAATATATCTTGTGTTTTTCAGTGGTGCTAAAAAGTTGAGGTTGAATATGCTAAGACATGTCTAATTTAAAAAGCCTGATTTAAATTTCCACTTAAAGTGAATTAGCACTGAAGACTTAGCAGTACTGCAAGTGGGTTATTTTATACTAGAGACCAAGTGCATGAAATGCATGCACAGGTAGGGTCCCCAGGCCTGGCCAGTGATCAGGGCTGATCATCACCTTCCGGCTGCCGGCTGGGGCCTTTCTTCGTTCCATGCTGCCCCCTGGTGGTCATGCATGTCATAGAGAGCAATCGAACTCCCAATGGGACAATTTGCATATTAGGCTTATATATATATATATATATATATATATATATATATATATATATATATATATATATATATATATTAGGCTGGTGTGATTCCTGTATGATGTCAACCACAGTGTCCTTTCCTGGTGTCCTGAAAACACCCTGAAACTGTACAGATTTAGGGAGGGGGACCATGTGATTTATTGTCTCAACTGGAGCAATTTTAGGAGTTAATGAAATAATATTAATTATATCAATGCCACAGGAGCGAATGGGACCCTCTCAGGCAAATAGGATCCTATAGTCATCCCAGGAAGGGACCAGGAGCGGTCACATGCAGACTGCCTTAACTTGTGCATGTCCCTCCCTTTCTAGGTTTCTGTTTATTTAGATGAAAGTTAAAGGGTTGTACTATAATAATCCTTATTGTTTCCTAGGAATCCTAGCATTCTGTGATTATGAAGAGTCAAAGGAGTCTCACCATATTTTTGAAACCTCTTCAAATTAAGAGGCAGCTGCATAGACAAGCACATGAAACACTCCTCCTCTTATCTCCTTTACAAAACTACATAGTTACAAAGGCTTACATCATATTTTAAACACATCAACACTTGCTTACTTCAGGGCTGGCAAACATTTCACCTTCACTACCTAAAGGACTGTGTTGCGGAGGATTCTGAGGACACCTGGGCTCAGCGGGGAAAAGGATCTTGATCAATAGTGATGGCCTCTGGGGTCATGGGAACCGGAGAGGGAAGTGGGAAAGCTTATAGGACGTGTGTGTGCGCGCGCACGTGTGTGCCAATCTTCTGTCATAACTGGACTAAGGTATCTGATACTAAAATAAAAACAAACAAAAAACCTTTTCTCGTATTTAGGGTAAATCTGCCTCATACTGATAGTTAACATTGTGTTAGTCTCACCTAGAGATTTTCTCCTCCTTGATTCCATGCCCTTTCATAGCACTCATAGCAGAGCTCAAGGAGTGGTCCTCAACTGTGGCTGCCTGTTAGAATCCTGTAGGGGTAGAGCCCAGGCTTTAACAACCACTAGGTCCCTCCAGCACTCCAGGCTAAAATGGGAGGTGGGAGTCCGGGCACCTGGGTCCCAGTCTTTGTCTTTATTAATGCGTGCGACTTTAGGTATATCATTGATCTGATGGCAGTTTGTAAAATGAAGTTGGACCCTTAGGTATTCTCTAGCTCTAACTTACTGTGACTAACAAATGAGGTGAATAATATCACAGTGTGTTAACTCAGACAATGTAGATGTTCTCCTCTTTGTAAATTCAAGGAAAGCTGATGTCAAAGAGATAAATCTACAGCAAATGATCAGGGAACAAACACATCTCACTCTCCCATACATGAACAATCACGATTTCTGGAAAGAAGCAGCTCAGCTATACAATACCTGCAATAGGATCCTTTTTTTGGTTGTGCTCTCAAATGATTTTTTTTAAACACTAGAGATCCATGGACCTAATTTACTATGTCCAATGCATTTTGCAATTGTTTACAACTCTGACTTTAGCAAACCTTTCAGTAAGCTCACTATTTAGCAACTTGATGTCTTACCTGAGTGACAGCAACGTTTGTCCCGTCTGTGACTTCCACAGTCATATTATAAATGGATCTCTGCTCTGCATCCAGAGGTTTGGCAATGACAATGGTCCCAACACCCTTCTCTGCGTCAAAAGAGCTGTCAAAATTCCCCCCTGATGATTTCACAAAAACAACATCAAATTAGCATATCTGAGAATTTATTACATGGGTTGAAGCACATTGCTTTAAAGTGAGCTCTTATATAATAATATTTTTGACAGGCATCCTTATGTTTTAATTTTGTACATAATAAATGGGACCTCTTTATATCTAACTTAATTCATATTGTAAAACACAGCTGCTACAATACATAACAAATGTCACCCCAAAATAATGTATTGTAAAGAAGACCTCAGCACTAATGTTAAGAGTAGTGAAGCATAAACTGACTCCATAAAATATTAAGAAAACTAAAGACCCATCAACCCCTCATAGCTCCTGGGCTAGGGATTTGTATAACCGTTGGCTTTTCCAAAGTAGATTAAATTCTAAATAAACAGTCCAGTTATGATGAACAAAAATGAGTAGACATTCCTAATTCTATTCCAGGATTGATGGTAAACATTTGGTTGCTAGAATTCAGAGTCTCCCCGTTACATGTTAAAAATAAAATTATAAATACTGGAAAAAAAGAAAAAGCAAAAAAAAGAGAGGAATTTCATATAAAAATTTTTATATCTGCAAGTTGGGATATTTATAGAAATGTTTTTATGCTATTTTGACAATGTGAATTATTTTTCTCCCTCCAAAGTAGAAAGTTTATGGGAGACATACAAAATGAAATCTGGAAAGAAGTCGAGGAAAAGATTAGCTTATGTATATCAAGTTATAAAACAATTAACTAAAAAAATGTAGAAAACCCTACTTGTCCCCTCCTGGACCAGGTATAATCTATAATCTGTGAATGAGGCACTGAAGACAATACAGGCCTTGCAAAGTTATTGTAGATGTTTTCCATTCCTGTGAACCAAAGTATGGTTTTTGACTGTTCTAAAATGAAAGATTTATTTTTAGGGGAAAGAGAAGATAATGGTTTATACCATTTATAGGCTAGAACAATTTTAATTAAATACCAGTATATGTTTGCAAGCTCTATTTATTTTTGTCTGAAATTTCATGATGTGAATTTTGCTCTTAGACAGTAATTTTATTTAGCTACAGCTCAGAAGGCAATGCATTTACTGAATTTCCTATTTTAGAAAAGAAATCTTGAGTTCTTTTACTGTCAGCATTCTTTTCCTTTCATTTTGCTGATCAATGAACAATACTATATACAATTTTTATGATATTATCAATGAGCAGGTGAGTTTAGGGAAAGGAGAATTTTACTTGAATTACTAGAATTTGATATACAGTGACACAAAATAAATACAGTAGCTGCCCCCCTTATCCACAGGGAATAAGGGGAGACTCCTTATCTAAATGCCAGAAACCCAGGATAGTACTGAATTCTGAATACACTATGATTTTTCTGACACACACACACCTATGGTAAAGTGTAATTTGTAAATTAGGCTCAGTAAGAGATTAACAATATTAACTAATAATAAAATAGAACCATTTTAACAATACATATTTTGTAATACAGGTTATATGAATGTAGTCTCTCTCAAAATACCACCTACTGCACTCACCCTTCTTCTTGTGATGATGTGAAACGGTACAATGCATAAGTGAGGTGAATGACATAGATATTTTCAGAACGAGGTTGACTGCAGGTAACTGAGACCGGAGAAAGGGAAATCACGGATAAGGGGGCACTGCTGTACCATGCTTAATTAAAAAAAACTTGGTCACACATATCTCAAATGCTTATTGCTTGCAGCTGTCATATACACTTAAGATTATTTAATTGCCAGAGAGAGCATAATTGCCCTTGACATTTCATTAAAGTTATGGAGATACAGGGGTACCATCGAATTGCTTGGAGAAGGTACATTTTTCAAGAATTTCATCTAAAAAAGAGACTCATCTTCCAATTAATATCTTTAACTGGTTTACTGAGAACTAAATGTTAATTATAAATTTAAAAAAGTATTTTGAAGAACAGGATAAGAAGAAAGAGGAGGAAATCTAGGCTGAAGAGGAAAGCAAGCCCTTGGGTCACCAAGTCTTCTCCAAGGGGGATGTCTCATGTGGATTACCACGTGAAATAAAATGTAAGGCTGATTCAAAGGTCTGGAATAAAGATCTTAATGAGCAAAGGAAAATCATTTGCTATCAAGTGGTACCTTCTGAAAAAAACTTTGCCAAGGAAACTTTCAAATCTCCTCAGACCTGTGTAGAAAAAAAAAAGATAAGAATGCAGCTTCTTAAGAAATTTCTTAAATTACATTTCAAATCACTTTTAGAATGTTTTCTTAACTAAGAATTACAGTAGCTCTGGTTTAACTTTCAACTGCGGTCTGAAAACATTAAGTAGAAAATTTCAGAAATAAACAATTCGTAAATTGCTTGTTCTTAGTGTGATTGAATCCTGAACTGTCCAGCTCTATCCTGCCCCGGGCATGAGTCATCTCTTTATCCGGAGCATCTATGCTGTTTATGCCTCCCTTGGTTATCTCTAATTTGCACTCAAATAACCCGTATTTGACTTAATTAATGGCCCCAAAGCTCAAGACTGTTGATGCTGGCAAGTCAGATTTGCCAAAGAGAAGGTGGAAGGTGCTTCGTTTAAGTGAAAAGGTAAAAGTTCTCAACTTGGAAAGAGAACAAATCTTGTGCTGAGCCTGCTTGATAAGAGTGTATTTTCTATTTGTGAAATTGTGAAGAAGGAAACAGACATGTGTGCTAGTTTTGCTGTTGCACCTCAAACTGCAAAAGTCACTGTCACAATACATAGTAAGTGCTTTGTTAGGATGGAAAAGGCATTAAACTGTGGGTAGAAGACATGAACAGAAAATGGGCTCCAACGGATGGCTTCGTTTTGTGCCAGGAAGGATGTCAGCAAGGGACCCCTGAAACAAGTGACACCAAGCCATTTGTTGTAAGTAAGGGCAGGTTACACAGAGTCAGGACAAGGTTTAGACTGAAAAATAAAAACTATTGGAGAGAGAAAGACCACATGCACATAACTTTTATTACAATACATTGTTACAATTGTTCTATTTTATTATTAATTTTTATTGTGAATCTCATACTGTGCCTAATTTATAAATTAAACTTCATCATAGGTATGTATGTACAGAAAAAAACCCCCAGTATATACAGGGTAGGGTACTATCCACTATTTCAGGCATCCACGGCGGGTCTTAGACATATCTCCCAAGGATAAGGGGAAACTATATTATATTTTCTTAAATCTGAGGACACTGATTGTTTTTGGGGGTGAGGGTGGAAAAAGAGGTCACCTTTCAACATCAATTATTTTATAAGATGAAAATTTATAGATTAAGACAAAATAGAATTTATGCAAATTATAGAACTTTGGATTAGAGAACATGCAAGCAAAGATGTCTGGTTTCAGTTATTGTCTAAATGGGGCAATCCTATATGTTCTCTCTCACCTGCTCAAGTCTCACATTTTCCTTGGGGTCCTAGGCAGACATACATGATCATTTCATGTGCTTAGTAGCATAAAATGGACTTACTTTATATATGGCATATACCTAGTAGATTGTGAGCTTTATTATTCGTTATTTTTCCTATCAAATAATATTTCTGGCTACGTTTAGGGCTGTAAATTTTTGTAGTTCTCTCTCTTCCGCTGTATGTGTGTGTGTCTCCTTCATTCACCTTTACTGTTTCAAATATTCTAGAATAGAAACCTTTAAAGGGGTCAGGGAGACAGACAAAAAGCAGACCAAGGAGCGCCTGAGAGAGCCTGTGAGGTCACTCTCAGTCCATCAGCATGGCTAACAGCTGCTGCTCATTGCCTCCAGGGTGTTTGCTCCCAGTTAAACCAAGATTTCATGTAAAACAAGGTTCCCAAAATCTTGCCTTGTGTTTTAAAATGAATTTCTGACAGGGGACACAGAACCTAGACCAGCAGTTCACCATCAACCCTCACACAATTTAATAACCTACCACTTAAGCATTCCATCTCATAAACAACTCCGTCTCTCCCCCTCCCCTCCCCGCCCCGGGCTAATCTTTCAGGCTCCCTTTTAGCCTGAAAGGTGATTTGATTTCATAGCAATTCATCTGGGGCAAGATCTCAGATGGAAGGAGTCCATTTCCACTAGCAACATTCCCTTTAACCAAGCTGTGCTTCCTCAGAGCCAGTAACACAACATGCAAAGCCAGAGTGTGCTGCTGCGGCAGCCTTAGCTCAACAAAAGGGGGGAGAAGAAAGGGCACCCCAGTGGGTCCGAGTTTCAACAAAGTGGGGAATTGGAAGAGTCACAGCCCGGGCGTTGCTGCAGGGGTGTGCGGCAGAGATGGTTAAAGCGAGGTTGTGAACAGCCCACATAACAGGTAAGTCACGTTGGGGACATTCCTCTGTGACTGTTTTCCATCAAGACAGGTGTAATAGGGTCAACAAAGAGCAGACGAGGCATCTTAGATATCTACTGGGTTCTAAAATTAAATACAGCAAGATGGAATGTCCTAAAAAACTTTAAAAAAATGGGACAAGAATGAAAATCCTATGAGCCAGCAGCTACTGCTTGAATGTGCTAGGCAGCAGGGTGTTGGGCCACAATTTGGTCGTTTTTCTCTAGGAAGGGCGCAAAGCATCACCATCTCCCCATGGTGAGACCCAGTAGTGAGTATCCCTCTCAGAGAAGCTTCCGGGCCCCTCCCCTAGCATTTGATTCCATTCCACTCTCTGTGCAATTATAAAAATATCAACCCAAACCTAGTAGTCACCAAGGGGAATGTGTTATTTGAGAAGCTTCCAAACCACTGAGCTGCTGAATTTCAATGAATTAAGGGAGTCGTTCACAAGCTGTTCATTCAAGTTCCACGTGTACACTGAACTTAAGGGGAAAACGCTAAACATTTGATCGTGAATAATTTTCTTCCTTGGAGTGAAGCAAGCACAGCACGGGGCTGAAAAGGGCATTTACATGGAGGGCAGGAGATGTGGGGCAGAGGTCAGGAAACAGTGGTAGGAAGGAAAATGCCTTCAAGATCTGATTTAAAATTCACTTTCTTAAAACAATGAACATAGAGAGTACTGCTTAGGCTTTTTACTATTTTCCTAACATCTCTCCGGGTGTGCTCCCATGGCCTATATTGTTGCTATGGAGAAAAGAGATGCCTATTTGGGATCAAATTAGGGGCAGAGTGCAGAATAGGAGAAATGAAGTGTTTGATGTCAACTGAACATCAATTGAGCAAACGTCACCTGGACGGAGAGACAGCTATGTTAGAAATGGTGCATAGACATGGTCTCTTTCAGGAGGGTGGGTAAGAGTGTTGTGATAAAGACATGTGACCATTTGGTCAGAGAAGACCCAGACACGTCCAAGCTCTGGTCAGAGAACAAGGCTGCTGCTAGTGCTACCAAAGAGTTTAACTTGTCCATGTGATCCAACCCTAAAAAGGGAGGGCTCCATTGGGGACAAGGTTCAAGAGGGACAGGTGTTAAGCTTATGAGACAGAAGCATCCAAGAACCCAGAGTGTGCAGAAACCGATGACAATAAGGGGCCAGGCAGTCCCTATCCACCTGCAACACAGAAAGGTATTTCCGCCTGAGTTGGTCCTGTGTGCTAGCTCACACCATCAGAAAAGTATTTCAAGGAATAGCCTGTCTCCTCTCTGCACATTGAGTGAGGTAAATGCACAAAGATATTGTCATTGTTTACTATCTACAAGGAAAACTTTTTCTAGCCTAAGTCAGATCTGAAGCTACAAAAGTGGGTGGCAACACCCCCTATCAATCTGTGGGTGAAGAGGAATTACTTGAGGTGGGCAATGACGGTGGTCTTTACAATACAAATATTTGCCATTGGGATAAAGATATGGGGACTGAACAGCGAACCTCAGTGTGTGCACATTAGCAAGTATGTAAATCACAGAGCTACTGAGTTGAAATTAGAGTCTCCTGAGAAGTGTGAAGATATGTGATAAAGCCACAAAGGATTATGGGTTAATTTTGTTCCCTTCATTTACCCCCCCCCCTCCCTTTTTAACACACAGAAGGAACATGCTGAGCATTGGGCTGTTTAAACACAGAACAGCTGAACTTTATTATGTTTCCTTTTAATAACAGCTTTCTTAACTAGGTTACAAGTTGGGCTTCTGTTTCTGGAAGCTAAGCAGAGTCTAGCTGTATAACATCTTGTGAGCAGTGGTCTCTTTGGAGACACAGGAAAGTGACTGGCAGATCCTTGGGGCAGAGAGTCCATGCTTGGGAACAAAATCATGCTGGCCGTACAGTTTTTGTGAAATCATATTTTGGTGGGAGGAAAGAAATGCAATTAAACAAGAATCGAGTAGATGTATAACTATGGAAATGAGACTACTCTCAGGGGGATAAGCATGCTGAAACACTGTGCTCACTTAACGAGAATTCGTCCGTTACAGCAGTTGTCAGCTGTACGTGCTAGACCAGGATATTATGTTCTCTGTTACTCTGAGTGTCAGTATAGGTGTCTGAATGCACTAGGTTTATAGTGGAAGCCTGCCTTGACTCCCCTTGGAAGAGTCATAGAGTATTCACCTGGGAAGACCTACTTTAACCTGAGACCCTGTTTCAGATCCATGCTCACACTGTATGCCTCATGTCTATTCTTAGCATTCAATTATAGTGCACTGCTAAGTTTCTTAACCATTGGAAGTACCGTTCTCTCTTGCCCCTATTGTTAGCTTGGCCAGGAAAGATGCTTAGTAAGGAGAAAGGGAAGAGAGAGGAAAGTTTCAATGGCTAAGGATAAATAAGCAAGAAATCTTAAAAGTGAGAATGAACGTTTGAATATAATAAAGAAAACAACAGGCTGTTGTCTGCAGATTGGAAAAAAAAGATTGTTAGATTAGAAAAGATTTTCAAAGGGGGATTTTGTGGAAGAGGGACGCACCTGGGGAAAATATTTTATTTTTGCAGTGAAATAGAGAGTTGGTGTTTCAAGAAGTTGGGTAGATGTGGGGGTGGAAATAAAGTCATGTTCTGTTTGAGCCTCCAGCTAAGTAAGCTCTGTTTGTAGGAGAAGCTTGGCTAGAGGTTACCGGTGAAATCTCTGTGATGGAAGCATCACAAACCAGAGGGACAACCCTGTGGTCTTCATTAAAGGAGCTACTGAGGACACTGAATCTGAGAGGATTCTATAGGAAGAGTACAGTACTTAGAAACACAAAGAGGGAGAAGCAGAAAACTGATGCCGTGGTTTTGACAGTGATTCCCAGACATACATTTGGAGCAGCCTAAAGGGACTCTAGAGAGGGCTCTCATTTGCAAACTGCCCCTCTCAGTGCGGTGGTGGAAATGGCTGGGAATGCAATGGAAGGTCACATTCACTCAGCTGATCTCAGGTGGCATCACAGGGTTAATGCATTGTCTACCTGGGCCATCTTTATCGATCACCATTGTTTATCCCACACACCCTCAGTGGACCACAACAGAAGCATTGGCAGAAGGAAGGAATGAGGAGACAAAGGACTTGACCTTAAGGTTTATGAATGGAGATAGGAGAAACATGAATGAAAACATATAATAGCACTAATAATGCTGATATAAAACATGCAAGGTAATATGCAGTACTACTAGGCATGCTTAGCTGTACGTAAACACACACACACACACACACACACACACACACACACGCAGGAATGCTGAAGAACTGCAAACTTGACTTGGCTAACTGGGGTCAGATGGCTGGTCAGAATGAGCATCAAAGAAAGGTGTGCTTGCAGCGCTTTTGTAGAGGGTGGGCAGGGAAGGTAGTGGGACATGCTGAGGGTCAGGAGGTTGCATGCACAGATCACACATGGGACAGAAGCAATGTTGTCAGGCTGTCCAGGTGCTTGCAAACTGGACTGTCAGGGAAGGAGGGAAATAAACTGGTGGCTGATGAGAGAGGGAAGCTCCTCCCACAACTAGGGGCAGCACCCCAGGAGGCCCGTTGCCTATTGGGTTTGGACTACACTCCTTTGGGTTACTTAAAAGAAGTCACTATCACACATGCCCCTGGAGGCATGGCACCAAGGACACATGTTGACATTGAAATGCACTTTCTGAGATTCCACCTGCGAGTGGTGGCAAAGGAACCACCAAAGCAGAGAGCACAGACAACCAGGCGATGCATAGAGGCAACCCTTTGTTCCACCAAGAAAGAGAAAGCTGCATCAGATAATAACTCAATGAGCTGAAAATTACTGAGAAGATACAGAAGCAGAGACATCTTTCATGGATCAGAGGAGGTTCCATTTCAAATGCATTAAGCAGAGATGAGGAAGGACTTGAAAGCTTGGAATGAGGATGGCCATGTACAGGAATGCTGTGATTAATGCCAATTAAGTGAAACAGAGACGTTCTACCATCACTTCAGAAGATGAAATATGTAGAAAACAAGCCCTTTCTTGCTTGGAGTTTGGAGGACCCTCTACTGAGGTCTGGTTGGGGGTTATGAGGCATGCGTTTTCTGTGCCTCATTGAAACAGACGTGGAATGTTCTAAATGTCTTTCCCAGATCCAGTCATTCCTGGGAAAGAAAGGCAGGTTCCTGCCCATCCTTTCCAGGCAGTGACATGTGGAAGGAAATGACTCCCACAGACCAGCAATCTGGATTCCCCACCTCCCACAGAGAACTGTGGGAAGTCAGCTCTAGCTCAGCCGAGTCAGATCCAGGGCTGGCAGACACTCTCCCCTCTCTCCTTTGAGCAATAGCCTAGGTTTCCTGGTCCTCAGCACTTATTTCCTCTCCATCGCTCTCCCTACGGGTTTGTTGAGGGCAGCAGTGCTGTTTCACCCTCTCCTTTTGCAGCCTGTGTGCTTGCTTGCTTGCTTTCAAGGAATTCAAAGGTTGGCTCCCAAGGTCTATCCTGCGTGCTTCCATCTGCTTTCTCTATTCAGCTCTTGAGGGAAGCTCTCACTGGCTATATATCCTGGTTCCATTTCCTGCCCTTCCTTTTGTGGAGAGCAGCCAGGAAACTTTTCCTGGTGGGGTTTTTGGGGCTAGGAATGGCATTACTGCTGCATAACAGACTATTTGGGATATATTTTACTTTACTTCTCAATTGGAAAAGGCCCAGTTAAATAAACCAACCTACAAAAAAAGATGAAAACAAAACAACAAAAAGCCCAGGATACCTCAAAAACAATGAAAAATAAATCAAAACAACCCCCACTGGAAACCCAAACCCCATCCAACCTCAAACAAAAGAGTCACTGGATACGAGTAATACAATCGCTGTTAGAGGCCGGTATGAGGTCTGTGGGCTGCACTTCAGCCTGTCACAGGCGGTTATGAAAGATGTCATTTAATTCGCTTAAAAAAACTGTAAAAGGCAGATTGGATAGTTGTATTTTAGCAAATGTGTTTGCACTAAGGGTACCTTCTGTTGAACAGTTCTGCCCACAAGCTGTCTGTAGAATATAGAACATCTCTCGAGCATGCTTGCCACCTTGAAGCAGGGCAGTCGGGAGCAGAAAAAAAAAAGAACAGAATGCAGAAAAAAGGTGAAGAAAAAGAGAGAAATGAAGGACAGCAAGTCTAGTACCATCAATACATTTAGAAATGAGATTAGCCAAGTGTGACAATAGAATTTAAATGACACACAGAAAGACATTAAGATTGCAGTAAATAACGGACTATGGAAAATCCAGCCAGAGAGCACTTTCTGTTCAGCTTAGCTATAGAGTCGGAACGAAAGCACATGTCTATTACTCATTTTACTGGCTCTTTTGCATTCCAGCACTATACATGTTTCAATCTTAGCACTGGTCATTAGTGTTTTTTTCTTAATTTGTCTTTTGTTTTTTTTTTGTTTGTTTTTTTTTTGCTAGTTGCTCCAAACAGTCAATGATCACATTGCCCCATACAGCTCTGGAGGACTCAAACTTACCAACTATGTCAAACCACAGAGGGGTGTTAGCTGGCTGCACAGACACAACCCCCACAATCTCGGTGACTCTATCGCTCTCCATGACTGTGAAGTTATAAAATGGCTCATCGAAGGTTAGTGGTATAGGTGAAGGGGGTGGTTTTTTAATCCATTCAATGTGGAGACGGGCCGTGGAGGATTTCTGTGGGCGCCCATTGTCCACCGCCTTTATCTACTCACACACGGAGAGAAAACAGAAAGATGTCTTAGAGCTCGGATCCTTGCGGACATTTGGATCTGTCACTCATACATTGTTGAGCAGAATGTACGTACTCATCAGAGTGTCAGCAAAGGGAAGAAGAGAGTGGAGATTTGGGAAGAATGAGTTCAGGAACTGGAAGGGAAACAGCTTCAACTTGGTCACATGGGGGTCCCATGCCACATTCACCAGAAGGTGATTTGGACCACAGTCAACCTTATACATGTGGAAAACTTGAAAAACAAATGTTGCACTTACAATTCTTAGCTTTTTATGGTCATGAGTGATAGTTACATGAGTAGAAATAGCTCATTTGATTCTTTATACCTCTGAGGGTGATGCTTGAAAGGGAATAAAGTACATTGTGAATCTCTCATTAAGTGAATAAAGTGTGTACACAGAAGTGTGTGTGTGTGTGTGAATGGTTATGTTTTGCAGCTCCCTCCTTCTGCTTCTGCTTCTGCTTTATTCTGGAGAAGGATTCCACTCCCACAGTCCAGGACGAGTGGAGTAGGTGTGGGAAAGGCAGCAGCCTTGCTCTAACTGCCTCAGAGGCCCTTCAGTTATGCCAACTGACTGATGGTAAAGAACTCTCTTGATGGGAGCATGGGTAGTGGAGTGGAAGAGAGGGTGTTAATGATTCTTCTGTATGGTCTGATGTAAAAGCCAAGGAAAGCATGTCTCCTCACCCATATGTGCAGGGTTAACTGCTATGGTATCCTAGACTTAAATTGTGTGTGTGTGTGTGTTGGGGGGGTGGGGGCAGGTAAGTATAACAAGCAGACACCACTGAGAGAAAAGAAAAACAAGGGATTTTAAAAATATCAGATTGAAATGAACATTTATAGGTGCATGGGTAATAGTTACAGCCTTTAAACACAGTGGCACTCCTAGCTCCCTAGTGCTTGTGTTCATGGATGATCACTTTGCCCTGGTTCCCTAGGAGCAGAGCCCGAGACAGGGATTTGAGTACAAATTATTTTTGGGTGGAGGAGAAGTGTTCTCAGGAGAAAGGAAGTGAAGAAAGGAAGATGGACAGGGGGAAGATGTTAAGCAAGGATGTGGTCTCAATTAAAGTCTAATCTCAGCCTTATCCCATAGGGACCTTGGAATCATTAACTGCACCACTAAACTGGATCCACCTGGAGGCTAGGGGGGTTGGAGTTTTGTAGCAGGTGTTGGTCAGTCATTGGTTGTGGCCTGTTGGGCTGGGGTGGGAATGTGGAACCAAGAAGTTCAATCAAGGATGACTCTCTGGAGAAGAGGGCAGCTCTGAGCCTTTAGCAGCCAACATCCAGTCACATCAGTTTGGGGATAGCTGCACAAGCCTAGTAAAGGGAATCTGGGTGGGCATCAATGGCATCCACTGCAGTCCATGCCATCCTCACAGATTCCCATTGGTAAGTCTCACACCTGCAAAAGCACTTACTACATCAGAGCTTCTCATGGTACAAACAGGGCTAGTTTTTTATTATCTTCTCTTCTGTGCCCACTGTTCTGGATGCATTACTGAGCAGGGAAAGAACCCAAGTCCAGACAGTAAAAGTGAAAAGGTAAATTAAGGGACGAAGGGCATCGTTTAAAACAGTAAAGAATGGACTGTATAGAGCAGAGAAGGTTGAGGACTAATAGAAAGATGGCAGATGGTGCTAACTCATGCCATTTGTTGGGTACCTAGAAAATGCCCATCATTTGTAGAATGATCAGTCCCCTTTCTGGCATAAGTATTATATGTCTAACGTGGTTAGGGGTGGGGGGAGCAGGCTGGCATCTTAGACATGGGAGTTTAAGTCTCTATTTGAGATGATGCTCATGTCTGTTTTTAATTTTCTAACACTGAAAAATTTAGTCACTTTTTACTTAAGGTCCCCCCCCCACAACACACACTTTTTAGAGAATAAGCATAACTGTGATTTGTGTCTCACAATTCACAGTTCATGTTCTATCACACTGTCAACAATTATAAGAGTTGTTTTCTTTGGAAATTCTTGGAGACACATTGAGTGATGTTGAGTAGCAGGTGGGATGTGTCACTCTGCTATTCCCCTACCCTCTAGTTTACATCTATGCACAGTATCTTGAAACAATTTAGGGTCACAGGGAATGTGCTGAGTGTGTGGTGGAGCAGGATGTAGACTGGGAATGAAGGAGATTTGTTGATAGGACACAACCAAAGAAAATGGTATCATTATTTTAAGAATATCACTGAAACAGAGGTAGCCTTCCACTACTTTTCACTCTAAAGATTTATTGTTCAAATAAATATACATGAATGAGAAAGTGACTCCCTCCCCCTATTAATGTTATTGAGGTTCAAAAAAATCTTACCGTTAGGATGTCATAACTCCCGGCTGTAAATTGCTTTCTGGAAGAAACCATGCCAGTTTTAGGGTCAATAAAGAACTTTCCATCATCATTCCCATCCACTATACTGTAGGAGATTTCGGCGTTGGGGCCCTCATCTCTATCAAATGCAAAAGCTCTGTAAATGGGTTCTCCCCTCTTCTTCCGGTCACGTTCCGGTAGCTTGATCTGGTAGACCTTCTCGGGGAACTGGGGCTTGTTGTCATTTTCATCCAAAACCTGAACCACCACCCAAATGGTTGACTGTTTCGGAGAGGAACCACCATCTGTCACTGTCACCTGAGATTTGAAAGAGAATGCATTTTATAATCAGAAAGGAGAAAATCTCTTCTTGCCACTAGTCTTCCTGCCACCCCACAAAAGGTCTATTCTGTACTTGAGAACATCTCAACTTTTCCTATTCCTGTACTTCACGCCCAAGGCATTGCTCTTCATAGTTCATCCACAGAGAGAGGGGAACCTTAAATCCAGTAGTGGCAACCATTGAGGAAAGGCTAGGAGAAAGGCAAGGCTCTCATGGTATGGAGTGAAGACGGAGAAGAAATAGGACTGCTTTACAAAATGTGCCAGCTTATGCTGACCTATTGGACCTATCCTATGCTCCCCTCAACAGTCACAATAAACAATATGACACTTAGTATATGTTAACCCATGAGTGTTTCTTCTAATTCTTGGACAATGCTATCACCATTCAGATTTTTTCACTATTCATTTTCTTTTTTCTCTCTTCTATCTTCATGTAAAATTTGTAAATTTTACATTATTAATGGACAAAAGGGAAACTGTGATATATACTTTATAATTCTGTTGGTACACTTGACAGTTAAAATATGTTTCAGACAGTCACAAAATAACTTTTTTTCCCCTTTCTGAAAAATAGGAGGGGAATGGACACCCCTTCCCTATTTCTGAGATGTGATTCTTATATATATTTGTAAACATTGAGAGAGAGGAGATAAATGAAGACTGTACATATAAAAATTTGCACAGCAGATATAAAAAGTCTTTGAGTCTTACTGTGAATGATCTTCTTGGTCATAGTGATGAGAATTATTAACAGATTAATATTTAACATGTGGATGGTGGCACAGTATATAAAGCACTCTTCCTTGCATTATTTCGTTCACTTTCCAAAACGCCCTCTTTAGTAAGTGAACAGGTTTATTTATTTCCATTTTACAGATGAGAAAATAGAGGCACAGGGGTCCCATTGTTACTAAGCGCTAAAGCCCAAGTATTGAATTTTTGGCAATTCTGCTTTACCACAAAATCTGGAAGAACCTATATTTAATCTTTTTTTCTTTTTAATCCTCACCTGAGGATATTTTTCCATTGATTTTTAGGGAGAATGGAAGAGAGAGGGAAAGACAGAGAAACATCAATGTGAGAGAAACACATCAATTGGTTGCCTCCTGGGCCCGGGCCGGGGAGGAGACTGCAACCAAGTACATGCCTTTGACCGGAATCAAATCCAGTACCCTTTGGTCTGCAGGCCGACACTCTATCCACTGAGCAAAACCAGCTAGGGCCCTATATTTAAACCTTAAATAACTACCTTGAATACAACAGCTTATTACTTCAAAATATGTATTTGGAGACTGGAGGGAACATGAAGATGCATTTGTTATCAATAGGAGGAAAAAACAACAGTGAATTATAGAACCTGGCCAGCAAGATTTTCCACCTAATAATCCAAACTGACCGGAATAATGGGAAAAAAGTCCCCATATTTGGTAAAACAAATTAAAGACTTTTTGCAAAATAGAACTGCAATCTAATTTAGTTTCTCTTATAAGCTGCCTAGGAGGATGGCTTTAGTAGATTTAAGGTAAATTTTCAGAGTTCTTGCTTTCTTTGAAAAATCAATCAAGTTTCCTTCCAAAGTTATTTTCCCCATTGGTTTGTTAGGATTCACAAAAGGAACACATCAAGACCAATATGTTCCAAGGCTGGATTTTGACTTTTGAGCTAATTTCTGGACATGCTGAGTTCCAGAAAAGCCATGTTCTGCTGCTGCCAAACTAAAATGTTATACTCCCAGGCAAGCTGTGTTGACCAAAACACATTGATTTCTTGGCTTTTCAATTTCTCTGCCTTTCTTTTTTGCTTGAACAGCCTCTCTCCAAATCTAGACAGCTCTCTCAGTCTTCACCTCCTCATTGCTTGTCAATAAATGCCCATAGTCAGCTCTGGTGCCGATTCAGGTCCAGGTGGTTGCCAAGGGAAAGAGCGACTCTCCTGGCTGTGGCTCACTGCTCACTTAAGGATCCTGCTATTGTAAAAATGTTTTCCTTTGGAATAAACTTGGACTGAGAAGCCCAGGTCCTCAAGGTGTGTGCAGGGGAGAGTATGGGCTCATGAAGCAGCTCCCAGGTGTGTTATGGAGAGCTGGGTTACCTACATCACCGCCTCACCTCCAGTACTCACCTCTCATTCCCTCAGGTTACACATGCATCTTTCAGGCCCTTGAACACCCTCTACCGTCTCAGGGCTTTTGCATATGCCGTCTTCTCTCTCTGGAGTGTTTTCCCTATCCCTTCATCTGGGTCTTGTCTATTCTTTAGGTCCAGCTGAAATGTCACTTCCTCAAGGATTCCTCTCCTGACCCCACAGACCAAGTACCAGCCCCCTCCTCTATTCCCCTCTTGAATTATGTACTGTTAAAGTGCCCTAAGTACTTTTCTTTTGTAGTACTTATTGTTGTGGAAATCAACTACATACATGATTCTCCAGCCTAAGCTGATAGGCTGCATAAGGGCAAAACAGACTTTGCCTTTTTTGCTCACCACCCTCACCCATGTCAAGCCACACAGAACATGCTCCACACATGCTTATTTAATGAATTAGACTTAAATCAACTCCTACTTGGACAATCTCTTTAGCTAAGACAGTCTCACCTTGTAAAACCTTCATAGGTCATTCAAGGCCCTTTATAACACCACTACAAGCTGCCTTTCCTGCCTTTAACCTATAACCCTTCCATCTTCTTATCCATGGCTCCAATCACCACCTATATGCTGATAATTCCCCAGTGTGTACACTTGTGCCTAAGCCTCATTCCCCATCTCCAAACCAACATGTTCAACTATTTACTAGGGATGTACTCTCTGTCCCTCTCACATGCGCCCCAATACCCTCAAATAACAGACTGAAATCATTATCCTCAAACCTCTGCCTTCTCCTGTTTTCATTGTTTCAATGAATGATACCCTCATCTACTCACATACTGGTCCATTCATCTAGAGAATCTTCGACATCCATCTAGAGTCCCTGCTCTGTCTATCTACATCCAACCAAACTTGGAAGCCTTCAAATATCTTTCATGTGCAGCCCCTATGCCAATCTCATCTGCTTCATTGCCCTATGGACAAGCTTCATTTGCATCTTGCTTGGACGACCACATTAGTCTCCTGGTCTCCCTGCCTGTGGCCTTCACCTTTGCTATAAAGTGTTATTTCTTCCTCAAAAATCTAACCTGTAAGTCATTCTTCAGGGGCTCCTTGAGGACAAGGAACTGGCCTTGACTGTCACCAGATTATCACTATCTGTTCCTTTCCCTCTCTCTATGCTCAGTTACACTGTGAGCCTGGGAGGTCCTCAATATGCCATGCTCTTGCATCTCCATCCCATTGCACAGCTGTTTGTCTCCATGGAATGCCTTCTGTTGAGAATACACATGACTCATTCTAGAAGCATCTATTCAAACACCCCTTCTTCTACAAAACCATTCCTGCGTCCTGCACGATCACCATATTCCCACTCCACTGTGTGCATAGATCCAGGACACTAATTATCATCTTGCATTTTTATGTATCTACTGGAGGCCCGATGCATGAAATTCCTCCCCCAGCCAGCACCAGCTTCCCTCTAGCACTCGGGACCAGGTCTTCCCTCATAGCCCTGGCTTTGTCCGGAAGGTCATCTGGAAGGACGTCCAGTCTAATTAGCATATTATGCTTTTATTATTATAGATTTGCTGGCTGGTCTTCACTCAATCATTTCAGACCATGAGCAACTTGAGATCAGGGCCTGTCTCTTACTCATCATTATGTTCTGGCAGCTGGCAGAGCTCCAAGTGCCAAAGAAGTGTTGTTGAATAAAATTAAGAATTAATTTACCCAAAACTCTTCCCTATGATAATAAATGGAACGCACATTCAGATACTAAAGGGTCTGTCTCTGTTTCTTCATCTGTAACAAATAGAGGTTAATAATATATTATTTTCCAAGTGCTTCTCACTCTATGATTCTATGAATGGGGGTCAGGTAGAGATAGACAAAATTTCAGCCATGCACTCTAGGGTTTATACGTCACTGAGAACACTATGATTACTCATAATGATTTCTAGCCAATTCCAAAACTGAGCTGGCCACTTATCTACAATCTACTGAAATGATTTATTCATGTGTTTGGCTCCTTCATTTCATTGCGAGCTACTCAAAGGCAGGGACCTTGTCTTTTGCATCTCTTTCCTGGAACCTGGTGTACTCTTAATAATGTTGGCTGAACTGAACTACATCATTGCTAACCTCAAAGTCTTAATTTTCATTATTATTTCTGTGAAAATTAATAAACACAAAGCTAAGTTAAAATGGAGTTGAGAGGCTAGAAAGAGATAATTCTCACACACGTCACTCCATGCATACTACTGACCCCAATAGAAAGAGATATGTAACCTGTATCGCCAACAGGAAGTGATACCACATTACTACCTCAGCAGGAGAAAGGAAAGATTTCTCCTAGCCCAGTAACAGCTCAGCCAAAGGGAAACTGCCAAAACTCAGCCAATGAAAAGACACATATATATACTTTGAACTTTCAGTTTCCTCCAACGGAGTCTTTGTTTACCTCACCACCTCTAAGTCCATAAAAGAGCATTCTATCCCCTCTCTCCCTTCATTTCTCTGGTCGTGTGTAGTTCACCTTTAGATCACCTGCCCCAATTACAATTCTTCCTTGTTTTCAAATAAACCCATTTTGCTGGAGAACTACTTGGCAGCCTATTTGTTTAAGGTCAACATTTTTCTAGAATCATGCGTGTGTCTAGCCATGTTTGTACCTGGAATATTAATCACTGATGTTTCTATCAGATTCTTAGACTTTATATTTAATACTGCCATTGGCCTCAGCCCATCATGAGGAATTAGCTTATATGGGAAAAGTAGCAACACTGGGGACTGGAGCAAAACTAACTGAGATAAGTCCCCATTATCTTCTTCCTCTGTATTATTTTTCATTAACGATGCAAGAAATTATCCATTGCTTAGAAACTACCCATTGTCTTCTTGCTCTGCCACACCTGAAGAAAATACCAAGCTATTCTAACTTAGATTTTCTATTCTCATCATTGATCAATAATCAGTGGTTTGGGAATTAATCAAAAGCCCAGGAGATTAATATCTTTCTATGTTTACAGGTAATAAAAGGAACCACAAATAGTTCAGTACCACTGAAAGAATATCACAATCCCTTTCAATTGTCTATCATACTCTGTGGTCTGTGAATATCAGGCAGAGCGAGAAGGTTATCCACATGCCCTAATAGATTATTACAAAATTACAGAGGGGAACATGATTTCAAGTCTCTCCATGAAAGATGCAAAAGCTGTGTAGGACCAAAAATGGATGGACATTGAGAATTCTAAAGTTATAGCATCTGGTGGAAGGCCATACTTCTCGTTCCCTGAAACTGCCTGACGCATTTATTTTGTTGTCTCTTTCCCTGCAGTTGAATATAATGTGTAAACAGTCTTAGAACTGAGATCTTGTGTCTTGCCCACTGCCTTGTCCCCAGTGATTACAAGAGTGTCTGAGAATATATTCAATTATTTTTAATATGGAGAGTTCAATTCTGCCATTCTCCTCAACCATTAGTTTATCAAAAGTGGCTATTTACCAGACACTATATTTAAAGTTGTAAACCTTTCTTCAGGTTTAAATATCTCCTCCACTGCTTTTTATTTGTCCTTGACCCTTTATATTTATGTGATTTCACTTATATATATTTATTTTGCTTTTATACTTATTGCCTGTCTGCCTCTATTAGAATATGAGTTCCATAAAGCATAGATTTTCATCTGTTTTGCTCACAGATGTATTGCTAGCACCTATAACAGTGAATGTAGTAAGCATTCAATAAATATTTGTTAAATGAATTAATGAAATTTTCATCCATTGCCGTCTAGTTACAAAATTCTTTTCGAGGCAAATTGGGAAATAAACCAACAAACAAGTATATATAGATTTCTATCAAATTAATTCCTCCCTCATGTCTCAAATCCTCTATAATATTCCAAACTGATTACAGTCTAAATATTTTCAATAATAGCCCAAGGTCTTATGAAACAGCCCACTTATTGATAGGTTTAATTTTTAGAAAGTTCTTCTTAATATTGAGCCTGAGTCTACTGGCCTATATTTAGCCTAGACTGCCTATAGCTGGATAGACTACTTTTACTCTTTGTAACTTTACAAAAAGTCAAATTCTTCTTTCCCATTGTCTCAGTTATTTAATGCAGTGTAACCCAAAATTAGGTGGCTTAAAATAACCATGACCCTTTTTTTTTCTCTCATGGTCCTAGGGGCAGTTCTTACTTGGAGTCTCTCATGCAATCACAGTCATAAGTAACTGGGCATGTAGTCATTGAATATGTCTATTGGTTGATGGTGGCCACTGGCTGGGACCTCAGGTGGAACTGAGGTCAACAGCCCCAATACTTACAAGTGGCCTCTTTGTGTGGCCTGTGCTTCCTCACAGCATAGTGGCTGGGTGCTAAGGGCAAAAGGCTGCGAGTCCAGAAAGCAGCAGTTGCCAATTTCATCAGGCTGAGCTCAGAAACTTGCACAGCATCACTTAATCCATATGCTACTCAGTAACAGTCTCAGAGTTCAGATTCAAGGAGAGGGGGTCATAAACCCCACCTCTATGAGAGGAGAGTTAAGTAATTTAGGGGGTCATATTTTAAAATTGTCATACTCATAAAATCCTGAAGTATATTTGAGATCCTCACTCAAGGCTGAAAAACTCTAATTCATATAATCATCACTCAGGTCATTCATTATTTATAATGAATTGGTTATTCCTTATACTGGTTACTTCATTCAAGTATTTTCTTATATAACAGCTTTCTTCTTACAATACAACGGCCAGGACAAAACAATACCATGTCAAACCTACTCAGATCTATGCTCAATACCTCTGATGTCTTAGAGACAATCCCATGTGTATGTATTCAGTCCATGACTACTTATTTTGGATGGCAGCCCTGTCACACAGCTCTGTGATATAAATGAATTAAACCACTTGGGACTTTTTCCTGTGAAAAGCAATAAATTATAAGTTTGTGGTTTTCTTTTGGGAGCCAAACTGCAGGCTTTCCCATTTGTCCTCACCAAATTTCATCTTACTGGAGATTTTGACTCTCTACTCTAGATTGTTGGGCTAACCATAATGTTGACAGGTACCAGGTGTCAAAAACCTACTCTCTATCAAGGACTCACTGTGAGAGGCCAGCTCATGCTCCTTCAATTGTCCCTTTAATTCCTGTATTTGTTAAAACAATCTCATGAGATAGTTACTATTATTACACACCTTTCATAGATAAATTGAATTTACAAACTCGTCTGAGGTCATACTGCTCATACGTGGCAAAGTTATTTTAATGCTGGCAATCTGGCTTTGAACCAGGGGTCCACAAAGTAAAACCAAATCTGGCCACTTGTTGTTGTAAATAAAGTCTTATTAGGATATAGCCATGCCCATTCATATGATCTATGTACATATTATTTATGGCTGCTTTGCTATGCTGTAAAGGCATAACTGAATAGTTGAAGCAGAGATTGTATGGGCCACAAAGCCTAAAATATTTGGCCTTTTACAGAAGAATTGCTGATCTCTGTCCTAAACCCTGTGTCTGCTGCCTCTTTTGTTATACTGGTATCACTTATTTCATATGTGTTTTGCTCAGTGCATGGCATGATCACTTACATTGTCACTATTTTTTTCACAGGAACCCTGTAGTCACTGCCATTTCTGTTCTTCCCCTGCAGACAATGAGACTCCAGAGTTGAGTAACTCTTCCAGGGCCACTCAGTCAGTAAGTGACAAGACGAGGGGCTGCACCCAAGTCAGTTTGGCGTCAGAGCTCATGCTCTTTCCCCTCCCCTGTACAGCTTATGTAGAAGCATCTGGTAACCATCTGTTGAAAATCCCCTCCCCAGTGTGGCTCTGGATCAAAATCAAGCTCATAGCTGTGCTTCTAGAATCAAGCTTTTCCCTCCTTTGATAATCGGGACCATCCTTGGCTGTCTCCAGTCTTTGCACACCTTTCCTGTTTTCCTCAATTGCTTACACACTGCCCCCAGGAGTGGCACACAATGGCAACTTCTAGTTCTCCAAGTCTTGAGACCCAAATTTATTTACATCTTCTGCTATCTTGTTATACTTCCACATCTTCAGCTCCCTCTCTCAAAATCTGCTCTACCCTTCTCCCCGATGAAGGAGGTAGAAGGAAGGAAGGGCTGGGTGGTCCCCAGTTTTCATTCTCTTTTATTTACCAGGCACCTGGTGTTTACTCTGTGCCGACCTTCTTCTAAGGGCTTCACAAATATCAACTCCTGGGTCCTCTGGTCAGTTCCGGGAGAAGTGGGAATGATTGCCACTTCAGATTAGAAACCAGCACTGAATGAGGAAGTGGATTCAACCTGGTCCAGGGTCTGTGTCCATAACCACTACCTTCTCACCTAAATGCTTGCCCCAAATAAGGTGGCCACACTTTCCATCCTTGGAACACAGTTCCATTGGCCTCAGCACCGTGGTTTTTGTGAGGATGGCATGTGCGCTGTGCCTGCTCCATTCTGCCAGCTGCACGCTGAGGCCACAGTAGGTTAGCTTACTCTTCACACTGTAGGTGGGAGATGTTCTCAGCACCCCCGATGGAGCTCCCAGAGCACGTTTACTGCTAATGCAGCTGCCATTGTCCAGGATGAACACCCCCAGATACCAAGTGTCTCTGCACGCATACTTGGCTGCTGCCTCCCTTCTCCCTATCCTGGCAATTCTCTTTCTTCTTCCCCAGTACTTTGTGCCCTTAGCCTGAGACTCCTGGTTGCTCTAAGCTACTTTAGCACATGATATTCTGCTAAAGCAGAAGACAAAGATCAAAATAAATTTATTTTCCCCTCTTCCTTCTCACTATCAAAAGTCTCAGGGTTCAGCTAATAGATTTTATGCAAGGAAGAAATCTAAAGATAAAACTATTTCAACTGAGACATAGCTTCCAACTACAAGTGCCAAGTAGATTACAGATATGCAGCAATATTGATCCTCCTAACTCTTGGGTAGATGAGTATAATCTCACATAGCTGGGCGCTGGGGCTAGTCACCTCTGGCTGGGGTTAGCTTTTCTCTTTACCTAAAGACACTTACAAATATTATCATAGCTTATGTGCATCATAATTGGAAAAAGATTAGGAAGCTCTGTAATAAATTACTAATAATATGTTACCCTTCTCTTAGATTTTATTCCATTTTAAAATAATGTCTGGAGAGACCACTGGATCCAAAGGACACACACACTTTTTAATGGTAGGATTTTAGATGCTGTGACTATGGGAAATTAATTCTGGTGAGGAAGCCTATCTATTTTCATTAGTTTCTTACAAGACCAGTTGTGGATAGCACAGCTTTTACCAATTGTGTGTGCTTGGGTGTCTCCATCCTTGGTCACTGCACAGGTAGGCCAACAGATGACAGGACCCACTGTCATGTGTTCACATGTACTGAAGAACTTCTGAGCAAAGGGAAACTGCCTTTCCTTACCTCTTTTGTACACAGGAAAGCAGAGAGTCACGAGGCATTAAGAGAACACAAGAGTAAGTGGGAGTTTAGACATCATTCCGGTTCAACCCGCTAGTTTTACAGATGAGAAAACAGGTTTAGACAGATGAGCTTCAGAGCCCAGCACCATACAACTAGCAATAACCTCAGTCTTCCAAGACATGGGTTCCATACTTCCAAACTGCCCCTTTCTGCACTGCATTCATAATTCTCATCATTATAAATTAATCAATTCTCACCTAGGGGATCTCAGTACTGCAGAGGTTTTGATTAAGGTATTTTTCAGAATATTAAACTCTTAAAAAAAAGAAATGTGTTTATTTGTAATCTTTAATTAACTAACATTAATTAAATAACATTAATCCTCCCAAGAGAGCTGAGAGGTTGAAAACAACTTTATCTCCTCTTCAAAAGTGGAGAAACAGAAATGACCTTCTCCACGACTCAGGGGCTGATAGCAAGGTGGGGGCTGGAGTGCAGACCTGTCAGTCTATGGGCTCAGGCCACTGCATAGTTGGGAAGACAAGTGTTTTCAGCCTTTTTCTGGAAAGAAAACTATGTGCAAAGAGTAAATTAAAGAGTAGGTCTCTAAGGAGGAACGGCTCTTGAAGATAAACTTTCTGAAAGCAATGAGCTAAAATTAACCTGTACTGTGACCCACATTTTCCATGGAGGAAAAGAAACAAGCCAGCCTTCAACCATCTGCTCAGGTTTTATTACATGTGATTCATGTGGCCTCTAATTTGGCATTAAGAATTAATTCTACAGAGATGGGTAGGTGCTCCTGTCACTTACCCTCCTGTCTTCTCTGCCCTGTGTTGTATCTATAAGGTACGGTTGAGGGACATATTCTCTGGACTGTGAAATACTCATGTCCCTGCTATTTCCAGTTTCAGTAAGTCAGGTATTTCAGGAGATATCTACTTACTAGGTTGAATAAATTTATCGAATGGTTTATTTTGTAAGGGAAAAGTCTTCATCTGAAATAATAATAAGAAGTGGGATTTAAAAGGAAAGAAAAGGAGAAAGAGAGGACGGGAGAAAAAGAAGTTGGATTTAAAAGGAAAGAAAGAGAAAAGGAGAAAGAGAGAAAGAGAGAAAAAAGGAAAAGAGGAAGACAAGTATGGAGTAAAGGGAAGAAAAGAAAGGGAGGAAGGAAACAAGGAAGGTGGGAAGCTAACCTTTTGGGAAGAGGTGAATCTGGGAGGCACAGAGAAGCTTTCTCAAGAGAAAGGGGTGCATTCCCTTCTTACAGGGAAGGCCCTTTAAAGAGGAATCAAGAGAATCCATTGGAATAATATGGATCAATCAGAGGAGAGTTTACTCTGAAGTGTTTTTCAGAAAGTCCATTTTTCCTAAATCGTTTTTTGAAAGGCACAAACTAGAGGCACTCTATGATCTGTGGAACCATGGAATCTAGATGTTGGGGGCCACACCATTCATTTTTGTATCTTTCTCTTTGCCCAAAGATGCCACAATAGTGTGGAGGCCCAGGACAAAATCTAATCACAATCAACCCAGAGACTCTTTCTGTGGTCTGTCTCATGCAGAGTGTCGATTCCCATAGGTTTGCCAGCTACTCCAGGGGCTAGCACAGCCTGGGCATGTAGTTGGTCCTCAATAAATATTTGTTGGTTGAACATATCAACATTGCATATATGAACATTGCATCTCAGGACAATGAAGGCATCTTTTCCTTGCCATGGTTAGACCCAGCAACTGCTAAATGGCAGCTTTTCAGAAAGATCCTTGACCAATTCACTTTGGCAAAGGCTGCTAGGATTACAGCTTTGTCCAAATCTCTTTGCACTTCAGGAAATAAAGTATTTCCCAGCCTGACGTCTCTTAAAGCTTTTTTTCCCTGCAGAGAGGTATACATCAGCTACTAATCTCATCACATTTCCATTTCCTTGCAGGCTCATCTGCTCATCATTTTCTATTCATAAAATGTGCTTGATTCTAATCTTCCCTATCAGCAGGAACTAAACACCTCCTTAAAGTTTCTTTAGAATGATGGCGATTACCACACATGTGCTAACTCCCCTTTCCAAACACATGGGTCCAATCTCTGAGCTCACATGTGAACCATTAGAAAAGTTCTGCCATGAACCAAGATGTGACATCATATTAGCTCCAGGACTAAATCCCCCTTACTATTTCCCAGTTTCCCTGACTTCAAGGCCTTAGTCAATATGCTACTCCACATTCCCCTCCCCATGAAACAGAATCCACCGGGTATGAATTACAATGCAAAGTGTAGACTCCGCGCCTCCCCTATTTTATAGCATTGGACCTCACACTTTATGGAACTTTTATCCTGGAAGACCCTCAGGCCTTACCTCTGCTGATTGTGCTATTTGAGTTAAGCACTTCCCTTCCACTAGGCATCCGGTTTTTGGTCTTTCTTCCCATAGTAAAGACTTCATGCAAAAATAAAAACACATTCTAATTATTAGCTCAGGAAACACGGCTTTTCTCCTCTCACTCAACAACTCAACATGAGTTTGCAGAGCAGTTTAGCAGGTCATTTAACACCTTGTCTTCCTGAAAAATATGAATTTTAAGTCTGTCAACTTAAAAAAATTAGGCCCATATGGACTGAGGTAGGTAGAAATTATCACCGGTGGCCCAGAGATATGCTTTTATTTTGTTTTGCCCTATACAGTGTATTGGGAAATTTCTGCCAACATTTCAAACTACAGAAAGTTCACACACAAAATTCAAATTACCAGCTTCTCCTGAAAAATCAGAATACCTGGGCCACCATTCTCTATTGTGTTCCTAATACTGCAGCCTTATGACTTGTCATTCATCACCAATACTGTCAGGAAAATTTTCTTGGAACTGAGAACTATTTTTCATGATCCATATTCATATCTAAACTGGTTATGAAAAACTAGAGGCCTGGTGCACAAAATTCATGCACTGGGGTGGGGGGGGGGCGCACGGGCCCCTCAGCCCGGATTGCGAGAGGGTACAGGCCAGGCCGAGGGACCCCACTGGTGCATGATCAGGGCCAGAGAGGGACACAGGAGGGTGGCCAGCTGGGAAGGGACCGCGGAAGGGCTCCAGGGCGTGTCTGGCACAGTTCTGATCAGCTGGACCCCAGCAGCAAGCTAACATACTGGTGGAGCGTCTGCCCCCTGGTGGTCAATGCACATCATAGCAATTGGTCAACTGTCTGCCCCCTTGTGGTCAGTGCACATCATAGTGAGTGGTTGAGTGGCCTTAGCATATCATTAGCATATTATGCTTTGATTGGTTGAATGGCTGACTGGACGACCAGATACTTAGCATATTAGGCTTTTATTATATAGGATAGAGAGAGAAGACTGCATATTCAAAGGCAAATGGAAGAGAGCATATTTCTTTTTGTAAGTGAAGTACCTTCCTATAAATTTAATGTATGAACACTCAGCCTGCTATACACTTCTCTCTTATATGATGCCTGAGTGGGCTGTGTACACATTTGAGTTTGTAACCCTTGGTTCAAGGTCTTTGTAAAATTTCTGTGTGATGGTAGGATGTATATTTTAATGCATGTTGGAGATAAACCATAGCTTTTGAAATATATATAATATATTTTTATTGATTTCAGAGATGAAGGGAGAGGGAGAGAGAGACAGAAACATCAATGATGAGAGAGAATCATTGATTGGCTGTCTCCTGCATGCCATCCACTGGAGATCAAGCCCGCATCCTGGGCCCATGCCCTGACTGGGAATCGAATTGTGACCTACTGGTTCATAGGTTGATGCTCAACCACTGGGCCACACCAGCCAGGCATCCATAGCTTTTGAAAGGGACTGTTCAGAACAGTAGAACTGCACATTCATTATCCCTTCAGATATTATTATGTTAGAGGAATTATTTTGGGAAAAAAATTAAGGCCTCTTTAGCCATATGATCATTTCAATATAAAACAAGAGTCATGATGAAAGCTTCTCCTGCTTTCCTTCCACATCTCATCAGTCATTACCCAAAGACACTGCTAGCTGTGGATTAGAACTGGGTGGCCTTCTTGAGGATGAATGCAGCCATGCCTCTGGATGTGCAGTTTACTCACAAAGAGTGGGGACCAGATTCAGTTCCCTGTGACCTACTCGGCCGGGTGTCCCTGAGCAGGGCACAACTTGTATACCTCTAATGACAGCCCTGACAAGTTCTATCTCTGAAATGTCAGTTGTAATTCTTGGTTCTTTGTTCTGGATTCTTGAGGTCAAGCTCTCATTATCTACTGCCTAAGCTGTTGCACCTGTCTTTAACCTGCTCTCCTTGCCTCTGGTCTTGCCTCATCTCAGTTCATTCTTCAGAAGAGCAGAGAATCTTTTAAAATGAAATTCAGATGATACAATTCCCTGCTGGAAGGTCTTTAAGTCCTCCCCATTGCTTTGAGCAGATTTCATAAAATGTGTCATGGAGAACACCCATCTTGCAAGGTGCCTGGCTTAAAAGAGATGGTCCAGGACCCTAGAATTTTGAAGAACAAACTTTCCTTCAGCTTTACAATGCACGTATTCAGAGTAAAGGCTCAAAGAAAGTCCAAACAAATAAACCAGTATTTTCCAAACTTATTTGACAACAGAACCCTGTTTTGAGTGATGCGTATTAATGCCCTTAAGATTTGACATTTTAAGGAACATACTTTGGATCAAGTCCATACACTTAGTACTTGCCTACAAGATTCTTTAGTAGTGAGAAAGCCTGTCCATGGGGCTATTCTCAGCCTTGAGTTTCCATCCACTCTATACCTAAAGTTTTAATCACACACAATCACATCACTTACTTCAACTCACAATGTGCAGAGTTTTAGACACTTTATTCTTGTAGCTCTTAAAAAATCCTTCAAGGCTCAATCCAAATGTCTGTTCCTTCTAATGCTTCCTCAGAGACCACAGCCAGGTAGATTACTACTTTTTATGCCTCACTTGACTTTATTCATATACTAACACATTACTTATCACACATCAAGTCATTATGTCTGTCCTTTTTAACACCTTTGCATTAAACTAGCTTGTAAGCTCTTGGGGGTGAAGACAATGCCGCATCAATTACTGTATTGGCAGCATCCAGCACAATGTTCTGATACACTAATATCAATTCCCTTTGGTTTCCATAAAAGGGATCATGAATAAGGCCTGGCATTGCTGAAGGAATTATTTATCTTGCTTTGTTTTCCTACTTTTAATTTTGAGTCATAGCAAGCATCTTAGATTGTTATAATTTAGGATAAATTAGGTAGATGTCCTGCTGGTTAGAAACAAACATCATTCATTATCTCATTAACAGAGCTACTAAAAATCCTGTGTACTCCTGTATTCATCACCCAACAGGTAGGATTTGTTCTCTACACACAATGAAATTAAAAATCCTGGGGAAACATGTTTCCAGATACAGCTACTAAAAGAGAAAGATGGTTCATCTTAGATATTTAAAGTATCTTAATTACTATCACAAGACAAAAGGGAATAGACTTAAGTTTTAAATAAAGATCATTAGTAGACTTAATAGATTCAGAAAGATACATTCCAGGGTGAACATTATAATCAATATGCAATATTTATGAAGTATTTATCATGTATCTATAGTCAGCAAATTTATTAGAGGTGTATTTATATTCACCCAATTCTTGCCTTACTTGAGAATGTAAGGCACACACACCCAGGCCCAGGTCTAAACTATGTTCTTTTTCTGGCTTCCTTCAGATATGTTCATTTCTATCAATCCACCTTTAAGCCTGCATTGAAACTGTTTGTCTCTGAGTGCCTTGAAGGCAGAAAGTGTTATCTTTCATCTTCCCATTCTCAGTACTTAGGATAGGATGAATGAAAGCAATGCATAAAAAAGTAAACTGCTAAAGATATAAAAACTCAGACATGAAAATTGTTGATGGTAAAATAATTCCACTATATCCAGAAAATAAAACAAATCACAAATATAAAATATAAAACTCATCTATCAAACAAAAATCCTGGAAATTTTAATATTTTAGTAAAGAATGTGAAACAAGAAAACACATATGTCCTCTAAGAGCACCTCTTTTGTTATAAGTTCTTGAAAATTTGAACATCTGTTGCAAAGTCAAGAATGCAACAGTTTTCTTTTTAAGTATAAACAGTGGTTTTTAAAATTCTTTCTCCCAGAAATAAGGAGGGAAAAAGCCACATTAACTTGGGTCATGAAATCAAATAGATTCAGAAATCCAATAACTTAAGAGAGTGCATAATTATCTGAAAGAATAATTAAAAAAAAAACAACTTAAAGCTTCCACTCTGCTCCCAGTAACTGTTTAAATTCCATTAAAAACCTCAAATGATTCTTTGCTTTTCCCTTTTTCAACAGTGGAGGCAGAGGGCTAAGTATGAACATTCTCATCATTATCTCACCTTATCATCAGACCTAAGTAATGTCAAAACAGAGGCTGCAAACTTTCTGCCCGGTCAAAAGCAAAACAGATTAACTGTGTTAAATCGTGTAAGATAAATGAGAGACACTGCTCCAAGGAGTCAATAAAAAATGTATAACTCAGTCATGCACCTGTAAACTCTAGAAATAATATTTTGCCCAGGAGAAAATACTGAAAAGCCACCTGAAACAAAAAACTTCCAACATATTACTCAATTTCTCTGCTGGGTGGAAATATGATTCAGTAGTTTTCACAGATGATACTTCACATTCCTGAATTTTTTTCCTTGGAGTGTAATTATGAAAATTATATATGACACCCTACTACGTGCTAACTTCACACATCCCTGTAGGTAAAAGACAGCCTCTCCCCATTAATTTTGTGAACCAGGGCATAACATTACCAGAATAGTTTGACTACTTTATTTTATCTCAATTTTTTTCTCAGAAGATCTTGCCCACAATTAGCTATGTGTGAAAACTTCTGAGATCCCTGGTAGGCAGCACTAGAGAAAAGTAAGTAATGAATAATGAATGTCTCTTTGTAAGAACTCTACTTAGCAGGCAGCGGAAATTATTTTTACTTTATGGCAAAAGTACTCTGGGAGAAATATTCCCAAATCACATTTCCGAATGTGTGAGAGGCAGTGGAGACTGCCAAGCACTTGGAGAGATTTAACACCAGAGTGCACGCTCACGGAAGGTTCAGTTATTTGCTCCAGTGGTCATGAAAAATCTCGTCCTAGACTTAAACATGTGTCTTTGTGAATGAGCATCTTTCTTTTCCTTCTGGCTTTGTCAAAGGAGTATGTCAGGGATTCCAATATTTAACCAATGCAAGAAAAAATAATTCACTAAAACGTATGGAGAATGTCCTAGGAAGCTTTGCACTATGACAGGATGAGGAACCAGCTTCTGAAGTTCCCAAACTGATTAGATTTTACTAGAATAAAAAACTCAGCAGAAAGCTTATGAGAAAAATAATTCTTGGACAGACTTCATGGTAATGGGGATATCTATTGATCGTAAAGAATTATCAGTTTCCAGGCTCCAATGAATAGGTCCAATACCATAACATATCAGCTCACAGCCTTCCCTGGAAAACGCCAGAAATTATACAAACGAAAAGATCACAGGAGGCATCAGGACAGTGTGTCAGCAGCAGCTGAAAGCTAATTGGCTGTTATTCAGATGCTGATCCTCTCAGTTTTGGTGGTCATGGACCAGGACACATCTGTGTGGTCCAGGGCCCGCTGAGTGTGAGATGGCCTGAACTCTTGTAGCTGCTCCCCGGACACACGTTACATCCTCAAGCAGCTCAAGTCTTAGGGCTTTTCCTTGGTGTTTTTGAGGTTGGTGGGTCTGCTGCCACGGTGCTTTATTACTGAAAGTCACAGGGTAACAGGGACC